>PVNU02003933.1:0-1437976 GCA_003013855.2 Liriodendron chinense | reverse complement strand
ATAGCATAACAAGCTTACTGAGCAAACATTTTTTTAACTATACTTTTCAATTGACTGAACCTCATTTTTATGGCGAAGAAATGGGAGAGTAGGCCTGTATTCAATCGTCTAAATTCATAATAATGGGGCTCCATTGCAGTGATCCAAACACTCATCTGTGTGTGACGAGAGTTCTAGTTATCGTGACTGTTCGAATGACTCAAACAATTTTTATAACCAAACGTTCCATATGATTGAAACTCAATTTAATAATTTGAAGCATTCATATGTGTGACTGGTTCTCGCCAATCCCAATTATTCGAATGATTCCAGCTGATTTTTATGACCAAACATCTCATTTAACTGAGGCTCAGTTAAAGTTGGAAGGGGATGACTAGGGCCATACTCAATCAACCAAGTTCTTAGAGGAGGGTTAGTTTTCACATGATCCAAACCGTTCATATGTGTGACTATCTCTAGTGATCCTATATGTTCAAATAAGCTCAGCCCATTTTATGACCAAACTTTTCATATGACCGAGCTCATTTTGAGGGCGGGAAGGGGGTGACTAGGCCTTTAATCAATCATCCAAATCCTTTCTAGTTTTCAGGTCATCCAAACTATTCATATGTGCGTGACTAGTTCTAGTAATCTTGATTGTTCGAATGACTCGGTCGATTTGTATGGACATAACTATTAATACCACTAAGCTCTTGTTGGTGATTTGTTGGTTGGGGAAATTTCTAGTTATTAATCCATTCACCGAGGTTACTAGGGCATGTCCCTCAAATATTCAAATCATTAATATGGCGGGCTAGTTTTCTCATTTCTGTGATCCAAACAATTCAGTTTGGGTGACTAGTTCTATTCATCCTAATTGTCCGAATGGCTCACCCGATTTTACGACCAAAGTTTTCATATGATTGAGCTCATCTGAGGTGGGAAGGCGGTGGGCTAGGCTTGTTCTCAATTATCCAAATTCTTAGTATGGAGGGCTTGTTTTCATTGTTCCAAATCATTCACATCTGTGTGGCTAGTCCTAGTAATCCTAGTTGTTTGAATGACTCGACCGATTTTTATGGACTATATTTTTCAATTGACTGAGCTCATTTCAAGCGAGAAAAGGGGCAATCGTCTAAATTCATAATATGGGGGCTCCATTTCAGTGATCCAAAACCACTCATATGTGTGTGACGAGTTCTAGTTATCGTAACTGTTCGAATGACTCAAACAACTTTTATGACTATACTTTTCAATTGATTGAATTCATAATATGGGGGGCTCCATTTCAGTGATCCAAACCACTCATATTTGTGTGATGAGTTCTAGTTATCGTAACTGTTCGGATGACTCTAACAATTTTTATGACTATACTTTTCAATTGAATGAGCTCATTTTAAGCGAGAAAGGGGGGGAGTAGGCTTGCATTCAATCGACTAATTCATAATATGGGGGCTCCATTATAGTGATCCAAACCACTCATATGTGTGTGACGAGTTCTCATTTTTGTAACTGTTTGAATGACTCAAACAATTTTTGTAAGCAAATGTTCTATATGACTGAGCTCATTTCAATGGTCTAAAGCATTCATATGTGTGACTGGTTCTAGCAATCCCAATTATTCGAATGACTCAACTGATTTTTATGACCAAACATCTCATATGACTGAGCTCATTTAAAGTTGGAAGGGGATGACTAAGTCCGTACTCAATCATCTAAGTTCTTAATATAGAGGAGGGCTAGTTTTCAATGATCCAAACCATTCATACGTGTGACTATCTCTAGTGATCCCAAGTGTTCGAATAGCTCAGCCTATTTTTATGACCAAATTTTTCATATCACCGGGCTCATTTCGAGCTGGAAGGGGGCGACTAGGCCTGTACTCAATCATCCAAATCCTTTCTAGTTTTCAGTCATCTAAACTATTCATATGTTCGTGACTAGTTCTAGTAATCTTGATTGTTCGAATGATTCGGTCTATTTGTATGACCTAACTATTAATATCACTAAGCTCTTTTCAAGTGGGAATGGGGGGTATTAGGCCCGTGCTCGATTTTCTAGATCCTTATTATGGAGGGTTAGTTTTCGATGACCCAATCCATTCATATTTGTGTGACAAGTTCTAGCTGTCGAAACCATTCATTAGTCAACCGATGTTTATGGACAAACTTATCATATGACTAAGCTCATCACAAGTGGGAAAAGGGTGACTTGGCCCATGGTCAACTCTCTTAATTTCAAATATGGATGGCTTGATGTAATGATCCAATTGTTCGAATGAGTTGGCTAATTTCTATTACCAAACTTTTCATATGACCGAGCTCATTTTAAGTGGGAAAAGGGGGGACTCGTCTCGCACTCAATTAGCTAAACTCATTACACGGAGGGCGAGTTTTTGGAGATCCAAACCACTCATATGTGTGGCATGAGTTTTGGTAATAATAATTGTTCGAAGCACTTGAACCAATATTTCATAACCAAATATTTCATTTGACTGGCCCCATTTTAATGATCCAAAACCATTCATATATGAATAAGCCGTATTTAGTTTGTCAAGTTCTTAATGTGGTTAGGCCACTCTTCTGTCATTGATGTCATGTTATGATTGGGCTTAATTGTGTTCCCTAACCTGTATTTTTCAATCGAAGTTGGTCATATGGTTGGGGCAATTTTTAGTTGTTAATCCATTCACCGAGTTACTAGGCGTGTCTTCAATATTCCAATCATTAATATTGAGGGTTAGTTTTCAGTGATGCAAACCATTCGGTTGGGTGACTAGTTCTATTAATCCTAATTGTCCGAATGGCTCACCCGATTTTTACGACTAAAGTTTTCATATGACTGAGCTCATTTGAAGTGGGAAGGGGGTGACTAGGCTTGTTCTCAATTTCCAAATTCTTAATATGGAGGGCTAATTTTCATTGATCCAAGCCATTCACATGTGTGTGACTAGTCCTTGTAATGCTAGTTGTTCGAATGACTTGGCCGATTTTTATGACTATACTTTTCTGAGCTCATTTCAAGCGAGAAAGGGAGGTGTAGGCCTCTACTCAATCGTCTAAATTCATAATGGGGGCTGCATTACGGTGATCCAAACCACTCATATGTGTGTGGCGAGTTCTAGTTATCGTAACTGTTCGAATGATTCAAACAAATTTTATGACCAGAAGTTCCATATCATTAAGCTATCCGTATCATTCATATGACTTGGCTGTATTAAGCTTCTAAAATTGTTAATATGGTTGGGCACTCTTCTGTCTTTAATGCTGTGTCATGATTGGGCTTAATTTCCGGACCTTTATTTCACAAACGAATACGGCCAGACCTTCTAAAATTATTAATGCTATGTCATGATTCCTAGACCTTTTTCTCACAAACGAAGTAAATCATATGGTAGGCTCAATTTCTAGCAATTCATCCCATACCCTCAATTATTAGGCCTCTACTCAATTATCCAAATACTTAATATGGATGGCATATCTTTAGTGATCCAAACTATTTATAAGTGTGTGACTAGTTCTAGTTGTCTCGATTTTTCAAATGAGTGAGCCAATTTTTAAATCTAAACTTTGTATGATTGATGTCATTTTGCGCGGGAAGGGAATGACTTGGCCCGCACACATTCTTGAAATTGTAATATTTTTGGCTAGTTTTCAATGATCCAAAACACTCGGATGTGTGTGACTAGCTTTAGCAATCCTAATTATTCAAATAGCTCGGTTGATTTTTTTGACGAAACATCCCATATGACCGAGCTAATTTAAAGTGAGAAGGGGATGCCTAGGGCCGTACACAATCATCCAACTTCTTTATAGAGGAAGGATAGTTTTCAATAATTCAAAGCATTCTTATGTGTGACTAGTTGTGGGAATCCCAATTATTCGAATGACTTAGCTGATTTTTATGATCAAACATCTCATATGACTGAACTCATTTAAAGTTGGAAGGGGATGAATAGGGTCTTTCTCGATCATCAAAGTTCTTTATATAGAGGAGGGCCAGTTTTCAATGATCCAAATCATTCATATGTGTGACTATCTCTAGTGATCCCAAGTGTTCGAATAACTCTGCCCATTTTTATGACCAAAATTTTCATATAACCGAGTTCACTTCGAACTGGAAGGGGGCAACTAGGCCTGTACTCAATCATCCAAATCCTTTCTAGTTTTTCGTCATCCGAACTATTCATATGTGTGTGACTACTTCTAGTAATCTTGATTGTTCGAATGACTCGGTCTATTTGTATGACATAACTATTAATATCAATGAGCTCTTTTCAAGCAGGAAGTGGGGGATTAGCCCCTGCTCGATTTTCCAGATCCTTATTATGGAGGGTTAGTTTTCAGTGATCCAAGCCATTCATACGTGTATGACAAGTTCTAGCTGTCGAAACCAATCATCAGTCAACTGATGTATGGACAAACTTATCATATGAGTGAGCTCATTTCAGTGGGAAGAGGGTGACTAGACCCATGGTCAACTATCTAAATTTCAAATATGGATGGCTTGATGTAATGATCCAAAACATTCATATGTGTGTGGCTAAATCTAGTAGTCCTAATTGTTCGAATGAGTTGGCTGATTTTTATTACCAAACTTTTCATATGACCGAGCTCATTTTAAGTAGGAAAATGGGGGACGCGTCTCACACTCAATTATCTAAACTCATGACATAGAAGGCGAGTTTTCGAAGATCCAAACCACTCATGTATGTGGCATGAGTTCTAGTAATCATAATTGTTCAAAGGACTCGAACCAGTATTTTATGACCAAATGTTTCATTTGACTATCCTCATTTTAATGATCCAAACCATTCGTATATGACTATGCCATATTTAGTTTCTCAAGTTCTTAATGTGGTTAGGCCACTCTTCTGTCATTGATGCCATGTTATGATTGGGCTTAATTGTGTTCCCAAACCTTTATTTTTCAATCGACGTTGGTGATATGGTTGGGGCAATTTCTAATTATTAATCCATTCACTGAGTTACTAGGCATGTCCTCAAATATTGAAATCATTAACAAGGAGGGCTACTTTTCAGTGATCCAAGCCATTCAGTTGGGTGACTAGTTCTATTAATCCTAATTCTTCGAATACCTCGCCCGATTTTTATGACCAAAATTTTCATATGACTGAGCTCATTTGAAGTGGGAAGGGGGTGACTAGGGTTGCTTAATATGGAGGGCTTGTTTTCATTGATACAAACCATTCACATGTGTGTGGCTAGTCCTAGTAATCCTAGTTGTTCGAATGACTCGGCCGATTTTTATGACTATACTTTTCAATTGACAGAGCTCATTTCAAGCAAGAAAGGGGGGAGTATGCCTTTACTTAATCATCTAAATTCATAATATGTGGGTTCCATTTCAGTGATCCAATCCACTCAAATGTCTTTGACGAGTTCTAGTTATCGTAACTATTCGAATGACTCGAACAGTTTTTATGACCAAACATTCCATATGACTGAACTCATTTCAATGATGCGAATCATTCATATGACTAGGCCGTATTAAGCTTCTCAAATTGTTAATATGGTCGGGCACTCTTCTGTCTTTAATGCCGTGTCATGATTGGGCTTAATCATATTCCCAGACCTTTATTTTACAAACAAAGTAAATGATATGATAGGCTCAATTTCTAGCGATTCAACCCATACCCCCAATTATTAGGCCTCTACTCAATTATCCAAATATTTAATATGGATGGCATATCTTTAGTGATCCAAACTATTTATAAGTGTGTGCCTAGTTCTAGTAGTCTCGATTTTTCAAATGAGTGAGCCAATTTTTAAAACCAAACTTTTATATATTTCATGTGGGAAGGGAGTGACATGGCCCGCACACAATCCTGAAATCATCAATATTGTGGGCTAGGTGTAACGCCCCGTAAATTCGCCTTTTCTAAGATATGAACACACTTGGGCCCGACCTTCACCACTAGTTCATTCCGTCAACCCTAAAGGTGAGTTAGGAGTAAATCCTTCAACCCCCATCAGCCTCTCTTAAGTTCCATCCTCAACTCTCTAACATGTAGCCCTCATTTTGCAGGATTTCTTGAAAGTAACCAAGAGATTTAAGGTGCGGACCATTTACTTCTAGGTTGCCTAGCACCAAATGCCTTCAAATGTAGTTAATGTCCAAATTTTTGATTAATTTTGCTGTCATTGTTGTTGAGATGTTAGAAGTATGCCTATATGATGACTATGTGTTGAAATTTGCTTGCGTAGAATTCTTTAAGGCTATCACGTATGCTAGAATCACTTTTACGTTCATATTTATGTCTCATGTTCTTAAATTATGCTTGATGTATACAACAATTTGCTGTGATGAAGTGTTTTCCTATGATTTGTCTAACTCGGCAAATGGATGAGAATTAGGGGCGGCTGCATGCGGCCGATTGCCCCTTTGGGACTGAAACCGTCGACGGAGGTAGAATGCGGGTGATCGGCTGTGGTGTGAGGACCACGCGGGCCACGGGCGCCTAAGGCCGACCCCCCCGTCTTCGTCTCAGTCGAAGGTGTCAGCCCGACGCCGGGTTGGGCGTATTGTGTGTAACCTATCGCTTCTATTCGAACCTAAGTACCATTGTCACCACTGGATGGGCCCACTTAAAATTGTACGGCGATCGATCCCCAAGTCTCATGAGCCGGGGATGGTGGTATGGGACCTATGCCCGAGCTGTCGGCCTACGCTGGGGTGGTGCCTCCCCGTAGTGACCATTGAGCACAGGGTTGTTCGAGCAGCCCTGTCAAATACCCGGCCGATTGTTTCGTGCCAGAGCCCTACTTGAACAACCCGGGCATTATTGTTAATTTGAATAACAAGCCCACACTTCTAAGTTAATTATTTATATTAGTGGTTGGGTGACGACCCTTCTGCTTTGGCTTGGGCATGGCTGACGGGCCACTGCCTAACCATACTTGGATCGAGGGGTTACTGGCGATGAGATGCATTCGCCACGCAGGGAGCCAGATGGTCCCAGTTTGGCCTGGTGATAGAATAATGGTACAGTGGTTTCGCCAACCGGCTGGATGTTAAACCGGAATAACTAATAACTCGGCTAATCATACATAGTTCGGCATGGCATGTATTGTCTGTGCGGGTGAGGTGGTGGTGCCACTCACTGGCGGCTGTGACTAAAAACCGGTGTCCGGGCATGCATTTGCACTTCATGCATTCATGCATTAAGATTATAAGATGTGATTGTGCGACTGGTGGGGTGGTGCCCCATTCATTGGTGACTTGAGTCTGTGCGGGTGAGTGGTGGTGCCACTCACTATCGGTTGTGACTAGAAAGGTTCTATGCTTATGCTTTTGACTGCTATGTATGAATGTTCGTTTTATTACATACTATGCTTATGACTACTGTATACGTATGTTGTTTCATTACCTACGTTTGATTACATTTGTGCTTTGAGTAACTTAGGGAAATGGAACCACTGAGTTGATGACTCACTCCCACTTTGGGACGGTGTTCTAAAACACCATCCAGGCACTTTCATTGGTGCAGGTCCCTCATGAGCTAGCAAGCTAGAAGAGGCCCAATCAGACAGGTTGAGTGGATCCCTTCGTACATTGCTGTTTAACTTACTTATTTGCTGGTACGTCCCTATTTCATTTCCTAGCTTGACCTATCACTATGATTTGATGCCATATTGGCCAAATACTTGAATGACACGCATTGCATACGCATTAGTAACTCCTGGGATGCCGGGGATCGAGTTTGTACTCGACCCTTGGGGTTTCGGGGCGTTACAAAGATGGTATCAGAGCAGGTGATAGATTGAGTCGGGCCGTGGAGTATGGACCTATCACAATGAACCCGCTAACCGAGATAGCACTCTGAGATTAGAGACATTATACCTTAGGATCACGCCCCTACTTGACTAGCATGATCCACTCGAACATAGAAACTAAGACCCTAGGGTTGCTTAGTATCAAACATCGTTATGTGGTCAATGCCTTGATTAGGCATTCGGGAATGTCTAGATTTGATGATAGGTTGTTGAGATCTCTCTATTTCATGAATGAACTATTGTCATTGTTTGCTTTGATTTTGGATGCTATGAAATGCCTCTATTTTCAGCCTGTATGTTGATAATTGTGTGCACATGATGCGAATTAGTGTCGATGGAGTAGTTTGATACGATGCTAACAAAGTTTTCCAGACCTATAGGGTGCCATCGCACACTGTAGGGTGCCATGCCACCGGACCTCCTTGACCTTAAAACTGATTTTTTTCTTTTTCCTCTCATTTTCACTTCTCTCTCCCATTTTTCACCCCATTTTTTTCCTACCCTTGCTAAACCCTCTCATCTTTGCCCCAACACTCTCTTAAAGAGAGCCCCAACCCTCTTTCATTTCCCACCAAGAGGCCCAAACCTTCCTTCAACCCCCTCCGAACGCCTAGGGTGACCAAACAACGGATTTACGGAACCATGCTTAAGCGAGGTATTCGCGGTCTGATCCAATTCCTGATCCTGGGCGATTACCAAAGGACTCACTGCTGTGGCTGAGCAGAAGACCGGGATCCACCAGGATTGGAAGGGATACAATGAACTTTCTGCCCTAGCCAGGTAGAGGATCGACGTACCAGAATCAGGCCTATCACCACCGTTTCTCCGTACTAACCCGATCGTTCAAGATTTTTTTTTTTTAAGGGGGGTAGACCGCATAAGTCAGGCCAGTGTAGTTAGCATACGTCCTTGCATGCATATAAACTCAGGCATTATGACATGAGCCCATCAGAGTGGCGCAGCGGAAGCGTGTGGGCCCATAGCCCCCAGTCCCAGGATCGAAACATAGGGTAAATCACTAAGTAGGACCCGACTTGTCCTCTCGAGACGTTAGTAGCCAGACTTGTATAAGGAGAACAGTTAGCATTCAGAAAATAGGCTCAGTCGTATAAGTAGATCAGAATACTGGGGATAAACCCAACAATGAGCACGAGCTAAACCATCGGATCTAGCACCGGTGTATCGTCAGATAAGATCGTTAAATGTGAACCTAAACAATTTCGGGGGCGAAATTGGTTTTTAAGGGGGGTAGATTGTAACGCCCCGTAAATTCGCCTTTTCTAAGATATGAACACACTTGGGCCCGACCTTCACCACTAGTTCATTCCGTCAACCCTAAAGGTGAGTTAGGAGTAAATCCTTCAACCCCCATCAGCCTCTCTTAAGTTCCATCCTCAACTCTCTAACATGTAGCCCTCATTTTGCAGGATTTCTTGAAAGTAACCAAGAGATTTAAGGTGCGGACCATTTACTTCTAGGTTGCCTAGCACCAAATGCCTTCAAATGTAGTTAATGTCCAAATTTTTGATTAATTTTGCTGTCATTGTTGTTGAGATGTTAGAAGTATGCCTATATGATGACTATGTGTTGAAATTTGCTTGCGTAGAATTCTTTAAGGCTATCACGTATGCTAGAATCACTTTTACGTTCATATTTATGTCTCATGTTCTTAAATTATGCTTGATGTATACAACAATTTGCTGTGATGAAGTGTTTTCCTATGATTTGTCTAACTCGGCAAATGGATGAGAATTAGGGGCGGCTGCATGCGGCCGATTGCCCCTTTGGGACTGAAACCGTCGACGGAGGTAGAATGCGGGTGATCGGCTGTGGTGTGAGGACCACGCGGGCCACGGGCGCCTAAGGCCGACCCCCCCGTCTTCGTCTCAGTCGAAGGTGTCAGCCCGACGCCGGGTTGGGCGTATTGTGTGTAACCTATCGCTTCTATTCGAACCTAAGTACCATTGTCACCACTGGATGGGCCCACTTAAAATTGTACGGCGATCGATCCCCAAGTCTCATGAGCCGGGGATGGTGGTATGGGACCTATGCCCGAGCTGTCGGCCTACGCTGGGGTGGTGCCTCCCCGTAGTGACCATTGAGCACAGGGTTGTTCGAGCAGCCCTGTCAAATACCCGGCCGATTGTTTCGTGCCAGAGCCCTACTTGAACAACCCGGGCATTATTGTTAATTTGAATAACAAGCCCACACTTCTAAGTTAATTATTTATATTAGTGGTTGGGTGACGACCCTTCTGCTTTGGCTTGGGCATGGCTGACGGGCCACTGCCTAACCATACTTGGATCGAGGGGTTACTGGCGATGAGATGCATTCGCCACGCAGGGAGCCAGATGGTCCCAGTTTGGCCTGGTGATAGAATAATGGTACAGTGGTTTCGCCAACCGGCTGGATGTTAAACCGGAATAACTAATAACTCGGCTAATCATACATAGTTCGGCATGGCATGTATTGTCTGTGCGGGTGAGGTGGTGGTGCCACTCACTGGCGGCTGTGACTAAAAACCGGTGTCCGGGCATGCATTTGCACTTCATGCATTCATGCATTAAGATTATAAGATGTGATTGTGCGACTGGTGGGGTGGTGCCCCATTCATTGGTGACTTGAGTCTGTGCGGGTGAGTGGTGGTGCCACTCACTATCGGTTGTGACTAGAAAGGTTCTATGCTTATGCTTTTGACTGCTATGTATGAATGTTCGTTTTATTACATACTATGCTTATGACTACTGTATACGTATGTTGTTTCATTACCTACGTTTGATTACATTTGTGCTTTGAGTAACTTAGGGAAATGGAACCACTGAGTTGATGACTCACTCCCACTTTGGGACGGTGTTCTAAAACACCATCCAGGCACTTTCATTGGTGCAGGTCCCTCATGAGCTAGCAAGCTAGAAGAGGCCCAATCAGACAGGTTGAGTGGATCCCTTCGTACATTGCTGTTTAACTTACTTATTTGCTGGTACGTCCCTATTTCATTTCCTAGCTTGACCTATCACTATGATTTGATGCCATATTGGCCAAATACTTGAATGACACGCATTGCATACGCATTAGTAACTCCTGGGATGCCGGGGATCGAGTTTGTACTCGACCCTTGGGGTTTCGGGGCGTTACACTAGGTTTCAGTGATCCAAACCACTTGTATGTGTGTGACTAGCTCTAGCAATCCTAATTATTCAAATGGCTTGGCTGATTTTAATGACAAAACATCTCATATGACCGAGCCAATTTAAAGTGATAAGGGGATGCCTAGGGCCGTACACAATCATTCAACTTCTTTATATAGAGGAAGGCTAGTTTTCAATGATTCAAAGCATCATATGTGTGACTGGTTCTAGCAATCCCAATTATTCGAATGACTCACTTGATTTTTATGACCGAACATCTCATCTGACTTAACTCATTTAAAGTTGGAAGGGTCATATGACCAAACATCTCATATGACTAGGGTCGTACTCAATCATCCAAGTTCTTAATATAGAGGAGGGCTAGGTTTCAATGATCCAAACCATTCATATGTGTGACTATCTCTAGTGATCCCAAGTGTTCGAATAACTCAATCCATTTTTATGACCAAATTTTTCATATGACCGAGCTCATTTCGAGCTGGAACGGGGGCGACTAGGCCTGTACTCAATCATCCAAATCCTCTCTAGTTTTCTGTCATCCATACATTTATATGTGTGTGACTAGTTCTAGTAATCTTAATCGTTCGAATGACTTGGTTGATTTGTATGACATAAGTATTAATATCACTGAGCTCTTTTTAAGCGAGAATGGGGGTATTAGGCCCATGCTTGATTTTTCAGATCCTTATTATAGAGGGTTAGTTTTCATGTGATTGGGCGTATTTTTTGTGATCAAAATCATTCATAGGTATTCTGCCATCATTTTTTTTTTTAAATCTAAGCCTTTTGTCTGATCAAGTTCATTTTAAGTGATCGAAAACACTCTTATGATTAGTAATTAGTGATCCAAAATGTTAATTTGGTTGGGGCAGTTTTCAGTGATCCAAACTATTCTTACAATTGGTACTATTCTAGTGATTAAGTTCATATTACTCGGCCCATTTATTTGATCTAAATCGTTCGAATGATGAGCTCCTCTTAAATAATCATAAAATTATTCATATGATTTAAATCATTTATAAGAATTGTTAGTATAGCGAGGCCAATTTTCAGGATCCAAATCGTTTATAAGAATTGGCCTATTTCAAATTATTTAAATTGACCATATTACTCATCTCATTTTTGTGTACTCAGGGATCCAAATTGTTAATATGGTTGGGCCAATTTTCAATTACAAACCATTCATATGATTGGGCCTATTTCAGATTACTGACAATTGGTGCAACCTTAAATAATCTTCTTTATTGACCATAAAACGTTTATTTTTCTCCTGAATTAGGACCGGATCATTTTGTTTCTAGAATTGATGGAACCTCATCTTTACTTTCCATAAGATATATCCTAGTAAACATGAGCAATCGTCAATAGAAGAAAAAAGATTTATACCGGATATTGAAATAATAGGTATAGAAACAAAAGATGTCCTGAAAAGTTTCGACAACTAACACATTTGACACTAAAGGTTCAAATTGCTTAAAAATTTATTTGAGAAAATTAACTTAAGAGAATCTAAAGGTTAATGACCCGATAGCATGTCACAGGTATACTTGTTCATGTTTGCACCATCCACTTGTTGATGGGTACCACCATGTTTTGCGCATGGTTCTAAAGAATCTGTCATTAAAGGACCTAACCATCCCATCCATGGCCTTTAAAATGGACGTCTATAAAAATGAAGGTTAACTTTTGAATGGATACGATCACATGATTGGTGTTTTTATGCATTCCGGCACATGGATTGTCCATGTGTCCTTGTCCAACTAGGAGCACAAGTTACGGAGCAATTATAATGGCTTTGGAAGCATTGGATTATTTCTCTTGATTACACTATTCTGCAATTTTCTTCTAGACCAAGAGCGACTTCAGACTTTGAATTTTCTATTGGTTTATTCTCCATAAGCACGTTATTGATTATTTTTACACATTCATCAATTATTTTTTTAATATTCCACATTTGTTTCCTTTTCACCACATAGGTGTTCGGCATGATGTTTTTCATATATTTTGTTGAGAGTTCATATGGCTGTGATTTGAAGAGTTTGTAGTCTCAATTAAGATAGGTATTCTCCATTGTATTAATGATTTGATTATTAGATTTCTTTGATTTACTTATTGTTGATTGTTTGATTTCCTTGATTTAGTTCTTTCTTCTCGATGATTCTATATCAGTTGAGAGGGATAATGTTTCTCATCATGCCATCATGTTGATGTCAAAAGCATAGCTAAAACAAAGAAAAAAAAAACGATAAAAAAATATGGTCCCCCAAAAATATGTTTGCGAAGGCATTTAACATATCCTTGATGATATTGTAATCTTTTTTTAAGACTCACATGTGATTTTGTATATGCTTCTTTGTCAAGCACATACCAAGCCTCCTTTTCATTTCATATACAACCACATTATAAGCATCATGCCAAAATTCATTATCCGCCTTCCGTCCCAATCCTACTTGCTCCAGTAGCATGTCTATAACGACGTCATTCATCCTACCCGTTCAGAATAATTTATTCTTTGACGACTCACTTTCCGACACGGATTTACGTTCATATTTGCTCAGAGATTGTCCCATGGGGTGTCTCTATAACATCATTTCTTTTATCTTTTGATGGTGTGGAGGAGCCACGTCAGTCTGACAGGTACATTTCTACCTGAGAAAAAACCTACACAAGTTTTTTACTGCTACTTGAAATCAACCATGCCATCCACATTGATATGAAAATATTATCCATACATAAAAATATTTTAATTTACTGACTAAAAAAATACACATATTCAAAGTGTATAAAAAAACATCCTAAAATATGTCGAACCATGTCATACGAAAGTTATTTCAACACTAACAATACTAAAAAAGATTAAAAACTAAAATCATCATTGGGATGGGTATCCCTCCACATCCTATTAGCAATTGCGTCACACTTACGTGCCCATGTATCCCTCTCTGATTGGGACACGTTTACCAACAAATTTCCATCATCTGCAACGTTCACTTTAACCGGTGGATGGTTAATCTCATCAAGAACAACACTATTGGCCTCTGATTCTTTAATTTGGGTTTCTAATTGTTTTGTTTTGTGTGCCTTTTGCCTTTGTGATGGGCTTTTATCCAGTTACTGTAGAAAATTATTATGCTTAAAATGATGACAAAAAATTTGCTTGTTGTGCGTCTAGCATAATTTCAATAGGAAACACTTTTCCCTTGTTCCTCGTTTTTTTTTTTTTTTTGCATTTTTTAGTTCTTAAACATTGGATTAAGTTAGAAAAGTAGTATTTTATGAAAAAGAAGGAAATTGTTTTTCTATATAAGATTTAAAAACTGAAAGAAAAGGGTGTTAAAGAACTTTGAAGCTTGGTGTTTTTCCTTTAAATTGACGGTTATTTGGAGTTTGGTACTCCTTTTGTGGGAATTAGTTATACAGAGTTTCTAACTAGGTGTTGTTGATGCTTAGGCTTGCACTCTCTCTCCTGCTTCTTAGCCGTTTATACATGCTAACATTTTGAAACTAATGCTTCCTCAATCTCGCTAGCTCGTTCCTGCACCCTAACCTGTTGTTGATTCAGTTCCCAATTCCTACTTAGTGCAACTATGTGCGGATATTGTCGGTGTTGTCTTCAATCTGGACACTGCGGATTTTAGATTCGGGGGTTGTCGGTCGACCGACGGGCTTGGCTCGGTCACTCGAGACTACCCCAGATGAGGCAGTAACTCTTTGGACAGATTTGGCCGAGTTCGATTGCTCGAATGGTCGGGTCGGTCGACTGACGGCAGGCGCACGATTTAGGACGGTTTGCGCGGTTTTACACAGATTTGTTTCTAATTCCGATTTTATGCTATTTAAAGGGGTGCAATGCAGGATTAGGGTTACACAAGGAGTCTCAGACGTGTTTAAGGGGTTTGGAGAGTTCTAGGTAGAGAGAAAAAGTTTGGGTTAGCTTGGGTTTTCTCATTGGGGCTTAAATGCAGGTAAGTTGTTCTTCATCTGTTATAACTTCTGATTCATAGTGGATACGCTTTGTGTCATGGTTTTTTCCCAAAAGAGTTTTTCCACATAAAATTTGGATTCTCTTGTGTGTTAAATTTGCTCGTTGCCACCGTGATTTGCCTCGTTTGATTCTCGCTTCCACGGGTTCTCTCACAACAAGTGGTATCAGAGTGTATGTTGGGAGGCAGACAGAATCTGAGACGATGTATCAATGGCGTCCGGCATGAGATTCGACATAAAGAAGTATTTCGGAAAAAACAATTTTGAACTATTGAAGGTAAAGATGAAGGGCCTACTAGTTTAGCAAGGATTGGAAGACACTCCTTGGGAAACGATCAGAGACTATAAAAGAATAAGAGTGGAGCAAGTTGGATCAGAAAGCAAATATCTCAATCCAGTTGTGCCTCACGGATGACGTTCTCTATAATGTCATGAGGGAGAAGACTACGGCCGATACGTGGGCAAAGTTGGAGAACATCTATGTGAAGAAATCTCTAGAAAACTGTCTGTATTTGATGCTTCGGTTGTTTAACCTGAAGATGACGAAGGGTTATGATGCGGAACAAAAGCATTCAAGGTGTACCAACGAAGAAAGCGCCAACCACAAGTACCATCCTTGTGGATAGGCGACTATTGAGGAGCATTGAAGACCTTACACATGTAGTCCGAGACATTTGAAAAGACCCCACCTTGGGAAGACATGTGTAAGTTGCTTTGAGGAGATGATCAGACCGTTTGCGGAACAAAAGCATTCAAGGTGTACCAACGAAGAAAGCGCCAACCACAAGTACCATCCTTGTGGATAGGCGACTATTGAGGAGCATTGAAGACCTTACACATGTAGTCCGAGACATTTGAAAAGACCCCACCTTGGGAAGACATGTGTAAGTTGCTCTGAGGAGATGATCAGACCGTTGGATCGTGATGATGATGTGATCGGACCGTTGGATCGTTGTGGCCCACTTTCATCACACCATCATTGGAGCGCATTGGACATCTTAGATTTGAGTTTATTTTACGCATTTTTTACTTATTTGAGTTTTGGGTTAGTGTGGGTACGTTTTTTTCATGCAAATGTCTTTTTTTTGAAATTTTGTTAGTAGGGGTATTTTGGTAATTATGCTAATTCCGAATTTTATAAGGGTGTTGCCCTAAAACTTTTTTATTAGTTGTTGATTTATGAAAAAGAGCAAACCTTTGGTTGCCTCCTTCCTCTCTCTCTCTCTCTCATGGTGCTTCTTCTTCTTCCTTGATCTCCTTCTTCTCTATTCTTCTTGTGCCCCTCCAACTTCTTCCAGGTATTTCATCTTCTATTACTATCCTTCTAAACTTCTGTTTTGTTTATTCCCCACGATCTAAACCTTGAGAATCGATCCAAACCCTAAACCCCCAAATTCTCAAATCCCTAATCCGAGAAACCTCCTGGTTCTTTGGACTAGTGATCCTCATTGATTGATTGGGTATGACCATGCAAGATCGGGAGGTTCCATCCCTCGCCGGGTCCAACCTAAGCAATAATTGAATTCCATACTCCACGGTTGTGATGATGGCCCGTCCCATTGCATGTTTCCTTTATGATTTTCTTAGTTTATGATGATTGATGCTAGATTTCATCATTATTATTGCTTTTATTTCCGCTGAATAATTGTGTTCATGAGCATGCATCATATTTAGAGCTGTCCTGCATCAAATTTGGTATCAGAGAATAGGCTTGCATGGTTTGTGTCTAGATCGAGTTATCAAATTAGGGTTTTGATTTTTAGGTTTGTTTTAGGAAATTTCCAGATTTAGAAAGTTTCCAATTTTAGAAAGTTTCCTAATTTGGAGAATTTCCAGATTTAGAAAGTTTTCAATTTTAGAAAGTTTCCTAATTTGGAGAATTTCCAGATTTAGAAAGTTTTCAATTTTAGAAACTTTCCAATTTTAGAAAGTTTCCTAATTTGGAAAATTTCCAGATTTGAATCGTTTTCTGTTTTAATTAATTAGTGTCAGTTCATTGTAGTTTAAATTCATCGCATTCATATTGTGAGTCACCCAGTCCGTAGAGTCTCCCTGTAATGAATGGAGTATAGACGTTCAGGGCCGTTAAGTGTTGTCGTGTGGCCGTCGAGACCCAATGGAAAGCCGAACTCCGATGAGTTGGCCTACTTTAATGGTCACATGGACCCACAAACATTCCTTGATTGGCTTGAAGACTTAGACTATTTTTTTGATTGGTATGATATGTCAAGTTATCGTCGAGTGAGGTTTGCCAAGTGGAAATTGGAGGGCCAAGCCAAGTCGTTTTGGACAGATTTGGAGCGACGACTTGATAAAGTTGGGAGAGCCCCGATATCACAATGGGATGAGATGAAAGAGCGTTTAAAAGAAAAATATCTTCCCATCTCTTATCGGCAAAAGCCCTTGGTTCAAAAGAGAGTTGCCTCACCTTCCCGTCCAAACACAGAACCAATATGGTCCCCTCCTTGTAAAGTGGTCCAACCCATCATTAAGGAAATCTCGGCTTATGAACAATTTGAGTGTTTAGCACCAATTATTTTTCCTTGGAAGCGAGATAATACCTTGGTGAATGGCCAGTTGGAAGAATCCAATCAGGTTGTTTATGAAGTGGAAGAGTACGTGCCTAATGTTAGTAGTGAGGAAATGGAAGAAATTGAGGCATCGCTCATCATCATTGAGGATGACGAAGTGTGTGCTAGTGATGAAAAGGTCGAAGAAATTGAGACTGCACCACTTTCAGATGTCATGTGTGACTTAAGTGATGTAGAGTCCCAATCTAAGTCTCTTACCATAATGAATACGAATGAATTTGAAAAGGAGACTAGTGAGGATATGATCGTAGACACCCACATGACTTGTGATATCCTACCAGATGATTTATGGGATAAATTTTCACCCATATGGGACATTCAACACACAATCGATCTTGTTCCTAGGTTGGTCTTGTCAAGCTTTCCTCCATACTAGGTGAACCCCATAGAAAATATAGAAATGCAGTGTCAATTTGATAAACTTCTTGGGGAAGAATTCAATAAGGAAAGTTTGAGTTGGAGTTTTGTTTTGTGTGTCATGCCTGGTCTTTTCACTTCCAAGAATAATGGCATGTGGCACACAAGTGGGCATATCCTGACCGTCCACAAAGCTTCAGTAAAGTGTCATGCTATCATGCGACGTATTCACGTCATGGTGGATATGATGACCTTAGTCCTTATCCCGTATCTTGATGACATTTTGGACATAATGGCTGATGCCAAGATCTGCTCAAGACTTGGTATTACTAGTGTTTGTTCTCAAGTGTTGGGATACCTGAAAATCATCCTTGTTTATAATACTTATAATGAGAAATTGTGTGTCACCCGTGGGAAGTGTCCTTTTGTTTCAGTTTTCCAAGTTCTAGGTAATAGGATTGTTTATTTCCATAGGATTGTTTATTCCAAGTTCATGGATTTTTCAGAGTGTCCTTTAGTGTCACCCATGTCTGTCATCGAAAGGTCTTCAGAGTCAGCCAATGCATTCGCACGCCATATTCATGATTTGCATACACATATTAGACAGCGGATAAATAAGAGCAATGATGATTCTAAAATCTCAGCTGATTCTCATCGTAGATTGCAAGAATTTCAGAAAGGAGACCATGTAATGGTGAGGATAAGGCCTAAGCGGTTCTCACAAGGTTCCGCTAAGAAATTACAAGCGGGTAGTGCTGGACCATTCAAGATTGTGCAGAAAATTGGGTCCAACGCGTATCGGATCGACCTTCCATCTGAAATGGGCATTAACCCAACTTTTAATGTGGAAGATCTAGTCCGTTACCACCATCCCATCGTTGATCCATCATCTCTCTTATGGCCCTTATCTGATTTTATTTCACAACCCCTCTCACCCCTTCCTCCACCTAATATCCATAAAGAAGAAATTGAGGAAATCTTGGATGAGGAGATAGTGTCTACGAGAGACGGAGGTTTCCAAAGATACATTGTCAAATGGAAGAACAAACCACCGTTAGAATCTACATGGTTGATAGAAGTGGAGTTACAGAGCGTTAATCCAGATTTACTAGAGCGCCACAAGAGTTTTAACTCGCCGGAGTCGAGTTCTTCTCAGACGAGGAGAATGATGCGGAACAAAAGCATTCAAGGTGTACCAACGAAGAAAGCGCCAACCACAAGTACCATCCTTGTGGATAGGCGACTATTGAGGAGCATTGAAGACCTTACACATGTAGTCCGAGACATTTGAAAAGACCCCACCTTGGGAAGACATGTGTAAGTTGCTTTGAGGAGATGATCAGACCGTTGGATCGTGATGATGATGTGATCGGACCGTTGGATCGTTGTGGCCCACTTTCATCACACCATCATTGGAGCGCATTGGACATCTTAGATTTGAGTTTATTTTACGCATTTTTTACTTATTTGAGTTTTGGGTTAGTGTGGGTACGTTTTTTTCATGCAAATGTCTTTTTTTTGAAATTTTGTTAGTAGGGGTATTTTGGTAATTATGCTAATTCCGAATTTTATAAGGGTGTTGCCCTAAAACTTTTTTATTAGTTGTTGATTTATGAAAAAGAGCAAACCTTTGGTTGCCTCCTTCCTCTCTCTCTCTCTCTCATGGTGCTTCTTCTTCTTCCTTGATCTCCTTCTTCTCTATTCTTCTTGTGCCCCTCCAACTTCTTCTAGGTATTTCATCTTCTATTACTATCCTTCTAAACTTCTGTTTTGTTTATTCCCCACGATCTAAACCTTGAGAATCGATCCAAACCCTAAACCCCCAAATTCTCAAATCCCTAATCCGAGAAACCTCCTAGTTCTTTGGACTAGTGATCCTCATTGATCGATTGGGTATGACCATGCAAGATCGGGAGGTTCCATCCCTCGCCGGGTCCAACCTAAGCAATAATTGAATTCCATACTCCACGGTTGTGATGATGGCCCGTCCCATTGCATGTTTCCTTTATGATTTTCTTAGTTTATGATGATTGATGCTAGATTTCATCATTATTATTGCTTTTATTTCCGCTGAATAATTGTGTTCATGAGCATGCATCATATTTAGGGCTGTCCTGCATCAGGTTATTGTTGTTGAAAGCCACATCAATAATTTTAACAGGCTCGTTGACAAACTGTTGGATGTAGATGAACTGATGAAGGACGATATGCATTCTGTTGAATTCTCTTCCAGAATCATATGAGTCATTTAAGGACTCTTTGTACGCAAGTAGGGAGACCATTAGTGTCGTTGAGACCATTATCTCAACCCTCTAGTTGAAGGCGATGAGAAAGAAACACGGTGGTGTGAGTTCTTCTATGGAAGCACTGATTATGAGGGAAAGAAATTTCGAACGGGGTGAGGGATCTTCGCGATCGAGATCTAAATCAAATGGCAAAGGGAAAAGTAAGTTGAAGTGTTGGAATTACGGAGAGACAGGGCACATGAAGAGAGATTGTTCGAATCCCAAGACGAAGCAAGAGAAGTTTGAAGATTCTTCTAGGGAGGCTAATATCATAGAATTTACAGAGGACATGAGTGATGATTGCGATGTATTGATTGTATCCAGATCGGGGTTCCTTTGCGATGAGTGACTCTTGGATTTAAGTGCATCTAATCACATGTGTCCTAACCGAAGTTCATTCACCGAATACAAAAAGTATGACAGTGGTTTGGTGTTCTTGGGCGATGACTATGCCTGCATGGTTGTCGGTATTGGTTCGGTGCACATTAGGATGTTCGATAGGATTGAGCGCATCCTGACAGATGTGAGGCATGTCCCTAGGTTGAAGAAGAACTTGATCTCTCTTGGTGCACTCGAGGCAATGGGGTATAACTTAACCCACTTCGATCGATTTTGTAAAGTGTTAAAGGGGGCACTCGTGGTGATGAAATCACGGAGGTGCGACTATCTTTACAAGTTGATTGGGAGCACTTCTTCAGGTGGAGCTGCAGCAGCTGTAGCGGATTCCACGGTTGCTCGTTTGTGGCATGTGCACCTAGGCCACATGAGCGAGCAGGGCATGAAGACGGTGGGGGCATGAGAAGTGGTGAAGCTATGATGGAGACGAAGTAGAGATGTAAGATGGAGCTTTGAAGCAGTGAAGTTTGAATATTGAAGCCACAGTGGAGATTGTTGGTGGTCTTCAATCTGTACACTACGGATCTGAGATTCGAGGGTTGTCGGTCAGTCGACGGCCTTGGCTCAGTCACCCGAAACTACCCCAGTCACTCTCTGGACAAATTTTGGCCGAGTTCGGTCGCCCAAATGGTCGAGTCGGTCAACTGATGGTCGGCGCACTGTTTAGGTCGATTTGCGCGGTTTTGCGCAGATTTGTTTCTAATTCCAATTTTATGCTATTTAAAGAGGCGTAATGTGGGATTAGGGTAACATAAGGAGTCCTAAACGTGTTCAAGGGGTTGAGAGAGTTCTAGGGGGAGAGAAAAAGCTTGGGTTAGCTTGGGTTTTCTCTTGTGGTGTTTAGATCCGAGTAAGTTGTTCTTCATCTCTTGTAACTTCTGATTCATAGTGGATTCGCTTTGTGCCGTGGTTTTTTCACCTCAAAGGGGTTTTTCATGTAAAATTTGGATTCTCTTGTGTGTTGAATTTGCTTGTTGCCATTGTGATTTGCCTTGTTTGATTCTCGCTACCATGACTTCTTATAAGTCTGTTGAAGCCTTTAGTATAGTTTTGTGCATGTAAAAAAGGTTTGTTTTATCTTTATCTGCTTTCTTTCTTTTGTAGAATTCACGTTTAATTAGTTGAATCTTCTTAAGAAATTGACTTGATTGTACTTGTTTTCTGGTGAAGTGAGAAACCTTGTTTGCATGAATTTTTACATGGACATCTTGCAAATGATTGCTAGATTTGCCTTGCATTGTTGTATCTAGCGCTAACACTTGTTTGTTCCCTAACTTGAGATTTTAGCAAATATCCATGAGAAAGAAAAAGTTTTCAGTATGTTGCAAAATCAAAATAGAAATTGGTTTCATGATTGCGATAGACTGAGGTTTCTCTCCTCATTTGCATAGAGGTATTTTTTTTTTTATTAAAGAAAAAACAATTTAGAGAGAAGTGTTCAACTGTTCTTCACTCACACCTTAACAAAAGAGAAATGCATAATTACAACGGTACCATGACGTGTAAGAAGGTACAGGTAGTAAAGTGTGCTCTAATGGTACCAGTACCATTGCAAGCTACAGTGGTGCGGTGCCGGGCAGAAGTGGAGTCCAAGTGATGTATTCACAACATTCAATCCATCCATCGGCTGATGCTTCACCCTTACATGCAGGGCCCAAAAATAAGCTCAAATGAAAACTCAGGTGGGCCACAAACCAGGAAACAAGTTGAGAGAATGCCCACTCTTGATTCGTATGGAGGGCTCATAATGTTGTTTCTATGGAATCTAGGCTACTCAAACCCTCAATCTGCCATGGATAAAGGGTTAGGACAAAAAATCAGGTTGTCCTGCAACTCAATTGGGCCCCGGTGAGAATTAAGGGTGGCATCCCATCCCACCTTCCTACTTGAGCTATGGCTCCCCACAGACACTAGTTCAATTCCCCAACCTTGCATTACCTGATGCATGTGGTTTGCAAGTGATTGCGTGCATCTGTAGGGAATAGTCTCGCCTCAAAATGGGACGGGGACACCTTGACGTCATAAAAAGAAGAAGATTTTTAGGTCATATCAACGGTTTGGGTCAGGAAACCACAGGCCCAAGTAACTTGTTCAAACTGAAAATTATCCAAAAACTTCTAATATTCTCAGGTGGAACCCTGTATGCTTGCATGCATGTGTGATAGAGCCTGATTCTGAAAGTTGGCTTGGAGACCAAGGGCCCATTGGCATATGCTGAAGAAGTGGCGGAGATGCTCAAAATATGAATATGATGATGACAAATTAGAGTGATTGTTATCACGTCTCTGTTGGGCCCCCCTTTTCACCAACAGTTCACCTGAATACCAATTGAAAATAATGAGAACACTTTCGACTGGATGCAATTCATATAATCCTTCACTAAGTAACAGTACGATAACCGATTGTATGATGGCAAAGTATTTCAAATATAAAATTAAGTTAGACTCATGCATGTTGAGCTGCCCACAATCCGCCTATGCACAAGCTTGTGAGATCCAAGCCATTCATTATCTAGGCCCATTACATACTTTCGCCTGGTCCAATAGTCAAGTCAGTCCAATCGATCTAAGCACACTCTTTCATGAATGCAAGCAATTGCTATTATTTGCTGGCCATCCATTTTCTAGAAACAATATACCCAGCTTCATATCAGCCTAGTTTTGGGCCTAATGAATGATCAGATCTAACCATGGGCGGTACGGCATTTAGTGCATCTTGTTTATGCATGTTGCAAGACGCGATAAACAGGATAATGGCCTGTCAATTTCTAAGTTGTTTTCGAACCATCGTCATTTCAAAGTCTCTGGACAGTCCCTCAAATTGCTAAGTCGGCAGGATTCTCAAGTTCTTGAAATTAGTTTGGTCTATATTTGTTATTATTATTGGCTGCAGAACAGCAGCATTGTCTTCTGCTATTTTAGTCACTAAGTCCATGCTTGTGATCAGTAATGAATAGCTCAGTTGCTTGCAATTCATGCAGAACTTCCATACAAGGTATTGCTCTGTGTGCATTCTATGATTTTATTCTAGTTTATTTCCGTCTTTTATGTCTTTGGCTGTTGGAATATGCATTGAGGAATTAGACATCATGTTTGCCATGTGGGGCCAATTGCTTGTAATCCAGACCATTCATCATGCAGTCCTCAATTGCTCACAGTATCTCCCTGGTTGCACCATCTCAACAGCCTGCAAATCCATGGACAAAATGAACATTCAATAAGGGCTATCAATGGGTTTGGGACAGATCCTATAGTACCCATGGGCTAACCCCATTTAGGTCTTGCTGGATCCCTTGGGGTTCAGGTGCCCTCTGGGTACTTATCGGGTCCTTGGGATCTAGGTTTTGAGTTGGGCTTGGGAAAAATAATAGCATTTACATGGTTGGGTGATTAGATCGCAGACACATGTGCCACTTTGACACATGCTTGGTGGTTGGATTTTTGATATTTTAGTCATACTTAAACACATCCAAGGTGCCCGACTGGATGGATGGTTGGATTTTGTTGCGATCATTTTTTTAAATTTGGGAACTTGGTTTTCCCACTCTGATGCTATCACCTGCCTACTGTGCCCTTATGTACATGAGCTTCTCTACAGCCCGACTTGCATCTCGAATGCTGGGTTCTTGACTATTATATCATATACATAGTAATCCATCAGCACATGTATCATATCATTGAAGATAGTTCTTTTAGCCCACTGATCTATATGAAGCACCTGCTTCAGGTATAATTTTATAGCAAAAGGTACCCTGTAGAAAGACTTTTGATCAAACTCTGGAAATCCATCCGTCCATTTAAGCCATGTATGCAATTTCTAAGTACCTGCTTATCATCCATCACGCTCTGCTAGATTGAAGTTTTCTCACCTTTTCTTACACATGGCACGCCTGATGAGTGAGCAGGTATTTTGTTGGGCGAGGCATGTTCATGGTGGTCGCCACCTGATGATTGGCCCAGTTTTTGCACAGTTTGGGTGCTTCATGTCTCATGCAAGTCTTCTCTTCGAATTGCTAGTGGACACAGCTGAAGAGGACCATCTACAACATTTGAGCCATGCAAGAGGTGGCCCAACCTTGAAGATCATTTAGCTCCGAGAATAGGCTGATACATTCCCCGATGGGTGGATTGGCTTGATTTTTTATTTTTACATTTTTATTGTTTGGCTCTTAAGTTACGCAAGATAAGCTACTAATGCCTTAAGTAGCATATCTTGATTTCTAGAAAGCCACTTCTAATTGATCATAAACCAAACTTATATCAAATAAGTTACTTATCTACTGTTGTAAGTAAAAAAAGTAACTTATTTGGTGGTATCTGAACAGGCCCTAAGTGATTGTTGGAACGTATGGCCATTGATGGCCTGCTCCCCATGACGCTCCCCCTCTTTCTCCCATAAAGGCTGAAACGCCTTTCTACCGTAGCAGTTTCTCTGGCAGTGATTGTAAATTCCAGAACGGAAGCGATCTCAATCTCTATTAAAGGGACAATCATGACAGGATCCAACACAAACAATACAAGAGAATACTTGCTGTTTTGGTGAGAAATTCTCTTATTGGCGATCCATCCCAATTTCTGGTCGGCAACTTCCCTCCGTGAACTAGTATTCAGTATTCTGAAATGCAGGACTGCTTTTTGGACGGTTTGACTGTTAGTCACACCACACTTGGGAATCAAATCGATACCAAGACTTCGGTGTTGAAACGAGGTTATCTTCACTAAGTCTATCACTTGAGCTATGGGAGTGTAAAAACTTTTTTGAGAGCCCGGAGTGCTTTAGATCTCTACCATTCATCTGAGTGGGACACTGTTTTATGTAAACTAAACTGAAAATCAGGTTGGTCCGATTATGAGATGGGCGACCACTGCCATCTCTTCATACGTGGAAGGGACATGCACTGCCTTCTTGTGGGATCTATCATGGGTGGCTCGTGTCTCCATTTAGAGAATCCTGCCCATCGGATTTCTTCAATTACAGCTGATGAATGTTTGGCCATTTAGGCCACCTTTGACATAGATATGATCATGGGATATTTGTGTATTTGAAATACACATTCCGGTAAGATGGACGGACATATTGATTCGTTGAGTTGGCTCTACTACATTCCGGTTCTACCATCTCTATCATATTATCACCTAAAGAGGAATGCGTAACGAAATTTATGGGAACGGGGGTAACACCTTAGTGGGTGCCGTGTGGGTCCCACATCAATGCATTTGTAATACATCCATTCCGTACAGCTGTTTTCTCATCTCATTTTAGTACCCGATCCCAAATCTTAAGCATATTCAAATTTCAGGTGGACCACACCACTGGAAACAGTGGTGAATGTTCATTAAAAACTTTTTTGTGGCCCCAAAAGTTTTTGGATCAACCTGATCTTTATTTTTTACCTTCATCCAGATCTGTTTGACATTATCAACAGGTTGGATGGAAAATAAACATTACGAAAAACTTTTAAGATGAGCCCTTTGGAAGTTTTTAATGGTGGGGCGTTCAATCATGTGGTGTGGTCCACCTGAGATTTGGATCTGCTTTATTTTTGGGACCACATCCTAAAATAGGCTGACGAAGCAAATGGACGGCATGGATTAGCACTTTACACTAGTTGAGTAAGCTCGATTAACTCACTCAAGACTCAGAAAGTTGATGATGGGTTTGGGCCTAAGTCGAGTAATTTTTTGGGTGCTTGAATTAATTTGAATAGCTCGGCTCGACTTGGCTCAAATCCGACTTGAATCAACTCGACTTGGTTGGACGTAAGCCACATGGTACTTAATATAAAGACCCCCAATAAAATCCTAATCTCAAAATTTTAGCCCCCTCTGTATAATTTGAATAGCTTAACTCGTAGTTGGCTCAAACTCGAGTGACTAGACTTGGTTGGACTCTGCCGCATGGTACCTAACATAAAGACTCCGCCATCTGGTATGCTCCTCTTCCCTCCTCCCTTCATCACTTAATGACGCCCTTTATCACTCATAATTTTGATTTGCATTTTGGAGTGAATTCATACTTGACTCAAGCTTGCTTGATCTGCTGACTGAATCAGACAATTAGAGCCAGTGTCAAGTCGAATACCGAGTAGGGGTGGCAGTTGGCCGAGCTGACTTGAGCAGGGCCAAGCTCGAGTCGATCCCGACTCGTGTACAGCACTAGCGTGGATATACAACACACCATCAAGCTGGCCCCACGGTAAGGAGTAACATCTAATCGGCTCCTGAAATTTAGGACGAAAACTTTGATACTCTAGCTTAGATTAATGTTTGTACTCTTTAATTTAGAATCATACTTGTGACGTTCCTTTAACTCAAACAAACCGTTCAAATTGTGGGTCCCACCTCAGATTAATCCAAAACCGAAAACAGCACCAAATAAATATCTTAATTTTAACAGATCATTTCTAGGATATGAGCCTAATAAAGAGGCACATCCAAAGTTAAAGTGGACCACACATCAGGATTCGGTGTTAATAGTGATGCCGACCGTGGAAACCTTGTTAGGGCCCACCGTGATATCTATTAGCCATCCAACCTGCAAAAAGGCCACGTAGAGTTGGATGAAGGGACAACACGAATATCAGCTTGATCGAAAACTTCTGCAGCTCTGAAGAAGTTTTTAATGGTGGGCGTTTAATCTTCAACTTGTGGCCCATTTGAGATTGTATCTGCCTCCTTTTTTGGGATTATATGCTAGAACGATCTTTCAAAATTGATGGACGGCATGGATAGATCAAATACATTACAGTGGGCCCGGGCAGGAGGCAAACCGCGGCCCCCCGCATCGAAGGTTGAAAGTATCGTCCCAAAACCGTTACGTATAGCAAACAGCACGATACAGGCCTTTTATCGGTTATCGGTGGTGAACCGATACGATACCCAATGCAGGCAGTACACGATAAAAGCCTTTTTATCGTTCCACGCAATCTGTGGGGCCCACCCACGAGAATAGTTCACTGATATTTCCCTCCGTCCGCGTTGATGACTCGAGAAGGAAGGCCCACTCAATCATACTAGAAGTATTCATTGATCTGATTTCTACGACCATATTTCTATTAATCAGTGGTAAAGATTCCTGAGAAAACTAGGCCGCTTGGCCAGACGCGTATTAGGTATTGACAAACCCAAATGAGTGACGTCACCAAATACTGTGGGCTCCACCATGATGTATGTGTTGTATCTACACCGTGAATTAATCTGGAGAGATTATTTTAAGGAATGAACAAAAAAAAAAATGAGGTAGATCCAATGTTCGAGTGGACCCACCACAGAAAACAGTGGGATTGAATGCATAACATCAAAAAATTCTTGGAGGCCACCGAAGTTTTCGATCAAGCTGATATTTGTTTTTTGTTTTTTTGTTTTTTTTTCCCCTTTGTCCATGTTGTGTTAACTTATGAACAGGTTGGATCTCAAATAAACATCATGGTGGGCCCCAGGTAGGTTTCAACGGTGAGCGTCACTTTCCCCACTGTTTTCTGTGCTGGGGTCCACTTGAGCTCTGGGTCTGCCTCATTTTTTGGGTCATGCCTTAAATTAATGTCTCCAAATTGATGGACAGTGTGGATACAACACATACATCATAGTGGGGCCCACTGAGCTTGGTGATGTCACTTCAGTAGCTAATCCGCGTCCCTCCTAACCTATTTTCGGAGAGGTTCTGGTATTCGGACGGTTCGTATTTACTAAAATGCCCTGTGTGAAATCGCATATGCATGCGTATCAGCCACCACACTCCACCAGAGTATCAAATAAACCCGCCATTACCGAATAACCAGTAGGCTTTTGCGGCTCATCTGGGGTACCCAAGTCTCCGACCCAGCCATCGACTTTCTGGCTGCAAAGGAATATCCGGGAAAAGCCCTTTATCCCAACACGTACACGTGGCAGGCCGGGAAAGAGCCTCCTTCTACAGACCACCCATACACAAAATTTCATATATCTTCTTCTATCCGCAGTAGCAGTTTGCTCTGTTTGTAGAAGTTTTGTCAAAAAACGAGGGTTGGTGTGTGAAGAGGATGGGGTTGTGAATTTCAGGAAAGATGCAGGCCTGCAATTTGCACTCCCGCGCACTTTCAAAAGCGAAAATCCCATTGCTGTCCTTCTTCCATTCCTCTCCATGCCTCAGCAGCAGAGATTGGAAAAATCCACGCTCTTGTAAGTCCGACTCCCGCCTTCTCATTTCGTTCCTGTTTCAATTAGCTCGCGTTTGGATTCTCTATCTGATTGAATTGCGATTGCTAGCTATCAGTTTTCTTTTATATATGTGGAAGTAGTCAATTTGCAGGGTGCGCATTTTGTCTCTTTTCAGTGGGTTGTCAGTGGCGATTTGAAATTCTGTTCTTGAAATGAGTTGAATTTCATCATCCATCATCATCATCTTGATTAGAAGCTTGAGGCGAAAGAGCCCAAAAATTCATGCACTTGAAGTAGCTGTTGTTTGTAAGGAGATTTGGAATTTGAAGTTGACCTCTGAGGAATTATCGGTGTCCTGAGCGTCATTGGAATGCATGTTCTGCTTAAGGGGTGGGATTGTGTACATTTGGAGCCTGTGGTGTTTGGTGATATGATGGGTCCCATGCGGCTGGGGGATGCCTGAGAAAATATCCCAGATTGGAAGATGTTTACCCTTCGATCAATGGCCTGCAAATAGATAATTAAGAGAAACGTAAATCAGCGATCCTTATTCAACATAAAATAGGCCAAATAATTGGTGGGGCAAATGAGATCAACAGACCGGATCGCTGAACCATACATAATCCCGTGCTCTAAATGCCATCCATTTGCTGAGACTCAGGACCCATAATGTCTCTTTATCTTCCTGAACTTTAGAGGTTTTGCTCAAAACTCCAACAGAAGCTATGATCCTTTTGAAGCTGGCACAAACGACAAATCCTTCCTAACGACCAAACCAATACTAACTTGAGTCAGCGTGGTTTTGACGAGGTGGAGGAGCAACTGAGTTCATCGCTTTGGCATTCAGTCCAAGAGTCCATGGTGATGGACGTCATACATGTCCTGAACTTTAGAGGTTTTGTGATGGAGCTCATGAAAACTGCTTGCTTGGATCCTTGATTGGTTTGTCGATTTTAATGGAACAATTATTCTTCCAGCATACACATGGCCATTAAAACTAACAAAACAAACAAGGATCCAATCAATCATTTTTTTCTCAGGACCCAATGGTATACCAATAGAGGTTTGGAAGTGTATGGGAGATACTCAGTTATTTTGGTTGACAAAGTTGTTCAACAAGAAGTGGTAGGAGTTGGTAGAAGTTAAGGCTCTAAAAGGGCAAGGGGAAGGCCCAAAAGGACGTGGGTGGAGTACTAAAAAAAAATTTGATGACCTGTGGTCTAATTGAAGTTATGGCCCTTGATAGAGTGGAATGGCAGAAAAGGATTCATGTAGCCGACCCCAGTTAGTTGGGATAAGGCTTAGACGATGATGGTAAACATGTCCAAAGCAAGCCATATAATCAATCTTTTGTTCATATCTATTAAAAAACCAATCTCTTGATAATGACCTTAAAATTGAATTTAATTTTCCTAAGTAACTGAAATTTTATTGGAAACAAAGGGTTACACTGGGGGAAATGTGTTCCCAATAGAAAGGGATGGATGGGAGACATGCTCCTCTGCCAACGCGTCATCAACTGAACTAGTCTCTCTCCCAGCTTGGGTAAACAGAATTTTTAGCATAGAAGTGAGAGATCTGATCTCATTGCATGCTAAATCCACATCCCAAGGCTCAAGAGCATCTCCTTTTGCCCAACCATTTACATTAGCCAAGTCCCTGTCGCTATAATTTCCCATTTGAAACTATTACTGAAAATACGAAGTGTGTCCCAAAGTGACAGGGCCTCCACCTTGAGCGCCATTCCTGAGTTATGGGCCCAAGAAAATCATGTGAATGTAACCTTTGCACCTCTATGCACTCTACTTAAGCCCAAGGAATCATGATTTCCGAAGGATGCCTGTCAAATTCAATTTCAACCCATCACCTAGAAGTGGAACTCATCTAGCCATGAGCCAAACAAGACAGTAGAACTCACTGCAACTGACAGCCAATCCCTCTGGAGGTCTTACATGGAGGTTCCCCTGAAGATTGGAGTTGAGATGGATCAAATAGTGATACTGCCTTTTCTCCTCTCTAGCAATGATGCCACCACTGACTTTAATTCATTCTTGAAGGAAATTATGACCTTAAAATTGAATCCTCATATTTGTTTGTTTTGTTTGGTAGATGCTAGTCCTTCCCATGCTTTTCTCCCTACTAAAATGGTTCTCCATCCTATCCCTTTAAAAGAAAAAAGGTTCCCCATCCTGACTGTTGCAAGGTCTGCAATTACAGCTGAATGATGGTGTATAGTATCAATGTATACATAATGTTATTACTTTTTTTTTTATTTATGCCAATGCCCCCCCCCCCCCCCCCCCCCAAATAAAAAAAAAAAGAAGAAAAGAAAAGAAAAGAAAAAAGCATTGGGTTATCAAGGAAGCTATAGATGCCACAAAAAAGGAAGAAAAGACAAAAAGGAAAAAAAGAGGAAGTTATAAACATTAAAGATCTTACTTTAGCGATGTCATATTTGTTGGTGCTTATGGTTGTAAAGTTACGACTAACACTTCTCTAAAATTTTTATAGTGAGATTTAGAGACATATCAAGGTCCAATTCATTGCGGGTTACAGTCAGAGCACAGGCATCCAATGTTAATATTGGAGCTGGGGGTTATGAAGGAGGCAAGGGAAGTGAAAGCAGCAAGACTTCTGTCCACAATTCTGACTCTGAAAATTTATCTGAGTCGTAAGTTAAAAGAGTATGGTTGTGGTGATTTTAGACGTCATTCCTTTTCTATGTTCTATAACTGTTAGATCTGCAAAGGTTGCAAAAGTGCAATACTTGAATTTGGCTTGTGAAACAGATTCCATGTGTGTTCATTTGTCCTCCATAGATGCATTTCATGGTTTAAGGTATCCATTAATCTTCTTATGAAAGATTAGCTGTGTTGCAATGACAAAATGTCAAAGTTGGAGCTAAAGTTTCACATGGTTGATAGTTCTTCCTTATCCCATATGTAGTAAACTGCTTTTTATTAGTAAAATACTAGTGTTCTAAAATTTTGACTTAGACCCAGGTGTTTTTTTTTTTTGTTTTTTTGATGGCTTCAGGGTGTCCTCGTCCCATTTAAAGGCGAGACTATTCCCTGTGAATGCACACAATCACCTGCAAACCACATGCATCGGGTAATCCTTGGGAGGGAAAGCTAACTCTTGTCTATGGGGAGCACACCCACGACACTTGCCGTTCGCCCAAACCCCATGTGGGTTGACTTAGACCCCATTTATCCTTGTATCATAGGGAATGACTCGACTTTCATGCATGGCAAAATGACTCTTCAAAATGACCAGCCTCAATAAAAATGTCAAAGGTTGGTAACCATTTGTTGGATATGAGAAGGATTTTTTTTTTTTTTTTTTGGTAATTTTTTTCACCAAGTACCATAAATACACTAATGTGGACCTCTAAGGATAAATTGAAATAATTGAGGCTGGATGGAGTATTATAAAAACCAACAAGCTGGTTATGCTATTTTACAGTTGTAAAATCATGGTTTATAGAGAGAAGAAGAGAAGAGTAAAGAGAGAGAAGATAAAGTTGGGAGAAGAGAGGAAAAAGAGTTAGGGCCAGACCCACCCCCCCCCCCCCCCACCCAATTGATGACATTATGGTGTCCCCGCCCCATTTTAAGGCAAGACTATTCCCTGAGGATGCATGCAATCACCCACAAACCACATGAATTAGGTAATTCCAGGGAGGGGAATCATACTCATGTCTGTGGGGAGCACACCCACGACTCTTGCAGTCTGCCCAAACCCCGTGCGGGTTCCCACTCTTGCCCTTTATATTAATAATAAAAACTAAAAGGTACAAAAATTCCTTATTGATAATGTTCATATTCCAACAAGTCCTAATCTAATATAAATACTAAATATAAAAGAGAAAGAAGATAGGTGGGCCATACAGTGGACAACTCTCATCCACATCTATTAGGTGGGCCATGTAGCTATATGTTACACATCCTTAGGCACTAACTTTTCCCCTCAAATTGGAGCATAGATGTTGTTGAATCTAAGCTTGGAGTATATGTGTGTAAACTTACTTTGAGGAAAGGCCTTGGTGAACACATTAGCAAGCTGATCCTGAGATCAGACATATGATAGAGATTTCACCATTGAAAACCTTATCATGTATAAAGTGAGAGTTTGACTTCAACATGTTTAGTTCTTTCATGATAGACCAGATCATTTGCAATGTGGGATGTTGCTTAGTTATCATTAAACAACTGCATAAGTAGATTCACCGCCAGCTCCATTTCCTACAAAAGTTTCATGACACACATTAACTGAAGTGTTATGAACCATTGCTCTGTATTCAGATTTAGCGCTTAATCGGGCCACAACATTCTACTTCTTACTCTTCCATGTGACTCGATATCCTATAGACGTGAGAATCTAAACAACTGCATACATGTGAAGTACCCACCGTACTCGCAACATAAGATATATCTGGTTGAGTGTTAATTAAATAGTTAAGTTCCCCAACCAATCTTTTACACCTCCATGGATCTTCAACTATATCTCCTTGATCACCAACAAGTTTGTGATTCAAATCCATTGGTGTATCAACTGGTTCTGACAACTTCTATAATAAGAAAGTATCAAAGATGATCGAGATCTTTTGTGAAAAAGCCTTTGAAGGTACTTCTTAAGATCCTCAACCCCCCCATTGTTACTTCCTGCAATAAAAACATCATCAACATATATCACTATCACAATAAGACTTGAGGTGCCTGTTGTGGAGCACGCCAACAACGCCGGTGAACCGAGATCCAATCTCCGGTCTCACCCACAAACGATAAACAGGAAGAAATAATAACTAGAAGCGATATTGAAACAAACCAACAATCCACAAGACAAAATTTACATGGAAAAACCCCAACAAGGGTAAAAAACCATGGGTGTAAACTTCCACTATGAAAAAGACAAGGTTACAATGAATCTACTCACCTTTTTTTATGCTCCCATGCACAGAGATGGTCCTTTTTGCTAACCCCTTCTCTCTTTCTCACCTTGGACGTATAGAAACCCTAATCTCATAGCCTAATCTCGAGTTACACCCATTTTTATAGTAAAATCCGAAAATAGAACCCAAAATAGGAAAACCCACGAGTCACTTCGTATCCAGTCGAGCGCTCGGTCAGTCTTGGTCGGGCGCCCCCCCAATGTGGAAATCGTCCAGCGAGCTCGGGGGAAAACTGCCCGAATTTCAGGCGTCCGACCAAACTTGGTCGAGCGCCCGGTCCACCGAGTGTCGGGCGACTGACCACCTCCTAGTTGGCATTGGTGTGCTGGCTCCACACCTCAACAATCTCCCTCTTGGAGACACATCACCATAGTCCTTCGTCTTCTACATCCGGAGCGCACCACCTCCCCGTCTTCAAGCCTGAAGACCAATCAAAGCTGAACAGAGCTTCAGTTTTTCCTGTGTGACCGCCTTAGTCAACATATCCGCAGGATTATCACTTGTATGAATCTTCTCCATTGCAATTGACCCATCTTCCAGTAGCGAACGTATGAAGTGATATCTGATGTCAATATGCTTGGTCCTTAAATAAAAGGCTAAATTCTTGGCTAAGTGTATTGCACTCGGACTGTCACTGTATAACTTGCAATCTGTTTGCTTCTTCCCCAACTCTTTCATAAAACCTTACATCTACACCATCTCCTTGCACGCTTCTGTATCTGCAACATACTCTGCTTCCGTTGTACTAATGGACACTATCTTCTGTAATTGAGAGACCCAACTGACTGCAACACTACCTAAAGTAAAGACATATCCTGTAATGCTCCTTCTGCTGTCAATATCCCCTGCCAAATCTGAATCGACGTAGCCTTGTAGCTCGATTTTCTCCATAACACAACCCTACATCCACAGTACCTACCAGGTATTTGAGGATCCACTTCACAGCTTCCTAATGTTCCTTCCCGGGGTTGTTCATGAACCTGCTAACAACTCCCACTGCTTGAGCAATATCTGGCCTCGTGTTAACCATAGCATACATGAGGCTCCCTATAACTAACGCGTAAGGGACTTTAGCCATATAGTCCCGTTCTTTCTGTGTCTTCACACCTTGCTCCTTAGAAAGCTTGAAGTGATTGGCTAATGGAGTGTTAACCGGTTTAATACCTCCTATACTGAATCGATCAAGTACCTTGGCTATATACTCTGCTTGTGACAAAACTAGTTTCTTATTTTCCCAGTCACGCTTTATCCTCATGCCTAGGATTTATTTTGCAGCTCTTAAATCCTTCATGGCAAATTCTCTAGACAGTTGTTTTTTGAAATCTGAGATATCCTTCATGCTTAATCCGGCTACAAGTATATCATCAACGTACAGAAGAAGGATGATGTACGACGTATCAAACTTCTTCAAGTAGCAACAGTGGTCTACATGACATCTCCTGAACCTGTTTCCCAACATAAAATTGTCGAACTTCTTGTACCACTGCCTAGGGGCCTACTTCAGGCCATATAGACTCTTTTTCAGTCTACATACCTTATTCTCCTTTCCTAGTGCCACGTATCCTGTCGGCTGATGCATGTATATCTCTTCTTCAAGGTCCCCATGAAGAAAGGTTGTCTTAACATCTAGCTGCTCTAGATGTAGATCCTCTGTAGCCACTATACTCAAGACCATGCGAATCGTAGACATCTTCACCACTGGTGAAAATATTTCAGTGAAGTCTATACCTGCCTTTTGTTGGAAACCTTTCACGACCAATCTGGCTTTGTACCACTTTGAACCATCGTGCTCCTCCTTCACTTTGTAAACCCACTTGTTATGAAGAGATTTCTTACCCTTAGGTAGAGTGACTAGCTCCCACGTACGATTGGACTCAAGAGAGTCCATCTCATCATCCATGGCATGCTCCCGCTTAACTCGTGTATCTGATCGTAATACCTCTTCAAAACACTCTGGTTCACCACCATCTGTCGGTAGTAGATAATGTAAGGAGGGTGAGTATCGGACCTTGGGTCTCCCCTCCCAAGTAAACCTCCTCACAACCGATGTCTGCGGCTTTGCCTCATCATGCTCCTATGCATGCTCATCTTGTGGCACTGTAACACCTCATGTCCGGTAACTCTTCCAACTCTACGAATTCCTTCTCATCAGCCTTATTCTGCTTTTACTGCAAACTATCCTTACACATCACTTTTTCATTGAAGAGTACGTCCTTGCTTCTGATGATTTTTTGGTTCTCTATATCCCAGAACCTGTAGCCAAAATCATGCTGCCCGTAACCTATAAACGTGCACCTCCTGGACTTCGCATCCAGCTTGTTTCTGTGCTTTGCATCAATGTGAACATATGAAGTGCAATCGAACACTTTGAGATGTGCAAGGTTCACTTCTTTCCCAGTCCACGTTTCTTCTGGTAATCCACCATCCAATGGTGCTGAGGGACTTCTATTGATGAGATATACGATAGTATTGATAGCATCTGCCCAAAAGGTTTTGGGCAACCCTGCATGTAGCCTCATGCTCCTGGCGCGCTCAAGGATAGTCCTGTTAATGCGCACTTTCATCCGTTTTTCATTCATGTGTCCCAACCTCTGATGCCATAATTGCCCATTCACTTTAGTTGATGCGACTTGAGTGAACTATACGATTCGGAAGTCACGTACAAGGTACCTTCCTTCTTGTCTTGAGATATCACCAAGGCACCTTTTGTGACCTTTCAGGAATCACTAGTGAATGTCGTCACATATCCGGTATCAGCCAACTGCCCCACTGAGATCAAGCTCCTCCTCAAACTCGGTATATGTCTGACATCCTTCAACTTCAAGACTGTTCTATCTTTCTGACTTATGTGAACGTCTCCCTTGCCAATAATACTGCACGGCTCATCATCACCCAGGTAGACTCTCCCGAAGTCTCCTGACACATAATTACGAAGAACATCTTTCGACGAAGTGATATGAAACGAAGCACCCGAGTCTATAACCCGAGACTCATTCCGTGCATCAAGAGACAATATCAACGCCTCTGTATCACTCTCCTCAGATTGATTCACTGAATCATTCCCACCTTGAGAGCTTCCTTCTTGTTTCTTAAGCGCCCTACAATCAGACTTCATGTGCCCCTTCTTCCTATAATGCCAACACCCGTCCTTGTCTTTCGATCCCTTGGACTTCTTTCTCGACTTAGAACGCCTGTGTTTATTACCTCCTTTGTTCAATGATCTTCCTCTTCCTTCAACGTTTAGAGCATTCCCTGAATCCTCTGAAACTCCCAATGCTTTCCTTCTAGATTCTTCACTGAGAATTAGACCAGCCACATTATCAAATTTCAACTTCGTAGACCCTGAAGAATTGCTCATGGCAATCACCAAACCATCCCAACTGTTTGGCAAACTGGATAAGATCAATAGTACTCTGACCTTATCATCAAAAGTGATGCCAATGGATTCCAATTGGCTCGTGACTGTATTGAACTCGTTTAGATGTTCAGCCACGCCCCCACCATCTGACATCTTCATGTTGAATAACCGTTTCATAAGATGAACCTTGTTGGACGCCGAGGGTTTCTCATACATTATAGCTAGACCTTGCATTAATTCTTCTGTGGTCTTTACTTTGGATATATTGAAGGCGACGCTCTTAAACAAAGAGAGTCGGATCGTTCTTAAAGCCTTCCAATCCACTAAAGCCCATTAATCATCTGTTATCTTCTCTGATTTCTTCTCTTTTCCTTCTAGAGGAATATAAAGGTCCTTCTGATACAGATAATCCTCCATCTGTATCTTCCAAGGCAAAGTTTGAGCCATTAAACTTCTCAATCCGTGTCTTCCCTTCTTCTGTCATCGCTCCCACTGGAACTAAACCAAAAGTTCTGATACCAGTTGTTGCGTAGCACGCCAACAGCGCCGGTGAACCGAGATCCAATCTCCGGTCTCACCTACAAACGATAAACAGGAAGCAATAATAACTAGAAGCGATATTGAAACAAACCAATAATCCACAAGATAGAATTTACGTGGAAAAACCCCAACAAGGGTAAAAAACTATGGGTGCAAACTTCCACTATGAAAAAGACAAGGTTACAATGAATTTACTCACCTTTTCTGATGCTCCCATGCATAGAGATGGCCCTTTTTGCTAACCCCTTCTCTTGTTCTCACCTTGGATGTATAGAAACCCTAATCACATAGCATAATCCCAAGTTACACCCCTTTTTATAATAAAACCCAAAAATAGAACCCAAAATAGGAAAACCCGCGAGTCACTTTGCGTCCGGTCGGGCGCTCAGTCAGTCTTGGTCAGGCGCCTGCCCAATGTTATCTAGCGAACTTGGGGGAAAACTGCCCGAATTTCGGGCGTCCGACCAAACTTGGTCAGGCGCCTGCCCACGGCACCGGGCACCTGGTCCACTGACCGTCGGGCGCCCAATCGCCTCTTGGTTGGCATTGGTGTGCTGGCTCCACACCCCAATAGTGCCTTTCCATACATAAACGGAATGGTCAAAATGACTTCGAATAAAGACTCAAATAGTCTTGCGCACTTTACACACCTTGTCTGACTCTCCCTAAGCAACAAATCCAAGTGGTTGCTCTATACAGAGACCTCCTTAATGAGATCACATTAAGAAAAGCATTTTTTACATCAAGTTGGAAGATGGGCCAACCATGATTAACGACCATTAAGAGGATAACATGAATGTAGTTCAACTTGGTAATCGGAGAGGTCTTGGTACAATCAACGCCAAGAGTTTGAGCATATTCCTTAGCAACCAAACGAGCCTTTAAACGTTCAATTGTATCGTCAGGATCGAACTTAACGGTGTACACCCATTTGCAACTTGCAACCAACAACATGTTTATTAGTAGGTAGGTTGGTTAGTTCTCAAGCGTTATTCCAATAAAGTAGCTATTTTCTCTTCCATTACTTGCTTTCGCCCCACATGCAAAAGTGCTTCTTGGTATGACTTGGGAATAGAGTGAGAGGACAAGGATAGGGCTACTCTATGGAAAGTGAAAGATAAGCACTGCAAAGAGACATATTTGGAGATAGGATGATTAATACATGCACGCTTGGGCTTTCTCAAGGCAATAGGAACATCAAACTTATTTGGAGAACTCACTAGATAATTAGGTTCAGAAGAATGTATGGTGGATGACACATCACGATTCGTTATGAGTAGCATTTCCGGTGACACACAATGAGAATGAAGGAGTCAACAATAGTGAGAGGAACTCGGATGATGTCGACAATAGGTACAAGCACAACTTCCACATCAAGAGATTTAAGAATGGAGTGGGCTTGAAAAATGTAAATCTTCGCACATTATTTTCGAAGGATTGTAACAATGATAACTTGTTTGTGTCTGAGAGAACTTAAGGAAAATACATTTAATGGCTCTAGGATCTAGCTTATTGTGGCCTGGCTCTAATTGTTGAACAAAGCATACACTTGCAAAAAACTTTGAGAGGTAAAGAAAACGACTAGAGTATCTAGAAGTAAAATTTCATGAGGTGATTGACCCATTAAAACAGTTGAGGGCATTTGATTTATCAGAAAACATGTCATGAGTATTGCATTACTCCGAAAACTTTTAGACGCATTCGTCGATTTATAGAGCATGAGTCATCTCAAGCAACTGATGATTTTTCCGTTCCACAACACCATTTTGTTGTAGGTATGGGCACATGATGTTTGATGTAGGATACTTGTTTTAGAAATATCGATTAAAGGATTGAGACATACATTCCTTTGCATTATTCAAAATATAGATATTTTTTAGTCAAATTGACTTTGTACTTTCATATGAAAAGTGTTAAAAAACAGAGGATAATTCAGATGTCCTTTATTAAATAAATTCAAGACATTTGCAAAAAATTATCAACAAATGTAACAAACACTTATGCCCTGACGTACTGAAAATTCTAACCGATTTCGAAACATGTGAATTGACTTAAAGAAAAAGGAACTAAACTACGTTTTTCCACATGTGGTGGAAAACTAACACGATGATGTTTACTCAACTTACACACCCACACTCTAAAATTGACACAAACGACAAAGAAGGAATTACGCTTTTAAGAATCTTCAGGGTTGGATGACCGAAACGGCAGTGCCATTGATATGGAGAAATGTTCTTTTATGTTGCTGCACCAATAACTACATGGTCAAGATAGTACAACCCATCATGTCTATGTGATCCACTAATCTTCTTCTTCATCTTTAGATCCTGGACAATACAGTGCAAAGTATAGAAAGTTACAAAGCAGTTAAGAGATTTGGTGAGATTGCTAACGGACAAAAGACTTAAAGTGATTTGAGGGACATGAAGGACAAATGATAATGAAAGAGAGAACTTGGATGAACAACACCCATTCCACATACATTGGATTGGGTATCCTTTGCCAAAGGGACAGATGAACCCGTTGACACTGTATTAATAAAGGAAAATGCACTGGACTCATCTGTTATATGATCAGATTCTCGAAAATCAATGACCCATGGAGCAAGGAAACTTGGATCCTAAACCGGCCATATCTGAAGTCATAAATGTAGTCGTAAGAGTAGAAGACGTTGCAAAAGTAGTAAGAACAAATTCTGTAGATTTTTCAGCAACTTGGAATACTCTTCTTGAGTAAGCGTAATCATTTCTCCAAACGTACATGGTTGTTGAGTTGTAGATGTAAAACTAGCTTGCTGAGATACCTAATTAGCCCATGCTAGCTTTCCGTGAAGATCCCAACTTTTTTCAATAGAATGATTTGCAAGCCCACAATAGGTGCATTTCCTAGGTCTACAACTTCTACCACAACCTCCTCCCACTTTATCACTACCACCTTGATTGCTTATGCCACCATGACCACCACCTTGGCCTCAACTAGTAAAGGGTGCTAAAGCAAAGTTGTTATTGGCTCTACTAGTAGAGCCAAGAGATATACATTGGAGGTGACCATACACTTCATTCAGAGATGGTATATTCTTGCAACTCAAAAGTTGTGCATGAACTGATTTATATTCACGTTTTAAGCTGGATAAAAACTTGGCCACACAAAACTCCTCTTGTTGTTGACGATGCTTTTCCAGATCAGTAGTAAGGGATTGATATGCATTCAACTCCTGCCACATTTTGTTTTGAATAATATTCACCTAGTGATTTATCACCTTGTTGAAGCTCAAATATTTTCTCAAATAATTGATGTGTCCGAGAGATATTTTTGTCAAATGAATACATCTCTCGTAATGCATCCTACACTTTTTTTGCAATACCCAAAGACATTACATTCACACTAATGAAAGGTTCCACACTACTGCACATCCATGCCATAATCTGAGCATTCCCTTAGATCCATTAATCATACGTACTCGCGATCTCATCATGCTTTTTAGTGGTCAAGCATATTTTATTTTGCTCGTAATAGTAGCAACAATTGGATGGATTTGAACCACTAAAGATAGTTCGTTCCATTTAATTTAATAGAGGTTATTTGGTCCCCTAAAAAAATCAGTTGGATTTATAAATTCAGTTCTCAAATAATTTCTCTCTTTCATCTAGGACAAGGGACTAGAACACACACACACACACACACACACAAAGCTTATATACAAACATGAGTTGACCTTTCGCGACTAGTGAACACCCGATTCGTATGCTTCATACGGTATGCAAACCACACTTGTAAAGGATAGCCAGCCCACACATACCCACATTCCAACCAATCACAAGGGTTGATGATCGCGACCACAACATCTAACGATGGCAATCAGTTCACATGTCCTACACATGAGAGTTGATGATCACAAACACTTCATCCTCGTCTCATGCATGGATCATTACAAGAGCCCAACACACAAAAAGAAAAGAACCCTAGGTTTCTCAAAAGATTTTTTGCATAAGAGAGATTAGAGAGACCACAAAATAAAAGAAGGAAAAGGAATTATAAGAAAGAAGGGAGAGATCGATTAAATCAGCAACAAGGATGCTCTAATACTATATAGAGTTACAGATTAAAGAGAAGAAGAAAAGAGAGGAGAAAGTTGAGAGAAGAGAGGGAAAAGAGTTAGGGTTAGACGTCCCCACTGTTCCCCTTTAGATTAATAATAAAACCAAAAGGTACAAAATACCCTTACTAATAATTTTCATACTCCAAACAAATCTTAATCCAATATAAATACTAAATATAAAAGAGAAAGAAGCTAGGTAGGCCATATAGTGGGACAACCCACATCCACACCCATTAGGTAGGCCGTACAGATGGCTCACATCCTCATGCTTTAACAATTGTAATACAATGAACAAGGAAAATATTAATCTTAATAAGATCGCTGGTATAACCTCTTTTTCAAGATATTAATGGATACACTAACAAAGTCGCTTAGAAATTGCTATTTGTTTTGGATGGTTATCGGTGATATTTCTTCTTCTTCTTCGTTTTTGAAGGGTAGGTGATATTTCTTTATCAATCATTTAAATCTTGAAAAAAATTGGCAGCTGTTGTTTTTTGTAAGTTTTTCAATTTCAACCCTAAAATTACATGGCCTTTCCATGAATAGACTTCTATGGATCTGTCTCTTTGCCACTGCACATCTCAAAAATCCCTTATAATTGCAGACTTGCAGTGTTCTCTTTCTTGATTTGGTCTCCCATGTAGAGAATACAAACTTAACCTCATATTTTGTTATCTTATGTTTATTGTCTTGTGAATTTAGTCCCAAATCAGATACTTGTGTGGAACAAGGTTCCACTAATGGCAACAGTGGCCGTAACAGCTACCACTGTTACCTTTATGATACGGGTAGTAACGGTTGTTATGGCCCCTGTAACGGCCGTTATGGTCTCTTTTTTAATTAAAAGAAAAAAACCTGAAAAATCTGTTTCTGCCTCGTAACGTTGAAAAAAAAAAAAAATCCGAAAAACATGTATCTGCCCGTAACAAACCATTATGGGGCTGTTATGGCATTTACAGGGGGCGTAACGGGCCATTATGGCAGTTACAGGTCATTTTTTGCATAACAATTGTTACAGCCATTATGATCCCGTAACGTGTAATGGTTGCCACCTTTACCTTTACGTAACGGCCTTTACGGCACACCATGTTGTGGAAGTAGGTTGTAACACCTATGTCTGTAAAGAGGCTCAAGTTATCTAGTCTAATGTGTGGGGTGTGTAAACAATACAGCACCCTATGTACCTAGAAGATCAAGCCTACTTAGAGTGCCAAGCCCTTGAATATAATTTTTTTGTCTCTTTCTTTTTAGCTTTGCTAACATGCTATCAGAGCGGGTTAGATTCAGTTTATTTTATCTGTGGTCTATTCTTCTTTGTCATTGTCGTTAATGTAGCTCATGAATCTTCAAGGCCACCAGCCATCTTCTTCATCCTCATTCAACCAATTGATTTGCGAGGCTACCAAAACATCCTTGTGATCAATTGCTTCTTTGACGTCATCAATCTCTCTTTTACCCTCCATTCTCATCCTGATCAGTCTTCAAGCTGCTAGCTGATGAAAAGCCCGTTGTTGTTGTAAACATTGTTGCGTGGTTGTTAGAGAAGCCTGCCCTTGTGATGGACTGCCAAATGGGAGCTGTTGTCTGCCACACCTTTTGTCCTCACCACTTCAATGTCACGATTAAGGTATTAAAAAAGGTCATGTAATGGCAACGACACTGACCTTTACGCAATACGGGGATCTAACAGTGGGAGTTAAGAAAAATGTCACCGTAATGGACTGCTATAGGGGTGTAACAGTAAAAAAAACGTTCATTTTTTAATATAAATTCCACTCTTTTGCATCAGAAAATCCACTTTACTTGATTGTCTTGGATCCTATATTGTTCCTCAGGTAAAATCGACTGTTCTTATGGATTCGTTGGGGATTAAAACTTTAAATTGGGGTAGTTTTGATGGATCAAAGCTTGAGTGGATTGTTTTGGGGAAAATAAAAAATAGAGGTTAGTACATTTTTTTTTTGGGGTAAATCGACACCATCTTGCTAAATTTTTCTTCGATTTTTTTTTCATTATTTTTTAAAAATGCATTGTTTTTTGAAAAAAAAAAAAAGGTTTTTTTGTTTGAATTCAATATTTTATGGTTGTAATAATTGATTGAAGTAGCCCTGATATTATCTGTATCTGCATCTTGGGGATACTAATAAATTGGTAGCAATACCGATAACACTGGTAATATCAGAAATTCCAAGTATCGACAATGTATTGCTAAATATCGCCAATATTTTTTATTACGTGAATTCCAGGTGTTGCTTGTATTAACCAATGTTTTAAGTATCGATCAATATATCCCATGATATATCTTGTATCCCACTTGTGCGATACAAAACGCATTAGTGCCGATATATCCCACTTGTTTGATCTAGTGAACATTTTTTTATTTTCAATCCATTTTTTTTTCCTGTAAATCATGTTAAATCAGTGCCAAATGGTTACAAATCCATGGTTTGGAGCTTCGATTTCAAAATTTGGGGGAGATTGGCCAATTTGCAGAAAATTGGGAAAAATCGAAATTTCCTAATTTCTCACAATCAGTTGCAAGCTTTGTGTCCAAACATAGAATCAAACATGTAACCTGATATAGTGATTCTTGGTAATTTGGAGATTTTTTGGAAAAAAATTATTCTTTTAATTTTTAATTAAAAATGTTAAAAATATATATTTTTTAAATTCTACTTTAATCGGCGGTCAATTAGCCCCAATTTCAGAGTATTCAGTAGCGTTTGATAAAATTATCATCACATACACTCTAATTTTGGGATTTAGGGGAAGATGGGCCGATTTGCGGAAAATTTGAAAATTTCCCAAATTTTCTCAAGTCGAAAATGATAAGTACCGGCATTAGGTTAGAGAGTATCTTCATTGGTATCATTCTACTATGATTTGCACTTAGTATTGTTAGTTTTTGTAGCAATAGTACTATGTCCAACCCTGTCGAGATGGTGATGATGATTTTGAGCCATTGTGCAACTCTATGTGGGTTTGAGTCACAGCTCTACACATTATCAATAGATATATTTTTAGTTTTCTACTTTTGTTTTTTAATGTATTGCTTGTGTTTCCATACATGTATTCTTACAATTATAAATTATATGAATAGACTTTGAATATACTTGCATCAGTTCAGTTAGATAGTGCATCGATTAAGACCCCATACAAACGAAACCTATTATGTGCGCAATTGCTTTTTGTGATGTTTTGATTTCTAAGTCTGTATTGATGTCTTTTTTAACAATCCTTAAAGTTTCATTGAAAAATTCGACCAATTTCCCGATGTTTCCCCATGGTTCCCAACAACAACGATACATTACGCTATACAACCAATATATCCCATGCGACCCAACGGTGTGATACATTACACAATAATGATACGAAAAACATTGGTATTAACAATGTATTGATATCGCCAATATTTTCGATTGTTTAAGTTCCCAAGTGTTGCTTGTATTGGCAATGTATCGATGATATTTTGAGAATATCGCCAATGTATCAATATTGCCAAAATTTTGTTTATTAAAAAATTTCCATTTCAAAATTTTTTTTACAGGGCACATGGTTATATGTAGTGTTCAATTTGTCGATGATTGTATCGATAATATCACAATATTATCGTTATTGCAACATGGGCGATATCGAGATCACATTTCCTTTTTAGTTGTCGAGGATTTCGAGATCGTTGAAATATCATTTGTTGTCAATATTTTGAAATATCAATGGATGTTTGGATGGATGGAATGGTCGTACTTTTTTTTTTTTTTTGTTACAGCACATACTTTTAGGCCCCCATTAAATGGAAACTTATTATGTATGCGTTTTTTCGCAATTTTTTAATCCATAAATATGCAAATGTGTATTTTTAGCATCTCCCGAAGTTTCGTTGAAAATTTCCACCATTTCCCCATGTTTCCCCAATGTTTCTCCACATTTTCGGTTATCGTCGATATTATCAACGTTGTTTATGTATCCCCAGCCAGCGAAACTTGTAGCGATACCAATACTTTGAACACTGGTTGTAATACATGTACAATGGATGCATCTATAGGAACATGCAATAGATCAGTTCCAAGAATGCATTTTCCTTTTTTATTTTGATTTTTTTTTTAAATTTTGGATGTATTTTTTTCATGAATATTGAAAATTAGAAAAAAATAAAAAACATTCGTTTTTTTTTTTTTTTTTCTCGTTTTAATATAATGTTTTGTGGTTCTAATACGTGTACTATGGTTACTTCTATAATAACATGCAATAGATCAGTTCCAACCAGTGTTTGCAGTATCGATAATATCAGCCAATATTATCGGTATCGGTAGTCGCCGATAAATATCGGCCCAGTAATAACGTGAAAATTGACTGATTCCTTGGTATCGCACGATATATCGTGCGATATCGATAATATCACACTATGTATCGATATCGCACGATACATCCGTCATAATATCGGCCCTTTTTGCACAGTGGGCTCCAAATATCGTCAATACCTAGACGATATCGTCCAGGTATCGGTCAGAGATGTTGGAACATTTCTAAACTTGGTTTTTTTTGGATTTTTTGAGAAAAAACTTGCCTATTTTTTCTCAATTTTCTCCTACTTTACTATATCGGTTAGACGCACAAGGGTCCCCCATTTTGTAGAAAAAAATGATTTTTTTTTTCGATTTTCTTCTAGTTTCTCCTCCCTAAAAAAAACAATAAAAAAAAAAAAAAATCGTTGGGCTTTGCTCAACCCGCGTTCCGACTCTGCGTAGGGGTCATAGTTTGTTGAGTCCAGTTAGCTATTTTCTAGATTTTATTGAGTCCTTATATAGATCTAGCACATATAGGGTAGCTTGCATTGTGTTGAACTAGGATAGTCAAAACTACATTTGGAGAATAGTCACTCAGTTGCATCATCCATAGGTATATTTCTCAACTCTCTTGCTTGTTTTACTTTGTCAATGCATTGGTTGTGTTTACATTAATGTCTTGTTACATTTGTATATCTTATGGAATCAATTTAAACAATAGTTGCACCAGTTCAGTTAGATAGTGCATAGCTTAGGATCCTTTTACAAAGGAACTCCATTATGTGGAATTTTTTTTTAAAATATTATGATTTAAATGCTTGTATTGAGGTCCATTTTAACAATCCCTGAAGTTTCATTGAAAAATTCAATCAATTTCCCGATGTTTCTCAAAAAGTGCGATACATTCCGCGATACAACCGATATTTCCCACCGATACGCGATATATATCTTTATCCCAAGGGTGCGAAACGTAATGCGATACCGATATTGCGAACACTGGTTCCAACAATGCATTTTCCTTTTTTTTTCTTTTTCTTTTTCTTTTTCAATTTCAGATGTATTATTTCATGAATGCTAAAAAATAAAAAATAAAACAAAAAACAGTTCTCTCTTTTTTTTTTCTTCTAATTCGATGTTTCTGGTTCTAATTCACGTACAATGGTTGAATCTAAAATAACATGCAATAGATCAATTCCAACTTCCAACAATGCATTTTTCCTATTTTTTTTTTAATTTCATATGTATTTTTCATGAATATTGAAAAGTTCATAAAAATAGAAAAAATATATATTTTTTTTAAATTCTAATTCGATGCTTTATGGTTCTAATACATGTACAGTGGTTGAATATACAATAACATGCAATAGATCAGTTCCAACGATTCATTTTTAATTGATTAGGTATCTTTATCACATCCATCATTGTCTCATTGATGCTCATATTATCTTATATGTTTAATCATTGATAAAATGTATTTAAGAAATGAAATAAAGCAACTTTGCAACTAATCTAAGCCTGTCGGGTTCATAAAATCAGCAGACAGGCTGAGGGCCTGAGACAACATTCTTCCCAACGAGTGGATTGTTTCACCATCATAAACATTTTCAAAACCAGAAAAGAATACAGATTTACAATCCTCTAATTAAATGAGATTTTCCCCATATTTTTTCTGGATTTTTCTAGAAAAGAAACCTAATTCCACCCCCCCCCCCCCCCCCCCCCAATGTTGCGCCCACTGTTACCATTACGGAACACCTTGGTCACCATTCATTAACGTGTGGTGGGCGTAGTGAAACTTCTAAGGTTCTTCTGAAAATTGTGAGGTTTGATGTAGATGTGGTCCATCATTTTGTGTTGAAGTTGGAGGACCAGCCACTCGGCTATGGCTTACCTTCTTACAGGCAGCCTAAAATCCCTAAAATAAATGACTTCCACCCTTGGTTTTGATCAATTTATGCAAACTGTTTGATGTGATGCAGTTCACTAACCCGTTGTGTAGTATTGCACTCGCCTTCACATAACTTTGTGAGTGTAATTCCACTCTCCACTTTCGTTAAGTAGTCACTCACCTATTGTGTAGTATTGCACTGGTCTTCACATAATGTTGTGTGTAGTCCTCTCTCAACCTTTGTTAATGTCGTTCACTCACCTATTGTTTAGTATTGCACTCTCATCTTGCAGAGGATTTTGCATGTGAATGACATTTGGTGACTCTATAGTCGAGTTTGGCTATGGCCTTCTACTTCAAGGGAAGATTTAATGTGTTACTGACTGGTTGCGCTACAAGCTCGAGCTGTTAGGGAACGGTAGAATAGTGTGTATCAGGGGGTTTGCTGACACCTCCGACACCTCCCCTCACGTGCGGGCACTATACTGGGCTCCGCACGTGATACTCTGGGCTTAGATAACACCGGATGCCCATAAGACCAAATTTGCAAACCTCAGGACTTGAACATCGAATGTCCTGCTCTGATACCATGCTACTGACCGGTTGCACTAAAAGCTCGAGCTGTTAGCGAACGGTAGAACAATGTATATCAAGGGGTTTGCTGACGCCTCCAACATAATGGACATCAAAAGCTAAATTTAAAGAGAAGTTGCAATTGGATATCTTAAATCCCACAATTTTAAATTTGATTGGGGGGGGGGGGTTTGTTGAGAATACAAACTTAACCTCATTATTGTGTTGTCTCTTATGTTCATTATCTTTCTATCTATATAAATACCGTTTCAAAAAAAAAAAAAAAAACTGCTATCTATATGAAGAGCTTAAATCATCCAGTCTAAGTGTGAAGGGCATGCATGTAATGTAGCACCTTGTTCACATGGGAGCTCTAATCTAGTAAGAGTTCCCCAACCCTTCTTTTAAAATAGATATTGTCATTTACAAACTCTTCTAATTCAATGCAAGCTAGATAAAGGCTGGCACATATGTCGGCAAATATAGGATCTAAATATTACTGCAAAGAGCATCAAAACTGTAGCTGAGAACACACCAAAAATTACCCAAATAATTCTTCTAGGAGCTCTCTTACATTCTGGACAAAGACGTCACGCAGCTCTTCCTGAAGAGTTGAAAACTCATCTAGAATGGCACTATCACCACTTTGACTGTTCAGCTTGATGCGTTTCTAGCTTGAATCTTGAGGATGCCATTGTCTGCTTTTAGTTATTGATTCTTTTAGCCAAATGATCCTACAACTGGTGTTATCTTAATGCTTCCATTGTGTAAGTTTAAATTTTGTATGCCAATTGACATCAAATAAATCTCGTAGTCAACGTAACCAAATATGTATCTCATGAATTGGCAGTGCAAAACCTCTTACAAGAGTTCCCTTTCCAGCATCCGTAGCTGGTGTGCTACTTGTATGCGCTTTAGCATTTTCCTTGGCTGCTTTTATGACGGGAGGCCCTTCTTCACTCTTAGCAGCAATTGCTAAGTCAGGCTTCACTGCTGCATTTACTTTGATATTTGTTTCTGAGATTGGGGACAAGGTAACTAAACTTCACTTCTTGGATGATTAGAGTTTTGTTTTTTGTTTCCTTCTCTTGTTTTTTGTATTGTCGAAAATGGGGGTAAACTCAGGTGACTATCAAGCGTAGTTTGGTTAGTCTTTTTATTTTTATTTTTTTTATCTCTTTTGCTCTCTTACCTATGATACAACTTGAGAAGTGTGATCTACATGTAAGCTGTTTGCGTAATCTGGAATCCTTAACATGGCATGGATTTAGTCAATTTATAAATGTCCATAATACCTCAAAAGTTATTCAAATATCGAATTCGTCTTGCTCAAGTCTAAATTTTTTCAAAATTATAATGATCTGTGTACACAATATCCACCAGTACTTGCTAAATGTACAAACATTGTGGTGTTAGGTCATCAGATCAGCTCCGAACCGTGGCCCACCTATAGAGACTGGAGTGTACAGATCAGGGTAGCATTGCGCTTCATGTTCTCATGCATCAATACCTATAATTCAACTCTAGAGGAAGGGGAGTTTATATATATATATATATATATATATATATATATATATATATATATATATATATATATATATATATATATTGTTTGTAGCTTCGCCATCAAATAGCATGCAGTTCCTTAGGACATAGCAAGTATTGCTGAGGAGATTTTTTTATTTTGCTAATGAGAAGTTGTCTCGCTTACAATATTCCTTGTGAAGCTAATGAGTAAGTTGGTACTCTTGTAAGGGGTTTCAGCGACCTTTTCTTTGTATTGAACAAGCTCCTCACTTGAAACAAATATCATCATTATTGTCTAAGCCTTATTCCAATTAATTGAGGTCAGCTACATGAATCATGTCCCATTTTTCCAATTTATAGAGGACCATAACTTCAATTAGACCATAGGTCATCAAGTTTTTCCTTGCTACCTCCACCCACGGTTTTTTTTTTTTTGGGGGGGGGGGGGTGGGGGGGCTTCCCCTTACCCTTTTAGAGCCTTCAACTCAACATAAATTCATTATTGAAAAGAAAAATTGTGGACAGCTGGATCCCCTGGATCCCCCCCTTAGAGCCTTCAACTCGACACAAATGTCCTTGTATTTTAATAAATTGTCATTATTGAAAAGAAAAATTGTGGACAGCTGCATTCTCTGCTTGTTTTGATTAAAGGGGACTGTTATCATTATTCAATGGCTGAAGGGATTCTCTGCTGGATTCTCACTATTGTTATTCTTTTCCTTCCCAGGTCGCTGGGGGTTCTTCTTTATAAATTCATTTCACTCTTCAAAAAAAATTGTTATTCGATGGCTGAAAGACCCCTTCATAGCAGTTTTCGTAAAGTTTCGTGAGGTGCTCAGATTCTTTCATATTTTGTAGTTGGATGGGTTTTCCATATTTATAATGACAATTACAGAGTGAACAAGTGAGTAACTCAAGTGGTAGGAACCTTGAAGTAGGATTTCTCTGATCACAGACACATAAACCACATGGGAGTTTATTCGCTCTCTTTGAAATGTCACTTGGTTGGGGAAGAATTCTTGTGGGCATTAACAACGGTGTATGGGCCCAATGATCCTAGATTGAGAAGCGGATTTTGGAATGAGCTCTCTTTGGTTAAGCGTACGTGGAATTCTCATGATGTTTAGGGAGGGGACTTCAATACAATCCAATTCGGGTATGAGAAGTCGGGAGAAAGCAGAGTGACGACCTCTATGAGAAAATTTGCTGCCTTTCTTGATAGCAATATCCTGATCGATCTTCCTTTGAGCTCATTCTGAAGAATGCAAACCCCCTAGAAGCATTGTTCTCCTTATACCTCGGCAGAACAACATCCATCACAGCTCCTGCCCGACCAAACACCCTAGAGAAGTTCACCAGCAGCCACCCTACAGGAAACCCTTTGACAAAGGTGGGGTAGTCGGCAGCCTTTCTATGATCCCATCCCTTCTTGATCTCGTACCGTTTCCTTCTCGAAGCCGCCTTCCACTCTCCTTCTGTATCCCCTGCCAATAGGGCTCGTCTTTTCTCCTCTACCGACAAACCAGTCTCGTATTCTCCATCCTTCTCGCCACTTGTATCGTGGTCGCGATTTCCGTCGTTCTCCCCACCTGTTATGTGTGCGCGATCTCCATCCTTCTCCTTTTCCTTCTCCATCTGCTACAAGCACTCCGACTCCGAGCAAGAGGTTTAGTACCATGCTTGACAGCAGTTCCCTTTATAACCTTGAATCCCAAAATAGAAGGTGCTTCTAATATTAAGGATAAACAGGCTGATAAGTTTGGTTGGGGGAGTTTATGTGATTCTTGCAAAGATGCTCTCTTTAAGATTGAGAGAGGTCCTCGGGTTGGCGATCTATCCCTTTCAAGGAACTTATGTGGAAGAGAAATTTTAGACAGGTATCTTCGTGGTTAATGAAGCTATTGACTCTAGGAAAAGAAGCTTGGAACAGGGAATTCTTTGTAAGGTGGATATGAGAAGACTTACAATCACGTTGATTGGGGGTTTATGCTATACGTTCTTAAAAGGATGGGTTTTGGAAATAAATGGCTATTGTGGATCAAGGAATGTGTGATCATGGCATCGTTCTCAATTCTAGTTATTGGCTCACTAGCATGGTTATTCAGAGATGAAGAGGGCTGCAGCAAGGGGTCCTGCTGTTTGTTTAATGATATTGTCATCTTCTCCTTGGGGCTACCAGATAGCCCCCGCAGTTCAATTCTTTTCTTTTCTTTTTTCAATTAACCTGTCTTTTTCATGGAAAATTAGTAATTAAGATTGAGAATATTTATAATATACTTCCACTCAGCCTGGACCAAAACCAGTATGACCTGCCCCAGCTCGTTGATCTCAGTCTGTTTCGGTCCCATTTCAGGTCCTGTTTTCAGTCTGGTGACTCGTTTTGCTGCACACCGAAACTGATTTATTCAGACGAGTCAATTTGGTTTTGAACAATATTTAGAACCATCTGTGGCATAAGACTTTTGCCATGCAATCATGATTGAGAAGCCAACGGAAATAGCTGGGACAAGGCTATGATGATGATGGTGATGATGATTATCATCATGAAGACACACAAATACACTTACAGCTATTGGCATGCACACATAAACACAAACCAACTCATATATAGAGTTAAACAATATGTACGCCCATCACTAAACCGACATTACATTTGCAGATCCAAGTTCCTGAAATAGACAAATTTCTGCTACCATTTAGATTTTCACAAGTGATGATAGTAGAATGGTACTTTGTTCTACTTAGGTGAATTGTTTGTTTGATGACAAGGATGGATCATGCTTCGATGTTGACACTAGCTGTGTGAATCCAAAATGAATGAACGTCAGCAGAATTTTCTTGAAGCTTTTTTTTTCCTTGTAAAATTTATGAGCACCTTGACAGTTTAGTTCTTAGATTCTATACTGATACACTATGAAGTCTGGGGGGAAAAAAAGCTTCAATAACACCTTTTTCTTTTCTTTGGCAGACATTTTTTATTGCTGCATTGTTGGCTATGCAATATGGAAAAGGATTGGTATTGTACTATTTCCATTTATTTACTTTTCTTGCACTCTTTTGAGCAGTTTTTATAGGATTACATTTTGCTAATTCTCACATTATGCTACATTTTCTTGCCCTTGCTTATCCACTATTTCTCTCTATCTTTGGGCTTTCAATGCACTTACTTGAATAGGAGAAAATGGTAATGATTATTTATCTGCTATTATTTGACTAAATGTTTATGTACTGCTGCTGGCCTATATGGACCATCCATTACATGAAAGGTATTGAAGGGGCTGTTTTTGAGCTTATAATGCATTTATGTGCATACAGAGCATCCAAAACAGAGAGATGTGGATTATGATCTGCACCCAGTACAGAGACGTGAATTCTGAACTGATCCATTATGTGCAAGAATGCATTGGAGGTAGTGAATCATATGTTCATGCATTGCCTCTTTTCACAAGTGATTTTGTTGGGTCAATGTAAGAGTAATCACAGAGGCTTGCCCATTTAGCTTTTACTTGTTCCAGATGCAAATCCTTTCAAAATCTAGGCTTGGGTCTCTAGTCCTTTGGTCCATTTTTAAGGAAACCAACGGAGAATCTTTTGACACCGAGGAATGTTTCATAGGCGAAGGGAGAAACTTAGAGGGATAATCATATCTTGGGCAACTTGTTTATAATTAGCTTTTGAGGGATGGATTGAAGTGATCGCAAGATGAAGAGGGGTGAGGGGGCAGTGAGATGGATACAGCAGGTCGGTTTCCTTGAGCTTAAATTAGGTGGAAGCCATATGTGAGTCCAGGTCTGCATGGTGTGGAAGGAGTAATAAGGGCACATGAAAGGGGTGAAATGGGCACATGGGCTCCCATCTACGATCTATGACTCTTGTATAGTCGAGTCTCAAACACTTTTTTTAATGAGTTAAACAGCTCCATTGCAGTTTTGGGGCCATTTTATGGCAGAGGGAATTCATCTACTGCAATAAGATGAGCCATTAGTTTAGATAGTTATATGAGGATGGTGAGGATGTACTGAGGACATGTTAACAGGAATGTTCATATTTCTTTACTTAGAGTCAGTTTCCCAAGGCAGAGGGGGTTGGTAAGACCAGCTCTGGCGGCACACTATGATACTCGAACACTCTTATGTCCAGCAAATCTATGTTTTATCATGTTTGATATTTGAATTTTAGTATAAAATCCATACTCCAGTATCTGTTTTGTTAGCTGTCAAAAGAAGAAGAAGATGAAGAAAACATTAAAACATAAAATTATGTAAAGCTTAGATGCTTTGGCAATTGTTTACAGAACTCCATTAAGTGGGTCAATTTTTCTCTTAATATAAGATCGTGTATTTCAATTCTAACTTACATCCAGTATGTGAAGTTTGGAGCATACATTTACCACTGCTAAATAATGACAGCAAATAAGTCCTACAACTGAAGGGTTTGATAGTTGTTGTCAAGTCCACACTATTATACAGCTTCTGATATCTAGCTTGACATTGGTCACATAAGATTACATTCTTTTTTTCATGATTGTTCTAATCACCAACACTTTGTGAAGATTTAATATTTACGAAGAACGTATATTTCAATTCTATGACTGTTTTTGTGTTTTGAATTAAATGAGCAGGTTTTAATGGGATCAATGGGTGCTCTTTCACTTATGACAGTCCTATCTGTGGTAATGGGACGGATATTTCTTTCAGTACCAGCACAGTTTCGGACAAGTAAGTGTGGGATTATTGGTGGTATCTATCACGCTATGCTTATTTTTCCTTCATATGAAATGAATTTATATAATAAACAGGCACCTTAATCATTATTGTCCTTTTCTTTCCTCGTACCCCTAACATTCTCATAGCATGATTATCTGTTAGCCTTCCAATTGGATGTTTTGGGTTTTGTATATGCATCAGAATTGGAGTTAATTCAGACCATTCTTGGACTACTTCTGTGTTCCACTTGAACTAGAGTCATATACTTGCCTGCTAATGTGGTAATCATGTTTAACTAGTTAAAATCCAAAACATGCAATGTTTCTAACTGAATTTCAGATCTTACCATCAAGTTTTGATTTGAAAAGGGCATGTTTTTCCATCCAAATTTTGCTATCTTTGAGTCCAAAATGCACCACTTATTCCATAACTTGATGAATGGCCTCTCTCACAGCTGTGCCCATCGGAGAATATGCAGCAGTAGCTCTTCTTATGTTTTTTGGTTTGAATTCAATAAAAAATGCATGGGAACTTCCATCGGACACGGCTAAGAGCACTAAAGAGAGCCCTGAACTTGGAGAATTTGTTGAAGCTGAGGAGCTTGTGAAGGAAAAGGTCAGCCTTTGTAACTCTTCCTCCCATTCCATCTGGTTTTACGGGATTTGTGTTTGTGTGTGTGTGTGTGTGTGTGTGTGTGTGTGTGTGTGTGTGTGACAATACAAATATAATTATATGATAGAGATGTCCTTACGAATTGCTAGTTGTTACAAACTCGAAGGTGATGCTGGTTGCTGTGCTTGATCTTTTCTTGAGTTGAAACAACTCCCAAGTCATAATCGACTTTGGAATATATTGATCTTCTGTGCAACACAAGGTTTTATGAATGATGCTGTAAGATTATTGCAATATATGATTGTGGATGTTGTTTGAACATAAAGAGCTTTTACAATTTAGTGAAACCATAGTTAGCTATACGGCCAATGCTCTTGAATCCCTACAATCTACCTGCAAGCGTCATGTTTGCAATAAATTCATGAGAATCACGACATGAGGAATAACGTGTTTGATGTTTTCAGGTAGCAACGAGGCTGACAAATCCACTTGAAATCGTCTGGAAGTCTTTCAGCCTAGTGTTCTTTGCTGTAAGCAACCTCTCAAGCAACTCTAGGAAGAAGAAAATAAATAAACAAAATCATTCTCCATATGCATGTAACCATGTCAAGGCAGTATGCAATGCTTAGGCTGGATCAGCATGATATTTTTCAATTGGACCAGCATTCTGTATGGTCAGGCCCATCATTCACTGGTCCAATTGGTCTTCCGATGGGCCATGCTTTGAATTGGCAGTAGGTGAAACAATCCCTGTCATCCAATGGATGGACTTTATCCATTGCATATAAACTGATTCGGTCAAGCATTGCTGTTTCTTATAATGACGAGCATTTGGGTCTGTGAACTATTGGAGGATTTATATTTTGATGGATACAACAGAGAAGTAACAATCTCAAACACTTCAGGAATGGGGTGATCGCTCGATGCTTGCTACAATTGCTCTGGGTGCTGCGCAGGTGTGATTTCGTGAACTTTATGTGAGAAATAATATCGCATTTTTGTTTTGTTACAACATCTATATCTGCAATTTCATACCTACTCTTTTCTCTGCAGTCCCCATGGGGCGTGGCTGGTGGCGCCATTGCTGGACACCTGGTTGCAACAACCATTGCAATTCTAGGGGGTGGATTCCTTGCCAACTACATTTCGGAAAAACTGGTGGGGCCCACAAGACCTGTTGTGTTGCTTATTCATTACAGCTGAACTTACATCTCAATTCTTGCCTGCACAAGTATTAACTATGAATTTATGCATGCAATGTCTCATGCATCTGTGAAATTCTTTCTTCTCAACCAGGTTGGCTACTTGGGCGGTGTGCTCTTTCTCCTTTTTGCTGCAGCTACACTCCTAGGAGTTTTCTGAAAGTTCGTTAGAGCCCCATTTGCAAGCAGCATCAGCGCATTCTCCACCGCAAGATATCCAGAATTGATTAAGGTCCCAACAAAGCAATAAAAGGATCTTGAATTCCTTAAGCATGCTTGTTTTATGTACAATGTTTTTACAGCTAGTTTTCATTTCCATAGAACTAATTAAGATTTATGTCAGAATAGAGAGTCACTAAATATGGATGCAGAATGTATGTTATCTTTGTTAGATTCTAGCAATATATTGTTGGACTCTACCATTTTGTTATTGACCCTCCGAGTTTCTTCCCAATCTCGATTGTTCCTTAAATACAAGGATTTTGTTGCTACTGCCATTGCTAATCCTTCATTTGATTCTGCTCCCTCTGCAGTCACCAATCATTAGGGTTGTACATGAGTCGAGTCGAATCGAGCATCAACCCTGCTCGGTGCTCGATTCGAACCCCCTTACCCTTGCTCGGTACTCGACTCTACTCGGCCGAGTCGAGCATGGCTATACTCGGTGACCAAATCGAGTGAGTTCGAGCGAGTTCAAGCCTAGTTCAATTAATAGTTTTCGAGATGAGTCCAATGGAGAAGATGATGGCTGCTACCCACCAGTGGGAGGGTGCATCGTGTGACTGACTTGTGTGGGTGCATTGCGCAACTAACAGGGTGGGTGTGTTGCATGACTAACAAAAAAAAAAAAACCATGCGTTCTGCAACTAACAGGGTGGGTGTGTTGCATGACTAACAAAAAAAAAAAACCATGCGTTGTGCAACTAACAAGGTGGGTGTGTTGCATGACTAACAAAAAAAAAACCATGAGAGAGAGAGAGAGGGAGAGAGAACCTGTCTTGTGTGAGTCGCATGCACGCACGAGTTAACAGACATGGTAGGTTGGGGGGTGGTTGGCGTCGAGTGAACAGGCAGCAGGGCGTGGCCGGAGGTCAAGCTAAGAGAGAAAAGGGTCAGGGGGTTGTCGGTGCAAGCGGACAGGGCAGTAGGGGGTGGCCGGCCGTCGAGCTCAGAGAGAGAGAGAGAGAGAGAGAGAGAGAGAGAGGGACGTTGAGCTGAGAGAGAGGGACGTTGAGCTCAGAGAGAGGGAGGGAGAGTCTGAGAGGGTTAGGGTTTGGGAAAGAGGGGGGTGCTCGGGCGGGATTAGATTTAGGGATTTTATTTAGCCTTTTAGGTATTTATATTCCGGGTCAAACGACTGAGTTTAAACGAGTCACATCGAGCCAAGTTCGAGTCAAGTCGAATCGAGAAGGGCCATGCTCAATGCTCGCTCAAACTCATTCAAGCACAAAAAAATGACTCCATTCGGCTCAAACCCACTTTCGAAGCGAGCCGAGTAGAGCAAGTTTTTCGAGCTTACTCGGTTCGTGTTCAGCTCTACCAATCATTGGTGAGCTCTTCCTTTCGGAAAAACCTTTAGGGCCTGTTTGGTTGTAGAACCCAGATTCTAGAGAAAACCTAGATTCCACTGTTGGAATCCAAAATTGTAGAAACTAGAGTAGAACACAGGTTTCATCCGTAACTTGCTGTTTGGTTGAAAACGGTGCAATCCAGATTGTGTCCCAACCGTTGCTTGTGGCATGGCCCACTTGGGCTTCAGATCCACCTGAGAACCTTACCCCTGGCCCATTATAGTCCCGCAAGATAGATGGCCAAGTTGGATGGCAAATAAACATTATAGTGGGCCATAGGAAGTTTTTAATGGTGGACGTTCAATCAACACTATTTTCCTATGGTGTGGCCCACTTGAGAATTAGATCTGCCTCATTTTTTGTCCAATATCCTTAATTGAGATTTCAAAACTAATAGACCGTGGAGATATAAAACATATACAACATAGATATACAAGCGCATACATGGAGGTGGTGACGCTCACTTCCGCCTCTTTTTCCTTCCTTAGAAACGGTCACCCACACCGTTTCCACTAATCCCGGTTCCACTCAATTTAGGTTTCTAGACAGGAATCCTCTTTTGCTGGAACTTGCCACCAAACACCCCAATTAAAGTTGGATTCAGCTGGAATCCAGATTTGAAACTGGAAACGGTTTCCAGATGCCAACCAAACGGGCCCTTAGGTTATGTTGGGATGCTACTTTAAAAAACCTTTATTTGGCGAAATCAAGATTTCGCTGTCCTAGCAAAAAAATAGCAATCCAACTCTGGTGGGGCCTGCACAGGGCAGCCATTTTGATTGTGTCCGAACAGTAGCCATTACGTTGATGTAAGCAACATGTGCAGTACAAGCCTGTGTGAAAAGTGAGAGGAATTGGTTGGGACATTCCACCTTTCATGTTGTACTTTTCTCTGTACGAAAAATGAAAGGAATTAGCTGGGATATCCAGGCCTTTGGGTGGTACATTTCTCCATGTGGTAAATGTTCCAGCTGGGCCATCTCAAAGCTTGGTTTGATCTTGTGATGGTCCTTGCCTGTTTAGACACAAGGAATCCACAAGGAAACAATTGGTTTTCTGTTGACTTTTGTGGCCTTTTGGATTGCAAAAAAAAAACTGTTGATTTGTTGTGGTAATCAAACAAGGCGACGATTGTCCAATGGGAAAAATGGGATTTGCACTTGCTATCCAAACAAACCACCCTTTTCGGAATCCATGGGCGAAATTTTCTGGTAATATGATCCTTTTAGCTGTCCACACCATGGAATCCTTGCATCCAAACAGATAAGATCCAGACAACTCGAATCAAAATTTAGTAAGTCCAAGCCTGGCCAATCCTGGCCTGTGATGGTCTGACCTTCTCTGCAACCAAGGTGGACCATGCGGGACCCGCAGTTAATTTCCATTATCAGCCTTCCATTATTCTCAATGTCCACACCATGGATCCTCGTATCCAAACCGACCAGGTACACAGCTTAAATAAAAATTTACAGGTCCAACCCTAACCCAACCTGGACTGTGATGGTCTGACCACCCTTGCAACCAAGGTGGGCCGGTGGGGAGGACTCATTATTTTCCATTATCAGCCTTCTATTATTGTCCATGTCCACACTTCAGATTCCTTGTATTCAAACGACTAGGTCCAGACGCAGGAGTTAGTAATCCTAACTCAGAGCATCTGGGCCTAAAGGCCGGCCCAATGGCCTGACCAGGCACAGTGCCAGCCATATGACACATCTCCCAAAATGCCCTTAAAAGGGGTCAAGACACGCATCTTCACTTTTTGGGCTTAAACTGTCCCAAACTTGTCCACCATACACGTGTGTCAACCTGGACCATTCAAATTCTGGCCCATTGTAAAAGTAATAATAATAATAATAAATAATAATAATCAACTATGCACTTCATGGCCACCAACTGGATGGTTAGGATTTCTGGTTAGTTATGATTTGAGTCTGCTCCATTCTGTCCCCAGCCAGACCCAAGATTCGGACCGCTTGAATTGATTTGGATGTATGTCAGTCACCACAATTTAGAGATGAGGGATTTGTATCAAACGCGCTCGTTACCCCACTGGGAACCAAGGTGGGCCCAAAGTGATTTTTTTTTATAAATCTACCCCGTCCATCCGTTTTGGGAGCTCATTTTAGGACATGAGAACAAAAATGAACCGGATCCAAGACTCAAGTGGGTCGAAAACGTGAGGATTGAACCTCCACAGTTGAAATATTTGTGGAGCCACAGGAGTTTCGAATCAGGATAATATTTGTGTTTACAGTTCATCCAAGTAGTAGTGACGTTATGAACGGTATGGATGTCATATAAACATTACTGTGGACCCTAGAGAGGTTTCAACGGTAGTAATTTACCTACCCACCTTTTCCTTTAGTGAGGCCCACTTGAGTATTGGATCCAATTCATTTTTGTTCTCATATCCTAAAATTATCTCGCAAAACGGATGGACGGGGTGGATTTATCAAAAAAATCACTTTGGCCCCACCTTGGTTCCTAGCGCAGGAACTTCCTTCGCAAGGCTTTCGCAGGAAATCCGCGCCCACTCTAATAGCCCCTTTCCAGACAAGGAATGTATCATACTCCCCGTTGGAGAATAACGCAGTCTACTGCTGTTTCAATTTTCACAAGTGGGGCCTACCATTCAGTGATCCTGACGATTGGTCTATTTGATTCCATCATGGATGGGCCAAGACTCAAATATATTCCACATCACAAGACCCCATCACCAGCGTTGGGCCTTTTTTAATCCAATCTAGACCTTCGCTGTACATGTCTTTTCAACCATCTATCTTGATGGGCCAGAAAATGTGAGTTTCGTCATAATCCACAGAAGAGATTTTTGTCACAGACGAAAAGGGCTCCAACATAACAATGGATCGGATCACTGAAAACATGGGCCCCACATGTACAAACACAAAACCCGAGTATAGATTGCATGAAATTTCCTCTTCGTAAATAGCCTTTCAGCAGTCATGGTTCCCACCACACCTTTTTCATGGTAGTACTTCGAGGTTCTTGGCTGGAAATGGACTCTTGTTCTATTCCTATTTCTAGCCACATGTCTTCCATTCGGCAATGTCATGAAACTACTGAGTGCCACGTTGTAATTATCCCGTTGACAGGTTGTACAATTCTGGCCGTCCATCTGTACCTGAGCAAACGAACTTTTGTGTGAGTGGTCTGGTCTGTAAAGACTGTACGGAAGGTTTTTGTTGTGGCCCACATCTTGCCAGAGTATCAAGGTCTTTCCAATGCAGAGAATGCTGACGGTGTATGATGATCCGTAGGCATGCACAGTACCATTATACATCATGTGTGATTTGCCTCATCTGAACCGTCCAAATTGGGACCTCTTCGTGGGTAAGGCAGAAGTCAAAAGATAATGACCCTAGTGCTGGCTGAAATGGAAAAAAGAGATTGGACGGTTTGGAAGAAAGATGCCAACCAATCATAGAGTAGTATATTAAAGACCAATCTGATTTTGGGTCTGTGGCCATATCAAATGGGCCATATTTGAACGGTTGGATTAGGTAAATAGATGGCACGTGCTTGATAACAATGTGGATGAGCATGGATTGTCAAGGTCTGGCCGAGTATCGATTGTTGTCTCCTAATAGGTAGGTTGGGCAGGTAAGAAGAGCCGTAGAGAGGACAAGCAAAACCGCCCATTCGGAATTGGAAATGTGGGACGATGGGTGAATCTCAGACGTTCGTTTGTCTCTATGCGCCTTTGGACTGCTGCGAGGCCGCGAGCGCACGAGAAGAGAGAGAGAGAGTGTGTGTGTTCCCCGTCTTTATTCGCCGGGAAAGGACGGCGGATTGTGTTCGACCCCCGGCAGCATAAAGTTCTTGCGGTCAGAAGCTACGTGGGGCCCACTGTGGTGTTTGTGAGAAATCCACCCTGTGATGTTCGTATGCCATTCAAACCGTTTATTAGGTCACTCTTGCTGCGATGAACTGAAAACGTAAAAATATTAACATGGTTCGAAACTTTCGAGGCACCACGAATGTTTCAACGGTGGACGTTCAATCCCCCACTGTTTCCTGTCGTGTGTGCCCACTTGAGTTTTGGATCTTTTTCATTTTGGACCTTACGTTCTAACATAGAAATGGATGGACGGGGTGGATTTCACTAAATCAACACGGTGGGACCGACCTAGCTTCCGACCGCAATTACTTCTTAAGAAAATGTTGTAGACCAAGGTGATAGTTAACCACCATTTTGCTATCTTCTCACAGTCTCACGTGTAGGATACGAGTACGCGGATTGCTTGCGGACGCAAAAGCGTACAAACTGAGTTGTGGAGGGGCCACCATAATGTATCTATTTATCTACTCTGCACAGTCCTTTTCTAAGATCATTTGACATTGAGACCAAGAATTAGTCAGATCTAACGCTCAAGTCGACCACACCATGACCCTTGCATTTAATGATTGGTACATTTATTTCAGCCGAGCTCACTATTTGGTGCCTCGGCTTTCGCAGCATCTCCCCTCATAATTTAGGTGGGCCCACCGTGATGTTTGTGAGAAATTTATACCGTCCAACCGTTTTGTGAGATCATTTTAGACGTCTCGACCAAAAATGAATGGGATCCAAGACTCAAGTGGGCCGCACAAAAGCAAAATATGGGTAGGGAAATTCCTACTGTTGAAACTTCTGTGGGGTCCACATTGATGTTTATATGCCATCCATACTGTTCATAATGCCATTCGTACTAAGATGAACTGAAAACACAAATATTATCTTGATTCGAAACTTATGTGGCCCCACGAATATTTCAATCGTGCCGTTTTCAGCCCGCTTAAGTCTTTGATCCTGTTCATTTTTTGTCGTCTAAAATAATCTCACAAAACAGTTGGACAGCGTAGATTTCTCACAAACATTACGGTGGGCTCCACCTAGATTCCGAGCGGTAGGAGATGCCTACAAAAGCCTTTTGCAGGCAATCCGCGTCCGTTTATCCTAATGCAATCCAAGATTACTATTTAGTCCAGGGGAATGGATGATGATTGCGTACGAACTTGATCGGTCCTCTGAGCATCCGATCATAGCTGTGTGGGGGCCACCCTGATGTATCTATTTATCCACACCATCCATCCCTTTTTTAAGATCATATTTGGGCCCAAAATTGAGGAAGGTCCAATGGTTTAGTAGACCATCTAATGCATCCAAGCTTATTATTTGGTGTGGTCCACTACATCTGCCTCAATTTTGGGTCCATAACATGATCTTAAAAAAGGATGGACGGCTTGGATAAATAAATATATAATGGTGGGCCCCACACAGATCTGGTCAGACAGGGGTGGGACGCCAATCTGCTTTTCAGTCCACTAGAGTGTTGGATATTTTTATTTTTATTTTTGATCCATACTTTAACACGATCAGAGAAAAAGAAATGGTCGTGTGTAAACATATGCATCACGGTGGGCCGATGCAGATCTGGTGGGACGCTTAAAGGTCCGACCTGGGGATCCGATGCAATCAGCTTCCCCTCTGAATCCATAAGCCAGGTTCTCCATGTAGACTGATGGAATGATTTCAGCCATCCAATCTTGCATGGCTAATTTTAGTAGCCGACAACTCCAGATTTCAACCGTTAATTTAAAATCCGCCAATTGAATAGTTGGTAGGTTCCAACAGTGTAGATTTTTAGATCATGGTCCATCCAAAGTAGGCCCTACTGTTTGGACTTCGTGGACTCAGAAGATGCCACGTGTACATGATGTAGACCACCACGACTTAAGAAAATGGAAATGAACTATCACCTTACTCTTTTCCCCGAGAAAGATTCCTTCTTTACCCGTGTGAGATCGACGGAAGTGAAACTCCATAAATTAAGGTTTTTCCACTAATTTAAGTTGAATTTGAATTTAATAAACGAGTACGAAGATTCAGGCACAATCATGCTCTAATCATGACATGCTCTTTTGTGTGATTACACGTGGCGGTCATCTGCTTACGTTGCAAAAGCTCCGGGTTTTGGGATAAACTTCGTTACTGAGAGGTAGATTCCCTACTTGTCAGGAGCAGGGAACTTCCTTCTCGTGCAATGAGTTTGTACATTTAAGACCCATTTTCGGTTTATCCAAGCCATTGATCTGATTGGTCCCTTAATGGATGGACCACAATCAAAATATTTACTCAATTGGTGGAGTCTAACATTTACATTTTTGACATGTAAATATATGGTTAAGAAGAAGTGAAGCAACGGTCCACATTCAAATGAGGAATTCAATGGCTGCGAATGGTTCTATAAGTATCTGAATGTAACATTCAACGGATGAAAAGAACTGAAGATTCAATGGCTGGGATTGGACTGTATAAGTATCTGCATGTAACTGAGAGCACTATAACTTATAGTGCTCTGAGAGAGCATGTCTCGTAAAAATAAACTTATATACCGTAAAATTTATCAATGCACAGCTGGCATGAATTTTAGTTTTGTACGGTTTAGGAACTATTAGTCACTCTTCAACCGTACACGTGGCATGGTTTCACGGCATCCAGATTATCCAAATCCAAAGCGGATTAGGTGCAGCCCTGGCCTAATTCAAGACGGTGCAGTACGTACTGCAGGGCTCACCTTGAGGTATGTGTTCTATATACATGCCGTTCATTCATTTTGTAGATCATTTTAAAGCATGAGCTGGAAAAAAAAAAAAAAAAAAAGCAGATCCAATCCACGGGTGGACCATATCATAGGAAATGGTGGTGATTGACGATTAATAAGTCACAAACATTTTGAATCAAGCTAATATTTTTTTTTCCCTTCATTTAAGTTTATGTGACTTTATCATCTGGTTGGATGATAAAGGGCGTTGATTGCCTGCGAAAGCCTTTCGCAGGCATCTCCTGCGCAAGGAATCTGGGTGGGGCTCACCGTGAGGTTTGTGAGAAATCTACGCCGTCCAACCGTTTTGTGAGATCATTTAAGGCAGTTGCGACCTAAAATGAATGGGATCCGAAACTCAAGTGGGCCGCACTAAAGCAAAATGTGTGCAGGGAAATTCTTACCGTTGGAACCTCTATGGGTCCACAGTGATGTTTATATGCCATCCATACCGTTCATAATGTCATTCATACTGAGATGAACTGAAAACACAAATATTATCCTGATTCGAAACTTCTGTGGCCCCACAAATATTTCAACTGTGGAAGTTCAATCGTCATGTTTTCGGCCCACTTAAGTCTTGGATCCTGTTCAAGTTTGGTCGCAACGCATAAAATGATCTCACAAAATATTTGGACAACGTAGATTTCTCACAAACCTCACAGTGGGCCCCACCTAGATTCCTTGCGCAGGAGATGCATGTGAAAGGCAATCCGCGCCCGATGATAAATATGCACGAGGGAAACATTATGATGGGCCTTAGGATGTTTTTAATTATAGGGTGTTTAATCACCATTGTTTCTTAAATATGGTCCACTTGAGATTCCGATCTTTTCATTTTTTGGCTCATGCCCTGGAATGAAAAACGTATAGGCGACTTGGATATAGAACACATACATCAAGGTGGGTTCCACAGCAAGGGCCGCACCATCTTAGGTGAGATCGGGGCTGCACTTAATCCGCTGCCGTTCAATCATCCAACCATACCATTTGATTTTTTAACCTGAATCCTTTGCTTGAATCGGGCAGTTCTGACACTCTTGGCTGAGCTGGACTAATTAGAGAGGTGAAAAGCAGGATTTCTCAACTCTTTTCAACCACAGAATTCATTGTTTCACTCTTAACCGTCCATGTGATATCTAAAATTATATGGCTAGGATCACTTGATAGATGGGCTTTTAGAGATATACTTCATTCCTGATGGACCCACAATTTGGACGGTCTTCATAGATGTACATCAGTCGACATGCGAGGAGGATGAGTCACTACAATTCTTTAAGTTATACAAAACTCACATACGAGTCTGTGCCATCAGTGTAAATATGTAATCCCAAATTTTATTGATTAAAACGTCCTCTCCATTTTGCATTTTCAGTGGAAAAAGTCGTTAACAATTCAATTTGTTCTTCTTTATATTATATTACATGGTGGTTGAAGCTATTTGATATACTGGTGGAGTATGATGACCATACTCATGAACTTTGCAGTTGTACACTTCGAATGGATGTAAATCAAACTAATCCGTCCAAATCATGAGACCCACTGTATATGGTCACAATCCCATGATCAGATTGATTGAATGATCCTAACTTTTCGGTTAGTTAAAAAATTATTTCAGTGTAATATTTTGCATATGAAGCCTACAAAGTGGGGAAGCTGATGTGGACCGTTTAATTTGGGAACGGATTAGGTGAGACTCGGGACTCACCCAAGACGGTGCGGCCCTTACTGTGGGCCCACCTTGATGTATGTATTCTGTATCCACTTCACCCAATCATTTTTACATATTATTTTAAGGATTTATCCAAAAAATAAAGCATGTCCAATTACCAGGTGGACCATACCATATAAACAGTGGTGATTGAACTCCCTACCATTAAAAACTTCTTAAGGCGTACCTTATTGTTTCCACAGTGTTTATTTGCCATCCAATCTGTTGATAAGGTCACATAAGCTTGGATGAATGGAAAAAAACAAATATCAGCTTAATTCAGAACTTTTGTGGCCCATTAATATTCAATCACCACTATAATTTCCTATGGTATGGTCCCCTTGATAATTTGATCTAATTCATTTTTGGGATAATGCCCTAAAATGATATATAAAAATGGATGGACCGCGTGGTTATAGAATACATGCATCAAGGTGGGCTCCACAGTAAGGGCTGCACCGTCTTAGGTGAGTCCATACCGTCTTGGTTCAAAGCATCTCTTTCATAAGGAGTTCATGACGAAGAAATTTTCACAGTGATCGCTTCACCTGTTTTACCACGTTCAACAAGATTTGTTTCAACTGCTGAGATGGTTTAAAGGAGCAATTGTGATTGGTCGGATGAATGGAAAAAAACAAATATCAGCTTAATTTAAAACTTTTGTGGCCCATTAATGGTTAATCACCACTATAATTTCCTATGGTATGGTCCTCTTGATAATTGGATCTAATTCATTTTTGGGATAATGCCCCAAAATGATATGAAAAAATGAATGGACCGCATGGCTATAGAATACATTCATCAAGGTGGGCCCCACTGTAAGGGCTGCATCGTCTTAGGTGAGTCCACACCGTCTTGATTTAAAGCATCTCTTTTGTAAGGAGTTCATGACAAAGAAATTTTCACAGTGATCGCTTCACCTGCTTTACCACATTCAACGAGATTTGTTTCAACTGCTAAGATAGTTTGAATGAGCAATTGTGATTGGTTGGAGGTAAACTCCTTTGATTCATATCTGAATACACCTTCGAACATGGAAGAAGAATCAGATCTTCTTGTTTTGAGAACGTCCTCGCGCTGGTGTGCCAACCTCTTCTGCTTGCATGCATGCATGCACATGCGCCTATGATTTCGGCCCTTGATTTTCATGTATGAATTAGCCAAAGATGACTAATAAGCTAATAACAGATTTAGATGTCCAATGGTCCACCCGATATATGGTTTCGATTTATCGGAATCTAATTCTGATCATCTATTCTAAATCAAACAGCTATAAAGTGTTATTTTGAAAAACAATGACCGAATTTTCTTTAAGATTCACAAATTAAGGTCCTTAAGTTCCTTAGGATGCTAAGGCATGGATGTTCGGTCGATCCCTGAGATCAATAGTTAGATTAAGGTTTATTAGGTGAGGGTGTGTGATGTAGAATATATGCATGACTATCATATTCTTTAATTTAAAAAAGTGTAGAATATGTAGGATTTTTTTTAAAAATCTATGAACTCTGAAAATAGACTCATATGTGACTTAATGTGCATCGTAAATTGATAGATTTATCGGAGATTGTTCGTGGATTGTAATACTGGTCGTTAAACGATTTCAGATGGATCATCTAATGGATATAATGATAAATTTGAAAAGCAATGTATCTTATGAGTTAGGTTTCGAAATTTATAATGTACGACTCAATTGGAGTAATTAAGCATTGTGTGAAATTTCATCGCGATCGAATTTCTAGAAATAGATTTTCTTAAGGTTCAGTGTCAAGTATAAATAGATACACCGTAGAAAACTTTAAACGATTGATGACCTATTTGTAACTATTATAATTAGATTTTAATGGTGTAAATCATCCCTTAGTGTTCTAGGATTAAGATGATTAGTTCAGAATCAACAATCATAAGATGTAAACTAAGATGGATTTTTTATTTATTTCATGATGATGTGATGGTCCAGATTAAAATCGAACAATTGAATAACTTAATCAATTCATAGAGAGTTATCTCAGTGGTTGGATTGATAATCAATTGAATGTGTTAAGATACATAAATTCAGATGTGTAAAAGGATGTACATGAGGGCAGTCCTTAAATCTTGATTTCAATGGTAGGTTAAGGATATACTTAGGTAACGAGTAAGATGGCTCTCGAATGAATGTATATATGAGTAAATATGTAGATATTGTAGTTAGTTTACTATGATCGGACAATTTAAAAGCTAAGTGGGCGATCGAACATCTTAATCTAGTGATGAATAATTTGTTGAACGACTAGCTTGATGAAGGATTGTATATATGAAGGTATATGAGAGTTAGAAGTTTCATGAGGTGTATGTGTGAGTAAATATATGTTCATTTGCGTTCATCTCAATATTTTTATTAAAAAAATTTGATAGCTAGAAATACATATGTGGATAAGCACTTGTATACCTACTCGTGCACAAAAAAAATCGATTGTTACCCTTTCGCCTATAGAAATAGCAATTTTTTTCTTTTATATTCTTTAACTCAATGACTTTTCTTGACTACCTTTACTTTATTCTTAAAGCTTTGGATTTATTCCATGCAATCAATATTTTTAGTATCGATAATATCGGCCAATATATCTTATATCCCACCTGTGTGATATGAAATGCACAAGTAATGTGGATATATCTCACCTATTCAATCTAGTGAGCATTTTCGATTTTCAATACTTATTGTAAATCATGTTAAAGTAGTGTCAAACGGTTACAAATCCATAATTCTTAAAGAATCATGATTTATAGCTAAAATTTTGAGCTTTAAGGGAAAATCAACCAGATTGTAAAAAATTGAAAAAAAAATTAAAATTTTTCAATTTCTTGCAAATCTGTTGTAATATATATCCGAACACAAAATCAAACATGTCTATAACCTGATCTAGTGATTTTTCTTTTACTTTTGAATGTATTGCTTATGCTTTCATATATGTCTTCTTACGTTTATAAATTACATGAATAGACTTTGAATATACTTACATCAGTCCAGTCACATAGTGTATAGATTAAGAACCCATACAAAGAAAACTTATTATATGCACTTATTTCTGTAATGTTTTGATTTTTAAATGTATACTGATATCTTTTTTAACAATTCTTAAACTTTCATTGAAAATTTTGACCAATTTCTCAATGTTTCCATATATTTCTCAACAACAACGATACATTATGTGATACAACTGATATATCCCATGCGATAACCGATATATATTTGTATCTAACGGGTGTGATACATTAGACGATAATGATACATAAAATATTACTTGCAATACTTAATTCTCTTGGAGTAGCTTCCTATTGAATAAATTGAATGTTTTGAATCATGATTCTTATATGCTTCCTAATACTATATTGTAATCTTATATTATTTCAACTCCTTGCATTGTTAATCTCTCTTTAATTATTGTTGAGTATGGATTTCTTGTTAAGTTATTCATTCATAAAGGTTACATTCATGATCATCATGACGTGCTTGAATTTGAGTTGTTGATTGCATTATAATTCCTTAAAAACTAATTTGATTGCATTCATCATGGAATATATAGCATAACTGAAATTTAATTTAAATATTTGAAATTAAAAACTTTAGATATTTGAAATTAGATTATGGGTTGAACAACAAATTAGTGAGTATGTCAAGATTACCCATCTGCGTACATGTAAGGATTATCACTTTGCTGAACTAGTTAGGTGAGCATGTAAGTATTGTAAAAGGTTTATAATGTTAGAGTCTTGCAAGATCTGGTTGCTCTATGGATTGGTGAGCATGTCAGGATTGCTCATCTGCTTATATATCTGGATTGCCATATCGTTGAACCGGTTAGGTAAGCATGTAAGGATTGTAAAAGATTCTTAATGTCAAAGTCATACGAGATCTTAAAAGTGAATTGAATTTAAGTACATGTATTGTTAGATGGTGAGATGAGCAGGTCGGGATTGCGAAAAGGTTCATAACGTCTAAGCCATGCAAAATCGTTGAATGGAAAATTCATGTACACGCCTCGTTGAACCGGTTAGATAAGCATATCAGGATTGCAAGAGGTTTCTAACATCTACAGTCATGCAAGTTTGTGAAAATTTGCTAAGTAATTTTGGATGGAATATACAAACATTCATTATGCCATTATGATTCATTCAAGACATCTTGGTGTGAGTTACATTCATGATATTATTCCATTGATATCTTATTTACTCTTATCTGTTATTGAATCGTTCCATTTGGTACATCTATTGAAATTCAACCGTGGTAGATATGATCTCACTGGGCTTCTAACTCACCCAAATTTAATAACTTTTATAGCTTTTCAGGATGAGAGATGAGCATAAGATGAAGAATATTTACATAGCTACTTTCATTAAATTTTAGTGCTTTATTTTTTAATTTGAGAACTTGTAATACACTTAAAGTAGAAAATTGTGTGAGAGGTTTAATAGTAGTGGAGAAGCTATATTGTAGAGTCATTTAAGTTAATTTAAAGTTTAAGTTTTAATTATCATGCTTTGGATGATTTAATTATGGTTTATAGTGGATGTATGGTGAATTGAATGATGGCGTAAAAAATGTATACATGAAATATTAGTTCACAATCTAAAATTCGAGATCAGGATTATCATACAATGGTTCTAAATTTCATGGTGTGACAATAATAATGACTAACACCTTCTATCACATCTAACTCCCGTTGTCAATCTGACTATAATAATTCTCATGATCGTGGGGTCCACCGTGATGGAGGAGAAAAATCCATCATATTCATAAGTATGGCAATTTGATTTTACCTGTAGATCGAAAGACAAAGAAGATCAAGTGCTCAAATGGGTCACAAGCCAACAAGTAGTGGACTGTTAAAGGCCACCATCCAATGTTTTTCTATTATGGGATCGACCTGTGCATTGGATCAGCCTAAATTTTGGGTCCCCACCCTAAAATTAGATGTTAAACTGTCGATAGGTTTGATTTGCCACAAGTTGTTATACCTCAAATTTCAGAACTAAGGCCCTCTTGACTTAGTTTCCTAGTCAAGCGTGTGACTCGAAAAATAATTAAATAATCGTATTCATCTTATCACACAACTTATGATATGAATGAAAAAATACCAACTAAATCAATTAATCAAAGATCCAAATATAATATTCATAGGATGTTTCCCTACACATCCGATTATTCGATTCAAATCAACCAAATAAATTTTCTAAATAAGAAGTAAATGAAATATTTATTATCATCTAATTATTCAAAACAAATAAATTGTTCATTTATTTATTTTGTTTCGCCCAAATCTCTCAACATTCATATGCCTCTATAGTAGCTCTGGCACGTTCCACTTCCTTAGGTGGAATATTATAAACGTCATCTGGTAATTCACACAGGCAACATACATATTTTTTTTTTATCCTAGATGGTTAATGACCAACAAGGTGAGCTATCCAAGCCCAGTACGTATTATGCATGCATTTATAACTCATACATGATACAAGTAACATTGCATATGATATTCTCGAAACATATATAATTCAATACACAATTATGCCACTTATATAAGTTTTCATCACAAAATCTTTACAGTTAATTATTTGAACCACTAGGGCCTAGTCAATTTCAACTCGATCTACCAACACCCACCTGATTAGCACTAGTTAACCCTAAGTCGAGTGACAATCCACATACTGGGTGTATAAGCCTCGCGTACTAACCAATCCTCCTATCTTGGGTTATCACACCTGGCTTAAATCATTGAGTGATCATTACGAATTGGTTGAACTCCTGCCCCACTCGACTCGTAGTTCTTGACGAAGGCTTGGTATTAAGGTTGGGGTTTCACACCCGGGGACCTCTCCTTCCATCTATTTAAGGAACAACTTATTCTCCGAGCTGTCTGGTGTTTATTCTCATGAAATATCATTTTCACTCCCCATATATTTCTCAATTCAATCATAATAAGCAATTGGTCTCATAATGCTTGGTAACTACATTACATATAAGTTAAAAGATACATACAAAAATCTACTATCTATCAATTATAACTTACTCTTATAGAGTTTAATTTATTTTTACGCATATAGAGTAATTTATGTGGGTGTACCCCTTCCTAATACTTCTTGGTAAAATTATTGCGAGTAGCATCTTGGTTTTCAGATATACCTCTTAGTCATAATATTTTTTTAAGGGTTTGGCTAGTTATATAAATAATACAAATTTGTACTTTACTCTATGTCAGTTTATCAGTTTATGCTTTTTAAATCTCACATCATAACTGGATTAATTTGGGATGAGTTGGAATTCAAATGATAGAGCATCAAATTAGTACATGTGAAATTTATTTCTTTCAAAAGCTCTGATTAATAGTTTTTTTAAATTTAAGGCAAAACCTCATATACACTAAGTAGATAGTCTATTTATTATGAATTGTCAACTAAAGTCTACACACACACGTGTGTGTGTGTGTGTACATATATAGAGTAATGCTTACTTGTGCACCTTCGCACACGTGTCATGGGCATAAAATTTGAACGGTCCATGTGATGCAGCACCCCATGAAACCCCCAGGACCCAACTTTCAATGTGATCCAAAACTCTTGTGGGCTATAACAAAGAGAGGCAAATAAAAGAAGGAAATTATTTCATTTTTCCATGGCCCACAAAAGTTTTGGATCAAGGTAGAAGTTAGGCCCTAGGGGTTTCATGGGGTTTTGCATCATGTGGACCATTCAGATTTTGTGCTCATATCATGTAAGATGAGTTCTAAAAAAGTTCTAATGAGTTCTCGTGAGAACTAGTTCTAAAGTGAGCATATATATATATATATATATATATATATATATATATATATATATATATATATATATATAGGGAAATGGTACTATGAGGTCGACCTCATGAGAACTTCCCATGAGGTCGAGCTATGTGGGCCCCACCTTGATGTGTTTTGAACATCTACTACATTAGTTAGATGCACCATTCAATGGTGGGACACATGCTAAAAAATCAGGTCAATCCATGACTTAGGTGGGACACACCACAGAAAACAATTGGGAGGGGTTATCCACCCATTAAAATATTCATGATCGTTGATTGGGCCCACTGAGATGTGATTCACAAATCAAGACCATCCATCATGTGTGTTCCACTTGTAAGAGGGTTCAGACCAGGTATCAGGCACATCCAAAACTCAGGTGGGCCCCACCAAGTGATTTTAGATATTTTAGGCATATCTTCACATGGTTTTAGATGGTATGGCCCACCTGAGTTCCCTATTCAGCTGATTTTTGGGGTATCTCATAAACTAAAGAGGACCGATCAAATGCACGGTGTTGATGTGCGACACACATCACGGTGGGGCCCACACAGCTTGACCTCATGGGAAGTTCCCATGAGGTCGACCTCATAGTACCATTTTCCATATATATATATATATATATATAGCACTTTTTCTTGGCTCATCGCACATGATGTGAGCCCAAAATTTGAGCCGTCCATGTGATGCAGCACCCCAAAAAACCCTTAGGGTCCATCTTTCAACTTGTTCCAGAACTTTGGTGGGCCATGAAAGAAGGAAACAGTTTCACGTGCCTTGATTTGCCTCTTGCTTTCTACTGCAACCCACCAGAGTTTTGGATCAGGTTGAAAGATGGGCTCTAGGGGTTTTTTGAGGTGCTGCATCACATGGACGGCTCAAATTTTGGGCTCACATCATGTGCGATGAGCCATGAAAAAGTGCTCACGAGTGTCTCTCACGAGAAGTGCCCAGGTGAGCATTCCTCTCTCTCTCTCTCTCTCTCTCTCTCTCTCTCTCTCTCTTTATATATATATATATATATATATATATATATATATATATATATATATATATATATATATATATATATATTAGAGTCATGCTCATTTGCGCACCTTTTCACACATGTCATGAGCACAAAATATGAATGGTTTATGTGATGCTACACCCTATGAAACCCTTAGGGCCCAACTTTCAACTTATCCAAAACTTTGGTTGGCCGTAGCAAAGACAAAGGCAAGTCAATGGAGGAAACTGTTTCCTTTTGCCATGGCCCACTGAAATTTTGGATTAGGGTAAAAGTTGGGCCCTGAGATTTTCATGGGGTAATGTATCACATGGACCATTCAGATTTTAGGCTCGGATCACGTGAGATGAGTTCTCAAAAAGTTTTCACAAGTTCTCGAGAGAACTGGTTCGCAGGTGAACATTATTATTATATATAATTTATAAGATTCGTAAGTTCCAATACTAAAGTTAAATCCAAATAATTTTACTAATGGACTGATCATACATTTAATCCACTGATGTGGCCCATTTGAAAATTAGCTAGCCTACATAATTAGATACAAATCACATTATCAAAACGGTTTCATCTTACCACAATTCTTTCTTTCTTTTCATCTCAAATAGACTGAGTGTGAGGCCCAGCTGTTTGTTCAGAGCAGACAACGTGTAAAGCTCACCTATTTGATCTTAGTGGTTGGTCATGTGGGGCCCACTATGTTGTCCACTTCATGTGGATAGCATGTGGGGCCCACATGGTTGGCCAAGTGGGTAGCGTGTGGGGCCTGCATGTCTGTCCCATGTGGCTAGCATGTAGGGTCCGTATGGCTTTTACATAATCTGCCTATATTGTGACTCCATGTGGCTTGTATTGATGCACGGTTTGGATATACTTTGTGTTCTTTTTTTTTTTCCGTAAAACTCCCTCTATAAAAATCTTCAATTACTTAAATAAGAAAATAAACAAATTATAAAAAAAGAAAAAAATAAAATGATTTTACTAAGATTAAAAGTTAGGGTCCACTCGATCTACGGTGGAGAAGACTCTTCTCTCTCTCTCTCTGGATGGATGGGGCAAGTGATGAGGGGAGGGGGTCCTCCTTAAATAGGGAGGTGTGTAACCTCCTCTCCTTAAGATAAAGTTAATCCTCCTCTGTCATCCAAATTCGAATTCAATTTCAATTTGAATAATAACTAGGTATGGTATTTTCTTGGGTGCACAGGAGAATTGTGCACATGCCTCTCTTGAGTGGGCCATCTAAAATGTGGTCCATTAGCTTTGACAATACGAAATTGACATGAATATCTCAATACATATATCTACTAGAAAAGTTTGTAAAAAATCATTTCTTTAAATCACAACTTCAACAAAAACTATCTTATAAATAGACAAGAGACGAGAGTGTATATACACTCATCATCAATCATGACCACTCAAAAGGTTTGATGGTCATCTCAACCATTCGTATATAAGTATACAATCAATCGTTCATATGTAAATCTATAGTTTCAAGTACATACTAGAAAGTCCAAATAATGGACTAAGATTAACAAGCATTAGATACCAAAATCAGAATAATTTAACAAAATAAAAAATGATCGAAGACTTATCAGGGATTTCATTTTCAATAATTCATTTGATGATCTTATGGTAATTGTTGAGTTTAAATGGTTCATATTGAAAATTCAACGGTCAGATTGTCTATATTTATGATAAATTATCTTGATCAAAGATCTAACTATCATATTGAAATCCAACGATCAGATTTATAATAAATGTAAGGTGAATAGTCACGATCGATGATCCAATGGTCAGATTATTATAGATACGAGACATATGGTCCATATCAATAATCTAACGATCAGATCACCACATACAGTCCTTGATCGAAGATCCAATGGCCTGGATTGAAGATTCAACAGTTGAATCTTTCTAAATTTAGGGGTTGTGGCCTCAATCATCCACCTGATGATCAGTCCCACTATGATTTAAAAAAAATCTTACCCTAAAATTTTTAAGTTATCACATAAGTATCATGAAAGTAGGCCCCACTTATATTTGATAATGATTGATGAATTGGATTGAAAGATGGGGCAAATTAAGTGTTTAAATGGGCTACAAGCCAATAAACAATGGATTTTCAAAGGCCAATGTCCAACATTTTTTTGTTACAGGACTCACATATGCATTGGATCAATCTCAATTTTGGACCTACATCCTAAAATTAGATGACAAACTAGTGGAGGGGTTTGATTTGTTACAAGCATCACTAAAGTAGACGCTACTCATATTCGACAACAATTGTTGCTTTATCCTACCTCTGACTTTGTGTTAAATTTCATTAGGAGATGTGGTCCCCGTGATAATGGAGCCTATAATATTGTTTGAGAAAAATCAATATTGTTCACTATTTTTCTCATATTATTTTTGGACTTAAGTAAAAAATTATCTAAATATGAAATTCAGTTACGCGACATGGTAAGTAACTGTGCAAATTGACTGCGGACCCTTTAAACGGTCGTGGGGCTATAGAAATTTTAGATCAGGGAAAAAATATGGTTGTAATGTTCAATCCATTGGGAATGACATTATAAATGGTTTGAAATGTCATTTCAATGGTTTGGATGGCCTACAAACATAAAAGTGGATCATTGATAGTCTCAACAGTGGTAAGCCACTGACCCATTTTTTTCTGTACTGGTTCCACCTGTGCGTTGGATCTACTGGATTTTGGGTCCACAACCTAAAATGAGATGGTAAAAAGAGTGATTGGTACGGATTTGTAATAAGCATCATGGAAGTGGGCTCATCGAGATTCAATGGATCATAATAATGACTGACTTCTCGTGTTAGTCTCATTGCAGATGGTTGCCGTGATCATGGAGCCCACCAAGATGTTTTAGAGATATCCACCCCATTTGCAAGTTTGTCCATGTGAATTTACTTGGTGGATAAAAGGATGAGTCAGATCTAATGCTCAAGTGTGCACAAGCCAACAAAAAGTGGACCTTTAAAGTTTGCCATCTAATGATTTTTGTTGTGGGACTTACCTTTGAATTAGATCAGCTTCAAATTTGGGCCCAAACCTCTAAAATTAGATGGTTGAACTGGTGTATGAGTTTAATTTTCAAAGCATCGTGAAAGTGGGCTCCACTCATATTTGATAATAACTAACACCTAATCTCATCTCCGAATCCGTGTCAGATTTCATTTAAAGATGGTCACTGTAATCGTGGGGCCTATAGTGTTGTTTGAGTAAAATCTAAGCTGTGCACCATTCCCCTCATACTATTTTAAGGTTTGGGTCAAAAAAATGATTCAGATTCAAAAGTTATATATACCGGACGACAAGTAACTATGTATATTAAACTTGGACCATTCAAACCGTCGCAGGGACACAAAAATTTTAAGTCATGGGAGAAATACGGTTGTCTCATTCAGTCCACTAAGAATGACCTTATGAATGGTTGGGAATGTCATTTCAATAGTTTTGATGACTTACAAACATAAAAGAAATATACTATTAATAATTTCAACGGTGGTAGGTAACTAACCCACCTTTTTTTTATCGTGGGACCGAGTTGTGCGTTGAATCCATTTGAATTTTGGGCCCATGCCCTAAAATGAGATGGTTAAAATAGTGGACGTTTTAGATTTTCTATAAGCATCACAAAAATGGGTCTTGCTTAGCTTCATAGATTTTTTTAAGTGTATTAAGAAATATTTTTGTGGTCAAAGAGAGATGGGTGATCTTGTAAATAGCAAAATACTTTTGTCAGAGCGTATGCTAAAGTGACAGCAAACAGTGTTTAAAACTAGCTGTGAAAATAATAATCAATTTTAGAGAAATAGTTTAGAAGTAATAGTTTTTTACATCTAGGGTGTGACTCAGTTGTCTGGTCAAGGGTGCGACTCGAGGAATAATTAAATAATCACATTCATTTCATCATACAACTCATGGCATGAATTACAAAAAAAAAAAAAAAAAAAATACTAACTAAATAAATTAATGAAAGATTCAAAAATAAATATTCATAAGATGTTTCCATACACTATTAGGCAAAAAAAAAAAAATTATTCGAATCAAATTAACCAAATAAATTTCTTAAATAAGAAGTATATGAAATGTTTTCAATAATTTAATTATTAAAAACAAATAAAATGCTCATTTATTCATTTTGTTTTGTCCATATCTCTCATCATTCATATGCTTCCAAAACAGCTCTAGCATGTTCCATTTTCTCAGGTGGAATATTATGAACATCATATGGTAATTCGCGCAAGAAAGGCAATATATATATATATATATATTGGATGATCAATGATCAATAGGGTGAGTTATCCAAGACCAGTAAGTATTACACATGTATTTATAACTCATACATGATACAGGTAACATTGCACATGGTATTCTTAAAACATATATAATTGAATGCATTATTAGGCTATTTGCCTAAGTTTTCATCACAAAATCTATACAATTAATCATTTAAACCACTAGGGCTCAATCAATCTCAACTAACACCCACCAGACTAGCACCAATTAACCCTAACTCGAGTGACGATCAACATACTGGGCGTATAAGCCTCGTATACCGACCAGTACGTTAATACGCCTAGCCTAGATCATTGAGTGACTATTAAGAATTGGTTGAACTCCTACCTCTCTTGACTTATAGTCCTTGACGGAGGCTCTATTGGTACTAACTAAGGTTGTGGTTTCGCACCTCGAGACCTTTCTTCCCATCTATTTAAGAGACAACTTATTATCTGAGTTGCCTGGTGTTCATTCTTATGGAATATCATTTTCATTTCTCATACGTTTCTCAATTCAATCATGATAAGCAATTGATCTCATAAGGCATGGTAACTGCAATATATATAAGTTAAAAGATGCATACACAAATTCACCATCCATTAGTTATAACTTATTCATATAGAATTGAGTTTATACTTAACCATATTGTAAGACCTGAATTCTTCTGAAAAAAAGAGTTTAAATTTGAATTTGAAATATATATATATATATATATATATATATATATATATATATATATATATATATATATATATATATATATATATTATACCTCATCCCTCTCCCCTATCTCCAATCTCTCTCCCTACAATCTCTCAAAACCCTCTCTCGTATATCTTAACTACTTCTCCTTAAGGAGTCGTAGAAAGATAAAATCTTATTTTAACTAAATAATGCAACACACCTTACGTAAGAAGAGAGAGATAGAGAGTGATTTTTTACAGGTTTTTACGTTACTTCCTTTCTTGATTTCTTTTATTTAAAATAATAAGTTGCTAGATCAGTATGATGAACGGTTTAGATTAGTACGTCGAGCGAGGCTTTTTACAGGTTAGTACGTTACTTCCTTTCTTGATTTCTTCTATTTAAAATAACAAGTTGCCAGATCGGTGTGATGGATGGTCTGGATTAGCTATACGACCATCGTACATGTATAGAAGGTTCAATTTGTTGCACTAATGGCCTAAGATTTTTGGCGCAGTGAATTACTCCTTACATATAGCAATAGATGATTTAATATATTTAAGATTAATGGGGTTTGAGTTTGTAATTTGATTAAAACTACCGGAACAAGACAATGAACTGAACAGATTAGTTGTACGCGCATTGTATTGTCAAATTTAAAATGTGTAACAATGAGAATCTAAAATCATGCGCAAGTAATGACATCACTTAGAGTGGAGAATAGAAATGGGCCACCAGAATTGCATGATGAGATCCATACAATCCATCTAAATTATAGGGGTCAAATCATGTTAAGACCGCAAATATTTGGTGATCAAATCATTAAGTAGGTTTCATCGATCCGAATCATATGATATGTCTAAAATATATGACTTGTTTACCATGTTAAGCCCCCGATTATATGGAATTCAATTTGATCAGATCAGTCTATTCGATCGTTGGGATCAACTACATTAAGAACCCAAAATATCTAATCGAACCAATTGATGGGTGAGTCGCACTAATCGAATTTTCTACTATTATTCAATCTTATAATATGCATTAAGACGAAGCATGCACGGTTCAGATCAACCAACCAATGAGCCTCTCACATGTAATCGATCAAGAGAGGAACATTGACTGGTTTTGATATGTCTTAATGTCTAATTGGATCTTAGATCATCGAATAAGAAAAAGTCCTGAATTTTTATATTTATATTATCGAAAATAACTATCGATTCAACCTTCAATTGAAATTTGATTTATCGAATGAGTCGATTTTCATCCAAAGACTTAAAATCTTCAAATCTAGAATTTTTTTGATATGATCGATCGGTAATTGATTTGATCAATGAGTCATCGATCGGAGTCGATCCATCGACAAGATCGATCGAAGACACCGAAAATTGTCTAGTGACTAAATTGATCAAATTCTTATGTTCTTAATCGAAAATCAATTCGATTAAGGGGGCCATCTATCGAAGTCGATTGATCAATAACTTCGATCAACAGACTCCTGGACATATTTGACTAAATTTTGAACTTTGACAATTGAATTTAATAAACTTATAATATATGCAATTTATATACTTTGCATTATTTATAGATCATCGGATTAAGGCCAGCTACTTTGGTTTAATCAAATGTATGCCCCACTATGTAAAATTATTTGAATCTAATGGTAATATTTTTCATATGGTTGTTAAGATTTTTAAACTTAAATCGATCTGATTGTTTTATGGATTCTTCACTACTAGACACAGGTGAGTAATCCCAACGTATCTTATTCCATTGGAATTAAAATAATTTTATTTGTGTTTGTTTTGTAATTTGATGTAATGTTTTGATATGTTATCTTAATGTTTTTTTTTTTATTTTGTTAATATGTTTACATGTCAATATATGATGTATACTTCTATGTTCTGATGTTGAATTTAAGTAAATCTTATATGTTGAATTCACATGATCAAGACAAGTATCTGAAACAGTTGAGAAATAGTGATATATCATATCATTAATAACATAACGCATTGCATTATTGATCTTGAGGGACCTCCATGAAATAATGTTGAACCTAGTAAAATCGTTAGCAGATACGAGCCATGCCCATGTCTACCGAAAGGTGGAAGCCTACCCAAGGGGTGAATGCGAGTTGAGGATTATCCAACCCAAGCAGATGAACAATCATCCCATCTAATACATTCATGCATCATATGCATCCATAGCATTGTACATTTTATATGCTTGATGAAATGTCTTAATGGTATCGAATTATAATATTAGAATTTTTCTATGCTTATAGATGTATGTGACATTGTGTCATTTGGGTTGTGTCATTTCGGCCCTTTGGATCGATTGAGCCAAGTGCTTTAGTATATTAAGCGGCAATGTTTCATACACTTTTGTCATTGTTATATCCTAGCATGGTATTAAATTTACTGCATGTTTATAATTATGTATTTGATAATCTAAATTGTTATTTAATGAATTAAGTTCCAACAACCGTTTGACTAGTATACTGTTTACCCTTTGGTTGGCCGTCATAAACTTATTCAATTGACTAAGACGGGACACGATAGACTTATAGTGGCCACTGTCGATTTATCGTTACCACGTGGGTCCGCCAAATAAGTTTCATTCAGAGTTAATCATTCTTATATTTGATTGTTGAACCACACTCTATGAAAACTGGAATACCTTCGCTACCATTGAATTGAGTCATTCATAATTGTTAATGTGTCACGATCCTACAAAGACTCATGAGCTAGGCATGATGGTATGGGACATCGTGTCTGAGTTGTTGGCCTACGATGGGGTGGTGCCTCCCCATATTGACCAGTAAGCACTGATAGAGGTAATAGATTATTGTTCGAGTGGCCCCCATGACAATTTGACCCGACCGATGGTTGCATGCCAGAGAACCGTTCGAACGACCCACGCGTGTATTGGTTTAATTTTGAGTGATAAGCCTGCACATTTGAATTGACTATTTGTATTTAGTATTTGGGTGATGACGTTTACCATGTTGATTTATATACCATTGGGCATTATGCCATACTTTTGAAACTGTTGACTCATAATTAATATCGAGTGACACACCCAGAATAAGATCAAGGTTACTAACGATTATTGGTGACACACCACAAGAGTCGGGTGATCCAGTTTTAGACTCTTATATAATAGTGATATTCTAACTTCGCCAATACTGTTGTATAAAAAATGATTAATAAAGGTTAAATTAACCATGCATACATGACATTGCATTTGTGGAGGATTGTGGGTGCCGGTTGCTTGATGTGGTGTCAACGCTACCTTTTGAATTCATCATATAATTTTCCTAGGGCATGCATGGACTTGTGGGGTGGCTGGTTGACTATTAGAAAGACCAGTGCATCATTTTTTTATTTGCATCTCATGCATTTCTTGCATTTTGTTATGCTATCATTACAGGTGCATGCTTGTGTGGATAATGTGTAACTTGCTTCGTACTTGTGCGTTAGAGTAATATACTAAAGAGTAATACATATAGAAATATATATTTGTCATGAACATGTTTATAACTAAAATGTCTTATGTATAATCTTGATTATATTTCTTCACTATGTTAACGTTTGACAGTTTCCATTTGACATATGTAGATGACCTAGGAATATGATTAGGTGGTGGTGCGTTCAGGGCATCCCAATAGTCTTATAACTTTATCCTTTGGTAGTTGTAATTTTCCTTTCTATTTCATTAAATGTTATTTGTATAATTCTCGTATGGGCTGACACTACTTTTGAATTATACTATTTGAGTGTTAGCTCTATATTTTTTAATATAGTTATTTTCGCTTTGTTTTTTATCTACTAAGTTGAAATGCGTTACTCTGATTATTTATATATGGAATGAATGTGAACCTGATTGAAGACGCACGTGGGAGCACTTCCCACGTGCGACATTCTTAGATAAGCATTTTACTAAGTTAACACCCGAAAACTCGGGATCAGAATCTCCGTACTCAAGTGTCGATTTTCGGGGCGTTACATTTGATTAGCTTATATTTTCATTGATGAAAAAACCGTACAAATTGAAGAATAGCTGATGAATTGGCACGGAAACAGGAGTATGTCATTGAACCTAAGAACGACCTACGTGAGGTGGTCGTATCTGTCAAAAGAGAAACTGGCTGCATTGGACCATTCTTGATTACTTAATTACAATTTTAATTGTTAGGGATAGTTTGATTAGTTTGAAATGAGCGAACAATAATATTAATTTTATGACTTTAAGTATTTGATTAACTACATATCTATTTGAAGTGTTTCAGATCTACAATAAGAATTTAATGGTAACTTGTATTGGTTAATGAGGTTTTAGTGACTATATTGATTTTGAGTGATGAAATTATATGGTTGATTGGTGTTAAATCATTATGTATGGAAGGATTTGAATGGAATATAATCCTAACATCTGATTATACTATTCAAATGACCGTGTTAAATACATTTAGTGTACAAGTTATGAACCAAAACTCGGCTTTAAAGGTGAACACTATGTACTTGAATTTTGGGGCGTGACACATACAAAGTAATTTATATGGGTATACTCATTCCTAATACGTCTTAATAAAACTATCGATAACGACCTCTTGATTCATTGGATACACCTTTTGTCCATAACGATTTTTTAAGAGTTTAATTAGTTACACAAATAATACAAATTATACTTACGCCAATTTATCAATTTATGTTTTTTAAATCTCACAACCCGGCTGGACTAATTTGCGATGAGTTGGAACTCAAACGATAAAGTATAAAATTAATAAATGTGACGTTTATTTCTTTTATAAACTCTGATTGATATTTTTTTTATTTAAATTTAAGGTAAAACCCTATATACAATAAGTAGATAATCCATTCATTATGAATTGTAAACGAAAATGTATGTATTTATGTATGTATGTGTATGTGTGTGTGTGTGTATAATTTATAACATTCGCAAGATAATTTAGTACTAGAGCCAAATCAAAATAATTTCACCAATGGACGGATCATACGTTTAATCCACCGATATGGCCCATTTGAAAATCAACTAGCCCACATAATCAGATCTAATTCACATCATCAAAACAATCCTCCTTTTGTCACAATTCTTCCTTTCTTTTCATCTCAAATAGACTAGGTGTGGGTCCCACTTATCTGTCAAGAGTGGACAACGTATGTGGCCCACCTGTCCGATTCAAGTGGTTGGTCATGTGGGGCCCATTATGTTGTCCACGTGGATAGCGTGTGGGGCTCACATGAATGTCTATGGACAACCATGTGGGCCCCATATAGTTTGCCTACATGGCGACTCCATGTGGCCAGCATTCATGCACGGTTTGGATACCCTATGTGCTGATTTTTTTTCTTAGAACACTCGCTCTATAAAAATTTACAATTACTTGAATAAGAAAATAAACAAACAACAAATCAAAAGGAAAGAAAGAAAATGATCTTACGAAGATCAAAAGGTCCACTCGATTTACAATGGAGAAGAATCTTCTCCTCTCTCTCTCTCTCTCTTTGGAGGGGGTGGGGCAAGAGAGAGGGGGGTTCTCTTCCTTATATAGGGAGGTGTTTAACCTCCCCTCTTAAGATGAGGTTCATCCTCCTCTATCTCATCCAAATTCAAATTCAATTTCAATTTGAATAATAACTAGGCATGGTATTTTTTAGGGTGAATAGGGAGAATGATGTACATGCCTCTCTCAAGTGGGGCATCAAAAAGTGGTCCATTAACTTTGACAATACAGAATTGATGGACATCTCTTAATACATACGACCATTAGAAAAGTTGTAAAGAATCATTCTTCTGAATCACTACTTCAGCAATAACTATCTTATAAATAGATAAGGGCTAAGAGTGTATACACACTTATCGGCAATCATGACAACCCAAAAGATCTAATGACTATCTCAACCATTCATAGGCAAGTCTATAATCTCTAATACATACTAGAAGGTCCAAATCGTGGATCAAGATTAATAACTAATAACAAGCAATTAATAATTCTACTCATCATATATTTATGATCAAGTATCAAATTTACAATAATTTAACAAAATAAATAAGGATCAACAGTCAGATCAAAGGATCAAAGACTTATCTTCCCTAATTTGGAAGATCTATCCATTGAATTTCATTTTCAACGGTTCATTTGATGATCTGATCGTAATTGTTGACTTCAGATGGTTCTGGTTGAAAATCCAACGGTCAGATAGTCCAGATTTAAGACAAATTATCTTAATAGAAGATCCAATAGCCTGATTGAAATCTAACGATCAGATTTATTATAAATGTAAGATAGATAGCCCTGATCGATGATCCAACGGTCAGATCATCACATACACGAGACATATGGTCCCTATCGGTGATCCAACGATCAAATCATCACATACAATCCCTGATCAAAGATCTAATGGTTTGGATTAAAGATTCAACAGTTAAATGTTCCTAAATTTAGAGCAGGTGGCATCGATCATCAGCCTGATGATCAGTTCCACTATGATTCTAAAGAAAAAATTATGATCCTAAAATCCGTAAGTTATTCCTCAAGTATCATGAAAGTGGGCCCCACTTAGATTTGGTAACGATTGGCGACTTGGACTAAAAGATGAGGCACATTAAGTGCTCAAATGGGCCATAAGCCAATAAACAATAGACTGTTAAAGGCGAATGTCCAACATTTTCCTGTTATGGGACCCACCTATGCATTAGATCAGTCTCAATTTTGGACCCACACCCTAAAATTAGATGCAAAACTAATAGAGGGGTTTAATTCATCACAAGCATCACTAGAGTGGGCCCCACTCATATTCGTTAACAACTGTAGCCTTATTCTATCTCTGACTCTGTATCAGATTTCATTGGGAGATGGTCCCCGTGATAGTGGAACCCATAATATTGTTTGAGAAAAATCCATATTGTTTACCATTTCCCTCATATTATTTTAAGGCTTGGGCAAAAAAATGATCAAGATCCTAAGTTTAAGTAGGCTACCCAGTAAGTAATAGTACGTGCATATTAAATGCAAGCCCTTCAAATGGTCGTAGGGCTATATAAATTTTAGAACAAGGAAAAAATATGGTTGTTACATTCGGTCTACTGACAATGATCTTCTAAATGCTTGGAAATGTCACTTCATATGGTTTGGATGGCCTAAAAACATAAAAGTCGATCATTAATAATTTCAATGATTGTAAGCCATTGACTCATTTTTTCCTATACTGGTTCCACCTGTGATCGTGGATCCACTAAATTTTGGGTCCACACCCTAAAATGAGATGGTAAAAATGGCAAACGGTCTAGATTTGCAACAAGTATAATGGAAGTAGGCCCATCAAGATTCAATGGATCATAATAAAGACTGAACATCTCATTAACTACTCATGTCAGTGTCATTGCATATGGTTTCCATGATGATGGAGCCTACCACGATTTTTTAAAAAAATCCACCCTATTCACAAGTTTGATCATGTGAATTTACTTGGTGAATTAAAGGATGAGGCAGATATAACACTCAAGTGGGTCACAAACCAACAAAAAGTAGACTGTTAAAGTTCACTGTCCAATGTCTTCTGTTGTGGGGCCCACCTCTGAATTAGATCAGCCTCAATTTTGGGCCCAAACTCCTAAAATTAAATGGCCAAATTGGTGTACGAGTTTGATTTGTCAAAGTATCATGAAAGTGGGCTCCACTCATATTTGATAATGACGACACCTCATCTCATCTCCAAATCCATGTCAAATTTCATTTAGAGATGGTTAACGTGATCGTGGGGCCCATAGTGTTGTTTGAGAAAAATCTAAGCTGTCCACCATTCCCCTCATACTATTTTTGGGTTTAGGTAAAAAAATGAGCCAGATTCTCAAGTATGCCGGATGACACGTACCAATGCATATTAAACGCAGGCCCTTCAAACCATCGCAAGGCCACACAAATTTTATATCAGGAAAAAATATAGTTGTTACATTTAGTCTACTAAGAATGACCTTATGAATAGTTGGGAATGTCATTTTAATGGTGAAGATGGCCTACAAACATAAAAAAAGAATAAGAAAAGAAGACCATTAATAGTTTCAATGGTGGTAAGCCACAACCCACCTTTTCCTATCACCCACATGTGCCAATTCCATTTGGATTTGGGGCCCACACCTTAAAATTAGATGGTGAAAGTTGTGGATGATTCAAATTTCCTATGAGCATCACGAAAGTGGGTCCTACCTATCTTCTAGGGTTCTTTTAAGAACCTTATCAAAAGGTTTTTGTGATCAAAGAGAAATGAATAATTTTATCAATAATAAAAAACTTTTGTCAGAGCGTACGCAGGAGTGGCAGCCAGCGGTTTTAAAACTAAGTGTAAAAATAATAATCATTTTTAAAAAAATAATTTAAAAGCAATAGTTTTTTTTTTTTTTTCTTGCATGGACCAAAATAGAGATGGCGTATGAAAAAAAAAAAAAAAAATCCTTAAAAGAGCTGCTGCAGAGATACATGCATGAGGAATTATACTATCCATTGCATCTTTGTACGGTAACACACGATTTGAGATCTGACAAGTGGGGCCGTCGTTCAATCATCTAGACCGTTGGTCTTTTTACTACTACGGTGGATGACGAATGCTTCAAAATTATCCCGAATCGGAAAATCCTACCGACTAAGATTAAAACACTTTCAGTTTATGTACAACATTGATATATTTCTTTTCATAACCACACATATATATGCCACACATAGGAAAGATAAGATTTCCCCATCAAGGATATTTTTCAGGAACAATCCATCCACATGTATCAAATAATTCGTCCAATAAGAACTGCTCTAAGAGGGACCGTTGGCATTAGCATCCACACCAGTTATCATAAACATCCATTAAGTCGACGGTCTAAACATCCACAGCTGGATTTCTCTTCTGCAGACGATCTTATCCATCCATTTCTTGCATGCCGCTGAATGGATGGTTTGGATCATCCGATCGGGATGATTTTTTGTCAGGCGGATAGACCGGAGGACCCGATTGAAGTTCCAATGGGTGACTGATGCAGCCGCCAAAGAGTCAAAATACAACTATGTGCATGAGAAGGTTTACATACACATCCGACTGAAATAATACTTGTGGTGGGCCACATTATGGATGATCCGAACCGTTGTTCTGGTGGGTCGACCAATGGATAGCCCATGGAATGGTAGCCATCCAATCAGTGACCTGAAAAAGGAACGGTTAGCTAAAAAAATAAAGCCAACACTACATTCACACTGCAATCTCTTTCATATAGCCCTGAGAATCGAAGAAGACGATTTTCTTCATTTTTCAAGCTTGGTTTACGTCCCCATGAAAAAATTCAGAGATTGTTTGGTAATTTCTTTAAAGGGTGTGGATTTTTTTAATAATTTTAAGGAGAAAATGATAGAAGTGCACCGGATCGCATTTATATATTTTGCTGTCGCGAGTTTCTCTCTCTGTTTGCTTCTTTCAATAAAGGAGTGGTTAATAACTTAATAAAAAAGCTGTGGGAAGGAACGAAGATAGGTTATCGTGGGCCATACATGTGGGGCCCACCTGTCCTCTGATAAGCCAACATGTCACGCAAAGAGGCTGCCACGTTGGCACACCTTACGATGATGAGGGGATGACGCGTGCCTCCCTTATTGGATTGGATTCTTTTTTATGCATTTGAAAATCCTGATGTAGTCTCTAGGGAACTAGGATTGAGTTCTGAGTAACTCAGTTCACTATAGCGTACTGAGTAAATTCTGTGGGGTCCACCGTGATGTATGTGTCTTATCTACGCCGTTCATCCGTTTTACAAGATTGTTTAAGGATATGTTGCCAAAATTGAAGGATATCCAAATCTCAAGTGGACCACACCACAGGAAACAGTATGAATTGAGCGCCTACTGTTGAAAACTTTTTGGAGGCCACGGAAGTTTTGGATCAAGCTGATATTTGTGTTTTCCCTTCGTGCATGTCTGTGTTGACTTTATAAACAGGTTGGATAACAAATAAACATCACTGGGGCCTAAGAAGGTTTCAATGGTGGAATTCATTATCCCACTGTTTCTTGTGATGTGGTCCAATTGAGCATTTTATATTCTTAAATTTTCTTTTCATGCCCTAGAATGAGCTGGTAAAACGGATGGACGGCGTGGATAAGATACATACATCACGGCAGGTCCCACAGAGTTTACTCGGTACAGTTTAGCGTACTGAGCAACTCAGTACGCAGTCCGAACTCCTCTCTAGTTCAAAACATTGACGGGGTCCGCTCCTCTACAACTATAGCAGAATAAGCTTCTTCTACAATGCAAGCGTGGGGCCCACCTTGATGTATTCATGACATCCAATCCGTCCATCATATGTGATCACTTATTTTATAGTCGGATCCAAAAAAATCAGGCGGATTGAAAATCATACGGGCCACACCATGGAAAGTCACGTTTGCGGCCCAGATGAGTTTTAAAATGGTCTTATTCCTGAAGTGTCCATTAATCATGGTGGGGGCTCATCTTATGAATGGATTAGATGGTTTATAAATAAGCAATGTGGGCCCACAAATAATCTGGAAGGTTTTAGTGGGGAGTGTCCCATCCACCGTCTCTTGTGGCGTGACCCACCTTTTTTTTTTCCACATCTGGTTGATTTTTTCTTTTATACGTGCTGAACTTGAAGGGCGCAGCTTTTGGACAGATGGACGGATTGGATGTGGGCCCTACGACATAGTGGACCCCACACACCGCGCTGCAGAATATGCTTCTCAGTCGTAGAGTACGCGGGCACACTTTCTGGAGTAACTAACATAGGAACCATTTGCACACTGGCAGGCGTTTGGACCCATATTTCGTAGCTCCCCGTTAGGACACGTGGCAGACATGTACAGGAGCCCGTGAGCCCCACCACGGAGGCGGCATGGGCGAAGTGGACAATCCCAGCTTCTTTATTTGAGGTAAAACAGGCAACTTACTTTTGGGGAAACTGATTTTAGCATTTTGGATCGTAGATTGAGCTCGCTATTTTCTTTTTCTCATTTTTGTCGGGTGGTGATCAGAGTAGTACACAAGTCGAGTAAGCTCGAAAAACTCACTCGACTCAACTCAGATTAGAAGTGAGTTCGAGTCGAGCAGAGTCAAAATTCTGATGCTCGATTGGGTTCGAGCAAACTTCGAGTAGAGCCATCCCGATTCGACTTGACTCGTTTGTTAGCTTGAACTCGGCTTGGATTGGAGCCATAGTGTGTGTATATATATATAACCCTAACTATTTTTTTACTTTCTACCTTTTACCGCTCGAGCGCCTCTCTTTTGGCATTTTCAAACCCTAATCCTAATCCACTCGGTTGGTTGGCAACCCTCAGTCCCTCACCCCCCTCACCCAGCCCGCTCATTGCCATCCACCCTCCACTCGTCGCCAGCCACCCTCATCCTATCTGCTCGTCGCCGGCCACCCTCACTCTGGCCGCACGACACCCGCTTATCCTCGGCCACCCTCATTCTGCCAGCACGATGTCAGCTCATTGTCGGCCACCCCTGGTTGAGAAGCTATTTACCCGCTCGTCGACGGCCACCCGAGTAATCCCCTTCCCCCTTCTAAAATTTTCATGAAAATGCGGGTGATCCCTATCAAACTTGAACTCAGCTTGAAAGAATCAAATTCGAACTCAGCTCGAAAAGTCAAAATTGACTCAAACTCGCTAGACGTGCTCGATTCGGCCGAGTCAAGCCGAGTAACGAGCAGAGATATGTGGATTCGAATTGAGCACCAAGCACGATGATGGTCGATTCGACTCAACTTGTGTATAGCTCTAGAGGTGATCGCGTGGCCCACTAGATAAGCGGTTTGGATCTGGATCCACGTGGGTGGGATCATTGACCATGGGGCCACTGTGGTATATATGTCTTATATCCATGCCGTCCATCCGTTTTGAAAACTCATGCCGATCCAAATCTAAGGTGGACCGACCATTAAAAGCTTCTTGCGCGCCAAAAATGTTATAGATCAAGCTGATGTGTAGTTTCTTTATCCAGGTACTTTTGATCTCATCAACAGCTTGGATGGAAAATAAACATTCCGTCGGACCCCATGAAGTTTTTGATGGTGGAGATTCAATCACTACTGTTTCCTGTGGTATGGTCCACTTAAGATTTGGATCTGCTTCATTTGTTGGATCATAACCAAAAAAAGCTTTCAAAATTGATGGAGGGTGTGGATGTAAGTCACATTCATCAAAGTGGGCCCCACAGTTAGGGATCCACCCAAACGGCGCCCTTCGAATCTTCTCGTACGTGCACTAAGCCGGGAGCAATTATCACGCTGCAAAAAGGGTGTAGTAACAGTAGTTGTAAATGGCAGTCCAGTTTATTTCCAGTTGCAGGGAGTTATTGGACGCTCTGGCAGAGTATTGACGTTACATACTCCGTCATTAAGAAATTGTATACGTGGCATACATTAAATCTATTTAAATTGTTTAAATTGTAGGACCCACTTTGGATAACTCACGTCCCCAAAATCAGATTGGTTGAACAATCCTGACCACTGATTCATGGACACCAATTGGTTGAAATAGAACTGTTGGATATTTCATTTCTAAGGGTCCAATAAATATCCACCAATCGATGGTGTGATGGTCGAATAAAATCTAATTTTGGTCCATGATCCATCTAAAATGGGGCCCATAAATTGAACAGTTCAGATTAAATTATTTGCAAACCACGGACACAATTTCTACGTAATTTTCAAGTGCCAGCAAAGCATTGAATCACACCCTGTAAGTGTATGTAAGTTTATCACTTATCTGTATGGCATTATTACCAATTACCCCTGCCTTAATTTCGGCTTCTTATAGTCAAGCTGCGGAGGCAGTGAATAACCTGTCCTGGGCCCACATTTCTATTTCTGTCCAACCGCTATTGATTCTGTCCTGGATCCGAATTTGACGGTTCCATGCATATTGTCTTACCCTCCAAACGTTAGTAGCAAATACCTATACGGAAATGGTACTATGAGGTCTCATGAGAACTTCCCATGAGGTCAAGCTGTGTGGCCCCACCGTGATGTGGATAGGACATCAACACCATGCATTTGATAGGTCCCCTTCAAGATATGAGATATGCCAAAAAATCAGCCGTATGCGAAACTTTAGTGGGCCATACCATTTAAAACCATGTGAGGGCATGCCTAAAACATCTAAAAGCACTTGGTGGGGCCACCCGAGTTTTGGATGTGGCTGAAACTTGGTCCGACCCCTCATCCAAGTGACACATACACAATGGATGGGTTGGATTTGTGAACCACATCTCAGTGGGCCCAATAAACAATTATGCAGGTTTTAATAGGCATCAACCCCTCTCAACTATTATATGTGGTGTGGCCCACCTAAGTCATGGATTGACCTGATATTCAAGCTTGAGGCCTATCATGGAATGGTGCATCTAACTGATGGGATAGATGTTCGACACACATCACGATGGGCCCACGCATATTGGTATATATATATGTGAGGTCAACCTCATCTCTCTCTCTCTCTCTCTCTATATATATATATGGGGAAATGGTACTATAAGGTCGGACTCATGGGAAGTTCCCATGAGGTCGAGCTGTGTGGGCCCCGCTGTGATGTATGTTGAACATCTGCCCCATCTGTCAGATGTATCATTCCATGGTGTGCCACGGTCTAAAAAATAAGGTTAATCCATAACTTAGGTGGGCCACACCACATACAACAGTTGAGAGGGGCTACCCACCCATTAAAACCTTCATGATCGTTTATTGGGGCCACTGAAATGTGGTTCACAAATCCAGCCCATCCATTGTGTGTGTCCCACTTGGATGAGGGGTCAGAACAAGTTTAAGCTGCATCCAAAACTCAGGTGGGCCCCACCAAGTGCTTTTAGATGTTTTAGGCATGTCTTCACATGGTTTTGGATGGTATGGCCCACTTGAGCTATGTATACGGATGATTTTTGGGATATCCCCAAACCTAAAGGGGACCCATCAAATACACGATTTTGATGTTTGACATACATCACAGTGGGGCCCACACAGCTCGACCTCATGGGAACTTCCCATGAGGGCGACCTTATAGTACCATTTCCCTATATATATATATATATATATATATATATATATATATATATATATATATATATATATATAGGGCACTATGAGGCATGGGAACTTCCCATGAGGTGGAGCTGCGTGGGCCCCACCATGATGTGTAGTGGACATCCACCCCATCAGTCAGATGCACCATTCCATGATGGGGCCATGAGCATAAGAATCAGGCCAATCCATGGCTTAGGTAGGCCATACCACATATAGAAGTTTAGAGTGGTTATCTACCCATTGAAACCATCATGATTGCTTATAGAGCCCACTGAAATGTGGTTCAGAAATTCATCCAATTCATTGTGTGTTTCCCACTTATATGAGGGGTGACAATAAATTTCAATCCAATCCAAAACTCAAATGGGCCAAATTGTATGGCCCACTAGGGTTACGGATATGGCTGATTTTTGGGGATATCCCATAACCATGGTGGGCCAAGGTCTTAAAAATTAGGTCAATCCATGACTTATGATAGGGGTTACCTGCCCATTAAAACCTTCATGATTGTCTATCAAGCCCAACGAGATATGGTTCACAAATCCAACTCATCCATTTTGTGTCCCACTTGGATGAGTTAGACCAAGTTTCAACCATATCCAAAACTCAAGTGGCCCCACTAAGTGCTTTTAGATGTTGTAGGCATGTCTTCACATGGTTTTAGATGGTATGGCTCACCTGAGTTTCATATACGGCTGATTTTTGGAATATCCCATGATCTAAAAGGGACCCATCAAATGCACGATGTTGATGTCCAGTCCACATCACAGTGGGGCCCACACATCTCGTTCCCATTTCTAAAACGGAAGTTCAGTTCCCTCCCATTTGTATATATATAAAATAAAACTATTCGAGAGTATGATTATTTTTTAAATGCTCCTCCATATTGAGATGAGTGATATGCAGGCGCTTACAATTTATTTAAAATTGCATATGCATCATTTAAATAATTCAAGATAAGCTGTCCAAATTCCATGCTGCCAAGCAGGCATTTGTTAGACGGCCCACAAATCCGGCATTAAGATGATTTAATCAATCTATTTCAGACACAGTAACTTAATTAATGAAAGTGGGTTTCACAATTTAGCCTGGTTAATTTGAGCGCCCGAGTAGCAAGCATCATAGCTGACAGAGTATCAAATAACTTCCCTGACGTTTATTTACAGGGTCTATTCTTATAGAGACCCACCACACGTCAATGGCATTATGGACTTGCATTTTATCTTGTTGTCAAAAAATAACTTCTTTTGGGCTTAAGCCCGTACGTTACTAGACGTCACTTATCACATTTCATCCACTGCATAAATGGGGCCATGTTGGACAATGTGAATTTTGGGCCCATTATTGAAGTAGGGCCTAAACTTTACAGTGATGGGACAATCATAATCATCCGATTTCACCTTTTAAGTTGGGACCATTAATTATTTTCTTTTCCACCGTTCATTTGATGGTATCTGATCGAATGGTCAGGATAGCATGTTAAATTGGTTCAAGTGCAATGTACTAGTTGTAACAATGGGGCCCATAATTTGGATGGTCCAGATGGTCACTGCATGTCACGTGTACGATGCATGAATAGGTGGATTGAATGCCTTCTTGCCTGATTCAACCCACTTCCATGTTAGACCACGCTTCTTGTTTGCCAACTAGCAACCATCAACATTGGTGCACCGATTCTTCTCTCTCTCTCTCTCTCTCTCTCTCTCTCTCTCTATAGTTGAACCATTCTCTTATCATGCAACCAGTGAATAAAGGTAAACATGTCAAGTGTATAAAATAAGCAAGAGCCAAAAAGGAAACAATGGACAGTGCCACATGTTGACAACATAAGGAGTTGATTGGTCTGATTTTTGTGCTGGGTGATATTAATGATGGGTCCAACCTGGATACAAAAATGATACTTAGGCAATGTTGTATTAGTTAGATGGGGACAATGTCATCTCATAGTAAGATATTGAAACCTTCTCTTTGGAAAACAAAAGGATTATTTGGGAGCAATTAAAGTTTAGCATTTTATCATAAGTTAAAAGAGTAAGAATAAAATCAAGTTGTCTTGGTTTTCAAATCAGTGCAGGGCTTCTATTGTTTCTAAAAAAATTTGAGACCTGTTTATCTTAATTATGAAATAATACCATTATATATATATATATATATATGTTACATGTGCTAATGTGACACAAGTGTCACGGTTCATGACTCCGTGTGTTGAGTAAATTCTAGAGGACCACTGTGATTTATGTCTTTTATCCACTCTGTCCATCTATTTAATTTACTAGATAATTTTAGGGCATGATATCAAAATTGAAGCATATCCAAAGCTCAAGTGGACCACACCATAGGAAATGGTGTCAATTGAACAGTACCGTTGAAAATTTCTTGGGGGCCACACGAGGTTTGGATCAAGCTTATATTTGTGTTTTCCTCTCATCTGTGTCTATGCGATCTCATGAAAAGGTTGGATGACAAATAATGATTATTGTGGGCCTTAAGAAGCTTTTAACTGTGGACATCATTATTCCCATTGTTTTGTGAAAAAGATGAATGGAGGGTGTGGATAAGACACATACACCCATGGTGGGCTCCATATAAGTGTTGGAGTGTTAAACTCCCTTTATATACATTGATATGCCATCCTCTAATGGCTCTGAATTTTGGAGCAACTAGTTATTTGACATAGTATCAAAGCAGAAGCTCTCGTGTTTGAATCTTGGGAGCACGTGACGTGATGTTATATATCTTTAAACATCATGTATGCACATGCACAACATATTTTATTATACATATTCAAGCATTTTCAATATTTAATTTTTAAATTCTCTTCATATACCGCATTTGCCACACGTGCCAAGTTATGTATCTGAGCCATGTGACATTTGTGCTACCATACAGCCTCAAGCACCTCACATGCAACTATATATCTTTAAGCATCATGCTATCAAATATTTTCAAATACTAAACATGTATCATGTGTACCAAATAATTCTTATTTTAAGTATGTGACAAATATCATGAGAATAATCAATTCAAGGTAAACTAACTAAATAAATAAAACTAGAACACACTTAATACAAAAGATCATTATCTATATTTCTCATAATTTATTAAGCAGTGGCCACCCATCTATAAATCATATGACACTTGTTGTACTCTATTTTTTTATCACGCCTAGAAGAGCCAATCAGAAGAGGACACATGTCATTACATGAGAAGTGTACAACACGCATGTAATTTGTTAAGATATACTTGGAGCGTATTTTGTGGTGACAATAATTAGCGCTAATCGAACGATACACATCATCTGGAGGTGGGTCATGGCCAAGTAAAGAGAAAGAGAGTCTGAAAGATCAAGGTTGTGCTAGACGATTCATGTAACTGCCAAACATAGGGTGCATTCAGATAGTTCTCTCCAAGAAGCCTATAAATAATAAAAGGACTTTAACAGAGCAAGAAGTCTCATACCAACTAAATGAGACAAACCAATTATCAAATTTAATTATCTTTTATATTTCTTAGTATAACCAGTCATTTATGTTCCTTAGCGTAACGATTAGTAGTCTAATCCGACATTAGGAGTAGTAGTAATCCAATAGTTATAATCCAAGTCTACGCTCATATGCTGGACAAGCTACCATTTCAATACAAGCAGTTCTCCTTTCGGAAAGGTGTTAATTTTGCAATTGTTCCCTATAGTCGACTGTAAGTATTTCCTTTTGGTTTATTATTATATTTGGAAAGTCCTTTCATACGAAATGCAATGTGTGACCCATTTACAAAGGACGAACCCTACCATCTAATTATCTTAAACAACATCTTGTGAGTGGTTAAATAGGCAGTCAATCTTATCAAATCTCGATCATATATGGTAAGTTCGACGTATCTACCTATCTTAGCACTTGGGGTCAAAGTTGTTCGGTTGGAATTGAGTTACATAGTCGGTTCCGGCACGCCCGTACACATTACATGTGGCTGAATTTAAAATCGAGAGGCAACAACACTTGTGTCATTATATATCTGTTGGTAATGGCATATCCGGTGTTTGATCACTTGAACACCAATTTTGTGGAAGCAAACTTGAATTGGGCAACATATCATGTTACTTTCCGTGGTGATAACCAGAACAAACTCCCAATATACATGTTCTATGAGAGAACGATGAAACAATCCATGACTCTAGCAACTCCGGTTGTGACCCAGGCCAAACCAATAACGAACAAAGGTCGGTCAACCCATGTTAATGGTATTGTGATGCCGACCAAACCCTATGTGAGGTTAAAGCCCAAGAGAGAGATTGTATGGAACGTTTCACCTTTTATATACCATCTAGTTTCATATATAGCCCCACCCATGGCATTTTTATCCTAGGCATGATATTTTGCATTAATATTAATGTTGGTTAAGAATAGTGTACACCAGCTTACTCTTTAGAAGCCTTAATTTGAAGACATGGAACCCAATCTTAGACTTGTCACCCATGTAAACACTTCAGTGAGCCCCACCACATGGGCCGGGTCCACGACCAACAATATCCTTAAGCACTTCATGTGAACTTCTACATTTTGGAAGTGGACTGCGTCCTACCCTTAGTCGGACCTTTAAGCATCCGACTAAATCTGTGTGGGGGTCCACCGTGATGTATCTGTTTATCCGCACCGTCCATCCATTTTCTAAGATCATGCTAAGGTTTGAGCCCAAAAATGAGACAGATCCAACATCTAATGGACCACGCCAGAAATAACACTTGCATTTAATGCAGCCCAAGCTTACTATTTGGTATGGTCCACTATAGGATCTGCCTCATTTTTGGGCCCATACCTTAGCATGATCTTAAAAAAGGGATGGATGATGTGGATAAACAAATACATCACAGTGGACCCCACACAGATCTAATCGGACACACTCCGCTTCCCCACATTTTCAAGAACTAAATATGTATTAAATGTGCGAAATAATCCTCATTTAAAGTGAGTAACAAATAACAATAGAATAATGATAAAGAGGATAAATAGATAAAACAAGGCCTAAACAGGCCATGGAAATCTTAACTTGCCAGAAAATCTAGTAAATACGCTAGAAAATATTGTAATCCATATTTGCCACCATTCATTAAACAGTGGTCACCCATCCATCAATCCTGTTTAAACTGGGACACCTATTGTAGATGGTGGACATACTGAAGCCATCCTTATCGGAACATCCTAACCATCCAATTTAGCCTGTCAATTCAGATTACGTACGATTTTCTTATCAACCGTCCAATTTATGATTAGAATTGTACAATCCGTATAATCCTTGAGTGCTCCATGGACGCGGAAGTTCCTGCACTGGGAATCTAGGTGGGGCCCACCGTGATGTTTGTGAGAAATCCATGCCGTCCATCTGTTTTATGAGCTCATTTTAGCATGTATGACCAAAAATAAGCCAGATCCAAGATTCAAGTGGGCCGGAAAACTGAGGATTGAACGTCCACAGTTGAAATATTCGTGGGGCCACAGAAGTTTTGAATCAGGTTAATATTTGTGTTTTCAGTTCATCCCAGTAGGAATGGAATTATGAACGGTATGGATGGCATATAAACATCACTGTGGACCTCAGGGAGGTTTCAACGGTAGGAATTTCCCTACCCACCTTTTCCTTTAGTGCGGCCCACTTAAGTCTTGGATCCGGTTCATGTTTGGTCACACATCCTAAAATGAGCTCACAAAACGGATGGACGGCGTGGATTGCTCACATACATCACGGTGGCCCCACCTAGATTCCCAGCGCAGGAATTTCGCAGGAAATCCGCGTCCGTGCTCCATCTACAATGGGCCTCATGATTTGGATTATCAGTTTTCACGCATGTTTGATCAAGATGGATTGCAATATGGGTCCACCATCTAATAAACTGTCAAACGACATCATAAAAACTTAGCACTGTAATTTTCTTTTTTCTTCTCTCTTCTACAAAGAGATACATGTTCCTTCTTCTTAAGCAACTCCACCGTACATGGGGCACTCATACCGATCACCCATCTGATGGGTCACCCCATGAGGGCCTACAGGTAAAAAACTACACCGAGAGAGAGAGAGAGAGAGAGAGAGAGAGAGAGAGAGAGTATTCATCAAACGCGGCGACGTGAATTCATCAGGTGAACATGCCCGGTCCGAAGTCAGGCTAGCCAATTCATCAGGTGGGCCAGACCTGTACGGAGAATTGGCTGGTTAAATTCATCTAGAAGAAAATACAACATCCCGCATTCAATTCAGACATGGCCCACCTCATGAAGAAACGAACACGAAGTCGTTTGGCTTCCGTCGCGAACTAATGTTCCAGCGTGCGTTGCACCCACTGGGGTCCACATGCTGAGATGGTTGGATGATTTAAACCGTGCAATTTCTCTCGACCACCATAAATAAGCCATGAGCCCGTAATCACCCTTACGTGGTGATCGATCCTAACCTTTGATTATTAGCGTTGAATGCCAGCCGTTGATAAAACCTTCTACATTGTTCGAAGTTCATCTGCACGTAGCGCCTGCGGCAATCATCCGCAGCGCGAGCCTGACTACGCGTATAGTCATACATAGAAGGCCTGCCTCCAACTAACCGAGCCGCACGTGGGGTGGGGGATAACGTGCATGAGATCTACACCGTTCACCAGGGAATTTAAAAGTTTATATAGATTTTACACTGTTCCCCGTGGCGAGGTCCACCTGAGTTCTGTATCAGTCTGATGCTGATGATCAAATCGTTAAGATGAAGTATTGCACCTGATGGACGGTGTGGATCTAATCCACACGAAATCTTCCATCCAACTCCGGGAATAATCTCACCTCAGCTTTTTGGTTTCTCATATAGCATAGAGCCTACGACATAGACGGTCCCAGGGCAGCGACAACGCACGCTGAAGTCTTTCCACAGTGCTGGCCCACCACACGAATGCTGGGCTCTCCCGCACATGTACAAATCTGGCGCCTGTCAGGCTAACCTAGCACCAGGATCATAGGTGCAGACGGACGGTCCTGTCAGGGGCTATCTGGGGCCCCCCGTGATATATAAATTTTATCTAAGCTGTCCATCCATTTTTACAGCTCATTTTAGAGCATGGTACCGAAAATTAGGAATATCGAAGGCTCAAGTGGACCACATCACATGAAACGGTGGAGATTAAGTGCCTGCCGTTGAAAATTTCTTGGAGGCCATAGAAGTTTTGGATCAAGCGTATTTATGTTTTCCCTTCATCCAGGTCTTTGTGACCCTATGATCAGGTTTGATGGCAAAAAAATATCACTGTGGGCCCTAGGAGGGCTTCAACGGTGGGCATCTTTGTCTCTCTCTTTTTTTTTTTCTTTTTTTTTTTTTTTTTTTTTTTTTTTTTTTCTGTTGTGTGGTCCACCTGGGCCTTCGGTCTACCTCATTTTTGGGCTCATGCCCTAAAACTAGCTGTTAAAATGAATGGACGGAGTGGACAAAAAAAATATACGTCACGGTGGGCTCCTGGTGCGGGTAGTACGCAATCCGCGTCTTTTACTCTTTAACAGTTTTATCCAAGAAAGAGGTCGTCTCACGTCAGTCAGTCGCAATCGCGACTTCAGCTTGACCACCAGCCGTCCATTACTTAGCCATCCGATTAAAAAAGTAATTTGAGATTAACCCACTTTAGCAGTTGCTCAAGTCAGTTAAGACAAAAAGTAAAAAGTGATAAAGTGAAATCAATTAAAGATTTTGTTTTTCTTCAAAAATATCTCTCTACTTTTCTTAATAGCAATTTCTAAATCTCCCTGGGCCCACCATGTGGTATATGTGACATCCACTCCCTTTATGTGGTACATTATTTAATGATAACCGTAGATCTAAACAAATCAGCCTTGAGTAGGCCACACACAGGGAAAAATGGAGATAGGTTGCGAACCGTAAGTTTATGGGTGTGGTCGCTATTGTGTTGTATCTTTAATCAAATCTTTTAATCGAGTGTTACTCACCTTGATAAAAAGAAAATACAAAAATCAACATCATCGAAAATTCAGATGGGCCACACGCAGAAACATAAGTTTTAGGCACAATTTCATTGTTTCCATTCGTATGGCCCATCTAAGTTTGTCATCTGGATGACACCTTACATGAACGGTGAAAATAAGAGTTCTCACGTGATGGACGGAGTGGATTTTATATTTAAACATGGTGGGCCTATAGAGAGGATTTTATATATTGAAACCGTTGGGCAACAAATGTGGTATGTTTTATAACCGTAATACTCTCCACCTGTTTTATACCCCGCTTTACACGTAATGTAAAATATTTTATATGTAAAATCCACTGTGCATCCATCAAATTTTATGTAGGAACGGATTAGTTGAGACCCAGACTCACCAAAGAAGGTGCGGCCCTTATTGTGGGGCCTGCCTTGATGTATGTATTCTGTATCCATACCGTCCATCCATTTTTTCAGATCATTTTAGAATGTTATTCCAAAATTGAAGGAGATCCAATTATCGGGTGGACCATACCATAAGAAACAGTGGTGATTGACCATTAATGGGCTACAAAATTTTTGGATTAAGATGATATTTATTTCTTCCTTTTCATCGAGGTTTATGTGACCTTATCAACATAATTGATGGAAAATAACCACTACGCGAACATTGAGGTGCGCCTAAGAAGTTTTTAATGGTAGGGCCTTCAATTACCATTGTTTCCCATGGCATGGTCCACCTGATATTGGATCTGCTTTGTTTTTTAAAAAATGATATGGAAAAATGGATAAATGGCATAGATACAAAATACATACATCAAGGTGAGCCCCACTGTAAGGGCCACACCGTACTGGGTGAGTCGGGGTTCTCATCTAATCTACTCTCATTTTATTAACACTTCTAGGTAGTAGGATATAAATCAGCAATATTCACAATTCAAGTGGGCCAAACCAAAGGAAATAATGGAGATAGGAGGCTAACCATAAGTTTATTTGTGTGGTCACCATCGTGTTTATCTTTCATCAAACACGTTATCAAGTGGAACCCACCAAGGTGAAGTGAAGAAGCTCTGCTAAGAAACTGAAGGGGAACGCATGGTGTGAGCTTACAGGTTTTATGTGCAGTTTTTCCATTACTCCCATTGGTACTGTTACTGATTGGGTCTTAATGGAGTTGATCTTTTGTATGTACTGCACAAATAAGGTTTCCACGAGTGTAAATAAGTCGTTCTGCTCATACAACATGGTGGGCCCCACAGAGATCTGGCATTTTATGCTGCAACGACAAGATGTGTCGTAGACAATTCGGGTTGGGTATTTAGGCTGCCCCAAATGGAAGATAGATCCAAAAAGAAGCAAATTGCCAGTGCCACTAGCTATAGAAAGTTCCTGTGTGCGAAAGATATGTGAGAACTCACCATGATTTTCATGTGCATCCATCAGTTTTGTTAGCTCACGTTAGTAAATGAGTTCTAAATCAGTGCGATCCAAAACTCAAGTGGACCACACCACAATGTGGCGGGAATTGAAAGCTCACTATTAAAACCTTCATGGGCCCACATAAATTTTGCATCAGCCTAATATTTGTATTTTCAGTTCATTTCAATGAGAAAAACCTTATGATCGGTTTGGTTTTGCATATAAATGTCATGATAGGCTCAAAAAGGTTTGAATAGTGAGCGATTTTTTTTCTATCATGTGACCCGCTCGAGTTTTGAATCTGATTCTTTTTTTAAGCTCGTGTCCTAATGTGAGGTACCAAAGCTGTTGGATGGAGTAGATTTTTAAATGAGATTGCAGCAGGCCCTATAGAGCTTCTATAGTAAAGTTCGTCCAATGTAGACAAGGGTGAATTCTTATATAAAAGAAGGGGATATCATGAAAATCTACCTCCTTAATATATATAGAACTTACATTTTGGTACCTTTTTAAAAAAGTTTTTAATAAGCTACTTTACTAATCTAATCATCATCATTATAACAAAATTCTCTTAGGGCGTGTTTGATTTTGGGAAGTAATGTTAAATGCGAAGTAAAGAGTCATCATTACTTATCAAACAATTCTCATCTCTTATTTCAAACTTGACATCGACGGGTTGAAACTTTTGGCACAAAACAATGGCGGGAAAAATTTGAGAGTCCAAAAATCATGGAGCCCACCATAATGTATAGATCATATCCATGTCGTCCATCCATTTCGCCAATTCGCTTTAGGGCATGAGACAAAAATTGAGGCAGATTTAGTGAAACAGTACACCCTATGAGAATTAAACTTTTATCGTTAATAATTGCTTGAGGTCATAAATTTTTTTGATCAATCTGATTTTCTCGTTTTCCTTTTATCCATGTTTGTTTAATATTATGAACAGGCCAGATGACAAATAAACTAGTGTATGCCCTAGAAAGGTATTGACTTTTGACGGTTAAAGTCCATTGTAACCATTGTTTCATGTGTTGTGGGCCATTTTAGATTGTAAATTTGCATCATTTTTTTAAGCATGCCTTACAATGGGCTTGTGGAACTGATGGACGGTATGGATATAACATATTCATCACAGTGGGCCCTATATTTTTTTGCGTTATAAATAAATGAAATTCAATTAAAATTATTACGATTTACGAGGTGATAATTTTTCGAGAAAACAAACTAATGTAAAAGGTCATAATGACCTATTTGCATTGCATTTATCAATGTTCAACAAAATCAAACAGCCCCTTAGGGTGTGTTTGGATTAGTTTCCCACGTTACAAGTAAAAAGGTGTAATGATTATGATAATGACTGCACTTGTCATCACTAAAATGTCACATCAATATAAAAAATACACTCCTTTTTCATGTTTTTCAATGAACTATGATATAAAATTTGTAATGATTGCTCATTCTTTTATAATTGTAATTGACCATTCGAACTATGTGATATGAGCCTTTGCAATCCAAATACACCTATCTTAACGAGAGCGGATTAGGTGAGACCCTGGCCTCACCCAAGCCGATGCGACCCTTAACGTGGGTTATTATGGGGGCCGCCTTAATGCATTTATTATGTATCCATGCTGTCCATCTATTTTTCCATATCATTTTAGGGGATTATACTAAAAATGAAGTATATCCAATCATCAGGTGGACCATAACACATGAAACAATGGTGATTGACCATTAATGGGCCACATAAGTTTTAGGTGAAGCTTATATTTGCTTTTTTCCCTTCATCCAAGCGCATGTGACCTTATCAACAAATTGGATGGTAAATAAACACTTTGGAAACATGAACATGCATCCTAAGAAGTTTTTAATGGTAGGATGGTCAATCACCACTGTTTCTTATGGTATGGTCCACCTAATAATTGTATCTACTTCGGTTTTTGGATAATGCCCTTAGATGATTTGGAAAAACAAATGGAAGGAGTGGATACATAATACATACATCAAGGTGGGCCGCACGGTAACCCCACGATAAGGGCTACATTGTCTTAGGTGAGCCCGGGGTCTCACCTAATCCACTCTCTATCTTAACAATGGTTTGAGTTGGCCTGTTGAGCAAAGGGACATGTAGCTCAAATGGGCCTCACCACAATGTTTATGTGAAATCTTCCTTGACCGCTAGGCATGTCACCCCCTATTATGCCTAGGGCCCAAAACTTAGCCCCATTCATGATTCGAGTGGACTACATGATTGGAAATAATGTATAGGGCAACACTCCCTCTTCAGATTGTTTTTGTTCGTGCAGCACATCTTAATCACACATGAGCCTCATTTTTATACCCACAAAGTAATTTAGTGTGGCATCTAATGGTTGGAGTGAATTTTATATAATAATCATAATGTGCCAGTAAAACTCAAGTGTGCACATGTCTCTCAATTGTTTCCTTTAGTGTGGCCCACTTTTTATTTTATAACACACACACACACACACACACACCACACAATGGGTGCTCGAACCCATGACCTCTGTGTTGAAACTCTGGAGATTCTACCACTGAGCTATGAGCAGGAACCCAATGGTGTGGCCCACCTAAATCACAGGTAAGCCTCATTTTTTTGTCCTAGATCTAATGCAAGATAACGCATGCTATGGTCGAAGTAGATTTCACATACACATCACAATGTGCCCCATGAAAAAAAAATGGGCGGGCAAAAAAAAATGAGAATTTTATGGGAGGTACTACCATTGATTGTTGATGCGCCCACCATGTGGATGTGAGACCCACTCTAACCATTAGATGCTTAGTCCTATGTTAAATGCAGGCTAAAAATAAAGCTAACTTGTGATTCAGGTGGGCCGCACCAAAGAAAACAGTTGAGAGAGGCATGCTTGCTTGATTTTTATAGGGCCCACCGTGATTACTATCATATGATATCCACTTCAACCATTAGATGCCACATCGAAATTTAGGCATGGGGCCCAAAAATCACGCCTATCCATAATCCGGGTGGGTCACACTAAGGAAAACAAATTGGAGGGTGAATGTTATCAAGTACATTGTTTTCAATTGTGTAGCTGACCTGAGTATGCTGATTTTTTTGACACTAAGCCTAACATGGGGTGACTTACCGAGTGATCACGCTTTGCTCACATCAGCTGAGCCGAATGCTAATAAATCTAACAAAAACCTGCTCTGAATCCTCTGGTGATAATTACTTACATTATTGTGGTAGCTTGTTAAAAACCATTTTCAAAAAGGCACCGTAATGTAAATTCTATATTAATTAGGTAGTTTCTTGTAAAATTTTGCTAAAAGAGCTCCACTACTCCGGTTATAATGGGGAGACTTAGACAACCCAGTAAATTAATATGGACAGTCCATTAGATCCATCAAGTGTAAATATCACACTGATATAATGGTCTTACTTATCTTATTAATGACCTCAAATATGTACGATCAATATCATTCGATAAATAAAAAGGTCTAACCAACATTTCAATCCATCTATTTAATAGCTCACATCATTGAATACTTATGGTTGTTAAAATTCACTTTTATCAGGCAATCCCAACCATCAAATCCGTGGTTTGGAAGAAGGGTCGCTGCCAAAAAAAAAAAAAGGTCAAATCTTGAATCATATCAGTCTCTCTTTTGCATGGTAGCCCTTTATATATGTTCTAGAGTTAATGGACGGTTTAGATCAATCTGATTTAATTTATCTGTTTTTATTTTTAGTTTCATCCTAACCAGTTTTGGCAACTGCTAAAGCCAGTTAATTTCAAATTACATGTTTAATCCGACGGTCAGTAATTGGCGACTAACGCTCAATGTAAGTCGCGACGGAGGTGGGACCGCCTCTTCAAGTAATACCCGTCGCATTGAAATCCAATTCCCCCGAGCAGAGTGAGAGAGAGAGAGAGAGAGAGAGAGAGAGAGAATGGGAGATAGCAGCTAATCTTATCTTCCTCCATCCATCCCAAACAAAAGCAAAGCAGAACGGAACGGAACGCTCTTTTCCTTTGTCTCTTTTCCTACTCTCTCTCTCATTAATGCTCGCTCTGAAATAAAGAGCAGGTTCCTGCATCCCCCAAACCCCTTCCCATAAGATTCGAAAACGCTTCCTCATTTTCCTCTCTCTCTCTCTCTCTCTCTCTCTCTCTCTCTGCCAAAACGAAAAACAGAAACGTTCTGTTTCAGATTGAGTTCCATGCCAATTCCGAAATTCAGCTCTCAAATCTCATCTGCATACAATTCTCGGAAATCCATTTCCTAGAGAAGACAGAAATCATCATCAGATCCTCAAACAATCAAGTACGTTTGCTCGCTCTAATTCCTCTCTTCTCTCTCTGTCATTTTGATCCTCTTCTCTTGTTATTTTTTCCAGTCATAAACCAACGATGAATCACTGCGTTCCAGATTTCGATATGGAAGACGACTCTTCCGTCCCTTCTTCTTCTTCCGGATTTCACCATCTGAAGAAATCTACTCTGTAATTATTTACGGAAATACCTTCCCTCACTTTCAATTTCACTTTTTTTTCTTTTTTAGTTTTTTAGAATTTCCTTTTTTTTATATATTTTTTTCAGGCCGGAAGATGATGATCTTGTGGAGCTTCTATGGCAAAACGGACAGATCGTGATGCATAGCCAGAATAAAAAATCTCAGAAGAAACCGCCGAAATTCTCCCCAGCCGACGCCGTTCTTCCCGGACGGCCGGAATCCGGGGTCGGAGATGAGATCGGATTGTCCACGACGGCGTCGGCGGCGAATCAGCTCTTCATCCAGGAAGACGAGATGGCGTCTTGGCTGCATTATCCGATCGAAGACTCCTTTGACCGGGATTTCTGTGCCGAACTCCTCTATCCGGCACCGGCAGGGGCGACACAGGTACCGGCGGATCGGAGACCGGAGGAGAAGCCGGCGCCGGCGCCGGAGCCTACGCAGCCGCCTCTGCGGCTGGCTTCTAGCTCCCGGCCTCCGGTCCATCCCGCGCGGCGGACGGAAGCGGAGGCGGGCAAGTTCGTGAATTTCACGCATTTCTCGAGGAGGAAAGGGAAGGGCGAATGTCGGCCATTGGATTTGGAGAAGGCGGGGAGGGAATCAACAGTGGTGGATTCGAACGAGACGCCAGCGGGGGTTAGGGTTTTGAAGGGGGAGAGGGCGGGGACGAGGTTCTTTGGCGGGAATGTGGGCGGGGGCAGCAGTACGTGCGGTGGAGGCGGGGAGAGGGAGATGGGCACGTGCGAGCAGACGTTGACGTCATCTTCGGGTGGGTCCGGAGCCAGTGCTGAGCGGCTGCTGAAGTCGTCTCCGGCGGAGGACAGGAAGAGGAAAGCCAGGCAAGGAGACGAGTCTGAGTGCCAGAGCGAGGTGAGTTTTTTCATTCTCCTTCTTCTCTCCATACATAAGTCTTAACGTGCGCCGGGGAATTGCTCGTAGAGTTCGTTTTGACCCCATAGCTACTGGAACTCCCCAGTCGAATGATCAGAACCGTCCATCTTGTGGGAGTACCCTAGACGTGCCGCATTAAGAAACTTTCGCCGCATGGATGATTCTGACCATCTATTTTTACAAATGAATATGGACCACTCATTCTTCTCATCATAGCCTTATTTTGGTCCGTACAATTTCGACTATTGAAAGAATTTTTTAGTGGTCAACATTCAACTCAAAAAATGGATGGCCAACATCACCTTTTGGAGTGGGGCCACCAACGTTCCCACAGGATGCTTTAGGTGCACGGCGAGATGATACGGTAGAGGAAGAACCCCAGTATGGTAGAGCACTCTTTCCACCGGACACTCTGGCAGGGTGATGCATCGGTGGGGTCCACCCATATGCTGGAATGCACAATCTTATCCGTTCCTTCTTTTTATGTAGTTTATCCCGCTGCATTTTTAACCGTTAACTGTTTTTTTTTCCACCGTTACTTTAATGGCCTTAACGGCCACAAATGATATGAATATGATTATCTAGTAGTTGTGATTTTTTAGGCAAATCATCCATGTTAAGACCTGTAAATGGGCGTACCTGATTTGCCCATCACCTTGCCACGTGTCCTATGGAAATTTGCTCTGCCGAATCACGGTTCCTCATGCTCCACCGTATCATCCCCTCCGTACTGAGCACTAACCTTTTTTTTATTATTTCCTCTGTTCCGTGCTTAGTATATTAACCCCACATTAAGTGGTACGGATTGCAGGGCTGTCTGTTTGCTATGCCGTCGTTCGTGAAAAATAGTGACCACCCATCTCGATTACACGTGGCATGCATTCAGTCAATCCAGATAATCCAAATCCTCACATCCGTGATACTTGAAGTACGATCCTAACCATCAATATTTGGATGGTCAGGATTGAGGTTCACGTATGGTGGCGAACGCACCAAATGACGTGCCGCCGAATACTGTGCTTTTCACTTACCAAGACTGCCGTTGCCCCGCTTCTCTCAAAGGGGTAGTAGTCTAAGTAGATTAGGGGGCGTTTGGCGCATCGACTTCCATGGCATTAGATGGGATGGAATTATGAAAAAACCATCATTACTGTATGTCAAGGTTTGTTATGGATTGCACCTGTGAATTCAATTGTACACGGGACTAATGCAAGGTAATGTTTGGATGGTTAGTGGGATGCATTTGGAAAATCCGGGTGGATTGAATCCTACCTTGCTCGAATGATCATCCGTTCGAACAAGGCTCTGTGGGGCCCACTGTGATGCAAGGGTTTTATCCACATCGTCCATCCATATTTCCAGGTCATTTTAGGGTATGAACCCAAAAGATGAGGCAAAACCAAGGCTTAAGTTGACTGTAAAGTGGGAATTGAACGCTCGCCATTAAAAACTTCTTAGGAGTTGTGGAAGTTTCGTGTCAAGCTGGTATTTGTGTTTTCACTTCATTTAGGTATACTGTATACATGACCTTATGAATAGGTTGGACGGTAATAAAAAAAACATCACGGTGGCCCTCACAAAGGTTTTAACGGTTTGTGTCATTATCATTGCTGCTTCCTTTTGTGTGGTCCACTTGAGCTTTGGACCTGACTCATTTTTTGGAGCATGCTCTAAAACAATTTGAGAAAATGGATGAATGGTGTGGATAAAAACTTATACCATAGTGGACCCCATAGAGACATGATTGAATGTATTATCGTCCAATTCTCTTTCAATTTCAAGAGGGGATTTGAATTTGAGGGATGGGTTGTGTCCGGCAGAGATTTCAAGAAGGGATTTGGAGAATCCCTTCAAACACTTCATCATTTATAATGGGATGTGCAGTTGCCTCTCATCCAACCATCCAAACATGGCTAGAGTGGATTTTTGTGTTTAATCCCTCTAAATTCCATCCAATCCCACCGAAATCGACGCTCCAAACACCTCCTTAGGTTGCACAAGGTGCACAATGTACGGGCTCAGGTGGCACTAGTTTCCCTATTGATTTCAGGAACCGTGCAGTGCTCGGCTGGAGTACCAAGTTACTCCACTGGCCTCCCAGCTGGTGCAATGAGGATATGGAAATCACTCAGTAGATTGTCCTTTGTGGACCTTCTACAGTAACTACCTTCATACGTATAGGTAATCTCAGTGGCACCGTCCATCAACTGGGCCTTTCCGTGAGTGGCCCATCCTAGGATCCGACCTGAACTTTCAAATGGACTAAAAGACAGTGGGTGACGGTTGAAACTCAGTGACTAAAAGGTCAACTTAGATTGTCTGATCAGTGTAGCTTTTGAGCTGTGGTCGATCCACCACACCGCCAGACAGATGTATGGTCCTGATCCACCGTCCCGGTTGTGGGGAGTTTCAGTAGAGATAGCCTGTTGAATCATTTAAAATGACCAGAGGTCCCAACTGAATACCCTGGGACTTGCAAAGAGAGCTGTGCGGGTCCACTAATTCTGTGGTGGTGTGGAGTAGCAAACTGTACCAACATTTGTTGTATAAATGAAAAATTAATGAGAAATATCAAACTTCTTAGCGTGTGATGGATGATACGCAGGTAGTTCAAATTAAACGGTCCAAATTATGGGTCACACCTTATATGCAATTACAAACAAAAAAATTACACCTATTTGATTATCTATGGGATTAGTGGACATCCATGGGACGGTTAAAAATGAAATATATCCAATGGTCCCATTTCAACAAACAGGCATCCATGGAACAACTGTGACCCATAATTCAATGTCTCATTTCCACAAACAAGCGTCCACAGATCAGTGATCAGTATTATTCAGCCAATCTGATTTTTGAACTGTGAATCAGCGTTATTGGTTTCCACAATTTAGTTGGTTTATTTGATTTAATATACTTTGGGTGTACAATTTTTGAGTGCCTGTGTATCAAACATCTTCTGCTAGAGTATCGAATAACTCCCCCAAAAACTAATTTATAATGGATGAGGTATTACCGAAATGAAGCGTGCGTAGGTAATAAATTTGTACTCCACTCTTCATTAAAATAAAAATAAAGAGGAAAAAATTGTAGACTCCTGGACTGCCGGGAGAAGGGTAAATACGGAGGTTTCATATCAGGGGGAGGTTTCATACTCTGTCAAAGTGTGACTGTTCATAAGCATGCACTTAGAACTGTACACGTGGCTTTCAGGTACTGCAACTAAACCTATCAAATCGAGGGACTCACAGTTTGGGCGGTTTAAATTGAGTTGCATGCATTTCACACAGAGGATTTTGAGTTCCATGCGTATGAGCCACCACATTATGCTGCCAGTATGGGCCATCGATCACTTGTTGTCAAGCACTCTTTACATTGCCGCTCAGTGATTTTTTGGTTTGTTCCTTCCACAGTAGGGCCCAACTGAGATCAGTTACAGCAAGTGGCGCCCATAGTGCAGGGATCCAGACCGTTGGTCCGGTGGGCATCATCATGGATGGGCTACTCCCTGAAAATCCCTTTATAGGAGAATCCTAACCTTTCAATTGCAGCCTACAAACATTATGTGGAAAGATGAAATACCAGATGGTCCACGCTTGTCTGAAGAACAGCCCAAGATTGGTCGGATCTTCCAATCTGTGAGAGTTATGGGGCACGGTCCATCCATGGTTTGGATCACTGAACTGTTGGCCTCATTTGTCATACTGGAAACCCTAGTACCCTGTGCGAAGGTCTCGGCTCAAGCTTGCATGTTTTGCAACCTTTGGCTAGATGACTGTTAGTTTAGAACCATTTTGAAATTTTTGGTGACTCATCCTCCTCACTTGTGGCGCTCATGTACAGTTATCCAGACCACCCAAGTTGCAGCTCCCATTGAGGATGAAGCATACATCTAAAATCACCGATCAAGCAATCCTTACTATCCACTGAATGACTATCAAATGGATGGTTAAAAGTTAAAAAAAAAAAAGAAAAAAAAAAAAAAAGTGAGTGGTCCAAATTTGAAGGGGAAAGTCTGATGGTGAATGTTATCTTATCAGTTCATTTTTTTTAATGCTCAAGTTGGGTCTATAAATTTGAATGGTCTGAATTGTTGTACAACTATGCCATGCGGACCATTGAAGAGTCGCCACCATTTTAAGACTTGGGCAAGTCCGATATGACTCGTCCTAGTTAGCTAAGATTCAGTACCACCAGTTGGCGTTTGATACCATGAGCTGCCCTGACCCGGGCGAGTTGGGCTGATCCTCCCCCCACTTGGGCAAGTCGCCACTCGACTTGAGATTGAATGGGGATTATCGGAGTTGCCAAGTCACAGAACCATGCTTCCAACCAAAGAGAATTATTAAGGATAGAAACTAGAATATAAAATAGCGCTAATTCTATAGTTTCATGGTGGAGGGTACTTGAGGAGTAGGTGTACTTGGAGGGAGGAGGGGCTTGTTTAGAATAGGTGGGATGAAAAGCTGCATTTATAAGTTATCAATCAGAGGGAAATCATTGCGTGCAGACACAATTATGAAGGAATCAGGCTCGTAGTAAACATATATTTAAGAAGACCATTAGTTCATGAGCTAAATTACAAGAAAACCCATGCCCTATATTTCATAAGTTGGAGGAACACATCATCACCGCACCTTTAGGGTGGTTGAGAGCTTTTAGGAGATCCCTTTTTCGGCTACTAGTTGCTGGTAGCCTCAGAATCTCTTACTGTCCCCACTTGTGCCAATGGGGCACTTGTATGCCTGTTTGAGCTATTCATCCGGTGGGCCCTGCTCTGGATGTGTCCTGGGTCTACTTATTCGGTTGGCCACATGTATGGAAAGATGGACATGGCGAAATGGCGAATGGTCCATATTCAATGTTCGCATGTGACCCAACTGATGACTAGCTAGATTTTTGCACGGGATCTTCTTCGTGGTGGGCCTCGCTTGATGAATGGCCTGGATCTCAACCCCGACATAATGTTGGCACATTTTCAGTGAGGCCCCGTCATCTCACATTCGGGGGTCATTGTATTCTTTTCGAGATATGGATGGTGAAAATTCGAGGCTTATTTGAATATTTCTCCATTATTGGGTAGTCATTTTTTGTTGAAGTAACCCTTTTGGCTGAAACCGTAGAGGAGCATTGATTCTGTTTCTCCTACTCACCAAACAACTTGAATTCATGCAGCATGTCCCACTTTCTTCAAATCTGGTTGATTGACCATTTTTCCCCTGGGAAGTGAAGAATTGCATACTCGTTAGTTCAATCTTTGTTTGTGTGTTTTTTACACCAATACCTCAACTTTTCAATCTTACCTTCAATGATCTGTTCAATTTTGTGTTTGTAAGGATGCCGAGTATGAATCCATCAATGAAAAGAAAATTGCTCGCCGATCCACATCTGCCAGAAGAGCCCGTGCTGCAGAAGTCCATAATCTTTCTGAGAGGGTGTGTTTTTCTTTTCTCTATTTTTTCTTCATATTAGGAGTTTCTTTCATTGACATTGGAATCCATTTATGTTGGGAGAATTGCACCATAGTTTCATACATTGCTTTCTAATGCAGAGGCGTCGAGATAGGATCAATGAGAAGATGAAAGCATTGCAAGAACTCATACCTCGCTGCAACAAGGTTATTCTACTTATCCATTTTATTTCTCTATTCATTGACTTGAATCTTCTATACGACCGAGGGATAATTTTCTTATTTAAAGATCTCTTTTTCAGTCAGATAAAGCTTCAATGCTGGATGAGGCGATCGAGTACTTGAAGTCCCTTCAATTGCAAGTGCAGGTGCAGTTTTGCTTCCAAACTCCTTGTTTGTTTAAGAGAATGATCTAGTTTGAAACAACTGTAGTGCAAGTATGTTACAGTTGGTCTTCGGAAACATCAGATAAAATCGGAACAATACAGGAGCATTTGTCACAGTTTAATCTTATGATTAGTGCAGCACACTTGATTTGGGCTTTTAGAAGGTGACATGCCCACTTTCCATCTCCAGTCCCTTGATCAGATGGTGATAGATTAACCGTAATAAGCTCTCGTTACCAGTGTTTAGCACAGTATCTGTTCTCTATTCATGAGGAACAATGACTTGAGAATTCATTTACAGTGGAAAGGAACTTAACAATGTCTGATCTTCAATTGGATGATTTTTATGTGGGGTATCACCTGCTAGCGTAGTGAGCGTGACACCTGGTCAGTTTTAGGGTGGTGCTTCCCTCATGTGATAGCTGTCTGATCAAAGATGAGATGGTTTTAGTGATTTCTTTTGAGGATTCCACCTGATCACTCTTATTTTTTAGTATTTCCATGGCGTAGTGAGTACGACAGCTGGTCAGTTTTAGGTGGTGCTTCCCTCATGTGATAGCTATCTGATCAAAGATGAGATGGTTTTAGTGATTTCCTTTGAGGATTCCACCTGATCACTCTTATTTTTTAGTATTTCCATGGCCTACCACTTTAGTTAAGGACCTGTTTGGGTGACACTAAAAATGAGTTCATTGCATTTTAGTTTATAGTAATTACACATTAGAGATTATAGTTTATATAAGTTGTTGGTTATCAAGATTATTTTTAATCCTTAAAAAATATCTAATTCTTAATTACGATTGACTAAAATGTGATGAACTCATTTTCAAGTGGCACCCAAGCAGGCCCTATGGTTTTATCGGCAAATTGAGGAAACCATAAGGGCCTGTTTGGTTTACCATTTACTAAGGTAATTTCTTGTAAATGAGCAACAATCATTTACAATGGCACTGTTGTTTTGACATTGACAGCTTCACTAAAATCATGGTAAAGAAGAATGAGATACAGCAAATTTTTGGGGGCCACGGTGATGTATTTGTCTGATCCATGCTGTGCATCTGTTTTATCAGCACATTTTAGGGCATGAGCCAAAAAAGAGGCAAATCCAAAGCGCACATGGACCGCAACACAAGCTATGGTGGGAATCAAATGCCTATCGTTGAAAACTTCCTGGGGACCAAAAAAGTTTTGGATCAAGATAATACTTGTGTTTTTTTGGTTCATCCATGTCTTTTTGACCTTATGAATAGGTTGGATAACAGATACACATCACGTGGGCACTACACGAATTTCTACTTTTAACGGTGGACATCATTATCCCCTCTGTTTCTTATGGCTTGAGCTTACAATCTGCTTCATTTTTGGGCTCATGCCCTTAGATAAGCTGTTAAAATGGATGGATGGTATGGATCGGACACATATATCATGATGGGACCCACAGATTTTATGTAGGCACCCACATCCAATGCAATCTCTGTTATCAAGGTATAATTACCTCTGTATTTTCCCTCCAATCCAAACAGGAATTAAAAGCAATCATTGTGTGTTTATCACCATTTACTGTGAAAAATTGTAAATCAAACAGGCCCTAAGAGTGTTACCTACCAGCAGAACTTCTGACTTGACATGAAATGGTGGTATGAGATGATAAAGGGCAAGAAAAATGTACTGAAGTTGTTTAAATCAACAATTGTTGAAGATTCAACTTTCCTTCCTTCTTCTTCTTCTTTTTTTCAACGAAAAAAAAAAAAAGGCCATGTGATCACGGAACACAGAAAGGGGAAATTCCAATTGCAATTGCATATGGGAGCAGAGCTTTCTTATGTCTGGGATTAATCTAATATATTGATGAAGCATTTGCTCTACCTATCAAGAAAGTCATATACAACTGTCTGGATTTCCGGATCTTATGAGTTGTTGGTTATCAAGATTATTTTTAATCCTTAAATGGTTTTGTTGTATTAGATCTGGAAAAAGCACTTCATTTGTTCGGCTTACTTTGTAAGTTGTTACCATCAGCCATTGCATTTGGGCACCTTCATGGTTTGTCTTGAAGGCCTGCCCCTAAAAAAGTTCTTTTCGTTGTTTCTTTCTTTTCTTTTTTCTCTTTTTGAAATGTTAAAACCTACTTATTTAACAAAGAAACTTCATAATAATCAACTTGTGCAGATGATGTCAATGGGGTGCAGCATGGCCCCCATGATGTTTCCCGGTGTCCAGCAGTACATGCCTCCAATGGCGATGGGGATGGGGATGGGAATGGGCATGGAAATGGCAAACACCCCTGGCTTTAGCCGACCGATGCTGCCGTTTCCACCAGTCTTACCAGCCACTACTGCACCTGGATCTGCTGGAGCTCATTTAGGTCCAAGGCTCCCTATGCCAACTTTCCATCTACCACACATTCCTCCATTCAATCCATCTAGAGTACAAGTAACCAACCAGCCTGATCCTGCATTGAACTCAGTTGGCCTTCAAAGTCCCAATCCACTACAAAACCCAAATCTTGCTGATCCATATCAACACTACCTCAGCCTTCACCACATGCAAGTGCAACCTCAGGTGTGTGGGCATTTTCTCAACTCTTGTAATCATCATGATAACCATTTCTATCATTGTCAATTTCATTGCAGTCATTGTCTTTGGTGTCATCGTCACATACCAGATGATATTCTTCATTTACTATTCCTTTTGGCTGCATTTTTTGAAATTAAAGCTTCTCTTTATTATATTTGTATGATGCCAGGATTAGAGCTGGGCATTGAGTCGAGTTAGACTGAGGTAGGGCTGACTCGACCCGACTCAGTGGTGAAATAGCCTTGACCTGAACTCGACCTGACTCAGTACCGAGTCAGGCATGTCTGACCCGATCCGAGTCTGGGTCTAGCGTGGACTAACCGGATTGAGTCCGACCGGTCACAGGGACCGAATCGGGTCGAGTCAGCACTGAATCGGTTCCGAGTCTGAGTCAGGCATGATGGGTGTTGCATGAGATAAGCGGTGGAAATTGCTATAAATTAATGATTCTGGAGACCATGGGTGATGCATGAGATAAATTGAAATTAATAACCAGATAAGATTTGCCTGAAATTCAACCTAAAAACTTGGAAACCAAAGCTTTTTATAGAAATAAGCTTTTATACAATATTAAGTAGAGGTTTGCTAGATTATATCCCTACCTATTACAATATTACATGTTGGGAATGTATCTGTTGGATCTGGTTCCTGTTAGCTAATCCAAACCGTTTATAAGATGGGCCTCACTATCGATGGAGGACTGGAACTCTCTAATTGGAATAGCTAAGCTCTTTGATTATTTGACCTTTTTACGTTGAATATGGGCAATATCTTTATTGTTGATCTATGGGCTATTGATTTGAAAGCCTAAGAACTTTCCAATCATTAAGATTTTTGAGGCAGCCACCTTAATAGTTGTATTTTGTTAGACCAATGGTTTGGATCATTTAAAACGATCCTAGATTCAACGGAAATAGTCTAGGAGTAATTCGTTTGGTTGTATGCCTGCAAAAGTTTGTGCGAGTATCCAATGAACGTAGAAGATCTTGTATTTTTGGACCGCGATACCTGACCGCGTGGAGTCATACTGAGTCGAGTCGGGTTTGGACCGAGTTGAGTCCATTCCGAGTCGGTTTTCTGTCTGAGTCGAGTCGAGACACTGGGTGACCCTGACTCGACTCGGTTTGGGTTCGGATTGGGAAAATTGTACTCGGTCCGGATCAACTCACCCATTTGGTTTGGGTCGAGTCGGGTCTGAACTAAGTCAAATGAGTCGAGTTTGCCGAGTCGAGTCATCTGGTGCCCAGCTCTAGTCAGGATCATTGTTGACACAGTCCTCGTTATCATTATTAGAAATTTGAAAAACACATTTTTCACTTGTAGAATTGTAGCACCCTAAACATGTGGATCTCATAGGTTGTTTGAAGCCAAATGAATATTTTGTTACATTTTATGAACATGAATTTCATATTTAAAAGTTCATCGCATCTTTATGCAGAATCAGGAAATGGCGCAGCCAAGCACCAGCAAGGGAGCTGAAACTCCAGAAACTCACGAGTCCGGTAGGTTGATTTGTCATGTATTTACTTGGCTTTTCTGTTTCTTTTATATCTAAATAAGGAAAATGGAAAGACCAAAGTGAGGCTTCATAAAAGAGGTGTTTACAAGTGGATATGATTGCCATGTTGAGTAATGATCTCCTACAACCATTCGTAGGTGAGCTTAATATACAACCCACTATACCTGCTTAGTCATCATGTGTAAGACACCCGAGCCATGCAAGAGAGGTTGGGAACAACACAAAAAATCCCGGTATGAGGACAACAGAGCTTAAATCTAACCTGCTGAGGGTCTGACTCAACGTACTCATGTGGCTCACCTGATTAGTGTGACAAACATTGCCGAGATATTGAAAATCTCTCTATATTCTTGCAAAAACATTAATCAAACAATATTATCGTGATAATATCACGAGATTTTCAAACTACTGTTAGTTTTCAATTTTTTGTGATTTTATTGCAGAAATATCTCGATATTCATTTGACAATAATTTGAAATTTTAACTAATTCATTAATAACTATATATAAAATTTTAAAATCACTCATTAATTTATAGTAATTATTTTTTAATTTCTAATTTTTAGGGAGATTTTTCTGATACTATCCAGAGAAAACCCCTCAAATTTTGAAAATCTCCTGAGAAATATACAGAGAAATTCTCAAGAATGAGATTTGTCACTATGCACCTGATTAGCAGACTACCCTAACTTTCGCATCAGGTGATCTTCATTGTGTGGTCCCCACCTTTTGCACGGCTTGGATTGCCTCTACAGATGATGGGTTGTATCTTAATCTAACCTAACAACTGACTCTATGCGATCATCACTTGCCATATTTTGTTTGGTTGGTTGTATGTCTTGAGGCATGCGTTGTGTCTGGCTAATTTTGAATTGGGTTTCATTACTTCGTCAAGGACTGTTAACCACCCTTGAGTTAGCACAAGAATTTAGACAAAAATGCTATCAACTACTAGAGAAAAGGTGGAATTGAATGTCATTTAGCAAAATCATGGGAGTGTACATGTGGAGAAAGTTGTGATGGCATTCTCATTATTTTGCTGGTCAATGGCCCTGGTTACCTTGTGTTGTGAAATAATGGAAATCTCTTTTCTTCTTCTTTTTTATTATTACGGAAGTACATCAATGATGTTGATAAAAGATGTTTTCTTTATTATCAAACACCACCATGCTAGTGGCCTTTCATGCAATTTTCTTTGCTAAAAATCTGAAGGCCTTGTACCCTTCAAAAGAATTATATTAAAAAAAAAGGTATATGGCTTAGTGATATCCTGCTTTAGTGGCAAGAAATCTGATTTAGTACAGGATATCATTCCTGAGGAAGCAGCTATTAAGCTCTCTTTCTGTCACACGCACACACAGGCATACCTCCTTTCAAATTTTGGTTTTGGAATAATACCAATGTGGTTCAATGCTAGCAAAAAAAGTGGAGAAAAAGGGGTGCATTTGTCCATAAGAGAGGATTTAAATATCAATTCCCCAGTGAGTATAAACAAAGAAAAAACTGCTGTGATATGGAGAATGGTGTTAAGAACCTAATCAATGCGTCAAAACCCCTAGGACTGATGGAACATGTCAAGCTAGGCTCCTTAAACCATTGGGATTGTAACAAACGATGAAGAGAGACACAAGCTTGCGGTTAATTGTAGGGGCCCATGCACATGACAACCTTTTAGTATCTTTTTGCTTGTGTGTGAGTCCCTTTTATGGTGTAAATCATAGGATGTTGCAATTGCAATTTCTTTTTTTCCCTTCATCATTGCCCTTTTGATGTCCATAGGTTCATAATCTGATAATGACTCATTTGAATGGTCACTAGAAGATTACAGAATAGGGAAAGGATCAATATAATTGCTTGCACCAAACTTCGGTTTCAGCAATTATTAAAACCTGACTCATAAACCATCCGACCATTGATCAGATGATGGTTGAATCTGGGTCCCATTGCCAGATATATTCATAATGTTTAATTAAGCATAAATGATGTATAAATTTATTTCTTCTTCTTCTTCTTCTTATTCATCTTTATTTATTTATTTATTTATTTTTTTCATTCTTGCTTGGGCATTGCAGGTTGAAATGTTGGGCTGATGAGCGGCGAGGGGCTGCCCCACTAATTTTTGTAGAGTAAGGACAGCATCCTCCCAGTGTATACAGTCACCCTTGAGACTACAATGCGGCTAACCTGTAACTATTACCATATAGAGTGCCTTTGTTTTTCTTAATCATCTATGCCTTTTTTTCGTTCTCTTCTTTCTTTATTACCTGTATGAATGTAGTTTGCTGGTTGTTATGGTTGTGTGTGGCTGTTTGGCTGGGGATTGGTTTTCTTTTTGGGGTTCGCATCCCCTATGTGGTGGTTCAGGATTACCAGCATGGGCCCACATGTAGAGATGATCCAAAGATTGGAACCGTTCATCATTTGTGTAACAACCATATATGAGTTAATAGTGCAATGACAACACCCCAATGACCCTGACATTTGATTTTGTCGAGTTAATGTGATCCATTGAAATGTAGATTCACCTAATGATGGTTCGAGCCATCTGTTGAGCTTAAATTTCCTGCAGTAGACCATAAGGACCAGCATCCAGAACATGACGGTTTCGATCATCAGAGCATCTCCGCATGTTTGACCCCAACCGGCCGACACAAGTTGCTGATCATGAGCCATGAGGTAGGCGGAATGAACCCTTCATTGTGTGGGGAAGAACGTAGGCAGTTTTGGTGCACTTTCGAGAATGATGGGTTTGGGTTGAGAGGTAAATATTGTTTTGAAATTCCAGAAGGTTTGGTGGCCCACCACTTTGGTTGATGAGTGGAGAAGATAATGTTGTAAATGTAAAACAGTGGAGGAAAGGGATCATTGTCACGAAGAGCTGTCTGAATCTTGTTTCCTTTTATTTTTGTAATATATCAACGGTGGTTAGGCGTGGGGACTCTCTCTATTGGCTTTCTCATAAAAGGAGGGGGCATGGAGTCATGACCACTAATTATTGGGTAGTTGAGAAATCAAATCAACCAACTGATGTTCTCCACAGACACCATGAGCATTGTCGTCAAACAGTGTAACCTTGAACCAGGCGTTTGGATGGTAAGTTAAGGTACTTTTGCCTCAAGTAGCTCATCTTGATTTCTACTTATTTAACTGAAGTGATTTCTACTTTAAATTAAAAAAAAAAGTTACTTATAAGTGATCATAAACCAAACTTACGTATTACTTATCTACTGCTGTAAGTAGAAAAAAGTAACTTATTTCGTGGTATCCAAACGGGACCTAAGGAACCATGATGACGATCTGTTGGTCCATCCTCCTCTGACTGTGCGAAATTCTGAACTGAACTTGTTTTTTGTGTCTGAGCATTTCATGGTCTGTTGTGAAATCTACCAAGTTACCAGTTCCAATCCAGATTATAATTTCTTGCAATTCTCTCTAGTATGTGTGGAATGATAGGATGCTGAGCAGTTTACTCTAGCTATTGTGCTTGGTTACACCCCCCACCTTACGACAGGGCACACTCCATATCCCAACCGCCCAAATGGTAAGACCCTCTGTTGATGGATTATGACCCAACATGAGGGGAGTTATGGTCTATCGAAAGAGGGTCTAGCTGTTTAGGCCGTTCGGATTCAAGGGGCGCACCATGTGTTCAGCCAGGGAGGCCCTGGTGCTCTGTTGTTGCCGTGTAATGGACAGCACCCGGTCAGTCTCTGTTACTTTTCTGATTTTATTTTTTTATTTTTTTGGTTTATGGTGTATGATAATGGAGGTCCATACCAGGTAACCTGCCTGCATTTTTGTGGACCCTCCAATGAATGTATTATTTATTTAGAAGCACATGCAAGGCCACCTCCAATACATTGGCCAAGCATTATAACCAGTACGAACCATGCCATGCATTGGTGAACATGCAGGGACATCGACGACAAGGATCGTTCAATTGGTGGGGCCCCCCGAGTGTATCTTGACCCATGATCCGATATTCACCACACTTGCATGAAAGAGGAGTGCTATTATTCCTTCCATGTTGGATGAGGTATCAATTTGCAAGTGGGCTAAAACATAGCACTTGTATAGAGGATTTGGGACCGTTGATAGATGGAACCTGCTCTTTAGATGCACTGATCTAAGCATCAAGAGAGATCACCCATCATGTCGTCATCAATTTCACATATAGTCAGGCCACTTGGTCATCAGAGAACTATTTTATCCATTCTTAGCGGTTATCTAAACATGTTCTTCATTGAAATTCAAAAAAAAAAAAAAAATCGATCAATGTCCAATCCATTGATCTAGGTGGGCCACGCTTTTCTCCGTTGAATGGAATGAGATTGTCGCTGACAGAGCACATTCACAAAAAATAAGTAAATAACTAAAAAGACTGTCCAGTGCCCTTAAATCACTAGAGTGATACTGCTCCTGGTTGCATTGGGACACCTAGACTGTCCAATCCATTGATCTAGACTGTTCATTAGGTCCATTGCCTTTTTCATGGGCTACCATGGGAACACCACACTAATTGGACAAATATTAACTGTTTGATTAATGGTCTTAAATACAGACGGTCAAGATTGTTTACACAACAAAAGTTACAATCAAGAACTTGATCCCAGATATTTGTTACAGCCCCATCAATGGGCTACCATGGGTTGCTTATGATTCTAAAGAATCACCTTTTAAGAAAATTATAACCATCCCAGTCACGGCCTGGAAAAAGAGGATGCTTGTAGAATATAAGGCCAAATCAAGAATGGACTGGATCATCTGCTCGGTGTGATTTCTGCATGGTAGGCCCATAAAATGTGTTCTGGACTTTGATGGATCGTTTAGATTAATCGATTGGGCTGTGCAAGTGTCCCAATGCCCAGAGAGCATGAGAGCATTTCTCCTTACTAAATAAATAAGGTCCTCTTTAAATATATGTATAATCTCTCCAAAGAGAATATTTCTCCTGATTTGAATTTTTTTTATGAGTTCCACGAAGTAATAGTATTTCTATCTTTAAGGGGGCGTTTGGATCGTAAGTTGGCATAAATAGCTTTTTTGTTTTTTGTTTTTTTTTTTTTTTAAGGCTTAGTACACACCCGACTGTTAGTACCCACACCCACACTGGTATTCACACTTCAATGTTAGCCAGCCCCACGTTGGCAATCAATACCAAGACCTCAGTGTTGAAATAAGGTTATTTCACTCCGTCTACCACGGTCTCAAAGGTGTAGGTGTCATAAGTAGCTTATCTTGTTTCTACTTGTTTAGCCATAGGTATGTTTGGTTATCAAAAAAAAAAAAAAAGAAGTAGAAAAGCATGTTTGGTTTCGAACATCATAAGCAATTATCCTTTAAGTCTGTTTGGTTCCCCTCACATCCACCATCTATCATATGAGGCCAACCTTTGATGTGGACCATTCATTGTATGGGGCCCACCTTTGATGTGAGTCATCCTTTATAAAGGGCCCCACCTTGGATGTGGACCATTCATCATTGTGGCCCAACCTTTAATGTGCACTATTCATCATGTCGAGCCCACCTTTGATACTGGTCATCCATCAAGTGGGGCCCACCTTCAATATCCACCGCCCATCATAAGGAGCCCACCTTTGATGTGGACTATCCACACCCACCATTATTAATTACCCATCAAGTGGAGCCCACCTTTGATGCGAACTATCCATCAATCACGTGGGTGAAATTACATCGGTAGTCTAACACGACACCTTCGTATGTGCGGAAGCTTAAAGAGCAACTAGAATTATGACTAAGTCCTTGGGAGGGTTTGAGAACTCTACAACTAATAGGAATGGGTTGCCTAGAGTTACTCGCCTACAACGATCTTATCTTAGAGATTTGGACAAGGATATGACTATCAAGAAAGATCCAGACTCTAGAGATCAAGAGGGGATGAAGGTCATCTTCTTCATGAGCTTGGAATACTCCAATCTTGTGTTAAAGCACAAGGAAGATGCCTTGCATAGGTTGGGAATGAGCCTCAAATTGTCTCCAATAATGGTGGCTTCACTCCTCTCAAAATGAGCCAAGCCTCTTTATAAAAGAAGTCCAAACGGATAGAAAACGGGCAAAAAATGGCTAGTCCCGACCGGTCGGCCAACGGCCAGTGAAGACGCTGTCTAGAGGGGGGGTCCGTCCGACCGGTCATGATTGGTCGGCCCAAGGGCTTGCACATTACAGTGACACGCTGTCTGGACTCAGGGCTAGTCCAACCGGTCTTGACCAGTCAGTCCAGTCTAGCCGACCAGTTGTGATCGGTCGGACAGGCCTCGGTTCAGCTAAACAGTTTGCTGACCCAACTCTTTCACAACCCAATCTCTATGGCCAAGGTTTATATAGTCTTTTGGTACACCTAGGTCATCAAAAGATCAAGGGTTTGGTTTTGGTCAAGGTTAAGGCACACAAAGCATCACTTTTACCTGTTGCTCTTCCCTTGATGTAGCAGGGCCACTTGTGTCTTCGGTCTTTATCGTTATTAAACTCAACCGACACTAGACTCACTGACCTAAGTAATTGACAAACAAGGTGCACTAGTATGTCACAGAAAAGTGCACTAACAGTGGGCCCCACCTTCAATGTGGGATGCCCAAAGGCTCGCCTTGGATGTGGGTCATTCATCATTAGGGGGCCGACCTTTGATGCGGACCATTCATCATGTGGGGCCACCTCAACATGGTCATCCATCATGTGGGGCCCAGCTTCAATGTCCAATGCCCATCATGTGGAACCCACATTTGATGTGGACCATCCATCATGTAGGCCCCACCTTTGAAGTGCCATCCATAATACTTGCCTGCTTTGGACGTGGGCTTTTTATCATTATGGGCTGACCTTTAATGTGGACCATCCGTATGTGAGTCGGCATAAATATGGGGTCATCCATCGTGTGGGGCCCACCTTTTATGTGGACCATACAATGTGTGAGCCTCACCTTCAATGTGGATATTCCACCACATGGGGCCTCCTTTGATATGGACCATGAGATAGAGCCTCCTTTAACATGGACCGTGAGAGAAAAGTAGAAAAGTCACAGGTTAAAAAGCTAAAAAAGAAGAAACTACTTTTACAATGATGCTTGCCAAACTAACTTAAGTGGAAGAAAAAAAAAATTAATTAATTTACGTAACTTAAAAAGTAACTTATTTCGCGGTATACAAATGGTCCTAAGAATTAGAAATAATCTTAATAATCAACTAAAAGAAGATGGACTCATTTTTAAGTGGCACCAAAAAAGGCCCATAATAATTTTCTTTGCAATCCAAATGATAGAATATCCAAATCAATGGAATTTTTTTCCCCTGAATTCCACCTATCCAAAGAAGCCCTAAATAAAATAGAGATAGTCTTGTAGCTTATCACCCACCAAGTGGATCCAATTTTAGAGATGATCCAATCTAAAAACAACCTGGTCCACTCATCAAGTGGACCCCAATATTACAAATGGCTCAGTAAAACTGAAGACTTTTCCAACCCACATATTTATATTTATATTTCTTAAACGACAGACCAATCTTGCTTCTTGGGTCAGGGCATTCTACAGTGGAATCCACCTGATGGACGGCTTGAAACTCGTGACCCATGCACCATGCTAGCATGTGTGGATGGCGACGCATGCACATGGGGCAATAAGCAAAGCTCAGGAATTAAAAAGCCAACAATGGAACAGCGATTGAGTTCATCACAAGAGTCTTGACCTTTTTTGTCCTTTGGCTATTGTAGTGGGATGTGGTTTCTTGATCGATCTCCATAGCCAGTCCTTTGATTTTTCAAACTAATCATCACTCAGAAGAAAAAACTACATGTCTGCCACCAGCATCTGCTTTCCTCATTAGGGCCCATGATCCCATTTACTTATTAGGAAATCACGATTTTATTTTTCTCACCAAAAGCTGATTATTATCAATTCATATTTTGTTCTGAGTTGGTATCCGACAAGAAGTGAAAATCCTAGTGTGACCCAGAATCAACCATAACCATTACTAATTGAAGCACTAATGCCACCATCCGCTAATAATCACCTAGGAACAGACCGTTCGGTGATAGCGTATTTATCAATATCAGTTTATATCTGCGCGAATGTTAGTAGAGCAAGCGAGGACGGTTTCATAGCAGCATGTGAACTCTAGAGCATGCAAAGGGCAGGTATTGGCTCATTAAAACCAGTAACATTGTCAAATGACATAAGCAATCCCATGCGACTCAAGGGGACTCCACTCATGTGTGAATGCACAGTCCCCAAAACTATTTTCTGTAAAAAAAAATTTCTAAAAATCAAGGAAAAATAGAAAAAAAAAATTAATGAAAAAATATGAAACAATACTACAAGTGTATGGAATTGTTTTTTAATAGTTCTATTACCTGTTTCCTTAAAATTTTGTTATATTATTACATCTATTAGACTACTAGACCATTACAAGTCAACTAGCAACTAATCAAATGAATGCATATTTATGAATGTAAGTGAGGAAGAGAGTATTAGAGTAAGGAAAATATGGGGTGGTAATTCCTATTTATAGGCAAAAGAGGATAGAAAATGATACCAAAAAAAAAAATCCCCAGCGAAGAGAATCTAACCATTGGAACAGCATGCCATTGTATATCAGATGGCATAATTGCATAATGATAGCTTATGCGGTCGCATACTTTTATGTGCGACCGCATAAAATCCAATCATCTAGAAACCACATATGCCACTATGATATATGTGATCGATGCTATAAAATGGCATGGGTTATCACATAATTGCCTATGTGATCGCATATGATAACACTAAAGAAAAGTGAGCGGTGGTCATGGAAGTCGATTCCTACTAAGGGACTCACCTACCAAATCAATCTACCCCAAAAACAAAAACATAGGATTTCAATATCAACCAGATGGTTTCATGGTACATTAAACATCTGTATCAACTTTGGAGTAAGTGAATGGCATGTATTAGTTGATTAAAACCATAGTTCAAAAAAACCTGAAAACTTAATCTCCAATCGGGTCAGGTCGACTTGTTGACTCAACCAAGTCATACTCAGCTCAACTCGAGATACTAATAACTAAAATATAAATTACTTTTTATAAAGGTTAATGTTGAACTTGCTAAACATAAGTAAGATAAATACATAAATAATCTAACTTTAACACAGTCGAAGCATTTGGCAAGGTGATTACAGGTTTACATGCTTTGCAACCAGGTCATGGGTTCAAGTTCTGAGGCTTGTGTTTTGTTTTTTTTTTTCCTAAGATACCAAAATAGCTGCTGACAAGGTGAGTAACTCGGTCAACTGAGTTTACGAGCCAACTCGACGAGTGTTGTCAAGACTCAATGGAATCAGTTCCATCAGCAAGTTTCCAAGAGACTCAGCTTCAAATCTAGTAGAGTTGACTTGGGGAGTTTCAAATCATCGAGTTTTGGAACTATGATTAAGACAATAGGACATTGCGCCATGGAATTCAAATCCTATTCAAGAGTGTATTAACTCACCTGCCAAATCAATCTGCCCCCAAAACAAAATAGGCGGTTTCATAATAGCATTTTTTTCAATATTGTAGTATATTTGTATCGACGTTAGAGCACCCAAGCCAAGACAGTTTCATGGTAGACTACTTTTCAAAATCAATATGTATATGTACGAATGTTAGATTTACATGAATGGCGCATATTAGTTGTTTAATGAAGAGAACGGTGGTCATAGATGCCGAATCCCACTAAGAAGTGTATAGCAACTCACCTGCTGAATCAACCTACCTGAGAAGGAACATTCATCTCTGGAGATTTACTTCCGATATGAGGAAGACTTGCCTTTAAAGAAGAGGCGGTGGAAAAGCATTTTCAAGATCTTTGCAATTCTTTCCATTCTCTTAAACAGGCGCTTCTGCATCCCGCCCATGATTGGTGTATGTCTATTTCAAGAGGTGAGGTCGAACCACTATGGTATCATCATGTAGAAATGTACACAACAATTATATCGAATTACTTTTTGCAAATATTACATGAATCAATCATCAAAAAGGGACCATTTGGTTAACATGAGATATTGGGTGTACCTTCATGATGTATTTTCCTCCTTTAAAGGGAGATCGGGAGTCGGAGAGGAAGCAAATCCACCTCTCTCTTTAGTCTCAATCAGCATTGACACGACTTGTCGCATTGTCGGTCGGTCAAAGGGCGACATATTTGTACATAGTAAAGAGATCTTAAGGACCATGAACATGTGATCGATGGTAATCCTGTCTTCTAGATCTAAACGGGGGTCGAATATTCCAGAATCCATTGAGTGATTTTGAATGTAGCTCCTTGTCCATGTAACAAGGTCGCCTCCTTGGTCTAGTGGTTGAACAGGTGTTCTACCAGTCAGCAACTCCAACACGACAACTCCATAGCTATAGATGTCGCATTTTTCCGTGACTTTCATGGTGTATGCGTATTCTGACAAAGAGAGAATGAGGCATCATTTCATGTAATCTCCAAAACAAAAGAATGTGATCGGCCTAAAGTAGATGCCGAACGCAAGCTACGAAACTAAAAAACTTTTCTCTACAAATTTTAAAATTTGAAGAAACAGGGGAAATGTAGTAAGCAAACGGAAGAATCGGATTACTGGAATCATAACTTGAATATATGCATTTGGAAGGACAGTTAGAATTCCTAACATAAGGGTGAGAATCAGTCGAATCACTGGTGTGAAGATCAAATAATGACTATCAGTTCTTGGTTACACCAGGATACCCGACAAATGATAGTCAGACCAAACACATGAAGCAGAATCACATTAATAACTTGGCAATTTCATGCTTACAGCCTTGCTGAATTGACACACTGTACACGGCAGTCCATACATGGCACCAAATATCCCAGTGTTTTTGCACATGGGTGCAAGATCCAAGCTGTCCACTGGGCTGTTCCCACCATAGAAATGCCCTGGTCCAAAAATCAGAGCACTCCACTCATCATGCAGGCCATAGTAACCAAAAAATAGCCAAGTTTTTCTAAGCTGACGGCCTGTTTCTAACATTGTGGCCTTTCTTGTGGATGATCCTGATTTTTCTTTGGCAACAGCCATCTACACGATCAGGCTCACCAGATGGATGGCTTGGATCTCACACCCATGTGCCTCACAGGCCAATGTGGTGGCGTTTAGATGGCTAGCCTTATACATGATGCATGTGAATTTAGCAAAGCTCTCACAATCATAATAAGACACAAATAGATTATAGTCTGACTAACAACATCAGGAAGCAAGAAAATGTTCCGAGTAAAAAGAGTCATTCTTCATCCCGTGTCTTCTGTTATTGGCAATCTCATTTGCTTCTCTACCTAATGTGCAAAAATGAGCCGTTTGGGCTGTTTGCTAGTGACAGGGTCTTGAGAAATAAGGCTAGAACTTAAATTCTCTGAGCCATTTGGGCTATTTGCTAGTGATAAGGTCTTGAGAAATAAGGCTAAGAACTTAAATTCTCTGAGCCATTTGGGCTATTTGCTAACAACAGGGTCTTGAGATATAAGTCTAAGAACTGTTTTTTTTTTTTTTTTTTTTTTGTTAATTTGGATAGCTAGGATTGAGCCAATGACTTAAAGCATCCTAAGGGGGTGTTTGGGGCGTGGTATTAGATGGGATTAGGTGGGATGGAATTGCATTTGGTTCCGTGCAAATTCATGATGTTTGGGGAGGATGGGAGGCTTGGGATTAGGTGGGATGGAATTGCACTTGATCCCATGTGGGATTTCATGTGGGATTTCCATGGGATTTCAAAATCCCACACACGTGGGGCCCACATTGATGCATGTGTTTTATCTATGTCGTTCATCCATATAAGTCCTTTATACATGACACTATGGTTATATACATGTTCAAGTAATGGACATCTGTTGTGAATTTGGTCCGTTGATAGCAATTCCATGGTCCACCAAATGGGATTTTGCTTAATCCAATGGTTTTCCCATGGTAAGTATTTGATCCCAAACATCGAATTGGATATGAAAATACCATGGGATTACCAGACATGTAATCATTGTGCAATACATGTGCAATAATGATATTAATCCCACCTAATACCATTCCATCCCTTCTAATACCATGCGCCAAACACGCCCTAATGGACGTGGATTGCATGCCACCAACCTCGGTGGTTTATTGACATGGCAAAGTTCTATGGGTCCCACCATGATGTATGTGCTTATCCACACCATCCATCCGTTTGTGAGATCATCTTAGGGCATGAGCCCAAAAATGAGGCAGATCCAAAGTTCAAGTGGACCACACCACAGAAAGTAGTGGAGATTGAATGCCTACCATTGAAAACATCTTGGGGGCCACAGTAGTTTTGGATCAAGCTGATATTTGTGTTTTCCCTTCATCTAGGTCTGTGTGACCTTATGAACAAGTTGGATGGCAAATAAACATCATGGTGGGTCACTGTCCCCACTGTTTTTCGTGGTGTGGTTCACTTGAGCTTTGGATCTGCCTCATTTTTTGGCTCATGCTCTAAAATGATCTCACAAAATGGATGGACAGTGTGGATATAACACATACATCATGGTGGGACCCACGGAACTTTGCCACGTTAGCACACTAGCAAGGTCACTGGGGTCTGCCACACCATGCAATCCATATCCCATCTTGATCCTTAGAAAATCACTTTCCTCGCTACGAGATTCATTTGGGTTTGCATTAGATTATGTCAAAGAAAAAGATACCCATTAACAGATTCAAATGTTTGAAAGTAAGATGGATCAAGATTGAAGATAGTGGAATGTAATCAAGTCATGAAAGAAATACCATCGAGGGTGTTATGATACAAAATCAACTACTACTGTTCACATAAGAACCTGCATAATCTTCATGGCTAGATAGCATGTTGAAGGGAAGGAAAAATACTTTGCACCATCTTCAAATGCACCATTCAGATTGATGAGGGTATAAGATGCTCAGTCAAAGAAGAAAGTACTAAAAGCATGATGGTAATTTAAACTCGGTTGTCATTTCCATGGTTAGCATATGAAATGTGTAAGATGCTGATAAAGCACAGAATATCAATCCAACACAACCAGCAAACTAATACACCCAAAAAAAAAATGTCAAAGAAAGTACTAAAAGTTCGCTTACCAGGTGCAATGTAGCCATATGATCCTGCCACAGCAGACATCGATTTCGATTGCGGCATATCAATCACCTTCGCCAATCCGAAATCCCCGACATGGGCCTCGAAGTTATCGTTGAGTAGGATGTTATTGGACTTTATATCTCGGTGAATGATCCGGGGCTTACAATCATGATGCAAGTACGCAAGCCCCTGAGCGGCCCCAAGAGCAATCATGTAACGGGTCTCCCAATCCAGGCTACAAGACGCCCCATGAAGCAGTTCACCTAAGCTGCCCCTCGACATGTACTCATATAGGAGAAGATTGGAGCCCTGGTGGTAGCAGAATCCATACAGCTTCACAATGTTCCTATGTCTTATCTTTCCCAGAGTGAGAATTTCTGCGCGGAAGCTGTTGTCGACATTGTTCCCCTCCCTCTGCGATGCTAGCTTCTTTACGGCAATTGTCTGTCCAGACTGCATCAATGCTCTGTAGACTGTTCCACAAGCCCCCCTTCCGATGATAAAACCGTCGTTGAAATTGTTTGTGGCTTCGACCAGATCTTGAAATGTGAACCCTTCCTTCGGTGAGAAATATATGTCCGAAAGCGATGATGGTAACTGCTTATCTTGCAAAGGAGTGACACTCTCGATCGGGCGTCTCAGGAAGAATACAATAACAGCAATGAGCACCAGAGAAACCCCGCCAACAGCTGCAGCAACAATGGCCACGATTTTCCCCACGGGGGCGCTTGTTCCTTTCCATGATGGAGGAAGTGTTGATAGAGATGGAGAGTCACCACATGTACCAAGTGGCCTACCACAAAGCCCCTTGTTTCCCGTAAAGCTGCTGACGGCCATGTTTTGAAACAGTGGTGTAGAAGGTAGAGGCCCTGTCAGATTGTTGTACGAGATGTTGCACCCGAGTAAACTTGATAGGTTTGTAAATGTGGAAGGAATCTCACCAGTCAGGTGGTTATTGTTGAGCAGGAGGAATTCCAATAAAATGAGACTACCGAGCTCTGGTGGTATGTCCCCGGAAAGATTATTGTAACTGAGATTCATGGAAATCTGTAAGCCTGAAAGCCCACCCAATTCCGGTGGTATTTGGCCGGAGAATCGGTTACCACCCATCTGCAGCTCGGTCAAGCGGGAGAGGTTTCCTAAGCAGGGAGGTATGGCTCCTAAGAGCCCATTTTCAGAAAGCTTGAGCAGTTCCAATTGAGAAAGGCTTCCAAGTTCGTTCGGCAAAACACTAACGAAGCTGTTCCGGCTGAGATCGAGCCGTTGAAGCATTTTACAATTAATAATGTCCGGAGGAATTCTGCCAGAGAGCCTATTGGATGAGACGTTGAAACTCACCAGCTTGGACAGATTACCTATCTCACTCGGCAGCTCTGATGTGAAGTAGTTCTCGGAGAGATGAAGCCTTTGCAAAGTTTTGCAATTCCCAATCTCTGGAGGAATCGGTCCACTGAACTTGTTCTGGTCCAACTCAATGGCAGACAAGTTCACCAACTTGCATAGATCTGATGGAAGGCTGCCCGTGAAGCTGTTTCTGCCCAAACGAAGCTGCACCAGAGATCTGCAGTTTGTGACTCCACTCGGGATATTTCCTGTCAGCTTGTTTGACCAGAGGTTCAACAAAATCAGGTTTGAATGCCTGCAAAGATGACTAGGAATTCGGCCCGTAAGGTTGTTCTCTGAAAAATCAACAACCCAAAGTCGGCTGTAAACCCCAAGCCCTTGAGGAATGCTGCCAATAAGAGAGTTATGGAAGAGCTGCAACTGAAGCAATTCGGTCAGATACTGAAACTCGACAGGAATAGGACCAGTGAGGTAATTGATAGAAAGGTCAAGTTTAGTAAGACTCCTTAAGCTTCCCAATTCGACTGGGATAACACCTGTGAGCTGATTCTGGAAAAGGTAGAGCAAGCTTAGACCCTTTATGTTGCTGAGCTCTCTTGGTATCTCTCCCGTCAAAAAGTTCTCAGAGAAATCGATTTCCTTTGCCAATTTAAGGTTCCCAATCTCCCTCGGGATCGTTCCATTCAATCCATTCCTGTAAAGGTACAGGTTCTCCAGATTGCTGAGGTTCCCGATCTCTGCAGGTATTCTGCCCACCAGATTGTTCGAAAACAGAGCAAGAGTTTGAAGGCTTGTACAGTTTCCAAGCTCCTCAGGGATGATACCAGACAGCTCATTATTATAAAGAAAGATTGTCCTTAAGTTTCTGATCATCCCGAGCTCTTTGGGAATCTCTCCCATTAACTCGTTCTGGGCAAGACCTAGGACGTGCAGACTCTCGCAACCGCTCATCTCAGCAGGTATGCTCCCAGAAATCAGATTCTGCCCTGCTCGGAAGGTAGTTAGATTCTTGAGCTTCCCGAAGGAACGAGGCAATGGGCCCGTGATATTGTTAGAATATGCCAATAGCTCAGCAAGCGACGACAGATTACCGATCTCCTCTGGAAACGGTCCTGAAATTCTGTTGTTGCACAAGTTGAGTTTCTGCAGGCAATTCAAATTGCCCAGTTCGCCGGGGATTTTGCCTTCCAAGTCATTGTCGTTCAGATAAAGAACATTCAGCCTCAAACAGTTCCCAATCTCCTTCGGTATCCTCCCCGAGAGCTTGTTGTAAGAAAGATCAAGGGAAGTCAAATGGACTAAACCACCTATGCTTGGCGGCAGGGTCCCGGACAGATTCATGGATTTCAGATCGATAGAGTAAACTACCAGGCCATAGCTGATTGTGCAATTCACGCCTTCCCATCTGCAAGGCGTCTGATCACGTGGATCCCAACTACCCAGGTGGTTCAACTCGTCGGTGAGATTACCCTTCAGCTCCAACAGGTATTGCACTTCGACGTTCAGCCGCTGACCACAACCGACCAGCAAAGAAGCTGCTACTACTATTACTACTGCTATGAATTCGACAACCCCTGAAGCAGCTTTCTTGGATTTGAAAATCACAGGCATCTTATCCACTGGTGCAGAGATTTGAATGAAACAGAACTTCAATTCAAAGTCATTTCTACAAACAGAAGAAAATCCAGAACCCAAAGCTACAATGACTTACAATTGCAATTCTAACAAAACCCAAAACCGAAATTTCAATCACCCACTATTGCAATTGAAACAAAACCCAAAACCCAGAATTCAAGTGACAGAAAAAACCCTTCTGATTAATTAATGTATCTCTATTTTCAATCACCCACAGTTGCATTTCTGGAAGGAAAAAAAAAAAAAGCTCAATCACCCAAAATTGCAATTCTGAGAAAAGCTCAAATCTCAAAATTTCAATCACCTGCAATTCAAATTTCGACAAAACCCAAAACCCAAATTTCCAATCACAACAAAAACCATCCTCCCTATTTTCCTACTTCAGAATTTTCTATCAATCTCAAACTTCATAAACAATCCAAAACATCTGTAAGAAAGGAAAAAAACAATCATTCGAAGGAATGCACAAACATACCTCCAAAACCCTCCAAACAAACTCCGCTTTCGATCGCAGCTTCTGGAATCAAAGATAGGAATATGGAATCCCAAAGAGGAACGGACAAAACCCAATTCTCCTTTTTCAAAAAAGGAACTAAAAAAATCAAAATTTCCAGCAACTTTCTGCATCAAATCTACCTCCTCTTCTTTTTTCTTCTGCACATTGCAATACGTTGAATCTACCTTCTTCTTTTCTGAAAACTCTCGTGCAATGAATCTATTGCCTTTTTCTTCTAGAAATCAAAACCATCTTTTTCTTTTCCGTAGAGAATTAACGAATTCAAGAGAATGAGAGAGAGAGCTCGAAACTGAAGCTCTAATGGCCGGCAAGCGTGCTCTCGCCTCTCTCTCTCTCCCTCTCTCTCTCCAAATCAGCACCCCTTGTCCTTTTATCCCTATGAAAATACTAAAGCCATTCGCGCGAGGAGATAATGAAACGCTGATCTCGAGACACGTACCAAATTGGGACACGTATGAGAGATCCACCCATTTAAATGGTGGTAAGATAAGTAAGCATTCTCTATGCCTAATTCCAGACTATTTAATTCAGTATATGTACCACGCTTCCATGTTGAATGTAGACCGTTGAAGTTGTTCTTACAACTTCATGTGGTTTAGTCCGCCTGATAATTTGATTAACGTGATTTATTGTAAATAGGGTTTTCATGATCATATCTAACTAATTGTTGGACTGGATATCTAACAGTGATGACAAATTTCCATTTGTTCCGCGATTCATCTCTTCCGTTCTTCTCCCGCGAATCACCGTATTTATTTTTAAGATTTCGAGAAGTGCTCAGCAGACTGAAGAGACTATCCTCGCAACACGTGCCTACATGTCACACGTGTACGAGACGCTGTCTATTCATCAGTTGGGGCCTATAATGGAAATTATCTTTCTTTAAAAAATGGATTTCCTCATCAGATGGGTCATGTCAGTATAAAAATGTAAGGTGAGAAAAAGATGGCCAGTTGTCCATTTTCAGTAAAAATTAGTGATCAATTTTGAAATTTTATACACGAAGTTTCACTGCCCCATCTGATGAGTGGTTAGGATCACTTACCCGTACGTCACCTTATCAGGTACGCCGCGATTCGCCTCTTTTGTTCGTTTCTCACGCGAATCGCCTTAGAAATTCATACTATGATTCACAAATGTTAAGGGATAAGCGCGTGAAGAAATTTAATAGGTATGCGCGAGAATACTACACACGTGGAAATCGTATGACAGATCTAAGCCATTCATCATGTGATTACCAAGGCATTCAAATAATGAAAAAAAAAAGGAGATGATTAAATGAAAAAAGGACGGCTAGAAAAGGTAGATAATCTGCCTTCAAAGTACACGTGTAGCCTTGATAACTATTTTAACAGGTTGATTTCATCAAAGATAATCATCATGGTGAGAGACAGCTGATGAGTGGCCCAGATATTCACACGCGTCCTATTTCTTTGCACGTGAGGCGCGAACGATCTCTTCTCGTGCGGATCGTCGAGTAAATCTCTCGACCTTTTTCTACGGGAAAAGGTCCTTTTATGCGACAATGGCTTCAAAAGTGCGGCACCTTTGGCGTTTTCTTGAAACCGGTAACGATAAATTGAATTTATCGGAAAGATTTCAACTGGTGAACTGGCGGGGAATTCCCAATGTCAACCAACTTAATTGGAATTGACGTAACCCGCGCATCATTCTGACTTCCGTGACACGTGCGGACCCGAAGTATTTGGCTTTTACACGTGTAAGACGATTTTAAGGGAGTGTTTGGCGCGAAATCGGATTGCGTCCTGAGTTACTCAGTACGCTCTTTTATTACTGAGTAAACTCAGTTAGGCCCACTGTAAACGTATGTAGTTTATCTACGCCGTCCATCCTCTTTTCCAGATCATTTAGGGGGTTGAAACCAAAATTGAAGCATATCTAAAACTAAGGTGGACCATACCATAAGAAACAGTGGTTATAATGATTTCTACCGTTGATACCTTTTTAGGGCCCGCAGTTATGTTTACTTGTCATGTAACCTATTCAAAAGATCACACAGACACTGATGAACGGAAAAAAAACAAATATCAGCTTGATCCAAAACTTCCGTGCCCCCAAGAATTTTTCAACGGCACAGGTTAAATTCACATTATTTCCTGTGGTGTGGTCCAGTTAAGATTTTTTGTATGATTCATTTTTTCTATCAAGCCATAAAATTATCTGTTCAAATGGATGAACGGAGTGGATGAAATACATAAATCACGGTGGACTCGCAAAGTTTACTCAGTACGCTAACACAGCACGCAATCCGCTTACATTTGGCGCATGGTACTAGAAGGTATGGAGTGGTATTAGGTGGGATTAACATCATTTATTGTACACTGATTACATGTAGGGTAATGCCATGGTATTTTCACCCTCCAGTGCCGCATTCCGGATCAATTTTTTGTTAGGGGAAAAACATTGGATTAAGCAAAATCCCGTTTGATGGACCATGGAATTGTGATCCAACGGACCAAATTCACATCGAATGTCGGTCACTCATACACATGAAAATCCATGAAAATCCTGTGGAAATCCGACATGGGACCAAATGCAATTCCATCCCACCTAATCCCTCCTACCCAAACGCCAATAAAATTTACACGGTACCAAATGCAATTCCATCTCACCTAATCTCATCTAATGCCATGCACCAAACGCCCCTAAGTCATAAAAACTCAGACACACAAGTGGGTAGGCCCCACACCCAAATTGTTTCGTCGAGAGAAATCATAACATCAATGTGGACCTGGATCCATAGATCTTATATGCGGATTGCCTGTATGCCCGGTAACTAAGGATATGCCAGTGACCAGACGCGGATTGCATATTGACACTGCCAGTAGCCACTTCACTATTGGACAGTTCTCTATAGACCCCAAAATGATGTATGTCTCATATCTACATAGTCCATCCATTTTGGATCATTATTTTAGGGCATGATCCCAAAAATGAGGCAGATTCAAGTCTCAGGTGGACCACATTAAACGAAAACCATGGCAATTGAAGGCTCACCATTAAAAATTTTGTAGGGCCTATTGTAATGTTTATTTGCCATCCAACTTGTTGATCAAGTCACATGGACTTGGATGAAGGGAAAACACAGACATCGGCTTAATCCAAAACTTTTAAGGCGCCAGGAAGTTTTTAATGGTTGACCTATGGTGTGGACTACCTAAGATTTGGATCTCCTTGTATTTGTGCTCATGCTCTAAAATGAGCTGAAAACATGGATGAACGGCATGGATTAAATACATACATTATGGTGGGGCCTACTAATTAAGGCACCATTCAATAGCAAATTGCTACAACTATTAAGTAATCCGACCCCGGTGACCTTAGTCGGTGAGGCCCACCATGATGTATGCATTTTATCCATGTTGTTCATGTGTCTTGCTAGATCATTTTAAGGCATGAGCCCAAAATGAGACAACTCAAAGCTAAAGTAGACCACACCAGGGAACCCTGGAATAATGACACCTACTGTAGAACCTTCCTAAAGTCCATCATGTTAGTTATTTGCCATCCAACACGTTTATCGGGTCATACAAACCTGAACAAAGGGAAACACACAAGCATGAGCTTCATACAAAACTTTTGTAGTCCCCAAAACTTTTCAACTATAGATACTCACTAACCAAGAATTGGGTCCTTTTCCTTGCCTTAATAGTAAACTTTCAACATGAGGTCTAGGGTTCGAGTACCCATAGGTGGTGAAATTCCATTACGGTGTAAGTGCGGGTGGTGTTACTATAATGACCTAGAATTTTGGCTACATAAAAGTTTCGAATAAAAGGTTAAGGGAATTAATTTGTAATAAATAAACAAAACAAGACATTAAGCTAATTGGCTAAAGCTCTCTTGGTTGGGGGAGCAGCCCTAACTAAAACCTAAAAGAGAAAAAGAGTTGAGAGGGGGCGAGAGAGAGAGAGAGAGAGAGAGAGAGAGCTTACTATGGGCCCAGATCCAGTAAGATCTTGCCCTTTTTCCTTTTTTCTTTTTCTTTTTTTTTCTTTTTTTTTTTTGCGTTTTTGGCATAATTTTTTCAGATCTATCCAATAGAGAGGACCGATCGATGATTCGTCCATTACCATGATCTGTGGATGAATTTCAAATCTAGATTATTGTACGACAAAAGCTTTTGACGTAGTGATTGATGTGGGGTCATATGGATGTGTTGGATCTGATCTGTATGGATCACATGATCCGGCCAAATCATATAACGACCCTAATTTCCATATAGATCTGATCATTTAATAGGCACATCAATATGATCTAATCTTATACGTTGAATTTTAATCTTGTCAAGCTAGCCTCATGATACGCGAATGGAATGTATATGCCTACTTTGATGTAAAATTGATTTTTCAAGAATAGTGTATTCAGTTGGGTAATCTTAGGATAAGACCGACATTGAGTGACAGGATTATAGAAGCCCAAAGCAGTGACGAATGGTTACTACAGATGGTGACCAAACACCAAGGAAATGAAGCTTCAAAATAGAAAGTGTGGGAAGACAAAGGTATTCGGTATCGTGATCATTTATATGTGCTAAATGTATCAGAGTTGAAGGAAGCATATCGAACGAATTCACAATTCATCCTGAAGGTATCAAAATGTATCAGAATGTGAAGCATTCATATTGGTGGCAAAATATGAATAAGGATATCGCGGATTACGTTTCGTGGTGTCTGGTATGTCAGCAGGTGAAGATTGTTATCACCAGTGTCCATTAGGATTATTACAACCACTAAAGATGCCTGAACAGAAATAAGATTGCATCTACATGGATTTTATAGTTGAACTTCCTGTGACACAGAAGAAATGTGATTCAATTAGCGTAATTATGGACCGACTGACGAAATCGACTCATTTTATTCTCATTCGCATTAATTATTCAATGGATGTGCTTGCCAAGTTATATATCAAAGAAGTGATACGTCTACATGTTGTGCCAAGTTTTATTATTCCAGATCGTACGTAATCCTTGTTTTACATTGCGATTCTGGACAAGTTTGCAAGAAGCTATGAGTATGACCCTGAATTACAGTACAGCTTACCATCCATAGTCTAATGGGAAAATAGAAAGGGTGAACCAGATACTTGAAGATCTGTTACCTGCGTGCACTCTTGACTTCAAGGGTCGTTGGGATAAAAAAATCATTTTGTTGAATTTTCCTATAACAATAGTTATCAAGCGAGCATTAATATGCCTTTGTATAAGGCATTATATAGATGACCATATCGGGCACCTAACTGCTGGATAGAAGTAGGTGAGAAGGGTTTGATAGAGCTCATCAAAAAGCAACTCCAAGTAGCTTATAGTCGTTAAAAGAGTTATGCAAACAACCAAAGGCATGATCTAAGTTTCTCGACTGGAGATCACATGTTTTTTAAGGTTTCACTGATGAAGGGATTAATGCAGTTTAGTATGAAAGGAAAACTTACTCCTAAATTTATCGAACCATTTCAGGTATTAGATCGAGTAGGAGTTGCAACATATAGACTTGCATTACTGCCACAGCTTGCAAGTGTTCATAACGTATTCCACGTCTTAATGTTACCTGGAGTATGAAAGGGATACTTCACATACATTTGACCGGTAAGATCTTGAACTCTAAGAAGATATCTCCTCCATTGAAAAATGCATGAGTATCTTAGAACGGAATGAGACGTGTTATGCAATAAGACAGTGCCGTTGGTTAATGTATTGTGGAATCATCATGGAGCTGATGAAGCATTATGGGAACAGGAATATCAGAGATCCGTGAAAAGTATCCTCTCTTGTTCGAAGATTAATTGAGGTAAATTTTGAGGACAAATTTTTTGTTAGGGAGGTAGAATGTAACAACTCAGAATTTTGGACCACATAAAATTTTTGAATAAAATGTTAAGAAAATTAATTTATAATAAATAAACAAAATAAGATGTTAAGCCGATTGGTCGAGGCTCTCTTGGTTGAGGGAGAAGCCCAATGATTAAATTCTATCACAGCGAAAATTAATCTTTTTATAAGGATGTGCTCATCCTGCCTTATCTGAAGATTTAACTCCTACAAGAATTGAAGGTAAGACTCCGTAGAAAACCTAAGTAAAATCTAAAAGAGAAAAAGAGTAGAGAGAGAGCTTACTGTGGGCTCAAATACAGTAAGATCTTGCTCTTTTTCTTTTCTTTTTCTGCTTTTTGCATAATTTTTTCAGATCTATCAGATCGGCCATTCATCCATTGTCATGATCTGTGAATGAATTTCATATTTAGATTATTGTAGGGTGAAAGCTTTTGACACAATGATTGATGCGGGGTCATCTAGATGTGTTGGATCTGATCTATATGGATCACATGATCCCCAAGGCCAAATCATACAAGGGCCCTAATTCCCATGTAAATCTGACCATCTAATGGGCCCGACAATATGATCTAATCTTATACGTTGAATCGTAATCTTGTCAATTTGAATCTAATGTGGCTGGATTATTTAATCCTATATAACTATCATGTCAGGTGCAAATGCCAGATCAATCTAATTGGCGGATGGACTGCATTAATCTGATCGATCAGATATTAAATAAATGATAGAATTTGAGTTGATTCAGTTATTAAATGGTTTAGCTCTAATGATCTATTGACCATTCCCCTAAATTGATTATGTGGGAATAAGTGGTTGGTCTGGATCTGACCTATGGGATCAATAAACTCATAAAAAATTAAGTAAATAAAGAATAACCCAAAAAAGTTGTAAGATCCAACTGACATAATAAATCGACTGTCACTGTTGTCGATCGATCGATAGATGGGTTTAATCGATTGATCGAGCCGAAATGTGTCCAAAGATTATAAAATGTGATATTTTCGATCAACGGATCGACAAGTCAAATCGATCAATTTTCACCATATATTAAACCCTAAATTTTTCATCTTAACTTGCTAAATCGGTCGATTCGATCGATCGAACTCGGTGAAAATTGTTTAGCAAGTTAAGATGAAAAATCACATTATTTAGATCGATCGACAGGATTTTCAATCGATCGAATTTCAACTGGTTCTATTAGGTTCCAACATCTGATCTTTATAAATTATTAATATAATCTTATAACAATTGAAATATTTAGATTTGCTCTGATATAAATAGGAAATTCATAAGTTGATTTGACTAGGGTAACTTTTGAAATCCACATCACCTAGCTATAGGTGAGTGATCTCAACATGTTTCCTTTCCATTTCGATTAAAATAAAATCGTGTAACTACTGTGTATGGTTATTTGATGTAATTAATGATTGACTATGAATTACTCGCTTCAATTCTAATATACAATGATTTTATAAATACATGAGCATTGAACAACATAATTATGGATATGATTTTATTCTTACAAAATACGTCTGGCTAGGAAGTGTGGAAATGGAAGTTGACCTCTCATATGGAGAGACGAGCATATCTTATGACACGTTGATAAGTGGTTGTAACGTCCTGAATTTTGAGGGTAGAGACAACCTTGACCTCCGAGATTCCGAGTATTACTTATGCTTTGTGGAAGTGTGATTATATGATTCAAATTAATAAGGCATTGATGCATGAATTTAAAGTCGTTATAATCGTAGAAGTAAAGATAACAATTTGATATAAACCTAATCAAATCCAAAAGTTATGAGTATAACTATCACTAGTATGGGGTCCACTCAGCAAGTAGCCCCGATATACATATCTGACCCAAAATCACTAATATCGTAGAAGTCTGAGCCCAACGGCTCTAAGACGCACAAAACATAAGAAGACACTCTTCCTATGCATGTTCATCTGAATACTGGCAGAAGGAGTCATCCTCAAGATACTCCTCACATCCATCCTCAACCGCATCAGCCTCTAGGGTACCTGCGTTGATGATAGTGTCTGGTTGGTGTTTTAAAACACCATCCCAAGTGTGAGTGAGTGATCAACACAGTGGTATTTTTATTCTAAGTTAGGCATATTATCAAATCAATCAGACTTACAGAATGACCACACTCAAAACACATAGTTCCTAGGCTAGTTGTTTAAATGCATGAATGTCATGTTAACAATTATAATGCATGTCCCGGGCAGTCACAATAATATAAAAATAAATTGTGGTTGATCTTTCTAATAGTTGACCAGCCACCCACATGGCAAGTATGAGGGTTGTTCTTCAGTATACTAGCTTTTTTAACAATCGAACAGTTACTTGGAACGCTCATGACATGTATGCATGATTAGTTTAGTCTTTATTAATTCATTCTCATACACTAGTACTATTGGTGAATCTAGGATACCACCATTATATCACACATCTTAAGCCGGACCATCTGACTCCCTGCGGTGCGTCGTCAATCATCATCAGTAACCCACGAATCCATATCTCAACTTCCACACTCATGCAATAAATTTAGTTTTGATTTATAAATAAGGGCTCGTCAGCCTGTTCGATTTAATACTAAAAGGGCTTGTCACCCTCATGGTTACTCAAAGGACACTATGGGAAGGCTCATCACTCCAACGTAGGCCGACAGCTCAGACACGGTGTCCCATACCATCATGCCCGACCCATGAAACTTGACTGGGATCATATCCAACTAGCGATTTTAAGTGGACTTATTTTCCACTAGCAACAGTAGTACTCTGGATTCAATCGGACGTGATTCAACAAAAGTTATTAATCAACTAAACCACGCATTAGACAGACCCGATTGACATGAGGGAATGCCGACCGAACCGGCATTGGGCACGAAGCAACCCATGTAGTCCGACTAGTTTCGGTCATCTGGGTTCACCCCCGATCAACCGAACACAATCTCGAGTAGCCAACCAAACTGGGCTACCCCAATTACTTGTCTAATGTGTATATCTCTTATACCAAAATTCTATCCCACACGCACAATTAGAGCATGTTTATAAGCATTTAAACCACCCTCCAAAACATAACTATTCAGGCATAAATGGCAATAGTTAACACTCTACTTAGTCAAACAAGAATCAAGTCATATATGCATGCCTACATATGAGGTTTAAGTCATTTAAGTATTCCATCAAACACACATGCTACTTAACAATAGATAAGTCAACAGATGCAATGAACGAGGCAATGAAAGCAATTAAGTCGTCCATAATTCCTAATTGCATCAATATATCATTCTCTAGCACCGTCTAGGGTCAATAAACATAAACCTAGAAGTATAATCTGCACCTTATGATTAGGGTTTGCCGGGAACCGGTTATACCTATATACCAAAGCAAGGTTAAGGTTAGATCTCTAGCATTTGAACCTGGATGAGTTGGAAGAGGAGGTATATATGATTCAAGTCTTACCTCCGATCTCAACGAAGTAGGTGGTCAGGTGATTGTAGGGCAAGGATGTAAGGATGATGAGCACCAATACAATCACCCACCAAGGAATGATCTCTCACAACTATCCTTTTCATGTTCTCTTTCTCTCTTAACTTCTCCCCCAAGAAACCTAAAATTCAAATTTGGCGAAGAAATGCCCCAAATTGAGGTTACTTATACCTCTAGATGGGTTACAAATGGCTCTAAGACACTTATTATTAGTTATATGGCCTTGGGGGTGGCCAGTTCTATCATTTGGGACCCATTGGGGCCTACACGGGTCCATCAGGACCATGGGATCGTTACTAAGTGATGAGATCTACCTAAGGTCTCGATCTTTCGTAATTCGAATGCGGCAATCAACGGATACGACATGATATTTGTTTAATGGTTATTGATCATCGACCGGGGCCGTGATTTTAGGGAACTATGTGGGGAATTATTCAAAGCTATGGTCCTAAGCTTTATAGCATTCTGACAGTTCAAACCTCACAACTTAAAGAAAGTTCAAAAGAATATAAATCACTTAACTCCTTGGACATTGTTAAGCAGACTCACACATCACATGTGCCAGCACTCCAGACCTAAGTTGTGTGTTTCGGTATCTCGCCTTGGCTCAATGACCCAGGAGGGTCATCAAGATGGAGGTTTCTTCTTAGCTTTGTATTTAATGATGCCCTAACGTGCAGGTCTACGGACCGTTCGGGTATTCAGGGTACTATTTGAAATGATTGGGTCTCGGGATTTAACGAATAGGGTAATTAGGGTCTAGGCTTGCCAAGTCTAATTCCAGGCGTTTATGTAATTAGTAGAAACACCATTTTGCCCTAAGTTAGTTCAAATTAGAGGTTTTTAGGTTTGGAATTAGACTAATCGGGTTGTACGACCATCCTGATGACATTAGCCGAGTGCATACTTGGGTTTTCTATAGGAGAATCTATGGGGCGATACAGTGGCATTACATGCACTTCATTCTCATGCATAGTGTTCCTACACTGAAGCCTGGAGGACCGCTCTGGAAGACTTGTAAGTACTTACAGTACCGGGTGACCCAGGGACCATCCTAGATGCCTATAATGTGTAGAAGCCTACCATACTGGTGGAAGCCTACCCTAGGAGGGTGGATGCAGATTGATGGAATCTAACTCAAGCTAGTGGACAAACTTTTCACTTGATGCATCATTACACATAGCATGTCATCCATTCATTGCATCTACACGTTTATGCTATTTTAACTAGAATGTGTATGAACCATGATGGGTTCACTCACTGGGCTTGACTAGCTTACGGTTTGTTGATGAAAAACCAAATAGATGAAGTGGAAGAGAATCCACTAGAGATGGTACCAGAAAACAAGGTTGATCAAATGGAGGTTCCTCAAGAAAAGTGGCATTATCTGACAGATGAGGAATTAGCGGCGTTGGACTCAAATGTTTAGTTGTTTTTGTTTGTTTTGCAAATAAAGGTTTTAAAAGTATCTTAACTGGACTCAAATGTTTAGTTGTTTTTGTTTGTTTTGCAAATAAAGGTTTTAAAAGTATCTTAACTGGACTCAAATGTTTAGTTGTTTTTGTTTGTTTTGCAAATAAAGGTTTTAAAACTATCTGTTAAGAATGATTTCTGGTTATTAGTTGGACTTGATTTAGACTTCTGATAGATTATAAATAAAGTCCCAAATTGAGAGGAATTAGTTGATTTGAAGGTTATAGTTGTGAGGAGGAATGGAATTGAACTTTTGTGATGATTGTTGTTTGATGTTGATAAGAACTTAGTTTATTCAAAATATTATTCCTCCAACTAAATGTATAACTTTTGATTAAGTACACTAGGTACATAAGTCATATACCATAACTCAGGCTTGAGGGTGCACACTCTATGTCTGAATTGTGGGGCATAACAATTACTCAAGTAACATTATAGTGGGTATTTCAGTTAGCCCTAGGGTCCACCTTGATGTATATTTCTGGGCCATACTACCCTAGCATAATCTTGAAAAAGAGATGGACGGTATAGATAAACTGATGCATCACGGTGGCCCCACACAGATCTGGTCGGATGCAATCACATCGGTCAAGGTGTGAGTGGATTGGGGGCCATGAATATGTATGGTGAAATATGCATGAATATGTATACGTGAAATATCCATTGATGGGTATGGTTCCCCCCAATCTGGCCCATTGACACCGCTGATTGTTGGACCAACTCGCCAATAAGTGGTTTGGAACCCAGCTGGAAGACGCTAGGCATTTCAACAGTAGGTCTCAGGTTTGAAATGCTGCGGCTTGGAACTCTCGCAAGTCTGCCCCATTGGCACGCATCAGCAGCTAGCATAGAAGAAAACAGGTGCGGATAGGTGTTTCCACGTTGGGATTCAATACCAGGACTTCAATGTTGAAAACAGGTGCGGATTAGGTGTTTCCACGTTGGGATTCAATACCGGGACTTCAATGTTGAGACTAGGTTATATCCACTCAGTCTAACACTGTCCCAAAGGTGTGGGTGTGTGCGGATTAGGTGTTACCCGGGCAACAGCTTAGTGGGTGTTACCCTCACCAAAGCACCCAAGATATGCTGTATATCCACTCTATCCATTCATTTTTCCATTCCATTTTAATACACAATACCAAAAATTAAGCACATCTAAATCTTATGTGGGCCACACTACGAGAAAAAATGATGATTGAATAGTTACGATAATAAAAAATAAATAAATAAATAAATAACCTTCCCAAAGGCATTGATAATCCAACCCATTGATAAGCAGATCCATAAATACAAATATTAGCTTGATCCAAAACTTTTGTAGCTTACAAAAATATTTTAATGATCATTCATCACTTTTTCCAGTGGTGTGGTCCATATGAGATTTGAATCTTTTTAGTTTTTGGGATAACGTCGTTAAATGATCTGAAAAAACGGATGGACAGTGTGGATATGAAAAAAAAAATTGATCAAGGTGGTCCCCACACGGTAAGGCTAATCCGCTCCCCCGTAAACGTACCCTCGCGCGAGTGCACTCTCAGCATGTCACTAACCTCCCGGCTCCAGTTCCTCGACGATGCGTGTATAGGGGGCACGTGTATGCCATGTGATGCAATTGCATAGGGGCACGTGTATGCCATGTGATGCAATTGCATAGGGGCACGTGTATGCCATGTGATGCAATTGTACTTTCGTGGAGAAATTGTTCTACACGGAGAGAGAAATAATCAGGCACTGCTCTGTAACTATATCCGCCAATATTTCAAATCTGCAATAAATCTTATCTGTCCATAATGTTGGCATCATCAAAAAGATTTTATTTCATGAAAATAAGGCCGATCGAACTATTATCAAGCCCATATTATATGAATATGTACCATTTAACGCAACATAAAGTTTTAAAAAACCTAATGAAATTACGATCGACATTTTTAACATATATAATTCTAGAAAAACCTATTGGATGGATCTGATTTCTTCATAACGTGTCACGTAGGCGTTAAATGGTGCGAGGTATGTTAAAATGTACAACTTCGGTAGTACCAGATCATTTCACCATCCGAAATCCTTTCTTCTCGGCATCTAAAAATGAAAAATCTCGTCATATTCTCATCTTGGCAGCTATTTCTCGCGATTTTGTTTTTTTCCTCTTTGTTTCTCGTCACTGCTAGCAGAAAGTCGAACGCGGAAGGAAGTTTCTCATCTTCGTCGTCTTTATAGTCAGAGAAGTTAGTTTTTAACCGGAAATGATCACGTACAGCAGCTGTATGTGAATATTTGTATACATCCACTTCTTTCCCTCAAATTATTACATATGTAGAAGATCGTATCTGTGAAAATATGGTGGAAAGAGGTTGATTATCAAATGGACAGAAATATTTAGATCCATACATTGAGTGGACCACACCAATAAGAAGTCATACCATCAGTTGATCATTGATTTTGACACTCTATCCTTTTCAATTAGTTTATCAGCCTAATTTTTGATATCCATCAAATGATCATGATTTAGGTCACCTTTTGAACGGATCAGATATTTACATATGTCACATGTTTGATGGAAAAAGTATCCGTACGTGAAAGTTCACATACACACGCTGCATGTGTTCATTTCTCTATTCTAGCGTTGTACGGGAAAAAAGGACAGAAAAGATGCGCCCATAAATAATCTTTTACTCACCTAATTAAGATAAGTGCTAAGGAGACTCGCCCTTGTGCCCCACCGCTACATAATCCAAACCGTTCATCTGGAAGGCCTAACCGCTGAAAGGTGACATGGCAAAAATGGCAATGATCAGAGATCCTAACCGTTCATAGTACAGAGGTGATTCAGGATATCTGATCCATTGATTTTTCTTTCCGCGTGCCACATGGACGGTTGGACTTTCTACAGAAACGATCTTGATCATCACGAAGTGGGGCAGGAGCAACCAACAGCATATGAGAGACGCCGCATTGGTATTCCTCGCACCAAATGGAAAGTCCAGATGTTAAGCTATCCAATCAGATGGGTCGGATTGTCTTAGAGAGAGATTTTCGGGGTGTACGGCCAATCGACAGTAGGGCACACCAAAGGAACGGTCTGATTTCATACGTAGCGAATATCTTCAATGCATGTAATGGGAACATGCATAGAACCCTCAGGCAGAGGAGTGGTTGCTTACAGCTTTCCTTGCGTTATTCAACATTATATTACGCATATATGCATGTGATCAATGGATTAAAATGTCCAGTTCTCTCATAGTGCTCTTAGTTACACTAGGATACTTGGTCAGTCTGATCGATTGATCTGAACTGTTCATTAGGTGCGTCATACATTTCATTAGGAACCATTAAAAAATTACACCAATCAGACGATTCTAGGCATCCTATCAATGGCCTTTAAAATGGACTGTCAGGATCGCTTTCAAAAGAGTACATCCAATCAATAATCTAAATCATTTAGTTGTTGGGGCCTGTTATGGATTGCTTATTTCTCCTAATGGTCACTTCTAAAAGACCATTCTAGACATTTCATCTATGGCTTGGAAATGAATGGGGCTACGAAAAACAAGGACAATTAACAAATAAGCATGACAATCGGATCCGTGTGATTTCTTCTTGGTGGCCCATGGAATGTGAGCTGCACCTTATGGACGGTTCAGATCGATCAATTAGATTGTCCAAGTGCACTGATGCAACTGGGAGTGCTCTAAAAGCACTATTACTTTTAGTGCTCTAAAAGCACCGGATCTTTTTTTCTGAAAAAGAAAAGAGTCGTGCATAGAAGATATTGCTTGTGTTAACTTCTTTATGGTGATGATGGGGTCCCCACCTCAAAGTGGTAGTCACATTGAGAGAGCACCAGCACCAGCACCAGCACCATGAACTCTCATCAGGACCATAGCCCATCTCCACTCATAATTTTTATAGCATGCCCACTCTCTTTTGGTGGACCCACATGGACCAAACCCTGACTTTTTTCCACATTCCCATAATGGGTCTGTTTGAAGAGATGCCAAGTCTCATGGTCAGATGCTGATTATTGATAGGTGAGTCACATGGGCCAGTTTTTCTAGGGCTGAGAACTGGTGATGGAAGACCTCTATCGAATGCATTGACCGGACAGGATTCGCTTATCTAAGCTTGTAATCAGAACAAGCTATATGTGTATAAATTTTCTTCTGTGATCATGATCATGAGATCAGATTCAAGATTATAATTTGTACAGTTAGATGCCAACTGTCATTGTATATCCGATCTTGTATGGTGCGACTGACCTTGACTGATGCCTACCATGTCCGAGTAGATTAGCATTTTAGTATTAATTATTTATATGGTTCCAATAATGTACATGTCGATTTGTAAAACCATTAGTGGAACCACGTTGATCATTGTTAATTTTTAGAGAAATGATTCGTTTTAGGGATTATACACTGCACCATCGATGTATATGAATTGATGTGTGAGGCCCACCACTTGGTTCGAAGGTGTGTGCCCCGCCAGGTAAGTCCTTGGAAGAATATACGGTTTGGATGGAATATATCACGAGGGAATGATCGGATGATTCCAACACATGTGAGTTCCCATGGGTTTGAGCTGTGTGGGGTCCACCATGATTTTTCTGTGCCATCCAAACCGTCTATCAGATGGGCACTATACTAGGCCAAGAACCCAAAAATCAGCCTGATCCATAATTCAGCTAAGCTACACTAGAGGGAAAAACAGGACGGTGAGGGGGTGCGCACCTTAGGAACTTTCAAATTGTGTGTAGGGCCTCAGTCGCTTTTTATATACCATCAAATCCGGTTGTCAGATGTGCCTCACTAGGATAAAGTGACACTCCAAAACTCAGTCCATTCCATTGCTCAAATGGGCCACATAGCGTGAATTTAGAGGTTATCGGCGTGATTTTACATTGTTCCTTTTGGTGGGGCTCACATGAGTTTTCGACCGACCTGATTTTTGTGATGTGTAGTGAACATGAGATGACACACCGGATGCACGGTTTGGATTCCCTACGTACATTACGGCAGGCCTCTCATAAACTCACACATGTTATCACCAACGTGATCATTCCTCGTCTGAGCTCCAACAATAACACATAAAACAATAAGCCGACACTCTAGAATCTGTGTATTTCAAAATTCAGATGAGAAACGTTCACATGCAGCCGGCCGCATTTGAACTTTCAATACAGTCACTTCTTTCCCACCAACATGTCATTATATAGCATCCAATCTGTGCAAAACACAGGCCAGAATATGATGACTACCTGGCGTAAAAATCAGTTTGAACCACTGATCAAGTGGTCCACAACATCAAAATCATTAAACAGCATTGCATGACTCAAGGTATTGGTGTGGCCCACCTTTGAAATTGATGTTCAGATTCTCATGGTAACTGATAGTTGTGGTGTGGACCATCTTTTGCAGCGATGAGATATTCTAAAAATAATACATGTTGGCTGTACTGAAAGTTCACATGCACCTGATGCATTTGATCATTTTCCCAGTTCAAACTGCTCACGTGGAATACAACAAGGAAGGAATTTGTTTGACTTCATGAGAGTTTATTTTCCTATTTTCCCATTGAGAGTATCTTTGAAGGAAGGTTTGCTAACTACTCCACGTATGCCAACGTGGCACGCTGATGCAAGATGCAAGCTGTGTCCATGAGGTGGGCCCCAGTGTTTGGATGCCCCGGATAAAAGAATCAGCCTTTCCAGTCATCATGTTGGCCACAATGTTAGAAGCAAGTGCATGAATTTCAAAAGCGATCTGGTTATTCCCCACCACCCATTCGTTCCATTTACTGTGGTCCATCTGATCAGTAAACCTTCCATATTTTGGAGCTTGGGATGACGTATAAGGTGAGATCCACATGATGGACGGTTTGGATCTCACATCCGTGTGCCATGCAGCACATGAGGTGATGGAGAAATGGGCTGCCGTATACACGCGAGTATCATCTACTGTATATCGGCTTGCCAACTCATGTTTGCATATTGGTCATGGACTCATGGGCGGTGGTGGGCCCCACTCACCACCTTCATATTTTATCATTGTATGCCTATGTACCTACATTTCCTTTTATACGGATTAGATGCTGGGAATCAAAGGTAGATAAACGTCAGATAATATTCAAGTGTATTGTGTGAAGGAGGTTAGCTAATTCCACACGCGTGTGGGAGCCCTACACGTTCACATGCTGGTGCTATTTGCAATCTGAGCTTTCTATCAGGTAAGATCAACCGTTTAGATTTTCAGGGATAAGAAATCACGCATGTCATACATCAGGTGGACCACAGCACATCAAAACAAATGAATGGCTAGAATTTAAAAAATCAACCGTTTGATTTACTTTGTTTTGGCCAAGCTGAAGAGTAAAATTGTCTGATTTTTCAGGCAGAAGGCTCAGATCTCACACACGTGTTTCATATGTGAACATGTGGGTGCGGGTGGAATCAGTAAACTCTTAAACTTTTCTCGTGTCATCAAGGTTTTTTTGCTTTTACTGACCTACAATGCACACGTGCAATTATGGCGCACGTGTATGAGACCTAAGCATGACATCAGGTGAGACCCGTTTGGCAGCAATAAAGGTTCGGTCCTGAACCATGGTTTAAATTAACACGGGAACGAGTCGACTCATCCAAGCCGACTCAGATTTGGTTGGACTTGATCCAGCTTGATTAGGGGTGTAACTGCAACTCCAGCAGGTTGAGTCACGTTGAGAATCAACCCCGGGGCTGACCGGATGCGACCTGAGGAGGACCAACCCATCCCGATTTTCAACCCAAGGCGTCCAACATGAACCCAACATAAGATGCCTAACATCAACTCAACTCAAATTCCTCCCTACAAAAACCTTAGACCGATCCAGCCTAACTCGATTTGTCCCTACTCAACCCAAATTCATGTGATTATTCCTTACTCGGGTCTAACCTGACCTGAACTTGCTTAACCAGAACCCAACTTAACTCGACTTTAAATCAAGTGAAATTTTTCTAACCCTCGGCCCCGCCCAGACAAAATCAAAACTCTGAATAGGCCAATCTCAAACACCAAACAGATCAAAATCCAGGCCGAAGCCAATCCTAGACCTGTCCTGTTGACAGCCCTTCCGAGGACCAGGGTGAACCCACCCCTGACCTGAACTTGGGTTGAGTCAATAGGTTTGCAACTCAACTCAGGTGTAACGAGTTGGATCAAGTCCCTGGGTCTTTTAACCATGTCCTGAACAGATTTAGTCTTAAGTGTCCTGGGCTAACTATTCTCACATCATCCATCTAAGCATTTGGGAGGTCCTGTGTTGATGGCCTATGATAAAACAACATCGCGAATTAGGAGATCCAATTGATGAATATGATTGCATGACAGGTGCAATTTTTTGAGGGTCCTGCTTATGGTAAACAGACTCTGTTTCAACACCCAGATCATAGAGATTGAGTGCCCATGTGAGGTGGATGTGTGGGAAAAAAAAAAGGAAAATCACCAAAAGTGCAATTTTTGAAGCCTTTGAAGCGTAGGCCTCCTATGTCAATTAAATGTCATCCTATTACAAAAAATAAACCTACTGCATTCTTATTTTTCATTGTAACATACACATTTGATAAGCGCACATAAAATTACTTCATTTGTCTGCAGCAAGTATCATCAGAGAGCTGTAATAAATTCGTACAACATCCACATCATAATGATACTTGCTGGAGATCCAATTAAGAATTTCAAATTTATGTTTGAAAAAACTATAGACCCTTTTTTGCAACACTCAATCCCATATAAAAATATAGTATTAAAAAGTAAGTCGGGCGTGCTTTAGTAATCTTAGATGGATGGCATGTGTCCCACTTTGGATGGACAAGACCTCAAAACTTTCCCTAGGAAGATCCAAGCCACCAACCTTAGGCCTTTTCAGTTGAATGTGGATCATTTGTGTATTAATCTCTCAAACTTCTATTTGGACGAAGGTGGAAGTAGTCTAAAAAAAAAAAAAAGACTTCATGACCATCGTCTAATTGAAGTAATACCCATTTTAGGATCAGAATGGCAAACAGTGTTCATGTAGCCAACCTAGTTAATTTGGAAAAATGCTTAAATGATGATGATGATGATGATGATTATTGGTGGCGGTCTAACCGGGCTCATTTCATTCACAGATTTTAAATTGAGCTATTTCAACCCTTTGATCATTTCCCTTTTCTATCTACAGTGGTAATGGATCAATGGTCTTAATTATAGAACCATGGGCCCACTTTTCATAATTGAAAACCTTGATTGGGGCTGAGGATCCTATAATTCCTCTTCACTATTTAAGAAACCCTCCACCAAAATGTACCTATACTCGACTTTAGTATGAAGCCCATTGGTCTGTTGAGCCCCACAGTTGATGGCCCATGCCCCAAAAGTCTACTCACTGGGACATTGGAAATCTCCTACATCCGTAGGATATTCCAGTCTGGGATATTTGTGGAGAATGGTCCATCCATAGTGGGCCCCAACGGACCAAAAATAAGGATTAATCCGAACCCACCTGATTCCACTGTGCACATCACACGTGGAATGTGATTGGAACTGATCGCTGGAGACCACTACCTAATTAGATGGGCCATGATGCAAAACCACATTAATCAGACGGTCGTAACCGTTCTTTTCAAATGCTTACGATCATCCAATGCGTATGAAACTTGTGCACATAGCTCAACATTGTGGGTCCCACCAGCTGAACGGTTTGGATCATTAGATCACTCCCCCATGTCCATCACCCTAAAACACTTGAATTATTTCATGAAACCATTACATGGTACCACCTCACACCTAGCACATAATAAGGGACTAAAAATCCTCCCACATACTGCATACACACCCACAAGTATCAATCTCAGCCTTTGATTCCCTCCCCTAGGACTCTAGTAGGTGAGATGGACGGTGATCCTCAGCAACGTCTCTGTGCCGTCCATTACGTGCTGACCAGATGGAAACAGTGATCGGACCTCGGCGAACCCACATGCATTCTTGAACTTGCCGGTGCCGCCGGTCACCGATAAATGTGACATTGCACTCCCAATCTTATAGACTCCAAAGAAATTCAGGCTATCTCCGTACTCCCCACCCTCAATCATGGCCGTGAATGCCATCATCTGTGTGGCCCCATCAGAAGAACTGGCCACGTAGACGCCCTGGGCCTTCCCAACTGCCTGGGACCCTAGATCAGGACCCATGGTCAGCACATCATCAATGACCGTGATCGTCCCAAATCCCAATCCTAGACCGTCGGGTCCTAACTGGGCCTGATTGGACACGGACGGCCCATTTGGGGTCCCCATGAAAGTTGTCCCGGATAGCCCAGTGCCTAAGGGGACACCGTTGTTACCGTTGACGGTGGGGATCGCACCGTTGGCATTGGGGAGTGGGACCCCACCTTTTGGAGGGATGAATCCTAGGGGCCTGGCGAAGGGGATCTGACCATTGTAGATGTTCCCTAGCAAGCCAGTTATGGGCCTGGCTGTCGGCCCACTGCCCCCAAGAATGTCGTGCATGTACAACTCTAGAGTGGAATCAGCATGATGGTCCTCTGTAGGGACGGCTGAGGTTCCAACCGTGTCGTCGACGGCGATGATCTGTGCCACGTGGACTATAATGAGGAGCACAAGGAAGGGAATGAACGGTGGTGATGATTGATTGGACATGATTGAATGAGTTTATGTGGGATGAGTTTGGAAACGTGAGGATGGTTTTTGCATGAGAGGCTGATGGGCTTAAATAGGGGATTAGGATTCAGATGGGACGTGTTTGGGAGAACTGAAATGAAAGTGTAGCAGTTGGAGAAAGCGGAGTAAGTGTTTGGAATTAAATTGGGTTTCATGGATATGGGTTGTGATTCAATGAGGGGGACACGTGTAGAGATCTGGGCGGATAACACACGTGTCAGAGATCCAGGCCGTTCCTCGGGTAGGGTACACCGACCAAAGACAATATTGTTCGGTGGATGATGATCGTGAAACTTGTATGACAAAAATGGGCGGTTAGAAAATACTCAACAATCCAAATTCAACGCACCTGTGTGGCTCACTGAATGAGTACACTGCTCGGATTTTTGGTATATGGTATGTTCACATTACGCCCTACCCGATGAATGGACTGGATCTATGACACGTGGCATCCCCTTTCTCTGACACCTACTCAGGCCTCATTGAATCGTGACCTATGGATATTTTAGATACCGAAAGTATAGGGAAATGAATTTTATTTGGTGAGTGATAGTGAGTACAACCAAACCACGCATGGATGCAGAGTGGGGGATAGGCTCCGAAGATAGTTTACCACCATTTTGGAAAGGGTGGTGACTGGTACTCCTCACGCGTGGCATTCGAACAGACTATCTAGACCATGCAAATTGTGGGCCGCATTATGGATGGAGCATATCTCTGTGATTTCACCCTTCAAACAATGCTAACCGTACAATTGATGTCTATTAAATAGATGTTGAAAAGTGAAATATTGAGTGGTCCATATTCAAAGTCGTGTGCTTAGTATCACCGTTATAAGTGGAAAATTCGGGTTATGCTCCACCAACATTTGGGTCAGCGATTGCATGGTCTGAATTACAACTAGTCACCCCCATTTTAGAATGGTGGTGAACTATCACAGGAGTTCCACCCATGTAGAGGTGGAAGTAGGGCTGTAAATGGGTCAGCGGACCCGCTGGGGTACCCGGACCCAACCCATTTGTTAAATAGTATGGGTCTAGGTTCAAGAACAGACTAAGTTGCTAAACGGGTTTGAGTCTGGTTTCCTTTATATTAGGCTCCACCCGACCTGACCCGATTCGAACCCATTTAGTAAGTAGGTCTGGTTTGGTATATGTTTCAAGAGGGACCCGTTCAGCCCAGACCTGTCTAGACCCAGTTTTAAGCCTTGTAAAATGCTTGCATACTTGATCCAAACTCGGACCTATTAGACCCGACCCATTTATAAATGGTTTTGGGTGGATCTCCCTCTACCATACTCGGACCCATTTATAAATGGGTCTGATGGGTTGACTCAGACCTAACTCGGACTCGCCCATTTAGTAAAAGGGTTTGAGTCTAAAATTTGGACCCAAACCTGTTTAGTAAATGGGCAGGTCTAGTTTTGGCTAAACCCGCCCGAACCCAACCATTTACAGCCCTAGGTGGAAGTGGATTGGGTGGTGACCCCACACCACGCAGCTAGGTGGTGTTGGGATCTGTGGGGCCCACCGTGATGTATGTGTTTTATCCACATTGTCCACTCGTTTTTCCAGCTCATTTTATGACTGTGAGCCAAAAAATGAAGCAGATCAAAAGCTCAAGTGGACCACACTATTGGAAGCAGTGGTGATTGAACGGCCACCATTAAAACTTCTTCGGGGCCACAAAAGTTTTGGATCAAGCTTATATTTGTGTTCCCTTCATCCATGCTCCGTGTGACCTTATCAACAGGTTGGATTGCAAATAAACATTACGGTGGGCCCTAGGACGGTTTCAACGTGGGTGTCATTATCCAGTGTTTTCAGTGGTGTGGTCCACTTGAGATTTTGATCTGCCTCGTTTTTGGGCTCATGCCGTAAAACGAGCTGAAAAATGGACGGACGGCGTGGATATAAAACACATACATCTTTGTGGGCCCGACACCCAATCCGCTTTCCATCAAACAAAATAAAACACCAGGACAAAATCCTGGTAGTTCGTTGAAAATGGTGGTGACTCATCCTTCTGACACCAGGTTCTCATATACATCCATCCAGATCATCCAAATTGTTGGGCACATTGTGGATGGGGCATAACTCTGAAGTCCCACAGATCAAGAAATCCTAACCATCCAATTGATGGCTATCAAATAGATGTCTAAAAGTAAGACAACGAGCGGTCCAGATTCTAAGAGCTAACTCAGACGGTTATTCTCCGTGTAATTTTTTCGTTCTTCTCTATCCACAATTAGTTCTATGCTGTGGACGGTGTAGGCTGCTGTACAACTATGCCACGTGTGCTATTCAAGAGTCACCAACCCAAGACGACCAGATGGGCCCAGCCCAATCTGATTTTGGGCCCACTTAATAAATCTATCAGGCCGTGGCCTATCGTAAGGCATGGACGAGCATGAAAAAGGCCCATTTATAACTTCAGCGGCTTGGATTGGGCCTGAGATCCTCCACCCAATATATGAATGGTATTCTCGAGTTTTCAGCCTGCATAAGTGGGACCCACAGATCAGCGATCCATACCGTTGTTCTGATGGCTGAGTTGTTGGAAGGACTATTCCCCAGAACTATCTGAAATGCGATGATCCTGACCCTCCGAACCTCATAAAGGTATGGCTTCCAATGGATCTGATTGCGGCCCACTTCTTAATAACAAAGACCGTTGAATATGTGGAGCCCACAGTAACTTGTACATGATCCAACCGAAGCACCATTTATGATCATAGCCGCACGATTTAGGGCATTCAAAATGGATGGAACTAGATGATGACTCGGCAAGTGATCTCGTCCATGGAATGGCCCACAGCCCACCACATGAACGAAGATACTCGAACCCTTCAAAGGCTAATTGCACGATCTATATCAGAATGCTAGTTGCTGGCACACATACCACATTGCTACATGTGTGTGAAATCATGGCCATTCATCACATCGGTCCAGCCATGTTTATTAATGGACGCCGATTGCATGTGACAACAACTTCCTTTTTCGACATGAAGCTATGTGGGGCCCATCATGATGTTTGAGACGAATCCACCCTGTCCATCCGTTTTTAGAAATCATGTTATGACATGGGCCGAAAAATGAGGCAGATCCAAAATCAAGGGAGCCACACCACAAGAAAAGGTGGGTAGGGAAATGCCCACCGTTGAAATGTACTTGGGATCCGCTGAGATGTTTAGATGCCATCCATACCGTTCATAATGTCATTGCTACTGGGATGAACTGAAAAAACAAAAATATAAGCCTGATTCAAAACTTCTGTGGCCCCACCAATGCTTCAACGGTGTACGTTCAATCCTCACTGTTTCCAATCATGCGGCCCATTTGAGTTTTGGATCTGCCTCTTTTTAGGGCCCATGTCGTATGGTGATCTGGCAAAACGGATGGACGGGGTGGATTTCTCACAAACATCACTGCGCTCCCCACCTGGCTTGCAATCCGCGTCCTTTATTAATGGCCTAAACTAGGCTGGTCCGTTCATCAGTCGGACCACGCATGTACGGTTGATAAATCAACCAATGATCTTCCTTTGATGACCATCGGACGGCCAGAATTCCACACACGAGTAGCCATGCTAGCACGTGTCGCCGTGAGTAAGATTCAATCCTCCTCTCTAACTAGCCCCAACAAACCCAACGTTAACTAGCATCTACTTATAAAGCCGTTTGGATAGTATGTAGCTTGGTTAAGATGAGTCTAAGTTGCATGCGACTTCATAACTTGTGGTGTTTGGATGCTTAAAGTCACATGCGACTTCGTAGCATCATAAGTCCAAGTTACATCCTATTTCCCCCAAAATCTCATATCCCAAAACCCTGAGTTTCAAGTAGCATGCTACTTGACAGTATTCAACATTAAGATTTTTCAAATGCTGGTTTACAATGGAGATTTGTAGCTACTTGCTGATGAAGATGGTTGGTGGCTTCAATGAAGATGTTGATAGCCGCCATTAATGGAGTTTGGCTATAAAGAGGAAGCTTCTCTCTCCTTCCTCCTTCCAATCCGAGGTTTCTCTAAGAGCTGGTTCTCCTTTTTTTTTTTTTTTTTTGCAACCTCCAGTGTTTGACAGAAGCAGAGTGGGGAAATCGGATTGCGGCTCTTATTGTGCTGAGTAAACTCAGTCGGGCCCACTATAAATGTATGTTGTTTATCTACACCGTCCATCTGTTTTTCCAGTTCATTTAAGTGGTTCAAACCAAAATCGAAGCATATCCAAAACTTAAGTGGACCATACCACAGGAAACAGTGGGTATAATGATTTCCACTTTGAAACTTTTCTAGGGTCGGCAGTGATGTTTATTTGTCATCCAACCTGTTCATAAGATCACGCAGACATTGATGAAGGGAAAAATCAAATATCAGCTTGATCCAAAACTTCCGTGGACCCCAAGAACTTTCAACGGTTGATGGTCAATTCACATTGTTTCCTGTGGTGTGGTCTACTAAAGTTTTTTATATGCTTCATTTTTTGCCTCAAGACGTAAAATTATCGGTTAAAATGGATGAACGAAGATGATAAAATACATAAATCACAATGGACCCCTAGTTTACTCAATATGCTTGGTGTTTTGGCAGCAATCCCTATATGCCATCTAAAATGTATTTAGTTATCTTGGTGGTTGTCCTGTTTATATGCCATCTATACCATTATATGTCATTTAAAATGTATTTAATTATCTACTTTGGGTTGCCGTCCATTGTTTTATATGGTGTAGCCATCGGATGATTGGATTGGTTTGGTTCTTTAAGCACCCCATTAGGTGAACTATATTCCACTTTTTATGGTCCACTGGATGATGAAATGAGCTTAAAAATTGGCCTATGCTACTCAATTTGATACACTTGATAAAATGATATTCTTTGAGTCAAGTCTAATTCCATCTAATTTAGATAGAGTATTGAGATGTTGCCACATATAGTAGATGTGAATATAAAGTCATTAATATATAACTTTTATTACATGTTACCCAAAACATATTTTACGGGTAACATTGAACCAAATTACAACCTGCATCCATCCAAACAGGATTCACATGTAACTTCTTACAACTTAAAAGAAATTACATGCATTCAAACGACCCTTAGTTTCAAATTTCCCTCCAGCGTCTGCCTCTACCCATTTTTCGTTTCTACTTCAAACTGTAAAACAACGGAAGAGCAAACGAGCAAACACGGATTCCTCAATCAAGAAAATCGCAGCTCGACTCCTCCGTCGACACAAACCTTGCCGTTTCTTCTGCACCTATCCAATCTCTTCCTTGGAAACCCCCTCCGAATTCACCCTTCCTGCATCAGAACCCTTCCCCACAAAACCATCTCCTCATGGAATTCCCTCATCGTCGAATTCACCCGAAAGCACCTCTTCTTCGACTCCCTCCTCTCATTCAAGAAACTCCTCCTTTCACCCTCAAAACCCAGGCACTTCACTTTCCCTCCTCTTCTCAAGTCATGTTCGAGCCTCGTGGATGCCGATGCAGGCATGAGCCTTCACGGGTTCATTATGAAATACGGGTTTTCTAGTTCGATCGCGGTCGGCAATTCTATTGTGTCCTTGTATGTGAAGTTTGGTAGAGCTAGAGATGCACTCCATGCATTCGAGGAAATGCCTGTTAGAGATGCTTCATCTTATAATTCTTTGGTTTGGGGACTTGGGGTTAATGGGTTTCATGAGGAGGCGTTGATGGTTTTTGAGTGGATGCGAGATTCAGGCTTTTCTCCCAGCTCAGGCTGTGTTGCTCGGGTGATTCTGGCTTGCGGTGAATTGGGATGGGCGGAGAAAGGGGCGTCGATTCATGATTTTGTGAGTCGAAATGGGTTTGGGTCGGATATTCTTGTTGCTAATTCGTTGATTTCGATGTATGCAAAGGTCGGGAGATTAGATCGAGCATGTTGGCTTTTTAATGATATACCTAGAAGGGATCTGGTGTCTTGGAACTCAATGATTGTTGGTTATGCACGAAATGGGAATTGGGTTGGAGCTTTTGATATATTCCGATTCATGGAGGTTGAAAACTTTGTCCCAAATCATGTTACTTTCTTGGGTTTGATTCTGGCTTGTGTGCAAGCAGGAGATTTGGATATAGGGAAAAGCATTCATGGCCATTTGATTTGTAGGGGGCTATTGTGGGATGTCCGTGTGGGAACTTCCATCTTGGATATGTATTCAAAGTTTGGGAGAGTTGATTGTGCCCATGTTATGTTCGAAGAAGAATTGCATGATAGAAATTTGATTTCATGGAATTCTCTAATTGCTGGGTGTTCTCAAAATGGGCATGATTATGAGGCAGTGGAGCTTTTTCTCCGAATGCTCCGCGAACCGAATGTGAAACCGGATTCGATCACCATCGCTAATGTCATTCCTGCATATGCAAGTTTAGCGGATTTGCAAAGAGTCCAATCAGTCCATGGGTTCATTATCAAGAAAGGTTTTGAATTGTATGGTGATGTTGTTTTGGGTACGGCAATAGTTGATGCCTATGGCAAGTGTTTGGATATTGAGGCTGCCTCTTTCTTGTTCAACCGCATAGAGAAACCCAATACGGCTACTTGGAATGCGATGATCCTGGGATATAATATGAACGGCCACGCTCGTTGGAGCATGCACCTCTTCCTTGGAATGCTTCATGGTGAGGCTTTGCCAGATTCTGTCACTCTGGTTACTATACTTCAGTCATGCGGCGAGATGGGATCTCTAGAACAAGGCAAGTTGATCCATGGATATTGTCTTTCAAGTGGTTTTGATTCATATTTAACTGTAACCAATGCCATGATAGGCATGTACATGATCTGTGGGTGCGTGAGAAGTACACAAGTCCTTTTTAAATCAAGGACTCTTCGAAACATTGTCACATGGAACACAATGCTTTCTGGATCCGTAAAACTTGGCCTTTTCATGATTGCTGTGAAATTATTTTGTCAAATGCTATTGGAAAGCCAGCATAACCCAGACCATGTCACGATGATCTCCGTAATCCAAGCTAGTGTTGTTTCAGCTCGTCTTGGTGAAATGCTGCATGGTTTTGTGTTGAAGATCGGGCTTGATTTGAATGTATTGGTTGCCAATTCTCTCGTTGATGCCTACGCAAAGAATGGGTCTATAGAAAATGCATGGTCCTTATTCGAGCAGATGGGTCATTTGAGAGATCAAAGCTCATGGAATGTTATGATTGCAGCTTGCGGAATGAATGGGCAAGGGGAAGAGGCATGCTCGCTCCTAACGCGGATGGAAGAAGATGGTCATAAACCAAATTCCATAACCTTCATCTCTCTGCTCTCTTCATGTAGTCATTCCGGCATGGTTGACAAAGGCTGTGAATATTTAAATTTGATGGTTGAGAAGTATGGGATTCAACCGGGCCCAGAGCATTACACATGCATGATCGATATGTTTGGACGGGCCGGGAGATTGGAAGAAGCTTATCAGTTGATTGAGAGAATGCCCGATGGGTCGGATTGTGGCGTTGTGTGGGGAGCTCTTTTGAGTGCTTGTAGGATGAGCATGAATGTTGAGCTTGGGGAGCTTGTGGGAGAACGGCTTTCAAGACTGGTGCCAGAGAACTGTGGGTACCATTCGCTGTTGTCGAATGTGTATGCCTCTGCCGGCAGGTGGGACGAGGCAGCAAAGGTGAGGAGAGTGTTTGAAGATGGAAAGCTTATAAAGAAACCAGGATTGAGTGTTGTAAATATGTGATCAATGAAGGAGAATACATCTTTCTTGTTTTTCAGAAGCAGAGTACCAACCATGATCTGCCTGAGTCATGGTTATAGTCCCCACATGGATCAGAACCATTATCTGGTGAGTCACGACTTGGACAGGCCGCTGCCCATAAATCATGGCATTGGTAATGGTGGCCTGCAAATGGACAGTAGAAGAAAGTGAGCAACATTCCACACCGAAGATACGAAAATCACTGATCAATGGATGGGATTGTACAATCTCTGCATATTTTCATCCATGGCCCATCTAACTGGCACCCCACCAGATAGAAATGTGACACTGCTTTGTACCCCAACTGCCTCTGGAAGATATAGCTGGAATGGGTAATTAGATCTGCGCTCGTTTGAAATACTATCTCTAACATTTACAGAATTGAGTGTTTATTTAGATGGGTGAAGATATGAGGTGCTGGTCTTTTCTGAGAGCTGATGATTTGAATTCAAGGTAAATGCTCTTGATTCTGATATAATCTGCAGTACTACTTCAGATCTTATGTACCAATCCAAGGACTAGTAAGGATCTTATGGCAACAAGGGCATCCTAGTCATTGAAAAAGTAAGGTTAGTTTTGGAAGAGCTTCTTTCAGTATTCCCTGAAAGTGAAAGCGAGGTTCTTCAGCTCTATTCTTTCCACTTGAATTGCGTTGGTGTTTGGTGATGTAGAAATTTCAGGCAATGAAATTGATTTCCCAGTTTGATGGGGGGGGGGGGGGGGGGGCATTTCTCAATTTCTCCTCAAAAAAAAAATATGGACTTTCATTTCTCTGAGGTGGAGAAAACACAGAAGTTGACCATACATGGAATCCATGGTTTTCCATTTTTCAAGGATTCCAAGTTACTTTCACATATACACATTTAGTTTCCAGGTTACTTCTCTATTAGGGGTGTGTTTGGATGAATGGATTCTGTTTGGATTCCATGGATAACATGATGATTATCCAATGATCATTTCTATGGTCACAGTAGAGCACAGAATTCCAAAAATGGGATGTGTGTTTGGATGGGAAGTGGAATCTTCAAATTCATTGGACAAGAGTTATCTTGTTTCGTGTGCCAAAGAGTTGCAACGGATAAGGGTAATGATTGTTGTGTGGAATTCCCGTCCAAACAACCCAACCATCTTGTGAGTGGAAAATATCTCTGTTTCCGCATGGATTTCATGGATCCAAACACGCTAAAAAACGAGGAGCTGGGCACACATGCCAACATGGTACACATGTGAGTGACCAGGTCCAAGTATTAGTTAGGACCTGTCATGAATATGCGTTGGCCCATAAATCAACCAATCCACTCATAAGTGGATGTCAGGAAGAAATTTACCAGCAGTCTATATTCAGTGTATGCTTATGGTCCACTTAATTAGTGAAACATTCCAAATTTGGGGACAAAGCACATTCATGCTAAGCCCCACATGGTAGATGGGCCAGATCTTGCACCTATGTGCCACATTGACTGTCATTCACCTCTTCAATGTCTCATTTAATTGGAGGTAACCCTTGTTAAAATCCACCAGTAGATCCAAATGTAGCTCATGCGAAGGTGGAAGAAGCAATATATGCCCAATGTCTAGTGCAATACAAGCCAACATCTCATGCTAATAGCAATCTAGTGTGGTCGAAATGATTCCTTCCATCACCAAGTAACATTGAAGAAATTATATTAAAATGACTGTAGGGACTTTAGTAGAAGTTAGTCTCTCAAAGATTGGAGGCGTAAACTTGGAATCAACTCAAGATTTTAGAGTTTCATGCCAGACTTTAGGTTGAGGAGTTCATTGATTGGGCTGACATGGTTGATATTTGGACGATATCCCTGAAGATAAGTGCGTCAAACTGTTGTCCTTCATGTTAAAATGGTGAGCCTTTTCCTGCTGGGAGCAGATCCAGCGAACCTGTCATCGATGATGAGGGTTAATCCCTGATCTCCACCTGGGCGAGAATGAAAAGATTGTTGAAAGAGACTTACTTTGTCACAACTAGAGATGGATCTTGTACTTTAGAGGTGGGCAACGATCCAGGCTGGGCCGAGTTAGCCCTAGATTGGTTTGGCTTGTTTTGGTGCCACCCAAGTTTGTGGATCAGCCCAGTTTGGGTTTCGGGCCGACCCATGCAGCCTGAGTTTGGTTTGCTACAGAAAAATCTGGTTGAAGCTGGGATCGGTCTGGTAAAAAATTTCAAACTGGGCTGGGCTGCATCGGGCCAAGTTCGAACAGGTGGCAGCTCTTTTTTTTGTCTGTTTGTTTAAATAGAAAAGAATTTAAAAAGTTAGAAAAAACAAAATACAAAAGTATCTTACTATATGATATTTAACATCCTCTAAAGGAACAGTGCAACTTCAAAACATGTTAGAGCCTTTTTCAAACAAAAGTACACAAGCATAATTTTACAAGTGCAAAGAAACAGTGTGCACTCATGTATATGTATTATGTATTATCCATGTCATCATGTATTTGTATTATCCACTGCTATCCATCCGTTTTTACATAACATTTTAGGACATGATACCGAAATGGAATCATATCCAAAGCTCAAGTGGATCACACCACAAGAAACAGTGTGCTTACAATCCAATCTATGGGCCAAATCAAGCCAAATCAAACCAAGCTGAATTAAACTGAATTTCGAGCTGAGCTGAGCCGAGCCGAGCTGGTACTGCCCTAGTTTGAGCTTGGTTTGTTTTTTCAAATGAGCTTGACTCCAAGGCTTGGTTTGGTTTCAACTTCTATTCGAACCAATCCAAGCCGACCTTTTTAAAACCAATCCGAGCCGAGCTTTCGAGCTGGCTTGGTTTGTGCCCAGCTCTATTTGTACCATCGCCTACAGGCATTGAGAGAAGGAGATCGTATCATGTACTCCTACATGGAGGACTTCAATCAATTGGACCAACAACTTGTTGGCTGTCAGGCCTTTAATTTAAAACCAACCTACTCATAAGCGTGACCCCACACCTGACATAGATCAGATGGATAGGACATTCCTGACTGTTAATGAACTGTCTGGACCACTTCCACATGTAACGTGTGGGGTTCAATCTTTAGATTGACTGCACTGTCCTGTTTATGTTCTTGTACTCGATGAAATATGCGTACAGTTCTGCTAAATGTTCTTGTACTCACTGATAAAATATGCTTACAGTTCTGCTCATGTCCATACCTTTTCTTGTTTGGGACCCAGAGTAGCATTTTGCTCCTAGGCTGCAACCCTTCCTAATAGCCCATTCACAATAAAAAAAAAAAATCCTCCCATCTGCAACCATTTCTAATAGCCCATTCACAATCATAAAAAAAACCTCCAATCGGTGACTAGGATCGCCCTGGTGTGAATTTTGGGGTCCCCTTATCCTCAAAACTGACAACAGAGTATGCTCTCCGGTGGTTCCTTGATCTAGAATGTTGACCGTGAGGTACCCCACCATTGATGAGGGCATGGTCCAAAACTTTCTGAGTTTGGAAGATCCTTTCTTTGATCTTTGGCACAGGCTATTACTTCTATTGAATGTGAATTCTTATTGTTTTTTTTCTCTTTTTTTTTTTAATCTGAACATCTACATATATTATTTTGTAGGCCAAGATGGAATGTCAAACTGGAAGATATTTGGAGCATCCTGGAAGAAAATTGGAGCATCCCCTGTCCACGATCAGCCCATCAATTAAAAGGTCCAGATCACAGAACAACCAACATGATTCCACAAGGATTGAATGCAGGTAACTTCACATATGATAAGACAAATATTAAAATGCAGACACAAATAATTGACAGAATTCATTATCAAACCAATACGGACTCACCTGCTGCTTTTTTCGTTGGTGAATCACCCCATAAAACAAATCATCATCCTCATCTTAATAATAATAATAATAATAGTAAAAGAGGAAGGAAATATTAAGGAAAAAAAAAAAAGGAAAAGAAAAACAAGTCATTACAAAGCACAAGTCAATTCAACCAACATCTCCCTAACAGATCCTCCATCAATTTCCTCTCTATCTCCATTCCCAACCCATCTACCTCCACCCTCATCAGCTCCCCCCACCCTCTTTCCACCACCTCCTTCCTCACCATCTCCTCCACCACCATGCTCGTCTCACTTTCCATGGAAAACCACCTTGTCTCCCCCAAAAACCACTCCCTAACTCGTCCCCACACTTGCTCCGCCACTGTCCCCTCTGGCGGGGATGACTTCCTGCAGAGCTCCATTGCCCTGGGGCTGTTCTCGTCTGTTCCAGAGCCCAACATGTCCACCAGGGCAGCATTCACGCAGTCAAATAGAAGCCTCCTGTCCAACCTCCATTTCCTGCGCATTGCCTTATTCTGCTCCTCTTCATCTTCTTTCCGGTCCATGCACTTTTCCAGCAACAATGGGTCCAACGGGCTCTCTGCCGAATGCCATCTGGAAAAGACTGTGTCGGGCTTCTGATGATCTAAACCAGCTGCTGAGAGTAATGACTGGACAAACAAAAATCTTTCGCGTTCTTCATCCTCTGTGTTGGAGGCAACTGCCAAAGGTTTTATTGCACTTGATGGTTTCAATGGATACGTTGTTGTGGCAGTTTCTGAGACATTATCATCCCATGACAGGGAACGTGTGACTGATATCAGAGGAGATTTGGCAGCTAATCCAGATTTGTAGTGGAGACGCGCAGATGGCTCTATTTTAGAGACAAGGGCCAAATTAGGGTCCTACGTATGATGAGGTTGAAAATGAAAAAGGATTCACCACATAATTTGAATGTACTTTACCTGAACAGTAGTCTTCATTGACATTTTCAGAGGATTGTGGAGTGTTGACATCATCTTCGAATGGCGCTTCTAAAATTGAAATGGGACTTGGCTGGTCCAGGTTCTCACTTGTGTTTTCAGGTGCACCGGGTTTCGCCAAGGATAAAATTGCCTAAAAAAAAAAAATCTCCCAATAAGAAAATTATAAAAATAATAACAATAACAATATCAAACACTATCCAAACATATTGAAGCAGTGTTTTAAATATTGACTAGCGTGTAGCGTAGCCTTCACCCCTCTGAAGCGTGAGGCGTAAGCTACATAGCGTGTAGCGTAAGCTACACACTACTTAGATTTTTAATCATAGTTGCACTTGGTTGCACCAAATTAGATGATTAATAATAAGATTTAACAAAATTTCATGATATTTGGTGCAACCAAATGAGTAATAGCAAGGGGTAATGATGAAGTATAAAAGTGAAGAAAGAGCCACAAAACTGATTTCAAACTATTTCTTATATTATTTTACTAAAAGCATTGAAAAGACCAACGAATTTTCATTGAAATAGAAAAATGTACCAAATCATTAAACACATTATTGATTTTAATGTTATAGTGAAAAATGACTTGTAATGTGAGCTACGTAGCGTGTAGCATAGTCTATGAGGCATGTAGCATATCCAAATTAATCATGTAGTGTAGGCTACATGCAACTTAAGCTATTTTCATGAGCTACGTAGCGTTTAGGCTAAGCTACACTACGTAGCGTAAGCTACACGCTACATAGCATAGCTATTTAAAACACGGTTTAAGTACTAGCTTATGGCTCTGTGCATGCGAGCATCTGCCCACAGAACGAAATGCATGCATTTGAGTGCCATCACATAAAACTAAAAGATCAAGAAAACCAATCAACCCAGTTGCACAAATAAGGAAAACTGCTGACTGTAACCACAAAATGTGGTCAAAATTCCCAATAGGAAAAAGCCTGTCCTACAAAAGAGATCCCAAATGACAGATTACTGATATGGAGATATGGGTGATTTGGTACAAACTTTATATAAGATAATTTGATATCCATAAAAATCTATGCATTTCACAACCATACATGGAAACCAAATAGAAGGAAACTGACATACCTCAGAAGAGCAAGCGCTCAGTTTCGGTCCCACCAAGATGGAAGCTGAAGATGACGATCCTACCAGATTGAGTGCATGCCCTTCTCCAAACCCACCATCAGTAGCACATTCTGGAATATCCCTGCTTATCGAACCAACAGATAGCTGCTTTGCATTAGGAGGAATCTCTGGTGTTCCAGCAGCGGAAGACTGTGATTCGACTTGAACTCCGACCGAGGGAAAAGGAACAGATTTCTCTTTACTTGGTTTCTTATTCTTGGAGAAGAATAAACTTGAAACCTTTCCCTTGAATGATGACTTCCCACTCTTTGGCTTTGCTACCTCCTTTTGAACAACGGACTTGCTAATTTTGGGATCAGGAACTTCGTCACTCAACCCAACCTTTCCATATGCCGTAGATGATACCGGGACAGACCTCGACCTTGATAGATTTCTAGGAGAATCCTCAATGCCCTCCTCCCTGTTCCCACTACTCGACAAGCACGCCAGTGGACCCCTTAGTTCATGTTCTCCGCCATATGACCTGCTGCTGGAGGTGCTAGGCCCTCCATTGCCCTCTCCACTAGATCTTACATTCTTCTTATCTGGAAGAGCCAGCATCTCACCTAATGTGCTAGAGCTTCTCCGTACTTGTCGTTGCTCTTGACTATTCCCAGTTGATGTCATCATCGCCAGCCGCTCTGAAAGCCGCTTCTTAGCTTCTCTAGTGACCGATGACTCCGGAGAATACGATGCCCGACTGAAGGAAGATGATGAATATGGACTGCTGTATCTGTTGACGTAGTCCCAAGAATGTCTTGATGTTGGTGTCATAATCTCTGAATCACTGAGATTTTCCTCTTGTAAGGACTCGTTTTCTGACCTATTGAACGAGCTTTCATCACCCACGTACCCATTTGATAGCACAGACGACACCAAAACTTCATCCCTTCGGCTACTACTCAGGCTTTCCCGCATCTGGCGCGTGATCTCCTTTGCTATTTCTCTTGATCCTCTCGATTCATCAGTTCCTGCATCTATATACAAATCTTTATCGTGTAGCATTGTCGGTAATGAAGTCGGGGAAGAGGCGACAGCCTTGATATCATGGTTCTTTCCAGGGCTAGGCTTTAAAACCACAATCCTCGTTGGCTGGGAGTTATCAGCCTTCTGATGAGCAAAGGAAGAAGTCCAGCTATGCTTGTTCTTGTCCCATTGATTTGCTTCAGCCAACTGTTGTTGTTTCTTTAACTGCTTTTCAGTCTTTGTATCTGATCCAACACACCCATTCATTTCCACAGTCTTTGATGGCTTCAGTACAGTGATACGGTTCATCTGAGTGGTTGGAGGAATAGACTGAAGTTCATAGAGATGCTTTGAGAAATTTGGTTCTTGCTTTGAGAACAGGGAATTCGGTTCTTGAAGGAACTTGAGAAATAAATCTCTGTTTGAGCTCAGGACCTCGAGTGCATCTTGGAACTCCTTGGATTGACGAAGCTTTTCATCTGTTGATAGACGTTTTGCTTCAATGAACTTTTGGCGAACAAGTGCCATCTTTTTCTCACTCGAGTTCTCATTATATCTCCCATTCTGTTGTGATTGATCTTTGACATATGATTGCTGCCAGACATCATCCACGTCTTTATATTCTGGCTGCTCCCGGGTATTAGCCTGAGACATATGGAAATCAGGCATTTGCTTATCCAGGAGGCCATTTTCTTGCTGCCGATATCTCCGCACCAACCCAGGCCTAATAGAAGCTGTTCTCAAAAAGCCTTCTGGCAAGCTTCTTTGTGCAATTGAAGTTGGTTGCTGAGCTGGCAAGCCATCAAGCCCCATCAACCTAGCAACAACACCAGGTGGCTGATGCTTAGAATCTGTTTCTTTCGACATTTCTTGGGCTATAAGCATCTTCATGGGCGTTCCATTTGATTTCTTGTTTGAAGAACTCTTTGACTCATATGCTGCCTGCATGTCCCAAAATTGCACCTGATTTCAGAATATAAATGCTTTATGTATATTTCAATACTAATGATACTAAACATATTCTACATAGAACTAATTTCCATGCCAATGAGAGGATAGTATGATTTTTGTCTTATGACATCCAAGAGTAAAAAGTAAGAGGAACTTACTGGTTTATCCTCCATGCTGATCACCATTGGGATCGGCCACCTTCTTTTTGGCATGCACCTGACCTCTTGGAAGTGGAGAACCTGTTAAAACATTTCTTGTCAGCAAGAGCTGGCGGAACAGTATCATTAAAGATTCAATAACCAAAACACTCGCAGAACCATGAATCACGAACAGCTCCATAATCTTGATGGATGCTATTTCAGGAGAACAGACAAACTAATAGTGCTACATCTCATCCTTTTCAACTAGCAATCCTGGTTATTCGGTCCTTAAACCTCTATTGTTTTGATCAACTTGTTGCTTTCATGATGGGGCCATAGCAAAACAGTGACGTCAATCAGGAAAGGAGGGGAAAAAAGTGATGACCACCAGTGAATTACCAGTGCATGTGTCCTTCTCAGTTATGTTCAGCATATTTATATCCTTAAAAGTTGAAACATTGGAATTCTTGAAGGATAAACAAGGTAGTTTCAAACACTTGACAAGCAGAGAAAAAAAATGGAAAGCAGAGACCTAGAAAATTTCTAAAGGAAGAAAAAAAAGAAGAAAAAACAACAAAAATGGGTAACTGATAGCCAAAGACCCTACAGTACTACCAGCACAATATGCAAATTCATATTGCATTTGATGGATAGTGGCATATTACTGACAGATTCAGCGGTTGAGTTTACAAAAATGAAATAACTGATTTGGATCTGGACAGTCAAAAGTTAAATTGAGAACAAAAGAGATATAGAAAAGGAGATCCCTGCTTTCGTACTGGTTTCAATCAACCTGAACCAACATGTAACCCACCATTCAAAAGGAAAAAAGGAGGAAGAAGAAGAAAAAAGCACTATAAATAATTCAGAGAATCATTTAATAGAACTTTATATCATATCCAAAATAATAAACATCTGAAAATATCATCATTTGCATACTCCAAGGGAGACACTTTTTAAATCACTTGCAAAGCTTTATTAACAGAAAAGAGGTGGAAAGGGGAGTGGAAAACCCTTTTAGAAACAGCTTAAAGCCATACTGTAACAGAAGAAATGATCATATGTAATGTAGGCCTATCACACATTCAGGAAAAGGAAGACAGGCGGCTAAAATTACCATCTCGATGTGCTCTCTCCGTAAGCAGCCTGTTTCCAGCCATGCCCGGGCCCAAGTCGAAAAGGTTAACCATTCTTCCCATACATCCGGGAAACGGCTTCTCAAAATCACGCACCTTCTTGTTCTTAAGCTCGTTCATCTTACCATCACCTGAAAGGCGAGGAAAAACCAATCACAAGAGCCCCATCTTTTCTTCTTTCGAGGAAAAAAGGCCATCACAAATTAACCAAGTCAGAAAAAAAAGGGACTTACAATCAAAACATTCTTCATATATGTGTAGAAAAAATCTTCATCTGTGGCGCAGACGCAAAGCTACAAACCTACAAAGAAGACAAAGGAAAGAATAATAATAATTGGTGGCTGAAAAGAACTATAAAAAGCTAGATTCAAGGAATCCAAATTTAGAGGCAGAAAACAGATAGGGCTTGACTTTACATGATAAGAAGCCCTCTCTAAATGAGAAGAAAATGAGAGCTCAAAGAATCTAAGAGCATTGAGGCAAATATATCTAAGCTTCACCACAAAAGAAAAAGAACAAAACAAGCTGGATTCAAGGTGAAGAAAAATCCTAAATTCATGCCCCAAATCCCATCCAAAAATTCAAGCTTTCCTTCCAAAAACTAAAAAGTGAAGGGAAGTGAAGAAACCATAACAGAAACCAGCATATAGAAAACACCAGAATACAGATTCCTGTTACAAAAAGCCACCATCTTCCAACCAATTTCACCCCACGTCGCCAAAAGATGAAGATTCAGATCATACAAACAAAGAAAAAAGAGGGGAAAAAGCAGAAACGAACTGGATCAATTCAATGCTATATCCTTCCATAATCCAAATCCAAAACGCAACAGAAAAAGCTTCAAATTCACAGGAGAAACCAAAATCAACGACAAAAGAATCACTTACTACGCGAAAGATGCAAGGTGTAAACCAAACCAACCAAAATTAAAACCCCAACTCCAAAGAAAGTGCAGAAATCCATGTTAAAACCCACAAACAAAAGCCGCAAAGTCAAGGAAAGATGAGCATTCAATTCAAAAAGAGAATCATTCAATCAAACACGAAACCCTAGATTAAACCCCAAAAAAGAATCTAGACCAGAAAGTACCGGAAAAGGCTGCAATTTCTCCCAAAAAACAGCGACGAAACAGAACAGAAACCTAACTACGGCAAACATTCAAGCAGCAAGAAGCGGAAAAAAATAATAATAAATTTTAAAAAAAAAACAAACAGATTTCAAGCAGAAGAAAGAATGCTAACCAAAAATACGTGAAGAGAAACTGCATTTTCACCACAAAAATGGATAAAACGCAACAAGAAGAAGATTACTAAAAACGCAAGCAGCTAATCGAATCGAATCAGCTCACGGTAACTACCAAACGAAAAAAAAAAAAAAAAAAAAAAGGACAGAAAAGACCTCATCCCACGAGAATTCAAAAAAAGGTAATCAATCAATCAACACGGAAACCCAAGATTCACGCACAAGAAGGAATCTAGGTCAGCACGTACCTGAGAAAAGCTGCAACTTCACCAACAAACAGCGACGGAACACAACAAAAGCCACATTACAGTAAAACGCAAACCACATTCCGAATCGACTGACAGCAAAACCACGAAATCTGCATAAAAACATAACTAGAATCAATCAATCAACATGATAAACCCACAATTCCATCCAAAAAGGGAATCTGGGCTAAAAAATACAACAAAAAAAAAAAAAGAAAAAAGCGATTACAGAGAAATGCAGATGTAGAACTAAATCAAGACGGCTAAAGGCTCGATTCCAGCAGGAAAATTGAATTCGATCTCTAAATCACCGCAAAAAGCTTGCGATTTCATCAGATAAACGCGATCAAGGCGAATAGGCATCGGATTCCAGAACAGAAACGAGCATCGGAAAGCGAGATCGGGAGACAGAAAGGAAGGAGAAAGGTGCCGAGGAAAATCAAAAGCAGTCGCCGGAAATCAGAAATCTGACACACAGAAAAGGAAGAAATGACAGGACGTTTTTCGTTCACCACCTTTTAGAGTGACGATCTGAGACCGGTATCTGACATTCCCACGCGACCGTACTTTTTCCGACGGAGATTGGCGCCGGAGATTCTCCGGCCTTCTCAGGCACGATCGTTTGTCTTGGAGCTTCTTTTCTCTTCTAACTGCAAAGACACTGTTTTTATTTTCTTTTTCTTTTTTTCTTTTTACTTCCCACCGACTGCAGCGGACGTGAAAGGTTTTATTATATTGAGTTTATATGTGAAGTTGGATTACGAGAGAGAGAGAGAGAGAGAGAGGGATGACATCGACAGCCCTATTTTTTTTTTAATAGCAAGCTGCATTTACACACTCAAGTGGTGTCGTGGTATAACTGACAAGCACTCTTTATCCGTAGACTAGAGAGGAAAAATGGCTGTGTTATCAAAAGTAAGGGGTGTAAATATCAGTTTTCTTGCTTTTATTGCGCTTATTTATATTTAATAGGGAATTTCGTGCTGAAAGGAGATGGTTTCGCTTGAAGTTTCGCGGTTTCTGTGGACGTAGAGCGAATGAGCAGATCTTAGCACCTCGTTTTTGAACTAATTACAACAACAACCCTTCCGTTTTTGGACAGATTTGATAGAGACGCGGATTAGGACGCGGATTAGCTACTGACAGCTACAGTAGCTATCTCGCTGTTGAAGTGACGCCACCAAGTTTGTGAGCCATACAACCTACCATGATGAATGTGTTATATCCACACCGTCCATCTAGTTGTATGTGTTGTATCTACAAGGCTCATTTAGTGCATGAGCCAAAGAAAACAGACCGGATTGATTTGCCTACTATTAAAACCTTATTTAAGGGTTACAGAATTTCAATCAAGCTGATATTTGTGTTTTCCATGGTTTCCCTCCGTCTCTTTATGGGCTCATGAACAGGTTGATATGAAATAAACATCATGGCAGGCTTACGAGGATTTCAACAATGAGGGTCACTGTCCCTACTATTTTTGCGTTGGGTCTTGAGCTTTGGATTTGCCTTATTCTTTAGCTAGTCTTAAAATGATCTCTTTAAATGGATGGACGTCACATATGTCATTGTGGGCCATGTAACTTGATGACATCACTTCAGCGGAGATAGCTACCATAGCATGTGGATTATAGATACTGACACTGCCAGTAATAACGCGGCTAGTGGACCACTAGGTACTCGGTGGCCCTTTGCATGTGTTTTATCCACCCCTGTCATTCATTCTTCTAGATACTTTTTGGGATGAGCCCAAAAGTGAAGAAGATTGAAATCTCAAGTGGACCACACCACAGGAATTCAATGGCAGTGTACACTCACCATTGAAAACAATAAGTCCACTGATTTTTATCTCCCGTCCAACTTGCTAATCAGTTCACACAAAAATGGATGAAGGGAAAACACAAATATTAGCTTAATCTAAAACTTTTGTGAACTTATGAAGCTTTCAATGGTGGGTGTTCATTCGCTCCTGTTTCGTTGGTGTTGTCTACCTGATATTTGAATCTGCCTTATTTTTTGCTCAACCACAAAAATGATCTAGAAAAATGAGTAGACGGTGTAAATAAATTACACACATCAAACACCGTCCAATGTGCAGGGAATTTTGGGTTCGTTTGATAGGGAGGGACGCAGATTTCATCCCACCCTGCAAGGATGGACTCAGTCCTGACAGGAGCTCTATTGAGCTCACCGTTATGCGTAGTGTATGTTTAATCCACATTGTCCCTCTCTCTCTCTCTCTCTCTTTAATCATTTTAGGTTAGGTGTCCAACTCTGGTAGATTCAAAGCTCAAGCAGGCTAGACAACCGGAAACAGTAGGGATTGAACACATTGAGAACTTCTTGATACTAATGTAGTTTTTTATAAAGCTGATATATGCATTTGCCCTTCATCTAGGCCTATATGACCTTATGAATATAGTGGATGGCAAATAAACATCATAGTCACTCCTGAAAAGGTTTCAAGGAGTTTATCATTATTACCATTGCTTCCTTTGGTGTGGCTTAGTAGATCCTTATCTCCTCCTTTTTGCAATCATGCCGTAAACTTACCGGTTAAAAATGGATGGGCAGCATAGATAAAACGCATATATCATGGTGGCCCCATAGAGCCCCTGCCAGCATCAAGTTCTTCCTAGCCGCGGTAGGGCATAAACCACTTCCAATTGGGACGTAGGTGGGCCCTTTCTGCATGCACTTTATGGTGATCTAAACCATTCGTCCACTAGTAAGTGCCCAACGAGATGACCCACATTGGCATACTAGAGATCCTTTTCATCCACACATTTGTTGCAATAGATAGTGGTGAGCTGACCTTTTTATTGAGAGTCCGGATCATCTGCTCGCCTTCAACTGGATTTTTCTGTCTACCAACCACTTGATTGGTCCAGCTCAGCACTGACTGCATTTAACGTATGCTGAGCTGGACCAATTAGGAGCAGGCAAATAGAAAAATCCTGTTAAATCCAAGCAGAGCAGATGATATAGATTCTTCTATTGGACGATGAGAATATCTTTCAATGATGTGTCTGTCGTGGGGCCCATCTATGATGGACTTTCTAAACTGAACGGCTTGGATCACCAAACATATACGGTGTTAACTTTTACTTCAAGAGGAATTAATCTCGAGTCTTTCTACAGTGTGCGCGGGTTTTCAATCATGACAACCGTGGCCCACCCATCATAGGGTTTGGTGAGTTGGTCAGCTGCCTCCCACACTGGGGGACCATGCACCTAATAATCGGAAGATCCAAGGAACGAATCTTGCGAGTTTCTCAGTTGGATTCTTAACCGTCTATCAGTGGGCCACGAATCAGAGGCCTTTGGGGCATCGTCCATCTTCGGTGGACTATGACAAATGAATGGTCTGAATTAAGGAACCACGGGCCCCATTCGTTAGAATTGAGAACCTGCAGATTGGATGTAAGATGGACTGTTAGTGTCCCAGCCAGTCCTGTAAGCCCCTCAATGTAATTTTCTTCAACGGTCCATTTCTAGTCCTCGGAAGTCCTACCAATCGGAAGGTTAGGATCCTCTGATTGGTAGGCCCCACTTCTGGATTATTGGCCAATCTAAACTTGCTGAAGCGACCAAGGAAGAAGGGCCCGTCCACCCTTTGATTGGTCATCTAGACCGTCAATTCAAGTGGGCCAGGCGATCAATGTACAATTTTTCCCCATATCATTCGTTGTTCTGACCATGAATGCCAGTGCTAAAAGCACTCGCCTTTGTCCCAGATTTATCGTGAACGAGTCCACCTATCCTAACACGTGCGAGTAACGGTCTGGAATCGCCTTTTAATGATAGAATTATTTGATACGCTGCCATAGTATGCTCTTGATATACTAGTGTCATAAATTCTACTCGCGCATTCAAACCACTTACATTTTGAAACCCACTGCCGCTACATCACGGTCCAGGATAGGAACTGAATCGTGTATGCTTGTTTGTTGAAATAGGGACATTTGTTATTTTTGCATTTTTAACCGTTCAAAACAAAAAATGTCCACCAATCAGATGATCAAATTCACTAAGCTGGAGCCCATTGTTTGGAAGCTCGTTTTATCCCACATATGCAATTTCTAAGAGATTTCCAAGTACGTGCGCATCATCCACCTCCCTCTTACAGAGTATCAAAGCTTTTGTCTGGTCACGAAGGCGTTGGCCCCAGCTCCCTTTGCATCTAAAACGGATCACACATTCACACTAGTTCAAACTACTCGAACTGGAACGTTACCGAACGTGTATTGCGTACTGACACTGCCAGTGTCTACTGGACGGTGCTCTGTGGCCCATAATGATATATGGGTTTTATCCATGCCGTCCATCCATTTTAGATCATTATTTTAGGGAAGTACCCAAAAAATGAGTCAGATCCAAATTCCGGTGGACGACAACAGAGGAAAACAGTGGCGATTGAACACCCACCATTAAAAACTTCCTAAGGCCCACTTTGTTGTTTATTTTCCATCCAACCTGTTGATTAGGTCACAAAGGCCTGGATGAAGGGAAAACACAAACATAAGTTTGATCCAAAAAGTCTGTGGCCCCAATAAATGGTGAGCCTTCAATCACCACTTTCTCCTGTGGTGTGGTCCACCTAAGACTTTGATCTATCTCATTTTTGGGTTTATTCCCTAAAACTGATCTGAAAAAATGGATTGAAGGCGTGGATAAAATTAATACATCATGGTGGGGGCCACAGAGCACCGTCGAGCAGCGAGTCCCTACTTGTAGTGTGTCACTGTCAGTTGGCAATCCAACCACCGTTGCCCATTCTTCTTTTTAATCATCAATCTACCGTCCAACAGTCAATGGTTAGGATCTCAAGTACCGTATGAATTAGTCGATGGCCCATCGACGGTGGATGGATGGTCAGGGACAAGGGCAGTTTTCTATCCCTCGCGTTGGATGGAAACGACCTCAAATTCGTATAATCACACCTTTGGGCGTTCTTTTTGGCATGGCTCATGACAGTAACGTTCGTGGGCGAATAAGCGCATAATCACCCAAATCCAAGTGTAAGATCTCAGCCGTTGGATCAGATCTGCCCATGATTTGAAAAATTGCCTTTGCTGCTCCCCAGAAATGTGCATGTGGGGGAAAGTTGAAAAGGACGGGGTAACTTTCTCTGCAGCTTCCGGCCTCCTTTTATCCACCAGCTGACATCATTGGGAGTCAGACAAAGGCTGACGTGGGTGGTGGGGTCCACATAATCTGTAACGGACACGGCTTTTGTGGATCCGTGGATCCCTGATTGTGGAGCCCACCGTGATATATGTTCCCTATATCCACACCGTCCATCCGTTTCTTCAGTCCCTTTTAGGGCATGAACCTAAAAATGAAGTAGATCCAAATCTCAGGTGGACCCACCAAAGGAAACAGTGATGAATGATCGTTAAAAAAAAATTTGTGGGCCACAAAAGTTTTGGATTAAGCTGATATTCGTGTGCTCCCTTCATCCATATCTGTGTGACCTTATCAATAGGATGGATGGCAGATAAACAATTCAGTTTTATTTTTTTTTATGGTGGACGTTCAATCACCACCGTCTCCTGTGGTGGGATCCACCTAAGATTCGTATCTGCTTTATTTTTTTGTTTCAAGCAATAAAATGGGCTGTAAAAACGGATGGACGGTGTGGATATAAGATACATGTATCATGGTGGGCTCCACGGTCAGGAATCCACGGAAGCCGCGTGGAACAGGAACGAGGGACAGGGAGGAATGATGCCAGTTGTCATGTCCGGGTTTGCCCACCGGCTCACGTTATCCCTGCGCGATGGTAATCTAGCAATGGCATTGAAAAAAGGGTGCGGTCTGTGCAGGGCGCGGCCCACCCTGACGCATTTGTCTTACATCCACGCCGTCCGTCTGTTTCTCCAGCTCATTTTAGGGCATAAGCCCATAAACGTACCAGATCCAAATCTCAGATAGACCATAAAATGAGCGGGAAAAACGAATGGACGGCTCAACAGTCAAGGGATCCACCCACAAGCTTTAGAATGTGAGCTGAGAAATCAAGTAGATTCAAGAGTTAAGTGGGCCACACCACAGGAAATGGTGGGTATGTGGACGCCCATACGTGAAACCTTCATTGGCCACCTAAGTCTTGGATGAGGCAAAGTGATGGGTGGCGTTGAGGTTTCACAGACATCATGAGTGGTGGGAATTCCCATAGATTTTTACCTGCGGCGTGGCCCACTTGGATTTTGGATCTCTCCAGTTATTGGGATCACCGTCTAACATGAACTTGCCGAACTGATGGATGGAGTGGATTTTTCACAAACATCACGATCGCCCCAGGAAGGTTTCAATGGTGAGTATTTCCATCCACTGTTTCCTGTGGCGTGGCCCAGTTGAGTTCTGGATCTACCCAATTCTTGGGTACAAACGTAGTCTGGTGGAACTGATGGATGGAGTAGATGTTTCACAGACATCACAGATGCCCAAAGGTTTCAATGGTGGCCATTCACATCCAATGTTTCCAGTGGTGTGGCCCACTTGGGTTTTGAATCTGCCCAGTTACTAAGATCAGTAACTAACATAAGCTGGCGGAACTGATGGATGGAGTGGATTAAAATCTAGGAATGAGCGCCGTCAGTTGATCGGATCATTCGTCTGCTGGGCCTCAAAGATCATGATCATCCATCAGGTGATAAACCATGATCGCGGACAATCAGCTCACATCCACCATACACTGGCACAAAGGACAGGACGTCGATTGGATACTACCCCCGCCCATCCCTAGCTAGGAACGGCAAGGGAGCTAAGGGGTCACCGTTACGTATGGGTTTTATCCACACCGTCCATTCATTTTTCCATATCTATTTAGGGTGAAGCCCAAAAATGAGGCAGCTCCAAGGCTCAAGGACCACAAGGTGGGATTAAACGCCTACTATTGAAAGTTTGTTTTAGGCCACAGAAGTTTTGGATCAAGCTGATATTAGTTTTGGATCAAGCTGATATTAGAATCTTCGGTTCATCCATGTCCAGGTAGCCTTATGAACGGATTGGATGGAAATTAACGATCACGATGAGGGCCAGGAAGGCATCAACGTTGGGTATCATTATCACCACCTTTTACTGTGGCGTGGTCCATTTAAACATTAGAAGTGACTCATTTTTGAGCTTGTGCCCTAAAATGATATGGCAAAATGGATGGACGGTGTGGATAAAACCCATACATCACAGTGGCCCCTCAGAGCCCCTGATTTTTGTCTAAGGCACATGCCAAGTGGGACCCACATTAGCTAAGCGTGGGAAAGTAGCCTGCCAAAATGCTACTCACGTGAGTAGTCGTATCAGTGCTAAAATAATAAGTTGAAAACAAGGAAATGATACGCTACGTTGCCGAAATAGAATAGAGTAACAAGTCTATCATGGAGCGGATTAGCTGCTACCCGGGTAACACCTCAGTGGGTGTTACCCTAACCGTGTGGTACCCATCTTGATCTATTTTTTGTATATCTACACCGTCCATATGTTTTTTCATCTTGTGTTAGGATGAAATCCCAAACCTTAAGAAGATCCAAATCTCAGGTAGACCATACCACTAGAATCAGTGATGATAACCATTATAAAGTTTTTGTGTGCCAAAAAAGTTTTAGATCAAGCTGATCATTGTATTTTCGCTTCATCTATATCTTCTTGACATTATAAACAGATTGGATTGAAAATAAAAATATGAAAACTTAAGATAGGTCCTTTGGAATTTTTAATGGTGAGGAACTCATCTGCCTCTGTTTCCTGTGGTGTGGTCCACATGAGATTTTGATTTACATAAGTTTTTGCTTCCTACCCTAAAAGGAGCTGGAGAAACGGATGGATGGCGTGGATATGTAACACATCATCAATATGGGCCCCATGGTAAGGTAACAGCTAATATGCTCCCGTCTATCATGTGACATGTAATATGTAAAAAATACTTCTAAAATAATTCACAAAAAGCATTAAAAAGTGGTTTTTTTAATGATACTTGACCTATACTGATTGGCTATCTATCTTATTAAAATGAAAATGAGTTATTAACTACTCAAATCATTTTCTGTCTGTCTAGTTGCGGCTTCACGGACTATTGGAACAACAACTCTCTTTTGGAAGGGTATTTGCGGCCAAAACACCATTTTGTTGATGGTTTGCATTTGGATGCACTTTGCAATGCGGATTGCTTGGGGACCTTTCTGGCGTGTTGATGTTACCAAGTTTTGTGGGTCTATTATTTATTTTATTTTATTTTTATATATTATATCAAGCATATCCAAACCTCAAGTGGACCGCACCATAGACAGCAGTGGGGGACAATGAGGAACACGGCTGAAACCTTCCTAAGGCCAACCATGATGTTTATTTGCCATCCAACCGTTTTGTAGGGCGGCATGGACCTGGATGAAGGGAAAACACAAACATAAGTTATAACCAAAACTTATGTGGCCCTAACAGGTTTTCAAGGGTAGGCATTCAATCCCCACTGCTTTCTTTGGTGTGGTCCATTTGAGATTCTTATATGCATCATTTTTTAGCTGATGTGCTAAAATGACATCGCAAAATGAATGGACAATGTAGATGCAACACATACATCATGGTGTGGCTCACAGAACATAGTGATATCAACACACCACAAAGATATAACGGGCTTCACCCATCTCACCTCTTGGTAAGATGGGTACTAAAATGTCCATTCTTTGATTTTTGTTGACTAAACCGGAAAATCAAGCTTAGAACCTTCTTTTTTGAAAACTCCCTTTCGTGGAAGTGCACCCAAATGGATCCTTAGTCCGGTTACAACATTGCCTCAATGAATGGGTAAAATTAAAGCATGAATTTTAATAGAAAGATCAAAACTGTAATGCAACGAGAGTTTAAAGTATCATCCAAAACAAGTACATATCTTCATATTATGCATTCTATATCATCTTTGTTGTCATTGACAAAAGAAAAAAAAATATCCAAACAACATTATAAAATGATAAAACCTTTTATTCCTTGGCCTTTCATTTTGGAGGCCTTTGATCATATGCATAAGAGAATTCAATCGAGATGGAAAATTTTAATGCAATATAATTCATGAGCAATGAATCTTTTAATATATGCTACCATCTAAATAAATAAGATGTCCGTAGGCGGTTTTCGTCACTATCCATTTGTATGGACCCAACCCACTAGATGGAGTCATGTATATTTGTTAAGATCTCTTGCGGTTTTTTCACTTTTTCTATATATTCTTGTATTCTTAATAAAATAAGTAATTTCTATAATGCAGTCTCTTGGGAATAACACTCTCAGTGGGACCATCAAATGAAGATGATATTTTAATAACAAATTATCAATTATAAGGTGCTTCCACCTTTAAATTTATTAATTGTTGGAACTAGAGAAATAGTATGTAATGGAAAAGATTAAGAAATGTAAAATGGAAAAATCAGATTTGCAGATTTAAGTCTTGACTTGAATGGTCACTATCTACACTAATTTTGTGGATATTCTAGCAAGTGGAAAAGAAAGAAGATGGCCAATTGTCTTTAAGGTACGGTGAACTCATAAATTTGAGTTCAACATGAAGACTTATGCCTGTAAATGTCAAACAGATCTCCACATATAAGCATTGATATGCTTTGTGTCTCCATTCATGACTCAGGGTAGACTCACAGGAATTTCAACACTAAGCCTAGGGATCAAGCGCCCATGCAGTGTGAGTGTGTGGGGTGTGGGTGTGCGTAAAAAAACATTGATATGCTTTCACAAAAGTTTTAAGATGACAATTACAAGAAGGTGGAGATTAGTGCACCGGGCTTTAGAGGACTATAATGCCTAAGATATATAGAATTTAAAGGATCACAAACACTCTCTCTCTTAACAGTCATACAACACTCACTTTCTATCTCTTTTAGACAAAAACAGTCATACAATATCAAAAAACTATTGTCCCACACTATGTCTAGAGCTTTAGACATCAATGAATTAAACCTCAGGCCATACATTGGTTCATTCCTTAGAGCGTGCCTGTGCAAAAGTTAGCTTGCAACGTTTTCGTGAAGATTTAATCCTAAGTTTTTATGATAAAAACCACTCATCTTATCATTAATCCAATTAGAACTTCTCAAGAAAATCATATATAATATATTTATTTACTTTTATTTTTTGAAATTTTATTTTTTATATAAAAAGGCAACATTATAGTGTCCCTCTAATGTCTCTATTACAATTCCATTGGTTGAAACAATTATTTCCATTGTAAAACAACTAGTAGAAATAATTATATACTTAGGAGAGACTAATAAAATTTCAGTTGTAATAACCATTGGACAAAAAGATATATAAAAAAAAAGGGGTTTTGAACTTTAGATTATTTAGGTTAACGTGAAGTATATTGTAAAGATGGAATGATCATGTGTAAACACCCCACTCCAAGCTGACAAGCTTATCGGATTCGACCTAGCCGAACCTTGTCAAATCCAATCAACTCAGTCAACCCAATTAACTCAGTCAAACTCGGTCAACTTGATCAACTCAAAATTAGGCCCAAACTCAGCCCATTAGCATTTGGTACCACCATAAATTAAGAACCAGGTGCAGATGGGGAAGCCTTGTTTCAGCCTTAATCGTGCAAGAATAGGGAAAAGACTCTGTTGCCCTCCCCTTGGCCCAAAATTACAATTTTACCACTTAACTCAACTGTTAAGATCTTGCCGCGTGGCAATCTTGAATCTTAGCCATTTGCCCTTATTCATCCTTAGACTTCTAAACTATTACAGAAAAATCAGCCTTAGACCCTATAAATACCTCATTCCTTCTCATTTTCAATCATCCCTCAAGCATTCAAAACCCTCAAATCCTTTAAGCCTCTCCTTTTAGGCTTTTAGCCATTTCCATCCCTCTACTAAGGATAGGGCTGTCAATGGCTCGGATCATGATCCGACTCCGATCCAGATCCGATCCGATTTAATCGGATTCGGATCAATAATCGGATTAGCGGGTCGGATTTGGATCGAAGATTTTGATCCGTTTAATATTCGGGTCGGATTCGGATCGACCTTGATCTGACCCGTTAACGATTCGATTACCCGGGTATAAAAGGAACATTAAAAAAAAAAAACCCTATCTACCCGATTGCAATGAGAGAGAGGGGTCTTCACAAGCCGCAGCGGCTACTACAGCCGGATAGAGAGAGATGGGAGGCGTGTTAGTTGCAACACACCCACCCTGTTAGCTGCGCAAGGCACCAGACAATCACGGTCAGTTCTTCTTCTTCTTCTTCTTCTTCTTCTTCTTTTCTTTTCTTTTCTTTCTTTCTTTTTTGCAAGATTTCTTTCTATTTTTTCTTTCTACTTTTCTTCTTCTTCTTCTTCTCTTTCTTTCTATTTTTTTTTGTTGCGTGACTGCAAAAAAAGAAAAAGAAAAAAAAAACCTACTTCACAGCGGCTGAGAGAGAGAGAGAGAGAGACTGTGGGAGCATCGTGTGACTAATGGGGTGTGTGCGTTGCAGCTAACAGGGTGGGTGTGTTGAATGGTACCCACATGTATTTACCATCAAACCTGTTGAATGGTACCCACATGTATTTGGATCGGGTCGGATCGGAGTCGGATCAGCCGAATCTCAATCGGGTCGGGTTTGGATCAAATGTTTAGAGATCCGTCGGATTTCGGGTCGGAGTCGGATCATCCGGATCACAAATCGAGTCGGATTCGGATCAGCCCCGATCCGCTCCAAATCCGATTCGTTGACAGCCCTAACTAAGGACAGGTGAGAGCAATAGGAGGAGTCCAACTTAGGTCCGCTTAGCGCAGCCTAATTTCTAGCTTTATGAGCCATCAAGACCATAATCCTAGCCACTCAACACAATCTTTGCAACATAACTGTCCATTCAACTGTCTAACTTTCAATCAGCTTCATCTATTCCCGCGTTAGCATTATGCAACACCCATTCCCTTCTCAACACTTCTGTTCATCTCATCCGTCGGTATTACATCGCATATCATTACGCACCTAATCGACTTGAGTGTATACTCTACCGCTTGCCAATATAATGAAATCCTGCCCATCAGAAACTTCGATCGATTAGTTTATGGTTCAACAATTGAAGAAGTCAAGATGGATTTATCCAACCCAAACCAAAACTTGTCATAGGCGTTGCATTTGACACAACATTACATGCACTATTGCATTATCATTGCGCAAGAACTAAATCCTACCCCTCAAGAATTAGTTAGATCGTGTGAAGTAAAGATCATACGTTTGTGCGGGTAGAGCGGATACTTGACACATTCCCTCTCTATAAATGCAGTCCCTTACCCTAAATGTTTAGCCGCAAATCAAGGAGTTACTTTAAGACTGAAGATCTTCATATCCTCTCTAATAGTGTTTCTACAAAGTTTAGCCGATTGTGAAGACAGAATAATTGGCTAGTGGCGACGCCAATCAAGTGTAACACCCTACTATATACAACGCAAAGCCATTAAAAAAAAGCAATATGTAGAAAAGCACAATCCGCCTTCGATCCTGCATCCACACTATGGACTATTTACTTTTGGAAATGGTGATAGATTGAATAGAGACATCCCAGTGTGGATAGATAATTCTATTCATGTGGTTAAGGAATGAAAAATGGAAGGTTGCTATGGACAGACTAACGGCCAATCATTTACACAAGGAAATATGTTGAAAAGAGGCTCCCTACCATGAGTCGATTATGGTCAAAAGAACAGTCTTATCCATACAACTGAGAAAACTCTTTGAGGGCCACCATCATGTATGTATCTCATTGATGCCGTCCATCCATTATTTTATATGATTTTAGAGCATGATCTCCAAATTGAAACATATCCAAAGTTAAAGTAGACCAAGCCAAAAGAAACAATAGGAACTGACACTTACCCTTGAAAACTTCTCAAGGGCAACAGATTGGACAACAAATACACATCACCGTGGCCCCAAAGAAGGTTTCAATGGTGGGTGTCCTTATCTCCACCGTTTCCTTTGGTGTAGTCCACTCGAGCTTTGATTATACTCCAATTTTTTTTTATCATGCCTGAAATAAGCTGGGAAAACAGATAGACGGCGTGGATAAGACACATACATCACATGTGGGCCCCACAGAGTTTACTCAGCACTTAAGCTACTTAACTATACTCATACACAATCCGTTATCCTTTTCCAGGTACCATAGAGCACTTTTTACCTCGTAAAATGATTAAGAAGTACTCATTGTGGCTTATCTTAAAGAAATGTTAAGGGTCAATGCATGGTGGGACCATGTGGTGTACGGTACAGCATCCAAACCCTCCAACTGGTGCATCCCATCCACGAGCTCAAATTAGGTACTACCCCGGCTAGGATACACCAAGAGATAGACGGGTGCATGGCACATTGCCATTGGCCGACGCAGCGGCCCCACACCTCAGTTCTAACGTAGAGCTGTTAGCCCATCACATCCTACAGGTGTGGGGCCCACTGCACCGGCCAATGGTGACGCACCACATACCCGTCCTTCTCCTCTGCGTCCTAGTGGGGGTAGTACCTAGTCCGAGCTCCCCATCCACCTATCAGGTGGGCCATACTATAGAGAAAACTATCCACCACTTGCAACCCTTTAAAATCATCACTTGGACTATTTAATGATTTAGATCGGCTTTATTGTGAGTTTATATATACGTTATGATGGACCAACTTGTTGGACGGGTGGGATATCATTAACAGCTATGTAGGCCCCACAATGCAAGACAACCACTTTATTTTAGAAAAATAATAATGAGGGAATCTTGACTAAAATAAGTAACTATTATGAAGATAGAATCAGGCCCACCTGGTGAGTAGATCTTCTTGATTTTTCTAGCAGAAGGCAATATTCGCGAGGAAGATGATGGATCCACCCTTTGGACGTCTTGGATATCGTGCACGCTTGTCTTGTGTGTGTGTGTGGGGGGGGGATAGAAGTACATGTGTAAGTTAGTTATAAAGGACTCTGCCTTTGTAGGCACACATGTCTAGGACTAGGACAGTTCATCTGCTGGGCCACACCACAAAAATCAAACCAGCTGGATATTCTAGGGAAGGAATGGTCAGAGGAATTTTGATGATTCAAAACGGACGGTAAGAAAAAAACAAAGCCCAACCAATGGCCAGAGTCCGGACCGGAAGCGGATTGCTAACTTCCCTGGTGTATTGACGTCAGCATATTCTGTGGGACCCATCAAGAGGTATGTGTTATATCTAAAATGTCTGTTCATTTTTACTAGATCATTGTAAGGCTCTATATTAAAATTGAGATGAACCCAAAATTCAACGCGGTTTGGGAGTGAACGTCTACCATTGTGACTTTCTTGGGAGTTAGAAAAGTTTTGCATTAATATGATATTTGTTTCTGCCCTTAATTTATGTTAGTGTGACCTTATGAGCAGTTTTGATGGAAAGTAAATATCATTGTGGGCCCTAGGAATGTTTTAACGGTGAGAATTATTTACACGGGATTGGCTAGTGAGCCCAACACCAGCCTCCAGCCTCGAGGCTGGTGTCAAAGCTGCATAGGCCCCACCATGATGTATGTGTTTTATCCACGCTGTCCATCCATTTTTCACCTCATTTTAGGACATGGGCCCAAAAATGAGGCAGATCCAAATCTCAGGTGGACCACACCACAGGAAACAGTGGGAATTGAATTCTGACCATTGAAAACTTCTTGGAGACCAAGGAAGTTTTGGATCACTTCATCCAGGTCTGTGTGACCTTACCAATATGTTGGATGAAAATAAACATCACGGTGGGCCCTGGGAAGTTATTAAGGGTGGACATTCAATCAACACTGTTTTCCTGTGGTGTGGTCCACCCGAGGTTTAAATCTGCTTCATTTTTGGGCCCATCCCCTAAAATGAGGTGGAAAGATGGATGGACAGCGTGGATAAAACATATACATATGGTGGGGCCCACACAGCTTTGACACCAGCCCTTGGGGTCACTAGCCAATCTGCGTCCGAATTATTGTCACCATTTCCTTTAGTGGTATGGTTCACTTGAGCTTTTGATATAACTCATTTTGGAAATAATGGCCTAAAATGATCTCACCAAATGGATGGACGGTGTGGATTTACTAAATGCATTATCGTGAAGTCCGCCAAACCTTATTCCTTTTTAGACCGTTTGTACGTTCACAGTGATAAAGGACCGACGCGCTAGCAACGTACCCAAACCAGCAACATAGCTGGTGTAGGGTACACCAGCCAATCCGCCTCTGGACCTTCCGTTGTGGGCCTACAAATGAATGTTTTCCGGACATCAATGTGCGATTGGTTTGAATTTCTTTTCCGGTAGTTCTAAAATTGAGTACTTCCTTTTTCCACTCGTTTTGAATTATAGAGGTAGTTTTGGCGGTTGGATTTGGAGATTGAAATTGGATGACGTGTGGTCTTGATTTTTTGACGGTTGTTAATGAATGCGCATGCGCGACGAAGTACCACTATGGCATCACTGGCACACGTGTCATGCATCCATAGGAAGTTAGGCTATCGCGAGGTGACCATTGAATAATGGGTTAATGGTCAATGGTCCAGATTCATCGGATGGTTAAAAATTTCTGACGGTGTAGATTTAGAATCCTCTGCAACACCTGCACGGACCAGAATCGTCTGCCGTGAGCGTTTTACGTAGGGTGCAAAATACCTGAGCTACGTGGGGCCCACTATGTTGTATAAGTGAAATCCACTCTGTTCATCATGTAATAACCATTATATGGACCGTAAATACATAAAAGAAAGCCGTTTAGAAACTTACATAGCCCACACTAGTGGAAACAAACTAAATTGCTCGTAAAACTGATATGTTCACACAGTGTAGCCCGTCTGAATCTTGTATAAGACTGATTGTTGTGTCTTCACTTCATGCTATCGATTTACACCTGATTAAAGGGCTTGATGATAGAAACACACTGTGGTGGCCCATACACAAACTTACGGTTGGCATCCTTTCCCCATTGTTCCATGGGGTGTGGCTCATCTGAGCTGTGGGTTTTGCTGAATTTTTTTCCCCAGGAGCTAACATCTTTGATATAATAAAATAGACGGAGTGGATTTTACATATACAATATGGAGGGCCCCAGAAACTTGGTTGCTCTATGGGCTGCCCTGCCCAAAACATTCGTTGTAGAGTATACCAGCCCGTAAAACAGTTGCCCATCATGCCACTCTGTCCATCATGTGCACCCTTCTCATGCTCACCGTACATTCAAAAAACCATCCTGATTCAAAAGTCAGGTGGGCCCCTGGATAGAATATGCAAAAGAAACAAACCAGGACCCACAAACAAACCTGTGGTTGGCATTCCCTTCTCGTTGTTTCCAATGGTGCGGCCCACTTTATAGTTGTGGATCGAGCTGAGTTTTGGTGTCCCCTCACCTTTGTACACAACTGAAATAGAATCGCTAGGCAATTTTTCTAAGATGCTGATCTTTTCTATGTACCTGAGGCCCACCAGATGAGACTCGCTTTTTCTTTTCTTTTTCTTTTTATTCTGCTAACCTAGATAAAGATGGGTCAACCTGACAATTATCTGGAATAGACACGTGTGCAACTATGGCACGTGAGTCGAATTCTACTCGCGCGAGTAGCCTTATCACGTGGCAGTGACTAGACATTTCTTGCGTGAATGGGTCGGTCACGAGATCATTCCTGTCCTTCCTTCCACCCAAGATTATTGTTAAAGAAATCACCCGGTCTTAACCTGTCCTACCCAAAAAAGAGACTGGAATCCTCAGCTAAGATCAATATCCCAAAACGATTATATGAAAAATCCAATCCGTCCATCAGGTTTCATCCTTTATTATACTTCCTACAAATCAAAATCAGTCAGATCCTCAACTCAGGTGGGTCACACCAAGGGGAACAAAGGAATAGGATGCCAACCATAGGATTTGGGTCAGGTGTATTTCTTTCATCAAACCCGTTAATCGGATGTGAGTAGCCACGATGAGTTTCAGGAACAAAAATTAGCTTGACCCAAAAGTCAGGCGGGCCACACCGCATGAACTTATAAGATTTAGTAGCAACTTTACATTGTTTTGTAGCTGTGGACCATTGGAGTTTTTTATGTACGGTTCGAATAAGGATTCCCACTCGATGTACGGATCGGATTTACATATAGAATATGGTGGGCCCCATAGATCTTGGGCGTTTTATCTGCGGAAAACAAGAGTTGTAAACGATTCGATCTAAAAACCGAATGAGGATCACACAGCCCTCGTTAGTCCAGGCTCTTCTCCTGGGTCCCACTGTCAGTGGACCATGTCCCAGATTTTCTCCTTGATAGGATGATCTTAACCTTTCCTTCTGTGTCTGTGGCCTACAAATACACGGCTGGGACTTGAGAACAAAAAAACAGCTACCTCCACACTCTACTTAACAGCGTCCTCAAACGAGCGGCCACGATCTTTCCATTCAAGATATTCATCTGGCAGATGTTCTATTGATAGCCGAACAAGTGGGCCCCACCTGTTACGAGGTAAAAAACGGAAGCGGATTACTTTCTGAGTAAACTCTGCGGGGTCGACCGTGATCTCCGTTCATCCATTTTAACAGATACTTTGATCGCTCAAGACAAAAATTGTAGCATATAGACAAAAGTGAAAGCATATAAAAAAGCTTAAGTGGACCGCACGACAGCAAAACAATATGAATTGAGTCTGTATCATTGAAAAATACTTGGGGGTCGAGGAAGTTTTGGATCAAGATGATATTTGTTTTTTCCCTTCATCAATGTCTGTGTGATCTTGTGAACTGGTTGGATGACAAATAAACATCACTGTGGGCCCAGAAAGGTTTCAACGGTGGAAATCATTATACCCACTGTTTCTTGTGGTATGGTCCACCTAAGTTTTGGATATGCTTAAATTTTGGTTTCAACCACTTAAATGAACTGGAAAATCGGATGGACGGTGTAGATAAACTACATACATTTACAGTGGGCCCAACTGAGTTTACTCAGTACGATAACTCAGGACGCAATCCGATTCCGTAAAAAACAGTGCATACGGTACAAATCCTCGAGCCGAGGATCCTATAATTCCGTTATGCAACCAAAATAGCTGACATCACGTGAATGGACCTTTCTGTCAGTTTTTAATCCGCTATATGCACTTCCAGTGAGAGCGGAAGACAGCTCTGTGGCCGTGGCCGTGGCTGTGTGGGGCCCACAAAGATGTTATTGAAAAATCCAATTCTTAAATCTGTTTTTAAAGATCAAAATAGGACAGTATTAAAAGAATCAATCAGATCCAACACTCAGGTGGGCCATACTAACAAAACAGTGTGAACATCAACGTCCACCATTGAAACCTTCCTGAAGCTTACCATGATGTTTATATTCCATCCAAACCGTTCATAGAATTATCACCAATCAGATAAACTCTAGGAACAAATATCATGCGGATACAAAACTTCTGTGATCGTCAGGCGTTCAATCCCTAGTATTTCATGCGGTATGGCCCACATGATATTGGATCTTCCTGATCTTTTCATTCGTGTCCTATTGTGATCTTTAAAAACAGATGGACGGAGTGGATTTTTCAAGAACATTTCTATGGATCCCACACAGCCACGGGCACAGAGATATCTCTGTGACCGGGGTCACAGGCAATCCGCTCTCACAGTGGGGCGCGGATTTCTGCCTTGCGCAGGAGTTTCCTGTGTGGGAACCACGTTGGGCCCACAGTAATTGTTTTTGGTAAATCCACGCCGTCCATCCGTTTTGGGAGCTCATTTTAAGATGCTAAAACAAAAATGAACTGGATCCAAGACTAAAGTGCGCCGCAAATGTGAGATTTGAACGTCCACAGTTGAAATATTTGTGGAGCCACAGGAGTTTTGAATCAGGATAACATTTGTTTTTCCAGTTCATCCCACTAGTAGTGACGTTATGAACGGTATGGATGTCATATAAACATCACTGTGGACCCAGGGAGGTTTCAACGGTAGTAATTTACCTACCCACCTTTTCCTTTAGTGAGGCCCACTTGAGTCTTGGATCCGGTTCATTTTTGTTTTCGTGTTTTAAAATGATCTCCCAAAACGGATGGACGGGGTGGATTTATTAAAACAAAATCACTGTAGGCCCCACCGTGGTTCCCAGCGCAGGAAATTTCTGCGCAAGGCTTTCGCAGGAAATCCGCCCCACTTCGAGTAGGCGAAAACCAATCTCGTGCGCAAGGAATCTGGGTGGGGCCCACCGTGAGGTTTGTGAGAAATCTACACCGTCCAACCATTTTGTGAGATCATTCTAGGCGTTGCTACCAAACTTGAATGGAATCCAAAACTCAAGTGGGCCGACTAAAGAAAAAGCCGTGTAGGGAAATTCTTACCGTTGAAACCTCTATGGGGTCCACAGGCGTGGCTTATGCAGCATATCCAAGCGGCTCATCAGATGGGACCCATCTTACAGATGCTGTCATTGACGGATTCTGATTGACTGCACCGCTGTATTAAGGAATATCCTGTCTAAGCTCTGTGAGCCACTCCGTTTTCCCAGCTCGTGTCATGTAGGAGTCCAAAAAATGAAGCAGATCCCGTACACACCACATGTAACGGTGTGGATTGAATGCCCACCATTAGAAAAGTTACTGGGGCTACAAATTTTTTGGATAAAACTCATATTTATTCTTTTCCTAGGCAAATGATCATCACGATGAGGCCAGGAAATTTTTCGGGGGTCATTATCCCACAGTTTCCTTCGGTGTGGTCCACTTAATCTTTGGATCTGCCTCATTTTTTATCTCATACCCAAAATTGATCCGGAAAAACGGATAGACGGCTTAGATGGACGGCTTAGATAATACAAATACATCACAGTGGGCCAAAAGAGCTTGGCCATGCCATACTCCATAAATATTCCTGTAGGCTGCAGGCAAAAATCTATCCGCATTTTCAGACTTTCACTGACACCTGGTCCAGCGTCTCAATTGCAAGTTGCCAACATGAGCCAACGAATACTGAACGCGGATTGCCGGTAGCGGATTAGATGAGAACAGGATCCACCGAGGTGGGTGGGACCCCTGACTGTGGGGCCACTTTGATGTATGTGACTACATCCACTCCGTCCATCCGTATTGAAAGTTCATTTTAAGGCATGATCCAAAAAAATGAAGCAATTCCAAATCCCAGATGGGCCATAGTACAGGAAACAGAGGTGATTGGCCATTAAAAACTTCCTCTGGTCCACAAAAGATTTGGATCAAGATGATATTTATGTGGTCTCTTCATCTAGGTGTTTATGACCTTATCAACAGGTTGGATTGCAAATAAGCATTCCGGTGGAATCCATTTCACTTTGATACTCTGGCAGTGTGTATCGGATGATAGGCAGGCATTTAGAAATTGCATGCATGGTACACAAGTAATTCAAATTAAGGTGTCCAGATATTTCGTTTTTAGCTTATTTGATTATTCGACTATTGTTTCAGAGGCATTTATTGTGCAGCTTCATGTTGAGAAGTATCCAATGGTCCTATTTCAACAAATAAGTGTCCATTATCTGAGGTTAGGATTCGTCAAACAATCTGATTGTGGTACAGTGAGTTAGCGATATTGTGTTCCAGAATTTGGTCAGATTAATTTGAGTTAATGCAGGCCACGCATGTAATTTTCCACTGCCTGCGTATCAAGTTTCGTACTCCGCCAGTGTATCAAATAACTACGCATTGAGAAATGGTACGAGCAAATCAATAAAGTGGGTGTAAAATAGTGGCTATCTTTTCTATGTTGATATATTTTAATCGGCATTGTTAGACTCACACGCATTGACAGTACAGCTAACGCACACGCCATCACACGTGTCGTCGTGGATTGTAGATATGAGATCCAATCCGTCCATCGTGAGGTTCCCCTATGTTGATGTCTTGATCCTAGGATCAACTGCGTTTAGGTGGGCCAAGGTCTAAACTTCTAAAGAACAGATCAAAACAACTTGCAAGAATTTTTCTAAGCCCTCCACGTGTTTCTAACATAACAGCTAATCTTGATGATTCAACCAGCCATATTTCAGGGAGAGATTATCTATACAATCAGGCCCACCTGAAGGACGCCTTGGATATCACATCTGTCTGCCACATGACACGTGTGGAGGCAACGTGTGGAGACTTGACAAGCCTCTCTATTGTACTGGTGGGGGAGCGTATTGAGATTAGAAAGGAATAGAAGCAGGTGACCAACCAAACACGCACTAGAAGCCAGGAGACAAGACAGGCCAATCGAGTTGGAACTGGCGTCAGCACAAACTCCATTGTACTGTTGGCATTGTACTCAGTCATGACTAGATAGTCATGTGACTCGATGGGTTCACCTCCTTGAACTGGCACATCACACATAGTGTACCCCACCAACTATCACAATGGGCCATTAGATTGGAGGGATACAGTGGATCGATCTCAAACTCAATAGCACCCTGATCAGATGATTAGGACCATTCAAATGAGGGTCTACAAAATGGACGGATGGAAAGACCAATTTCACCCTTACAACCGTTCATTCTGAATATGATTGTGTGTCTATGATTACCCAAATTGGGTTTTTTGGGTCATGTGCAATTTTCCTGGATATGGTGAGTCCATCTTATGTAATGTTCTTGCTGAGAGTAGTGGCCCACTTGGGTTGGAATTCACATAGGATAATTCCTACCAGCCTAGGAGAAAAACTTGGGTAATCTTGTAGCGGGAGATGCTTATTGTGGTGCACTTGGAAATTTGTACGTGTGATGTACATGTATAAAGGTGACACATGGCTAAAGTGACCATGATCGAGACAGATCAATACAACAAAATGGACCTTGATTACCAAGAGCTCTATCGCATGGACCCATTCAAATTATGATGAGTTTTTAATTTTTCATGTAGCAACTCATTGGTGGGCCTCACATGGCCCACTTTCACCAAGTTGGATTTGTAATTGACTTAAGGCGTGTTTGGTGCACAGGAGTAGGGGGGATTAAGTTGGATGGTATTTGTAAAATTGTAATTAATGCACGTGTCAGTGGATTGTCCCCCAGCCCATGGGATTAACCACGGAACAAAAGTGGCATCAACCGTGTTTGGCAACCGTTTGCATGGTGTGACACTGTGATGTGTGTTGACTTCACCAAGTCTTGTGGGCCACACCATGATGTATGTGTTATATCCACATGGTCCATCTATTTTATGATATCATTTTAGGACATGATATAAAAAATTAGGTAGATCTGAATCTCAAGTGGATCACACCACAGAAAGCAATGCAGCTTGAACATCTACCATTGAAAACCTTTTGAGGGCCACAAAAGTTTTGGATCATTTTGACATTTATTTTCTACGTTCATTCAGGTCTCTGTGACCTTATGAATAGATTGGATGACAAACAAAAATCATGGTGAGCCCTAGGAAGGTTTCAACGGTGGAAATTAATATACCCACTGCTTTTTATAGTGTGGTCTGTTTAACCTTTCGATATGCCTTCGTTTTTTTTATCATGCTCTAAAATGATCTCGCCAAATGGTTAGACGGTGTCGATATAACACGTACATCATGGTGGGTCCCACCACTATGAAATGCGTATGGCTGAAATCGAAGAAGGATTGCTAAATCCATCCACGATACTTGCACAGGATTCGAGGCTTAAATCCCTGATGTAGGTTGTCTTCACCAAACAATCGTCGGGAAATTAAAAGGGGATTGAGGCGTCAATCCCGTTGAATCCTTAGTAATCCTGTTTACTCCCATGCACCAAACACGCCCTTAAGGCTTATTTGGTCCACGAGATTAAATGGTACGGAGTTGCATTAGATGGGATTAACACCATTTTTGCACAATGCTTGCATGTGTCGAAATACCATGGTATTTTGACCATCCAATCCCTATGTTTAGGCATCAATTTCTTCCTCAAGCAAAAACATATTTTAAGCACAATCCTTGTTTGGTGGACATAGATTTGTAATCAATGAACCAGATTCATAATTGATGTCAGTCGCACATGCATACAACTCAAATGTTAGGTGCAAAGGATGCATATGGATGGACCACATGGATAAAACACATACATTAGCGTGGGGGCCATAGATGTAGAGGATTTTAAAATCCACTAGAAATCACACATGGACCAAATGCAATGCCGTCTCACCTAATTCCATTCCTTTTCGTGTCTCCTAACATCCCATAGAATTTGAGACACGGTGGGAAGGTGTGTATCAAGTTATATGATAGGTGGGTTGAGTGTGCTTTTTGTTTAGTCTTTGTATATATATATATATATATATATATATATATATATATATATATATATATATATATATATATATATATATATATATATATAATATGGTTATCATTAAAAAAAGAAATTAGAAAAAAACATCCCATAAAATTTGCATGGAACAAATACAATTCCATCCTACTTAATTCCTCCTAAGCCCATTTACTGGGCAGGCCTTGAAGGTTGCTAAAGGTGGGCCTCACATTGCTCACCTTCACCTGTGTAGCTCAAGTTGAACTGCCTAGATTGTAGACCTACTTTAGATGAGCCAATTTTCATGAACTTGAACTAAACTAGCATTCTGATTGACCTATTGATCTAATGGTAAAAAATGAAAATAGTCAACGGTGCATATTCAACAAAAGAAACTCCTTTAATTATAAATTAGGATAATCCCATTGGTTTGATTTTAATTTGGTGACCCATCCATGACTTTGCATGTCCCACAGCTTAAGTGGTTTGATTTGAATTACATATGTAGTGCCATGTGCACCATCTTGAATACATGTGTATAACCATCACATGAGCATGCCAGATTTTTATTTTATTTTATTTATTACGATAGGGTCGCTCTGCCACTTTTTTAAGGCAAGACTAATCCCAGCACAGATGCATGCAATCACCCGCAGATCAAGTGCATCAGGTAAAGCAGGGTAGGAAAATCAAAACTTGCATTTGTGGGGAGCAAACCCATTATGCTAGCCATTCGCACAAATCCCAAGTAAGAACATGGCAAATTTATATGAAGCATATGTAGCAGCCTCTTGCTTTAGATTGTTTAAGTAGTGATCACATGATCTACACATTGGTCTAATGGATCCCACCCTGAATGTACAGTGGCCCAAGTATCAAACCTAGCCTCTTAATAATCAAATCCAGATTTTTACCTCAAACCTTGTCCATTATATCTTAATTGGGCTTGGGCCGGGTCCAAGTCCAAATCATCTTAGTTGGGATTGATCTCCGTCACATCCGACGATCATGGGTTATTTTTAGGGTTTATTATGAAGATCATGGGCTATTTTTAGGGTAGGGTTTATAGTGAAAAGAGTTGGAGATTTTTAGGGTTTATAGTGAAGATCATGGGTTATTTTTAAGTTAGAGTTTATAGGAAAAAGAGTTGGAGATTGCAAAGGATTTTATGCATAAGTTGAAAAGGCAATTTGAATTATTTTTTTTACACAAACTCGCACTAGAGATCCTAGAGATTACAAAGGATTTTATGCGTAAGTTGAAAAGGCAATTTGATTTTTTTTTTTTTTTTTTTTACACACGCTCACACCACACATGCGATCTCATGATCTCAGCATTGAAATAGAGTCTATCTACCACCTATGGATGGAGACAAACCTAGGCAATTTGGACTTTAATAGAGCCTTAAAATGGAGGGTTTAGAAGTTTAATATAGAAGATGAAAGACAATTTAAACTTTAAAATCATTTGTATATGTATAGTAAGTGAACAAGTGTTAAATGCATATAATACACTTTTTTCATGTTAGGCATAAAAAATGTTCACAAATTTAAGTCTTTTGAATCACTTATTGGATAGAGAGTAAAGTACAAGCATGGCTGCACTATCATTCTCTTTATAAATTTAAGAGTTAGGTTTACACTAAGCTCAAGTTGATTTTTTGGGTGGTCCCAATCTAATGTAACAGTGTGTGAGGTGGAAAGGGAGGAAGTGACACTTGTCTTCTTCCTCTATGTTAAACTTCAAGCAAAAAAGGAAACCTTGAATCCACAAGGTAACACACACATAAATAAAAAGTATTAATAAGAACAATGAATAATGCTTATTTAAAAAGCTTATATAAGCCTTGAATTTTTTATTTTTTTTCGGAATAGTAGACTTAATAAAAATAATAAACAACTTATAAACTGATTCAAACTTTCTCATAACTTAAATAAGAACTCGAAGTTATTATAAAATTCTCCAAACCTTAAAATATCTTTAAAATAATTATAAAATTATAATATACTGAAAGTAAAAAATTTCACTTAAAACTTAAATTAATACCTGAATAATTTATTTTTAGAAATAGATAGCTTTTTTCCAACACCATATTATATATACGAAATAAATAATTGGTTGTAAAGTTATAACCATTGAAAGCTATAATGCACGCATAACTGTGGAATTTAACTTTCTAACTTCTTTTTTTGGTCCTCATTGTCTATGTGATTATCCTAAACCTAGTTAAAATTGAAATTAAGGTTGGTTTCGGTCAGATCACCCGACCCATCTAAAAATTGTATGTTGTTTGGACCCAAATGGATCATGTCCAATTTCAAATCCAGATCAAGATCCAGTTACTTTCTACTCTGGTTATCACAATAGATTTTCTAATGCATTTGGGTCAGGTCGAAAATAAGAAAAGAAATGGGTGGGTAATCTGATATTGCCAAGTATGCATTGAAAAAAGGAAAAAGGAAGAATAAAATCATTTAATACTCCAGCTACATACCTCACTTGACACACACAGGCTCTCAAAATTTTTAATATCAACTTTTGAATGGTTATTGTTCAATCCCTACTATTTTATGCGGTGTGGTCCATTTGAACTTTGAATCTGCCTCTTTTTGGGCCCACACGCTGGAATAATATGAGCTATTGAATGGACAGCTTGGATATAACACATGTATCATGACGGGGCCTATGTAGTTTTGGCTTGGAATCACCTGTCTTTGGAAGTGTTGCACCCTTGTTTAGTATGTGCATTTTCTGTTGATTGGAGAGAAATATCATAGAAATATATTTAATATTTTTTAATGGATCCAATTAAACAGGCCCTTAAATGGCACATTGGAACTGGGACGTACAACTTGGTCAGTTTGATTTGAACTCTCCTTGTTCCAAGTATGCAATTTCTACGTAATTCGCAAGTGCCTGCGTGTCAACCATCACATCTGCCAGAGTATCAAAGCTTTTCTCAGATGCTTGGGCCAGGGTGCACATGCAATGAAAGAAATGCCAAAGATGGGACAGACAGGGTCGATTATCTACAACCGGTCGTACCCTGCAACCCAGCTCTTTTCTCCTTCAGAATTAGTTTCCAGTTTTAACCTTCAGAGCTTCTTATATTTACGATGGAATAAAGCTTGCCAGGAGGATAGGAGGTTCACCTACAACTAGTTGTAGGTGATCCGTTTTCTCTTCACATGGTAAGTATTTTATTTTTTTTCATGCATGGTCCATCCAATGTGGACCCCACTAGGTGAGAAATCACAAAAACCCAAAAAAATGGCAATGGATTTGCTTGATCCGATCTTTCCATCTGGTGGGTCAACCTATATAGATATTCTGTTCCAAAAATCAGAACATTTTACATCTCAGGTGGACCACAAGATGTAAAACAAATGGAGGGCTTGGAAAAAAAGATCTAACCGTCAATTCCTTTGTATACCGTGGTTTACTGATGAGTGACGTGGGCTGAAATTTGAGGCAGAATATCTAACCACCATTTCAAGAAGGAAAAGCTCAGATCTCACGCACGTGTTCCATGTTGCCACGTGTGCTTGCGTGTAGACAGCAAAATTACGAGGTGAGCCTATAAGATTTTGTCTTTCAATGATTGAGTCATTGCATGCCCTTGATCTGGACTGTCATCATGTAAGCTGGATCCATGAACAGGTCCGCTCATCAAGCGTGCCACACTTGTACGTTGAATATATGTTGATGGTCATCTGTTTCTTTCCTAACCATCCATTTTTGTCATGGTCATGTGGCCCACCTGAATACTGTACCTTCCTTCTTTTTGGGAATATGTAAAGAAAAAGAGATTCCTCACCTTTCGAGTGGTCAAGATCTCTAACAGTTTTGCCACTTTGGTACTCGTGCTGCGAGATGCCTCTTGAACGTCTGTTCCCGCGAATCGCTCTGGCTCTTTCCTTTTAGGTACATGACGTTAAGGGAAGTTGTACGCGTAGTACCATGTGGCAGATGAAATAAGGGAGCGGATTGCCTGTGAGATCGGAAGCGGATTGCGTCCGACCACTGGTCGGACCTTTAAGCGTCCGACCAGATCAGTGTTGGAACCAACCATGATGTATCCATTTATCCACACTGTCCATCACTTTTAGAAGATCACAGTAGGATATGATCCCAAAAACTAGGAAGATCCAAAGTTCAAGTCGGCCACACCAAATATTATTCGGAACCTGATGACGTCATCACAATAATAGCGCGTTAATGTGTGATGACGTCACCAGTTCACTCAATATTTGGTGTGGCCCAATTGATCGTTGGATCTTCATTAATTTTATGTTCATCCCTTAAAATCATATTAGAAAATGAATGGAGGGCTTCGATAAACGGATAAACCATGGTGGGCCCCTACACTGATCTGGTCGGACGCTTTAAGGTCCGACCAGTGGTCGGACGCAATCCCCGTCCTGTGAGATCGGCCACAGGATATCCCTGCGGATACATGTGGTTTAAGAGACAAAAAAATAGAATGGGACTCTAAAAATAAGACAGATTCAAAATTCAGGTGGGCCACACTAATAAAGCAGTGGGAACACCAACGTCATCCATTGAAACTTTTTTGGAGTTGACCATGATGTTTATGTGCCATCCAAACCGTTCAAAGAATTATTAGCACTTACATAAACATTAGAAAAAAATATCATCCTCATGCAAAACTTTTATTACCGCTAAGTGTTCAATACCAACTGTTTCGTGTAGTATGGCCCGTCTTAATTTTGGAACTGCATTATTTTTAAAATCATGTCCTAATGTGGTCTTCCAAAATAGGTGGACATGGTGGATTTGTCCGAACATCCTATAGATCTCACACAGCCCCGGCCGGCCACATGGATATCCCTGTGGCGACTGGGAATCCACTCCCAGGAAATTATGGAGCGGATTGCCTGTGACCTCAGGCATATAGATATAGTTGTGTGGGGGCTCATAGAGATGTCAGTGACAAATCTACTCCGTCTATCTATTTTTTAATACCACAGTAGGATTGTATTATAAAAATAATGGAGATCCAAAACTCACGTTAGCCATACCACAAAAAATAGTGGGCATTGAACACTTAATGGTAACAAAAGTTTTGCATCAGAATAATATTTTTTCTTAAAGTTTACCCAGTGTTAATAATTCTTTGAACAGTTTGGTGGCATATAAACATCATGGTCAGCTCCAAGAAGGTTTCAATGGTGAACGCTGGTGTTCCCACTTATTTGTTGGTGTGGCCCACCTGAGTTTTGAATCTACCTAATTTTTTTTATTCCTGTATTTTTTTCTTTAAAAATAGATGCACGTAGTGGATTTTTCACGGACATCCCTGGACCCCACATAGCTCCGGCCACAGAGATATCGCCTGGTAGGGATCTCAATGGAGCGGGTCAGATCCGAAATCCGATTCGCTCTGAATCCGTATAATGCGGCTTTGGATATTAAAATAAGTCCGATTAGTTAAATGGACCGGATTTGGATTTTAAAATAAGTCTGATTAATTAAATGGACTAGATTTGGGTTCACAGGAATGTACCCGAGTTTGACCCAAATCCTACCTTACTGTATATTTTATATTCATGCTAGTGTAATGCCCCGGATTTTCACTAACTTAGAAATTGGAAGTCCTTGGGCATTACCTTCGGTGTGTCGGTTATAAGCGTACCCGCACGTGTGTTCACATGTATTGGGGACTAAAATGAATGTTTTGACAAAAGAAATGATGGAATTAGTTTAGGAGTTGGAAGATCACATGGTTCGGAAGAGTTTTCCAACGATTGGGTTGACTCGGGTATGTCGCTGTCTATAGAGACTAAGTAAAGAACCCTGAATTATTAATCTACACGTAGATCGACGAGACCATCATAAATATTTTACCGGACCTTGGTGTTTTAGCCTATTTGAGGTATTTCAAATTTTTTGAACGGTTTAGATTTAGCAAAAACTCTCTCTTTTAAAAAGCGCTATGTTTTGAAAATGCCAAAAAGTTGCGATTTGTACTTGGAGGGGAAAATCAAAATCTTTATTATTGGGATTTCAATTTTCTAGTATTTTTTAAATCCAAATGGGGGGTACTTCCTTATTTATATAAATAACTTAAAGTAAATGGAAACATAAATTAACCATGACATTTACTTAAATGTTATTTTGTAAATAAGGCTGACAAGTAACCTGGACTGTGTGGGAACTCACTGTGTAGGGGAGAAGCCCTGAATTTTCAAAGAAAATGGACAATGGACGACCGGCCGACCGGTTAGGCGACTGGCCAACCGATTGTGCTGCCTCATTTGAAGGAAAAAATGGGTGGACAGCGGGATCCGACCGACCGGATTTGCGACTGGCCGACCGGTCGTGGCTGGATGGATTTAAAAGGGGGGTTTCAAACCCTATTCTCTCTCTCTTTTTCTCATTTCTTTCTCTCTTTCTCTCATTTTTCTCCTTCATCTTCTTCTCCCCTTTGCTCCTAAGCCCTCCTAGCTTTCTTCCTCCCTTCTCAAACCTCCTTTCTTCCTCAAATCCTCTTCCAACCGTGGAAATCTCGAATTTTCGAGCTCTCTCCGGCCTCCACCTCCATTCTCGCGTTTCTCCAGTCAAAATCCGGTGGCTTTGGGTCAGATTCTCCTCCTCATGTTAGGTAAGGTGTTTAGCTACCTCTTCTTTTCCTCTTCCTTCCATTTTCTTCATTTTTGGACCATTAGGGTTAAAAACCCCTATTTGTTTCCGACGGAACCCTAACCCTAGGGTTCCTCTTGCTAGGATTTGGGATCCCGGTCATCGATTGGGTGTGGCCCACGCTTTGTAGAAGCTGTAACCAAGCTCGACTTAGTTGGGATTCCGACGGTGCACTGAATTTGGGCTCCGATTCGTTGAATCGATTTGGAATTTTTCCAAATCCGAGATACCAAAACCCTAAACCCGAATTAAACACTTAATTAGATTAAACCTTAATTGATTAACACTAGATTTGTGATTCATTGTAGGTAATTGAGGTATTCCCCAATTTTCGACGTTTGGACCGTATTTAGATCGCTCTGGCCTCATCCGAATCGAGTAATTTCGATTCCAAGGTGAAGATCTACCCTCAAGCTTATTCTCGACAAATCTTAATTAATGATTGGTTGAATTTATACGTTAATTGTTGATGGGTGCATAACATGTTCGATGAATGCCTCTATGGTTGTTTGATTGATAACATGCTCGATGAAATGCCTGAATGATATAAATTTACAATATTGTAATATATCTATGCTTGTGGATGTATGTGGCACCCTGTGTCATCCGGGTCCTTTGGATCGGTCGGGCTAGTCTGTCGGGCCAGGTGCTTAAATATGTTTATGATTAGGTATTTAATAACCTAAATTACTATTATAATAAGGTATCCGTTGCTTTGGATTAAGCTCTGAAAACCGTTGATATAGTGTATTGCCTGCCACTGGGTTGGCATTCACGGACTTATTCGATCGACCAAGCGGGATACGGTCGACCGATAGTGGCCATTGTTGGTTTGTCGTCGTCCACTTGGGTCCATCGAATAAGCCCAATTCAGAGTTAATCATTTTTGTATTTCATTCTTGAATCACATCCTATGGAATCTAGAATACCATCGTTCCCACTGTGAATAGTCCACTTAAAACCATATTGCGACTCGATCCACCAAGTCTCATGAGCCAGGCATGGTGGTATGGGACACTGTGTTTGAGCTGTCGGCCTACGCTGGGGTGGTGCCTCCCCGTAGTGACCAGTGAGCATTGACAGGGGTGACCGATTGTTGTTCGAATGGCCCTTGTGACAAATGTGATCTTGGCCGATGTTTGTGTGCCTGTGCACCATTCAAACGACCCGGGCGTGCATTGGGATGATTCCGAGTGAAACGCCCGCACCTCTGAATAAATTAATCGCATTTGATATTTGGGATATGAGACCTTCCGCTTTGATTTGGTCGTGGTTGACGAGTCACGGTCGAACCAGACTTTCATGGTAGAATAACTCAACTTTGGATCGAGGGATTACTGGCGATGATTGGTTACGCATCACAGGGAGCCAGATAGTCCCGGTTAGACTTTACGATACGATGTGGTATTCTGGCTTCACCAATTTGCTGGATGAATTGGACTAATAAATACTTTAATTAATCATGCATACATGACATTGCATTTGAGGGGGACTCGTGTAGCCTGGTTGCTTGATGTGGCGCCAGCGCTATCTTGAGCACCTCATGTCATTTCTCTGTGTCATCCGTGCTGTGTACTCAGTCACGACTTACGACCTGCTAGACAGGTGGACTGTGGATTCTGATACCAGTTGGTCGGGCCAGGGCTTGTCCGGGACATACATTGTGTGCGGAATCATGACATCCATGCAATTAATCAACTAGCTTAGGATGATGTATGATTTGTATGTGGACATTACCTAAACTTGATTGATTTGACAATACGCTTAAGAATAATATACTTATATAAACCTGTTTATAATTTAAATATCCCGAGTCTAACCTTGGGGTTATTTCTTCATTATGTTGGCGTTTTGACGCTTTCTATTTGACATATGCATATTTCTCAAGAATATGACCAGTTGGTGGCGCGCACGGGCGCCTTAGTAGTCTTCTAGCTTCGCCCCTCTTGGTAGTTGTATTTTTCCTTCCTATTACATCTATTGTGATTCGTATAATTCTCATATGGGCTTACACTGCGATTGAATTGTTCATCTAGAGTGTTAGCCCTATATTTTTAGATTTAGTTACCTCCGCTTTGCTTATGATCCGCTAATTGAAATGCGTTACTCTGATTAATTGTGAATGGAATGAATATAAATCTGATTGAGGACACACGTGAGTACATTTTCCACGTGTGGCATTCCTAAAATAGCATTTTATTTAGTTAACACTCCGAAACTTGGGATCAAAGTCTCCATACTCGGGTGCCGAAATTTCAGGTTGTTATAGCTAGCCATCTGTTTTACAGATTATTTTAGGCCATGTCTCAAAATTGAGACATGCCACTCTTAGGTTGACCATTCCACAGTGAATAGTGGGATTTGTATCATTTTTCTACTAAATTAAATATATAATATATTTTATATATATTATATATTTTTTAGATTTGTAATGGGGTGAAATCAGACCTAGATCCAACCTAAATCCAATAGTTATATGGATTTTGGATTGGAAATGGATCTAACAATTTATAAATGGATTGGATATGAATGGTGCCTTTTGGATCCGAGTTGGATCCAAATCCGATCCGAATCCATCTATAGATGTGCATCCTTGGAGCCAGATCCAACTAGATCCGATCCAAATCCGATCCGAATCCATCTACAGATGTACGTACTTGGAGCCAGATCCAACTTGATCCAGATCCGACCCATTGAGAGCCCTAGTGCCCGGGGTCATAGGCAATCCGCTCTCGGAAATTACACACGAACCATGATACGTTGTAGCCCAAAGAACCGTATTATGGTACAGCCACCTCTTGAGAGGACAGGTGGCATGGTGATGTGCGAATCGGGTCCACCCAAATGTAGGCCCATGGCATGGATGGTTAATGTATCAAAATAAATCCTATCCATCTGATATGTGGACATTATTGATGTATGGTTATCTAAATAACAGATTTCTGGACATTCAGTCAGCGGTTAAGAGTCAAAATCAGACGACTTATTCCAGAAAACAGTTGTAGATCAGAGGTTAAGATTTTTCCACCAATCTTAGTTTTAGACCGCAACATGGCCATAGTATATTTTAGTTAATATATGCCACGTTTATCATTTTTCTCTGCTTATGACGCATCACACCAGGCACGGCTTAGGTGTATCCTGACCTAGTGCTGAACAAGACTGTTATGGTTCACCTAAGGTTTGGATCTGCTTCATTTATGGAATCATACCCTAAAGCTAGTTTTCAATTAAGATGGATGGTGGGTAAGGCCCACACATCATGTTGAGCCCACAGTCAGGAATCACACCCACCTCTGTGGATCCGGGGATTCCACCAAAGCAGCGCCCCATCACACCCAGCTAGCTAGAGCATCAAATGTCCTCTTTACATGAACGTTACATAGCTGACATGGTCCCGCACTTCCAGGTGGTGAATGTAGGAAGCCTGCCCGGAAGCTGTGTGGGGCCCACATAGATGTCTGTGGTAAATCCACTCCGTCCATCAGTTTCAAGAGACCACAATAGGACGAGCATACAAATAGGCAGATCTAAGATATCGGATTGCGTACCGAGTAACTCTCTAAACTTCTATCACACTGTGTAAACTCTGTTGGGCCCATCGTGAATGTATGTGGTTTATCCATGCCATACATCAGTTTTTTTCCAGCTCATTTGAGGGTTGAGCCTAATATTAAAGCATATCCAAAGTTTAAGTAGACCACAATACAGAAAAGAGTGAGAATAATGATTTCCACTATTGAAAACTTGTTGTGGCTTGCAGTCATGTTTATTTATCATCCAACCAATATATTCATTGGTAGGATCACACAGATATAAATGACGCGAAAACACAAATACGGGCTTGATGGATAACTTTTGTAGCACAGGAATTTTTCAACCGTAGACATTCAAGTCACTTATTCCAGCGGTGTGATCCACTTGAGCTTTGGATATGCTTCATTTTTTTGGCTCAAGCCCTAAAATTATATGGTAAAATGGATATACGGAGCGGATAAAATACATAAATCACAATGGACCCCAATCCAAAACTCAGGTGGGCCATACCACATGAAACAGTGGAGATTGAATGCCCACCATTGGAAACTATTTGGGGGCCACATAAGTTTTGTATCAGGATGATATTTATGACTATAGTTTATCTGAGTGGTAATGACCTCTTGAACGGCTTGGATGACATATAAACATCATGGTCGGCTCCAAGAAGATTTCAACGGTGGACGTTTCTGTTCCTATTTAGTGTGGTATGGCCCACATGAATCTTGAATCTTTCTGATTTGTACGTTCTCGTCCTATTGTAGTCTTTTGAAACTGACAGACGGAGTGGATTTGTCACGGACGTCTCTGTGGGCTCCACACAGGTTCCCAGCACATGAACTCCTGTGCCCGGGCGCAGAGGCAATCCACTCACCATTGATTGTTATGGATTGCTAACATCGTACGGTGCAAATAAATTGTGATCACATTTCGTTTTCAGGACTTTCGTAGCCCTTAGTAAAATTCCAACTCTGAATAGTATGGGTGCGGATTTCCTGCGAAAGCCGCAGGAAGTTCCTGCGCTGGGAACCACGGTGGGGCTCACAGTGATGGTTTTTGATAAATCCACCCCGTCCATCACCTTTGGGAGATCATTTTAGGACATGAGAACAAAAATGAACCGGATCCAAGACTCAAGTGGATCTCACTAAAGGAAAAGGTGGGTAGGTAAATTACTAGCGTTGAAACCTTCCTGTGTCCACAGTGATGTTTAAATGACATCCATACCGTTCATAACGTCACTACTACTGGGATGAACTGGAAACACAAATATTATCCTTATTCGAAACTCCTATGGCTCCACAAATATTTCAACTGTGGACGTTCAATCCTCACGTTTTCAGCCCACTGGAGTCTTGGATCCGGTTTATTTTTGTTCTCATTTCCTGAAATGAGCTCCCAAAACGGATGAACGGGGTTGATTTATCAAACAAAATCACTTTGGGCCCCACCTTGGTTCCCATTGCAGGAACTTCCTGCGCAGGAAATCCGCGCCCCTAATACTATCGAGAATGATATAATAATGAATGGTGCGATTTCTCTGTAGGGTCCAGTAAGGTACACTTGCAATCCAGGTGGGCCGCTGAACAGGGAAGGGAGACTGCTTTTGGTTGCACATGACAGCAACCTCACTTACATTTTAATTTTTACGGTTGCAACCGTTTGGTTAATGGCGTGTAAAATGGATGGTTGGATGGGTTGGATCAGTGGCCTGATAGGCCAGGCCCAGACCGACCCTTACGACTAAGGATCGAGCATGGCACTAGCCTAGGGTCTAGAACAGAGACCCCAGCACATTGGCCCATTTTAAAAATTAATCAGATCCAAATCGCAGGTAGACCTCACCATATGAAATAGTGGTGATTGAACGCCCACCATTTAAAAATCCCTAGGGGACACTATAAATTTTATTTTCCATCCAACCCGTTGATAAGCTCAACCAGATCTGGATGGAGGGAAATTACAATTATTGCCTCCATCCAAAACTATTGTGACCCACAAAAAGTTTTCATTGGTCATTCACTGCTCTTTTTAGTGATGTGGTCCACATAAGATTTGGATCTGCTTAAGTTTTGGGATCATGACCTAAAATGAGCTGACAACACAGATCAATGGCGCAGATATACAACACATTCATCAAGGTGGGCCCCACTTGGTAAGGGTAACATCCACTGAGGTGTTACCCGGGTAACACCTAATCCGCTCCCGGCCCGCCAACGGTTAAACCGTGGCCCACCTATGGTCTAACTATTACACACCACACCTTTAGAAATGGAGCCAACTCTTCTACCTCCAAAACGGCCTCGTTCTAAGGCAATCCAGACCGTCCAGGTCGCTTACCCAGTTGTAATTGAAGCTTACTCCAATAAACTAAACCAGTGTCATCTGATTTTGCATTGAACTGTGGACCACTCACTATTTCACTTTGAACCATCCATTCAGTAGCCACGAAATGGACTGGTTACGGTTGCTTGATCAGTGTAATTTTCGAGAGAAGATCCATCCACAATATGCCCCACAATTTGGACGGCTGGGATAGCCACATGTGAGAGAGAATGAGTCAGGCAAGAGTTTCAAAATGGTTATGGAGAAGGTAAAATAAAAATAAAAGAGATGTCTGTAGGTAGCAGCCACAAAAAGAGTAATGTCTATCCATCCATATATATATATATGAGGAAGCAAAAGGTCCAAAATCTGTCCTTTCTCATCGATGGCCAGCATTGATTTGATTTCCTACCAATCCTAATTCAAAGGTGGATCTTTTATATCCCACGTAAGAGACCACTCAGTAACTCGATTGGAATCTAACCATGGTTAGAGAAGCACCTGGACCCCACCAACATCATCAAATCCTTTTAGAGTGATTAAATATAAGAAGAACCCATGGTTCAATGATCCAGACCATTGAACTGATGGATGCCACCGTGGATGCATTATGCCCTCATAAGAGGTTATGATTGTCTGATGGGCGTGATTTTAAAGAACTGATCCATCTCCTATGGGGACCCTCTGATCAACGGTCTTGATCACTAGAACCTGGGCCTCAGTTGTACAAGGGATGATATTATTACATGTGAATTTCATTTGAACTCATTGGCATCCAAATCACTCATCTAGACCGTCCATCATGTCCACTCCACTCTTCACAGGTTGTTCTGAAAAGACGATACTGATTGGACGATTCAAATCGTTCTTTAACTGTCATGAAAAAATGGATGGACAATATTAGTCGTAGAATATAGATCCAGACATGGATCTTAGGTGCACCTATTGCTGCGATTTCTGCAAGGTAGGGGAAAGAAGGACACCTAATGGACGGTACGGATAGGCATCTAATCATGTGCATGGGAGGTTTCCATACGTTAAGCCCACTAGATCTTTACTCTTTAAAATGGTGGTGACTCTTAAAACGTTCACAAGGCTTCATTGCACAGAAATCCAGACCTTACAATTCGTTGATCCAACTGTGGATTAAGCATAACCTTAAAACTGCACTGGGAAGATAATATTAACCATTTGATTTTTCTCTTCGAATTTGGACCGTTCACTTTTAATTTTAAACCATCCATTCGTATCCAATAGTTGGATGGTTAATATTACCTATTCAGTGTGAATTTACAGGCATGCTCCATCCATAATGGGACCCACAATTTGGATGGCCAGGATAAATATATATGTCAGCGCCACGTGTGAGATGGATGAGCCACCACCATTTCTTAAATGGTACAAAACTAAACTGTAGAGAGAGAGAGAGAGAGAGAGAGAGAGAGACCATCTTTGCCCCCACATGATGAGGGACGTGGCCTGGATGGGGCCCACCGTGATATTTATAAGAAATCCAGTCCATCCGTCCGTTTTACCAGATCATGTTAGGACATGATCCCAAAAATGAGGCAGATCCAAAACTCAAGTGGGCCACACGACAGGAAAGAGTGGGGAGGGAAATACCTATTGTTGAAACCTTCCCAAAGTCCACCGTGATGTTTATATGCAATCCTAACCGTTCAAAAGGTCATTCCCACTAGGATGAACTAAAAAATCACGAGAGAAAAAAAATAGCCTGATCCAAAACTTTTGCAGACCCACGAATGCTTCAACGGTAGGCATTTCCCTCCTCACTTTTCCTGTCATGTGGCCCACATGAGTTTTGGATCTCTCTCTTTTTTGGCCTCATATCCTAGCATGAGCTGTCAAAACGTATGGACGGAATGAATTTCTCACAAACAACATGGTGGGGCCCACCCAGCTTCGCAGGAACTTCCTGATTTTGAGGTAGCAGGCAATCTCCTACCCTGATGAGTTGTCATCCCGGATTTTAGATTTACTGCCCTTTCAAAGTGTGGCCCACCTAATGAATTGCCCAGATCTTTCAAACATGGACCAAGTTGGCACATTTTCCATAGAGAACCACTCCAATCTGTCCTTGCAGGGGTAGCTCTAGTACCTGAACATTAGTCCACAGGACCTTTTGTGGGTTAGGCCCAGAAGATGATGGACTGGCCATAAAAGCCCATTTAGCTGCCTACTCCTCCAGAGATATCTAGAGAGAGGACAAAGACCACGATCCTCAACTACCCATTTTCCCACCGACACCATGTGGGCCCCACAATCCAAAGATCAATCAACACGTGGCACTGTGATGGGTGGAAACGAGGGCCCACTCTCACTACTGTCCTACTTTTAAATAATGGGATTTATTTGGTATACTCTGGCAGCATCACACGCTTGATACGCAGGCACTTAGAAAATGTACACATGGCATCACAATGCTCCTGTTTCAACAAACAAGTGTGCATTTTTCATCTTAACCGTCCACTAAATATCCACCGATCGGATATTCGGTTAACTAAATAATTTTAATTTGAAACTAAAACCATAATTTGGACAGTTTAACTGACTTGTTTGTCCATTTATGCAATTTCTAAGAGCCTGTGTATCAACCTTCAAACACTGCCAGAGTATCAAAAAATTTCTCTCGAATAAAATAACTTATATTTAAATATAATGAGGGTTGGTGGATGTTTCATGAACGATAAGCGTCGCATTTAACGTACCTCACGCAAACGTTGATAATACCCGTGAGGGCACTGGGGTCACTATCTTCGCACGTGTTAAATTTCCACACGAGTTACAAGGGGCCCACAGTGAATTTATGTCTCATCCACACCGTCCCTCCGTTTCTCCATATCATTTTAGGGCATGAACCCAAAATTGAAGCATATCCAAACCTCAAGTTGACGTCCACCGATTGAAACCTTCCTAGGGCCCTTATTGATGTTTATTTGTCATCCAACCTGTTCATAAGATCACACAGACATGGATGAAGGGAAATCCAAAATTTCTGTGGCCTTCAAGAAGTTTTCAACGGTAGATGTTGAATTCACACTGTTTCCTGTGGTGTAGTCCACTTGGGCTTTGTATATGCTTCAATTTTGGTATCATGATATAGGATGAGCTGGTAAAACGGATGGACGGAGTGGATAAGACACATACACCACGGTGGACCCCACAGAGTCTACTCAGTCTTTTCCCCAAGGGAGTACATCAGAACGAGGACAAGTCTTACGAATTACGATGGAATAGTCAACCTCATTTACTGAGGGCCAACCATATCATGTCCACCATCATCTGGTGTGGGCTGATCCAGAACAGCTGTTCCCCACCCAATGCCTGACACGTGGCGGAAAGTCCTGAGCTGGATCTGATCCGTTCATCTAGTGTGTTCTTTCCATATGTGGTCCATTGTTGAAAATCACAATGAATGGATGATTTTACGCGTCAGTTTCTTTTGTCGAGAGACCGTCCATCTCAGGGATCCATACTGTATATTTATTTGTTTGATTTTCAACAGCTGGTCATTCATGCGTGGACTGACTAAATAAACGGTCCGGATTCACCGGATCACGTGACACGTTTTTGTCGACGTAGGGCTGTCCATGATCTCATATAAATAATATGGTAGGAATTCCACAACTGGCAAAATAAATAAGGGGGGGGGGGGGGGGGGGGGGGCGCTGTTAGATGTGGGGCCCACCACCTAACAACAAACAGGGGGGGGGCGCTGTTAGATGTGGGGCCCACCACCTAACAACAAACATTATCAAAGTATCCTCTTCTTGATTGATTGGAAAGGCTGTTAGATGTGGGGCCCACCACCTAACAACACACATTATCAAAGTATCCTCTTCTTGATTGATTGGAAAGGCTGCTAGATGTGGGGCCCACCACCTAACAACCGATGCTAGGTTGGTGGATGCGAGGAACCACGGAGGAGGTCGGTGGATCTGTGGAGGGGGCCCACCATGATGTATGCGTTGTGCATCAACGCCTGATGGGCTTAGGGCATGAGCACAAAAATGAAGCAGATCCACATCTCAGGTGGACCACACCGCAGGAAACGGTGGTGATTGAACGCCAACCGGTCAAAGCTTCCTAGGGGCCCACCATAATGTTTACATGCCATCCAACCCATTGATCAGACCACACGGACCTGGATGAAGAGATAAGATAAATATCAGCTCGATCCAAAACTTTTGTGTCCCGCAGGAAGATTTTAATAGTGGGCGTTCAATCACCACCGTTTCCTTTTCGTATGGTCCACCTGATATTTAGATCTGCTTCCATTTTGGGCTCATGCCCTAAAAAGAGCTGGTGAAATCGATGGATGGCGTAGATATAAAGCATATACATCATGGTGGGCCCCATAGTCACGAATCAACCGACCTGGATCCACCGAATCCGCATCATGCTGTATTGTACCGCACCCGACAACTGTACGATCCAGATCGTCCGTTATAGACCTGAAAAATGTCTCTAACTGAATTTAGTAGTCGTCCTTGTGAATATTGCACTAGGTGATAACATAGTGAGGAAATTCTGGTTGTCAGAACTGAACCATTGGATAGTGGACCCCACTTCAGATGGGCCATCAGCCAATAGTTGCACTGAGCTGATGACCTACCAACCGGTCAAATGTTTATTTGAAGTGCAAGTGAAGATTAAAATGAAAGAAATAGTCAGCAATCAGACGACAACCCATTAAGAAGAAGTTAATGGTGGGCCCCACATCTTTCAGACAGATTAATATGGGTTACATGCAAGGCGCTGCACATGTACATTTTTCTATGGGCCACACATCATCAGGAGCCCGTGGAGACTCGGAACAACACGGGTCATGCCCGGGGAGTAGGCATAGCCGGCTGTGCTATTCCAGGGGTAAAGGTATCTCCTAGTCCATGCGTATGAACCATGACAATCTGCAAGAGCATCAAATGAACCCCCATTTTAAAATGGCTCGCTGGCTCATTACTCCACTCATTTCGACTTCTTGGGCTGTGGAATCAAGTGGCGTCCCAATTATCATCACTGTCTGATCCTGAGTAGTTACTAATTGGACGGTGATAAGATTCACAAGCATAGAAAACTTCGGTTTATGGGTGATCAGACCATTGGAAAAACCATAGAAAACTGCAATCTAAGACAAACAAATAAAAGGCAGCTTTCTGATGTTTGAATGAAAAAAAAAAAAAAAAAAAAAAAGAAGCAACAAACCACATGCATCAGGAAAGGCATGGGGAGGGTAAACCATGCCTTACAGATACATGAGTGTCCCCGCCCCTTAAGAAAGGACTAATCCCTACATATGCACGCAATCACCTGCAAACCACGTGCATCGGGTAAGGCATGGGGAGGAGAAACCAGTTTCAGTTTCCAGATTTCCTCAAAAATTGTGGACACTCATTTCTCCCAAAAAAAAAAAAAAAAAAAACCTTAAATCCATTAACTAAGAAGCTAAGGTTTTAAAATTGTCAGACTAAAACAGAGTACATGGAGTGCAATTTTAGCATAAACATGAGTGAAAATGAGGAATTAGTTAAGATTTGCTGACCGAGTACCCCAAAATGACCATTTTCAATATCTTGATTTAATAATTCATGAGAGCGGTGAAAATTCGAGCTAGGTGAAAGAAGTGGAGATATGCCTCTAGTATTTACATGATAACTGCATACTAATCAAACTGAAGGGGAAATTTTATAAGAAAACAATAAGACCAGTCATGCTTTGGGGAACAGAATGTTGGCCAGTTAAGGGAAAACATACTCATAAGATGGGCACATCTAAAGAGGATTGTCGGATAAATGGCAAGGCAAGGGATAGAAATGAATTCATTTGAAGGAACTCAAGAGTCGCATAAGTATGTGATAAAATGAGGGAAAGTAGACTTAGATGGTTTGGTAATGTGCAATAAAGGCCAAAAACGGTGGTTGTTAGGAGCAAGTTGGTTTAAGTTGATGGCTCTAAAAGGGAAGCAATGGCCTAAAAAGGACGTGGGTGGAGGTAGTATGAAATGATTTTATGACATATGGTTTAACTAGGGATATGGTCCTTGATAGAGTGAAATGACGGAACAGGATCAGTGCAACCGACCCCAATTAGTTGGGATAAGGTTTAGGTGGTGATGATAGTTAGGAACATGTGCTTTATGGAAGGATTTCTAAACAAAATGTACATTAACACACAGCAGTTGGTAAGTTTAGCTAAAGAAATTTAGAATAATGATTAAAATACATTTTCCAACTACATTATCTGAAGAACCCGAGAAGCTACATTTAAGGCCACTAGCTACTGACGACTAGTTTTGACTTCCGCTACACATCCACATACATGAAACATCACCGTTGATGCACACATTCAAAACATCAAATAGCTTGTTAGCCTGACAAATTGACGCAACAAGATGTGCTGCTAGTATATACAAAATTGGAGTGATCACCATCAGAAAAAATCGGTGCAACTCCCATGAATTCAGCAGCATAACCTCATGTGCCAAAACCATATAATTACAGCAGAATATGTTGATGCAACAAAATTGTTAAGGCTTGCAATTCAGCATAGCCTTCGATAAGGTGCGTTGAACAACCATGTGTTGTTGGCTCTTTGCTGCCCACGAGCTTGTCAGTTCATTGGTGGACGGTCAGACTTTCTAAAGAGAGATTGGATGTGCCGAAGTTGCGATGCTTACCATCAGCCTTGTTGGTGAGCCGGAACCCTCGACGAGGGAGCTGGTTGATGAGCAGAGTTTCCAATTCGCTTGCCACACTTTTCCCGGGAACAACAATATAAAGGCATGTAGCATTTTCCATGCCTTCCTTTGAACGATGAGCCCTAACTCGGCCAACAAGGTCATCCGTCTGCACCGAAAGTTAAAAATTGAAGTATTGGAAACAGTTTGCACCTTTCATCAAGCAGATGATTTGAGACCAAGAAAATGACAAAGTGATGAATTATTAGGTTCCAATGCAACAGGACATGAAATGTACCAGTGCCATTGTTCTGAGAACCATTGGTTTGATGGGTCCACCCTGGATAGGGAATGCCTGTAAAATCTTCTAGATTGGAAGATCCTAATCCTTCCATGGCCACAAATAGATGTTTGAGAAAGAAAAAGAGGACAAATATTGGGTGTCTAGGAACTTCCAAGCTGGAAAAACATTAGGTCATCCCCCATTGGCAGTGGGGTCCACATGATCAACAGTCAGGATCACTAAAACATGGACCCCACTTGTACAGAATAGGGCCTGCAGGGACACTTCACATCCTGACAGATCAGGACCTGATAATCCCTTTAAAAGTACAACTCAGGTGAGATACAAGGGAGAGAATAACCTGCCCAACATATAATTTCTTATCGGGTCTGAACAGTATATAAACACTAGAAGCACCAATTGTTGAGGGAGGGGGCTGCTCCCTAGCACCAACCATAACACATGCGACCTCCGCAAGTTCTGACAAGCTCTTTTTTTTGTAAAGCTCAATCAATTTCTTCTGGCAGACTATGATAACAGCATTCTCAACTTCCTTCTGCAGTATCTCACTAGGGTTCAGTGTGTCTGATGCATGAGTGGACCCGTTACTAGTCCTTCTCAGTGAATGATTGGCTTCATCAAAACCATCGACTCCAGAATCAGGACTCAGATTCCCAATTTTCATGTCATTCTCAGAACATGCCCTTCCATTTATTGAATGATATAATTCTTCAGCTCTTCCGATTATTGCTTCGGGAATACCTTCCTTTTTGGCTGTTTCAAAGGCAAGGCTCTCTCTACAGATCCCATCTATCAACTTCCATGTAGGTTTTGTGTGACCATCTGCAGTCTCTGTTCCCATCGCCTTGTAGACAGTATTCTTTGTAGTAAGCGGTAAATCGAAAATGCCATGCAGGTGGGTAGAAATGATACCCAAGCAACCAATGTGGTCAAGAATTTCGACAATGCTACCAGCAATGCATGTCCCTTTAGCCATTTCAGTGCCCCTACAGATTTCGTCCATCAGCACAAGGCTCCTAGGACTGGCTCCGGTGATTATAGAACGTATCTCTGACATTTCAATCTGATGCATAGAATCATGTTAAACATGATATATTTGGTAAACTTGTGACGAAATTGTTAATCTAAAATAAAAACAAAACATTATTAGACAAGCTACACTTGAAACAAAATAATGACCATGTAAGGGCCAACTTCTTGTAAATGAGCAGCTATATGAAAAGAACCAGAGGGGTTCAAGCCAACTTAACTGGCCATTCTAAGTATAACTGTTTTCACTATGACCGATCATTAAAATATACCTTTGAATTAGGCAGAATTATTTCTCCACAAGATCATCTCCATCACTCATTTTCTTGATTTCTTACTGATGCACATACATTTCAGTCATCTAACACCAATCCCACAGGATAGTTCCTACCCACTTGCTGTAAATCAAATCTAACTATAAGCTGTCATATTCTCTAGAGTTACATGCAGAGAATGGGTACGCACAGCAGTTTGAGTGGTCAAGTAGCAGATGGATATGGCAATCTAGCACAGGTCTTAAGCCAATGGACCATGTTAAGCTTTCTAGCAAGGCCGCAACAGCAGAGGCTGCACAAAGTATTGGACCATCACTGACCAACTTCCATTTGTAATTTTGTAGAATAGATGTAGATTTGATGAACTCAAAGGAAAATGGAAATCCACAAACAAAAACAAGAATCAAGAAGGAAATCAACTACAACAAGAGTAAAATAGCACAAGATTGGAAAGCCCAGTTTCTAAAGACCAAGAAAACATCACTTCCATAGAACATTCCAGCGAAAAAGATGAGTAATAACTAGAATGAGTCCTTCACATTTTTTAAGGATTAATGGAAATTTTTATTAAAGGCCCGCTTGCGAATGCAAAGCGAGAAAAGAATACAAAGAGGCAAAGGAATTACATCCCGATAACTGTTTTTACAAGATCAGTATCAACATTCAGAGGGGATGACCACTTCAAAACAGAGACTTTAATGGACAGCAGAATGACATTGAGAGTCCCTATCCTGAAACCACCGTCTATTCCACTCACCCCAAATGGTCCACAAAATAGCCAGAATGATCAAGTTTCAGATCGGCCTAATCTTCTTGCTAACCCCACTACCATTCCAGGCCCAAAGAAGGTCCAGGGCTGACCATGGCATGACCCATGACATTTCAAAAATGGACAAAAAGAGGTCCCATACCTTGATACTCTCTTTCGAAAGGTGAAATTGTATTAACAGAGAAGGAAAACAAACAGGAAACAGAAACAAAAGAACAAAACAAAAAAGAGAGAAGAAAACCAAACTACAACCCTACAAAAGAGTTCCCCAAACTCAGAAACCCCACCCGAGGTCTCAAGGATCCCAATCCGTAATACAATTAGTTACTTTACAAAGGGTCACACCCATGGAAGAGAGCTTGCCCTTGAAGCAGCGTCTATTCCTTCCAAACCGAAGGGACCAGCACCCAGTGAGGAAAGCAAGCTTCCATCTCTTCTTTCCCAGCTTTCCCCCACCTCCGATTTCCCAAGATCGAAGATGGTTGTGAATGCGATACAGAACTACCCAAGCCACATCCGCCTGCTGAAAGATACCATTCCAGATAGGCATGGAGAATGGACGGTGAATTAGGATATGATCGACAGACTCTGCGTCAGCCATGCACAGCAAGCACACATTCGGAAGACAGTGGCCACATTTCTGAAGATTATCAATGCAACTTGGTGGGGCATAAGTGATGCAGGGGCATGCGATGATCTAACCCTAGATGCATGTATATCAAGTTGGAAGATATTCAAATAATAAAATTACGAAACTAACTACTTTCAATCAGAGGAAACTAACAAATCTCAACACGAAGATGAAATCCGTCCGTTCGGATCATGTCCCTTTGCATAAAACCATGTAAAATCGTAAAACAGGGAGGATCTAGGGATATGAGGATATCCCAGATCTAGCATAGACCAGTCCACAGTCAAGTTTGGATCCGGTTATCGTGGCTAGGCATCCCTCTTTTCGATCGTACAAAAGGGGGGGGGGGAGTTTTCAAAAAAGGACGAGGGATGTCGAAAAACAATGGGTTATCATGAAGTACGAATTAGGAATCAAAAGAAGCTTACCTTTCCTCGCACCTTGAAGAAAGAGAGAAGAGAAAACGGAAACTCCGGGGTGGAATCCTCAACACCCGAGGGCCAATCCTGAAACCCTAATCTCTCAACAAAGAGGAAGAAACTCACGAATTTTTTATTCATTCAATAATTTCAAAATAGGGTTCTCATAGTATATATAAGCTACGAAAATAAAAAAAAAAGTGCACTAAAGTGCCTGAAAACCAAAGAAATAACATAAAAACGTCTAAAGTAAATAACGACACTAAAGCGCCTAGAAACAAAGAAATAAATAGAAAAGCGCCTAAATGTAAATCCGCTCCATGGTCCAGTGGTCATGATGCTCCTGCGCGATCCTGCATCTCGCGTACTCGTAACACGTCAGAAAATGGGCCCAATGGGCCCGGCGTCCATCCACATCAACTCGTCTGCTCCAACACTCGATCTGCGACGTCGCCTCCTCTGGTACACTCTAAAGGGTGCACCACTGATGTCCGTATCAATAAGACTAGATGGAAGCAGTGCAACTTGGGGGAGAGGAGTTTCCCAAGGAAGAAAGGGTTCTGTAAAAGGACTTGACAGAGAGGGTTCCTGACTTGGAGGGAGTCCAGAGCACCTCATCTTGAGCCCCAGGAACCACCGACAACCCCTGCAGGCGAGAGAGGGGAGAAGTGAGGTCCACAATTTCATCATCTCTCAGGTTTCTACGGAAAGTAGGGGACCGAGCTCCCCCTGAGACATTCCAGGAGAAGCACTCAGAGCCCGAGGAGAGGATCAAATCCAAGCTAAGGCAAGGAATGTCGAAGCAAGGGTAGGGAGGAGAAGGATATATTCTGAAACACTCAGCCCCCCAACTAAAAAACTCCTTTCCAAAGGTTGGAAATCCTGTAAAGGGCATTTCTTTTGGATTTCCACCCCCTTGGTCAACCTCATACTTTGCCTTTATAATAGATTTCCAGAGGGCTTTTTCACCCGAAGCAAATCGCCACAACCGCTTAGCAACAAGAGCGGAATTGATTGAGTTTAAGCATTTAATACCTGCACCTCCTTCTTAAACAAGTTTACAAACCTCATCCCAATGAAGTAAAGGACACTTTGAAGCAGTAGACCCCCCTTTGCCACAAGAAATTCCTCATGAGTCAGTCAAATCTTAATCATAAACAGTGTTTGAAGTATCACTATAAGTTCCGCTGGCCAGGGATACAGAAACAATATTGATATCGCCAATAACCGGAAATGCGGGGAAACGTTAGGAAAAATGGGAAAAACAGTGGAATTTTTCAATAAAACTTCAAGAGATGCTAAAATACACATATTTGCATATTTAGGAATAAAAAAATAGCAAAAATAATGCATACATAATAAGTTTCCATTAAATGGGGGCCTAAAAGCATGTGTTGTCGTAAGAAATCAGTCCAACCATCCCATCCATCCAAACACACGATATTTGAAATCGTCGACAACTGCAAAGGAAACGAAAGATAGTGGTCTCGATATCCGCCCATGTTGGGCTAAAGATAATATCGCGATATTATTGATATTATCATCGACAAATTGAACACTGCATACAACAATGTGCCCAAAAAAAAAAAAAAAATTTGAAATGAAAAAAATTTTAATAAACAAAATTTTGGCGATATCGATACATTTACGACATTATTGAAATATTGCCAATACACTGGTTATACAAAACAACACCTAGAATTTACAAAATTGAAAAATATTGGCCATACATTGGCGATGTCGTTACATTAGCAATACAAGTGATATCTGGAATTTACACAGTCGAAAATATTGGCGATACTTAGTGATACATCGCCGATACCTAGAATTTCTAATACTACCAGTGTTATCAGTATCAACAAGTTGGAGATGCTGATAATATCGGGGATATTTCAATAATATCGGAGATACTTCGAACAATGATCATAGTTGATTTATGGCAATGAAACAAAGACATGAAGTAGATGTGAAGGTTGGAGAGAGGATTTGATCATAGATATTCTCCCCCCTAGGGAAGGAGGTTAATTCTCCATCGAGAGAGTTTCCTCTCCATCCTTTCAAGGACCACGCCCCACAAGTGCAAAGCAAGCTTACCGATACACAGAGGCAAGCCCAAGTACTTGGAAGGGAGGGAGCCCACTCGACACCCAAAAGCAAAAGCAAGGGGAGGCACTTCTTGGGATAGATGAATGCCGAAAAAATCACTTTTGGCACGATTGATTTTAAGCCCCGAAACCACTTCGAACTAGCAGACAGTCCACCCATACCTTGGTACTGAGCAAGCAAGAAATAAAAAGATGATCAATAGTTTCTACATCTCGCTCGCATAGACAACACGTTTTTTTTTTTTTTTTTTTTTTTGAAAGGCATAGACAACACATGTTAGGGGATAGGCATACCCCGCTTTTGAACATTTTCAATGGTCAACACCTTTTTCCTTACAACCAGCCACATGAACGCAACCACCTTGGGAGGAGCTCCATAAGACCAAAAGTGATAAGCATGACCCCCGACGTTGGAGGACATTTCCGCACAGTAGCTTGTAAAAGGACGAGACAATGAATCTCCCCGAACTGTGGAAGGACCACACCAATGGGTCATCTCCACCTGGTGGAATTACAAGCTAAAGCTGGATCAAAAGGGATTGAAGCTCCTCGAACTCACTATCATAAGTGATTTTTAAGGGTTCATCTCCATGCAAAGTGTCCTTCCAAAACTTAACTCTCGCACCATCACCTAGCGAAAAAGAGACTCCTTCCCAAAAAGTCTTTCTTTTTGCCATCATAGATCTTCAACTACGAGAAGACTTGTAAAGAAAGGATTCCTTAGTCCCCCCTCCTTAAGACATATTTATCCTCAATCATTCCACGCTAGAATCTCCCTTCCTTACACTCAAACCTCCATAGCCATTTACCCATTAGAACTTGGTTCATAGTGCACAAGGAGCGTAGCCCCGCTCCACCCTGAGATAACGGCTTACACACCTCTTCCCATCTTAGAAGGTGGAACTTGAAGCCATCTTCCGACCTCTTCCACATAAAATTTCTTCTCAAATTATCCAATCTAACCCTTAAGGATTCAAAGCAATTAAATAAAGACAATGGACAATGGCATATTTGATAGAGCTACTTTAATGAGAGTCCAACGACCACCTAAGGACAAGTAACAACTCTTCCACCTATGAACTGTTACTTTGCATTGCCAACATCTCTAAGACATTGTCCCAAAAATGCTTTGTGGATTTCCAAATGCTTAGCGGGTTTCCCAATGCAAAGAGGGAAGCCTAGGTAGGTTGAAGGAAAAGAGCCCACTTTGCAACCAAGCACCGTAGCTAGACCGTTTCGCTTCCCATCATCAATATCGATACCCAACATTTCACTTTTCACAATGTTGATCTTAAGTAGGGCTGTAAATGGTTGCGTTCGAGGCGGGTTTAGCGAAAACCAAACCCGCCCATTTACTAAATGGGTCTAGGTCCAAATTTTAAACCCAGACCCTTTTACTAAATGGGCAGGTCTGGGTCGGGTCCGAGTCAACCCATAAAACCCATTCATAAATGGGTCTGGGTCTGGTAGAGGGAGATCCACCCAGACCCATTTATAAATTGGTCGGGTCTAATGGGCCTGGGTCTGGATCTAGTATGCAAGAATTTTTACAAGGCTTAAAATCGGGTCTGGACGGGTTTGGGCTTGATGGGTCCCTTGAAACATAGACCAAACCCGCCCACTTACTAAATGGGTTCAGGTCGGGTCAGGTCCAAGCCTAATATAAAGGAAACCAGACCCAGACCCGTTTAGCAAATGGGTTTGTTCTTGGACCCAGACCCGTACCATTTAACAAATGGGTCGGGTCTAAATGGGTTGGGTCTGGGTACCCCCATTGGGTCCGCTGACCTATTTACAACCCTAATCTTGAGGCCTAAAATTGCCTTGAAGCACTCTACAATTTTGCGGAGATTGTCGACCATAGAAGGAACAACATCACTCGGATGGACAAAGGGACCACCTTGAAACTGCTAATAAGGTTAGCTTCTTGACCCTTGGGAAGTAACTTGCTAAAGGCTTCAGCTACAAGTAGGAAGAGATAAAGGGAAAGGGGATCTCCTTGGCATAGCCCCCTCAATGGCTTGAAAAAAGCTTTAAGAGAGTCATTTACAAGCACCAAAAATGACGGCGATTTAACACAACTTTGCATCCACCTCCATTTTCCCCCACATCCCATTATGAGCATGATATAATCAAGAAATCCCCAATCCATGCGATCATAGGCTTTTTCGACATCCAGTTTGCCTACTAGCCCCGCCTTTTTCTCTTTGAATCTAGAATCAATACACTCGTGTGCAGTGTTTATCGCATCGGTATCGCATTACGTATTGCAACCTTGGTCTACAGATACGTATCAGTTATCGCATGGGATATATCGTTTGTATCAGGTAATGTATCGCGCTTTTTGGGAAACATGGGAAAACATTAAGAAATTGGTCAGTTTTTTCAATGAAACTTCAGGAATTGTTAAAAAATACCTCAATACACACTTTTGAATCATAACATCACAAAACAAGTGCACGTAATAAGTTTCCTTTGTATGAGGTCCTAATCTATGCAGTCCTAATCTATGCAGTCTCACTGAACCAATGCAACTATATTCAAAGTGAATTCATAATAGTTATAAATGTAAGAAGACATTTATGGAAACACAACTAATACATTGAAAGCTAAAAGAGGTAGAAATTTAGAAATATACATGTGACCGATGTGTCTGGTAGTGGCTCAAACCCACATAGAGTTGCGCGGTGGCTCGTAATCATCATCTTCATCTCGACGAGGCTGGGAATAATATTGTTGCTCCACAAATCGACAATATTGTGCCCATGTCATAGTAGAATGGTAGCAGTGAATATATTCTGACATAACGCTAGTACACACCCTCTTCAAACTGAACCAATATGCCCATCCGTGAATACTCCGCAATTGTCATAGTTTGTGGCTGATATGGATTTGGTATGGACACATATGTAGCTCCTGAGTATCCATATTGTTGCCCATATCTTGGTTGTGGATATCCCTACCCGTATGCAAAAGTGAACTCCTGACTGTAGTAAAAAAACAATGTGTCATAACTGTTGGAGTCGTTAGCTGCATATCCACCAAGTCTGTGTCCATAACCATACTGTGGCATAGAGCTCGAGCTACCCTCTCGTGTATGTGATCCACATCCATACAGTGGTACTGAACTCGAGCTACCGTCCTGTGACCGTGATCCAAATCTAAGAGCCACCCCGCTTCTCACGAATGCCTGTATCCCTCATAAATTTTGTCAATAACTCCTCAAAATCTAAAAGCTTCTTAGTATATTTTTCTTCTGTAGCCTCTGACGCTCGTATGTCTTATTGTAGATAAGGCGGGGTCACGGTTCTCCTGGACGAGAACCATGGTCAGGGTCATGTGTGTGGCATGATTGAAATCCCCCTCCTCAATGAAAGGGCTAAGAGGCCTTTGAGACCGACTCCCAAATTGAGCCACACTATCACCGCCATCATCATCGCTAATGTTGTTAGAGTCACCATCACCGCCATCATCCTTATTACCAGACCATCACCCTCATTGCTCTATCTTAGGGTCGGATAAGGTCTCGCCACCATATGTCCCACGTGATAATGACTGTCGTGGGGCCACCCTTTGGACTCCTCGTCAATGGGTTGAAAACTTCGTGATGATGACACAAAACCTTTTAAAGTCTACCAACGAAGAAAGCGCCCACCACAAACATCTTCCTTGTGGCTAGGCAACTATTGAGGAGCATTGAAGACCCTACACACGTGATTTGACACATTGAAGACCCCACATTGGGAGGACACATGTGTAGGAGGTTTTTGGACGTCTTCGGGTGCCCGAGTGCCCGAACTTTTACTCAATTTGTTTTAAATTCCGTTTTTTATTAATTTTTAAGGGTATTTTGGTATTTTCATGTTTTCTTATTGGTTATTTAAGAGGGCTCAGCCCTAAAAACAAGATTAGTTGTTGATTAATGAAAAAGAAGAAACCTTTGGTTGCCTCCTTCCTCTCCCCCCCTCTCTCTCTCTCTCTTTCTCATGGTGCTTCTTCTTCCTTGATCTCATTCTTCTCTTTTCTTCTTATGCCCCTCTAACTTCTTCTAAGGTAAACTTGTTATTTCCTCTTTCTCTAATTCTATTCTCTCATAACTTCTAGATCCTAGATTTGATATTTGATTAAAAATCCATATTTCTCAAATTGCAAAATCCCTAATCCGAGAAATCCCTCGATACCTCGGACTAGTGATTCACATTGGCTATTTGGATTAAGATCATGCAAGATCGGAAGGTTCCATCCCTCGCCGGATCCAACCATAGCAATAATTGAATCTCATACTTCGTGGTTGTGATGAATGACCCGCTCCATTGCATGTTTCCTTGTGATTTTCTTAATTCATGATGATTGATGCTAGATTTTATATTATTATTCTTTTATTTCCGCTGGATTATATGAGTTCATGAGCATGCATCATAATTAGGGCATCCTACGTCAAATTTGGTATCAGAGATTAGGCTTGCATGGTTTTGTCTAGATCAAGTTATCAAAAAAAAATTAGGGTTTTGATTTTTAAGTCTATTTTAGGAAATTTCCAGATTTAGAAAGTTTCCAATTTTAGAAACTTTCCAATTTTAGAAAGTTTCCTAATTTGGAGAATTTTCATATTTGAGTCGCATCATCTAGAATTAATTAGTGTCAGTTCATTGTAGTTTAAATTCATCGCATTCATATTGTGAGTCACCCATTCCGTAGAGTCTCCCCGTGGTGAATGGAGTGTAGGCATTTGAGATCTCCAGGGCCATTAAGTGTTGTCGTGTGGCCATCGAGACCTAATGAAAAGCCGAACTCCGATGAGTTGGCCTACTTTAATGGTCACATGGACCCACAAACATTCCTTGATTGGCTTGAAGACTTGGACTTTTTTTTTTTATTGGTAGATATGTCGAATTATCATCGAGTGAGGTTTGCCAAGTGGAAATTGGAGGGCCAAGCCAAGTTGTTTTGGGCAGATTTGGAGCGAAAAATTGATAGAGTTGGGAAAGCCTCGATCTCACAATGGGACGAGATAAAAGAGCATTTGAAAGCAAAATATCTTCCCATCTCTTATCGTCAAAAGCCCTTGGCTCAGAAGAGAGTTGCCCCACCTTCCCGTCCAAACACAAAACCAATATGGTCCCCTCCTTGTAAAATGGTCCAACCCATCATTAAGGAAATCTTGGCTTATGAACAATTGGAGTGTTTAAACACCAATTATATTTACTTGGAAGCGAGATAATACCTTGGTGAATGGCCAGTTGGAAGAATCCAATCAGGTTGTTTATGAAGTGGAAGAGTACGTACCTGACGTTAGTAGTGAGGAAATGGAAGAAATTAAGGCATCGCTCATCAATGTTGAGAATGACGAAGTGTGTGCTAGTGATGAAAAGGTCGAAGAAATTGAGACCGCACCACTTCCAAATGTCATGTGTGACTTAAGTGATGTAGAGTCCTAATCTAAGTCTCTTACTATAATGCACACGAATGAATTTGAAAATGAGACTAGTGAGGATATGATGGTAGACACGCACATGACTTGTGATATCCCACCAGATGATTTATGGGATAAATTTTCACCCAGATGGGACATTCAGCACACAATCGATCTTGTCACTGGATCGGTCCTATCAAGCTTTCCTCCATACTAGGTAAACCCCGCAGAAAATATAGAAATGCAGCATCAATTTGATAAACTTCTCAGGGAAGAATTCAATAAGGAAAGTTTGAGTTGGAGTTTTGTTTTGTGTGCCAAGCCTACCCTTTTCACTTTAAAAAACGATGGCATAGGGCGCACATGTGGGCATATCCTGGCCGTTCACAAAGCTTTAGTCAAGTGCCATGCCACCTTGCGACGTATTCACTTCATGGTGGATATGATGGCCAGAATCCTTATCCCGCATCTTGATGACATTTTGGACATAATGGCTGATGCCAAGATCTGCTCAATACTTGGTATTAATAGTGTGTTCTCAAGTATTGGGATACCTGAAAATCATCCTTGTTTATAATACTTATAATGAGAAATTATGCGTCACCCATGAAAAGTGTCCTTTTGTTTTAGTTTTTCAAGTTCTAGGTCATAAGATTGTTTATTTCGAGTCTGTTGCTTTTTCAGAGAGTCCTTTAGTTTCACCCATGTCTGTCGCCCAAAAGTCTTCAGAGTCAGCCGATGCATTTACACGACACATCCATGATTTGCATACATATATTAGACAGCAGATTAATCAAAGCAATGATAATTATAAGTTTTTAGCTGATAATTATCGTAGATCACAAGATTTTCAGGAAGGAGACTGTAATGGTGAGGATAAGGCCAAAGTGGCTCTCACAGGGTTCCGCTAAGAAATTACAAGTGCGTGGTGCTGGACCATTCAAGATATTGCAGAAAATTGGGTCTAACGCGTACTGGATCGACCTTCCACCTGAAATGGGCATTAACCCAACGTTTAATGTAAAGGATCTAGTCCGTTCCCCTAATCCTATCATTGATCCTCCGTCCATTTCATGGCCTTTCTCTGAGTTTTCTATACAACCTACTCCACCCCTTTCTCCACCCATTATTCGCAAAGAAGAGATTGAGGAAATCATGGATAAAGAGATCGTTTCTACGAGAGACGGAGGTTTCCAAAGATACCTTGTCAAATGGAAGAACAAACAACAGTCAGAATCTACGTGGTTGACTGAAGAAGAGTTGCAGAGTGTTGATCCAGACTTGCTAGAGCGTCACAAGAGCTTTAACTCGTCGGAGTCGAGTTTTTCTCACCCGAGGGGAGTTGACAAGGACACAAGACCTTTTAAAGTCTACAAACGAAGAAAGCACCCACCACAAGCATCTTCCTTGTGACTAGGCGACTATTAAGGAGAATTGAAGACCCTACACACGTGATTTGACACATTGAAGACCCCACATTGGGAGGACACATGTGTAGGAGGTTTTTGGACGTATTTGGACGTCTTCGGGCGCTCAAGCGCCCGAACTTTTGTGCAATTTGTTTTAAGTTCTGTTTTTGCTCAATTTTTAAGAGTATTTTGGTATTTTTTATGTTTTCTTATTGGTTATTTAAGAGAGCTCACCCCTAAAAACGAGATTAGTTGTTGATTAATAAAAAAGAGCAAACATTTGGTTGCCTCCTTCCTCTCTCTCTCTCTCTCTCTCTCTCTCTCTCTCTCTCATGGTGCTTCTTCTTCTTCCTTGATCTCATTCTTCTCTTTTCTTCTTGTGCCCCTCCAACTTCTTCTAAGGTAAACTTGTTATTTCCTCTTTCTCTATTTCTATTCTCTCATAACTTCTAGATCCTAGATTTGAAATTTGCCTCCTTCCTCTCTCTCTCTCTCTCTCTCTCTCTCTCTCTCTCATGGTGCTTCTTCTTCTTCCTTGATCTCATTCTTCTCTTTTCTTCTTGTGCCCCTCCAACTTCTTCTAAGGTAAACTTGTTATTTCCTCTTTCTCTATTTCTATTCTCTCATAACTTCTAGATCCTAGATTTGAAATTTGATCTAAAATCCCCATTTCTCAAATTCCAAAATCCCTAATTCGAGAAATCCCTCGATCCCTCGGACTAGTGATTCACATTAGGTATTTGGATTAAGACCATGCAAGATCGGGAGGTTCCATCCCTCGTTGGATCCAACCATATCAATAATTGAATCTCATACTTCGTGGTTGTGATGAATGGCCCGCTCCATTGCATGTTTCATTGTGATTTTCTTAGTTTATGATGATTGATGCTAGATTTTATATTATTATTGTCTTTTATTTCCACTGGATTATATGAGTTCATGAGCATGCATCATAATTAGGGCATCCTACGTCACTTCGTTAGGAGATCTAACCTACTCCACATGTGCATCAACATCAATCTCCTATGATGCTGCCTCCGTCACCACATGCGGCCGGTCGCCCATCGTAAATATCCAAGTCTACTAACCTGACCCACTCATAAAGTGGGTCATTCTCATCCTCTTCAACATATGCATGTTGTCCGATCGTCATTAGATCCAATGGGTTCTCCTACGCTTTTCTTCTTCCTTCCATGCAGAGCAGCCTCTCGTAGCTTCATGTTGTAGTGGTAGTACAGTAGCTTCTAAAACCACCTCTACCCCAATATGTTGCGTGCTTATTCATGTGAATGGGGAAGAATGTGCTCCAATTCCTTTCACAGGGTAAGGTGGACACCGTTTGTGCAAGCACACAGCCATCCACTGTAAAACCTCACGATCACTCTAGTACATGGCCTACCATTCGCCTAAAATAATATGAAAACTAACCTTAAGTTCTAAGAGGTAACTAATGCAGTCCACTCGCATGCCATCATCCGACTTGACCTCACAGTGACCTTGCACCCGAACATTCTAACAACGTAGTGAAATCTAATAATTTGTTGATGGCATATAGCAATAATGCTAAGTATAGACTAGTTAAGATGATGATAGAGAGACGGTAAGTGCAGAACATATTTACCTCATTACCAAACGTGCCTTTTGCCGAGTAGTGGGGGAATAACTTACCATACACCTCATGTACAACCTTCTTTAATGTATTGCCTTCGTAGACTCTTCAGCTGTAGTGGTACTTGGGATTGAGGAAGTACGCCGAAACCCAACATGATGCCAATATTTACACATCAGGACAATAATTTAGTCATACGTGCTATGCGAAGAACTAACAAAGTACTGAAGCAAATAGATGAAAAAAATAAATCATGTAACTATTTTCCAACCTGATAAAGTGGGTGAGAAAGAGTCATTTGCCAACGGTCGTTGATTATTGCATGCACCCATTTATATGCCTTGGGGACTTTGGCCTGGATGGTGTCTTTCATCAATTGTATGGACACACACAACGATCCCATCGACGGATGTCTTGTTATCGATCATCCTCAACACTCATAAATGGGCTCCAAAATAGCCACCACATTGCGCACGCACTCCCAAAATGCGTTGCTTAACACAAGATCCTCAATTCTCCAAACTACTCTCTTCCCGCTTATTCAAATCTGCGTATTCCTAAGAGCTGGAAAGTTCTCATAGCCCTTGTCAGTGTTTGAGGAGGCTATTTAAGGCGATATAATTTGTGGCGAACTCCGTCACCCCAGGGCGCATTATATCCCCACAACACACCGCACACATCTCAGATAATAACCATGTGTGGTTGTATACAAAAGTCACGATGCACCGTGCGTCAATAATAACAGCCTTCACTGAAGGCCTATCCCCGATCGCCTTCAACATGAGATCTATGCAATAGGTTGCACAGGAGGTCTAGCACATATGATACTTCTTCATTGTAGCCTTCCTCGCCCTGACAAATGCACTCCAACTGTCTATAACAAGCTGCACAATGTTCTTCCTCCTAACATCTTTCACGACATCATGCATCAGTTTGTAAATGTAAACTGTGTTTTTAATCTGATTATTGGCATCTATGGACTTTAGGAAAACCACTCGTCCCCTACAATAGACCATAAAATTTATGATCGACATCCTCGTCTGTCCACATAACTCTTCATCTCTACACACTCATCATCTAAATACTTCCCTATAATCTCATAGGGCATGGGCAACACTACACCCTCACCCCTACATTGCACTTCACTTATCATTATAGCCTTCCCCGCCCTCACAAATGCACTCCCATTGTCTGTAACAAAATGCAGAGTGTTCTTCCTCCCAACATCTTTCACAACATTACGCATCAATTTGTAAATGTAATAAGCGTTTTTATCTGATTATTGGCATCTGTGGACTTAAGGAAAACCGCATGTACCCTGTAATAGACCATAAAATTTATGACCGACATCCTCGTCAGTCTGGTGCAACCGTTACACATCAATGTGCAGCAATACATCCCTCATGACTACTTATCCATCCACATAACTCTTCATCTCAATGTACTCATCATCTAAATACATCCTTATGATTTCAAAAGGCATGGGCGGTACTAAAACCTCATCCCCACGTTGCATTTCATTTATCATATTCTTGAAGTGCAAGCCCGCTGCGACATTCGTGGAGATCTAATCATAGATTAAAAAAAACTTTGATATAAACTTCCCCACCGTCCTCACATCCCCTCCACTAAACATTTCCTTTAGTTTCTTGTGTCCCACCTACCTCTTTGTACATTATCAAACTGTACTCGCATGTTATTACTATGGCCCATACCCCATAACCCTTCCCCCCCAGAACTCCCCCACCACGCTCATGCTTAGACTCCTCAAATCTAGGCCTACTCGCTTCCGCCGCCTCTGCTAATCCATTTCCCAATGATCCCATATGGATTCCTCAATTGCGCATCCGTATTCAGGATCCTTCTCCTGATAGAAATCCCTTACATCCTCACCTGCAAATGGTGCTCGCCCTAACTCCCTAATCTCCCTCTCGCACGCAGCTCGATCATCTCTTATCTTCACTTTAATTATCTGGTCTTCCCTATTTCTTCTAACCCTACTTTCACTCATCCCCTATAACACTAAAATCTGATATTTGGTCCCAAAACCCTAATTCTAAGATTTTGATCCTATAATCCGAGAAATCATTTAATTCCCCGGACTAATGAATTTTTTATTGCACGTTTGGATCATAACCATGCAAGATTGGGAGGTTTCATCCTTCGCCGGATCCAATCCACGCAATACTTGAAATCCTTATTACGTGGTTGTGATGATGGCCCACATTATTGCATGTGTCCTTTTGATTTTCTTAGATTATGATGGTGAATGTTGAATCTTTTATTGTTATTGCTTTGTTATTCCACTAAATTATCTATGATCATATGCATGCATCATAATTAGGGCATACTACATCAGAGAGGAATGAGCATTGTTTCAAGGACAGAAGGTCCACAGTAGATGGGGTGATTAAGGTAGTCATAGTCTCATTAGGAGCTGGGCCCCTCGTGTATCTACGGCTATGGTTGTTCCTTTATTGCTTGTTTTGTCATGCTAGTGTAGCGTTGTATTCTTTTGCCGCCTTTTGGTGGGCTTCTCAATAAATTGTTGTTATCTCGAAAAAAAAAAAAAAAAAATCCATGATTCAAGATCTTATTGAAACTACTACTATGGGTTATTAATAAAGTATCCAAGAAAAGATCAGCTGAGAGCATCAAAACCTTGTAGTGTCCATACTGATATGCCAAGTGCATGCAAGCATCTGGGCCTCATAAGCCATTAGTTCCCATCATCTATTGAAACAATCAATAATCATTTGGAATCTTAAAATTTAAGAAACTGCACATGAGATGGTCATAACAGGTGAAATTCAATAAATCGGCATCTCATGAGAAAAGGTATCTCGCCAGTTCCATCAATTATGTCCATGTGTCACCGCAGTGGGCCATAATTGTCTAAATACTGGGATCCAAAACCAACAGAATGTAATGGTGAAATATAAGTCTGAACTTTTCTTCATTAGCTCTATATATGAATGCGCATTATGAAGCTGAAGAAACTGAAATGGAGCCAGAATGTGTTGTGCAGTCCAAGTTTATGAAATCATGGCGCTGTGGAAAGAAACTCAATTAGAATAACAACGAACGACTTACAAGTTTGAATAAATCCCGCATGCAACCCTATGAAAAGACAGAATCAGACACAAGAATTGATGCATCCGGGCCATCCAATTGTCCAATCAAGCCAGATTGGACATCAATAATGACTGATGGTGTTGTCAGGACCATCTAAAGGGTTCAAATTGTATATCAAGCCCAGATCAGCGATCAATGCTCAGGCCCATTCATCCATACAGATAGAATATCAGGACCATCAAACATCCAGATAGAACATTTAGACTACATAACCATAACCCTCCACATTGAGCTGATGGAAGATCAAGACCATATAAATGGTCCGGATGGATGTTTTGTACAAGATTGACAGTCCGATTAGACTGGTACCCACACATCTAATTGATCGGCCTGATTGACAACCAGCTGGACTGTGGGATCCACCAGTCCACCTTTACATCCTATAAAGGCCTTTCACAAAATTAAGTATTTTTGAGGGGCTTGTATAACATTACTGTGTGCAGTAGCAAGTTTTGAAATCATTCCTTAAAATTCCATCTCTTGAATGTGATTCCCAGTATAAGCCAAGCTGTAGGGATTGTCCAGCAGTCCATTTATTGGCCTATTTATCAAGATTGTGACAATCCAAATGGTGGAATTGATCTTCAAGTGGTATTTCTACATTTCAATTCAGTCTAAGTTCAATTCCTTTGTGTTTGCTACATCAAGAATTACCTGAAATGAGCTTTTCCCATCAGCAGGGCTATCATAAGATTTCATGTGAAGCATAACAGAATCAAAATGTGGAATAATAGCCGACTCTGCAGGTACCATCAAGCCACATATTCCAAGCAATGCAGCCGCACAAATCGATCGAAGCAGACTTGATTTGCCACCTCCATTTGGCCCAGTAAGAAGAAACAGTGATTGCATTATGACTGTATTCTGTATGGCATTGCCTTGTGCTGCATCAAACCAATATGGTGATAAGCCTATTATCTCCATTTTGTTAATTTCTTCAAGTGATTCATTTTCCTGCATCCAATTTCACATAAATCTCTAAGGGTGCGGGATTATCAGCAAGAAAACATACTAACGAGAGTGTAGTTCATATTTGCATATAAAAAAAAAGGCAAGAAAGTTATGTGCAACTCAGAAATTTTAGGATAAATATCGGCAATCTTGAGAAAAAAATCTGTCATGGTCTTTTTCTATTCTTCTTTATAGTAGATTGTGTAGTGAAAGTTGGTGAAATTGGACAAATAAATCCCAAGACCATCACTAATCATCATAGCCGTGTCCCAGCTATTTGGGCCCGCCTTCTTATGATTGCTTGGCATAAGTTAAATGAATGGCTACTTACCAGACATCAACCCTCCTTTACCCAGGCTTAGTGGCAACTAGCAGACCAATTGGATAATCAAAACCGTCCAATAAGTAGCAAGAAAAATGGACAGTCAAGATCGAGAGGAGAAAAAATAGGGCCAATCATCATTTTGAAACATTTGCTCAATAGACCAACCCTCTCCAGCACACCAATCAGATGATCCAACTAGTGTTGAAGTTATCACTGATATTATCGATAATATCGGTATCACCAGGGTGGTGATACAAATATCACTGGAAACGGGGATATTTCCTGGTATCGGCAATATTTTGGCGAAATATCACCAAAATATTGATAATTTCACGTTTTGCCAATATATCGCCAGCTTGTCAGTACAAATATTCCCTTGTATCAATTATATTGACGATATTATCACCAAGACAGCTGGAAAAGGGGGAAAACGTGAGAAAATCATATGAAATTTGGAAAAAAAAATAGAAAATTTGTTTTTTGTGAAATTTTTAAGGGACCCAGTTAGGGAAGTGGCTTCTCTTCATTTTTCATGAATCAAATCTTAGTTTCGGAGGAATTAGTTTCGGAGGAAAAACATTTGCACCTGAAATCATCGGTGGGTCAGAACACAAAAGGTGAGAAAATTTCAAGAAAAAACTTTTTTATTCTTAATCTTGGCATGGGTTGCTCTGTAAATCCATGCCTAAATCCATGTCTGCGCATGATTGTCATGCATTAACATGGACTTGAATTGAAAATTTCAACATTTGGTAGGGGAAATTGGAGAAAATTAGAAATAATGATTTTCTCCATTTTCTCCACTACAATTTGTAATTAGGTAAAAAAATTTATATGTCAATGAGAGGCGGATCTATCAATTCACCAAAAGCTTTCCATAATTCTAGATTTTTTTAAAATATTTAAAATTATGAAAATGCAAATAACAAATAGATTTTAATTTAAAAAATAATGATATTGTTTTATGAAATACTTATTAATTACTTCTATTATGGATGGATATGAGTGAACTGTAGCATTTTTTAATGAAAATTATTTTTTAGTAACTTAAAAATTATGCAAAATAAAAAAAATTGTTTACTAGTGTTATCAAAATCGTTATTGTATCGCAAATAGCAACAAGGGTTGAATTGTATCGAATCACAAATCGTATTGTAAATCATCAGATTTTTTTTATGATTTTCTTAAAAAGTTAAGGAAACTCAGCAAAATATAAATAAATCAGAAAAAAAAGTCACCAATCATCCATTTCCCATCAATATGCACCAAGGAATACCACGAAATCATGAAAAGTGGTAGAGGATTCTTACCTTTCCTTTATTTTTTGTTGGTCAAAAAATTTATCTTAAAATCATACAAGAATCCTTTAATAATTTGTGTTCTTTTTACCTTCTTAAGCGTAAAATCACATGAGAAAAGCAGCATTTGATTCTATATACCGACAAAAAAAGATATTTTAATTTATAGCCATCATTACCACAATACATATAGGTCAACATGATCAAAACTATCTATAAATAACATTCCAGATAAGTCATGGACATGGAATTAAAAAAAAAAAATTGCATTACAACAGTAAGGGCTATTACGTAACAGTAGCGGTGGTGACCCTTACACAATATGGGGCCGTAACGCCCAATTTGAAAAAATTGGCTCGTAATGGGCTGGTACATTTTTTTCATTTAAAAAAAAAATAAAAAAAAAATCAACCATTATAGAGACATAACGGCCATTACGAGGGGTGTAACGGCCGTTGTGGTCCGCATCGTAATGGCCATAAGGCTGGCTGTTACAGCCATTGTTACTGTTATTGAATACTATACCAATTTGGTGCTTCAACCAATTAAGAAGTAAGAAATCATAAGAAAATGCAAAATGATTTAACATCAAAGAGAATATCTAAGTAAGAAACCATAAGAAAATGCAAAATGATTTAACATCAAAGAGAATATCTAAGTAAGAAATCATAAGAAAATACAAAATGATTTAACATCAAAGAGAATATCCATCACATAATCTCTTGTAAAGAATATAATAAAGTAATTGACCTCTTCTAAACGATTCTTAAAGCCCCCACCAATTTAAAAACATAAAATAAAGCCAAGCTTAAAATAGAAAAGCACAAGTATAATTTGAATCATAAATCAAGATTTGAATCGTGAATCATAAATCAAGATTTGAATCATAAATCATAGGATTCAAATCATAAAATCGTAATATTCATCTAAAAGGGGATTCAAGGTGGGTTCAAATCGGTTTTGCTTAAGATTCAACTCAAATCGTAAACTGTAAATCATAAATCGTAGGATTTTGACAACACTATTGTTTACTTCTAAAAATCTAATGGTCAGATAGGTATGTTTTTCATTTCCCTTTTTTTTTTGTCTTGCTCATCATTTATTACTTGCATTTGGATGACATGAACTCATTTTGGTTACTATTGCACTGGTTTTTTATGACAGCACATGGATTAGGCCCCTAGCAAATGTAAACTTAATATGTATGGTTCTTTTTACAATATTTCGATTCCTGAATATATAAACATTTGTCTTTTAGAATCCCCTAAAGTTTCACTGAAAAATTCCACCTTTTCTTCATGTTCCCCTCAGTCAGAGGGTATCAGAGATATTGTTGGAGATATCGATACATGTTTCCATATCCCTGGCCATCAATACATGTAATGATACCGATACTACAAACACTGGGCCCAACCCATCTAATGAATAGCATGAAAATTGACGGTCAAGATCAAGTGGAGAAAAAAACCAACCAATTGCTATTTTGAAACATCAACTCAATAGATGCTATGGATTGCTTATGATTCGAAAGAAGCACTTCGGTTAGATGATGTCAACCATCCAATATATGACTTGTAAAAAATGGAGAGTTAGGGCAAAATGCTCAACATTCAAAGTGTTAGGTATTGGTGTTAGTGGGATCATCTCTTTTGCGTGACTTTTGCACCATGGCTTGCCCTTGGTGGTGTGGAATACATGGATAGTATAGATTGATGATCAGCGGTCCCAACATGCAATTCAAAGCTTTGGCAACATTTCTAAAATCCCTGTGAGAGAGGGTGAGAGAATAAAAATAGAAACAATCACTTTTTAGACTTCTCTTTCATTTTCCTTCTTCTATTACTGAATAATTTATGTATTTTTAGGGGGAAAAACTTTTTAAAAAATTCACAAGATCAAAGAATATTTTAAGAAGTCTTGAGAATCTTGTGGTTGTGCTGGTAACAATGCAAAATAGGATGAATGCAGATGGCATTAAATGACACTTGGAGTAGCCAATCATTAATCTGGATTGCCCTTTGTCAGCAACACTACTGGCAAACCATGTTTCGAAAATCATGCTGATTAGATGATGCTAATGATCTGATGAATAGCATGAGAAATGGGCAATCAAGATTAAGCAGAGAAAAATAGTCTAAATGATCATCTTGAAACATCAATTCAAGATGCCCCATTGTGGATTGCTAATGATTCTTAATAAGCACTTCCATCATGTGATGCTAATCATCTGATCTATGGGTCGTAAAAGCAGACAGTTATATGAATGAACAACATACTGATGCTAAGGATCATCTAATCAATGAGATTTTTTGCATCATCGCCTGTCAATAGTGGTATGGAACAATTGGACAGTCCAGATCAATGATTAGGTGTCCCACATGACATTTAAAAGCTTAGAGGACATTTGCTAATATCCCTATGAATGTGACGGATTTTAGCATTTCCATATGATGAAAGAATCTCTGACAAAAGCTGATTGCTTTGGTTTCCTGAAATTGAGATGAAACGATCTACAGGCAACTGTGTCAGTTAACACAAACATATTTTTCAAGGTTAACTACATCATCTAGGTATTGCTTTCAAGCCCCAAAATAAAATGAAGTATCCACAACTCTGTATTAACATCATTAATAACCACAAGTTAATTATAAGGTCAAGTAAGCAATACCAAGGACTTGGGGAACTCAACAAGAATAGGAAAAACCCACTTTCTTCTTCTCCCTTCACTGCAAAAGTGTGAATAAAACCAAAATCAGAATGCTGAATAGAGTTGCGGAACATTCAGGAAATACTAAAGATACACAAACATGAACATTTTTACTTGGAAAAGAAAAGACCCGTAAAACAACTGCTGACAAAGGCAAAAGTCGAAAAAGGAAAAAAAGAAGAAGAAGAAGAAGAAGAAGAAGAAGAAGAAGAGTAAAAGAGTCATTGCATTATAGGATCCGCTAAAATATACAAAAACTCTACCTCACATGTGAGAATAATGCCCTCGCTATGACAAGCAACATTGAGGAGAAGACAAGGACATTTATTTCAGTCTGCAACTCAGCAGAAAGCCCTCTCAACAACTCCAAGACCTCAGCCTTTGCCTTAGCGCATGCCTCATGGTACCTAAAAAAGAGACAAATTATAGCCAACCAATCATCATAATAAACTTGACAATATAACGAGAAACAACATATTGAGAAAGTTTGATATTTTATTCACTACACATCACCTATTTAATGCATCCTCCACCTTGCTTGTGGTAAACCATTCTTCTCCCACCTTTCTTCCTTTTGAATCTGTAGCAGGTTTGAGCAATTTGATTTGTTCTTCCCCATGGCTACCGGACCAAACAGATGGCGCAAAACGTTTTCCCTTGAACCAAACAGCTTCATGCTCTCTTGCATAGGATATCTCTCCCTTTGGACCTCCAAACGGGGACATGACAGCTTTTACTCTTAAAATGATAGGAAGGAAATCTTCCGTAACCTGGATAAACAGAAAAGTCCTCTAAAATTATATTATCAAAGCAGTGAAAAGGTGTCAATGTAATATCAGTCTACAAAAGGATAAACTTTTCAAGATTGCAAACACTCCACAAGAAAGCCCAAATGTCTGCTATGACCTAAAAATTCATGTTGAACCAGACAGCTGCAAATGGATTGAAAAGAGATATTACTTCTACAATACTAAAGTGATAATAGCATCGAGACTGTGGACTTCTAGTTCCATGTAGATTGAAGATGGAAGAGTTACACTCGTTACATAGGTTGGGCTGCGCTGCTTCGCACTTTTCCTAGGTGTGCACAGACACACACACCTGCATATGAATATGAGTTCTGAAACTAACATAGTTTCCTTAAACAAAGAACTATTGTGAAAACACCCTGCATGATGCCCTGTGCAATTTATTTTCCAAATTATGTTTCTTAAATGAAATTATCTTTATGTTGTGTGGGTCTGCACACATCTAGTGCACTTGTTCAGCTGCTCGAGGTTAAAGAGAAGGAAAAAAAACACACAGATGAACTCGATAATTTTTTCTTGGAGAGCCTTCAAGACGTCGCTCGGATTGGGTGCTTGGACTGGTCGGGCGACCGGTCTGCCCAGATGCGAGGAGGAAAGGCTGGACAGTTTTTGAATGCCCAGACCGGTTGGCCGACCGATCTGCAGTGGGCTCCGACCGGTCAGGCGACCGGTCGGTGGTGAGGCAACGTTGGGTGTGTTCTTCCCTGGACGGTTTGTTGCGTTGGGCGACCAGGTCGAGCGCCAACACGGCTTTCTTGCGCAGCACGCAGTAATGCGTAAGATGTTGCTAATTTCGGACTTTTACCTATTTAAAGGGTTGTAATCTGTGTTTAGCTGGTATCCTAAGGTGTCTAAAGTTTCCTATTCGTGTTAGGAAGAGGGGAGAGGTGTGTGTAAAAGAGAACTTGGGGTTTTCTCTGGTTTTTCCTTGCTTTTAGGCTGTCAATCTCTGTAATCTTCTGATATTCATAGTGGATCGTTTTGTGCCGTGGTTTTTTACCTATTGAGGGGTATTTCCACGTATAATCGGATTCTCTTGTGGTGAATGCTTGTGTGTGATTGTTTTCATCTTGTTTACTCGTTTGATTTCGTATTGCTTCATGAGTTCGGCGTTCCGCTTCCGTTGCCGGTTTTCCCAACAAGTGGTATCAAAGCGGTGACGTGGCTTCTTGTTATTCCTCAGAGGCACTGGTTATGAGGGGAAGAAGTTCTGAGCATGGAGGACACTCGAAATCGGAATCTAGGGCCAAGGGCAAAGGTAAGGCTAAGGTGAAGAGCTGAAATTGTGGCCAGGAGGGTCACATGAGAGGGGATTGTCAGAATCCCAGGTTAAAGCAAGAGAGGTATAGAAATTCTTCTAGAGAGGTAGCCAACACCTAAAGGACAGTGGCGATCTGTGTGAAGTTCTAACTGTATCTGGCAAGGAATCTCACAGTAGTGAGTGGATCCTAGATTCAAGAGCTTCGTGTCACGTATGTCCTGACCAGAGTTCATTCACGACATACAGGGAGTATGGTAGAGAATCGGTGTTTGTGGGCGATGGCTACACTCATAAGGTTATAAGTATTGGTACTGTGCGCATCAGGATGTTCGATGGGGTCGAACAAGTCCTGGAAGATATGAAGCACATTCCTAAGATGAAGATGAATGTGATTTCTCTTGGTGCACTCAAGGCGAAAGGGTGCTTATTTATTAGCCGGGATCGTTATTGTGAAGTGTTGAAGGGGGCACACGTGTGTATGAAGGCACGGAGGTGTGGCCATCTTCACAAATTGATCGAGAGCACATTCATGGTGGAGCTGCGGGAACGGCAGCGAGATCCACGGTTGCTCATATGTGGCAAGTGCCCAAGGGCCACATGAGAAGAGCGGAAAATGGCGTGAAAGTGCAAGGTTAGGGTCGATGGTGGCACGAGAAGCGGTAGAGCTATGATTGAAGATGAGATGACATTGCAAGGATGTGTTGTTTCGACGTTTGAAGCCTCAGTGGAGATTTTTGGAGAGTCATCAAGACATCGCTCGGATTGGGTGCTCAGACCGGTCGGGCAACCGGTCTGCCCAAATGCAAGGAGGAAAGGCTGGACAGTTTTTGAGTGCCCAGACCGGTCGGCCGACCGGTCTGCAGTGGGCTCCGACCGGTCGGGCCGACCGGTCGTTGGTGAGGCAGCGTTGGGTGTGTTCTTCCCTGGACTGTTTGTTTCGTTGGGCGACCGGTCGAGCGCCAACACGGCTTTCTTGCGCAGCACGCAGTAGTGTCTAAGATGTTGCTAATTTTGGACTTTTACCTATTTAAAGGGTTGTAATCTATGTTTAGCTGGTATCCTAAGGTGTCTAAGGCTTCCTATTCGTGTTAGGAAGAGGGGAGAGGTGTGTGTGAGAGAGAACTTGGGGTTTTCTCTGTTTTTCCCTTGCTTGTGGGCTGTCAATCTCTGTAATCTTCTGATATTCATAGTGGATCGTTTTGTGCCGTGGTTTTTTACCCATTGAGGGGTTTTTCCACGTAAAATCGGATTCTCTTGTGGTGAATGCTTGTGTGTGATTGTTTTCATCTTGTTTACTCGTTTGATTTCGCATTGCTTCACGCGTTCGGCGTTCCACTTCCGCTGCCGGTTTTCCCAACATTTTTAACTCGGGTTTTGCGTAGGCTTATGCCGCTCAAGCACAATGCATATTAGGCACCGTAATTATGATTAAAAAACAGCAATAGTGTCCCCGTCTGCAACTACCAATGTTGTGTGCAGTTCATTTGGACACTTAACAACAGCCAGTATCTCAAGGAATGAAACAACACCATGAAGTGGATTTGAGATTTCCTAAAAAAAAACTTTTTTCCTCTGCAACTGCTGGTATAATTTCAATGAAAAGAACATGACCAATGAATATACCATGAAATAGATAGAAGTAATAGAGTAGGGAAACACAGTGCAAAAGCACAAAATTACATGTAGCAAATTTGAATTACATTTGCAAGAAAAAGATATATCAGAGCAGAAGATTACAACAAATCATCATCACAAGGACAGTCTCTGAGACGTACTGCTTTAGATAAGGCTTCAGCTGCCCTCTCCACTTCTGCAAAAGCTTTTTCTGCATGAGCCCTCTTCACACGACCTTTCCATGAAGACTCCATATCCTCAAAGAAGTCTTCTGGAATGTTTGGGAAAGAACTTATTTCATGATCGTTTTCACCATCCAGGGAGATAATTTCACCTATTCTGCGTGAAATTAATCCACATTCCCTTACCTAGACAAAAGAATAAGCATAGTAAGGTAGGGAGCAAAGTTAATCAGATATCTTATACACAAAACAAGAAATATGCACATGAAGTTTCTGCTTTGAGGCTGAAGTCGGACTCCTCAGCTATAGCAGTGAAAAAAACAATGGAACATGAGAACCAATATTTAAATCCTGCAGAGCTCATTATGCCCAGAAACCTGCTGCATTAGCAAGTTCCATAGTCTGGAGAACATCGGACATATGCATACAAAAATATAATAAATACAAACAACAATAAATTATATAAAACACCAAGACAGACGGTTTAACACACTTGAACAGCTTATTTAATTTATCATCCAATCATATTAATGATTATCTAAGAATAACACTTGCTGTGAGACGTTTGAAATAACAACATATATAGGTCGCAACTGTCAAGTGGTATGCCCAATCATCAATCAATTTCATTCAATAGTACCATTGGGAGCAAGCCATGGTGCCAGAATCACACCAATCGGATGATCCTATCTCTTTGAATGAGACCAATCTGTTACAACCATCTGTTTTTTATGAGCCATAGATCACATGGTTAGAGTCATTAAATCAAAGTGCTGCTTTGAAATCATAAGCAATACAAACTGGGATCTACCAAATAAATGTTTCAAGATGATGGTATTTCATTTCCCTGCTCAATCTTGACTATCTATTTTCCATGTTATTGATCGGATGTTTAGGATCATCTGATTGTCGTGATTTTTGCACCATGACTTGCTCCTAGTTGTATAAATGAATGAACAGTTCAAGTGGATTACAGGTATCCCAATGTGGCATTTAAAAGCATTGGGGACATTCCTAATGTCCCTATGAAGGTGAGGACATTAGCAAAACCCATACATATATAGATATAAACACATTAAATTTTTATTTTTATTTTTGAAGGATAGAAATAAACACATTAAATGGACTTTTGTACTTAAAATGTTGAAAAAGGGAATCTTCAGAACCCAAATGTACGGTTTAGAATGAAAATAAGACAGGAAGTTCAATGAACTAAACATAATGTAGAATGTGAAATTTCATGTGGAATAAAAAATTCACTAAAGATAAACGAAAACTCAGAACAAACAAACTTGGATCTTAATTGCTACTTGGTTTGATTGCCACCGTTTGATCACTTGGTAAACAAACAAGGTATATTCTGTTCATTGCCTCTCGCATACAAGCATATTTGTGTAATCACAATACTATAACATAGCCACTAGCCAGCAATGGATGGCAGCCCATTTTACAATTGCAACACAAAAATGTAGATCTAAGTGGGTATTAGAGGGTATCCAAATTGAAGGAGATAAAACTAAGAAAGAAAACTCCATCAACTATGCTGTTGAAGGGAATTTTTCTGTCTCATCTGATACCCACTTCAGCTCTCTTGACTAAAACGATCTAAAAGCTTAATTTTGGAAAGAAATGACACATGATTCTATACTAAAAGTTTTGGAGATTCTAATATTTATCATTTAGATCACTGATGCCATTCTAGCCTCAAAGGTTTAAGACATCGTTGATACTTTAACATTTACTGCTAATCCCGGAGATCAAATCTAGAGTTCCAACATTCTGTCTAAGACAGTAAAGCTGCCTTTTTTAAGATGACACAATTTTATCAAAAGCAAGAGATGAAAAAGAAAAATCAACCATCACCTAGTTTATCCTGAACAGGTAAAAGAAACCCCACACAGCCCATGCAAAATCACAATGCATGCAAAAATGAACCGTTGACCACACATTCCAAAGGCATAAAATGCACACTAGATGCTAAGTTACAAAAACTTCAAAAATCACGCAACCATGTACCAGGTTCTCGCATTCAATCTTCAAACCAGTTGCCACCCAAGTAGGGTCTAATAACATCTGCAGGATTGCAAAGAGCTCAGAGCTTCCATACATGTGCAAAATTTCGTCAACAACATTCTTGATTCTTCGGAATTCTATATGATTAGCCTCCTTAGACTCCAGCAGTTTCACAAGCTGCAAAGAATAATGCAAAACTCAACATTCTAACCAATAGAACGAAATGATACACAAATAAATCTGTTTGGACAATCCTAACGTGGAACAGATAGGAAATTTAATCATTGGTAAATAATTAAAAACAAAGTGGAAAAAAATTCTGGAGAATGTTAACGTAATCATAGTTTACCATAGAATCCACACTTTGTTTCTCTCTCTCTCTCTCTTTTTTTTTTTTTGGAGGAATAGTACTCCACACAAAATTGGGATGGAAGAGGAGTGATAATAGAGAGGAGAGAGAAATAAAATAACAAAATACAGTCAATAGTGACTACTATACTACACTCCATAATACTACTGCAGTAACTCTGCAGGGATAATCAAGGGTGAGATTTAAAAATGATTAGTGGTTGATATTAAGTCTAGATTGCGGTACATGGTTTGTAGATTCCATATGGCTCAAGTGGTTTGTGTATAGCCCCACCTTCTTCATCTATAAAGAAAATAAACTAAGTTGTGGGGGAAGAAAGCCCTTGAAATCAACTACTTTGAATTGCGTGGTTTGTGTAGAAATTACATCTTTTTTTCCCTTCAAATATCCACTTCTCTCTCTTTCTAAAAACCCTTGATACCCTATCCCTATATCAATAAGCCTCGTGGTATTTCCATAGCTTTTTTTTTTCTCTTTTCGATGTATAGTTGAAAATATAGCTTTGTATATATTGATCACGCAATCCTATTTGTGATTACACAATACAACAACATTTATCTCTTACCTCCCTCTCTTGTTATGGCTGTTCACAACATCTAATTTTATGCAACCTGGACATTAGACATGCTTCGGTGTAGCACACAAGCAGGAGTTGTCCGACCCGGGATCCAAGAAAATCCCACTTCCCACCATGTCGAAACACTCATATAAATGATGTTCAAGAACGTAGTCATTTTATTCTTATCAATACAAATTATCATTTACATCATAGATGATAATGCACAAGTTGCTGAAAGATGATCATCATAACTACAAGCACATTAGAACTGCATAGTATAAAAATTCTTCTAAAATACAAGATAAAAGATGAAGTTTTTATTTTTTTTTCCTAGCACGGAAATTTTAGAAACGAATAGTGCTTGTCACATAGACATAGTTTGACTTCATACAAGATATCACGGAATACTATATCAATTCCAAATTTTGCATCTTCAACTAAACCATGTGTGTATCAGTATAAATCACTATCTGAAACAGTCAAGCGGGCATTCATTGTCTTCACACAACATTAGGCACCAAGATGAGTCAGCAATGAATGAGCTGAAAAGGTCTGCCCTAAATTGGCCATAATATATATATATATATATATATATATATATATGAGCTGAAAAGGTCTGCCCTAAACACTCATATAATATATATATATATATATGAAAGATGAAATGAATCTTATTAAGGCCAACAGCCAGAAAAGAAAACAAAGCAAAACAGTGAAAGGAGGCTAAAATAATATGTTATACATCAAAAAATAAATTGGTTTTGAAAACAGGATTAACAAAATATTGTTTTCAGAATCATCAGAACCATCAATAACAATCGTGTAAGATCATCATAGCCTCATCCTGACTCTTTGGGGTCGTTTCGCCTTCTCATGATTGCTCGGCAAAATTTCGACAACAGGCACCCTATCTGAGACCAACACTCCTTAACCCAGGCTTGGTACAGCTAGCATATCACGACCAGGTGGAGTTGATCTCTTGGGAAAAGTTAAGAGGTAAAATCCGGCAACCCAGATGTGCAAGGCAGCATGGTAGAAAAGGGAAACCAGGTGACTTTACTCTTTCCACCTTTCTGTGGATTTTTTTTTTTTTTTTTTTTTTTTAAAGGCTGGCCATTTAAAACTGCCCAAGTAAGCTTCCAAATAAAGGTGGTATCCAGACTTGCAGGATAGCAATTGGTCTCGTCAAAGAACCATGTGAGATAAGCAAAACCTAAAGAAGTTAGCAATGAGACAAAATATCATTCTCTTCTGATGAGGCACCAAGAATATAACCTTTGCAGCCGATATACAAGTGAACTCAGGAACCGGACAAGTTATGTTGTTCATAAGCTTGCATGTTGCTGCAAAAAGAACTATGATTTAGTACACGTTAAAGTATTAGCTCACAATGAGATGAATCCAAACAAACTGAAAGGCCCCAAAAGTACTATAATTCAGTACCACATTTTAAAGCATTATAGCTCAAATATGAGATGAATCCAGGACAAAGGGAGGGGGGGGAGTGAATAAAATCTAGAATGAGAAAACAAAATTTATTAGATGCACACAATTTGGATATGCAATAAAAAAAAATGAAAAAAGGACTTAGGCATGAGGAAACAAGATTTTGAAATAAATGATAATCATTTACATTAGAAAACAGACGCATATTGATAAATGACCAAGATTTATTCTTTTGCTTTCCCTGTATTCGTTGTCTGATTTGAAGAAGAAACTAAAATCAGTGGAGATTACTAATTGGGAGGACACAATAATCTTTTGATGTAAAAACCAAAAAGACATTCTAGGAAAACTGCAATCCAAGCAGTGGCAGAAAAGAATTCAGTTACGCACTGCATTTATCAAATTGCCACCCAACCAATGCAGTGTATTTTAAAATGCAAGGACCCAAGAATCGTTCCATTTGTCACCAAACAGATAAAAGGAAAAGTCAATAACTAAGAAGCAGAGGTCCTCACAATCCCCCCAGCAAGCTGACTGATACTCATGAATGAGAAGATGCAACGTCTCTCTGAAATCAATAAGCCAGAACTGAAAATATCTTAAAGACTCATAACCAGCACCAACAATCACATAAGCCTCAATGTCAGTGATGGGTAAGCAGCAAGGTATTTGATAACGGTGACAGTGGCCAGCCACAGTGAAAACCATTGCATCACATGCCATAACTGTTGAAATTTATTTTTTATTAAAATAAAAAATTACTGGAAATTTTCCATAAATTGAAAGGATTTCAAATATGTGATCGTTTCTAATTTTGAACATGATTATGATGGTGTAATAGTCCATTCTTTCGTAAGAATGTTGTCTTGGGCTATCTGATTGTTTTATTAATTGACATACTTAGATTGACTCCAATTTGGGGGACCACTAGAATGCCCCCAAATCAACCCAAAATTAATACAATTTATCGCACTCATCCCACTAATGCACATCCCTAAGCATTCGACATCATTCCCTTAGCATTTTTTTTAATTGAAATTAAATTCGGATGAATAGTGTCGCCGATTTGGGGGACAACTCGAATGCCCCCAAATTCATGTAATCTATGGCACTCATCCCACAAATGCATATCCCTAAGCATTTGGCATCGTTCCCCTTAAGTAATTTTAAGAAAAGTTTGAAATTGAATTCGGATGAATAATGTGGTTATTTGGTGGACCACTCAAATGCCCCAAATCGGCTCCAAGTGCATGCAATCCATGCCTATCATTCCACTAATGCATATACCTAACCATTTGACATCATTTCTCCCAAGTAATTTTTTAGAAAAAAAATTCAAATGAAGTTCTAATGAATAATGCCACCAATTCGGGGGACCACTCGAATGGCCCCAAATCGGCCCCAAATGCATGCAATTTATCGAACTCATCCCACTAATACATATCCCTAAGCATTGGACATCATTCTCCCTGAGTAATTTTGAGAAAAAATTAAAATTAAAATCGGATGAATAGTGTCACAAATTTGGGAGACCACTTGAATGCCTCCAAATTGACCCCAAATTCATGCTATGGCACTCATCCAACGAATGCATATCCCTAAGCATTTGACACCATTCCCACAAGTAATTTTAAGAAAAAAAAATCAAATTAAATTCAGATGAATAGTGTCATAGATTTGGGGGACCGTACGAATGCCCCCAAATTCATGCAATCTATGGCACTCATCCCACTAATGCATATCTCCAAGCATTTGACATCATTCCACCCAAGAAATTTTAAGAAAAAATTGAAATTAAATTTGGATGAAATGTCGCCAATTTGGGGACCACTCGAATGCACTAGAGCATTTCCTAAAAAATTATGCTTATTTCATCATCCGATTAACAAATCGGTGGACATTTATCGGACAATCAAGAATGAAAATTATTCAAAGGTCCTGTTTCAACAAACAAGTGTCCGCAAATCAACAGTTACGATCATTCAAACAATTTGATTTTGGGACTGTGACTTAACAAAGCGGTCCCTCGTTTTAATCGGTTCATTTGATTTAATATGCCGCATGTACAATTTCTAAGTGCAAGTGTATCTGGTGACAGTATCAGCGATGTCAATATATGTTTTCATATCCCCGATCATCGATGCATGTCAAGCTACAAATACTCTGAACACTAATAAGGACCAATCTACTCATCAACCAGGTGATCAAGTGACCTGGATGCATTAGATATTCCATCGTGAGGATTTTTCCATTGACATGAGTTTTCATTACTGCAATAACCAAGACAAAAGGAGAACCACATGCCTGTTTCTCAACTCTTGTGACCAATTTGGACACAAATGTATGGCAAACAGTGAGATAAGTGCCCACCAAATTGCAGAAACTAGACTTGGACACGAACTAAAGATGGTGGGAGTCAACCATGACTATCGACTGACGTATAAATAAGGAACCATATAATTCCAAGAAAGAGAAAACCAATAGCAATGAGAACAAAGGAGTAGTTGCAAGGGGCCTTTGTAGAAGGTCATCAGATAGTCAATAGTACGTTGATAACTCATAAGCTAGTTGACTCATATGCTAGGAAGGGTGAAAAAGGAGTTATTTGAAAGTTGGATATTGAAAAAGCATATGACCATGTAGACTAGGCTTTCTTAGACTGTGTTGGGGCAGTTGGGATGTGGACTAAATAGCGCTCGTGGATCCGTGCGTGTGTTCAATCAGCTAAATTTTCTATTCTCATTAATGGTTCCCCGAATGAGTTCTTTCAAGCCTTAAGAGGATTGCATCAAGGTGATCCATTATCTCCATACTTATTTGTGGTGGTGATGGAGGCTTTGGGTGGCATGATTGATAAAGGTGTCACGGTCTACTTACTTAAAGGTTTCAAAGTAGATAACTCCCTTTTTCAAGTGTCGCATTTACAATATGTGGATGATACGCTACTTATGTTTGAGGCGGATGAATTGGAGATTGATAATATGAGAATGAGAGTAGTATGTTTTGAGGTTGTCTTGCGCATGAAGGTGAATGCGAGCAAATGTGAACTATTGGGATTAGGTTTGTCAACAGTAGGAGATGGGTTATTTTGCCAAGGTTTTTGGTTGTAAAGAAGGCTCTTTTCCGACAACATACCTTGCGCTTCCTCTATGTATAGGGAAGTTACCGGTATTTTTGTAAGACCCGTACCCTGAAGTGCCCTCCGTACGTTTAGTTTTCGGTACCGGTACGTCCCGGACGGACCAGATTAGAGAGCCTTGATCGCGACCCTGATTTAGTGCCGCAACGACCTAAGACTTGTACCCTTGCGACCGTGCGGGCGCCACAATTCCAGCGCCGCGCGGCACGCCCCATTGCGATACCCGGTGTGAAAGATGCGTACCTTTGTGCAATCCGAGGTGGGCCACACAACACGCGTGTGGCGTGGGCCCCACTTGCACAAATCCCAACAACATGTCAAATCAATCACCATCACCCTTACCCATACCCCTATCATTACCCTAACCTACACACACCAACTCCAACCCATACCTCTCTCCCAAAGTCAACTCCAACCCATTCCTCCCATCCCATCATCATCATCATCACCTAAAGTACCCCCCTCTCCCATGCAAGAGCCATACGTAGGGGGGGGTGGCCTTCTCATTCCCATTTTTTTTGCAAGAAAGAGAGAAAGGAGAGAGAAAGAGATTTGAGAGAGAGAGAGAAGAGAAAGAAGAGAGAGAAGTAGAGAGATTTAGAGGGAGATCAAGAGAGAGAAAGAGAGAGTTAGAGAAATTGAAGGAGGAGATTAAGCTTGGAGGACCCCGATCATCATCCGGACCGTCCGATCGGCAATCCAACCGTCCAACCATCATTGTGAGTGCAAACCTTCCCCCCTTCTTTTCGTTTACTTTTCATTTTCTTCCCTTGGGCCCACCTTGTGATGGGCAATGAGATGGATGGGCTGGATCGTCCATGAATGGGTCCCACCTTTTGATGGTGTGGATCCCACTTGGGGGCCTATTTTGTGGCATATTTAGTGTGGCCAACAGGCCACCATGACGTATGTTGTTCATCCACGCTGTCCACCATGTGGGCCCACCATGTGATGGCCCAGCTGATAGATGGAGTGGATCTTACACATGTGGGCCCCACTTGAAATTATTAAAAAAAAAAAAGAGAGAGAGTGAAGGAGAGGGCCACTGGACAGTCAGCGTCCAGGGGACGCTGCTGCCCAGCAGCGCCCGAATGCTACCTTGGGCTTGACCGTGGGTCCCCACTCGTGGGACCCACCTTGATACATGTATGTGATCCACGCCGTCCATCTGTTTCTCCAGCCCATTTTAGGGCTGGATACCAAAAATGGAGTAAATCCAGATCTCAGGTGGACCACACCATAGAAAAACAGTGGAGGCAAGGATGCCCACTGTCAAAACTTCTTGGGCCCACCGTGACCTTTGTAGACAGAATCACCCGCCCAATATTGGGCTTATTAGGTCCCCAGCGAGCTGGGAAACCTGATGAATGGATTGGATTTTCCCTAAGTGGGCCCCACCTGAATTAAACTAAGAGAAAAAAAAATAAGAACGTCCAGACGCTGGACGTTCACAGCGTCTGGGACGCTGGAACCGTCCAGCGTAAGGACGGTTGGAATGGGGTCCCCACTCGTGGGACCCACCTCGATGTTTGTGTTCCATCCACACCGTCTATCGGTTTTCCCATATCATTTTATGGCTGGGGCCGAAGGATGAAGCCGATCCAAATTTTTAGTGGGCCGCACCACATGAAACAGTGGGGTGAATGATGTCCACTGACGAAACTGTCTCGGCCCACGCTGATGTTTGTAGACCCCGTAACATACCCAATATTGGGCTCGTTAGGTCCCCCATGAGTTAGGGAACCTGATGAACGAGTTGGATCAGCCTTATGTGGGCCCCACTGGACCAAAACCAAGAAAATAAAATTAAAAAAAGAAAAAGAAAAAGAAAAAGAAAAAGATAAGAAGAAGAAGTCGCTGACGCTGGGCGTACCAGCGTCCTTGGACGCTGGCTCGTGCCAGCTGGTGGCCCAGTTGTGGGTCCCACCATGATGCATGTGCTGTAATCCACACCGTCCATCCGTTTGGGGAGATCATTTTAGGGCATGACTCCAAGATTGAGTCAGATCCAGGTCTCAAGGGGGCCCCACCACAGAAAACAGTAGGGACAATGGCCCTACCGTTGAAACCTTCTTATGGCCCACCATGATGTTTATTTGAGATCCAACCTGTTCATAAGTTCACACATACATGGAGGAAGGAAAAACAAAAATATCAGTTTGATCGGGAACTTCTGTGGGCCCCGCTTGTAATAAAAAAAAATAAAAAGAAATATATATATAAAAAAAAGGAGGAAGAAAGAAAGGGATCGCTGGACAGGCAGCGTCCAGGGGACGTTGCTGCCCAGCAGCCTTGTGGGCGCCACTCCATGGGCCCCACTCGTTGGGCCCACCTAGAATGTATGCGCTTTATCCATTTCGTCCATATGTTTTTCAACTCATTTTAGTGGCTGAGCCAAATTTAAGCATATCCAAACCTCTAGTGGATCATGCCACGGAAACAGTGGGAATAATGATCTCCACCGTTGAAATCTTTCCAGCCCTACAGTGATGTTTATTTGTCGTTCAACCTGTTCATAAGATCACATGTATATGGATGAATGGGAAAACAAAAATATCAGTTTGATTCAAAACTCTGGGGGGCCATTTGGGCGCCACGCTCCAAGTAGCGCGCAGGTGGCCCACCTTGTGGGTCCCACCACGATGTATCTGTTTTATGTATGCTGCCCATCTGCTTTTCCATATTATTTTAGGGCCGTGGGCCCTCATAATGAGGTAAATACAAACCTCAAGTGGACCACATTGTAGGAAACCGTGGCCATTGATGCCCACCTTTGAAACCTTCCTTGGGGCCATTGTAATGTTTATTTTTCCATCTAACCAAAGGTGATGGGGCCCAACTTTGGGTCCCACCTTGATGAATGTTGAGTATATCGTGTCGTTCTTCTTGGCAGGGGTGTGGGCCCAGTTTTAGGTGGGCCACACGTAGAAAATAAGGGTGATTGAATGCCTACCATTGGAAACTTTACAGGACCCATCTGTTATGTTTATTTGCCATCCTTCCTGTTCATAAGTCACCCAGCCATGGGTGGGGTTCCACACGTGTGGTGTGCGGGCCCCACCATGGTGTTTGTTTGCCATCTCACTTGATTAGTGGGAAAGCACAAATATTGAGTTGATCCCAAACTGTTGGGGCCCATTAATGTATGTGGCTTCCCCACTCCTTTGTGCGGTTATACCCAACCACGGGTCCACCTTGTTATGCATGTGTTCTATCCACATCAGCTATTGGCCTCCATGGTGTGATATGTATGTCGGCCATCCATAAGAACCGCCTTAATTTTGTGCTTGATCCAAACCATCCAAATGAATGAACCCTAACATGTTATGTACAGGATGGCCCTTGGGACCACCTTAGTGTGCGTGTTCGAATGACCGCGTTGTCCATCCCGTGGACCCACCTTGATGATTAGCTTTGTAAACCCTTATTGAAAGGTCATCCTTAGAGTTTGCTTGATCCAAGTCACAGGGCTACCTTCTTAAACTCACCCTGTGGAACCGTCTTGTCAATTCACCTTGTTAACTCACCATGTTGACCCGCCTTGTTGACCCGCCTTGTTGACTCACCTTGTTGACTCAGCATGTTGATTGATCTTGGTAACTCAGCTTGTATACTCATATGACTCACCCCTTCTACCCTTGTACCCAATTATTAAAGACCACCATATCGTGTATATCTCATCCACACCGTCCGTTTACCTTTAGGGCGAGTGTGGGGCTCATCCTCGACGTTCGTATGTCATCTAGGCCATCCATTATATGGAGCCTATCTTGTAGTATGAGGTTAGACCTGTTGTCCCTTTTTTGACCTCATTGTATTGACCATCTATCGCAGATTACCCTACCATTTATAATCCTCTGTCATGACATGTCTATCTTGCAACCCCTTCTATGACATTCCTTTTACGGACCATTATTGTGTTCATCTCCACTGTATTACAGGATTATGGGTCTCGGCGTGATTTTGAGTATTCCACTCTTGTCGCTCAAGTAGGTTCTACCTTTGATGTGTCGGTAGTGTATTCAATCAATTTCTTTCCATTTGGGTTATCTGAATGTTGAAGGTTAATCCACACCGTTTAGTTGTTGGACCATCTGTATTGTTGTATACCATCCATTTAGAGTCTTATCTCGTTATGTTTGCTTGTATTATAAGTGAATTATCTTTTTATGCTATTTTTGATATGTCTGTTGCCACACGTAGTGTTGTTGGAATACTCATATGTGATCTTTATACTATATGCTTCGACGACCACCATGCATGTGTAATGAGTATGCATCCCGAATCACCATTGTTAGTTGGGGACCACTAGGGCATAAACGCATTCATAAAGCATTCGAGATGTAGTCGCGCAAATGTAATTCATGTGCTCTCTATCGCAAACCTCTCCAATAGGTATGGGACTATTCGAGGACAGGAATCTATCATCCTGACTTACACTGTATGGTAGGAATAGCTTAGCATACCTTGTAGCCCTTGGTGCGAGATTCCCTGGCTAGCGACATCCCGCACTATGACTCGATCATTCATATGTGTCCCCTCATCTTAATCATATCTCAAATAGGTTGGACTAGATTGATTTATTGCCATCGTGGTAGATGGGCTACTTGTTGGCACTCATACTGTATACTTGACTCATGCATCATGAATGCTTGGCTCATCTGATTGTCTTGTATCAACCAGCCATATCGGTCGTGATTGTCGTGCAGTTCATTACCAGCTGACGGTGACATTGTGTTTGAGACCTTATAGTTTTATGGTGCTCTTTGGAGACTTACACGAGCATGTCGTCCCACGTTTGTATGCATGGTTGCATTTCGCACCGTCTGCTTGTGCCGCATATAGCATGGTTACTACGTTGCAACCACAGCTCCATCGTGGTTTGCAGGAACACCGGAAATATGTTATCTTTAAACAGGATGCCATAGATGTCCCTTGGTGAAAGTCCCTGAACCCGTTGGTACCAAGGTGGGTGCTCCATTCAAGGACCGGGTGGTTTAATCATACACCAGTATGCCGAATACCAAACGGCGGTGTTTTCCACTGCACGTGGTCAGTTTGGAAGGAGGTCTGACCTAACCTGCTGGAAGAGTGTTGGCAAAGGGGGTTGAGTTTGACCAGCTGTGAGTAGGTCCGCTATTGCACCAGATAGGCTTTGGCATTCTACTGGTGAGTAGTGAGGTCTGTGAGACCCTGGTGATGTTCTGTTTCAGAGATGGTATTGGTATCACTGTATGGTGTTGGACGGTCCTGATGTGGGCGGGTGTGATGTGGGAGGGGCTGTATGCCTGGGCGAGCTACCACACTGGGCGAGCTACCAGTTCCGAGTCCTGCATTGCTTACGTGATTGCGTTATGACTGTTCGTATCTGGACCACTGTACTTAGAGGTGGTGATTTGCATACATGCATTGGATCATTATATGCGACATTAGGCTCTGTAGGCCATCGCATAGTTTGAGTATATAGCCTTGGTAGGCTGGTTACCTGTATTGCATGCTTGCATAGCCATGGCAGGCTGGTTATCTGTATTGCATGCTTGCATAGCCGTTGTAGGCTGGTTATTCATATCATATGATCGTGTAGCCTAATTAGGCTAAGTTTTGGTCTAGATTTCTCATCATGCTTTACTGCGTACTCTGATATTTATCATGCTTGTCATACGCATTGTGCACGCACACACGCACTCACAAAGCTTCGTTCGAAGCTTATGCGCGTTTGTTACGCTGCAGGTTATACCAGAGTGTATCAGCAACGTTGAGTTGGAGTTGAGAGCGAAGTAGCAGGAGGTGCCGGATTGTGCACAGTTTTTATATTTACGCATTGTGTATTTACCTTTCAGTACTGTATATAAACGAAATGATTTAGTGGAAATATTGTATTTGTCTTTGATGGTACTCATATGGTGATGCTCATGTTTAAAAAAAAAATTTCAGACCCTAAAATCCTCCTTGTGATATCCCAGGATCGGAACCTGACATGTGGGGTTAGGATCCGAGATCGGGGTACTACGGACGCTGCCACCTCTGAATTCGGGTTACAGCGAATGGACGTCGAGAACCGAATTTGGGGCGTGACAATTTTCGTGGGATAGAGTTATTGAAAGGTTTGTGAGTAGGTTATCTTGTTGGAAGAATAGGCTCTTTTCATCAGGTGGAAGATTGTTGCTGATTAAGTCGACAATGTCTAACCTACCGGTCTATTATATGTCTTTATTCAAATGTCCAAAGTCGGTGGTGGATAAACTCGAAAGAATCAGAAGAGAATTCCTATGGAGGGGGGTGGAAGAGAAACAAAAGTTTCACCTTATAAAGTGGGAAAATGCGTGCAAACCTTCGGATCATGGGGGAACGGGTCTTCGAGTATTGAAAGACATAAACTTAGCTTTATTGGGGAAATGGGTGTGGAGATTTGGAGTTCAGGAGATAAGTTTCTGGAAAGAGGTTGTTGTGAGAAAGTATGGCTGTCAAGAAAACTCAAGATGGACCAAGGCGTCATCCTTATATAGAGCATCGTCTCTCTGGAAAACAGTCCCTACATTGAAAGATAGAATTTGGAAAGAGGTGAGTTTTACATTGGGTAATGGAGAGGGGATTAGATTTTGAGAAGATGTTTGGATAGGGGAAAACGATTCCCACGATTAGCAGGAATTGCGCAGGATCCGAATATGGTGGTGGTCAGATGCTTCTCATTTCAAGGGAGACTATTATTTGGGCTCCTTGTAGGAGAGATCTATCAGACGTCGAGGCAGAGGACTTTTTGTGTTTATTGGAGCTGCTAAGTAAGATTCGTCCGATTGTCTCTCAAAGTGATTCCATGGCATGGCTAGCTGAAAGATCCGGAAAGTTCTCAGTAAAATCTTTCTACCGAAAAATTAGTGGTGGATTAAATCCTTCCGAAGTGAGCCATAAAACGTTCGTTTGGAACTATGGAGTTCTAACAAAGGTAGCTTTTTTGGCGTGGCTCGTGGGAAGTAACAAGGTGCTCACGGTGGACAACTTACACAAGAGGGGTATGATTCTTCCAAATGTGTGTCTTTTGTGCTACAAATTTGATGAATCAGTGAATCATCTTTTCTTACATTGCAACTTTACTGCAAAGATTTGGGTCGAGTTCATTGCCAAGCTTGGGCATCAATGGGTAATGTAAGTTTCTATTGAAGCTCTATTCCTCTCTTAGCATGATGGAGGAAGTGGGGAGTGAGGGAAGAAACTATGTGTCTGTCTCCCAATAGCAATTTGGGTTCTTTGGTTGGAAAGAAATAGTCGTTGTTTTCGAAATCGAGAAAAACCACCCTTAGTGGTATGCAAAATGGCTAAGGAGTTGCTTCTGGAATGAGCGGTTGCAGAAAAATTCATCACGTTAGATCAGTTTTACAGATGTTGGAAAGAGTCATAGTTGTCTCTTGTTCTCATTTCTTTTTCTTTTTTTTCCTTTTTTTTTTCTTTTTTTTTGTATTCTTTAGGCTTTTGACTTTTCTCATTAAAATTGTCACTACAAAAAAAAAAATAGCAATGAGAACAAGCAACGAGAAAAGATGAAAAGCTACTAAGGAAACAACTGCATGACATGAGATTATTTAGAGAGATCTTTCCAACTAACAATGATGATTAAAATCTCCAAAATCATGGAGAATATGTAGTGAAGATTGATAAATTTTGATATCATACAAAAATTGATAATAATGAAGCACAACTAAGGCTGAAGAGGAGCAATGAATGAAGCGAGAACATACACCCAGCTCAGTATCCCAACTAGTGTGCATCACTCTCATGACGCGGCATAGGCCCAGGATCAAGTCTTACAACGGACATTTGGCGAACACCCTAACACTCCCACCCCAAAAAAAAAGAACCAAGAACAGACCATGCGTATGATGTCCATACTTATCAGAAGAGACCATAACCAAAAGAATAAACAAATGCAACACGACTGATATGAGGAAATAAAATATGGCAATGTTATGCACTAAATAATCATGAACTTAGTAATGGTTATTAGTGACAAAATGACAATAATCAAGCAAAATGTGACTTTCAATTTAATCAGAGTATAACTAATAAAAAATGCCCTCACATTGAATTGCTGACGCAATCACATATGGAGGAGGATTAAGAAGAAGATCTCTGATATACCTGAGGAAAAAGCACAGCAAAAACGATATCGATATTTGAAGCATCTTCAATGCTGTGAAGCAACAGAAATGGCACAGGAAGTGTACAAGTAGTTCATAAAAACTTGATACCATAACAGACATGAACAAAGTTAAAGGTATGTTAATTACAAAGTTTTTTTTTTTTTTTTTAACAATGATAATTTATTCGAAAAAAAAGGCCAAAGCCATATATACAAGAGAAGAAAAAGGAAAAAACATAACCCCTCAACACTACAACATACACGAGAAGCTATTAGAAGCTTGCGCCCATTCCAACGCATGAGATTTTGCCCTTACAAAGACTTCCGGAACCTACCCCTTGCGATTTCTAAAGCATTGATCATTCCTTTCAAACCATATATCCCACAGTCCTACTAGAAGACTTAAATGCCAAACTTTCCTCCTAACCCTTCCAATTCCCCCGCCATGCCAACTCAAGAGAATATTATCCATAGAGTTTGGCGCTCCATATAACTTGAGGAACATATCTCTAGCAAACGAGCATTGGATGAACAAATGATCCACCGTCTCCTCGGCCTAAAGGCATAAAAGACGTACATTTGGCAAAATCATATTCCTTCTACGAAGATTATCCACTGTAAGCACTTTTTTCCACCCTACTAACCATGAGAATGCAACCACCTTTAAAGGATCACCATAGCTCCAAATAAAAGACATCATGCAAAACTCCCCCGAATTAGCCTCCCCGCTTATAAACATATAAATGGATTTCACCAAGAACTTTCCATATTTTTCTTGTAACAAGATTTCATCAAACTTCTTACCACTTCAGGAGTTTTTCCTGATATCTTTTGTTTGGAGCTACGAGAAGCACCAAACAAAAGACATTAGGAGGGACTTTATGTGGAAAGGAGCAGCAGGAAGCCATAAATTTCATCTCCTTTCCACATAAAGTCCCTCCTCAGCTTTTCCAATTTATTTAGTACTAACTTTGGGCATTTGAATAACGACATATAATAAACTGGGAGATTTGACATCATCATCATCCTGATCAACATTCCCCCCTCCCAACGATAATTGATGAGTTTTCCAACAAGGCTGACTTCTTTCAAATCTTTCGATCACTTTATCCCACAGATGTTTCGTTGGTTTACCAATACAAAGCGGAAGCCCTAGATATGACGTTGGAAAAGTACCCTCCCTACACCCGAATTTGTAGGTAAAAGTCTTTGTTTCCTCCTCCTGAATTCCCACCCCCAAAATTTCACTCTTGGTAATATTAACTTTTAAACCCGAAACCACCTCGAAACTTACTACGATTGCTTAAAGATGTTCTACAGAAAGCGGCGAAACCTCACAAAATAACAATGTGTCATCTGCATACTGTAAATGAGTAACCTGGAATTCAGAATTATCTACTTTAAAACTTTCACAAGCCCGATCTCTACCCCTCTATCTAACAATCTGCTCAAGGCCTCCATAATCACTATGAACAAATATGGAGATAGGGGATCCCCTTGATGTAAACCTCTCGACACTCAGAAGAAGCCATTCGGAGAATCATTCAACAAGACTGAAAATTTTGCTGATTTCACACACTCTTGGATCCAAGTCTACCACTTAACCCCACATCCCAACCTCGTTAGCATATAATCTAAGACATCCAAATCGACATGATCATAAGCTTTTTCTATGTCCAACTTGCAAACCAAGCCTTTTGACCCTCTTTTGTTGCACGCATCAATACACTCATTCGCCACCAAAAAATTGTCAATGATTTGCCTTTCTTCGACAAAAGCCCCTTGAGATTCTGAAATTGCTTCTCCCAACACTGCTCGCAATCTAGAGGCGAGTAACTTAGCCAAGATTTTGTAAGGGCCTCCAATTAAACTGATGGTTCTAAAGTCTTCAAGGCTTTCAGCACCTTCTTTCTTTGGAATTATCGCTATAGAAGTGGCCCCAAGTCCAAAGCTATATATCCTTTCTCATAATCGTTGATGAACAGTCACATCATTCTTAACCACCCCCCAAAACTTTTGAAAGAACGCGATCGAAAAGCCATCCAGCCCTGGTGCTTTATCGCCACCCAAACCATCCACTGCTTGTTTCACTTCTTCAAAGAAGGCCTTTTCCAAAGATTATGCCGCTAACGATGAAATAGAATTAAAAGACAAATTATCCAGAAGCGACCTCTTCCATCGATCTCGTGTTAGCAGCTTCCTATAGAAATAAACTATTGAAGCATAAACATTAGCCTTACCCTCTTTTCTTCCCTCCTCCACCGTCATGGATACTATCTTGTTAGCACTAGCCCTTGTACTCGCCATAAAATGAAAGAATTGTGTTGCAATCGTCCTATTTCAACAAAAGAGCCCGCGAACATTGTCACCATTTAATTTCATCTTCCCACAATCTTGCATTATACATAGCCCCATGAACTTCTGGACATGCTCCTCCTCTTCTAATTGGACTTGTATCTCTTCTTTCGCATCAAGTATATGAATTTCTTGCAGGAATTTAGTAGTCTCCTCCTCTCGGCCTCCTAGAACCTCCTCCTTCCATTTAAATATTTTGTCAACAATTTTAACTTCTAAAATAACACAATACCTACTCCCCCCTTAAACGAAAAGGAGGAGCACCATTCAAACACCTTCCCTACAAAGCCTTCTATCTCTAACCAAGATAACTCGAATATGAAAGGATGAGGACCCCAATTCTCCTCATCTAACTCTAACAAAATGGAACAATGGTCTGAAATTGGCTTTAGCAAACCTCTTTAATGAATCAGTGGCAACCTCTCTGCCCAACCTAGAGACGGAAGAAAATGATCTAACGTTGATTTAATCGGCTTTGCTTGACCATTAGACCAAGTGAATTTAATTTCACACATACGAAGATCGATCATATCATTTCTCAAAATCCATTCAGAAAAGTTACGCATACTATGAATAATTCAGCCACCATTTGATTTTTTGTGAACAAATCTAACCACATTGAAATCTCCACCCAAGCACCATGGAAATCCCCATTTGTCCCAACATGCGCCCAGCTCTTCCCAAAATTCAACGCAAAATCTTGATCAGCGATTCAACGCCCATATACTGCTGAAAACACCCATTTAAAACTAGAAGCTACTTCTTGGAATACCAAGGACAATGAGTATCTCCCTTTCCAATAGTCCTCTTTACGCCAAATATTTGAGTCCCACAACATGAGAATGCCTCCTGTTGATCCCACTACTTCCAAAACTTCTCATCCTTCATTTTTCCCCCACCACAGTGAGTTAACAATTTTCTAATCAATCCCTTGCATCTTGGTGTCCTGAAACGCTGCAATCTGCACTTTAAAATTTTTACACATCTTTTATCTGACATCACTTCTGCGACCACCACCCCAGGCCCCTAATATTCCAACTAAGAACCTTCATCGAACATTTACTAATCCCATCTGCCCCTTGTCTGATGCCCCATCTTTTAGATTATCTGAGCTATGATTGTCCTTCTCCGCACATATGAGATCTCTGACACTGATGATGCCTGAATCATTTTCATCCAATTGTGCTGGTATCCTTCCCATTTCTTCTACAAATTCAAAGAGGGCCACAGTCCTCTAGACTATCACCAAACGGTACTCCCACTAAACGTGCTACTTCCATCGTATACATTTTTATAAGTTTCATTCCTTTAGCCGTTGATACCTTAGTGCATTAATCCTGCCTCATGATGGATATTGCACCGACCTCGTCTGCATCCTTCATGGTTGCAGTTGCATCATCATCACCCTATAGTTGCCGTTCGATCACCAGTGGGGTTACAGATTCTGGCTCCTCGGTGTTAGAGACTTCCCTCGATCCAGAAATCCTTGGCCACACTTGGTCATTCATCGCTGACACCTCCTACGAATTTGATAGGGGACTTTCCTCTCTGTAATCTTCATCTGATATAAGGGAATCCTTACCGAAATTAGTATAAGGCCCAATTTGGGAAGCTACAAGGTTATACCAATGGAGAGAAGATATTTTATGTTGTTCTTCATAAACTCTCAGCCCTAATTCTGTATGATCCAACAAGGAAATCTGCAAAACCCAACCCTCACGGCCAAAAGAATCTCCCGCACAAACTTGGGTAGATCCTGAAAGGGAAACTAAGGGATCAGATTGAGAAATCGAGTAATCGGCTTTTGGTTCTTTGGGGTTATTAGCTTCCAGTTCCTTCTCCCGCAGATGGACGCAGTTCGGAAGCTCCTAGGAATCGATTTGAGGGGTGTGATGAATTGTGAATGGGCCACACGTACCACCACTTAAGACGTTCTGAGCGTGTGCGAGAATTTGTCGAGGTTCCACACACGCTGTTTTGTTCGCACGCTAAGTAGCATTCAACCCACACGTGGCACTATTTAATATCGCACGTGCTACTATGTGACCTCCCGCACATGAGTCTGAGATCGCACATGGGGGAGATTCATTATCTCTCATCGATCGCAACATATCTCTGGTCGAGATACATTTATCTTTACCATTAAATGCGTTATAAAAGAAATTTACCACGTCTACCCCACACTTAATCTTCCAGCCGGCGCTTCCTCTCCTTCATAAATGCTCAATTCAAATATGGTATGCGTTTCTCTATCCTCACCACGCGTCAGCAGCACTGTCGCTCGCTCTGAAGCCACTTTTTCTTGAGGAGTTGGATTTCAACACGGGTCCACTAATACATCTGGTACTCTCAAGTGATGTTGTTGTTGAATTCCCCCTTCTTCTTCGGTCCGTTCGATCGCCATGATGGGAGCATTGAAGCCTACACCAGCCTCTATGGCGGAGTCCACATTCTCCTGCACCACCTTGATAGTCACTTTCACATTATCAACTCATAAACAGATTGATCCCAGAACCAAATCCATCTTTTTTCCTGATCCGCAGCCTCGCGAAACGCAGCTCTTCACTATTGCTTGTCCGAGAGTCAATAGACTGCACAGCCCCAATGCATTCTTGGATTTCCTTAAAATGTCATCCATCCAAAATTCCATTGGAATGTCCCAGTGTTCGTCCCATCCAAACGCCGACTATTCTTCCCATTTTTCAATCAATGAGATTCCCCGTCCTGCCATTCTTTGCAAATATTAAGCATTATCTCCATCTGATCTTGTGAACTTAAAGAGACTAGAAAAACATTCTTCTGAAGGCTCTTAAGCATGATTTCTTCCTCTTCAATCCCTTTGCAATGCTGGAGAATAATATCCACCATCTCCTCTTCCTGAAGTTCAAATTTGATTATTACAAGCGGGCGGAGTTGAAAGGTCTTCAAAGACTCATCTAGAACCTTTTTGTGGATTCACACTTCCAGTCCTTGATTTGAAAAGACCTTCCAAACCCATTTCTCTACTGAACTATCCCCTTTTTAGACAACCTCAGCCCCTTGCTTTAAAGCGTTCATAGCATCCTTGAAAGATCGTCCACCTTCTGCATTCGATGACACCTGCACATGTCTCGATGAAGTCGACTTTACTTCAGTAACCTTAGAAATCCTATTGTTGTTATACAGCAGCCTCCCTTGTTTCTTCTCTCCCTCCCCTTCTAGATTCTTGCGCTCAGGGCCAAATTGCACTCCTTTTTTTTAGAGAGAGAGAATGACATTTTATTGAAAAGCACATCGAGAGGCATGAAAGAATACAAAACAAACAACAAACAAAGCAAAAAAAAACCCCACCGCCCGAATCGCACTCTTTGAAACCGAAGTTCAATACCGTTGAAATTCTCCCCATTCAATAATTGGATCGCTTCTTCCAACTCCGACTCGGAACTGATGAGGACACAAGATCATTTCAAGTGTACCAACGAAGAAAGCGCCAACCACAAGCACCGTCCTTGTGGATAGGCGACTATTGAGGAGCTGAAATGATTGTGTTCAAGAGCATGCATCATATTTAGGGTTGTCCTGCATCAGGAACCCATCCGAACAGAAGCAAAGCCACAAAGGTTAGTAGAGTTTCTTTCTCAAGGTAACACCATTTCCATGACTACTCTGGCATGTCCGAACACACGCTCAAAGTTTATCGGTAGCCAACCTACCAAGAAACTATCAACAAACAACGTTGGGTACTCTGATAACCTTTTAGCTCCCTTTGTTGCGTTCCTCTATTGCCCACCCCTTCGATTGCAAACAGTCTCCCATTTCGTTGCTGATTCCTCTCCTCCCATGATCATGTCAGATAGAATTTGCTTCCCCTTCCCTTCCGATGACGATTGCGAGCCGTCCCTTCTGATGACTGAACATGTGTGCATGTGCATTTTTATACGTTTCTCCTAAGGAACATGTGTGTGTGTACATTTTTAAACATTTCTCTGCTTCACAGTGTTAGTATTTAGAAAAGACTATGAAGCAGGGAAAGGAAAATATGCATTGTTGTAAACATAATTTGCCATAGTTATGTACACACACACATGTTCCTTTCGCGATTTATGGTAAAACCACCCTTGGATGTCATTACCCAAAACATAAGATCCATCAAGTGAAACTAGGGGAAAGGATTCATTCTAAGGTTTAAAATCTTGGTTTTGGCTAGTGATTTTTGGAGTTTTGGCGTCTGAGAGCTGTGTTTGTTGAGATGTAATGGTATTTTGAGTGTATTTGGTTAAGTTAGTATGTGTACATGTGTGTGAGGGACATATCCTTGTACTTAGGGGTATTTCTATCATTTTCTTATGATTAGACTTTTTAATAAAATAAGGGGGAGACGTGAGAGAGTATTCACATTTTCATCTCCCCATTCTCCTTCTTTTTACCTCTTCTTCTTTCTTCTTTTTTCTTTCATTCTTTCAAAGGTTTTAATCTTTCATCTTGGTATCAGAGCTAACACTACGTCCTGTGTTCAAGTCTTGGAATGAGTGAGTGTCACCACAAAGAGGGCCGCCGCGGATGTCAGATGCGAAGCATGGTAGAATATTATGATCCAAGGGTTCAATAGCCCAATTTGATATGTTCCATCAGTCCTGGGGTTTTTGGCATATTGGTTAGGTTCTTAACAATTGGTATCAGAGCAGTATCCTCCTGAAGAGAGGCACTGTGAGAAGTGAAGAATGTCCTGGAGACATGAGAGAGCATTCGTAAAATAAGGGGGAGACGTGAGAGAGTATTCACACTTTCATTCGCACTTCTAAAGAATGTCCTGGAGTTCTATTTTTGGCTTACGATTTTTGGATTTTGTTTTTGAAGATTGAAATATATATATATATATATATATATATATATATATATATATATATATATATATATATATATATATATATATATATATAAAGAAAAGATAAACGGAGAACAGCAGAAAAAACCAAGATAAACGGAGAACAGCAGAAGAACCAAACATAGAAGTTGCAAAAGGGCAGCTAAAAGGAAAGAAAAAGAAACCTAGAAAAACTCTAGGTTTCTTAGAGTTTTGGCGTCGAAGAGTTATGGTTTTAATCTTGGAGTTTTCGCATCTACGATTTAGGTTTCCATTTTGGAATTTGGTTGTGGCATTTTTGTGATGTTTTCACTTGGACAAGAAGTTACGATTTCTTTTGAAGTTTTGGCGTCTAAGAGGAACAGCTATATTGTTATGGATTTGCATCAGTGGTTAGGTGCAACTTAGAAAAATGAAGCACAAATATTGTCCAATGACCATCCCCATTTAGTCATCTAGCACCAAGGCATCAATCAATCATGTCTTGCTGAAGAGTGTGAGCATTAGGGCTATAAGAGGAGCTCCAAACAGGGCTTCTAGTGCTCAGAAACAACCTCTGGCAAAATCAAGCATATCCTCATGGATGAAATGCAAATTTCATATTTCCAATGGACTTTAATCCAATTTGAAATTTCTTTTTTTTTCACGTTTTCTTAATATTTTCCTGATTATTTTCTCAATTTATCTTTAGCTTCTTTATAATTAAGTTTTGCATTTAGAGTGTTATCGGATCAAACGGTTTGGAACCCTGACTGGATTCAAAAACCAAACAGGACAAATTTACAGTTCGGCCTGTAGTTCAGATTTCAAAACGTTCAGTGAACAAAATACACTAAGCATACCAAGACTATAATTCAGCACAAAAGTATTAAGGCATCAAAGATATATTTCTTAGGGGATGGGAAATGAAAAACAAGTTCCTTACAACACAGGAAGGCCAAAACAATTTGATGGAAGCAACACTTTCAACAAGCTAGGTATCCCCTCTGTAGGTATGGCTCCTATAACACAAACAAGTTGATCAGCTGTCACCAGTACTAACAAGCTCACAGAACGATGCAACAAGAAATGAGAAATTTTAAGAAAAGGAATGTATCAAACCAATTTGTGTGGCTGTTCCAAGATACAAAGGGCGAGGCCTTTTCTCTGAAGAAACAGTGACATTTCGAAATGTTGCCTCTTCATCAATACCATAAAGCTCCCTTACCTATAAGAAATGCAAACAATTTAACAATGAGAATTTAGAGCCTACTATAAACAGGTGGTAAGGACTTCATGTGTTGGGATTGATGATTATATGTTGCAACTGAGGGGGTGTTTGGTTGCTTGTGGTTTTTTTTTTTTTTCTTGGTCTTAGCAATTCCTTGGTTTTTAAGGGGGGGGGGGGGGGGGGAGAATTTGTTCACACTATTTTGTCGGTTTTTACAATCACTGAGAATTCTGTTCCCTAGCTTTTCAAAACTTGCCCCAGCGAAGAGCTTCAGGAATTAAAGCGAATTTTAGACTTTTACCTAGTTTACCCAAAAGACCCAGTGTCAGCGAAACAAAATTTAATAATTCTCCAAAAAATATGAGGTCAATTCCAACATTCCCCAGGAAACATAAAAACCAGGGAATGAATTCCCCAACAACCAAACAGGTCCTTATAGGTTATACGTTTCCCTTTTCTGAAAGGGGCACATTTAGAATGACTATTTTCAGCTTAATAAAACTCTTTCTGTGGTTACATCTTTTTCGCTTTCTATTTCCACTTTTATGTACATCCTTTTGCCAAGCAAATCCTGCCCCTTTCATCATCATCAGTGCCATCAAAGCCTTATCCCAACTAATTGGGGTAGGCTACATGAATCCTTTCCCACCATTCCACACTCTCAAGGGCCATAACTTCATTTAGACCATACGTCATTATAGAGAGTTGTGTGCACGTGTATAGTTTTCCGTTCTCCTTCAATATACCATACATATGTTTTTAATAAGAATAATGTGGTAGGGCTCTTTTGGCTCTAACCTATGATTTTCTCCTTAAGCTCTCTCTCTCTCTCTCTCTCTCTCTCTCTCTCTCTCTCTCTTCTACTTACAACAACATCAACATCTAACACTACTTGGTATCAGAGCAGCAGATCCAACATTTCCCCATCTACCACGTGATAGGCGACACGTCAGCCTGCTGACGTCCGCACCCGTACGGCTGACGTCAACGTCGTACGAACGTAGTTTTGATGGGAAAACTTAGGGGTTTGTAGATCCATATTTTATAGGATTTTTTGTAGATTTTTTGGAGCATATTTCATGGGTTTTTTGTTGAAATAGAGAAGCTTCAACCGACGGCCCTACAGTGCAATTTTCTTGATTCCGCTCAAATCAGTAGGGTTTTCTTCAGTTTCTCTCCTTCACATGGACTGAAATCAGTCCCCCAACATGATTTTGAAGGTGATTTGAGTTGTTTTGGAGTTTTTAGTGGCGTAATACCCCAAAACATGGTGCGGCTGGGGCGTTTTTGGGGGGTTTTTGGCCCTCTTTGGTTCAATCTTACAGTTTTCAGGACTTGTGGCTATTCTTTGTCAGTGTTTGAAGGTTTATTATTTCTTCCTTGAGGGATTAAGTGCGAAGGGTCATTCTTTTGCTCCGTGTCGGTGTATTTTTGCCTCATTTGATAGGCTTGACAAATTTTTAGGTTGATTATCTGAATATTGAAGATTTTATGGACGCCAAAGGATCATCTTCCATCAGTATGAATTCACTTGATTCCAACCCCTTACAGATTACCTCCATTCAATTGAATGGAGATAATTATCTTCAGTGGTCCCAATCGGTCAAAGTTTTCTTGGGTGCTCGTGAGAAGCTGGGATATATTTTGGATGGTCCTCCTAGTTCTATAGATTCGTCGTATAAGACTTGGACAAAGGAGAACTATCAGGTCATTGCGTAGTTATTGAACAGTCTGGATTCATCTGTTAGTCATTCAATGATGTTTTTACCCACTGCTAAAGGTATTTGGGATACCCTCCATGACATGTTTTCTGAGTCTCAGAATTTCTCCCGAGTATTTCAGCTTATTCAGGAGATTGGTCGCTTTCAGCAAGACTCAAAATCTTTGAAGGAATATTATTCAACATTGCGCGGTATGTGGGATGAATTGGACTTGTATCAACCCCTTCCTTCCAAATGTACGAATGACCACGAGCATGCTCGCAAACAGCGCGACGACACTCCTGTCGTGCAGTTGCTTGCTGGACTTAACTCTGACTATCTTAGTGTTCGGAATCAAGTTGTTGTGATGGATCCACTCCCTCTATTGACGGAAGTTTTTGCAATGTGCCCACGTACTATTGTATCCAATTCTTCTCCTCATTGGTTTGTTCCACCAGAGCATTCAGCACATATTGCATCCACTTCGAATGCAGGTCGCTCTGTTAGTTTTGGGGGGCGTGGCAGAGACCGTGACAGTGATCGTGGTCGTGGTGGTCATTCCTTTCGTGGTCGTAGTGGACGTGGAAGAGGACGTGATGGTTCCCGCATCTGTTTGCATTGCGAAGCGATGGAACCAATCATACTGTTGATTATTGCTGCCAGCTTTATGGTCGTCCGTCTTATGCTGCTACTTCTATTTCTGCCACACCTTCTTCTGAGGGACAGTCGTCTATTCATCCTATTGAACAGTCATCTTCTGCGACTTCTTCTGGAGATACTCTGGTGATTTCTCGAGCTGCATATGATGCTTTGATGCACCTCAACATTCGTGATGTTCCTGAGCCTTCTCATGCAGCTTTCGCCCAGTCAGGTAACGCCCTTCTTGTGTCTTCCTCTCCTGCCTCTTGGGTTATAGACTCAGGAGCTTCTTCTCACATGACCGGTAAGTCACATCCCCTTTCTTCCTATTCCACTGCTTGTCGCTCTCAGTATGTTACAGTTGCAGATAGAACTCAGGCTCCTATTTCTGGGATCGGTTCTATCTCTCTTAGTCCTTCTCTCCCATTGTCTTCAGTTCTACATGTGCCTCATTTTCCATTAAATCTATTGTCTGTCAATTCTCTTACAAAATCCTTAAATTGTTCAGTTACCTTCTTCCCTTCCCATTGCCTTTTTCAGGACCTGCAGACAAAGAGAATGATTGGTGGGGGGCATGAGCGAGGCGGCGTTTATCTTCTCAGTGATACATCCATTGCTGCTTCTAGTACCCTTTCTCTGGATCGCGAGTCTGTCATTCGATAGCACTATCGTTTAGGCCATCCTTCTTTAGATAGATTAAAACTTGTTTTTCCCTCTTTATCAGTTAATAAACCCTTATGTTGTGAGATTTGTGAACTGTCTAAACATCACTGCACCTCATTTCCTCCTAGTACTTATAGAAGGAAATTTCACCCTTCTGAACTTGTTCATTCAGATGTTTGGGGACCTGCTCCAGTCACTTCCATTTTTTGTTTTAAGTACTTTGTTACCTTCATTGATGATTATAACACTTCATTCTGATAATGGGGGGGAGTACATTTCTACTTTTTTCATGTCATTCTTACAAGAGCGTGGTATTCTATCTCGGACGTCATATGTACGCACTCCTCAACAGAACGGTATCACCGAACGCAAGAATCGTCATCTTCTTGAAGTGGCTCATGCACTTCTTCTTGGTATGCATCTACCTAAACATTTTTGGGCCGGTGCTCTTCTTACTGCCACGTTTCTTATTAATCGTATGCCTTCTTGTTTCTTGTCTCATCAATCTTCATTCTCTATATTGTATCCTCATGACAACCCATTTCCTTTGATTCCTAAATTTTTTTGTTGCACATGTTTCGTTCAAATTTTAGATGGCAGTAATGATAAACTTAGTCCTCAAGCAAGGAAATGTATGTTCTTAAGGTATACTCGAAGTAAGAAAGGGTACAAGTGTTATGATCCCTTAACTCGCAAGAAATATGTTTCTGCTGATGTCACCTTTTTTGAGGATGTTCCGTTTTTCTCAGATCAGGGTCGATCACTGTATGACCCTCTTGCAAGTCAGGGGAAGCATAAAACTACGCCTCTTCCTCTCCCCATTCCTGATCACGGGGACACACCTCTCCCCTCCACTTCTCATTCTGTTGGTGATATGCATGATCCTAAGCCTCTACGGGTGTATCATCGTCGAGATAAAATTGCTCACGCCCAGCCTTCCACCTCTCTGCTCTCTTTAGATGTTGACTCATGTGATTCATCTCTCTCGACCCAAGATCTTCCCATTGCGCTACGCAAGGGGTCAAGATCTTATACTCAACATCCCATTTCAAATTTTGTTTCATATGGTCATCTTTCACCATCTTTTCAATCGTTTGCAGAATTTGTTTCTTCACAAGCTCTTCCTAGGCCTCTCTCTCATGCTCTTCAAAGTCATGACTGGACAAAGGCAATGATGAAAGAAATGCATGCAGTTGAAAAGAATAATACTTGGGAACTTGTTCCTCTTCCCCAAGGACACAAACCAGTTGGATGTCACTAGGTTTATACCATCAAGTATTTACCAGATGGCTCGACGGATCGTTACAAAGCTCGCCTTGTTGCTCGTGGTTATACACAAACTTATGGCGTTGACTACTTTAAGACATTTTCTCCTGTGGCCAAACTCAATTCTATTCGAGTGGCGATCTCCTTGGCAGTTAATTTATCTTGGCCCATATTCCAGCTTAATATCAAAAATGCATTTCTTCGTGGGGATCTTGCAGAGGAAGTTTATATGCACCAACCTCCTGGATTTGTGGCTTCTCAATATCCTAAGCATGTATGTCGACTAAAGAAGGCACTTTATGGACTGAAACAATCCCCTCATGCTTGGTTCGAAAAATTTAGTCATGCTCTCATCGAGTTTGGCTTTATCCGTAGTAATGTAGATCAGTCTCTTTTTATATGTCGCCGATCAACAGGCATCGTGATTCTTATTGTCTATGTGGATGATATTGTCCTATCTGGAAGTGATTTAGTTGGAATGAGGAATGTCAAAGATTTCTTGCAAACAAAGTTTAAGATTAAGGATCTTGGCCATCTTTGCTACTTCTTGGGCATTGAGGTTGCTCGCTCTCCAGCAGGGGTGGTTTTATCCCAACGGAAATATGCTCTTAATCTACTTGTGGAAACTGGCATGTTAAGTTGTAAACCTATTTCTATTCCTATGAATACTTCTCAGAAATTTCATCCAGATGATGGCGATCTCCTTTCCGATCCTGGCATGTATCGACAGCTAGTAGGATGACTTCTCTACTTGACCATTACTCGCCCTAACCTTTCATTTTCTATGAGTGTGGTCAGTCAATTTATGCAAGCTCCTCGCATTGGTCATCTCACAGCCGTTTGCTGGATTCTTCGATATATTAAGTCTGCCCCAAGACTTGGCTTGTGTTTTCGGCCGCATGACTCTTTTCATCTTTCTGGTTATTCTGATGCTGATTATGTGGGTAGTTCCTATGATCGTCATTCTACTTCGAGGCTTTGTACTTTCTTTGGTGGCAATCTTGTTTCCTCGAAGAGCAAGAAACAGTCTGTTGTTGCTCGATCCACGACTAAGGCGGAGTATCGTTCTATGGCTCATGCGACATGCGAGCTTGTCTGGCTTCCTACACTTCTTCAGGAGCTTGGCTACGCTCCTTCTAGGCCCATTCCTCTGCATTGCGATAATCAGGCTACTATCCATATTGCACGGAATCCAATTTTCCATGAGCGCACTAAGCATATTGAGGTTGATTGTCACTTTATACGAGAGAAGGTTGCATCCAAGGAAATTGTCACTCCTTTTGTTCGATCTGGCGATCAACTTGCTGATGTCCTTACCAAATCTTTATGTTGTGATGCTCTTCATCGTGTTTGTGCCAAGTTGGGCATGTTAAACATTTATGCTCCAACTTGAGGGGGAGTATAGAGAGTTGCGTGCACGTGTGTAGTTTTCTATTCTCCTTTAATATACCATACATATGTTTTTAATAAGAATAATGTGGTAGGGCTCTTTTGGCTCTAACCTACGATTTTCTCCTTAAGTGCTCTCTCTCTCTCTCTCTCTCTCTCTCTCTCTCTCTCTCTCTCCTACTTACAACAACATCAACATCTAACACTCTACTGTCATCAGGTCTTTTCTTACTACCTCCTTCTAAGTTGTTTTGTGCCTTCAACTTGCCCTTTAGAGCCTCCAACTTGTAACAACTCACTCTCAGTGTGGTTCTTGGTCTCCGTTGCACATGACCAAACCATCTAAGTCTCTACCTCCCGTCATCTTATTAAATATTGGTGCTACTCCTAAGTTCCCTCGAATGAATTCATTTCTACTATCTTTCCTCGTCTTGCCACTCATACATCTCAACATCCTCATTTCAGCTATACTCACCCTATGAGCATGTTCATGTTCCATAATTGCCCAACATTTTGTCCCATAAAGCATGGCCGGTCTGATAGTTCTCCTATAAAATTACCCTTTTCCGTTTGAGTGGTACACGAAGATCACATAAAACTCTAGAGACACATCTCTATTTCTTCCACTCAACATGAATCATATGGCAACATCCTTTTCAATCTCTCCACTCATGAATTACTAACCCAAGGCATCAATAGTGGTCATTTTGGGAAACTACTTGGCCAGTAATCTTAATGAACTCCACATTTCCATTCCTATTGTTACTAAAATTGCACTCCATATACTCTGTTTTAGTCCCACTAATTTTAAATCCTTTAGATTCTAAAGCATCCTCCCTCCATAAATCTAGCTTTGTGTTTACGTTCTCCCTTGTCTTATCAATCAAATCTATGTCATTTGCAAAAAAACATATATCATGGGATCTCTTGCTACAAATGCCTCATTAACTCATCCATAACCAATGCCAAAAGGTACGAGCTCAATGCCAACCCCTGTGCAAGTCAAAAGTAATTGGGAACTCACTTGTCTATCCAATAGTGGTCCTCACGTTTGTGACCGCTCCCTCATACATATCCTTAATCACATCAATATATCCTTTTGGAATTCCTTTCTTTCCCAACATGCACCAGATTAAGTCTCTAGGGACCCTATCCCTTTGCTTTCTCTAGGAGGGGGATGTGTGTCAAAAACCCTTTCTTTCCCAACACCACCAGATTAACTTTCTATTCAATGTGATATGAGTGCTTACTAGACACAGATCCTACAAAAAGGCTACCTCATGGAAACTCCTTTTACTTTCTTTTTTCTTTTTTTTTTGTAATTTGTTAAATAAGCATTGATGGTAAATATGAAAATCTATAATTGGAATCTACTTTCGTAGGTTCACGAACATTACACACTCACTTATGTCAAAAACCCTTTAACGAATATGCAACATTCATGAACCTATGAAAGTAGGCTCCAATTATACCTTAAATGAAATGCAACATTCATGAACCTATGAAAGTAGGTTCCAACTATAAATTTCCATATTTATCATCAATAGCTTATTTAACAAATTACAACCAAAAAAAAAAAGTAAAAGAAATTTCCATCAGGTTGCCTTTTTGTAAGAGGTTGATGTCTAGCAGGTACAAATATCACATTGAGACCCATCCTCATGCTTCGGTAATACAGAACATGCAAATGGAAGCAACTCAGCTCTCACTGAATTGGCAATGAGAAGAAAGATTATAATACACCTTCCTATCATGCAGTGGCTTCTAAAACAAAAATTGCAATGTGACGTGCAGGCATACAAGCAAAAGGATATTGAAGTTAAAAATCTAAAAATATAGGAGATTGTTGCAATGAAGAAAACAAATAGCACGAACTAAACCTAAGGAAGAACTAATAAAACCAGCTCAAAAAGGCTAAAGCCACTGTAAGTTGAAAGCAAACCTTGTACAAAAGTTCAGTGACAGGAGTGCCATCAAACCATTCAAAGTGCTTGCCATTACATTCGCCCCACAACAACCCTCCTTCACCAAATTCTCCCCAGCGAGAAGTGCCTGAAGGAAAAATATGTTAGTAATTGTCTAATACATACCTGGGCATCAAGATATTAACTATAACTATTCACAATTTCACATGTTGCCTGAACTATTTATCAGCAGCAAAAGATAACGACGGAGTCAAGGACATTTAATATTACTTGAGCGCCAAATGAACAAGGCACTGAATATAAAGTCAACCAAGAAAACCACACAAACAAGAAAAGTAAAAAAGAAAATGTACCTAAGAAAATAAGAACTTCAAACCTTCATGCAAAAGACATTTAAATCTTCTTTCTAGCTAGAGAATTGGTAAGGAAATGGCCAATATAAGGATAATAATGCTCATATTGCATCACAATAAGTATATCCATGCGATTATGCCAACAGTGCATATCAAAGCAATAACACACTGTTCAAGGTAGATATGCTACCATGTGCTTAATCATTTATTCTTGCACCAAGGAAATCATCATCACGGCCTTGTCCAAACTATTTGGGGTTAGCTTAGTTCTCATGATTGCTTGGCAAAAGTTCAACATGCAACTGCCTAGCCAGCATTAACCCTCCTTTACCCAAGATTGGGACTGGTTAACATATCGATGCCAGGCAATGTCTTACAGTTAATACTTTTTTAAAGGTAAAGAACTTTATTAGCAGCCAGAAAGCTGAAAGAACTTCTACTCCACCTTGAAAACCATATGTTTGAATTACAGAGGCCCTCCTCTGGAATGTTACTCAAGCGAGATGAGTTCTTTCAAGACATTGGAATTGATGCATCATGCATCCAAAGGGGTCCAAAAGTGTACCCCACATGTTGGCATTTGGCAATCCATGATTATGGACCTCGAGGCTATCAGATTAACTTGTCGACCTCACATGATCTATTGGATGGTCCAAGTAGTGGTCCGACTGGATTGTGCAGCCCCTAGGTTCAACCGAGTGGCCCTTTTTAGTGGTCCAGTTTACCTGTGGGGCCCACCGGTCCAATCACCCAAGTGTTTAACCAACCATGGGGTTCACCCAATTCCAATGTCGCATGGTTAAGCATCTTATTGTCTTAGTTGTGATTGATTTTTTATCTTATCATACTTGTTAAGCAAGTAAAATGATTTTTTATTAAACAAGTGGGAATGTGCAAAGGTCTATATGTACTAGACCATGTGTATGTTCAAGACATGAAATTCAATAATGAGGACATGTTTGGATTGGGATTAACTCGGGGAAGGAAAAGGAAGTAAAAGTGTGACATAATTTGATGGTAAACTAACATGAACGCCAAGGAAAGAAAAAGGCTTGCACTTGTTTGTTTTGCTATAGAAAAAGTCCTGGAAAATGCTTCTTTTCCATTTTCCAATATTTGGGTTACAATTTTCAAAGGGGAACCTCTTGTCCCTCCAATTTTGCCATTTAAATGTCACATCGGAGAGAAATCTCTTTTCCCGCCAATTGATTTTTGGAAAGAAAGGTTTTACTCCCTTGTTGAGGAAAGAAAATTGATCTCTCTTTTTACGTTCCTCAAACAGAGGAAATGTCACCTTAAAGGAAAATTGTTTGCTTTCTAAGTTCTCCTTCATTTACCCTCAATCCAAACATGCCCTGAATGAAGTTTCTTGAGGTTTTCTTTTCAGGTTTTAGTTACGTTCAATTCTAGAACTAGAAGATAATTTTTCAATTTCTGGTACATCTTGAAGGTAATCGGCGCTTCTGTGTAGTTCTTTATGTTCAATTTGGGGTTTATCCATCTAGTATGTAGAATGCTTGGTTTTCTTTTTCTTTTTTCCCTTTTAAAAGAAAGAGTAATCAAGCTTTTAGTAAAACAAAAAGGGTAAAGTAAAATACAACAAGCGGCTAACCCAAGCGCCAAGACTAAGGGGCCATTTGGCATCTCTACTAATAAGAGCTTATTTGCTTATTTTAAAAAATAATAATAATAATAAAAATAAGCTCTTATTATGGAAATAGACTGTTTGGTAAAGCTCTAATTTTAGAGCTTATATTTTTAGAAACTAGCAAAAAAGCTCTTAAACAATAAGGGAGCGTTTGGCATCTCTACAAATAAGAGCTTTTTGGCTTATTGCTAAAAAAAATAAGCTTTTAGACCGTTTGGTAAAAGTCTGATCAAGATGCTTATTTGTTTAGAAAGTAGCAAATAAGCTCCAGTAAGTGATGGGGAGGTCACTTTTTCTTTAAGATCTTATTTGGCTTAAGCGGGTAGACATTTTTTGTTAATTTTTTAACAAGTTTGTCCTTAAACTTTTTAAATAATTCCCATCTAGCCCTCTTCTCCTCTTTACAATCCTTCAAAGATGGGCCCACATGATGCACAGTCACATCAAAGGTGGGCCCCATATGATGGATGACCCACATCAAAGGTGGGACCTACATGATAGATGGTGGATATTGAAGGTGGGACCACATGATGGAAGGTTGACAGCAAAGGGGGGCCCACATGATGAATGACCCATATTGAAGGTTGGGCCCTATACGATGGACGGTCCATGGCAAAGGTGGGACCCACATGATGAATGGTAAACATCAAAGGTGGGTCCTACATGATGGATGGCCCACATTAAAATGTGGCCACACATGATGGAAAGTTCATAGCAAAGGTGGGACCCACATGATGGATGGGGGACATCAAAGGTGAGCCTACATGATGAACAACCCATATTGAAGGTGCCTTCACTTGATGAATGGTCCACATCAAGGTGGGCCCACATAATGCACGGTTCACATCAAAGGTGGGCCCCACATGATGGATGGCCCACATCAAAGTGTGGCCCATCATAATAGACCATCCACGTTATGCGGGCCTCACTTGATGGACAGTCCACATTAAAGTTGGGATCCACATGATGGATGATGGACATCAAAGGTGGGCCCACGTAAAGGCGGTTGACACCAAAGGTGGGCCCACATGATGAACGACTTGTATTGAAGGTGGGGCCCCACATGATGAATGGTCCACATCAAGGTGGCCCACATAATGGATGGAGTGGGCCTCACATGATGGATGCCCCACATCAAAGTGTGGCCCCTTGTGATGGACTATCCACATCAAGTAGGCCACACCTAATTGACGGTCCACATCGAAGGTCTTGCATGATGGAGGGCCCATAAATTGGCCCAACATGATGGATGATCCACATAAAAGGTGCACTCCACACAACGGATGGTGACATCAAAAGTGGGCACCACATGATCGACAACCCACTTTGAATGTGGGACCCACACAACGGGCACATCACACGTGGATTCCATATCATGAGTGGTGGACATTGAGGGGGCCCACATAAAGGACAATATGCATTGATGGTGGGCCCCACATGATGGGTGACCTACATCAAGGTGGGCTCCATACAATGGATAGTCCACATCAAAGGTCAACCAAAACAAACGTCTTGATTGCTCTTACAATGGAGTTGTTATAATCAATAAAAATGACATCAACGACCCTTAAAAAAAAGCTCTTATTTGAACATTTTACCAAACATGCTTATTTCAAATAAGAGATTTTTATGGATTTGAAAACGTGATTTACCAAACGAGCCTATTTAAAACAAGAGCTAGAACAAAAGGAGCGTATTAAAGTAGCTCTTATTTGAAAAGCTCTTATTATATTAGAGCAGAGATGCCAAACGAGCCGTAATACAAGACTGGGCTAACTCAAGATTTCCCGCTTCGTATTGTCACACATGCCATTCATGCACAACCAATAAGTGGCATGGCAGCACAAAATACTGGAAAGGTTCCTCAACTAAATGCTGGTTGTTTACAATCTTGAGAATTTCAGCCCTATGAATCTATTTAAAGCCCAAGAACTTCAAACCTGGTAGTTGAATGGAAATCACAAACGGTCACTTTGACTAAATTATCTAATATTAAACATTTAGTTAAATTTCTCAATCAAAGCAGTTTTTTCATCCTCAATCCGAAGGGCATCAACCATTGAGGACCATTAGAAAAGAAGAAGATCTGGGCAAAAAGACTGATTTGCTTCCTATAGATTGACATGGCCCAGATTTTCAGGTCTAACAATCGGGCAAAACCAGATTCTTGATAATGAGAATTCAGTACTTCAACGAGTAATGAAATCAAGTAAAAGTTTAAAACACTCCATGAGATAGGAACCAAGTACAAGATATTATTGCATGCATCAGGGAACATCATTGAATGTGGTGTTTGTGAAAAAAACCAACACAAGTAGATATAACTCTACCGTTTGTCATTTTCCAAATAGAGACAGAAGCATGCTATTCAGGAATCATCAGTCATGTTTCCTATAGTTCTGATCATAGATATCATAAAAGCTTCAAAACAATATATATATATATGAAGATTGCAAACCTGAAGAATTGTGTCTTAAGGATGTGTGCAGAAATAAATAATGGTAACAGCAAGTACGGAGCTTGGCAACTATTGCCTCTTCAGTCAGGCCATCCTCCACTGAAAATGTTTTCATAGTCTCTAGGACGGAAATCATGCAATACCCTTTCGCAGAACGAGAAATTCCTAGGGAATCAAACAAGGCATGAAGTCAAACTGCAGAAATGTGAAACATGAACTACATTCAGTTTGCTGCATTAACATATAATATAGATTATGAACATGAAACTCAAGCATAACATATAATATAGATTATGTATTAGAGAACAGAAGAATGAAAAAAAAAAAAAAAATTGTACTGTCCAAGACAATTCTGAAACAATAGTGCTCATTCAAATATTTTGTTTGACAAATACCCTTTAGAAATTTGATTAAATAAAATGCCCCTACCCGCTCAAATATTTCTGTTTAACAAATAAAACATTTCAAACAGATAAAATTATGCTGAGCTCTTGCCTTTAATTTATCACTCGCATTTCACTGCACCAGGTAAAATACAGCTTAAATCACACTATTCTTTCACAGAGTCCATGTATATTACCTTGGACTTCATTGAAATCATAATTCTTGATTAATAATGTCAAATTTACTTGTGAAACAGGACCAATGTTCAGAGTGTCGATACCATGACATGTGCTGATGTCCAGGGATATGGAAACATGTATCAGTATCGCCAATGTTATTGTGATACTCAGAAAAATATTAACTTCTGAGGGAAACGTTGAGGAAATATTAGGAAAAAGACGGAATTTTTCAGGGGAACTTCAGGAGAAGTTAAAAGACATATGCTTACATGTGTAGAAATCAAAATATTGCAAAAAAAACAACTATACATAGTAAGTCCACATTTTATAGGGACCTAACCACGTGTTGTCCAAAAAAAATCGTATAAAAAAATGTGTAAAATTTGTAGCCAATAAATGGATCAGCCAACACTCACTACTATATAAAATGTCTACACTAGTTAACGGTGAAAAAAATGCCCCCATTTTTTACGTAAGTGTTAATTTTCATGGTACAAATTCATGCATAAACATGGATTTTCATTGCAATCCAAGCTAACATTTTGAAAAAAATGAAGTTTCTATGCATTTTTCATCACCTTTGGCTTTGAGTTCCAACTCATCTTCATTTCGGGTTGAGATTTCTCCCCAAATCCAAATTTTGATTCAATAAAAACCAAGAGCAGATAAAATCACCAAAATAATAAATTTCTAAAAAAAAAATCCCAAGAAAATGAATTTTTTGGGTTTTTTGAAATTCTCCTATTTGTTTGTCAATGTTCGCCTATTTACGAATGTTTCCCTAGTATCAAGGATATCATCAATTGTATAGCCGACACCAAGGAACTTTATAAGGAATTCTTCTCAAAATATCGCCAATATTGATGATATCACCGATATTCTCGAAAATATTGGCAATATTTGAAATTTTTCAAACTGCCAGCAATTTCAGTATCTCGCTAACCTAGCGATACCGACAATATCAGCAATATTACCGATAATATCAATATCACCCATTTGAAATACTGGATGGGACCAATAAGCAATTAAGCCAAATGAATGAGAACTAGAACAGGAGATACATGCATCAGCAAACTAGAAAATTGGCCAACATTGATTCAAGGAACTTCAGCAAACACTTCTAAGGAGAGTTTTTAACAAAGGTCCATTTGACACAAAGCAAAAGGTAACTTCCACATACCCACTACAGGCATTGGCTCGGGAAAATCAACATCATGATCAACCCCAGCAAGTCCAAATACGTAAGGGCTACCTGGATGTGCATGCCTGCAATATAAACAATAAAGCAAGAGAAAACACAAATCTCAATTTATCGATGACCCAAACTGCAGTTGTATGTAAATTACAGCTGTATCTTATGTAGGATAACTGAATTCATGCTAATAAATGCTTCAATAGGATTCAAGAACGTCAGTATAGATGCCACTAGAGGAAAAATAGATGAAAAAAGGCCAAATTGACTTCGTTGCCACAGTATTGGAACCCTATCTGAGTCATTCAGAAACTCATGTCGACTCAGAATAGGCCAATGCGGCTTGAATTGGCCTCCAAAAAAGCCATTTCCTGGATGACTCTGGTCTGTAAAGGAATTGGCTGATTACCATCATCTAAGTTATGGATAAGGCAAGTTTTGTGAAGTGATTGTATTTGGAAAAAATACAAAGCAAGGATCTGAAACTCCCACCTATGACCCAAGTACAGGATTCCTTACCACTAAAACAAAGCATATCTAATATATAGAAGTTGCATTAGATATATAAATATTCAAAATTGGAATTTTAAAAATAAATTTGCTAAAAACTACATGAGACTATCCATATATAGCATGTCCCCTATACATGAAATGACATTTAGGATGATCATGACCTTTATTCTAGTGGGCTACTTTATGGATGATCCATGGTCGAAAATCAATAAAACTAAGTCTTAGCCATCACATAAGTGGAAGTCAATCTTAGCCATCACATCAATGGCATGAAATCAATCTTAGCCATCACATCATTGAATTGATGAGTCCCACCCCCATCATAGATAAAATATATTGCAAAATGATCAAAATACGGATAGATCATGTCGTCCTAGCCATCTGACTAGCTGTGGTTGAAGGGACGGAAAAAAAAAACAAAAGGTTAAGAGTCCACATTTAGTGAGCTAAGAGGAAGATATACTGACGGATAGAATTATATGATAGGTGTGGTATATGAAACGCGGGTCATTCATAATAGGTCCCACAATATCGATGATCTTGATTGATATGTCACACTGCCATGTGTATTCCAGAGAGATGGCTCTACCATTCTAGAGTTCTACATGCTCTACCAGATCTTTTTTTTTTCTTTTTTTCTTTTTTTTTGAAAGGCAACGATTATATTTAAAGAAAAGGAAGCCGAGAGGCTACAAAAGACAATAAGGCCTGCCAAGGTGGCAGCCCAACTAAAAAGCAAGAAACATAAAATTACATTCCTTGAGCTTTTCACACACGCTGGCCCATTCTAAAATCAGCATCCTAGCCCTGTGGGAAACCATCTCAACGGCTCAACCCCTTTACTCTCACCTCGGAAGCATCTACCGTTTCTCTCCTCCCACACGGCCCACCACACCGCGAGAATGCTCATTCTCCATAAGATAGTCTTCTGTTTGTCCAACTTTATACCATGCCAAGCACTCAACAACTCACCCACGGAAGACGGAAACGACCAAGCCACTTCAAATCGGGATAAAATATCCATCCAAATTCGAGTAATAAAACTACAATGGACGAAGAAATGGTCCCCCGACTCCTCACTGGCCATTCAACATAAACAGATATTAGGGATTATCATACCTCTCTTTTGCAAATTATCGACTGTTAGGACTTTCTTGTTGCCCACCAACCACCCAAACACCACAATCTTCGGCGGATCTTGATAGCGCCAAACGTGCTTTGTCAAACAATCTGATCTTGAAACGCCACTACTCTTGAGCTTATCAAAAAAAGATTTAACCATGAAAATGCCCTAGTTATGATGCCTCCAAATGAGGCTGTCCGCATCTAAAGGATCCGGCTGATGAAGATGGATACACCTGAGAAGATCAACAAATTTGTCGGTCTGTCCACTCTACTAGATCGTTTCATGAGACAGATTCTAAACACTCAGTTCATTAGTGTGCATCACCCACATTCCCCCACATGTGATACTTGCTGCAGAATTGGTAACTCCATTACATGACAGCAATAAGTAAAATGGCAGAAGGATAAAGATGTGGAGTTACATCCTAATGTCCCCAAAAGGTATTATTCTGACTCTCCTATCGAATATCGAGTTAAGAGGACCCAATAAACCCAAACTTTGAAGACAATACCAAACCTTCCAGAAAGTGAATTAGAGATGTACCTCTTTCATCGGACAACAAGCTACATCTATTAGACACCACCCTTAGTTTTTAAAGAGACAATCTAGATGCGAAGTTTTGTTGAATTCAAAAAATAGTGCTTTAGAAAACCCATTTATTTCGAATATGGTCAAAGAATTCCGTTTGTTGCATTAACAAAAGACCTTAATGCCCTTTTAAGCTTTTTGTTCTTGCGCAAGGCTTGTAGTGGTGACTATGCCGTGGGCCTCACAATGATGCATTTGTTTAATCCAGACCGTCTATTCTTTGTTGATTATGATTTCAGGGCATGGGCCCAAAAAATTAAAAAGATCCAAATCTCATGTGGATCCACGATAGTTAACAGTGCCAATTAAATCCTACGATTAAAAAATTGCTAGGGCCCACTATATTTCTTTTTTTCCCATCCAACCTATTGATTAGGTAGTGTGGACCTAAATTAAGGCCCATCATAATTCTTCTTTTCCATCCAACGTTTTTTTGCCCCCAAAAAAGTTGTGTGGTCCACTTAAGATTTGGATCCACCTCATATTTGGGCCCATGCCCTGAAATAACCTCAAAAATGAATAAATGGTATGTATGGACATTCATCATGATAGGGTCCACAAGTTTTCAAACTCCAACCACCATGTGTAGGAGGAGCGACCGGGGATCTGCTCCGAAGCCTTTGGCATGTAGTTCATTGACAAGGAAGCTAAGTAGGGCCCACTATGATGTTTGTCAGAAATCCACTCCATTCATCCATTTTTCAAGTTCAATATGTAACAAAAAAAATGAGTCGGATCTACGACTAAAGTGGGCCACACGAGAGAAAATAGTGGGGATTCAATGTCCACAATTAAAACATTTGTATCACCATAAAAGTTTTGTTAGGAAAAAGTTTTGTGTTTTCAGTTCATTCCAGTATGAAAGACCTTATAAACAGTTTGGATGGGGTATAAACATCAAGGTGGAGCCCTGGAAGGTTTCAATGGTAGGTATTATATTTCCTACTTTTCCTTCTTGTGTGGCTCACTTGAGTCTTGGAACTAGATCAGCTTTGGTCGAATGTCCTAAAATAAGCTCGTAAAACGAATGGGCAGGGTGGATTACTCACAGACATCTCCATGGGCCCCACCTATCTTCTCAGCCCATTAACTTGTGAAAAAAGGTTTTTGCAAGAAATACGCCTCCAGAACCGGAAACCCATGGGGATTGGATGCGCACGGATTTGCTAGTCCCGGTAAGGGGTGGTTTCAAAGCTTTGTGGGCCCCACCAATGATGTATGCATTTTATCCATGTTGTCCACCCATTTTTCCATCTAATTTTTAAGGCATGAGCCCAAAAATGAGACAGATCCAAATCTCAGGTTGACCACAACACAAGAAAACAGTGGGGATTGACACTTACCATTGAAAACTTTTTAGGGGCCCACAAAGTTTGGTATCAATCTGATATTTGTTTTTTTTTCCTTCATCTAGGTCTATGTGACCTCATCAACAGGTTGGATGGCAAAGAAACATTACAATGGGCCCTAGGAAGATTTTAACGATGGACGTTCAATCCCCACTATTTTCCTGTAGTGTGGTCCACCTGAGATTTAGTTTTGTCTCATTTTTGGGATCATACCTTAAATTCATATGGAAAAATGGATGGACATCGTGGATTAAACATATACATCATGGTGGGGCCCATAGAGATTTGAAACCATCCCTTACACTAACCTCGCTAGGAATAGAAAATCCGTGCTGGGATTGGATACTACCCCAGCGGGCGTAGCTAAGAGACAAACGATCATGTCAAAAGTTGTGGGGCCCACACCATGATGTATATGTTTTATCCATGCCGTCCATCTACGTTTACAAATAATTTTAGGGCATAAGCTCAAAAAGGAGCCAAATTGAAGTTTTAATTGGACCACACCACAGGAAGCAGTGGGGATTGAAAGTCAACCATTAAAAACTTCTCAAGTCCAAAAAAGTTTTGGATCAAGCTAGTATTTATGTTTTCCCTTGGTAAAAGACTATGTGATCTTATAAGAGCTTGGATGGAAAATAAACATTGTGGTGGGCCCTAAGAAGTTTTCAACAGGAGTTCAATCTCCACTGCTTTATGCGGTGTGGTTCCCTTGAATCTTCAATCTGACTCCTTTTTGGACTCATGCCCTAAAATAATATTTCAAAATAGATGGACAACTGGATAAAACATATACATTACAGTGGGCTCTGTAGCCCTTGGGCGAGATCGTAGGAGAGGTAGGAGAGGGAGGTTGTGACGTTTGAGAGAGACGTGTTTTTTTAGATATGTTGTTTAAGGTTTGCTTCAAGGGTAAATTTGTTTTTTTTTTAAATACTAAAGTAAATATCTAACGGAATGAGACAATATGCAGTTTTTTGGCCAACGGCTGAAATTTTAGGCAGGTTTTAGGAAATCATTTAAAAGAAAGCTTCTTCTTTTTTTTTGGAATTCTAGCAAAATATGAGCGCTTGTACGGCATTGCCTCTTTTTTAAATGATCTACTGTGAGGATCTTATCCAGCGTTGCCAGCCATACAAATGCAAAGAAACCTTTGAGCCCCAGATTTTGACAAATGTTGCAGATCTCTCACTCTATTTAACTGACAACTCACAAGAAGATCTAGCAGAAAATATGGCACTAGCCTCCAACCTCCATATTCTCCAATCAATTCTGATCCTTGGCATATAAACACTCTTCAGAATCGACAGCAATTGGGCCACACTATCAATCTCCACATCCCACAAATAGCATCCAAAGAACAGGCACCACACTATGCCACTGGCCTCCCATTGGAAGAGATGATCAATTGGAGCTCTCCTATAACCACAACCAAATACAAGTCTTCAAACCACTCATAAAACGGCACCCACCTAAAGATATTCCCAAAACCGAACTGTTGAACCATTTCCAATTTTGAAACTGAAATGGACAGAACAAAACTGTTTGACCCACGAAATTCCACTCCAAATGGCTGATCCAGCATATTGAACGATTAGACAGTATGTTTTATCCAATTGGATGGGTGATGTTCCAGATGATCTACAACCAGTTTGTGTCTTTCTTGGAGGTTCACTCATCTCCTGGAAAAGCAAGAAATAAGATGATGTGACATGTCCACAGAATTGTTATGTGGCACAGTCTACGTCTGAGATTATTTGGCTCTATTGGCTTCTCACAAACATGGGGATTCATTTGTCCACTTCTATTCCACTTTATAGTGATGGTAAGAGTAGCATCCAGATTGTGTGCAACCCAATCTTTGACGAGCGGACCAAACACATCAGGATCAAGTAGTTTCTTTAGTAAATATGTAAAACTATATTGTTGGTGAAATTCCAAAGAAAATTGTTGCCATTGTTTCAAGATCATCTAAATTAAGAAATTATTACTTAAAATGGAGGATAAATGTGTGCAAGGCATGATATGCATCATTTATAATGCCAATGCATAACATACATATTTGGTGAAAGATGACTCATGTTATGACAAATATATACTTTCTTTTCATCTGAGGCTACCAAGTGTGCAAATTTTTTGGCCACTAAACAATAGAACATACAGACGTTGCATCCAATAATCCAACATAGGGTGCTTCAGAGGCAAAAGATCATTACACAATAATGCAACTAACATAACCACATGTAAAAGAAGCACATGCAATTATAGATCATTACACTTTCATTACCCCGATATAAAACGACTTTTACGAGTACGGGCTTGAGTTGGACCTTGAATCTCCTCAACTATGCACTGCCACCAGTAATAACAGTACTTAAGTCTCAAGAAACAAAGCAATCATTTCAACCTTCTCATCGCACATAACATGGTAAAAATAATTAATAACCTGAAAATCCAATAAATATGATTCTCTAGTGAACTTTTAAATGATGAAAGATTATCAGCATTATCCTCTGGATTGATACTGCTTCAAGTAATCATGTCAAAAACATGCTTGGTTGGACTTGAGAAAAGGACTTCCAAACAATCTCATTTCATTAACAACAAAACATGCACATGCACATGCAGCTAGTCATCCCCAAGAGAAAGGAACAAAGGCATAACTAACCAAGAACAAGAAAATATGCACAAGCCACCAAATTACCAAGAGTCGTGGAGAAAGCTGACAGTAAATGTAGCTATTTAGCCTAGAAAAGCATACCTCCCATTGCGAGAATCATAAACGTTTCTTCATGATTAGGAACATTTATGATGAATGGCAATAATGTTAATTCTCTAGAAGGTTCCCTCATAATTCAGAAGCAAATATTGAGCAGCAAAAATAATGTATGAAGAATTTTTTAATTCCCAGTCCTCTATAAACAGGACAGTCACCTGATTTAGAGAGACTCTAAAATTGGATGTACTTATTCTACAACTGGTCCTTACTACATATTGGAGTGCTTGTTGTTTACACTTTTATATCTCAATTCCCACGAAGGATAAGCTGCCTAGCACCAGTAAAAGATTACCTGGATCACAGGTTTCTTTGGTGCATTGCATGGGAACAGGTAGGCAGTACACAACTTCCTCCAATACGTGATGCATTGGGCATAGGATCATGTGGGCACTCCAATACATACACTAAGTGTAGACAATATAGTTTATATATGAATTAATGTTTGCAATTTATACATGAAATCATCATCATCATCTAAGACTTATCCCAACTAATTGGAGTCGATGAATCCTATTCCACCATTCATCATCATCTAAGCCTTATACCAATTAAATGGGTTCGGCTACATGAATCATATTCCACCCTATAAAGAGCCAAAAGTTAGACCATAGGTCAAGTCTTTTCTTACTACCTCCATACACGTCCTTTTGAGCCTTCCCCTTTTGCCCTTTTAGAGCCTTCAACTTGTACCAACTCACTCCTAACCAGAGCAGTTCTTGGTCTTCGTTAGACAAGACCAAACCATAAGTCTACTTTCCCTCATCCTATTACCTATTGGTGCTACTCCTAGGTTACCTCAAATGCATTCATTTCTAATTCTATCCTTTCCCGTCCTGCCACTCATCCATCTCAGCATCCTCATTTCAGTTACACATCCTTTGAACATGTTCCACCACTCCACTCTAATTATATGTAAAATCATAAATGTTATTATTATGGAGCCCAATTTCATATTATATGTATGAAATTGAATAAATCAAAATATAAATCTATACATTGCAAATATAAAATTTGCCCTACAACATAATCAACAATAAGACTGTAAAACCATAATTTCATATCACTAACAATAGCAATCCAGATCGCAAATGATCCCGAATCCAGATTACACAATTCGGAACAGAACGCATAGGGGTTTTGGTGGTTTAGGTAACACTTCACCAATACATACTAGCAGAAAATTCTGTCCATACATCCTTGTAAAGTAACCAATGTCACCTGGAAACATGGCATGAATACCAAGTGTTGAGGTGCCCTTAAATTGTCTGGCACTGTTTGGCAACTCCAAAATCTAGGCATCGGGAAACTTACACAAATAAACAGTATGTTAATTAAATAAATAAAATCAAAAATGTAAAATAAAATAATGACAACATTAAAAGTACGGGAAATTATGAAGAATATTCATGTAGTTACAATAGAACCAATTACTAACAATATAAACTAATTATCAATTAGCACATCTCGAGAAATAGTATTTTGTATGACCACCACTCTGTTAAAAAATTGGAGAACCCCAACAAAAGAACAAAAAACAAAAAGAGCAATGGAGCTGGTGCTTTTCAGTTATATGAATCGTGATACCTATAATGGGAAATGAACTAAAAGCTAGAGGGTGAGAGGAAGTCCTTGTGAGCAATGTTGTCACAATCACATCTTATAGCAAATCATAAGAGAGGCTACATTGAATTGTATCATAAATTGTATTTTAAACATTGAAATTTTTTCCGATTTCCTTAAAAAATAGAAAAATATGAAAAAATTATAGATAAATTAGAAAGAAAAAAATAAGAAAACAGAGCAAGGATCCATTTTCCATTAATACGCATCAAGAAAGTAACATATATAATGACATTATCAATCAGGAACCTGTATGGTGGATGTGTATGTTTCAAAAAGTATAATTTCTATGATCCATTTCCCATTCATACACATTTTAGTATGTAAAGGCCCAAAATGTATCCCTTCCGCAACATACCCCAACATTCTTCTATGTTTGGGCTAGGTGATGTTTCATTTGAAACACACCTTCCCAATATGTCTTCCCACAATAATTACATCATAAGTGGAGGTTGTTATCCTCACTCACTTTAGAACAATATTCCCATGTGATATCACTAGCATGAGCATCCTTCCCATTCCCCTTCACCGTCTTTACTACCAACCAAACCCTAAAGACTCAAAAGTGTCCCAAAAAAAAATAAAGAAACACAAACAAGAGAAGGAGAGTAAGAGAGTTTCATAAAAATACCTTAAAAATCAAATCAAATAAACATAAAAGACAAACATTTTATATTTTCCTAATCATTTGATATGCTTTTGTAACTTCTTTTTATGTAGAAATGCGTGGAAACAAATGCCATTCATTTCCAGTTAGTGATGAGAAAGAAATATGGATTCTTTTCTCTACATTTTTAAGTAGTAGAAACCCCAAAAATCCTCTCTTTTTCTCTCAAAAAGATGTTAAGTCACATTTTAGCTTAAATGGACCCAAAATAGCTTTTAGAAACGAAATAGGAAAAACCCCCAAAATCCTCTTTTCTTATTTTCAGTGCCTTAATTGCTCACCTAGCATGAATTGTACTATTGTATGAATCGTACGATTCAGTATTTGAATAGAACAATTCATAAGATTAGCAGATGATAAGTAAAGACGTGATTTGAACATATTATTCAAATCGTGTATTGTACAATATAGTTTGAATCATACGATAAAAATAACATTGCTTGAGTAGTGTCTTCAACCAAAGGAGAAAAGAGGAAAGCTTGAAGGCTAGTAGTGAGAGATCTTCAGCTTGACAAAAGAAATTCATATAACGACATGTCGACGCCTAACGTAAATTGTCCAACACAGCACTTTTATTTGACATCACTAGAACACTGTCCATACAGATTTTGAAATGTCATTTCGTGTCCAGGAGTGCCCATGTGTTCCAGAGTGTCAGAATAACAAAAAAACACCCAGAAAGTAGAATTGTCCAGGTGACATTACAAGTAAACACTCAGAAAATAAATGCAATGGGTGTGTTGTGAAGCAAGATACTTCTCAATCAGGTGGATACATAGTTTTAAAACTCAAAAACTCGAACCAAAATTCCATCCAATCAATTCAAGCCAAGTAACTCCGGTCAATTTTTTTCAACTCATGAATACCAAGACTCGGTAATATTTATTATTTTAAAATTTTAAATATTTTATTGGCATACAAAAGAGATCAGCCATTGTAGAGTGAATCATGGCAAACTGGATCAAGTTTAGGCAACTCTTCTCAAAAGTTGGCAAGTTTTTCCAAGTTTTGTCATTTGAGTCAACCAAGTCTTGATCGAAGCTCCTTCCTTTTAAGTCTTGATGAAATTTGATCAAGTTTTTTCAAGTTTTCAAAGCGCAGATAGTAGCCACATTCTGTGTTGCAGCATTTAAGACCCCAAGCATCTTATAACTTATAAGCCTTGCGCCCTTGACAAGTATGATGGCATCCAAGAACTGACAGAATAAGGGTGTGCTAGACTCAAGAACCACCAATCTATATCAAAACATCCAGCTATACACTTATTATGATGAGATAATCCTTTTCTAAGGTTCAATTTTTGCTGCCGTCACTATCATGTGTCACATGTAACTGTATAAATCAACTGTATTCTGCAAGTACATCACAATACAGCCTCCAGGAAGCTTCAATTACCATTCCATTAGAAAACACTCACCACTTTCAGAGTACCAAATGCGTTCAACCTCAGTCCTACCTACACACTCATGAAATATGACTGCTTGCAATATAAGCTAGATCAAACTAAATAAGCAAAATGTACATGAGAAATATGTGCAACACAAAAATACATAATGCAACAATTAAAAACCAGATCTGCTTACAACAGAAAACCCACTGCGAGTGAGGTCAACCAATGTCTGCCGCAAGTTCTGCATCACAAGGAGTTTCTTGTCAAAATGTTAAAAAGGGAATTAGCTGAAGAGATAATTAACGAGGCTGTAAGAGGAAATTTAGGATTGATTAAATACAGGAAAAAATGTGAGGAATATTAAAGACAGCATGTAGAAGAAGGTCCAAAATATTTGGAATATATATAACTCAATGTCCAGCTCAATGTAGAACCCAATCATATTACACTGCCATACCCACCCCTTAAAATTGATCCATCTCAGATGCAATATAGATTTCTGGATGTTAGCTTATTCACTTCATGTTTCATGTTTATAGCACACCAACGTCTAGAACAAACAAATTATTTTCCTGTATCAATAGAATATAAATAAAATAAACTGCAGAGACCGCAATTCAAAGTTCCACAGTTTATTTATTTGAGCAGGGGTACAGAGATGGGCATGTGCATATGTCCCAGAAACCATTTTTAGCATACTCGAAACAAGGAATGAGTCTACAACTGTGCATAAGAGGCACAGTTGCATCCTCCAGCACTCACTGCATGATTTCTTTTTCTTTAAAAGTTGTTACCAAATTATTTGAATCACTTGAAGATCCCAAATATTTCCAATGCATCCAAATGAACCTACTGAAAAAGAAAGAAAAAAATTATGTGCGCTATTGATTTCTAGAAGGGCCACTCAAGATGTTTCTAGCATTGACACCAGAAGACAAGGCCCAGAAAGTTAGACAAAAGTAGAGAGATAATAAATGAATTTAAATGTGGTAGAATCTAATGTTGGGACTGTATTGATCAGGAACTATGCGGATTCTTGAGTCCAATGCTGCTGGAGCATGCACTCAGTCATTTTCTACTGCATAAAGTCCCCGGAGCTATCTTCATCTAACTATTTTTATTTCCCTTAACAACATGGCGATCAAGTAGTAACTCAAATGAGCATCTTAGAAATAAATAAGCAGATAATTATTTTTTTTCAAGTCACTTCCTCATTGTTGACACTTGACATCAAAGATACATCCAAAATAGAAACCCCACCCACGCATGTAGAAATAGGTGCATTTCCAACTTGAGAAATGGATAAACCACACTTTCCAGTTGAAACCACACAATTCTCCAAATGGAGTTATGACAGAATACCATCTTAAGATCACCTATGATATGGTTAATAGCTCCATCACATCCAATCCAAGATGCATTACTCAGAAAATTCCGGATTTGCCACCCATAGGGATATCACTTTTAGGAGATTGTGTCCAAGTTATCACAATATTATTCTATTTTTTGAGTTAAGTCATTTGCACTTGGCAAAAGAAGAGTCATCACTTCAACTAAAAAGGATCTTTGTAAACAGTAAAATCTTCTTGAAAAGGCTAACTGTTCGGGATCATGAAGTAAAAGTCAGACAAATACATAAAAAGCATACCATGATGGGACAGCCGGCTCTTGGAATACTATCTGACCGCATACCGCCAAAAGGATTCAAACCAGCATGTTCCACAAGAATGCAAGCATCAAACCCAACAGCTTCATAAAAATCCCCTACCTAAGTACACATGATTATCATATCAATTATTTGCAAAGATAGAGTTTAATGAATATGATAAAAAAAAAAAAAAAAAAAAGAAACAGAAGAATAATGGCAACACAAAAGATTTCCCCAACTAAATGCATTTTAAGGATACATAGAGAAAAGCAATAAACAAGTGATGCATTGCACAAGATATTTCTCCCATAATAGATTCATAGCCAAGCCCTCCGTAATGACCAAGTCATCCATGGATTGTTGAGCATTACCAAAAGAGGACCTTTAGAACATGGGCAGTGACATCTCTATCAACATCAAAGTGTGGATTATTCCTGTGTCATGGACATATACACGTGGAAAGATCGCATGGAGGCAAAAGCTTCAGACCAATAGGAATGCAGAGGCATTGCATTATTTCAAGGGAACTTCCATGCATGGCCCTTTGGACAGTTAGTATATGCACCATCTTTAATCAATGAAAACCCTGTTTTGGTTCATTTTAAACAGGCAGCAAGGAAGGGATTGTGTTGAAATGATAAAACATCATAGTCCAAAGAGAGCTCGGGAGCTGAATATTCTTTTCATCTTTTAAACTCTTTTCCAACACATTCTCTCAATCTCTTCCTGAGATGCAAGAACTTTCCTGAAATAGAAATTCCCTTAAATTGAAACTTCCTCAAAATAAGAAGTTCAAAAAATTATCTTGCATCAATTTTCCATTAGTTGAAGAAAAGGCCAAACAAAAAGTCACTCTTATCAGTTACCAAGACACAGTTAAGAGATCCTTTTCCCTGATTGCATGGGAGCAGCCATCGCCAAGATCCTTGCTGATTTAGACACCATTTCATGACTTTACAATGGAAAGCCCTAAAGTTTGTTTTATAGATTCTAGGGTTTCATGAGAAAAATAGAAGAAGACATGATAAGAAAAGGAGGAAGATAATGGGTGTGGATGATTATCTCCAGAACTGCAGATTAGTCTCTTCTAATTTCTCTTTATAGTTAATATTTAAACTTTCAGTACTTCAAGTATATAACATACAAACAAAATTCAACAAATTACAGAAGTTCTGTTGCACAAAAAACATGTACAAAACACCTGTAACACCATTACACATGAAACATGTGCATAAGACTGATCACTCAAGTACCAATACCTCCAGTCATAACCGAAAAACTTGGTGGCCCAAACTTTAATAGGATCCAATGGAAAGGATTGACATTGACATCAAGATTTGACGGACCACACAGGGATCCTTCACTGCTCCATAACTTAGTGGCACGGATAGTGAAGGGGAATGAGAGCTAGAGCTGATTCAAGTGCCGACGCACCAAAGAGCAGCTCTGTAAATGTCTAGGAAGTGTGAACATGAGCAACATTGCAAAACCAGAGCAGAAGCATGGACGGGGGCACCATATTGACTACATGATTCTTGTAACAGAACTCCATAACTCACCTTCAAAATGAAGTGATCACCCCTGAGTATGGTTCTCGACTCAAAAGAGAACAACTTATTATTGCTTGGATCAACCCAACACTACATCTAAGGTGCCTGCTTGAATATAGTTAACCTACAACAAGCTATTATTCTTGGAGAACTAAATTAGTCATTTAAACAACAATAGCAAGCTAGAAGAGTACATCTGAGGAAAGAACTTGCCTAAAGAAAAGAAAATCTTAAAATCACGGCATATATATTGAGATGCAAAAGCATTCTTGATCAGTTAGGAGACATACAATGATACAAGTGAATAGACAGTCATGCATGTTGAAAGGCCTCATACACAAATACAACTTTTTTACAGTCAATTTTGCACTATCAATTTCCAGCTTTTGCTTAACTTGGAAACATTGCTCCAAGATCCAGCCGTTTTCTTTTTTCAAAACGTAGTGTGACACAGCAAAAAAAGGTACAGGGATGGACTACTGACAGTTGAGCTGTGGGCAATATTGCCGATCCTAACTTAGAGATGGCAGTCATCTGACAAATACAAAAAATGATATTAACCTTCTACAGCAATGGTGTTGGACTAATGTCCTGAACTTTTGGAATAAGTGTAATACAACTTCATTCAACATGCTGCTTTGAGCAGCACCATTAAGCACTATACTTTTGTAGTCCTCTTGAATGTTCTCAATATAAAGTGTTTTCCCTTTTCTGTCATACTGTCAAAAATACAGCAACATGATCAACCATTAAACCCATATTAGGAAAACGTGGCGTTTACAACAACTGCAAGGCTTTAATAGGGTAATCAGAATGCCTTCCCAAAGTAAGAAACATGTTAAACATTTTCTGCATCACACAAAAATAAATAAATAAAAATAAAAGATAACTCCATGTTGTCACAAAACTTGATAAATCCTTCAAATAAACTGTGAAGAAAATTTCAACAGCGCACCCTACAAAGTAAAACTTCGCGTGGAAATTTAGATTTGAATTGCAACAACTCCATGTTGAGTGTTCCTTCTTTCAAACTGCATGGAATCCAAATAGAAGTGTGTATTATCAGAATTCAAGAAGAGACCAAAGGAAAAATCACAAGGAAATCAATAAAAATAAGCATTAAATGATATTGACATGAGTGGGCAAACAAGATTGAAATAAAAAAGAAAAACAACTAAAATAGAACATAATATATATATATATATATATATATATATATATATATATATATATATATATATAACCATAGCATAGGGGAACTATATGCACACAGCAGGAAGAAGTGTTTGGTAACCAGGCGTCCCACACAATACGCTTTTCATATGGACACAGATTTCCTCCCAGAAGCCTTCGTGCGCAGAGAAGCCAAGTGGGACCACCATGATATTTATGAGAAATCTACCCCGTCCATCCATTCTTCGAGCTCATTTTAGGACATGAGACAAAAATGAGGATCCAAAACTCAAATGGGCCACACGTGGGGAAAGAAATGCCTACCGTTGAAACCTTCCTAGGCTCCACCTTGATGTTTATATGCCATCCAAATTGTTTCTAACGTCATTCCAACTAGGATGAATGGAAAACAAAAAAAAACTTAGCCTGATACAAAACTTTTGTAGCCATATGAATGTTTCAACAATGGTCCTTCAATACCTGTTGTTTCCTCTCGTGGCCCACTTGAGTTTTTGATCCACCTCATTTTTTGGAACCATGTCCTAAAATGAGCTCACAAAACGGGTGGACGAAGTGAATTTATCATAAATATCACAGTGGACCCCACCTATCTTCCCTGCGGACGAAAGCCTTTGGCAAGAAATCCCCGTCTAGATGGAAGGACTGTGGGGTGCAGATAGCGTACTACCCCCACTAGGACGAGCCAGAGACGAACAGTCTTGTCAGGGGCTCTGTGGGGCCCACCATGATATATAAGTGTTTTATTCAATCCGTCCATCCATTTTGAAAGACCATTTTATGGCATGAGCCCAAAAGGGAGGTAGATCGAAGGTTAGAGTGGACCACACCATAGGAAGCAGTGGCAACAATGATCCCCACCGTCAAAACCTTCCTAAGGTTAGGGGTGTCAATGGGTCGGGCTTGGGCCTGAAAATCATAATTTTGAATAGGCGTCGTTCAAAATCCGAGCCAAGAGCTACCCCAGGCCCGGCCCATTGACAACCCTACCTAAGGCCCACTGTGATGTTTATCTAACATCCAACTTATTCATAAGGTCACATGGACCTGGATGAAAGGAAAAAATAAATATCAGCTTGATCCAAAACTTCTATGGCCTCGAAGAGGTTTTCAGTGATAGGCATTCAATCCCCACTGTTCCTGTGGTGTGGTCCACTGGATCATTCAATCTTCCTCATTTTTTATCTCATGTCCTAAAATGATTTTTCAAAATGGATGGATGGTGTGGATGAAACACATATATCACAGTGGGCCTTGCAAAGCCCCTAACAGTACCATCCGTTTCTAGCTAGGTCCCGAGCCCCCGACGGAGGTAATACCCAATCCATGCCAATTGTGTGGAGTGTCACATCACTGCCTTCGGTGGTGTGTTGACATCATCAAGTTCTCTGGGCCCACCACGATGTGTGTTATATCCAAACGGTTCATCCATTTGGCGAGATCCTTTTAGGGCATGAGCCCAAACATTTGGTAGATCCAAAGCTCAAGTGGACCATACCACATAAAGAAGGGGAATAATGGCAATCACCATTGAAACCTTCCTAGGGCCCACCATGATGTTTATTTTCAATCCAGCCTGTTCTAAAGGTCACACAAACCTTGATTAAGGAAAAAAGAACAAATATCAGTTTGATCCCGTGGCTCCAAGAAGATTTCAATGGTAGGCGTTCAATCCACCCTGCCTTCTGTGGTGTGGTCCACTTGAGCTTTGGATTAGACTCATTTTTTGGCTCATGCCCTAAAATGATCTCTCCAAGTGAATGGACGGCTTGAACATTACACATATATCATGGTGGAGCCCACAAAACTTGGTGACGTCAACACATTAAAAGGCAGTAGTATGTGCACATATAGCTCCCCTATGCTGCGATTCATAGGGGAGCATTACTATATATATATATATATATATATATATATATATAGAGAGAGAGAGAGAGAGAGAGAGAGAGATCTTTGACAGATATAGAGAGAGCGAGAGAGATCTTTGACAGATCCATCTAAAATACAAACAAAGATAATTAATATTTGAAAATTGACCCACAAGAGGATTATGTGAGCAAGTGTGTGTGTGTGTAGAGAGAGAGAGAGAGAGAGAGAGGAATGCTCACCTGTGCACTAGTTCTCACGAGAACTCGTGAGCACTTTTTGAGAACTCATCACACGTGATGTGAGCCCAAATCTGAACCGTCCACGTGATGCAGCACCCCAAAAAACTCCTATGACCCAACTTTCAATCTGATCCAAAATTCTAGTGGGCTGTAGCAGAGAGAGAGAGAGAGAGAGAGAGAGAGAGAGAGAGAGGCAAATCAAGGGAGGAAATTGTTTCCTTTTTCCATGGCCCACTAAAGTTCTGGATCAGGGTAAAAGTAGGGCCCTAGGGGTTTTTGGGGTGTTGCATCACATGGACAGCTCAGATTACGTGTGATGAGTTCTCAAAAAGTGCTCACGAGTTCTCATGAGAACTGTGCGCAGGTGAGCATTCCTCTCTCTCTCTCTCTCTCTCTCTCTCTCTCTCTCTCTCTCTCTCTCTCTATATATATATATATATATATATATATATATATATATATATATATATCGATCTTTGACAGACCCATCTAAAATACAAACAAAGATAATTAATATTTGAAAACTAACCCATGAGAGATTTATGTGAGCAAGTAAACATAACAGAACTCGTACCAATCAATTATTCTAATTATATCCCTATTAACGACTAAATTATGTTTTCTATTTGTTAATTTGCAAATTTGCGCAAATGTTTCCAAGGTGCTGTCAGGTTTCAATTTTCATCACCCACAAGGCAGGCCTTCATCTACTTTTTGTGGTATGTTATTAGATTTTTTTTATTTTTTTTTTGAGATATAACAAAGAATATTTATTGAAGACCAGCAAAGCAGGGAAAAAATACAAGGATCAAAAATAAAACCAAGAGCGCAAATCAGCATGCATAGCTGAATTTACATAGAAGTCCCATTCCGAAACCGTGTATGTAACCATATGAATAGTTTCCATAATGGAGCACTCCTTGTTATGAAAGCAGCAATTGCAATTGTCACAAGCCCTCCAAATAAACTAAAAAGTTCCCATCAAGACGAGTCTCCAAATGGATTTTCGGGACGTTCCCACTCCACTCCCATGCCATGCCCACAATAACTGATCAACCAACTTCAGCATCGCCCACGAGAGATGGAAAATGCAGAATTACTGGGCAAATGGACTGATAAAAATTTTCTTGAATTTTCATCATCGATATGAGATGTTTATGGTTTATTATTAATACCTGATATTCCTCCTCAATATTAAATCGTGGTTGATAACACTTAGCTCTTTCACTCCATTCATTTCTAATTTCACAACATACAGTCAAGACCTAAGATAAAGGGATTGTAAAACTTATGAAATAATTCAAAAACACATAATGCTTTCACCTAGGCAGCAGCTTGGAGATTGCAAAGGACTGTGAGCCAAAATGATATGGATGCATAATTCACTTAATGTTACACTCACACATACAGTTCAAACAAGACAATATTGTCCTCCAAAGTGTATATGAAAGCTGTGTCATCTACACATGCCCACCTTGTGGATACACATATGAAGGGTGTAAACAGTACTTCCAATTGACAAAGTTATAAATCAAGAATGTGTGGAATAGGAAAGCATGGACAAGAATTCATATTTCTCACCCACCTCCCATTTTTCAGGCTAACATCTAGCCCTAATAAATTGGAATGGTTGAGCCTTTTGACCAGCTGAATAGAAGAAGGCTTCTTGCATGTCTGCATCCTCTGCAAACAAGACCATGGTATTAGACAATAACAGAAATTTGCACGAAATCTTTTCAAACCAATAACATAATTATTTCAGAATGTAGCATAAGTAGCAATCTCGTAGAGCTACTACATCAGCAAACCTCCTTCCACCACATTATATGTGAATTATCTTCTTCTTCTAGAAGATATTTTGATTCTTTCGACCTTCTAGCTGCTTTTGTGGCTCCTCTCACAACCCTGCCCCTATCTGCTTTGAAAGAGTTTATTCTCTCCCCCTGCCTGCTGCAGTACTCGAAGAAATATTGGAAAGCACATACCCAAGCACAAAGCCTTGTGAGTGAGATATACAATATGAGGCTGATAGAGAGTTCTGAAACAAATCATGCACCTAATAATAAATTTTACATTCTGGATATTACTAATTATCTAAAATACAAAAGGCAAACTTGCACCAAACCATATACATCAAACCAATGTTTGCAGTATTCGTATCGCGTTACGTTTCGCACCTTTGGGATACAGATACATATCGCATATCGCTAGGGATATATCGGTTGTATCGCGTAATGTATCGCACTTTTTGGGAAACATGGGGAAACATTGAGAAATTGATTGAATTTTTCAATGAAACTTTAGGGATTGTTAAAATGAACCTTAATACACACATTTAAATCATCATATGTAAAAACAAAAGTCCACATGATGGAGTTCCTTTGTAAAAGGATCCTAAGCTATGCGCTGTCTGACTGAACTGATGCAACTATTGTTTAAATTGATTCCATAAGATATATAAATGTAAGAAGACATTAATGAAAACACAACCAATTCATTGACAAAATAAAATAAGCAAGAGAGTTGAGAAATATACCTATGGATGATGCAACTGACTAAGTATCCTCTAAATGCAGTTTTGACTATCCTAGTTCAACGCAATGCAAGCTACCCTATTTGGCCTAGATTTATATAAGGACTCAATAGAATCTAGAAAATGGCTAAGTTGATTCAACAAACTATGACACCTACGTAGAGTCGGAACACGGGTCCTAACGGTTTTTTTTTTTTTTTTTAGGGAAGAGAAACTAGAAGAAAATCGAACAAAAAATCATTTTTTTTCCTACAAAATGGGGGACTCTTGTGCGTCTGACCGATACTTGAACGATATCGTCCAGGTATCCACGATATTTGGAATATGCAATAGAAAAAAACGCAATAAATTGACGATATATCGTGTGATATCGATATATCTGCCGATATTGTCAATATCGCACGATATATCGTGCGATACACAAGAATCAAGCCACTGGCCTGTTATTACTGGGCCTGTGTTTAACGTCAGTTACCAATATCGATAATATCAGCCGATATATTATCGATACTGCAAACACTACATCAAACTAGTTATCAGTATTGAAACGCAACATGTCCAAGTAAATTCCAATCCTGAGCTCTTCCATGAGGTATGGCCAAACAATGAGCCCCCACTATTCCAACCAGCATTAATATTTTTCGATATAAATTACAAGTAATAACAACTGCCCAATACCATAAGATAAGCGACAATTATGAGTGGCGTGAAGATGTTAATTTGGAGGAATTCTTAGATCTTGAGCCGAGGCTTTGTAGTAAGCTTGAGTTTCCAATTCTAGCAAGTGGGGCCCATGGCAGTGATCCAGATTGTTATCTGTTGCATTGCATCCCACTGTAGATGGACAATGCCCTTTTGCTTGATGGGGACATCAGAGGACCTGCTCGAGTGCACCAAAGGAGGCGGCAGTTACCTGCATCAGCACAGTTTTCCTTATGGATGGATGACAACTTCCAGACGGGGCCCATCATTGGATGGATGACCAAGGCGGTTCTTGGTTCACTCATTCCATCATCTCATTAGTGGGTTAAGGAGGGATGATGTGGAGGGTCAAACCAAGACCTTTGACCATCTTTTTCATGCATTATTCCTTTGATCGGCTGATGTGGGCTGATCTTTCGAGGAGCTGCCAAATGCCGTGGGCTTTGTCATAATCAATAGGGGGTTCTCCTAATGGCCTAGCACGGAGTGGGTCTAGGTAAGCAAAGACAAATGATCTAGGGGCTATGTTTGTTGGCAGTTTTGTGGGCTATTTGGGAAGAGAGGAATGGGAGGTATTTTAGGAATGAGAGCGAAGCAGTGGAAGTGGTCTCTAAAAGGACAAAGTTACTTGTAGTTGATTGGACTTCTTGCCTGGATGAGCTAACGGGTTGTAATCTTTCTTTTCTAGAGCTGTAATTTTTGTTTTCTTGGGCTGTCATCTTTCTTTTTTGGGGGCTGCTCTCGGTGCACCATCTCTGACCTTTTTCTTTAATAAAATTTGCAGTTATCTTTGGGAAAAAAAGGATAGGGCCAGTGAGTGTTCAAAATGCACACTGTGCATATGTAATAGGCATACATGGAACAATCTGCTCCAATGAAACCAATACTTCATCAGAAAGAAGAGGCAAAATAACCAATTTATAGTAAATGGATTGGGATGCATTTCTAAACAATCCAACATGCAACCAAAAATAAAAAAAATAAAGAATGTTGCGACAGAATATCAATCAGAGTTCCAAAACTCAGTGACTCGACTCAAGGAGATTTCAAGCCCAATCACCTTGAAACTCGTGCAGGACACTGAATCGATTGCGACACAGCAAGACTCGTCGTGTTAGCCCATCGGCTCAATCAATTCAATGATCAGAGTGACTCGAACTGAGTGACAAGGATGGTTGCGAGTGTTTTTTTCTTTCAATAAAAGCAAAAGGTGAAATATGAACCCAGTCATATGGAGGACTGAACTCGTCCTCCAACATGCCAGCCACTATTTGTCTGCCTCTTTTACCCATTTTATATTCTTATAGCAATTTTTCAGATGTATCATCACTCTCCCCATCTGTTAATTTATTCATAACTCGATCGAGTCTTCAAGTCTGTTAGGATATTAGATGTGTTAGGATCTGTTTGAATAGTTATACTCTTGTACATATTCATTAGTTGTCAATGGCATACAACACCCAAGTTTTCACAATGCAGTCCATGTATTAACAGACCTGACCCAGCTGGATATCAAGTGAAGTATTCAAGTTTTTTATCTATCCCATCGAATCTTTTCAAATGGTGTATCTCTGCTTTTGAAATAACAGCGGCAGACAAGAACTACAGTGATGGACAAAATGCAGCTTGTAACAAAGAAATCATCATTTTCTTCCACCGATTTTTCTTTCCGACCAAAACCTAATAACGATGCGAGAGCTACAGATAGGCAAGCCAATTACTGAATAATCCAAAAAAAAAAGTCTATGATATTCAGGAAGTCGAGAACTGACAGCGGTGATGGCAGTGCATTGAATCGACGGGCGGAGAGCCTTCGAAGCAAGAGAGTGAGAGGCCGCCATCGGGGGAAGGAGACGATGATGGATTTGGCTGTTAGCCAATGCATGCTGTTGCCGAGAGTGATTTTTCTTTTGTTTTCTGTTCTTCAATGGGGATTGGGGTTTCTAGGATTTGAGGGTTTCTGGAGGAAGAAAGGCGGGATTTTGGGTTTGTTGGGGTTTTGCGCGTTCGTTCTTCCCGCCAGAATAATAGAAGCAGATAAGAGAATATTTGGTAACAAAAGAAAATTAAAAATATATAGAGAGAGAAACGACTACTGATGCTTCACCGAAGTCGCCACGTGGCAGCCGTTCTTTCATGATGCGAATGATGGAAGGTTTGAATAGCCGGACACACACACCAATATGGCCCGTTGGATGCACAGGCCCACCAATTGTGTGGACCCGACCGCCAACGTGCCTTGGGCCATACATCAGGTCAATCCATTTTCGCACGTGTGCCACTATTCAAGGAAAAGATTGGCACGTGCAGTGGCTGGAAAAGCAATCCTGCCAACGATGCTGGCTCGCGCGTTCTGGCATACCAGTAGATGCTCTGACCACGAACAACGGGACAGGGCTCATCTGCGCGTCAGAATAACCGTATCCCTGCCAAAAGAAACGGACGGTTATGAGAACTGACCAGCGGTTCACGTTTTGAGTTGGCCCCATCTGATGAATGGCCACGCTCGTGCCTGAGGGAACCCTCTGGATAAGAGCGTTGGATTTTCCAGTTCAGTGAGCCCCCGGTATATTGAATCGAGTTAGTGGACCTTGGACCTACTCTCCCGTAGGCCCCAGTTCATAATGACCATGAGCAGCACGATTTCAGGGGGCAAGCAACACTCCAGTGAAATCGGACTGCGTACGGGGTAACTCATTTGGGCTCACCATAAATGTATGTAGTAGATCCACGCCGTCCATCTGTTTTTCCAGCTCGGTTTAGGGGTTGAGTCCAAAATTGAAGCATATCCAAAGTTCAAGTGGACCCTTACCACAAGAAACAGTGGGAAAAATGATTCCTGCAGTTGAAACCCTTATAAGACCTACAGTGATGTTTATTTGTCATGCAACCTCTTGATCTTATCACGCTGAGGGAAAATATAAATATCAGCTTAATACAAAACTTATATGGGCCCTAAGAATCTTTCAATGGTAGATGTTCAATTCACATTATTTGATATACTCTATTTTTTAGGTCCATGCCTTAAAAATATATGTTAAAATGGATGGAGAGGGTTGATAAAATACATAAATCAAGGTGCATCCCAGAGTTCACTGGGTACGCAATCTGATTCCCAGGTGCTAGTGTACTTACTGTCAGTGATCTTTTTATTTATTTTTTTTACTCACACTACTCTGGGCACTCCAATTATAGCACACCGTGGAATACAATTCATAATTTCACATACCGCTTAACACGGCATGCACAGTGACCTCAATGAGCCATTGAAAAATCCTCTGAAACCGTTGATCGTCGCCATCTGGAGAATGGATTAGGTGAGACCTGCCTCACCCAAGGCGGTGCAACCATACTGTAGGGTTATTGGAGAGCCCACCTTGATGTATGTATTATGTATCCATGCTGTCCATCCATTTTTTGCATATCATTTTATGTCATTGTCTAAAAAATGGAACAAATCTAATTATTAAGTGGACTACACCATAGGAAACTATTGGATCTGCTTGTTTTTTTTGGGGATAATGCCATAAAACGATATGTAAAAACAAATGGACGGCATGTATACATGATACATACATCAAGGTGGGCCCCTGGCATCCCCAGGGTCAGGGACCGCACCAGGTGAAGGCCGGGGTCTCACCTAATGGCATCTTCAATGACAGTGATGCAGAGGAGTTATGAAAAAAAACTAGTTGGTATGCATGGAGCAATTTAGACAGTAGTAATAGTTACCCACTTTCAATCAAATCTAAGCAATGATCTTTCATACACTAGACACATGCAGGTGTTACATGCCCATACCATGTGCCTAACGTGCATAAGAGTCAAGGGCTTGTCCAAATAAAGGATTTGACAAATAGCAAACACTGCTATGAAATTGGCTCAAAGTCAAAGAAAATAAAGTTTGCAATTGGTTGAAAAACTCCTATTTTATTTATCTTAATTTTGTTATATTGTGGTGTCACTGGCAATTCTGATTATTTAAAATGTTCTAAAATATTCAGCATTTGCCTAGAAACCAAGTCAAATTATGACCCGTTTAATCCTCCAATTGACCCGTTGCGGCTGCGCTTTCTGTGAGAAAATAAATTTTTAAAAATATTTTGTTTTCAAATATAAATAAATGTATTATGTGAAACTTTTTAAAAAATATTTACATGGATTAGTAGTGAGATGAGGACTTTTTGCCATGGAAAACTTGAGCTTGAATTTACACATTGATGATAATGTTGGCTGCTTGAGCATTTTATTTTACATTCTTTGCATTTCACATGTGTGCATCTTCACAAAGAACTTAAAAGAACTTAATTATTTTATTTATTTTTTACTTAATGCAGGCTCAGGTAAGGCATTGTGTCTAAGGAGTGAACTAGGGTCTGGTCAAACGCCTGGCCCAATGGTGTTTAAGTTTATCGCCTAGTGCTTGGCTCAATGTGCTTGGCATATGGCCGCACATGCGACATCGATGCCACATATCGTACATGTGGTGTTGGTTGGGTTGATTGGGATTTGGGTGATAATTAGGCGTGGTTAATGAGCCAAACTATTCGTGAACAGTTTGAGTTCGTTTGATTAGTAAATAAACCAAACTCAAACCTTATTTTTAAGTTCGATTAGTAATCAAACCAAACTCAAACAGGCATGAGTTCGATTTGGTTAGCCTCAATAGAGTTCGTTTATAGCTAAAAATCATCGTTTCCTATGATATGGTTCACCCTAGATTTGGATTTGCTTCATTTTTTAGCTCCTCCATAAAATGATTCGATGAAATGTATAAAAGGAGTGGATATGAAATACATGCATCAAGGCGGCCCCCACAGTAAGAGCTTCACCGTCTTGACTTTTTTGGATATGGAATATATGTTGCAAGGTGAGCCCCACAATAAGCCTATCCAAAGCTTAAGTGGACCATACCACACCGTCCAACCTACAATGAATTCTAAAGGTGCAACATCTCATTTACACGTGCATTTAAAATGTTACATATAGGCGCGGTTAATGAGCCAAACTATTCGTGAACGGTTTGAGTTCGGTTCAATTAAAGCTCGTTTGAGTTTGTCTGATTAGTAAACAAACCAAACCCAAACTCAAACTTGAGTTTTGGTTATCAAACTCAAATCAAACATAGTAGTATTCGGTTCGGTTCATTTACACCCCTAGTGATAATTAAGGTCATTTGGCACCATAGAAACTATGGTCGTAGGTGATAAAGGCAAAAAATAATTAAGCGTGTTTCAAGAGTTGTACCGTGGTTCATTTTGTTTCACTCATTTTGAATTCATTATCACCCATTACTATGGATGAAGCAAGCACCAAAATAGTAATGCCCCTAACTTTAAGAATTGGTGGTCCTCAACGTGGTGTTTGCATAAAATCAACCCTGATCAGTTAGTGCATCACCTAAATTTAATCGTAGAGTCCGAAAATCATTTCGGTTGATAATTTAAGTGGGCCATACAAAGGCAATAGTTCAAAAGGCCTGGATTTTTTTCAGGGCCTATCATAATAATTATATGAAATCCATCCAAATCGTTAGACACGAGCTAAAATGTAGGCATTGGGACAAAATTTAGGCCCATCCTTTACTCACACGGCCATACAAAAGGAAATAGTTTGGAGAGTAAGCATTTTTGTTTATCTTTGTATGGCCCACCCGAATAATAGACTGGGTTGATATTTGGGCCCGGCTAAAGTTGAGTAACTCGCCTGGTGATTGGGGTAGATTTTATATAAACATCATGGTAGGCCATGTCCGGCAATAATTTTAAGGCCCGCATAGTTCGCATAAGAAAATAGCTGGTAATTAACTTCAAGAATTAGTATACCCCATTATAATATTCACATGACTGTCTTAATATCCAGGTGCATCACCCCGTTCTAGGCATAAGGCTAAAAAATTAGCTTGGTCCGTGATTCAAGTGAGCCATTCAAAGGGAAACAGTTGGAAGGACACCTTATGTGTTGTCTCAGTCATACGGTCCACCTTGATCATAGGCCACCTGGTATTTGGACTATACAGTAAAATTCAAGCGACACGATTAGAAATTGGGGTGGATTTTACATGAACATCATGATGGACCATCTTCAATGGAGGCCCTGCATGGTTAACATCATGACTTTTGCATGAAATGACTAAAGACTACTTCAAAAATCAGTGGACCCCATCTCAATATTTACATAAAATCCACCTTGATCACCAGACGTGTCACCCCATTTTAGCCATAGGACCTAAAAATTAGCTTAATCCATGATTTAAGTTAGTCATATGAAAGGAAACAGTTGATGGAGAGACACTCCATATATTGTTTCCAATCGTATGGTCCATTTAAATCATGGACCAAACTAATTTGGGCTCTATGGCTAAAAGGGAATGACATACCAGGTGATTAGGGTATATTTCACATAAACATCATGCTAAGCCACATGTGAGAATTGGTGAAATGTATGCCATGCAGGCATGCATGCAAAAAAGTGTCGAGCATGAATTTTTTATTGACATAGAATATGCATGCATAGTGTCAAACACACGAGTGTTCTAGCTCACATGGATTCCATGATAATTGTGATCTGGATTCCAATTCACATGGAATCCATGTTGTCAAACAATCCCTATATATATTATTATGTGGTAACAATTTTTTACTATTATGCGTAATTTGTCTCTATTCAATATAAACATAAATAATTATGAGAAGAAGAAGAATAAAAAAAGGTCATGTCCATTAAAGGCACAAGAGGGTTGTTTCAAATAGGACACAATGTACCTATATGTTTTACATAACATGCACATTGCAATTCTACCATCAAGGAACACTCATGTATCAAGTCATTAACAACTTTATATTATTATTTTTGCTATTTTGTACTTATCACTGTGAGAGCAATTTTGTAAGGCATGTCAATGTTAATACTTGGCATGAACACTACCTGTAGGCTTGACCCCTATCTTGACACAGTCTGTCACAAGGAGAGGGAGGAAACTTGTGCGCTCGTGCAATCTTTGGCACGGTGCATGGTGCTTATAGTTTGATTTAGCCATTCATTGCTTCCTTACCTATGTAGTTCCTTTTAAAGATAGCCCAAAAGGGGTAAATTTGAATTTTTGGAGTTGCCACCAGTCAATCAAGTTGTATATACGTTCAGATGGAATTCGTAGATCCGCCTCTAAGTTGAGGGATTGTGAAATCCTCCAACCTAAATGACTCCAATAATTGTCCTGCAACCAGTAAGTATGGTAAGGGTATTGGTGACATAAGAGAGACGGGCTAGGCACCCTCTCTTGCTCGCACACTATGAGGTCTCTAATTTACAGGATAAGCAACTTTCAAGGGAATTTTAATTTGCAACATTATTATATGTCTAGCCATGCTCCGCATAGTTTGTTAAGAGGACCACACAGGCATAAGTATAATGAATCTTGACATCACTACGTGGTATCAAGCAATCCCATGTAAAGGAAAGAAAGAAAAAGAAAAATTGTAACCCTTTAGCTCATATAGACAAGAAGTGTGGGTGAAATGCATTTTAAGCTCGACCGGGATGTGAGAATAAAAGAAGGAAAACGAACACCCTTCTTTTGGTCAAAGGTGATAGCCAGATGCCCATGATTCCGACCCCACTCCTTTCTCCAATGGATTGATTTTTCAAAGTTGGTTTCACTGGGTTGAATGTGACTTAAGCATTAATTAGCATGAGAAATTTAGGTGCTTTAGAAGATAGAGTCCCCTTTCTTGGATCACTTTCTGACCTACTCTACCCTCACACCTCCCTACATACTTCTTTACATCTCTCTAGTCTCTTGGGACATTCTACTGCTCTTTTCATTGACTGACGAGGGTTGAATTTATAGAATATAAACTAAAACCATTGGCTCATGGTGGATCGATGATGGACACTTGTCAAATTTCATCCATGCAAGATTTGTAAGAGGGTATTTGAATTTTCGATAGGTAAAAAGAGTGCCCTATTGACATTATGCTTTGGTTGAGCAACATTTCTCGAGTGTTTTTCCTTTTTCCTTTTCATCACCAAGGCTCGTTTCAAGCCCATAGGGTTAGTGATCAGATGATCCAAATTGTTCATTGCCTGGGCGGGACACTTAAAACTCTTAATCATGTCCAGTAGCCTAACCTAGGACAAGCCGGGAATTCGGCCTCTAAATTTTGTTAGGCGTCCAATGGTGATTGAGGGTTCCAAACGAGTTTTATCAAAGTTCAAAGTAGTGCCTGCTAATTTACTTGGGGTGCCTATACTTGGAGATCCATTTAATACTTAGATGTGCAAATCCTTATTTTGAATTACAAATGGATAAATCTATTTTATTATGAAGACAAATTGCATCTCTTTTCTCACGTGCTTAATGAATTATCAAGAAAAATGCAAACGTGCCATGAAATGTTAACCATGTGAAGGGAGACTTGCATGTAAGTTTAACGTTTTTCATCTATTCATTTCTTCATTTATATTAATATGTGCCACCATCTCCCTTTTCAATGAGTTGTGCATTTGAATTATGGTTATAGTGGGGATAAAAGCCATACATCACGGTGGCTCAGAGCCACTGTCCGTTAATAGCTAAAGACGGGTGGGGCCAATACTCCAATCCGTGTCCTTGACATGGCATAGTCGCCTTTTCCGGTACAGTGCCAATGTGCCATGGAGCGTTAGATTCCCTCCACGGCTGACATTGTTTTCAAACATTGGTGACTCCTCATCCAAGCATGTGGCACTGATCTATAGCCATCTAGGCATCCAACAGTTGTTTAGGATGGAGTATGTCCATAAAATTACACTGATCAATCCCAACCATTCAAGAGATGGCCACTATTGTCGCTAGAAAAATGGACATCGGATGAGATGACCTGGTCACCGCCGCTAGACATTATGATACCTCTGATCCCTTATGAACGAATAGACTGGATCAAGACTTGGAGATTGCCGAATCCTGCAGAACATATAATAAGCCAAGGGGGGTGGCCGAGGTCCGTCAGTTAGCCCTCTAATGATTAAGTCGGTATGGGTTGAAGGAGAGTATAAAGGTATCTCTGGGTGGATTTGTGTGTACCTTAGGTTGAGGGATACCTCTATATATAAGCTGTCAGAGAGCAATTAAGGCCATGATCATGGCTTCGATCGTGAGTGCCACGCTGGGGCGACGTGATTCCCGAAGGCGTGTATTGCGCCTGTATCGCTGGGAGACATATTCCGTCTTTTTGGACTCGCTTTGGACTCCCTCATGCCTTTATAACGGTCATTGCCCAGGTCAGCTTGGCAGCAACATAGGCTAAGGCTGAGGTCCCTACTCGTCGGCCATGTCAATAGACAACCCAGTTCGGTTTTGTCTTTAATATATTCAAAATGACCTTCGTAAAGGTCGATTTATTGTCGTATTGGTTTTGGTCATCAGCTCTCTTTCTGTCATGGTTGACCATCGTGCGACTGATGTTAATGTGTGAGCCTAAGGACCTGTACTTGGGCTTGTGGGCTTTCCTTATGACCTGAGGTCAATTCGGATTTATCTATAACAACTATTGAAATTTTTTTTTAAATTAAAACTTTTATTAAGAGCAAAAGGCGGAGAAATACGGAGCTTAAAAAAAAAACTAACAGCGAACAAACTAATAGATTAAAAGCAAAGCTAAGACCACTATCCCTTACTAACAAAAGCAAAGCTTAGGGAGCCCAATCTCTGAAAAAACCATGAATTTGGGAAAAAAACCCTCCAGCCGATGTAGAATAAATTCTGAAGCAACGGTTGTTTCTCTTAACCCAAATTGCCCAAATAACTGTTAAGAAAATAATTCTCCACTTCTTTCTTCCCAAAGCCTCTCCTGACTCCCCATGCCATTCTCTAAAAAGTGGCTCGATCAAAGTTGGCATTACCCAAGCTACACCTGCCAGCTTAAGCACGTTCCACCCAATGTCATCAGAAAAAGGACAATGGATGAGAATATAGTCAACTGACTCAGCTACCTTCATATAGAGGGAGCACACATGAGGGAGCTGCATTCCACGTTTTTTAAGGTTGTCCAAAGTAAGAATTATATTCCTCCCAACCAGCCATCTGAACACAGCTATCTTTGGCGGCACTCCATATGACCAAATTGGACCCATGTGGGAAGGAGAACAATGCCAAGAAGCTGAAGCATAGAAAGATTTAACTGAAAAGCGTCCCTTCTTAGACATCGTCCAATTCATGGAATCCACCTGATTAGCAAAATGAGGAGTCGGGGCTAGTTGTAAAAAGAAAATTAAATGAATTAGTTCACAACACCCTTCTCCTTCAAGGTTCCTAAGGAAATCTAGACTCCATAACCCAGAGGAACCATAAACTTTATAAGAATCCTCGACCAAGTCATTGATATCTAAAGCCACAATGAAGAGGGAGGGGAAGAGCTCAGCTAGAGACCAACTCCCAAACCAAATGTCCAGCCAAAACCTTATTCTCGAGCCCTTGCCCACCGAGAAAGATATCACGTCGAACAAAAGAAAAGCATACTGAGCTATACCTTTCCAAATAAAAGAGGCATGGTACAGAGAGGAAGGCTTAGTCCAACAGCCTGTAGGGGTTTAGCCATACCTGGCTACAATAATTTGGTGCCGAAGGGCACCTTCCTCTATGCCAAATCTCCAAACTCATTTACCCAACAGAGCATTGTTAAAGATACCTAAGTCTTTGACATTTGCCCCCATCCTCGTAGGATGAACAAACCTCTTCCCTCCCACTTAAGCAAAGGAAGTTTCGAACCAACTGAGTTAACTTTTCAAATAAAAGTTCTTCGAAATATATCAATCTTAGCAATAATAGACTTTGGGCATCTAAAAAGAGACATAAAATAGATAGGTAATTATATTAGATAGGAGGACTTCAAAAGATTCAACTTGCCGCCCAAGGACAGAGAGTTTTGCCTCCAAGACGAAAGCTTTACGGTCCATCCTCTCTAGGATATTGTCCCAGATGGAGATCGGTGGCTTTCCCACACATAACGGCAAACCTAAATAGGTAGCAAGGAGAGAGGAAGCCTTACAACCAAATAAGTCAGCTAACTGAGACAAAACTCTTGCTGCATATTGATCCCAAAGAACTCTGATTTAGACATGTTTATTTTCATGCCTGACATTGTCTCATACAAGGAGACTGCCATAGCGAGGAACACTTAGATTCTTCTGCTTCACGAAATAGAAGCTTATCACATGCAGAAAGAAGGTGAGAAATAGGCATTGAAAAGTTATCAAGAGAGAAACCTGAATACAACCCACTCGACTGAATATTGTTGGTTGAGACTGAATATTGTTGGTCAAAACAAAAACGGTCAATGGTTCAAATTTGAACAAAAAATCAGATGATTTCTACTGTTTTTCCTAGTATAAATTTGAGTTGCCATCCAGCTTGTGGGATCAACGATTTGAATGGTCTACATTGCCGCACAAGTATGCAGTTGAAGAGCCACCACCATATTCTAAGGGCGCGGGTTCGTGGATCCCTGACTGTGGGCCCTACCTTGATGTACATGCCTTACATCCACGCCGTTTATCTGTCTTGACTGCTGATTTTATGGCATGATCCAAAAAAATAAATAGATCCATATCTCAGGTGGACCACACTTCAGGAAATAGTGGTGATTGAATACTCACCATTAAAAACTTCTTGGGAGCCACTGGAATGTTTATTTTCCATCCAACCTGTTGATAAGGTCACAAAGGCATGGATGAAGGAACCACACAAATATCATCTTGGTCCATAACTTTTTGTTGCCCACAAGAAGATTCTAATGGTCAACCACCACCATTTCCTGTGGTGTAGCCTACTCGAGATTGGGATTTTTGTGATCAGGCCATACGAGCTGTACAAAACAGATGATCTGCATGGTTGTAAGGCATATACATTACAGTAGGTAGGCCCCAGGCCACACGGTCAGGACCCACCCAACTCCGCTGTAATCTAGCCAGTGGTGTATTATTCAGGACCGTGCGTAAAGTGACTTATCATAGGCCGACGTGATCATCGATCTCTGTGTAGTTGAACCATTACCATCAACGGTGGGGACTGCGGAAGCTAGATGAACGGTCTTAAATGTCAGATCGCCCTGCCACACACACCAATACCATCGAGGGATGGCTACCGCCTCACCATCTCCTTCTCAGGGGCTGGTTTGCAGTCAAAATAGTACCGACATTTTTGCAAAATGACAAAAATAACCCCTTTCTTCAATCTCGGTTGTAGCCTGTAACATCGTTTAGAGGCAACTGAGTTTCTTGAAATTTGAAAGGCCATACGTCTCATTGGCGAGCCCTTACTTCTAAGTCAATGAGCCATGTCTCTCATTTGAGGGATATGAAACTTTCTCATCGACCAGCCATGCGTCTCATCAAAGAGCATGAGACCGTCTCATTTGATAGCCATGCGTCTTTATAAACGAGCTGTGTATCATTAAAGTGCCATGCGTTTAACCAAAGAGCCGTGCCTCACGAGATAGCCATATATATAATTGGAATGCCATGTGTATCATTAAAATATCACGTGTCTAGTTAGAGTGCCATGAGATTGTCTGTTGGGAAACCATGTGTATCAACGGAGATTGAGGGTATGGTTTAATTCGGCCATTTAGCGAAACGTAAGTACTATTTTGACCGAAAACCCCCCTAGTTCTTCTTGTGACTCTTGTCCCAGTCGCGACTACGCAGCCAGCGTGCACGGCTACCTACTAGGCCCACATGCTGAAATGGCTCAATGATTTGAACCGTCCATATTCTCTCTACTGCCACAAATAATACACTACGCATAATTAATTCACAATGAATGGTCGTAACCTTCGATTTATTAGAGTTGAATGTGGTCCATTGAAAATTTATTTTCATTGTTCTAAAGACAATCTACATAAAGTGATAATCAAAATCATCCGTCCAGAGAAAGCTTAGTGGTATTGGCTAGAAACCATAAATCACACAACATGGACGGTTCCGATAATCGGAACACAGCACGTGGGGCCAATCGAGCAGCCACGCACGCTGGACCATGAATCGCGACAGAGGCGAAATACGGAGCCTCCTCATTCACGTGTCCAGATACATCCCGCTCTCTCGTGAATCCCAACGTCCATGTCTGCTGCACTCGAGCGAGTACATTTATTCCTCAGTCGTCCATCACATGAGCCAACATGGCCTACCTATGCAAGATCCAATCCATTAGTTATGTGTCTTCCATCATTTTACCTATTCACCTTAGCCACGAGCATAAGAAATAATCCCACTGTCACTACAAAATCGACCAAAGATCCATGTTCAGCATACATATCTCGTTCAACGAGTCCAAAGTCCGTCCCGATCTTCGACGAAAATAATCTATCTGGTAGATCCTGACTGTTGAGTGGCTCGGATAGTCGGATCCTTTACACGTGTTCCTACGCTATCACGCGTACGAGGCGAGTACGTGAACAACAGATTCGCGCGTGCGAGTAAACAACGAATCGCATGATCCCGAAAGATCGGAGAAAAGAAAAAGGACGGGAAAAGGTTAAACAATATGATGCAGGCGTCTCCATCATAATTCGATGGAGCGAATTTCCACCGTACACGTGACGGGATAGACGGTGGATCGGAACCGGTTATCCCGTATGATCTTCTTTCTATGCCCAAGGTTTAGCTAAGAGCACAATCCTAGCCATTCATTTCTATCAACCGTCCACTCAAAATGCCGACCGTCAAGTATTTTACTATTTCGCCGTCCGTTTGAAGGCCTATAATCGATGCTTACCATCTATACTGAGACAAGATAGGTGTACGGCCCATGTGTTCCGTTGTTGGCTGGTGACGGGAACACCAGCCAGCAAGCTGGTGTCAAAGCTCTGCAGGTCCACCATGATGTATTTGTTTTATCCACGCTGTCCATCAATCTGTAAATATCATTTTAAGCCATGAGCACCAGCCAGCAAGCTGGTGTCAAAGCTATGCAGGTCCACCATGATGTATTTGTTTTATCCACGCTGTCCATCAATTTGTAAATATCATTTTAAGCCATGAGACAAAAAAATGAGGCATATAAAAGTCTCAAGTAGACCACACCACAGGAAACAGTGAGTAGAATGATGTCCACCGTTGAAACCCTCACCCACAATAATGTTTATTTGCCATCCAACCTCTTCATAAGATTACAAAGAGATTTATGAATGGAAAAAACATATATCATCTTGATTCAAAACTTCTATGCCCCCAAAATTTTTCCTACGGTGAATGTTGAATACCTACTTTTTCCTATAGTGTGGGCGTCTTTAGATTTTTATCGGACTCATTTCTTGTCTCATTCATTAAAATAAGCTGTAAAAATGTATGAACGGCGTGGATAAAACAAATACATCATGGTGGGACCCACAGACACCAGCATGCAGGCGGGCTGGTGTTCCGGTAACCAGCCAACCCGCGTCCAGCTGGAAAAAGAGACCGGTGTATCGTGGAAACGTATGGCCATTTGGAGAGAAGCGCTGGACCGAAATCATCTACAACACCATGCAAGATCTGTCAGGCCCAACATATTTTATCTGCAAATCCACTCCGTCCATCAGGTAGTATATCTTACTTGAACCATAAATACTAAAGATCAAACTAGTAAAATAAATTCTAATGGGCCATATCAATTGTAACAATGTGAAATTGCTCCTGAAACATTAATGTGGGCTCACCAGATATTTGGATCAGGTTAGTTTTTGTTTTTTCACTTCTGCTGTTGAGTTACAACTGATTAACGGCTTTGATGAAATAGAAAGATAGACACCATGGTGGGCCCAGACACAACCCTCTAGTTGGCATCCCATCCCAATTTTCCCATGTTGTGGGACCCATCTGAGCTGTGGATCTCGCCGATTTTGAAGGGAGTGGATTAGCTGTTTCCCGGGAAACACCTTAGTGGGTGTTACCCTAACCATGTGGGGCCCATCTTGATGTATTTTTTTGGATATCCACTCCGTCTATCTGTTTTTCCATCTCATTTTAGGATGTGATAGCACAACTTAAGAAGATCCAAATCCCAGGTGGACCATAACATTATAAAAAGTGACGAATGACTTTTAAAACTTTTTTATGGGCCACAAAAGTTTTGGATCAACCTGATCTTTGTATGTTCACTTCATCCAGGTCTTATCGACATTATAAACAGGTTGGATGGAAAATAAACATTACTTAAACCTTACGATGAGCTCTTTGGAATTTTTAATGGTGAGGCACTCAAACACCACTGTTTCCTGTGGCGTGGTCCACCCAAGATTTGGATCTGCCTAATTTGTGGAACGACATCCTAAAATGAGCTGGATAAATGGATGGACAGGATGGATATACAACAAATCATCAAAGTGGGCCCCACAGCAAGGGTAACACCCACTATGGTGTTTGTCGGGTAACACCTGATCCGCTCCTGATTCTTATGGTGCGGCCCATCTAGAATCGAGGATAGAACCTGATGGACGGAGAGGATTTTACGTATGCAGCATGTTGGGCTCGACAGCGGGCGCGGATTTCCTGCGAAAGCCTTGCGCAGGAAGTTCCTGCCAGGGAACCAAGGTGGGCCCCACAGTGATGTTTTTGATGAATCCACCCCGTCCATCCGTTTTGGGAGCTCATTTTAGGACATGAGAACAAAAATGAACCGGATCCAAGACTCAAGTGGGCCTAAAACATGAGGATTAAACGCCTACAGTTGAAATATTTGTGGGGCCACAGGAGTTTCGAATCAGGATAATATTTGTGTTTCCAGTTCATCCCAGTAGTAGTGACGTTATGAACGGTATGGATGTCATATAAACATCACTGTGGACCCCAGGGAGGTTTCAACGGTAGTAATTTACTTACCCACCTTTTCCTTTAGTGAGGCCCACTTGAGTTTTGGATCCGTTTCATTTTCGTTTTAGTGTTCTAAAATGAGCTCCCAAAACGGATGGACGGGGTGGATTCATAAAAAAACACCACTGTGGGCCCCACCTTGGTTCCCAGCGCAGGAACTTTCTGCGCAAGGCTTTCGCAGGAAATCCGCGCCCCTCGACAGCTTTGGTGTTTTACGCAGGCGTTTTAGAGTAGTCGGGTCCAGAAAACGAGAGGAGGAGAAAGGCCGAGCAGGAGCGGAAGCAGCAATGGCGGAAAGCTCTCATCTTATTGGAGCGAGCTCTGCTCTCAACACGACCTTCCGAAAAGGCCAGAGCCATCACCACCTTTCACCTTTCTCTCCATCTCACCTCGTCTTCGGTTCGTCTTTCTCTCTCCACTGTCAGAGAAAGAAAAACAGCAGCAACAGAAGTCATGGAAGAGACGGAGCTGTCGTCGCCGTTCGATCGATGGCCTCTTCGTTCGGATCTCGATTGGAAGAGAGCGTGAAGAAGACCGTCTCGGAAAACTCCGTCGTCATCTACTCCAAGACCTGGTGCTCGTGAGTTTTCAATCTCCTCTCTTCCCTTCTCATGGTACACATGGCAAGAATATTGGGTGATTGGGAGTGTTGATGTGGAGGGCCACCGCGTGGATGGACAATAGGACATAAATTGCAGTGACTGGACGGCTCTGATCGTCCAATTGTTTTGGATTTTGCTGGTTGAATGTGGTTTACTGGTATAACCGTTTCTTTTGCAGTCCAATTTCATTGGACATAAACTATCCCGGCGGAGGCCCACCATAGCAACGGTCGCAATTACCAGACACGTTACTACGTGTACCCCGAGGGAACTGCATAGAGTTTCTGTGCAGAGGCTTGCACAAGATTGTGGTTTTTTATGAATTCTGAAATGAATTTTCCATTTATTTTTATTTTTTCTGGGTTTGAATTTGAGGGAAGGTATTCAATGGAGGTGAAGTCGCTGTTCAAACGGCTCGGCGTGGAACCACTCGTTATTGAATTGGATGAAATGGGTATGATTTCCTTTCCTTTCTTCCTTTCATTACAACTTGGTTTTTATTTGATTACATCCAAATTCCATAAATCTACATTCTCAGGACTAGGGGTGCAACTTGGGTGGTTTGGATTGGCTTGAGGATCAACCCGCCTCAAGAGGACCCAATCAGCGGCCCGACCTGACCCCAACCTGAATTCCTCTATACTCGCCCTAAACTGACCTGGGCCAACTCAACCTGACCCATGGTTATTCCCAAACCGACCTAACTCGACCCTGAATTTGCTCAACCTGTACCCATATTAGATTTCAAATTAAATTGGAATTTCCCAACCCTAACCCAACTGGAGGACTGTAATGTCCCAACCAACCCGAGCCAAACTCATGTTGGGTGACTCGGTTTCAGGTTGACCCAAACCCAAGTTGCAGCTCTACTCAAGATACAAGTCATTGATATAAATGTGTTAAAGCACCTACCGACTGTTGTTGCAAGTTGGGTTTGGAGCCCGGTTGGTTTGGTTCACCCAACCGACCTCATCCAAACTCATGTAGGGCGACTCGGTTTCAGGTTGACCCAAACCCAAGTTGCAGCGCTTCTCAAGATTTCCTTGATATAAATGTGTTAAAGCACCTACCGACTGATGTTGCAAGTTGGGTTAGGAGCCCAGTTGGTTTGGTTCACCATAAATTCGAAATAATTATTAGGTTTAGAGTTCAAAACTCCATTGTTGATGCAATCGCCCCACATCCCACACATCCATACTCTACACGTGTGTATAAGAAAAGGACCACTTTCCCTTTTAGCTTGTTCCTAATTTCCTTCCTTTGATATGCCCGTGTTAAGAAAATATCTCCTTTCTAGGAAGTAAGTATTATTAGATTTCTGTTTAAATGCTTTCCTATTTTAGAGATCTGTATGTTAGGAAATAATTATTATTAGATTTTCTTACTTGGGGATTTTCTTATTCTGGAAATCTTAGCTAGCAAGGAATCCTATTTTTAGATTTCTTAAATTATGTTAGAGATTGTCTTAAAGAGGAAATCTTGTAAGCACTCATTATAAATAAGGCACAGGCGCCTTTCAATGAAAAAAAAGAAGCAAGTTCTCATTATAAAAAAAAGCAAAGTCCTTGCGGAATAAAATATAGTTAAATGATTCATTATAAATAAGGCATAGACGCCTTTCAATGAAAAAAAAAGGCAAGTTCTCATTATATAAAATAAAAGCATAGTCCTTGCGGAATAAAATACAGTTAAATGATATTTTCTTTGAGCAAGTTCTCTTGTTTCTCTATGGTAGTATGTTAGACAGTGGGAAGTAGTATAAGACTAGAGGATTGTTGAGCTTACTCACAATCATTTAATCCTTTCTCCCCTGTGATTTGAATTTTTAGTTTGGCACGTTGAATCTTATTGCAATTAGTTTCTTCCTTGAACTAATTGCATTATTTTTGGTATTAGAGCAAGTTTGCTTTTGGGATTTTCTCCTCTTTCCCATCTTCTTTTCATAATGTGTCCCAAACCTACAATCAGTCCCCTAAATTGGCCTATTAATTCAGCCCTTTGACCACAGACCATGTTCAGTTGCTATCTCACCTAAATCATCACCATATCTCTATTCCAAATTCTATTAGCAAACAACCCATACCCTATCATACACCAAACCTTCCCAAAACCTTTTCCATTCCCCCTGCCCCCAACCCTAAAAAAATAAAAATAAAAAATAATAATAATAATAAATCATGGGATGGCTGCGGAACCTCAGGATGAGACTGTATCGACCCTGCAACAAGTGGTTGTTTTGATCACAAAATGGTGGGATGATATGGAATTTTGTTTCACGGCCAGAGTAGATACTTTGGAAGGACATGTTACTGTTTTTTGAAGAAGTAAGAAAGGAAATCAATTCAAATTGTCAAATATATATGGATGACCTTAAGGGAGACTTGGAGTCTAGGAATATCGACTCAAGGCACATTGGCCGAAATTGTGATTTCCACGAGGAAGAGTATGAGCCTAGCTAATGGATTTAACAACATCGCTACGTGTAATTGGAAACAAGAGGAATGAACATTCTTCTGTAGGACTATCCAAATTATCCCGAAGGAAGAGGGGATGTTTACTCTACGGTTCCTACTATGCATGTCAAGATTGAGATTCCAAATTACAATGGTAACCTTCATCCCAAGGTGTTCAATGACTTGATAAAGTCAATGGACCGATATTTTCATTGGTACGAAATGGAAGAACTGTCAAGCTAAGTTTTGTTAAAGGGCCCAACTCCAGATTGGCGGAACGTTGTCGAAGAAAACTTGTAGCAATGTGGGTCTCCTCCCGTAAGCAATTGGGAAGAAATGAAGACAAGATTCAACCAGAGGTTTTTGCTACTAGATTATGAGACGACTTCTTTCCAGGAGCTCCTTAGCTATGATAGTACAATTCGACTGTGAAAGAATACAGATAACATTATTATGACTTAGTTATTCATTGCCACCTAACAGAGATAAAAATCTACAAGTGGTGTGTTATTGCAATGCAGTATGGCTCGATTTTCAAAGAGAAATGGTGACTGTTTGGCTCAATAGGGTGGACGAGCGTATCAGATGGCCCAAAAAGTGCAGGGGCAGAAGTCGGCGACAGGACACAATAGCCCTCAAGTTGGGGGCTATACATTCACCCATCCTACTATTAATGGCTTCACAATGCGTCTGCAACCAATCGTAACTCGTGGTAAATTTCCTCGTGATTACAAAATTGGCCATAACTTTGCCTCTAATCCTCTTTCCTAAAGTGGTGACACAAAGGAAAAGTTTGTCAAGATTACTTAGGAGAGGTCGACCAACACTTGATTTAAGTGTGGTGGTTGTGGACATTACGCAATAGAGTGCCTTTCTTGCAACTCTAGTTTTGCGAGGATAAAAGGGTGAATGGTACAAAGAAAGCTTCATTGGAGACCAAGTGGAAGGTAAATGTGAAAGCGATCCAGAAGATGATGATGAAGAACTTGAGAAAGGCATAAATGGCCTTAAAGAAAACAAGTTATCATTGGTGGTCAGGACTATTCTAATGATACCAATAGAGGAGGCTCAAGAAGACTAGTTAAGAAATAATATCTTCGATACATGAGTATCATATGGTGGAATGGTTGTCAAGGTTGTTATTGACGGAGGTAGAAGCATGAACGTGGCCTCGCAAAGTATGGTGGACAAGTTAAAGTTGAAACCTCACGAACATCCCAAGCCATACAAGATTGCGTGGGTGAATGACACATTCATCCCCACAACCAAGCATGAACATGGCCTTGTTAAGTATGGTGGACAAGTTAAAGCTGAAACCTCACAAGCATCCCAAGCCATACAAGATTGCGTGGGTGAATGACACATTCATCCTCGCAACCAAGCGGTGCATGGTGAACTTCTCCCTAGGGTCCTTATGAAGAATCACTTGGTGTGGCATCATTCCAATGAAAGCCACACACATATTATTGGCACGCCCATGGATATGCGGCAGGGATGTGACTCATTAAGTTTTTACGAACACGTACAACTTTATGTACGAAGGAAAGCTCGTTACTGTCAACGTTATGAAGGATGACGAACCTGAAGAAGTGAAGCTAGCTTCAATAATGTTGAGCATGGCCTGATTCGTGAAGGAAAGTCAAAATGAGGAATCATGCATGCTTTAGTAGGATGTAAGACTGATCCATTTGGTGATGTTGTTGTCTACGCACATGAAATTCAAGGCATTCTATCCCACTTTTAGGATTTGATCCCTAATGAACTACGAAGTGAGCTTTCACCCATGCGTGACATTCAGCATGCGATTAATTTGGTACCTAAAACATCATTACTAAATCTTCCAACATACCAAATTAACCTGACATAGCATGTAGAGCTTCTTCGATCGGTGGAGGAATTACCAGTTAAGGGTTTCATTTGTGATAGCCTTAGCACACACCTACGTGCCGGCGTTGTTGACACCAAAGAAGAATGATAGTTGGTGGATGTGTGTTAACATCTGTGCAATCTACAATATAATGGTGAAGTATATATATATATATATATATATATTTTCATTATACGCCTAGATAACATGCTGGACATAATGGCTAATGCTACAATCTTTTCAAAGATCAATTTTGGAAGTTGGTACTACCATATAAAAATTCGTCTTGGAGATGAATGGAAAAATGCTTTTAAAGCAGATGATGGATTGTATGAGTGGTTAGTCATGCCTTTTGGCTTGATAGACATACCTATTGTGTTCATGCAGTTGATGACGCAAATTCTACTGCTAGTCATAAGCAAATTTGTCATCGTGTACTTTGATGATATCCTCATCTATAGCCATTCATGAGAAGACCATTTGGTTCATCGTTGTCTAGTAATAAGAGTATTACGCCATGAGAAACTTTACATCAATTTAAAGAAGTGTACCTTTATGAGTTCCAACGTGGTTTTCTAGGGTTCGTCGTTTCAATAGAAGGTGTCAGGGTTGATTCTGAAAAGATAAGGGCCATTGTTGATTGGCCTACTCGTACTAACATTTATGAGGTTCACAGTTTTCACGGGCTAGCGACATCTTATCGAATGTTTATCTAGATTTTTAGATCCGTCATGGCACCCAATATTGAATGTGTGAAGGCCATTCCATTTGATTGGACTAGCAACAAAGACATTTCAAGAAATCAAGTGAAAAATGACGGATGCTCTAACCCACACGGGGTTTGGGCGAATGACAAACATTATGGGTGTGCTCCCAACAGAGAAGAGTTTGATTCCTCTCCCCGGGATTAGCCGATGCATGTGGTTTGCGGGCGATTGTGTGCATCCATAGGGAATAGTCTCACCTTAAAATGGCGCAGGGACACCCTGACGTCAATAAGAAAAAAATGACGGAAGCTCTAGTTCTTAGGCTTCTTGATTTTTAAAAGGTGTTCAAAATTGCTTGCGATGCATCCCACATAGGCATGAGACGTGTCCTCAGTTAGGAAGGACATCAAGTAGCCTTTTTCAGCAAAAAGCTCACTGAGGCATGGAAGAAGTATTCTACATATGATGTGGAGTTTTATGCTATTGTATGAGCTTTGAGAAATTGCCGTCATTACCTCATTCATCGGGAGTTTGTGCTTTATTTTGATCATGAGACGTTGCGTTATTTGAATTCTTAGAGGAAGTTGAGAGTTAAGGCATGCTAAGTGGAGTTCTTATATTCAGGAGTTCACATTCAATCTAAAGCATCAAGCCGACATAGAAAATGAGGTAGCAGCCATCCTTAGCCGAAAGTCACATCCATTATCTACTTTACCAGCCTTCGTTGTTAGTTTTGAGGAGCTTAACAGAGGCTCTGCAACAGATGATGATTTTTGGAAGGTATTTTCAACACTTTCTGTCGGTTTAGGCATCAAGTACCCATGATACAACTTGCACGATGGGTACTTATTCTATGATATGAGGTTGCGTTTTCCTAAAAGCTCATTGCGAGAGCTTGTTATACAAGAGCTTCATTTAAGTGGCTTCGGTAGTCACTTTGGCATTGATAAACAACCAGTGTTCGAAGTTTCGGTATCGCTACATGTTTCGCTAGTCGGGGATACGGAAACAATATCGATATCATCGATAATATCGTTGATAACCGGAAATGCGGGGAAAATGGGAAAAACAGTGGAATTTTTCAATGAAACCTCAGGAGTTGATAAAATACGCATAGTTATATATTTAGGAATAAAAAATTTGCATAAAGAATGCATACATAATAGGTTTCTATTTAATGGGGGCCTAAAAGCATGTGCTACAGTAAGAAGTCAGTCCAATCATCTCATCCATCCAAAATCTGAACTTCCATTCAAACATCCATTGATATTTCAGAATATCGGCAACACATGAAATATCCAAACAAATCGTTAACAACTAAAAAAGAAGCTAAAGATTGTGGTCTCGTTATTGTCATGTTGCGATAATGATAATATTGTAATATTATCAATGTTATCATCAACAAATTGAGTGCTGCATACAACCATGCACCCATAAAAAATATGAAATGGGAATTTTTTAAATATATAGATTTTTGGTGATACTATCGATACATTGGTGATATTATCGAAATATTGCAAATAAATTGATGATACAAGTGACACTTGGAATTTACACAGTAAAAAATATTGGCGATACACCGAGGGGATCAATGTATTGACAATACAAACGACGCCTGGAATTTACACAATTGAAAATATTGACGATATCGATACATTGGCAATATTTAGTGATACATCACTGATATTAAGAATTTTTAATACTATCAGTGTTATTGGTATCGCTACTAGTGTTATCGGTGTCGCTGAGCTAGAAATAGAGATAATATCGGGGATATTTTGATAATATCGGAGATAATGCAAACACTGCAAACAACAACCCTGGTTGAGGACCGTTTCTATTGGTTGGGTTTGATGAAATATGTCGGAATCATTGTTTGTCAATGTTGAATGTGCTAATTAGGCAAATGTCTACTTGTGTTAGTAGCTCCATGGGAAGACATTAGCATGAATTTCGTTCTAGGCTTGCCTAAGACTTGACGTGGTTATGGCTCTACTTACGTTGTGGTTGATAAGTTCTCTAAGATGGCCCATTTCATTTATTGTAAGAAGACATCGAAAGCCCCACACATCGCTAATGTTTTCTTCAAAGAGGTGGTTCATCTACATGGTGTTCCCAAAGCAATTTGTATCTGGTCGTGATGTTAAATTTATGAGCTACTTCTGACTTGTGGTCGAAGCTGGGAACTAATTTAAAGTTCTCAAGTGCTTATCATCTGCAAATAAATGTGTAGACTAAGGCAATCAATTGCAATCTTGGAAATATGCTTCGATTTTTTGTTGGTGATCATATTAGTTTACGGGACATCGTGTTACCACAAGCTGAGTTTGCCTATAACTGGTCCTTGAACTACTGCACTATGGGCTTCTCTCTTTTCAAAATTGTGATGGGTATGCGACCTTGACAATCTTTTATCGATTTAGTCCCACTTTGTATTGTAACTTGATTGGGCCAGGATGTTGAAGCTTTTGTATAGCATATTAAAGAGATACATGAGGAAGTCAGGCGAAAGATCACCCTTAGTAATGGAATTATAAGGGGCATGCAGATGTTTGACGATGTTTTGCACAATTTCAAGAAAGAGATAGGGTTATGATGTGGCTCAAACTTGAGAGGTTTCTAGCAGGCTCTTACACAAAGCTCCACTCAGAAAAGGCAGGTCCTTGTTATATTTTGAAGAAGCTAGGTGATAATGCATATTTGATCGAGCTTCCACCCAAAATGAAGATCAATTCCATTTTCAATCTAGAAGACCTTATAGTTTATCTTGGACATCATGAAGACGAGAGCGCAACAGAATGAACTATCCATATACCCGAGGTGCCATGCAAGCTCTAAGAAATCATTGAAGATGTGTTCGACAATCAAATAGTTTCCACACGCCAAGGAGGGTATCGGAAGTTTTTTGTCAAGTGGAAGGGCCAGCCAAGATTCGACAGCACGTGGATCTTAGTAGATGATTTCAAGTGTGTCAACTTGAAGCTCCATGAGAAGTACATTGCCATTAACTTGACGGAGCTAAGTTTTTCCAAGCTGAAGGGAATTGATGCAATCGTCCCACATCCCACACGTGCAAGCTCCACACGTGTGCACAAGAAAAGCCCACTTTCCCTTTTAGCTTGTTCTAATTTCATTTCTTTTATTTTCTATGTTAGGATAATATCTCTTTTTTAGGAAATAAATATTATTAGATTTTCTTGTTTAAATGCTTTCCTATTCTAGAGATCTCTATGTTAGGAAATTATTATTATTATTAGATTTTCTTGCTTAGGGTTTTTCTTATTTTGGAGATCTTGGCTAGCTAGGGATCATATTTTTAGATATCTTAGATTATGTTAGTGATTATCTCAAAGAGGAAATCATGTAAGCACTCATTATAAATAAGGCATAGGCCCCATGGAATAAAACATAGTTGAATGATATTTCTTTGAGTAAGTTCTCTTGTTTCTTTAAGGCAATGTTTTTTTTTTTTTTTTTTGAAAGATCAATAGCATAAGACTAGAGGACTGTTGAGCTTGCTCACAGTCATTGCATCTTCTCTATTGTGATTCAAGCTTTCAGTTTGTTATGTTGAATCTTATTGCAATTAGTTTCTTTCTTGATGTAGTTGCATTAGATAGATTTTGAGTTTCAGTCTTGCAGAAGGTGTATCTCTTAAGGTTACCCTTCTAAGCATCCCACACGGGTGTTGGGCCATGAATAATTGATGTGTACAAGTTTTTTTGGTTTTGTTCCAATTTTATCACTTGTTTCTTCATGGTGGTGAATAGTTCTTTTTGACAATTCTTTTTTTTTTTCCCCATCTATTTTGTTATTTTTGTATTTAATTTTTATCAGTAATGATTTGATCATAAAAGGAAGGATATACAAAGGTCTAAAGAAAAAAACTATGGAAGTTACACATGGTAGGCTTTGGGTCCCAATCAACGATGCATATCCAAAAACTTGCTATTGAGGAGCATTTGTCCCTATGTTTTTGTGATGGAGGTGGCGAAATGTAACCGTTGTAGTAGAAACATCTATCGTGGGTCACTTCCATTATGCTTAAGAGTTCCTACATGAGGTCATAATCTAAGGTTTTTAATGATGTAGTTGGAAGTTGTACAAAAAGAAAATAGTCATAGCTGGGAGCTGTATTGGGAGTAATTGGTTGATGTAATCAAGGGGCAAGTTGTAGAAAAGAGGATGATGGGAGGATCCTAAAGCATAAGAGAATTATCGTAGTTGGGATAAGGCCCAGACGATGATAATGATTTTTTTTTTTTTTGTAAGTCATGCAACACACCCACCCTGTTAGTTGGGCAACACACCCATATGGTTAGTCACACGATGCACCCACCCACCAGTGGGGTTAATGTGTCTCCTTAGCACTCGAACCTGAGACCTGCTGTTGAAACTGCCTAGGCGTCTTCCAGACGATGATAATGATTTAATTTGAAGTAAAAACTTCTCTTTTGGTTGAGCACTACTCCTATCATGACTCTCTTATTCCTCCTAGTTATTTTATTTTCTTCTCATTCTTCCCTACTCCATCAATTTCATAAGGTGGTGTGGTTATGCAGACACTCCACCCAGTAATGGAATAATCAATCGTGCCTGACCAGAAGGATTGCTTCTCACACGAAATCTTGGAACCACGCATATTGTCTAAATCCGTATATGTCCTTCCTAAATCATCTCCAACCCAATCCGAACCGACCTTGAGCTTAATCCATGCCATCCAGACTCTGAAATAAGGTTAGATTGACCATCTAGTAGTAGTAGAAATTAGATTTCTGTTGGCACATTTTCTCCTCCAAAAGTTGCCAGGTGTTCCTAGAATCATTGGCCAATTAGTCAAAAGGAAATGTAAGGATTTGGTCAAAGATCACAAGTAGAAAACGGATTTCCGCATTTGTTGACATCTTAGTTATGACATCATTTCCTCAATTTTTTGAATTTTCTATCATTCCTCCCTTATATTTTTGAAAGGCAACGCTACCAGGGCTTGAACCTTGGATCACTCACACACACTACATTGTCTCTACCAGCTTTTATTTAGAGCCATTTTTTACCATTACTACTAAAAATACTAAAAAGAAATTCATTTTACCCTCTTATGCTTAACCTTCACCAAGTTACTAAGCCAACCACCCTAATAAGAAGATGCCAGGTATCGAAGAGCTTTCAAGAGCCAATCAAAACAAGCCACATGCTGTTTATCCTCACTTAACCATAATAACCAAAATGCCATCATCTCCAACTATAAATACCCCTCACTCTCATTTCTAAGACACACCACAACAACTTCAAGCCTTGAAGACTAGGTGAGGACATCCTAGAAAAAAGTGTGAAGTACTCCCCTCCCACAGGTTCTAGGCAAGGTATTCCGTAATGGTAACGGTGGTTGTAATGGCCATTGCTGTTACCATTACGATACATGTTGTAACGACCATTACGATCCCTATAATTGCTGTTACGGCTTTCTTTCTTTTTTCGTTTTTCTTTTGGGAAAAAAAACATGTTTCTGCCCCGTAATGGACAATCATTGTGTGGCCTTTTATGGGCCATTTTTTTCCATAACGGCCATTATGGCCCCTAACATGTGGCGGTTACCAACATTATTGTTACATACTTACATAATTGTTTTGAAATACCTTGGTTCTAGGTGAGAAGCTTTGGAAACTAGGTGATGATATCATAGAGAAAGGGGTGATGTGCTCCAATCTCTGAGACTACCCTCCCATAGGTTTCATGGAGAAGGTCCTAAGAATAGGGTGCGAATCGAAGAGCTCTGCCCATAAGGAATTCTAGTGTTCTTCCTTCCCCACTCACACCTCCAATTAGGGCCACGTCTTGCTATTGAAAATTTTGTAGAGTCTCATCTTCTCCCTCGAAGGAGTGTTGAAGTTCTTCCCTCTCCACTCATATCTTTAGGTCCTCACTGGTCCAAGTGGTTCATTTACTGTTTTCATTTGCATTGCTTTCCTTCCATTTACTGCATTGCTATTTCTTCCTTCTCATACATCTCCCTGCTGTAGAGTTCATTTATTTCTTGCTATGTTCATCTACTTATTTTCAAGTAATAATCTAGGGATAGAATCCCAAATAATCCCAAATCCCATAAAGTAGAGACTATATGTTTGTACGGGAGAAGAAGAGTGCATAACACCTTCCTTATCTGCAACCGAATCCCTTACAAAATCGGTGAACGTAGACTATGTGGAGTCATTCAAATCTAAACCATTCATCTTGACCCCTGGGTCATCATGGTTCTACAACGTCTAGCCTCTCATAGATTCCAAGATTTTGGCTTGTGGCAACTCCATCAAATATTTTCTTTCACCCTCCTGCTACATCCCTCTTCCGGTGCGCTCCGCCGGTCTGTTCCACAGGTTAATTTGAGTGCATGATACTTGTGTTAGCAAAGAAATTACTCATTTTGTTGTGTTAGTTGTTTGCATTTCACATGATCCTTTGAACTTATTTGTTTTGGTTCTTTTATGTTGTTATAGTGAAGAAATCTGTTATGCAAGTGTCTAATGTGCTTAGGAGTATGACATTCTTCTCCTAATTTGAAGGAAAACAACAGCAGACCTCTAAAGGATATGTTGTGAGTTTTACAGTATCTGGTAAATTGTGGACTATTAGTTAATGCAAATCAAGTATTTGATCACTGACCTCTATTCTTCTTTAGGTCCTCAAGGCCCACAAGTGCAGAAGGTGTTGGAAAGGCTCACTGGACAACACACAGTCCCAAATGTTTTTATTGGTAAGCCATACTCATTGAATGCTTCAAAGTTTCTCTTGCATGTTCTAGAATGGCCTAGTGCACAGGGGTTATATTGTGTTGGGCTTTCTTCTTGCTTGATGTGACCAATATGGTACATAAATATAATTCGTTTGAACTAACCTAGAAATTTCATTTTAGTCGGCCATATTGTGGTTGGTAGAAGTTTTTGTCATGTCTAAGTAAGCTGCATGCATGGAGTAAAGACATTGACACAAATGCTTCCACCACAGTTGCAATTCATTGAGGTCAGTGTCTCCATTGATCCAAAGAGGTTAACAACGGGATGTCTTACAGATTCGTAGACACGAGGGAATAATCAACAATTTGTGCAAGCATTCGAGTCTTTCTTTATTCAAATATTGTAACTTCCCATTTTACAGTTCCATTGAACGTAGTTGGAAACTTAAGTTTTAAAAGCATTACCACTTATCTGTAAAATAAAGGAACAAAAAGTCATTCATAATGAGGTGCAAAAGATTTACTGTTTTTTGTAGGTTTTGAAAGAAAATTTAAATGTTTGTGACTTGTCAAAAATAGCTTTATATTATGCATTCTTCTGTTCTTTTGTGGTTTCAAGTGTAGAAGCCATTCAAAAGGTACACTTAGTTTCTGCATAAACAAGTTTATCCATTAAGTGATCTCTAACCTTTTCTGAGTGAGTGATGAGCTTCAGTAGTGATGGAATGAAGAGCAATATATACAAATGATGCATAGAAAGCTACAAATTGCAAAAAGAAAAAAAGGAAAAAAGAAAAAAGAGAAAGTTACAAATCTTTGTAAGACGGGAATGAAATCCTTAGTGGTTGGTTATAAAGGAAGAGTAAGGAAGGGTAATGCATTACATGCCTGATATACACAAGGCACCGTTAGGATGTATCCTAAATCACATTGGATCTAGCACCCATGGTGATTCAAATAAACACCTGAAGGTGTCACTGTTTTTGGAAGCCTATTCATTAGCATTGTGTTTAGGCCCCTAAATCAATATCCAAAACTTCAGTCACGAATCCCTTTTCTTTCAGATTTATAGTGCCTGTATCCAAGGAAATAAAAATGGTTGATACTTCTCATCTTCATTGCAAATTACTCTCAGCTTGTCTATTTTTTGTTCCCAGTTTCTGAAGACTATATCATATGGCAGATTCCATTGTTTCTACTGTGTGCATTTGTACAAAATGCTACTAATTTTGAGACATACTGATTGATCAGTTTCTCTATTTGAAGATTGATCTGTGGAATTTTAATTTTCAATCCCTTGATTATTCAGTATTGTATGTTTATGGGTGTAGTCAAAGGCCATGTACCATAAAACATGTATGCATTTATATTGCTATGGATTTTATTTTAGATGGTCATTCAAGTTTCCTATGTTCCTTTGTAACCAGGTGGTAAGCACATAGGCGGTTGTACAGGTACCTTCCCTGCACTGTTTGATTCTTTTTAGGATGTATGTGGTTGTAACTTGTATGTTCCCTTAGAGGCCTTGAAATCTTTATTGTGTTGGAGACAATCATGGTTTTGAAACTGAGTATCCTTGTCTCAGACTAACCATGCTGCTTTCTGAGTCAACTCGGCTCCAATGGTTGTCAAGTTGCCCAAAATTAATGATTAAGAAGTGGAAATTTTGATAAAACAGAAACAAGAAAGAGAAGAAGAAGAGTGAACCACAGATTCAGCTGTCCCCAAGTCGAATTGCTGAGTCAAGACTCAGTTGGGCAGCTGATGAGTTAGGTCCCAGGTCCAAGTATTTGGGATCCGATTCTTCTTCGTGATGTTTTCTTGTTTTGGTGCAGATACTGTGAAGTTGCATCGGAAAGGAGAACTCACATCCTTGCTGGCAGAAGCAGGTAGTGGTAACACCCAGAGCTTGCAGCCTTGAGGATATGCGGATGCGTGGATTGCAAAAATCTTTGGACTTGTTGATAACATGTTGTCTCTTTCAAACACAATCCATTTCATTCACCTCAGATTAGATTCCAAGTCTAAATCATGAGTGTATATCATTTCTAATCAATTTATGTAATTTCTACAAACCTTTTTTTTTATTTTTTGGGTTAGTACGCACATCCCACTGTTAGTTCACCCACCCCCACTGTTAGTCACACTGCAATGTTAGCCACCCCCACTTAGGAATCGATACCAAGACCTCAGTGTTGCAACGAGGTTATCTTCACTCAGTCTACCACTTGAGCTATGGATCAGGGTGTATTATGCAATCTCTACAAACCTGTTGTGTACTTGAATAATAAAAAAGTGGCATTCTGTTCAATGGATGGCTTGTTTCCTTTGTCATGAAAATCAGAGGTGATAGCCCAAACTCAAACCGGTCTGATCTGATGATCTTAATTGTTTAATAGCTGACCTTCAAAAAGAAGGTAAAAAACAATGATAGACAAAAATCCATTGATCAAATGGTTCTCACCATCTGATACGTATGATCTCTGAGGAAACGGATAGTGCATTCAGTACTGAGTAAACTCTATGGGGCTCACCGTGATATATTTGTTATTATCCATGCCGTCCATCTGTTTTACCAGCTCATTTTAGGGCATGATCCCAAAATTGAAGCATATCCAAAGCTCAAGTGGACCACACCATAGGAAACAGGAAACAGGAGGGATAATGATGTCCACTGATGAAACCTTCCTAGGGCCCACAGTGATGTTTATTTGTCATCCAACCTGTTCATAAGGTCATACATATGAATCGAAAACAAAAACATAAGCTTGATCTAAAACTTCTGTGGCCCCAAGAAGTTTTCAACCCTAGACATTCAATTCACACTGTTTCCTGTGGTGTGGTCCACTTGAGCATTGCAAATGCTTCAATTTTGGGCTCATGCCTAAAATGAGCTGGTAAAATGGACCGCAGGTGTGGATAAGACACATACATTTTGGTGGCCCCCACAGAGTTACTGGGTACGTATGAGATCCAAGCTGTGACTCAGAGGGTCCTACCTTTCAGACGGATTGACCCCAAAATCATGCCACTCCACCCTTCAAGTAGCTTGTTTCTGTGCTGCTGATATTCTATGTTGGTGCCTTTTGGCCGCGCGTAGAGGTGCGTGTGCGCCTATCAAAGCTTGATTAGAATCGCTAAAGCGAGTAGGGGCAGAGATTGAAGAGGTGATTTATAACACGAGCCAAGGTGGACCACTTGCTGGAACTGGACAACTAGCCAGCCAGGGAACATCAAGATTCCTGGACCCAAAGTCAGGCTGGTCCACTCCAGTGGGTCACTTGTGTAAGTTGAACACAGACCACTGATCTTTCTCCAACTCACACACCTATGATCCGTTTGATGAATGAATCATTCTTTGGGGCAGGGCATTCTCACCGTGGCCGCCGCATATATATCACATGTGGTGTACCCTTGTGCTCGGAGCGGATTAGCTGTTACCCTAACCGTGTGGAGTCCAACTTGATATATTTTGTTGTATATCCACGCGGTCCATCTGTTTTTTCATCTCATTTTAGGGAGATATCCCAAACATTAAGAAGATCCAAGTTTCAGGTGGACCACACCACTGTAAACAGTGATGAATAGCCGTTAAAAGGAAGTGTGAGCCACAAAAGTTTTGGATCAAGCTTATCTCTGTATTTTACCTTCATTCAGGTATTCTTGACATTATCAACAGGTTGGATGGAAAATAAACATTACGAAAACCTTACGATGGGCGCTTTGGAATTTTTAATGGTAAGGCACTCAGTAACCACTGTTTCCTGTGGTGTGGTCCACCTGAGATTTGGATTTGCTTAATTTTTCAGGAAACGTCATAAAATGGTATGGAGAAACGGATGGACGGAGTGGATTTATATATAAAAGAAAAATCATCAAGGTAGCCCTCACGGCCCGGATAACACCTAGTCCGCTCCTCCTCCCCCCTTCCAGTTGTAACAACCCGACAGTCAAGATTAGCTAGCACCACGTGTATCCTCTTCACGCGCCTTAAAAAGCATCCGAAGAGCACACTTTTCCAAGATCCAGTCCATTAAACAGGTGGGACCCTCCCTGCAGATGACATGACGAGAAAATCAGGGCCGTCCGCTGATCAGGCACGATAAGCTTATATGAAAACAATGGAGAGTTTTAAAAAAACCCTTCCAACCGTCAGCATTCTTTGAGCATGTCAAGCCCACCTGATGAATGAACGAGCCCAATTTCTTTCTCACTGCTTTTCCCTCCTTACGCACGGCTCAGATGTCCTACACACATGCCAAACTGGCACGCGTGCCGCGTGTAGACAACATGCGTACGGGGCTACGAACCTGACTCTCCCCCGTCGACGCTCCACGTTGGCGCCATGGTCGCCACCCATCCACTAACGGTCCAGACATCGCTGCTCCCGCCAAATCGCAGGACGCCTCTATAAATACCTGACTCTCTTCTCCGCAAGCTCTCTGGAGTCTCCATGGCTTGTGCTGTAGTGCACCTTTCCTCCCTCCTCCAAAACCCTAATTTCCATCCCAAAACCCTCCTCCCTATCTTTCCCAAATCTCTCGGCTGCCAAAAGAGAAGAATCCCTTCCATCCATGGGACCCACCTCATCCTCTTCAAAACTCTAGCCAGAAACCCTTCCTTCAACATCAGCTGCTCTGCTGCGAATAAGCCCTCCCCCTCCACTGAATTCAGGTATGCTTGTAACCTTGGCTGCGTTTGGATGCTCATTCGAATCAAATTGCGATAATTCAATCCAATAAAGAGTAAATGACCCCTCCCAAATTGCAACTAGAGATTTGGTTGTGATTGTGAAATAAGATGGTGCCATGCATGCTTTGATCATTTCATATCTAGCAAATTGAATGGATAATGATCCAGTTCGACAAAGCATCCAAACATGCATATCTGGAGATTGTAATAACAATCAATATATATATATATATATATATATATATATATATATATATATATATATATTCGTGAGGATTTTCTGTACATTCCATTCAATAACATTATGTGCAATGCATGTCCGTTTCCTTCATTCTGCATAACTGATTGGTGTATATCCTATCATTAGGCGTTGTATGGCATGCTTGATCTCGAACTTGTTATTTTGGTGTATACCAGTGTTGTGTAATTTTGGTTTTTAAATGAAGTTGAATTTTCTGTGATGCTTGATACGTTTTGGTGGAAGTGTTAGAATTTTCATATAGAATGACAACTAGCCAAGATACAAAGTAATGTATTTGTTCCTAGGTTGCAAGAATTAATGGAGGAATTATACCATAGTCTATAGTATGCACGCACCACTTTCACTGGACGTGTCGCATGCTTGTATGCCAAATATAACTATGGTATAATTATACCATAGTCTATAGTATGCACGCACCACTTTCACTGGACGTGTCGCATGGTTGCAAGAATTAATGGAGGAATTATATCATAGTCTATAGTATGCACGCACCACTTTCACTGGACGTGTCGCATGCTTCTATGCCAAATATAACTGTCCATAATTTGGGCCCACTATGGAAAATAAAAGATCACAAGGAATGGAAGATCCTATCTGTCTGTTTGGTGGCCATCAAACAGAGTGCTAAAAATGACTAGTGAATGGCTCAATTCCAGAAAGCAAATGTCCATTGATCAAATGGTTAGAATTGTCCTGGTCAATGAGTGGGTGCATGATTTGGAGACTTTGAAATGGGAACATGCATGCCAAGTGTACAAATGGCGAGTTCATGCATATGAAATGGAATACTACTGCAGAGCATGGTAAATTTCTTCAAAAAGAAAGATCAGGACTTACTAATAGGAGAAACATTTGTCCAGTTAATTACCACTAAAAGATCGAGCATTAAACTCATTTGTCACCCGCAAGAATGTCAAAGAACAAACTGCTCCAAACATTCTTTCTCATTTATCCTGAAAAAAAAAGGAGGGTGACATCGACTTTAAAAGGTATGAGAAGTCGTCATAAACCTATTGCAGAACCATGTTCACCTAGTGAGGGTGACATCAACTTGAAGAGATAAGAGAAGTCTTAAACCTATGGCAGAACCATGGTAACCACACTTTTTGGAATCTCTGCAGCTCTCTGGGTGGGGTCATCAATAGGGTTTTGGAGCCTTTGGATGAGTGGACTCATTGATTCCCTAGTGTTTAGTTTTGTGGCTTTGTATTTTTTTTCATTGTCTTTAGTTGCTTTTCTTTCCCCTTGTGTATTTTTTTCTTTTCTTTTTTGGCTTCGGCCCTTTTTTTTCTTTGTATAATTTTTCTTTTTCTGGCCTTTGGCCCTAATAATATGCATCATCTTTCAAAGAAAAAGAAGAAGAAAAGAAACGTGTTTACCTGGTTGCTTGTTGCCCCTCATAATATCTATTTTCCTGTTCACTGTTTTACATGTGAGTAATTCTTGCATTTTTGTTGCTTGGATCTATTTCTCAGCCTGGAACTCAAATAGGCATGGTGTGGGATGGGTTCAATTACAGAGACATGTTTGCTAAATGAACATGATATGAGAACAAATGCACCATAAGAATGGCAAAAGATTTCTTTGTTGTGCCATCACCACTGTTGTCATCATAGCTTTGTCCCACTAGTTTGGATCGATTTTACAATTCCTGTTTTGTCAGTCATTTCTAAGATTCGATTCTCATTGCTGGGTAGAAGTTTTACGATCAGCTGCCCTGCCTGAAATTAACCCTTGTCCCTGGCACTGGCTGGGACATTGCTTCTGTTAGTTGCGATTGTTGCCGATATGACAATGATCCTTAATTTTCCGCAATGAATGAAGCATGTTATAAATCATGTATGACTAATGCCCTCTATGTCCTGCAATTGATAGTTATATCATAAATACATCTTGATTTCTGATTTACAGAATTACTTGTTTTTGTTATATGGGTGTCGGAATACGCTGTCTGTAATTTTTTTTTTTTTTTTTTTTTTTTTGAGAGATAACAAAAATTTTATTGAAAAAGGTGCAAAAGCGCAAAAGAAATACAGGCCCACACCGCCGCCTAGATTGAAACGGGAGGTCAGCCGAGGCTGCCTTAACAAAGACTGCCCATTCAGCCACTAGCCGACAAACCTTGGCAATTATATCTTTAACCCCCACTGAAAAAATGGGTAAACAACAATCATTCCTAACGCCCCAAATGACCCAAAAAGCTGTAATGACGAAAAGACGCCATGTAGCTTTATGAGATTTCCCAGTTCCACCTCTGTGCCAAGCCCACAATAACTGATTCACCGTCTTGGGCATGACCCAATCTGTTTAAAGGAGAGAAAGAAGGTGATTACAAACACTTGTGGCGAAAGGGCAATGAATGAATAAATGGTCTGTCGTCTCCTCATCACCCTTACGCACGAGGCAGATATTGGGAAGGACTAGCGCTCTTCTTTGGAGGTTATAAATGGTAAGGATTCGCTTCCGACCTAACAGCCAAACAAAAACTGCCACCCTTGGGGGAGCACCATAAAACCAGTGATGGAAAGGGTGAGGCGTACCTGGACTAGGAGAGCCAATGGAAAGGAGGCCGAAGAACAACTGGGAGAGCCAATGGAAAGGGTGAGGCGTACCTGGGCTATGTCTGTAATTTTTAGGTTGCATAATGTCAATGCCGCATGCCAATGTGTATAGCCTTTTTTATTAATCACTTTTCTTAGTTTAGTCATTTCAAAGCTAATGCAAAATGAAATTCCAGTAAATCTGGGTAAATCATATGTTTGTTCTTTCACATAGAGAACTTTTACCCAAACTTCTGATGCTATCATGTTCTGTTAGTAAAGCTTCCATCATCTGCTCTTCAGTTCTGCAGCCAAGATACGAAGTGAAGTTCTTACTCCCTTCCGCTCTGTTAGAATGTTCTTTTATTTGGCTTTCATTGCAAGTGGTGCCTTGGGAGGACTAATTGCCACCACACGGTTGGTTGCTGCTCTAGCAAATTCATCAAAAGCAGATTTGGCTCCTGAGATCCTAAAGGGTCTTGGCATAGACATCGGAGCAGTCTTGATTTTTGCATTTCTTTATTTGAGGGAGCGCAATGCTAAGAATGTACAACTAGCTAGGCTCTCAAGGGAGGAAAACCTCTCAAATCTGAAACTACGTCTGGACGAAAAGAAGGTTATTTCTGTCAGTGCTCTGAGAGGAATTGCACGCCTTGTCATCCTTGCGGGCCCTGCCTCCTACATCGAGGAGTCTTTCAGACTGAGTAAACCTTTCACTGAGAGCCTTCTTGATCGAGGGGTACTGGTGGTGCCTTTTGCTACTGATGGGAGCATACCCAGCTTTGATTTTGAAGAGAGTGAGGGGGAGACAGCTGTGTTTGAGAAAAAGAAAAGGCTTTGGCAGCTGCGCCCTGTTTACACCTCTGAATGGGCCAAGTAAGGGACCACTCAGAAACAAAACTTATTCATGTTCAGTTCTTTCTTTCTTACTCTTAATCTCTCCTGTATTAGCAGATGGTTAGACGAACAGAAGGGACTGGCTAATGTGTCACCTGAGGCTCCGGTGTAAGTGTGATGCTCTGATCTTTGTGGACACTAAAAAACTTGACAAATAAGTGGATGTGCACTGTTTTCTCTTATTCCAGTTCTCTCAAACTTGACAAATGTGCGCTGTGTTCTCTTATTCCAATTCATGCCATGAATGTGGCTGCTGCTGCTGTCGCCCCCCCCCACCCCCCCCCCCCCCCCCCCCCCCCCCCCCCTCCAAATTGTTTGAAGAGTTGAATTACATTTTATGTTAATTATATCTGTGAATGTCTGCATGTCTGTTGTTTAGTTTTGATAAATTGGCTTATGTCAAGAATTCTGCTTATTTATGTTTTATTTGAAGGTATCTCTCGCTACGTATGGATGGTCGTGTTCGTGGAAGTGGAGTTGGCTACCCTCCTTGGAATGCCTTCTCTGTACAATTACCACCAGTAAAAGGCCTCTGGTCAGGTCTTCTTGATGGCATGGATGGAAGAGTCCTCTAGGTAAGACATTTTTCTATTTTGTTCAGTGTGAGGAAGGTTAGTGTCTTCTCTACGTTCAATCACATTGGAGTGACTGCATTTAGTTTTTTAGCTCAGTATCGTCTGAGTTTGTTGCTGAGAATATAGTAGATCCGTTGTTGAGGTTTGTCCATTCGCCTACTATTTCTTATCAACCTTCTCAACGTGGATTTTTTGTACCTGAACATTGTACACCTTAGCATTAAAGCCTTTATATTAACCTTGACATTTGCTGCATGAATTTGAGAAATGCCACTATATTCTGAACTAGAAAAATGCTATTAATAGTTGCCAATATAATACTGATCCTTCATTGCCTCTTATCTCTTGGTGTGCGCATGCATGCATGCTTGGGTGTGTGCATGTTCATGTGTGTGTGCGTGCGCGCGCGCGCGCGTGTGGAGCTCGTAAGTCTCTATGTATTGCCAAATCCATTCATTATGTAGGCCACACCATGGAAAAATGATGGACAGCCATCAATCTGATCCAAAGTATATGTTTTGGAGCTCACAAATCTCTGATTATTACCAATCCACTCATTACGTAGGCTACACTATAGAAAACATTGGAAACAAATCAATCTGATCCAAAGTACATATGGCCCACTTCATGTGTGGAACGGCCTAAGCGATCTTTATGGCGGGGTCAACCCATTGGATGGGTTGTATGTCATTTTCATGTCACGTTGCTCTTTTCTAATCATCTAAGGATGGTAAGTTTACCTTCAACTAGCTTCCAGTGAGTCCTCTTTGTATATATGTGTGTGTGCATGTGAGTGTTTGTTTTTGTGTGTGTGTGCAGCATTGAGGTCTCGGGATCAAGCCCAGCTCACCTATAAAATGTGTGTGCACGTCTGTGTATTAACATTATGTCTATGTCCATGTAGTGCAGGTACAGGTGCAATTGTAAGGTCTGATGTTTGGGTGCTAGAAGAGCCGAGAAATAAAATGGGAGGCAACAAGAACATGTGGCAAATGTCAGGAGAGATTGTGGGGTATCAAGTGGAGAATGTCGAGGTGAGATTTCAGGAAGAGAGCCCTATTGTTTTGTTTCTGTATTGAGTTCTAATTCGTTAGCATGGAATTTATCCAGTGCAAATGGCTTAGACTGAATTATATTCATCCACGACCTACATCAATGTCTGATTAACCACACAGTGATCTGCTATGGGGCCACCATCTGCTAAAAGGCATATCTGATTTGTACACTGAGCAGGTGGCAGGCCTCGCATCTGACCACTTTCCTTTCAGGATCCTGCTGTGGTTTAACTTGCTTACTCGGGTTATTCAGCATAGTTATACTGGATTATTCCTTCTCTTCATTATCAAATTGACATTTTCCTTCCCTTCTGCCACTTCATAATTCTAGATTCCATGGACTTGCTCAAAATCTCAATAGATTGCTTTGCTAAATTATATTATTCTATTGTTTTTTTCAGGTTTCAGGAATTTTTCCCTCCACTCTCAAGGTTGAATTTTTTTCGAGATTTATTGTGCCATGTTGAGACAGTCTATCAATGCAAAGATTACATGCTTTCAACCATATTTTCAATGTAAGCTTGTAACAATTACTAATGTAGTTTGTAAATGTCAAGAGTGGATACCTGCGCTTAGAGCAGCACATAGCATGATATGGTGCTTTTCCTTGTACCACATGTTTCCTTTTTCTGTTTTCCTTTCTTTTTTCAGAAAATATAAGACAGGAAGTGAAGTAGTGGTGATAACATGTGCCCCACCATGTTCCACATGTGGGTTAGTTGCCCATCAACATTGTATTTGTGGCAGCACAGTTGTATGGTCTGGATTGATGGACGCTAGATTGGTTGGGTTAGTGGTCAAAATCTCACAAATTGGCTGACTCTTAACTGTGGTCAATGTTCTGTTTGCCATTGCCCATAGAATGTGGAGTTGACAACTTCTGTTTTTAACCTTTCATTTGCAGGGACCTGATTGGACATCATTCTCTATCAAGAGCGGATCCCAGAATGGGAAGACATTTATAGGATGACCTTATTCTGGATCCAAACCTCCCATGCACTAATCTCTTGACCCTCTTTTCTTTTTTCTTTTTCTTGTCCTTTCCTTCTTCTTCTTCTTCTTTTTGGAGCAATGGTAATCAATGTAGATAGGAGGCTGAAGATGCCTTTCCAAGCACATGCACGGTATTCGAGGCCTCCCAGTTTCAGTACAAGGTACCTTCTCATCTCTGTCCCTCTCCATTTCTCTGTACCATCTCAGATTATATACATTATAACAAAAGGAAGAACTTGACTCTTCTCCCTGAAACCTCTGAAAATTTCTAGTCGCTTAAATCCTTCCAAAACTTGGGCTATGCTTGGATGTCTAACAAAAACAGCTACACTTATGACGTTTCGTAAATTTTCTATTGTTGTTAGGAATTGTGTGGTTTCTCTTGTTTTGTGTCATTTGACAACATGGCTTTGGGCATGGTAAGAAACTAAGAACGAGTTGGTATCTTTGTGTTGGCATGCCCTGATGTGGACGGATTTACCATGTGCCATAACATGACACACTGATGGGCTTGACTCCAAAGCCCATGGTCACAACCTATTACTGGCATTGCTACTCCTTGGGAGTTTCAACTGCAAACCTGTTAGTTTTAGTGCTTCATGCAACTGGTGTGGAAAGTACCATATGATTGTTCTTTAGAAAACTGGGCCATCTGTGTTAGGGGCTACTATATGTACACTCTTTATTCAGCGCCTAGGAGATTTTGGGGCCATCCATGGTGGGGCTTATCAATATTCATGGTTTGGATCTTTGAATGACGAGCTTCACTTGTACAAGCTGAAAACTGGAGCAACCTGTACATTTATGGGTTGAGCTTTGTACTCCACTACATTTATAAATTATGCCTGCCAATATATATATAGTGAAATGCTCACGTGTGCATCAGTTCTCATGAGGATTCATGAGCACTTTTTGAGAACTCATCTTATGTGATATGAGCCCAAAATCTGAACTGTCCACGTGATGCAGCACCCCATCAAACCCCCAGGGCCCAACTTTTACCCTGATCCAAAACTCTTGTGGGCCATGGCAAAAGTAAATAGTTTCCTCCCTTGATTTGCCTCTTTCTTTACTGTGGTCTACCAGAGTTTTAGATCAGGTTGAAAGTTGGTCTCCGAGGGGTTCATGGGGTGCCGCATCACATGGACCTTTCAGATTTTGTGCCCAAGTGCAAAGGTGCGTAAGTGAACATCTCTCTCTCTCTCTCTCTCTCTCTCTCTCTCTCTCTCTCTCTCTCTCTCTCTATATATATATATATATATATATATATAGCCGCAGAAAAGTTTCTTGCTAAAATTGCCGTCTGTAAGGGTTCTTAAAAATAATTGTTATCTTAAACCCAAGATAATCTTAGTTCGATGATGCCTGAAAACCATTTAAATCAGGTTTAGTGTGAATAGGCCTGTTCTGTCTATTTCCATTGTCTGCTGGGAAGTTCTTCCTACTGAGGATGGACCATGCCCCGGAAATCTCCCTGATTACAAGATCCAAGCTGTCCTATCTTTTCTTCTTCTTCTTCTTCTTCTTCTTTTGAAAGGTGACAACAATTATATTAAAAAGAAGTGTGCAAAATGCCAAAGAAAAAACAAATCAAAACGTAAAAGCAAACTAGAAAGGAAAAATACAATCCCTCAACCCATATATACAAGAGGCCCAATCTATAACAGAACCCCTTCCCCTACTCAAAACCACATCCATGCTATTACTAACATTGCGGAAACATCTCTCATTCCTTTCAGCCCAGACAGCCCAAAAGACAGCTAGCAAGCTAAGGCTCCACAAAGGGCTGATCTGCTTCCAAAGACCTACCCAATTCCAAACCAGAAGAAGATCTCCAGCAGATTTTGGCATAGTCCACGCGACATTGAAACTAGTAAGGAAGCCCAACTAAATCTGGTTTACAAACTTACAATGGATAAAAAGATGATTCACCGACTGAGCTGTGTCCTTTCTAAGTTGAATGTTGTTTAAATTTCTCTTCTTGACCATCCATTTGCAGGACACAACTAAAAGGTTAGGATTGTCCTATCAAGCAGATTTGGGGCATGGTCCATCTATGGCATGGCTGGAAAGGCTAATGATCCAGATCACTGAGCCATCGGCCCCTCTTATACAAACTGAAAACCTGAGTATACAGCGTACATCTTCAGCCCGAGCATCACATAATTCCTCTTTGGATTATTTTCCAGTCCACTCAAAAGTCTAGGTAATCTAGCATTCTCCCATTTGTGTGGGCCCATCCTGGACACTCTTGAAGCATGAACCCTGACTTGTTACATGTGCGTAAACAATCTTTTCGATTGTCTGTGTGTGATCATGAAATTTTCAGGTAAAGAAATGGCTCATTCCAAGTGTGCATAATATCTTTGGATCCTGCAAAAAGAGTCCAGGATTCAAACATATTTCAAACTTGTTAGTTGTTTTTTCTCTTCATTCATTGTTTCTTTCAAAGCTAAGGCCCTGTTTGGTAGACACCAGAAATTGATTTCATCTCATTTTAGCAAACAATGATTTTGTATTAGAGATCTAATGAGTTCATGCTAACAGTAATTATATATTAGAGATCAAGATCTCTAATGCATAATCACTGTTAACTAAAATGTGCTGAACTAATTTTTAGCCGCCTACCAAATAAGGCCCAAGTATTCAATAAATCCGAAATTAGCTGCAAAGTGAAGTTGTCTAAGCTAATCTCTCATTTTGTTTCCCCTCTCTTAATGAGGGATACTTCCTGGCTATCATTATGAAGAAACACACACCACTGGATTTTATCATTTTCCTCTCGATTTAACTAGATGATTGTAATTGAATTTTGCTGTCCATCCAAACGTGTCCTAACTCAAGTAGATGGCCTGATAATTATAAAAACAGGAGCATCACGGTATCACACAAATAAATGTTCGTTGGAAAATAGAACGGATTACACGATCAAGAAGTATATTACAAATTTGAAAACACTACGGATACATTCGCACACACAAATATGTGCACGCACGCACTTGCTACTTACTTCACTTCCTGGATCTCATCCAATGCGTAGTTGTTGGTTGAAACATTGGCATAATTCACCTTGTTGAATCGAACCACGACGGGATAGCGGGTTTTTGGATCCTGGAAATGGCGACAGAATATCAGCGATTAGAAGTTAGAAGATGAACTCAGTGTATAAACTGTAAACATCTCAACCCACAAATCAGCATGTGCCCCATTATTGATCTTGGATGAGCCAATTGAAAAATAGGAGCAATCATGTGGTTGATAGTTCGCTGATGGACTATCAGCATAAGTTGTGGGATTTTCTCAGATCATGAGTTAATCTGCTTTAGGATCATCATCAAAGGCTATGGGCTGGCCCATAAAAGTGGTCAGTCTATCAGATGAGCAGGATCGTTCACTGGTGCGGACACAATTAAGGGGGTGGCCCACCAGTTGGATTGTCCAGATCAATGAGCTTGGGCTTTGACCAGGATAATGGAGATGCTTTATACAGAGTGTCTTAACGCATATACTATAAAATTAAGATTATGGCCAACTAAAACAAATCTAAGCATATGAATGTGAGAAAATAATCTTCCCTGGAGCTAAAATATAATTGAATTTAAACAAGGAGAAAAACAAATAAGTAAAAAAAAAAAAAAACTTGACTATGGAAATCTTTGTGCACACCTGTATGCCAACCCGTCAATCGATTGTGGGTGGGAAATCCAACACATTTCAAAATGGGATTTGAAAGTTTGATTTTGAAAATCAAGTAATGGAAATACTATTGTTTCTACAACCAGCCAATTATAATTCCCCGCACACACACACACACACACACACACAGAGAAAGAGAGAGAGAGAGAGAACCTGATCAACGGCTACCACAGATCCAATACCATTGAACCAATAGGATTCTCTCCTGAGGATCTTCACCTGAGGGGAGAGATGGATGGAACATAGCCAAATCAGTATTTGGACTACCATTACTAAAAATAAAATCACAACATTAACTATGGTGGTGGCAGTTGTGCTATGAAGTGTCCAGTCAAATGATCTGGACCGTCCATTAGGTTCATCTGACACCTCATGGGCCACCATAATGAAAGTTGCGCCGATTGGATGGTTCCAACAATTTGATCAGTACCCCATAAAACAAATGATCAATTCACGGAAGCAGGCCCAATCAACAATTCAAACCACTAACTTAGTGGGGGCCATCATGAATTGTTTTTAACTGTAATAAATAAATAATTAACAGTTAGATCAGACTATCCTAACTGGCTTGGAAAACAGGTGGATATAAAAGCAAAGGCCAGTTGGTATCCATGCATCTCATAGTTCTAAAACTCAGTTACTCAAATCAAAACTCGGTCAAGTCACTAATACAAACATTATTAATTTATTTATTAAATGCCAAGTCGAGTTGAGTAAAGACTCGTCCAATCCTCGAGTCGGCTCGACCCAGTTGGACACGACACCGAGTCCCAAGTCCGAGTTTGGAGTTTTTGAACCATGATGTATGAATGAATGCATGAATGTCTACCTTTGTGCCCCTCTTGGGTCCGACGGGTGGGGGCGGAGGAGGCTTGGTGGCGGGAGCTGCAGCCTCCGTAGGGGCTGCAGCAGGCGGCGTAGCTTCTTCGGCACGTACCACTAGCCTTCTAGCAGTGGAATTGTTCTTGGGGAAGAAGATGGAGGCACGTGAGGAGGAGGTGGTGGTGGTGATGTTAGAGGTGAGAACGAAGCTAGAAGCAGCTGAAGCCATGTTAGAGGTTGCCATTCTCCTCTATTTCCTCTCTCTCTCTCTCTCTCTCTCTCTCTCTCTATCTCTATCTCTATCTCTTTCTAGTCTTTACTTTCTTTCTTTTCTCTTTTAGATTTTGTGTGTGTAATAAAACAAGTGGTTCTAGATTGATGAATGGCTATGGATAGTTCTGACCACTTGGGTGCTGCCACGTGGAAACCATATCCATCCGCTGAGGATAATGGGATCTTCTTGGATCACGGAACGGTTGTAATGCCGGGATATTGGTATGGTAAGGTTTTGGAAAGTGGTCATTGAGTTTCGGAGAATTACGCTTGTGCCCTTCTGCTTCATGGAATTGGGAATCTAATCTCGTTTTTGGGCGAGTGGCAATGGACGGTTGGAAAACATCCAATCAGTGACCGCGGATTTTTCCCTGGGCGAGAAGTACTGACAACTGATGGATTTGATTGTCTAATTGATGTGGTTTTTAACTGTGTGCTATTCGTAATCGGGTCCACCAGATGAATGGACCTGATTGCTATCTCGTCCTGCCACGTGTACGGCGTAGAGATGACTCTACCGATTTGTCTCTGGCTCCACCGTGTCATTTGCCTTGTGGTACGTGCCAATCTAGCACGCGCAGTTGCACATCCAGTCCGTTCATCAGGTAGGGAGCATGTGAGATGCACCAAGTTAAAAAAAAAAGGTGGTTATGCTCATCGTCCAGGTACCACAACCGCGTTGAATTTCGAGCGTTGGCCACTTTTTGTAACCGTCCGTTTTTCATCATACACTTCATTGTCTGTCAAATGAATGGGCCAATCTGATTTTAGGGCCAGGGCATGCTCAGAGCATGCCGGACTTGATAAACGGCCTGGATCTCGCACGTGTTCCATGTTCTATCGCACAAATATCCGTCCCAATCATCGGCTAGGCAACACATGCATCTTGCATGTATGCATTTGAGGCCAGCTGATCAACGGATGAACTAATGACATTCACCTTCCGAAATAGAGATTTGATCAACCTTTTGGGCTGGGCTGGGTCAGGTTGCAGTATCAACGGTGATTGATACTGACCCACGCAATGTGGAGGCACTGTGACGTGGGACACTGCCCTTGTACTTTTGGGGCTGATTTGTGTCCGTCCGTTCTCTTAAAATGGTGGTGAGTGGTGACCTGTCGGTTGTGCACTTGTTGTACAGACGTACGTCGATCCAGACTGTCCAAATTGCAGGCCCCTATGCGAGCATAACAGTAGCTCAGATTCACGGTGATGCCCGATCCTAGCCATCCAAGTGGTAGCCATCAGTGGAAAAGTAAAATGTCAACCCAGCCCAATCAAGAGATTAGGCTAAAAGGATAGCCCTGACCGTCCGTGTGAAGTCGAATGCAGAGTGCTGAGCATGTTTGTTTTCAAGTATTACTGCATATATGCTCGATCAGGACAATCACTTCAACGACATTTTTTGGACCCTGGCTCATCCCCGTTAGTGATCCAAGATGGATGGTTCCAGTCATCAGATCACCTCTGCATGTGGTGGTGCACGCTTGATTAGTATGCAAACGAACTGATCAAGCCATTATGATCATAAGGTGGGACACATTCGAACAATAGAAATAGATGGTCACAAGAAATTGATGAACATTCCATAATCAACGTACAGTTGTGCCCTACCTGCTTATTAGATTGGTCTGATTTTTTTACAAAGACATCTGACTGGTGTGGGGTGTGGACCACCATTTCGAAGGCTCTCCTAAGGGACGTTTTGAGCGTTGCTTGAGTGGTCACAGGAAGAATTCACGATGAGAGTGTATGGACCGGAGTCCAGGTGTATGGGGCCCCATCTTTGATGAACGGTTGTGGTTGTCTTTCGAAGGCGATTGGATAATTGCCGCGCATCGTCCATCGGAGCATTGGGCGGTCCAATGCATATAGCTGCGTTTCAACTAGATTAAGGTTGCAATGGTGCATGTAATAGGTTGGGATGGTTGCATCTCTTGATGAGGTGCGCTCGTATGGTACGGCTACTACTGGTGTTATGGGGCTGTTGCGGCCCCCATACGGTGTATTCATGACATCTAACCCGTCCATCAGACTCATCTCACATGTTTTAGACATAATCCTAAAATTTATCAGGCTGATCCAAAAATCAGGTGGTCCACAGCACAGTGAAAATTTTGAGAGGGGTCATCACCATTGATTTTCACGGGGCACAACACGTTGCTTATAAGCCATTCAATCCATTCATTAGATTTATCCTCCTCAAATGAAGGGATACGAAAATAATAAATAAATAATTAAAATAGGACATTCCGAAACCGGGGTGGGGCCTAGCGGAAATCAATGGTGGGCATTCCCTCTTAATTGATGCTGCTGGTTAGCTCGCCTGAGCTTTGGATCGGCCTGATTTTTGGACCCGCTGCCAAACTTAGTGACGCATTGATCATGAATACAAACCCTGATGGGCCCACCACTATCGGACCGGTTTGGCTAGTGACCCAAACACCAGCTAGCTAGCTGGTGTCAAAGTTCTGTGGGCCTCACTATGATGTATGTGTTTTATCCATGTCGTCCATCCATATTTTTTTTTTCAGCTCACTTTAGGCATGAGCCCAAAAATGATCGAAATCTCAGGTGGACCACACCATGGGAAACAGTGGGGATTGACCGTTGAAAACATTATGGGGCAACAGAAGTTTTGGATATTTATGTTTTGACTTCATCCAGGTTTGTATGACCTTATTAACAGATTGGATAGCAAATAAGCATTACAGGAGGCCTAAGAAGTTTTTAACGGTGGACATTTAGTCAAAAACTGTTTTCCTATATTGTGGTCCACCTGAGATTTCGATCTGCCTCATTTTTTTGGACCATGCCCTCAAATAAGCTCAAAAAATGGATGGTTGGCGTGGATAAAAGAGATACATCATGGTGGGGCCCACCGAGCTTCGACACCAGCTAGCTGGCTGGTGTTGGGGTCACTAGCCAAACCACGTCTCACCACTAACTGTGGTGGTACCAGGACCACCTTGTTAGATTGTTTTCAATGTGTCTGCTTTGCTAAGGTAATATAAAGGAAACGTGCAATGATTATAAATTACTTCCCCTTACCACATCTATATTTGGACCGTCCATTAGACCCGCCGTGTTGTTTATTGGTCAGGATGAAAAATGCTGCACACTCATGATGATGCCATCTTAATATGGTCCATTTTCTATTGGGTGGTTTTGGTCATATGGTCGAAATGGAATGATTCTTTCCAGACAGGCTATCTAAGGAGGCTCTATTAATGTAGAATATCTAAGGAGGCTCTATTAATGTAGAATATCTAAGGAGGCTCTATTAATGTAGAACGAGGACCCTGATGAAGGATGTGATCAAGCATATTCCTATCTGACATGGATCTAAAGAAAATCAAGAAAAAAGTGGTGAAATTTAGCATAGTTCGATCGACGAATCGAGCCGACAGGCTTGTGTAAACTTGCGCAATTTCTCATTATTTTTTTTCTTATCTGTGTTAGGACTCTTTGATTCAGTTTTAGAATTTTGTTTTAAATTATATATGTTGTATATTGTTGCTTCAAAATAATTTAAAATGAAATGTTTTAAATATTTCAAAATTTTCCTCCAAATCTTTTTATAGTGCCTTTTTTGTTTTGTCTTTTTTTACGCTAGAAGATAGTCCCATATTGGATTTGAGTTGGGAAACTTTATAGGATATAAGATTGGTTTTTAACAGAAGGGCATGAGCCCTTCAAGGGGCATGTGAATTTAGTTGTTTAGGGGGGCTATGCCCAAAGCCTCCCACTATGCCTAAAACCAAGCGCCCGCGCGCCCGCCGTCCCTCCGGTCGGCCGGTCAGGGCCGTAGATGTGTGATATGTTTTCTTTTTTCCAAAATGCACAATCATTGGGCCGCGGTTTGAATTAGGCCCAATAACACGAAGCAATGCATCTCTATTTATAAAAGGGACTTCTGATGATCTCCGTTTAATTAATTCGAATTTCATCTTTTACTCTCTCAGTTTTCTAGACTTTGTATTATTGTTTTCTTCTTCGGGTTAAACCTACAAATGGTGGTTTGGGCCTGAGTACGAAGTGCAACCTCGTGACCAGGCAACGGTCGTTGTATCCTGAAGGTTGGTTGTCCATTGATCCTGTTGCACTAAGGAAATTATCTAAGGGAGGGCAGTAACAACTTCAAGCCAAGTGATTTATAATCACGCCTCAATTATATGATAAGTTGATTTAATTTCCTTCATTCAAAAACCTTATCTATAATCTGTTTTTAAAACAGTTAGATTTCTACAATTTTAATTTTCATTTTAATCATCATTTATCTAGATTTTATTATCCAGATCCTACAATCTTGAAGTTGTTAATTGTAAAATCTAGATAATGGTTACCATAACAGTTAACCCGACTTCAGAATTATCCAAAATCGAACCATTTACTGGACAACATTTAAAGAGATAAAAACAGAAACTAAAATTTGCATTAGACACACTTAAGGTGTCATATATTCTATTTGATTCATTCAAGTATGATGCCAACGATGAAGCCCATAAGAGAGATGATCACAATTGTAAAAATTAAATTTTGAATACTTTCTCCAATGAATTATATGATGTATATGCAACATATTCAAATGGAAAAGAAATATGGGAAGAAATACAAGTTAGAAGAGACCAGGGCTAAGAAACAAGTAATTGCAAATTTCCTACATTATAATATGACAGATGAAAATACTGTTTCTGATCAGATTTTAAAATATCAAAATCTGATTCATGAACTTCAAACAGAAGGCCTCAAAATTGATGAAATCTTTCTTACAGGTGCACTAATTGAAAAGTTGCCACCTTCTTGAAAAGAATATAAATCCAAAATGAAACATAAGAAAAATAATATGACTATGGAAAGCATCATAGTTCATATTCGAATAAAAGAGGTCAACAAAATAACAGAGAAAAAGGAAAATGCAAATGAATTTGTTTCGAAAGCCAATCTTATTGAATAAAGTATAGAAAAAAAAAGGAGTTTATGTTTCCGTTGTGGAAAATCAGGCCACTATATAGATCAGTGCAGACTAAAAAATAATATAGTTGCAAAGCCAATGAAAAAGAAAAAAAGGCAAATGTTTTCATTGTAACAAACCTGGGCATCATATTGAAGAATGTAGACTGAAAAAAAAAAAAAGAATCCAAGGCTCAAGTTAATCTTGCAGAACAAGATGTGGGAGATGTGATAGCTGCCGTTGTGTTGGAAGTAAACTTAGTAAACAATATGTATTGGGTACTAGATATTGGGGCTATTCATCACATATGCAAGGATCGAAGCATGTTTACCTCCTATCAAGCAGTAGGGGATGAAGAACAAGGTATTCATGGAAAATGCCCGAACTTCCTCAGTTGTTGGAAAAGGGAAAATGTTGTTGAAGCTCACATCAGGAAAGACTCTTGCTCTAAACGATGTTCTGCATGTACCTGAGCTTCGAAGGAATTTAGTTTCTGGATCTCTTCTGAATAAAGTTGGAGTCAAGTTGGTGTTCGATTCGGATAAACTTGTACTCACCAAGAATGGAGTATTTATGGGAAAGTATTATTGTTGTAATGGGCTTTTTATTCTAAATGTAATAGTTAATGATATTAATAATAAGAATTCTATTTCTGATTATATTATTGAGTTACTTAGCTTATGACATAAAAGACTAAGACATATAAATGCAGGCTATATTAAAAGAATGAAAATGTTGGGTTTAATACCTAACTTATCAAATAATGAATTAGACAAATGTGAGACGTGTAGAATCTAAATTCCATAAAAAATCATTCAAATCTATAATTAGACACACTTGAAACTCTTGAATTAATTCATAGTGATTTTGGTGATTTTAAAAACCACATGTCTAGAAATGAAAAAAGGTATTATATCACTTTTGTAAATGATCACTCAAGATTCACTAAAATATATTTGCTGAGAATAAAGATGAAGCACTAGAATCTTTTCTTACATATAAGACAGAAGTTGAAAATCAACTTAATAAGAAAATTAAACGTTTTATGTCAGATAGGAAAGGTGAATATGAATCCTTAATGTTTAAAGAATTTTGTGAAAAAAATGGTATCATTCATGAAACCACTGTACCTTATACCCCTGAACAAAACGGTATAGTAGAAAGAAAAAATAGGACATTAAAAGAAATGATGAATGCAATGTTGATTAATTCAGGATTAGCATCCAATATGTAGGGAGGAGCAATACTTTCTGGTTGCTATATTCAAAACAGAATACCAATAAAATCAATAGAAAAAACACCTTATGAAATTTAGAAAGGTTATCCACCTAGTTTTAAATACATTAAAGTGTGGAGTGGTCTTGCTAAATTAGGACTACCTGAACCTAAGAAAAGGAACTTAGGTCCTAGAAACAACAGATTATGTATTTATAAAATACGCTAATAACAGTGCAGCTTATAGGTTCTTGGTTCTAAAATCTAAAGATAATATTCTAGATCCTTTTACTATAATTGAGGCAGGGGATGCAGAATTCTTTGAAAATAAATTTCCTATGAAAGTAGTATTAAAAGAAATAGAAGAGATTGTTAATCCAAATGTTGCCTCAACTAGTAGGAATATAGAAAGAAAAAATAAAGAAGAAATAGAACCAAGAAGAAGTGTCAGAGTTAGAAAGGAACTTAACTTAGGAGATGGAATATTTAAGTATGTATACTTACTAGAAGAAGATCCTCAGACTTACTCAAAAGTGGTTAGTTCGTCAGATGCCTCATTCTATAAAGAAGCTATTAAAGATGAATTAAAGTCTATTATGTCAAATAATATATGAGAATTAGTAGACTTACCAGCTGGTAATAAACCAATAAGTTATAAATGGATCTTTAGGAAAAAGATGAAACTAGATGGAACCATTGATAAATTTAAAGCAAGACTAATAACCAAAGGTTTTAGATTAAAAAAAAAGGAATTGATTATTTCGATACTTATTCTCCAGTGGCTAGAATGCCTTCTATCAGAATCCTTATAGCTATTGCCTCTATATATAAGTTAATAGTACATTAGATGGATGTTAAAACTGCTTTCTTAAATGAAGAATTAGAAGAAGAAATATACATGAATCGACTTGAGGGCTATATAATAAAAGGAAAAGAAAATAAATTTTGTAAGCTAATTAAATCTTTATACAATCTAAAGCAAGCTCCTAAGCAATGGCATGAAAAATTTGATAATGTTTTAAAATCAAATGGATTTAAAATAAATGATGCAGATAAATATATGTATAGGTAAATTTACAGAAAATGAAGGAGTAATAATTTTTTATATGTAGATGACATGTTTATCTTTCGAACTGATCTTAAGATAGTTAAATCAACCAAGAAGTTTTTGTCATTTAAGTTTGACATGAAAGACTTGAGTGAAGCTAATATGATTCTAGGCATAAAAGTAATCAGAAAAGATGAAGGTTTTATCCTTTCACAATCTCACTACATTGAGAAAATGTTAAAAAACTTTAATCACTTTAACAGTATGCCTATTAGTACTCCTTATGACTATACTATACATCTAAAGAAAAATACAGGAGATAGTGTATCACAATTAGAATATTCTAAAATAATTAAAAGCCTCATGTACTTAATGAATTGTACTAGACTTGATATAGCTTATACAGTAAATAGGATAATTAGATATACACATAATCCTGAACATGAACATTGAAATGCTTTATATAGAATACTAAGGTATCTAAATGGTACAATTGAATATGGTATACATTGCTATGGTTTTCCCGTTGTATTAGAGAGATACAACGATGTTAACTGGATTGGTGATTCAGATGAAACTAAATCCACAAGTGGATATGTTTTTTACCTTGGATGAATGAGCTATTTCTTAAAAATCCACCAAACAGATATGTATAGCTTGATCTACTATGGAATCCGAGTTTGTAGCCATGGAGAAAGCAGGCATAGAAGCTGAATGGATAAGAAATCTTTTGGCTGACATTCCTTTGTGGTCTAAGCCTGTAGTAGTAATATCATTACATTGTGATTGTCAAGCAGCAATAACTAAGGCTAAAAGTAAAATATATAATGACAAGAGTAGACATATTAGACTATGATATAATACAGTGAGACACTTGTTGAATGACAGAGTAATAGCAATTGATTTTATGAGATCAGAGAATAATTTAATAGATCATCTAACAAAAGGACTATCTAAGAAGATAGTCTTAGAAACATCGAAGGGAATGAGACTAAGCTCAATATTATGAGTTATCAGTGTTGGCAACCCAACCTATACAAATGAAAATCCCATGCGGTAGGTTTTCAAATGGGTACACAACAAGACACTAGGAGACATCTAAGCATTGCCATGAATAAGTCATGTTCTATGGTGTAGGCAATGTAAGCAGCAACGAAGAAGGTTGAGTTTAAACTCTTAATGAATCCATATGTCAAAATTTTGATGGTGTATTCAGTTGCTGTATACACTTGATGGAATTCACTTATACGAGTGTAGAGGAGGGGTTGTTTCCTATGAGAATTTGAGCGAATTCTCTAGAGCACTCGTGAAATCTAAAAAATGGTGCATGACCAAAAAGCACCAAATCACAGAACCACTTGTAGCGAGAAGAAATGTGTGAGTTGCTTGTATACATGATTTACGCTTAAAGGAATCTTGTTTAAGACTATGTCACCTGACTCCTGTAGACCTATCTTGCATACTCTGAGTGTCGATTTAAGTCAAATTAGCATCGATATTAAGCACAACTATTCATGTCTACCACGAAAAGTTTATTTTGAATCATGTGAGAGATTGTTGTATATTGTTGCTTCAAAATAATTTAAAATAAAATGTTTTAAATATTTCAAAATTTTCCTCCAAATCTTTTTGTAGTACCTTTTTTATTTTGTCTTTTTTATGCTAGAAGATAGTCTCACATCAGATTTGAGTTGGGAAACTTTTTAGGCCATAAGATTAGTTTTTGGTATATCCCACATCGGATTTGACTTGAGAAACTTTCTAGGCTATAAGATTGGTTTTTGGCATAAGGGCATAAGCCCTTCAAGGGGCATGTGAATTTGGTTGTTTAGGGGGTCTATGCCCAAAGCCTCCCACTATGCCTAAAACCGCGCGCGCGCGCCCGCCGGCTGGCAGGGACGGGCTGGGCTGTGGATGTGGACGTGTGATGTGTGATGTGCAGGTGCGACCCTAGCCAGAAAGTCCAACAGACTTTTTCTTTTTTCCAAAAGGCATAACCATTAGGTCGTTGTTTGAATTAGGCCCAATGACAACTTTATTCTACAAAGAAGCCCAATGGTCATTTTATTTGAAAACTGAAGCGAAAGCATCTTTGTTTTAATAGGTGCTTAAACACCCACTCGAGACATCTCTTGAAGTTTATAAAAGGACTTTCGATGATCTCCATTTTAATTAATTCGAATTTCATCTTTCACTCTTTCGGTTTTTTGGACTTTGCATTATTATTTTCTTCTTCAGGTTAAACTTATAAAGGGTGGTTCGGGCCTGAGTACGAGTGCAACCTCTTGACTAGGCAATAATCGTTGTATCCTGGAGGTTGGCTTGTCCATTAATCCTGTTGCACTAAGGAAATTATCTAGGGGAGGGCAGTAACAACTTCAAGCCGAGTGATTTATAATCACGCCTCGACTATACGATAAGTTGATTTAATTTCTTTATTTCAAAAACCTTCTTTATAACCTGTTTTTAAAACAGTTAGATTTCTACAATTTTAATTTTCATTTTAATTATCATTTATCTAGATTTTACAATCTAGATCCTACAATATAAACTCATTTAGACTCGTTGTTATTCATTTAATCTTCGATGTTATCAATAAAATTTTCAGACTTCTACCTCTTCTCATCTCGTGGATTTAAGATTTCTCTCGTGGATTCGAGAAAGCTTTGGTGAATTCCAGAAAGCCTTGTGGATTCAAGGTAGTTATCTCCCTGAGGAAGACAGCGATTGACCTCACCACATCCTTCTATGCGTCAATTAGTATTAGAGAGAGATCTTTTCCCTCGAATCGGTGTCTTTTACGAAAGTTTGGGCAACAATCCTATAGACGGTGCTCTAAGGAAGTATTCATTAATGGCAATGGCTTTCGAGTTGTTCAAATGGGAGAATCAGCAAGACATGCAAGGGCTGAAGGTTGCATTCGATCGTATAGCAGAGGTCGTAATACCACCCCATGATTGAGGCAACATTCAACCTCCATTGATCGTCGAATAGTGTAATCGTGTTATTCGCAGTGTGATGCTGACAGTGAATCACGAAATTACGTATGTTTATGGTGGCAATTGGGTAGCTTGGGCGAATCGAGATATCAACATGAATGTTGATCTGTGGAGCTTCAATGACCAACTCCACATCAAGGATTGGTTGCGTGAAGTCAAGCGTTTCTTCGCTTATATGAAGATCCCCGAAAAGAGGAAAGTAAAACCGGTGGCATACAGGTTGAAGGCGCGGCGTTACGGCTTGGTGGGGACTAGTTCAGCGCAAGTAAACACGACAAATCAAGTCGTCAATCCACACGTGGCTATAGATGAAATGATGGCTGCTAACACAATTTATATATGATGATAATGATCTGGACACTGGGTTCATCAGTGGTGAACATCTGCTCCCTGTAAAAACGGAGGACCAACCCCATCCTTTTCAAGTGGAGAGCTAGTCTCTTGCACCCATCCAAGATCTCGTAGACGAATCTAATGGGTCGGGAGAGTTAGGGCTGAAAGTTGGGCGGGTTCAACCCGACCGACCTGTGACCAACCCGACATTGGGTTGGGCTTGGGCAAGAAGTATCGAACCCGATCTCAAGCTTGGGCTATGAAAACATCAACCCAATGAAGTTTGGGTCGGGCTTGGGTTGAGGTCTCGGGTTGCCCGACCCAACCCGAACCCGATCTATATACAAGTTACTTATACTTTTATTATACTTTAGTGAAGTAAACTTATAATGCTTACTTGTATTTTAACTTATTTGTTTAGGAAAAGTGAAGTTCTTTACATAACTAAGTATATATATAATTAATAAAGCTATAGGTACAAAAAATAAGGCATGTATTGAAACATAATAGACTAATGTAATAATGAAAATATTAGCATGTATCAACCCGACAACCCGATCAACCCGACCGAGCCCGCTTGGGTTGGTCTTGGGTTGAGAATTCCCATCCCGAGGTTGGGTTGGGTTGGGTTAGGGTTGAGGTATAGGGACCTTGGGTTGGGTTAGGGTTTAGCACCAACCCGACTCAACTCGGCCCGACTTTCAACCCTAGGGAGAGTTGGTGCTTTCGAAAATGACATTGAAGTACAACCCACCTGCATCCCAGAGATTGTTCAAAATTCTGAGAAGGTGGAGGAGATCAATACCTTCGTCGTGAAGGATAAGGTGGAAGAGTCCGCAAACATCCTATAAGTTGTCGAGCCAATTTTGCAGGAATTCGTGAACATCTTAGGGGATGTCAAGCAGGCGATGTAGGAATTCGAGGCAACTGTGCTCGTTAAAATTTTTGATAAGTTGTCCCCTATGCAGGAGATTAGGCCTGCAACAGGTTGGGATTATCTTCAACAACATGGATGATATGGTAGAGTAGGTTGCGATCATTCATTTTGACATCGAGAAAAAAGTCAATGAAGTTTGTTGTTGTGTACTAGGAGGAGACTAACAAACATCGGCCTCTTAAGTTAAAATCAATTCGTGACCTAAGTCAAAAGAGAAACTCAGTGATGGGTTTATTTCAAGTGGAGGGTTTTGATGTAGAACGGGGACCCCCTAATGAAGGACGCAGACCAATCACATTCCTATCTCACATGGATTGAAAGAACCTCAAAAAAGAAAGTGGTGAAATTCAGCATAGTTCGATTGATAAAAAATCCTTCAAAACACCAAGAGAGTTCACTGGACACTTTTGGGTATGTTCAATCGATCAATTGATCAGACCGACGGGCTTGCACGAACTTGTGCGATTTCTTATGATTTCTTTCATTATCTATTTAGGACTCTTCGATTCGGTTTTAGGATTTTATTTTAAGTTATATAAACTCATTTAGACTCGTTGTTATTCATTCAACATCCGATATTATTAATAAAATTTTCAGACTTTTGTCTCTTCTCATCTCGTGGATTCTAGAGAGCCTTGTGGATTCAAGGTAGTTGTCCCCTCGAGGAAGACGGTGATCAACCTCATGACCATGTCCCTCCCTGCGTCATCTACCTAGTGAATGTTTAAGTTGATGATTGGGGCCTTTTTATTGTTCGTTATCTAAATCTTTCGACCGTAGGGCATGGATCTTTCAATTGTTCTGATCACTCTAAGGTGTTCAATGAAAGGTGGGTCAAACATAATGATTGGTCCAGATTGATTATTGGAGCTTTGATGTGTCTAAAAGCACCAAGGTGCACTTAAATTTTAAGTACAATGCGGCATTTATCATCCTCAATTGTCATTTCTTGATTTTATATATTGTCTTCAAAGCACAAGTTATAATGCTCCTAGTTTCATCTATAACCTAGACAATCCAATAGATGGATGTAAGCTGTCCATTTTGTCTAGCATACATTTCAAAGGCTACCATATAAGAGTGACCGGATGATCAAATCCATCTTCAGCCTTATTGCATATAGCCATCCATTTTCCAATCCATGGATGAGATTGTTAGATTGCCTAACGGAATTGATTCTCTCCAATCATAAGCATCCCATGATTGGAACTATAAAAAAAATTAGATCAAATTGTTGTTTATACCTATTTTTGTACAAATGATGTTGACTATCCATATTAAAAGGCATTAATTAGGTGGTTAAGATCATCATATTTGTGTGATATTTGCATGGTAGACTGTGAAATGTGAGTTAGTTTAGATATGATGTAAAACGGGTTGAGATCTCTGGAGGGTTTTGGCCATTTTGACCGATCGATAGGTCGGTTCAACTGGTCGACATGACGGGTTTCAGTTTGCGCACAATTTTTTTTATTTTTTGTCTAGGAGACTTGTTAATCCACTTTTAGGGTTTGCTTTGGACTATTTAATGTTGCTTAGGACGTTTCAGGGTTTAACCTTGTTATTATAATAGAACATCTGACTTTTGTCGTTCTATCTCTCGTGGATTCAAGAAATTGCCTGTGGATTCAGGTTTTGCTTCGGGGATTTGAAGTAATTATATATGAGGAAGACGCTGATCGACCTCATCACGTCCCTCTCTGCATCAATATATCGATTGAACTATTCAAGCATCCCAATGCAAATAAGAGTACTATAACTTATAATACTCTAGAGATGGGATATTTGCATGGTAAACCACGACACGTGTGTCCAACAATTGTTGTGGGAAATAAGAATGAAAGTAAATTACAAATTTGTTTGGCAAAAAAATGCAAACTTGTGATGTTGATTAGGAAATTTAGTAACAATGTTGCTAGCTTTGAGATGGTTTGTGCTTTTCGGTGTGAAGAATCTGTGTATGAGGCTCCTAAAATGCTATCACCAAGATACAATAGCCCAACATATGGATTCTCCCAACATACACAGATCGCAGAGAGATCATAACAACTCTCTAAAGAAAAACACCACCCACCAAAAAGAGAAGAGAATGAAAATCGAGAAGAAGAGAACTGAGAGAAATTGTAGATTGCAAGATTATTAGCCCCCAAGCCGACAAAGGCCTATTTATAAAACGCGAGTTAGTCCCACTCAACGGGGGGTCAGATCTCTCCATCCCTATATGTGAGTATTTATGAACATATGCTTGACAACCTAGTTTTTTGGATAAATTTTCTCACTGGGTTAGCTTTAGCTAAGTGTAGAACCAGTGTATTAATTTAAAAAGTTTTAAAGAGGAGTGATTTATAATCTCATTTTATTTTCATTATTTATTCAAAGTGGAACTAAAAAGAGCACTTGAAAACAAACAAGATACCATCTTTTTATAATTTTTAAAATACATTTAACCACTGTAGACACTCCACCTAAAATGGGAATAAGCCACTATTTTGAGTTTCATATTGACTTCAATAAAATCGTCTCCCATTATCGTAAAAATCATTGAAAATCCAAATGGGCCAAACATGTAGCATTATTAGCATGTCTTAAAGCTAATCAATAGGCCTGATTGACTAACGCCAAATCCAGTAAAGATCCGGTCACGATTGTGCAACCAAACTTAGGAACACCGGAAACTCTTTGTATGTAACAACTGATGTGCGAAAAAGGATAAAATGAACTCTCTACCTAATGATCACTCCTTTTTATTACTGAGTCTCCTCGGATAATGTTGTGTTAATGATGTAGGGGAAGAACCCTGTGATCAAGGGCGAGGATCGATAATCTTCTTGGAGGCGACGGACCGGGAGAAGACGAAGAAAAAAATGCAAATTTTCATCCAAGACCGATTGGACCCTCATCCAGGAAGAAACCAAACTCGCTGGACTGTTTTCAGCAGCCGGACCGGCCGGTGGACGTTCAGAGACCTCTGCTGTTTTGTAAATTTTCTTCGATTTTTTTGTGATTGCTTTCCTATTTCGTCAAGGATTCTTTCTTCCTTTGCAAGTTAGGTTTTAATGTTAGTTTTCTCTATTTATATGTTGCTTAAACATGTTTTGAAATAAGCTTGATTATTTTTCTCAATGAAATTGAGTTTATACTCTGTTTTTTTCTTCGTGGATTCGAAGATAGGCTCGTGGATTCGAGTATCTCGTCGTGGATTCGACGAAGACATGTTGAGGAGTCCATTTAAATCCATGGATTTAGATCAATTATTCGTGGAAGAGATGGTACTCAATCCCACAACACGCCCCGCCCGCATTAATTGGTATCGGAGCGAGGCTTTCCCTCGGAAAGATAGCTTTTGGCGTTGACTACCGTAAAAATCCTGTGGACAGTAATCCACGGATCCATATTTGTAATATCCGTAAATTTTAAATATTATTTTAAATGAATCATTTTGACCATTGAAGTTCTAATCAGAATTCGATCAGACCATTAAACTAAGTCTTAATGAATCAACTAATGTTGACAGACACCCTTGTGATTTATCTTAAATTATACATGTTTGGATCACGAAACTTTTCATATCTTTCTAATATAGTATTTTGACCGTTCATATGAAATATTACCTTTATGTCAGTTTTCAGAATTGTTAAATCGAATAATGATGATTTATGGTGTTATGGACCACCGATCATGGTGAAACAGTATGGACACTTAATATAGTATATTTAAACTTTGTACTGAACCAGATTCCATCATAGGGTCCTAAATTGACCCATGTCAGTTGAGATGTACCAAACCTTAGTAAGATACGACGTACCGATTTATATATGGTTAGTTACGTATGATAGAATGAAAGAAATTCTTATAATGATTCTGAAACGTCAATCTTTTTTACCAATCATCAGAATGTATCCGAACTTAGGAACCTTAACCTATATATGAGGACCTACAACCCTATGATCATGGAATTCTAAAATTTGGTATTTCTATCGTCCATCATGTATTAGGACCTATTGTCCCAATCTGGTTAGAGATTTAAAAAATTAACGGTTCATTAGGTAATCCACGTTAGCTCCAACCTGATGTACATACCAATCAAATCAACGATCAGTGGTTGCGATACAATCATGACCCAAAATGAATGTTTTAGCCTCTTCCAGTGATTTAAATGCATGATAAGTTAGAGTGTAGAGTTCACCATCATTTAGAGTCTCTTTGATCATATTAAGTATAGTAAGTGGACCATTTTCAATTCCATAAAAACCCTTGTGCCCTTATGTCTTTGTAATGTCATCTTAAGGATAGATTCTAGCCATAGGATCCAAGCTTAAAAAGTGACCTATGACCAAAGTAACCTGTACAGTCCATTCTAATGATCAGCGTGTAATTAACTATGTGTGCATAATCCTTAGCCGTTCGATTTGAAAATCATGGCCAGAGTTGTTATTGATGTCCTTAGTATATTAGACGTCCCTAATCATTGGAGAGATCCCCATTATGATAATGGTGGAATGAAACCGACCTATGCTACAAAGTTACATGTATATCTAAGCTTGGATGGTTGTATAACCAATCTCCGGAGAAAACCTCTCTCATTCATCTTTAAGAGAGAGCTTATGTCATATCATACCAGAGAAAGCCCTAACCCTAATCGGCGGTCACATCCTTTCCATTCATCAGTTAGTTCCTGGCAATCATAGCCATTGGTAGAAGAACAATTCGTTGATTCCGACCATAGAAGTGAAGGCGAGGGTAATTGTGTGGCCGCATTGAGCAGTTATGCTCGTGAGATCGCAATCAGAGGCAGACGTTCGTTGTTCTAATTAGAAGAAGCTAGATTCATTGCCGATCTTGTGAGTTGGGATACTAACCCCATTTTCACTCATGTTTTAGCCTCTTTTTTTTTTTAGATTCATAGTTAGATATAATTGTAAACCCTTGATTAGATGTGTTTGTAAATTCATGATTAGATATATGGATTTGAATGTATAAGAATGTCTCTGATGATATAGACCTCCGTTTGATTGATCTATATTAATTTGACTATCACATGCTTAACATAAGAACACATGCTAATCAGGAACCTGTTTGATGGTTAAAATTACTTTTGTATAAACCCTGCTTTTGTAAGTGTTTGTTCCCATGTAAGCTATGCATGCATGTTAATACCATTGATCATCATGTATACACTCAAAATTTTGCACTTGATAATGTTTCGATCTGTGAGAAGTGGACCTTGTTATACATTTTACAGAGTGCAAACAACGCTCTGCTGGACGGTCCGATGATCCCATTGGATGGTCCGCCAGTTAGTTGGAGTGTCCAAAACGTGCTGTTGATTGGTGATCCACCGATCAGAGTAAATCCTACCTATTTAAATTATGAATTTGGGTGGATTTGGATCATTCTAAGGCCTGGACAGCGAGGCCCATTCGTTTGAATTGAATTTCCAGCCATGTGATCCTTAAATCTCGATTTTTTTTTATGTATGCAAATAAATGTTTCATATACCTGATTTCTATAACCATATAAGTAAATGTACATCAGAACATGCTATATTCACATGTGTATATGCATTGAGAGATGTGCATAGAGAGTGCATGTGTATGGTGAGGTGTCCTTACGGGATTAAGTTCGGCTAGGGGCATGTGAGATAGTGCTTGCCCAGGAGTGTCATCTTTGGAATTAATGTACTTGGTTTGTGTACGCACTTATCTACAGAGCTAGGGAACCCGGGCCCTTGCCTTTGTACCTATGTGTGGGACACTTGGGGAATTGTGAGAGCGCATATTTGTGAAGCACGGGTGGTTGCATGCAGTATGGTTGAATTACTGAGATGTTTCCCCGTCCGTCCAACTTATGGGCTGTGTGGCTATACATATCTGTAAAGAGTGGGTTAGCGCATCCTGTATAGTTGAATTACGATGATGAGAACTCAGGTCTATGATTTATGTGATGGGGGGTCTATATATAATTGCAGAGAGCAGGTTTGGAAGCATCCTGTATGCTGAATTATGAGTGATGTGGGTCTGAGTCTCTGATTTGTATGTAGATCTTAAGAAATGTTGTTGTGCTAGGTGGTATGTGAGTATGAACTTTGATTTATGATGGTCAGTGTGTCTTGGATGTGTACTTCTCATGTGGAGATCGTGTGAGCATTGAATGCTTGAACATCCATACATTAATTCAATGCGAATTTATTTGCTTTATTTGTGTTATTATATAATGTTCATTTAATTGCTATACCATGAACTATAGTGGAGTTGTATCCTTTTACTGGGCATAGTTTTGCTCACCCTTTTTAGGGAACTGTAGGTGTTGAAGGTGATGACCAAATGGCCGGAGAATGACTACCAGTGATAGAAATGACGACGTTGCAAGAGTAGGATGTAGGTGTAGTTGAGGAAGAAGAATTCATTTTCTTTTGATTTATTTTAAATAGGGTAGTTAGTAGATAGTACTATTCAGTTTAAGTTATTATGAGTTGGAATAGCAGATTTTATTATGTGGATACTTGTGATTGATTTGATTTATAAATCTTTGATGATGATAATCATGTTATTTTTTTAGCATTGATTATATTCTCACTATATTATCACACTAGGAATCCGTCCTCGGGTTATTTATTTGGGCGTTGGATTTTGGGTCTTCTTAAAGTGACGGCTTTTGGGGCGACGCTTGAGACACTTCAGCGGTAGAACCATTAAGCTATGCAAGGGCTGCAAGGTTGGTTCGATTGTAAATCAAAATATCAAAAGAGTATGATCGTGTATGGCAGTGAATTTGTAGATCGTACGGGTCAAATATACATAGAGGTTGATCTTCCTCACTTCAATGGCTTGGGTCGCATTAATGACTGGTTATTTGACATTGAGTGCCTCTTCGAAATCACATAGATGCCCGAGGTGAAGAAGGTTTCGTATGTTGCCCTCAAGTTGAAGAGCACTGTGATGGTTTGGTGGCAATATATCCAGCGCGATCGGGAGCATGCGATGAAGGCCCCGATACGCTCGTGGCCGAGGATGAAGCGCAGGTTGTTGGAACGATTTGGGTACAAAGGATTTTGAAAATCATACCTCCATCCCCATCAGAAGCGCACGTGATGTGCCTGTAGAAACGAAGAACCCTCAACAACTGGAGGTTCCTCTCGAAGCTTTTGAGGTGAAAATTATTCATCCAGATACGGGAGTCCTTCTCGAAGCGTTAACAGAGGAGGAGCATTCTTTTGTGTTTATCCAGATCGTGGTGAGGAAGTTGCTGACTCAGTCGACGTTGAGACCATGAAAGAAGGAGACGGATATCATTCACCCGTTGTCTTTGAAGTTGATCAAATTCCAGAGGCAGTGATTGATTTCGATGTTGATCAAGCTCCTCTTGAAGACATTCCTGAAGTTACGGAACTACACTGCGCTGGCATCAATTTTCCTTGTGCATGATGAGAATAAGGTGGCGATTGTTGCTGCGTTGTGCCAAGGAATGGCCGATGACGAGTATCTCCAATGACGTCCAAGTACAAGTCACAAGCCAAGGCTGAGAAGGGAGATGGAGACAACTCTCCAACAACACCCGAGGCAAAACTCGAGGTTGAGTTTTCTCTAAGTAGGGAAGACTGGTGTAGGGAAGAACCCCATGATCAAGGGTGAGGATCGATAATCTTCTTGGAGGTGATGGATCAGGAGAAGACGAAGAAAAAAAAACACATGATTTTCGTCTAAGACCGGTCGGACCCTCACCCAGGAAGAAACCAAACTCGCTAGACTATTTTTAGCCAGTTCGACCAGGTTGGCCCTCAACTCTGACTGGCCGGAGCCCCCTGGCCGGCCGGCCGATGGGCAGTCCAAAGACCTCTGCTGTTTTGCAAATTTCTTCAATTTTTTGTGATTACTTTCCTATTTCAGTCTAGAATTCTTACTTCCTTTACAAGTTAGGTTTTAGGGTTAGTTTTCTCTATTTATATGTTGCTTAAACACGTTTTGAAGTAAGCTTAATTATATTTCTCAATGAAAGAGTTTATACTCTGTTTTTCTTCGTGGATTCGAAGATAGGCTCGTGGATTCGAGTATCCCGTCGTGGATTTGACTGAAAATAAGTTGAGGAGTCCCTGTAGATTTGTGGATTTGGATTAGTTATCCGTAGGAGAGACGGTGCTCAATCCCACAACACACCCCGCCCGTATTAGTTAAGGCATGAAAATAACATATTTGAGATTGAGGAAAATACTGAAGTTCTTGTACACAAAGTGGTCATCATATTATAGAAAGTAAATCTCGACCGATCTAGGTGATTTATGGTTCATTGAAAAGGTGGCTAAATGCTATTTCTAACGAGATTAAGTTTCCTTCAATTTGGTTATCATGAGGAAAATTCGCCAAAACCGTGTATTGCCGAGCGGTCAAAATTGTAAAAACTCTTGCTGCACTTTCAATGAGCCAAACGAGATTTAGTTGAAGTGATTTTAATCCCGTTGAAAAGCTTATTAGATGACTTTTCCAATGAGCCCAAGGTCACCGAAAACGGATAATTGGTCAAATTACAGATAACCGAATTTCATACATTGAACGGTCGTACTTTTAACAGGCCAAACAAGGTCCGATCAAAATGATTATAGTCTCATTAAGAAGCTTATGTGATTATCTTTCTAACGAAGCTAGTATCGTTAAAAAAAATAATAATAATAAACAAGATACAGATCTTTCAATAGTTCACATAAAAAATAAAAATGATAACTTAAAGTAATCATTATATATATATATATATATATATATATATATATATATATATATATATATATATATATATATATATAAGTAATTACTACATTACCTCTATACAAGATAAATAAATACATAAATATAAATATATATAAAATATAAGTAATTATTATCTTTTATAATATATAAGTAATGATTACTTTTTATAAAAATAAATAAATATAAATAACAAAAATAAGACATTGCATCAGGAATGTCAGAACAGGGAAGAAAAATATTATTTAAAAAATTAAAACCCGTTACGCCTACAGAGCCATAGAGGTTTGTGGCTACCAACACATAAGAGTCATCTAATATTGTGGCTATGCGATTTATAAATAGATACATTCGTTCGCAAAGAGAAGGGGGACGAAGGAAATAAAGAAGTTGAGAGAATAACAAGACAAAGAGAGAATAGGGAGTGAAAAGAGAAACAAAGAGATAGAGAATGAGAGAAAGATATAGAGAGTGAAAAAGAGAGATGAGGAAAAAGCGTAGAAAGGGACCTAGGGTAGAGTTCATGCAGAGGCACTAGCCGAGGTGCTTCAAAACTTTTCGACATGCTGACATGCTACCAAATATAGAAGACAGAAGAGCCCATTAAAGAAGTTACTAAAGCTAAGAGTTTTCTTATCTTGATTCAACTTGCATTCCACTCCATACATTCCAAACACATTTGTCACATTCACATTTTCTTTTGTATTTCTATCTCACCTGCCCAAGGTCTTAAACCCTGCGAAGCAAGGATAACTTGCATTTCATTTTATTTATCGCATTCGCTACACAATGCCACTTGGCTCTATAAAGTAAGGCTAGTTTGTATTTCATTTTATTTATTTTATTTTTGCTTTATTTGCCTACTTGAGAGGCCACTTAGCTCTGCGATGTAAGGTCAGTTTTTTTTTCTTATTTCTACATACCCGGCCCTTATGTGTTATGCGAAGCACGACCAAATATAAAAATGTCGAAATTATGTTGAATAAAAAAAACTGTAAAATCTCGTAAAGTAGAGACCGTACGTTGTTCCTCGTAGAAAATGGTGCCTAACCTTTTCATTTTTTGTCACCAAAGCCCTTAGAATCTACAAGGAGTCACTTGAGTTGGAGAATCTCATGATTCCCTGACCCCTAAGCGATTTTACGATTTCTAGCCGACTGAAAATTTTGAGCTTCATTTGACTAATGACGACTCTGAACCAAATGCATTTTTACACCCGAGTCAATACCATACTCCGGCTACACAAATAAATCAATACCAAAGCTAAGAAAGTGAGGGTACTGCTGCGGTCGCGTGGAGGGGGGCGTCCACGCAAGCATTCATCTTTAAATGCATCATTGTCTATAAATTAATTGCCGGAAAAAAAATGTCCCCACTGTTGATATTAGTCTAGGCCTAGTAACTGTCTACAGGCATAGAATTAGACGGTTAATTAGACGGTTAACTGTCTACAGGCATATGCCATGTGTACAGTTACCGGTGACTATTTACGAAAATGCCATTAGTTAAACTTAAGTTAAGATGCCATTTTTAAGTATTATAGTTTCTGACGATCACTTTCACGCAAAACCCTGGATTTAAGCTTTTAGACACATATTAACCATACACGTCAAATTTAAGCCCTTAAATCATAGTAGAAGTGGTCCAATTGTCAACTTAGCCCCTTAACCCTTGATTTTCATGTCCATCGAGTGAGAAAAGTAGATGGTTAGTCGTAGTCGAAATTTTTTTTTCATATGAATGAGTTGGATCGTCTTTATCATGAACCAATAGTGTGATTTGAGTGCCCCACCTTGATAAGCCTCTTTCTTATGCGTGAAGTTATCCCGTTTTAGAAATTAACAAGTTACCAACTCTTTTTAAAACTGAACCTTTCGATTTACCCACTTCTCACCATCAATCGCTTCTCAAATTTGGACCACTTATTATACTCATATGACTACGAGTTTACACAAAATTTGGACCCCGATCTATAATCCTACACCGTTGAATCACAAAGTCAGCCCCCTTCCTTTTCCGCCAAAAGTTGAAATTTCAGATCTAGGCATTTCTCACCATCAATCAACCACTAAACTTTGTACAATTGTTTGTCTATCATGACTACATATTTTCTCAAAATTTGGGCCCCGATCATCAAGCGTAGATCGTTAATTGAGATCTAGCCCATTTTAGCACCCGTTAGCCCATTTTCAAGGATCGGCCAATCTAGAATGTGGATCATCAAGAAATTTACGTATTCTGACTCTACTCTTCGAGCTTGATAAGATAAATGGATTGGAATTGATCAAAGATCACCCGAATATTGAGATTTGAGAAACCCACCTCAAGAAGTTGTTACACAAGACCTCGCGTGCACATCCCTCTCCATATTTCTACTACGCACCTCCAAGCCCTTCTCCTAACCCTAGCCTCCATGCCCTAGAGAGAGAGAGAGAGAGAGAGAGAGAGAGAAGAGAAGAGAAGAGAGTTCTTTCTCATATTTTTCCAGCGGCTAGGATCTTCTACAACCCTCTTCTTCTAAGTCCATCCTAAGGTGAGGATTTTCCTTCAAGCCTTTCATTAATAATACCACGATCATCATAAGTTTCTTTTGTGGCATGTGAAGTTGTTTTGTTTTGAATTGCTGATCCATATAATATGAAGTTTAATGTAGGATTTGTAATGAATATCATTGTAATAATGTGATTCATTGTTTAGATTTTTTTTACTAAGAAGCATGTGTATTTGTGTTATTTATCTTTGTGAAATCTATGCCCTTATTTCCTTAATCTGTGTTTTACAAGTAACATTGGTTTTCATATTGTGATATGAAATATGTGTATAAGATCATCATATGGACATCCCATTATTGTATACTCTTTGTTCCTAATTTGGTAAAATTATTCGATATAGAGAGATGGAACCCATGAGAGGTGTCAATGATGGAAGAATATCTCTTGACTTAACTGAGAGAATGAAGTGATTGTTTATCAATGGATCCTTACATGTACATGATGCTTGATTGGATCCATTTACATTACACGAGTATTTTAATGAATTTGGTCATGATGTACAACATTGGCTTTTTGGGACATGATGAAATCATAAAAAGGGACAATGAGTGGACACTAATTGTATACAAATTCTCATGAGCCGGGGTTGGTGCTATGGACACTAATCCCATACTGTCGGCCTATGCTGGGTTGCTTGCGACTCCCCATAGTGACCATTGAGTTTTATTTAAATCGGTTGTATGCGAAAACACTTAAATAAAGGTGAAACTAAAGTCATGCGTTCACTTGGCTCCATGTGGGTGTACGGAATTGAGAATAGGCTAGAGCGTCCTACTTCTCCCGTACACTGTCACGTGTAGATTTGGGCTATGAGCGTCCCGTTTCTCACGTGGTCGGGCAAAACTATGGGCTTGTGCGTCCTAGGAACCTCTGGTGACTAGTGGCTAGCGTGAAGTCGTAACAGGGAGTCTCACACTTCATGTATTATGATTTCTAGCCAGGGTGCCTTAGCCAGAGCATGCATTCCATGCATCGCATTAACAAAGATTTTTACTTGATTGTTTTGTTTGAATAAAGATATTATTGTGTTGCGTTACTCTGAGTTTTGTACATTGTTATTCTTGATAGTCTTGGAGGAAATATTCCCCACTATGATAGCGTTTAACGTTATCCCAAACACAATTTAGATGATGCAGGTGAAGATCCAGGTATTGAACCCGACTTTTAAGGAAAAGAGTTCGATGGTTCGTACGATCACATGGCGGATGACGATGTTAGATAAACTTAATTGATGTTATCATTTATTAAATATTTCTTTTGAGTAGTTGATACATTTATGGAATTGTAATAAGTCTTCAAGAGAAGACATGATTTTGTATTTTAATTAATCAGTATGGATATTGGTTGGTTCCCTTATTTAAATATTGATGATGACGTAGTAAGTTTGATAGAATAAGATGATAATTGTTTCCGCCATTGTACTTGAATGCTATATTTTATTATTTCATTGCAAGCATCGAAATCCTCGATGAACCATGTCTTAAATGGACTCCAATTGCAAGTGAGATGGAACTTGAAAGAAAGATTACCTCCCTACGAGTGTGGCATAGGTGGATCCCCATGGGACCCTTGACAGTGGGGCTTACACCGATGTATGTGACTTAAATCCACAGGGTCCAACCATTTTGACAACTCTGTTGTGGGAATTGTTGAACTAGTCCCTCACCTGAGAAAAAATGTCCATAGGCTAGAAGGCCCAATTGCCCAAGTATGAGTCATTGCCCCTCCAAGCTGAGGAGCGGACAATGCTGAGCAGATAGGTCGATCAACCATTTGAGTTGAGGAGTACTGACTGTCAAGCTTCATACTACAGTCCTATCAACATTTGCAAAAGCCAAAGCTAGAGTAAAGCATCTATATGTCCTCGGGCCTCTGAGCTGAGATAGTCGAGCAAAGGGCCAAGCAATTATCTACAAATGCCCTGCCTTTTAGGTCGAGGGACAATGACTGATGGTCCGAGCAAGGAGACTATCTGAGCAAGCAATTGCTCAGGCTCAGAGATGAACTACCAAGCTGGACTGACAGAGACAGAGCTTGGACTTGTCCCTTGAGGAAGATCTACAGTGTGGGTGAGAAGCCCGAAGGGAAATAGGTCAGGCACAAAGCTCCACATCTTGAGTAGACCATGACGACCACCGCCAGAGAGGCAGTACGAGGTATATGAGAGAGTTCGCTAAATCCAGAAGAGATAGAGGTCCGGCCTTATCTTAGCCGAAGATCCTTCTTACAAGTCCAGGACGAGAATCTCACATAATAAACTCTCCAAACGCAGACTAACAAGACTCTTGGATTAAGAACCTTCCTCACACTCTATAAATAGGGTCGTAAGCTCTAAACCAAGGTATGAGAGTTCTAGTTTTACAACCCCACGCTCTATAAATAGGGTCGTAAGCTCCAAACCAAGGTATGCGAGTTCTTTTAGCCTCACAACAACCTCTATGCTTGAGTTCTGAAAATCTAACTTAGGCATAAGAGGGTCTACAGTCGGCTATTGGCACCCCCTTGCTGCCTATCTTATGCTCTTCATTGCAGGAGCAATGACCAAGGATAATCACAAAGCTGTCTTATATCAATTTCATCTGTTGGCCCAATTCAAGCGACAACAAGCTCAATTTAAAACATTCGCCCAAAAATAAAGTTGACCCAAATCTTAGGTGGACCATACCATAGGAAACAATCATGATTGAATCCCTACCATTAAAAACTTCATGGATTCCAATGGAATATTTATTTGCCATCCAATCAGTCGATAAGGTCACAGACTTAGATGAAGAGATCACATAAATATCATCTTGATACGAAGCTTCTGTGGTCCACAAAAAATTTTAATGGTCAATTATCATTGTTTTATGTGGTAGGATGTGGGTGGTACCCTGACTGTGGGGCTCACACTGATGTATGTGACTTAAATCCACACAGTCCAACCATTTTGACAGCTTATTTTATTACATTATCCCAAAAATGAAGGTGACCAAAATCATAGGTGGACCGTACCACAGGAAACAATCATCATTGAATCCCTACCATTAAAAATTTCATGGATTCCAACGGAATGTTTATTTGTCATCCAACATACTGATAAGGTGACGAAGACTTAGATGAAGGGATCACACAAATATCATCTTAATGTAAAGCTTTTTTTTGGCCTACAAAAAGTTTTTAATGGTCAATATCACTATTTTCTGACATATGGTCCATATGAGATTTTGATCTGCTTCAATTTTTGGATCAGGTCCTAAAATGAGCTTTAATACGGATGGACTGTGTGGATTTAAGGCACATGCATCAGTGTGAGCCCCACAGTCAGGGTCCCGCCCACCTACCCCTCCTGCACACGTGTCAATGCTGCGCACGTGCGATATAAATGATCCTTTCATCAGGTACGACCAAAAAGAAATTCAGGTCCGGTCCGATCGTCAGGTGGACCAGAACTGTACATTGACCACGGAATCGTCACGGTGTCCCCATCTGATGAATGGTCTGGATATGATACTTCGACATCTCAGTCGCGCGATTCCTGTCAGCGAGTTCCAACAGGCTCTTAAACCTCTTCCTCCCTCCCTAAGAGGCTAAAGCCCCTCTTCTTATCCATTTTCTCCCTCACAGGAGAGAAGAAAGAAAATGGCGCTTCTCTTATCCTGCGCCCTTACACCCCCAAAACCAGAAACACACAAATTTCCTTATCCTACGCACTTCAGCTTCTCTTCAACTCCCACTCGATTCCGCACAGTCATCGTCCTCTCCGCAATCTCGACGCCAGAGAAGAAAACCCGCAAGAAGAAGCAATCGAAAGATGACGATTCTTCTTCTTCTTTGGCCGCTTCGATCTCCACAATGGAGAAAGGTCTGAGGTTCACGTTCATGGAGGAGCTGATGGGTCGGGCACGGGCTCGCGATGTCACTGGTGTGTCCGATGTCATCTATGACATGATCGCTGCAGGCCTGAGCCCTGGGCCCCGCTCCTTCCATGGTCTGATTGTCTCGCAGACGCTCACTGGTGATGTCGAGGGCGCGGTAATTGACTTATTCTTTCATCTAAATTGATATTTCCACTGCTGCAGAGTTGTAATTTTCTTTCTGGAATGAGATTGAATTACCTCTGTAATGGCCTCATTACCCTTTTGGGAGTGAAACCATCAACTCTCATGACTGAAATATCATGACACTTTTATCTATTAGTAAAGAGTCATGAGATATCATGTCCCTTTTGTTTATTAGTAAAGAAAATGATTCGTTCTTGTATGTATCAATGGTGTGGATTGGAGATTAGTGTGGAAAAGAGAGAAAAATGGTCCACTTGAAGGGGGACCAGCCTCATTACACCACCTCTCTCTTAGAGAGAGATACTCTACTAACAATAATCAGATAAAAAAATCCAAAATTTCCTCCTATTGACGATGTCCACTCAAAAGAGAAATTCTAAATTACAGGACTTACTAACTAGGGACACCTTACTAACATGGGAATCCTACTATGTAAGTAACTCCACACGTTTTTCTTTTTGGTGGATGACTTAAGATTTTATTTACTAGAAGAAGTAAAATATAGTACAACAAAGAGGGCTGGAAATGGCCACAGCCCAACAATGGAAAATGGTGGCTACCACAGCTTCTCAGACGACCAGAAAATGAAAAAACAGCAGTGGCAGCAACTACCTAACGTACAGCCCTCTCCTACCCTCAATGAAAAGAGAGCCTCTACTTGTAGCTGCCTTTGCTTGATCATCGTCAATTCTCATTTGCATCATTGCCCACATGTGCAGAAGTTATAGACTTGCCCTGGCAAATCTCCATCACCTCTTCCGTAACTGCAGCCACCTTCCACGGGAAAATATTAGATTTGCCAATGCCATTGCATTTCTTGAGTCTCCTTAAACACTAACCAGGGAAAAAAAAACTGAACTTCACAATGATCTTGATGGCTTAAAGGAGCTGTGCTGCCTCTGCAAAGTTTTGTCGTTAATGCCAATTGGGCTTGAGAATAAGAATAACACGTTCCCATGCTCATTACGAACTACCCCCTCAATATCAGCTGTGGCTGGTAAGCTCCACACTTACCAACTATGGAACCAGATCCATGTCTTCCCATGGGGTTGTATCATGCTCCTCCCATCACTAAACCCTTTCCACAAGGTGGAAGTCAAGAAACTGTTTTGGTTGCAGGCTCCATCTGCATTGGTATATTCTACATTGTTATTGTCCGACTCTCCTTCAAAGCTGCAAGCCTGCAATTATACACAGTTGGGCTTTGCAATTGTGTATGGAGAGAATCTTTCCTCACACTTATAACAGAGACCACTTTTCCTACGTTCATTCATCTCAGCCATGACAATGTTTTGGCCTGTGAATCATGGAGGTGTTGAGGAATTACTTTCTTTATTGGAGATATGATGCAGGGGCATGTGATGACTTAACTCTAAATGCACGTATGATCAGATTGAAGAGATTCAAGCAATAAAGTTAATTAACTAACTACTTTCAATCAAAGGGATTAAACAAATCTCAACAATGAGATGAGATCAATCCGTGAGGATCATACCCCTTAGCATAAAATCACATAAACAGTAAAAGAGAGGACCTAGGGATATGAAGACATTCCCAAATCTAGCATAGATCAGTCCACATTCACGTTTGAATCAGATTCTCTTGACTAGTCATCCCTCTTCTACCATTCATATTAAAAGGGAAAGATTCAGGAAAGAAGGAAAGAGATGAAAAGGAACAGGTGGGTTTAAGATGAAAGAAACATGGATTCTTCCAACAAAAGTAGAGGAACCTTACCTTCTCATGCACCCTGAAGATCGAAAAAAGAAGAAAACAGGAAATCCGGGGTGGAATACTCAACACCCAAGGGCCAATCCTGAAACCCTAGTCTCTTTAATAAAGAGGAAGAAAACATCCTTTTTTTTTTTCATTCATTCACTAATAATAAAATAGGGTTTCTCATGAGTATATATATAAGCCGCGAAATAATAAAGTGTACTAAAGTGCCTAAAAACAAGAAAAAGAACAAAAAAATGCCTAAAAGCTAAACCACCCGTGCGACAGGGTGTGAAATCCGCTCCATGGTCCTGCGATTATGCTGCTCCTGCGGTCCTGCTACTCATGTACTCGTAGTGCGTCAGAAAATGGGTTTGATGGACCCGACGTCCATCCACATCCTCTGCTCTGGTACTCTGTTTGTGACGCCTCCTCTTCTGGTACACTCTAAAGGGTGCACCACTAATGTCCTCATCAAGATAGTTGCTGAATCATTGTGAAAGAAAGCTTAACTATTGATTAGAAATGTTTTGGTTGTTGGGGTTCATCTTTTTTACTATTTGTTGGGATGCTGGCTTATCATCTTGCAGTCACATGAATCCCATAGTCATCATGAATTTTTGCAGCTTGGACCTTTGGATATTGTTAGTGGATCTCATCCTCCAGCTCACACATAGACTGATGATAAACTCTAATTGACAACCTGATGGTCCGATTTGATGGCTTCTTGAATTCCACTTGGTACTCTCGCACCAACACGGTTTCTTTCAACTCAGCGAAGGTCCCAACAATATCTTCAAGCTCGGATGGCCCTAAAGTGAGAACACAATGCCTTTCTTTAACAGATTATAACATGGTATGGCCTTCTTTTCGAGATAAAAAGAGGCAACTAAAACCTTTTGTTCATGCAGAATTTTGTTATATTCAAAGAATCATTGAGTTTGACAAATCCAACTAGTTGATCTGATCTTCACCATCCAAAAGAGGAAAATCCACCCTTATTGACTTCACTTGAATAGAATTACCGTTGTTAGATCCATTGGATGTTTTATCTCATTTTTTACTCACCAAAGATTCATTGATGTCGAGTGAAAACTGCTCGAGCCTTTGGAAGATCTCCCCTAGAACTCAATCATGCCGTTCTATGTTCTTTTAGAAGTTACCCATCAACTGTTCGATCTCCTTGTCTAGCTTTTGATATCTTGTCCGTCCACTCTCAGATCCCAAACTTAGCTTTGATACCAATTTGATTTGTAAGCTTAAATATCAATGATGCAGACGTGGAGATTAAATAGTAAAAAGAGAAAAATGGTCCACTTGAAGGAAATTGGCCTCCTTAGAACTGAATTTTATCATTGCCTCTCTCCACAAGAGTTGACACCCCCCCTCGAAACGGCTCACGTCACCTCTCTCTCAAGGGAGAGATTCTCTACTGACAATAACCAATAAAAAAAATCCAAAGATCTTCCAATTAACTAGGCCAATCAAAGGAGGAATTCTAGTAGAAAAGATTTACTAACTAGACCCACCTTAATTTGATAATCCTAGTATGGAACAACACCCACGTGACTTCCATGGGGCTGTATCAGAAATGCACAGTTATAACAAGAGCAAAGCTTTCCTAGTATTTACTCTCCTTTAATGGGATTTTTCTTCTCTCTCTTTATGCTCTCACATAATATGACTAACCAAAATGTCTAGTCCACTGTACGATCAGAAATCTAATTGATGGCACATGCTAATTTCCATGGACCTACACGTTCATACTTCATATAGTATGCACACAATGGCTTTGAGAGAATTGCACTCCCACAAAGATTTTTAAAAGATTTCTCCATTTTAGTCAATAAATATTCCTACCATTTATGAAAAACTCAATAAAAAATCTTAAAGAAAATATTTAATCCTTTAAGTACGCTCGAACAATGGTTTCTCTGCAATATTTTGATCCAAAAATTAAAAAATCCTTTTATCCCTCAATAAAAGGCCTAAAATGCTAATTCTGTATTCATATTTATCATTTATGAAAAACAAAATTTAATTCACATGCATTTTGGAGTCAGGTTAATTGCAAAGGGTATTCTTGGGTAATAATGTAATGGGAGTAAGAGGAAAGATGAGGGTTATATTTTGGATTTCCTGCAATCTGCAAATAGTTAATTCAAGGATGAAATAGGATTGGGTCTGACTTAAAGTCATGTCATTGGGTTCCGTTGGATGTTGTTTGGGGTCTATGACCCTTCTAGAAGTTGGTTTCGTTCTTCCTTATGGGAGGAACTCAACGACATGAAATCGAGAGGGAACATTCCTTGGCTGGTGGGAGGGGACTTCAATGTCATTAGATTCTCTTACGAGAAATCCAAAGGGACCTAGATCACTTTCTCGGATTAGGTGGGATCTCATGTTGGATCTTTCGATTGGGGAGGGGAGGGGGGCAAATTCTCTTGGTCCGATGACAGAGTTCCCTCGTTGCTTTTTCTTCTTGATAGATTTCTCCCTTCTCCTAGCCGGATGGACACAAAGGGGTATTCCTAAACCAGTCTTTGATCATTGCCCTATTTTGCCATAAACGGAAGAGTTAAACTAGGGCCCCAAACCCTTTAGGTTTGAGTTAGCCTGGCTTGAGGTGGAAGGGATCAACGATTTAATCTCAGAATGGTGGGGATCCTGCACCCCGGAAGGTATGCCTGGCTTTGTCCTTTTCAAAAAATTGCAATTTCTTAAACCAAAACTCAAAGTTTGGCATAAGGAGGTGTGTGGAGTGAGAGGCAGAAATGTCTTCCCTGCTTGCTGACTTTCAAGCTCTTGATGTTAAGGAGGAAATTTGCCCTCTTTCGGAAGAAGAACATTCCCTTAGATTCCGCTCGTTTGACTCTTATTGTGCTAAGGTTAAAGGAAGAGGAGATTAAATGGAGACAATGCTCTAGGGCGCTGTCGCTTACTCTAAATTCTTTCATAAATTTGCTAATGCTCGTTCTCGCATTAACTCCATCTCTTCTCTAGAGTTCGATAATCGGATTATTACTGATAAATCTGCTATCTCTGACTGTATTATTCAATTCAATTCTGATTTGTTATCAGTAGAAAGGGTAGATTGTCTCAGGATATTGATAATTTGGAGTTTCAAAGCATTTATGAGGAGGAAGCCTAAGTCCTGGAAAAAGAAGTGGAGATTGAAGAGGTGAAAGCGGTAATTGCGGACCTGGGGTGTGACAAGGCGCCAGGCCCTAATGGCTTTCCCATAGCCTTTTTCAAGGTTTTTTGGGAAACCGTCAAGGAAGTTTTTTTGCCTTTATCTTGGAATTCTTCAATCATAACAGATTGTCTAAGGAATTGGGGAACACTTTCATTGCGCTAATTCCGAAGGTAGAGGGGGCCCATAATATCAAGGATTTCAGGCCGATTAGTTTGATTGGCATCCCCTACAAGATTTTGTCGAAGATCCTTGCCCAAGGTTGAGACAGGTTAATCCAAAGTGGTCTCTCCTTTTCAATTTGGGTTTGTTGAAGGTAGACAAATCATTGACTCAGTTTTAATTGCAAATGAGCGTATTGATTCTTGTGTGAGAGACAACAGGAAAGGAATTCTATGCAAATTGGATTTGAAAAAGCTTATGATCACATCGACTGGGCTTTTCTGGATTACATGCTTAAGAGGATGGGGTTTGGATTCAAATGGAGGAAATGGATGAAAATTTGTCTCCTCCCCTAAATTTTCCCTTCTTATAGATGGATCCCCCTTTGGTTTCTTTCATTCTTCTAGAGGAATTAGGCAGGGGGACCCCTATCCCCCTTCCTATTTGTTCTGGTCACTAAAGCCCTTAGTTGGATGCTGTTGAGGGGGCGGTAAAATGGGTTGCTTAGGGGCTTCTCGATTCCGAATCTTTCTTTTTGCATTAACCACTTACAATTTGCTGATGACACTCTTTTGTCCTGCGACGCAGATGATGAGATGATCAGGTCTCTTAGTATGGCGATATGCTGGTTTCAAGTTGTCTCGAGGTTGAAGGTTAATATGGCGAAAACGTAACTCTTTGGTATTAACATCAATCTTGAAGAGATGACTGGTTATGTTGATTCTTTCGGTTGTAAGGTGGGATCCACATCTCCAGGTCAGTCACTGATGAGCACATTGAACTATCCATGTGGCCGAGAGCCCTCACAGCCCAGGCACAATGACGCAATTATCAGGGGCGCACTCTACCACCTGAGCTAATAGCCCTTGCGGGCCTCGCACGGGGAGGCCTACTATGCCAAAAGCGAGAGAAAGCCCATCCCTCTCTTTCCTTTTTGCACCCCCATGTCGCCACACGGGAGGGGCATGGGGACGTAAAAAAGGGGATCCTATCAACTTGTTCCGACCTAGGATAATAAGCTCATGAGCTTGGTCTTACTTTCACCGTCAAGAAACGAAAGAGGACTTCCATCTCCAAGCTTAGCTCAGACGTAGCTCGCTTCTTTTTGGGTGTGAAGCAATGTCAAACCAAAATACCCAACAAGCACTAGCTCTCCTTGAAAAGGAGGTGATCCAGCCGCACCTTCCAGTACGGCTACCTTGTTACGACTTCACTCCAGTCACTAGCCCCGCCTTCGGCATCCCCCTCCTTGCAGTTAAGTTTATGACTTCGGGCATGGCCAGCTCCCATAGTGTGACGGGCGGTGTGTACAAGGCCTGGGAACGAATCCCTCCCTATGCTCTACCTAGGTCTCCCGTTGAGTATAGGGAAACCCTCCATCCACATTTGGGACTGCCATCATTGAAAGGATGGAGAGAAAACTTTCTTCTTAGATGATTAACACAATGTCCTTCGGGGGAAGAATTAACTTGATCAAGGCGTTCCTTGTTCAATATGCCCGTTTTCTATCTATCTCTCTTCCTCTGCCCCAAATCGGTTATTGTTAAAATTGACGTTTTGCGTAGGAAATTCTTGTGGCAGGGACGTGCTGAATCTTTCAAACTCCCGTTGCTGAAATGGAAGGAGGTTTGCACTCCTTATGACAAGGGGGAGCGGGGAGATTCAGGACGGAACCTAATAGTTTTTGGAGATAGATTATCGTGTCTAAGTATTGGATCACCTCCTTAGGGTGGTGGACTAAAGATTCCTATGTTTATAGATCTTCAGCTATCTGGAAGAATACAGTGAAGGGTTCTAACGTCTTTCACCAAAATGTGCGATTCCAGATGGGAGATGGCAATTGTATTAGTTTTTGGCTTGACCATTGGTGTGGTCAAGGTCCCTTAGCGGAATCCTTCCCATCTCTTTTCCATCTCTGTCCTAACCAGAAAGTGGTTATCAAAGACCGCTTCTTCCACAACGAGAATAGAGGAGTGTGGATTCCCCCATTTAGAAGGAATTTTAATGATGAGGAGATTGCTGACTTTGCCTCTCTTCTGTCCTTCATGCAGGAATTCCGGCCAGATCCCTCCTCTCAGGACTATGGTTGGGAACCTTGCTAGCTCAGGAAAATTTTCAGTCAAGTCCTCCTATGATTTCCTTTCTTCAGCGGCTCCAACTTCCCTTAGTCACGCGTCATATTGGTAGTACAGGGCCCCACTGAAGGTTGCGACGTTTGGATGGCTGGTTGGGAGAAATCATATCCTTACGTTGGATAATCTGTGTAGGAAGGGCATGATTCTCCCTAATGCTTGCCCTCTTTGTCTTAAAGATGAAGAGTCGGTAGCCCATCTCTTCATTCATTGCCCGTTCTCCGCAAACATCTGGTGGAGTTTTCTGCGAATGGCGGGTGTGTCTTGGGTCATGCCCTGTTCCCTGGATCATCTGTTTAGTTCATGGCACACTGAATCGGGGGAAACTCTTGGAAAAAAGAAATGGAGACGCGTGCTTCTTGCAATCATTTGGGCTGTTTGGGCTGAGAGAAATAATAGTCTTCAGGAGCAAATCAGCCTCGTCGTCTATGGTGTTTTCTAAATTCCTGATTTTGTTTAGAGATTGGGCCCTGTGATTCCAGCTTCAGCGGAAGGGTTGGGTTGTAATTTTTTTTTGGTAGTGTTAGCTATTGCGTTTCAATAAAATTTCTTATCTTTCAAAAAAAAAAAAAAAGTCGCGTCATTGGTAAATTGGAGCCAAAATCCTAGACGATTTTCCCCTTAGGTTTTCCCACCGATACATCTTGAATGGAATTTAGTGATTTGCATTTTCATTGGGGTGCTCTATTATGTTCATCTCTCTAATAGGGAGCTAATAGGAATTAGTTCATAGTTCAACTTTGTGTCTTTCAATTGGTTATTTGCTACCTGAATGTTACTTCTACTTTGTGGTATGGATTTTGTTAACCTGTTGCTATAGCAATGGTTAGGAAGGATCAGAGGAATCAATCAATTTGTAATTGATATCTGATTGGTGTTTGGTTGATGTGGTTACATGTGAATTTCAGAATGTACTCATGCTGGAGAACTACTATACTCAATGCAGATGCAGTCATTGCGAAGGGAGTTGAGTGCAGGCCTTCGTCCTCTGCATGAAACATTTGTTGCTTTGATTCGCTTGTTTGGTTCTAAAGGCCGTGCAACCAGGGGCTTAGAGATTCTTGCAGCAATGGAGAAGTTGAACTTTGACATCCGTCGAGCTTGGCTAGTTCTCGTTGGTACAGTCTCTTTAACTTATTTATTTATTTATTTATTTATTTTTTATAGTTATTATGCTGCCATTTAATGATGCTATAGAAAACTGAACCAAACTATTTAACTTATTATTCTTTGAAAACAGAGGAGCTAGTAAGAAACAATCATTTGGAAGATGCCAATAATGTATTTTTGAAGGGTGCGAAAGGAGGACTAAGAGCCACCGATGAGCTATATGATCTTTTAATTGAAGAAGATTGTAAAGCTGGTGACCATTCTAATGCTTTGACCATTGCCTATGAAATGGAGGCTGCGGGAAGAATGGCAACTACATTTCATTTTAATTGTCTTCTTAGTGTACAGGTAAAGATCAAAATTCACAGTTTCAGGGTGACAAAGTTCTGTTCATTGGAATGTCTTTGTGTTTCTTTTGTGCTTCTCTGTCTGTCCTTCAGTCATATGAGATGCACATCCTGTTGACGTTTTTGGGGTAGTTGATTTTTTTTTCTCCATAAAAAAGCTTTTGATAGTTCTAGTTTATTTTATTTTATTATCAATAAGGAGTTTGGGTGGTTCTAACAACTGTTGATGCTTTGGCTACTTGTGCTTTGGTTCTTTCACAAATTTTATAGCTACAGATGAGACTCATTCATCTCACTTGTATTGAGCTTGTGAAAGCTTGACATATGAAATTAAGAGTCTCAAATATCACAAAGCTTATATCACATATTGTTTTCCATTGTGAAGATCAAATAAATGTCAATGCTTGCTAATTGTACATGTCAGCAGATTAACAGAGTTTCTTTGGTGAACAAATCTTGTTATTCCATTCTCAATTCTTCAATTACATTTAAACATTCATGTTCGAATTTTGGTAATTGATCTGTTCCCTATTTTCTTTGGAAAATCAAACTGATCTTTGCCCAACTTTTTACAAAATTACAGACTACTACTGTAAACGCACTCATGTGATGTTTTCTAATGAAGCCCAACCTCCCTAGCTGCAAAGAGGTCTTGTATAATGCTTGAGTTTTTAGTTTGTACTAGTGGGGCCATGGTTCAGTGATCCAAATTGTTTATATGATGGGCCTTAATGTGGATGGACCAATCAGTGTTCATAGTATCGGTATCGTGACATGTATCGCTGACCTGGGATACAAAAACATGTATCAATATCCGCCGATATATCGCTGACTGAGGGAAACATGGAGAAAAAGGTGGGTTTTTTCAGTGAAACTTCAGGAGATGCTAAAAGACACATTTTAACATATTTAGAATAAAAAAAAATACGAAATAATAATAATAATATTGAATTTCCATTTAATGGGGACCTAAACAATGTGTTGTCATAAAAAACCAGCACAATAGTGACCAAAATGAGTTCATATCATACAAATGCAGGTAATAAACAATAACTAAGAGTCTAAGACAACTAAACAAATCACTTAAATCAAAGAAAAAGTCATACATTCATCCATTCATGCATGCATATACATACGTACATCCATACACATCCATCCATCCATCCATCCATATATACATTCATGCATACATGCATTATAAATCCATCCATCCATCCATGCATACATCCATGCATACATGCATACATGCTTACAAACATCCATCCATCCATCAATGCACATACACAGACATACATGATCCATCCATCCATCCCTTCATGCATACATTGGTACATACATGATGCATCCGTACATGTCTATCCATCATCGGTCTATACATGCATTCATACATACGTATGTACACTACTACATCTATCCGTCCGTGCACTCATGATATTCTAATACATCTCTATCCATGCATCCATCCATGCATACATACAAACATATGTGCATATTTACATGATCCACCCACCCATCCATCCATCTGTCTATGCACACATACATACATGCATTATACATACGTTACATCCTTCAAAAAATGCACCCATCCCTAAAAAAATACACCATCCATCTATCAATTTCTCCATCTATGCACGAATACATACATGCATTGTATGATACAGCCATACATCCATGGAAAAAATATTTTTTAAATAAACATATTATTTTTTTGAAGATTAATAAACAGATTTTTTTTTTGATTTATCATATTTTAAAAATCTTTGATAATGTAATATATTTCTTTTCTTGCTTGTTTGCAAGCGAGCCTTCAATAAAATTCCCATTAACCTTAAAAAAAAATACAACCACAAATAGAAAAGAAATAAAACAAAACATATATCTAAGAAAAATAGTTTAGCATTATTTTTTTTCCAAATATATTAGATTTTTTTAATTAATTTTTGAAATTTTAAATAGCTTTTTTTTGTTGAAAAAATTAGATGAATTGATAGATAAACCAACACTCACCAACATACAAGATTTGGGCCCTCAATTAGTAATTTTAAAGGAGAAAATAGGGAAAATAATTCTACCGGTGGGGGAACCCCCAAATCTTGAGAATTTCAACTCAAATCCATGTCCATGCATATTTGAATTGAAGTCAAAGCTAATCATGCACAGACATGGATTTCAGTTGAATTCAAAGCTCAAATCTAATGACATAGGTTTTTTCGAAAAAAAAAAGAAAGAAGAAAACTCACCTCCAAAGATCCAGCCCACCACCACGCTTGATGCAAGACGGATGGCCTAACCTAGAATGATGCAATGAGATCATAAATGGATTAACTAGAACAATTTAAAGCACAAAATAATGCTAATCTATCACAAACTAAAAGAAGTCGAGTATTTAATTATACTCAGATTCAAGACTAAATTACAATCTTGCAGTTAGATCTTATAAAACATGATTAAATAGGACCTATGGAAGGTAGGACTTCCATCTAGCATAGGGATTGATCTAATTTGAAAGGGAATCTATTGGTTTTGTTAAAGGGTATGAGAACTAGAGTTTTGGGATTTGGGAATTAGGGCTATGGGGAATTAGTGTTTTGAGAGTTAGGGTTTTGAGAAATTAGGGTTGGGATGTGGGGTTTTAGGGATTAGGGTTTAGGATTGGCGTTTTGGGAAATCTAGGTTTTAGAATTGGAATTGAAGGTTTTAGGCTTAGGGTTATGGATTTTAGAGAGGAAGGAACGAACAACAAAGAGGGAAAAAGAGAGGAGATGGGTTGGCTGTACAGACAGCCTTACGGTCTTGTCTGTACGATCGTACAATAACATGTGGAGGTCCATATGGTGGTATGGTGTAGGGAGGTTAGGTTAAGATGGATTTTGGAGGAGATTGGGGATGGGTTTTAAGGAAAACAAAGAAAATAAAGGAGTAGAGAGAGATTGAGAAAAACGAAGAAATACTTTTGATTGTAGAGAATGAGAAAGAAGGATAACTTGGATTCATTCCATGGCTTCACACCAAATCACTCCAATTACAGAAGATTTTACTTCATCACAAAGCAAAAAGAAAGAAGAACTGTTTTTCATATATTCAATAATGGCTAGGGTGGGGATGTCCAACCCTTTATATAGTCTTAGAAAAGACTTTTTACAAAAAGACGCTCTCAGATAAAATTTTCAACATGAAGACGCTCAATGAAATAAAAGTTGTTCCTAACTCCCCAATCTCAACACAAATATAAGCTATACAAAAAAATAACAAAACATATAAACAAATTAAATAAACTAAACTATTTCGTGGCCCACGGGGATGGGATCTACGATCAAGATGTCCAATGACGATGATCCAACGGTTAGATTGGTCCACGCTTGAAATCCAATGGTCCAAATGGCCCAACTAAGTAACTCGTATGCATCTTCCTAGTGTGGGGCCTTCAAAAATGTATGATCATGCATGTGGGGTCTTCAATGGGCTAGGCACTCAAAATTGGGCCCATGGAGCCCCATATATGCATCACCTAGCCATAAAGAAATGGAAGCTCTCCTCCTCCTTTGATATACTCTAGCTGGTGCTCGGATGTCCTCATCAACTATCCTTGCTCGCATCTTCCGACACCTAGAATTTTTATAAAGTGAGACGAGACGATATTTTCATTGTATCAACATGATATCAATATTTTGGGGATATCAGCAATATTTGGGATTTTTGTAGTTTTCGGGAGTTTTGGTATCACCCACCTGGCGATACTGATAATACTGCTATATTATCGATAACATCACTGATATCTGGAACACTGGGACCAATCGCGAAAATTTCCCATATTGGTGAATCCTTATTGTTAAACAGTCTATGGTCAGCCAAAGAAAAGCCAAGCATTTGATCCTATGGTCTTCCAATCTAGGGGATTTTTGGTTCATGGGCCATCCATGGCGAGGCTCATCATATAAATGGCTTGGATCAGTGAACAATTTGCCTGCTTGTACAACTGGAAACTGACTTTCCATACTCTTGGACTGAGCACTGTATTCCTTGGTTGCAAATCAGGAGCATTGCATTAGTGGGCTGTGGCGTTGAATCCAGGCAACGGTTATGCCACACAGGTGGAGTCGATTTATGTATGAAAAATTGTGCAGATTGTGCATGCAGTACTGTATGAAATTACTATGGCTGTGAAAAGCGGGTTTCTTGAACTCATGAATCATATTTCTTTTGTGAAGTGCTTGTTGATGACTGGGAATGGTGGTTTGAATCACAGTTTTAAGTTGCATTTCATAGGATATGTTTGCATATTTAAGCTGCATTTTATATGCTGGTCTTTACACATGGTACCCACTAAACTGTTTCCCTTTTGATTCTATGGTGTAGGCTACTTGTGGAATACCAGAAATTGCTTTTGCAACATTTGAGAACATGGAATATGGAGAAGGTTTATATTTCCTCTGACCTTTCTTGTTTTACACATGTTTCATTAGAGTATCCTTGTAGTTTTTTGGTAGGTGAGCCGGGGTCACCTCAATGTTGAAACATAGTGCACTTATGAATTTGCTACAGGATTGAACCCGTAATATAAATATTTTTGATGTTATAGAATATCCTTGTAATTCTCCAAATCTACTTGTGATTCTAGAAGTTGATTATTTGAAGGTCAGTTAACAGAGACAGTTGACCATGACATGGAGATGGTCGACCATTTATTCATGCATTGAATCTGGGTTAGAGCAGCATGGGAAATATTTTTTTTTATTTGTTCCAGTGCTCTTGGGTGATGCTGTATTCAACCATGTCTTTCTTCTTGATGTGGCATGGGGGTGGGATTGGGCATAAAGGGAAAGTTTTGTGGCGCTTCCCACTCCTTGAGGGTTTGTGGCTGATTTTGGCTGAATGCAACAATAGATGTTCTCTAAATCACCATCGTACTCCTAATGAGGTGTTTAAGAAGGCTAAGATGGACGCAATTGCATGTGCATTGATTCTTAAGCTGTTGCTAGCATTCCTACTGTATCTTTTGATTCTTTTGGGTCTGGTAATTCCAAGTGCAAGCATTGATTCTGAAGCTACTTGCTAGTGTTTCTATTGTATCTTTTGATTGTGTTTGGTCTTCTTTTTAGTTCATATGAGTTGATTTCTCATCGCTGCCTTTCTTTTCCTTTTTTTTCTTCTATAAAATTGTGTTTCCTTTAAAAATTTAGTTAATGGGTATAAAGTTTCAGCTATGGCAGTCCTAATCCATCAAATATTAGTGTCTGAATGAAGAAAAGGGTTTTGTTTATCAAGTGAATGGGTCATAATCATTATAGCCTTTTCCTGATTCACCAATATCAAGTGAATGGATATGGATCAATATTTAATGGAAGTAGATTTTACACACAAGTAAGTACTGCGCTTTTTTTTTTATTTTTTAAATGAAAGGTAATGCTAATTTTATTAAGAGGAGCTGGTAAACCATCTATTGCCTTTTGTCATGTGGAAACAGTTAATGATTACTTTCATGCTGGAAGCTGCTTTTAAATCATCATCATCATCCAAGATTGGGGTTGGCTACATAAATCCTGTTCTGCCATTCCACTCTATCAAGGGCCATACCTTCAGATAGGCCATAGATCATCTAGTCTTTTCTTACTACCTCCATCCATGTCCTTATGGGCCATCCCCTTGCCCTTTCAGAGCTTCAACTTGTACCAACTCACTCCTAACCGGCGCAATCTTGGTCTTCGTTGCTCATGACCAAACCATCTAAGTCTACATCTGCAAGTCTACGGCTTCCCATAAAGCATGGCTGGCCTTGCAGCTGTCCTATAAAACTTCCCTTTCAGTTTGAATGGTACACGGTGCTCACATAAACTCTAGAAGCGCTTACTCCATTTCTTCCATCTAGCTTGAATTCTATCGGCAACATCCTTCTCAATCTCTCCATTTTTAAGGAATCTGCTTTTAGATCTTGTTAAAAAATTGGTCATCCTACCAATTGGTATGTGGGAATTGTACATGAGTTTTAGCCGTCTCCAACTTCAATTCATTCCCTTATTTCTATGATTGATGAGGTGGTAGACTGGTAGTAACCCCATAAAAATGTTATTTCTACTCATTGATGAATAAGTGATGTTTCTTCCCTCAAACTCCATTCCTATTCTTAGATTTTTGTTGCGTTTTAGTCTAAGAAAGCTTTTATCCAAATATTGTGCTAGGAGTCTAGGACTATGACTCATGTTATGAATTCTGAGGTACATTTCTCTGCATTTAGATTACTTTACCACGTTAAAATGCATGTTGGCTTCGTTTTCAGCTTGCAACTTTTGAATTCTTTACTTTTGTCAATACTCAATTGAGAATATTCTAGAAAAAAAACCCTTTTTCACCAATCATTTGGGAATTATAAAAAACTATATATATATAATTTCTGAAGTTTCATTGCAGATTTTATGAAACCTGATACAGAGACATATAACTGGGTGATCCAAGCATACACCAGAGCTGAATCCTATGACAGGTAAAATTTTAACTGTTGAACTCCAAATAATGAAGGTATTTAAATCCAATTTTTTGAACTCACACATAGCTTTGTTAGGAGATTCCTTACTATAGTCATTTGATGATGAATACAACTGGTTTCGATGTTTTCTGATACTGGGTTCAGTCATGGAAGTTCTCTGCCTCAATGCATGGTAACTGTATGTGATGCCTTAGGTTTCTTTCTCTTGGCTACAATCTGCAGGGTGCAGGATGTAGCTGAATTACTTGGAATGATGGTTGAAGATCACAAGCGTTTGCAACCAAATGTGAAGACATATGTGTAAGCACATTCTCTCCCATTGTGAACAAAATAGTCTTTGATAAGGTGCAAGCTTACCAACTGTTGAAAATTTATCTAGTCTACAAAGTGGTCTTTGTCTATAACTTTGTTTGATGGAACATTTTCTTAGAGGTCTACCTATTAGCCAATAACTTAAGCTATTTCAATACCCCTTTATTCAGGCTGTTGGTGGAGTGCTTTACCAAGTATTGTGTCATAGGCGAAGCTATCCGGCATTTTCGCGCTCTCAAGAACTTCCCAGGAGGAACAAAAGTTTTATATAATGAAGGGAACTTTGGGGATCCACTTTCTCTTTATCTTCGGGCTTTATGCCGAGAAGGTTCGCTTTGCTACTTTTCTCATTGTTCGCACCGATAAAGAACTGTTTGTTTCGTGTGCCATCCTTCTAGCATATGCAAGTCTTAATTCTTGTATGATCTGAAGCTTGTCCTCAAACCAGGTCAGAAAGATAAAATCCTATTGATATGATCCTATACAATAGAGCAATCAGAAAATTCCTACTGGATGACAATAAAGGCTTAAAATCCATAGAATCGACTTACACTTCAAGCTGTATGCATGATATTTGTGACCTAAATCTTAATATTCCATCTTCTGAAGTTCCAAGAAACCTCTTGCTTCTTTCTTATTGGAGAAAATGATAGAAAAAGAAAAGAAAATAAAGGCACATCACTGGTATTTTAAGAATGAACTTGTTGCCTTTTATTTCAAGCAGAAAGAACTATCCCATGAAAGAGAGTGAGCAATTGACCATTTAACTTTGAAAGGCTGCAGCTGGAAAACTTTTTTAATTGATTCTTCAAGAAGTTTCTTTGTCAAATCCATTCATTGTGTTCTCAACTCACCATCATGGTGTGCCGTAATGGCCGTTACAGGGCCATAAAGGCTGTTACGTAACAGTGTCATAAAGGCCGTAACTGCCGTTACTGGAAAAAATGACCTGTAAAGGCCGTTACAGCCTCCGTAATGGCCCCTTACACTCCCTGTAAAGGCCATAATGGCCCTTTAATGGTCCATTGCAGGGCTGATACAGGTTTTTCGGTATTTTTTTAATAAAAAAATACGTAACGGCCGTTACGACCCCCCGTAACGGCTGTTACACCCCGTATCGTAAAGGTAACGGTGGTGGCCGTTACGGCCACCGTTACCGTTACAGAATACCTTGCTCACCTTATTGTTTCCTCTGTAATCCCATTCAAGTATCATAGACATCAGGCCAGTAAGATGTGTATATCTCATTTTCTTACTTTGTTTCTGACTGATATGGAAGAAGATCTCGTAATAAGCAGTAATTTTGTTGCACCCTAGATAATTTTAAAACGAATGGAAATTAATTTGGTAACTGGAGAAGACAAAATTTGCGATTTAGAGATAACTGAGGAAAAATACCTTCTGCATGTCCACCAATAACATAGTACCATATAAATCTTTCCATTCGTGCAGAAATTTCAAGATGTTTTTGCAATTTGCAGCATTGTTTGTTTGTTGTAAATTTAATACTTCTCTGAGCAGGTGTAGTTATGATTGACATCAGGAAGGATTGTTGAGTTGCTTGAAGCTTTAGAAGCAATGGCTAAAGATAATCAACCCATTCCCCCGAGAGCAATGATCTTGAGCAGAAAATATCGTACGTTGGTGAGCTCTTGGATTGAACCGTTACAGGAAGAGGCTGAACTTGGATTTGAGATAGATTATATTGCAAGGTCTGCCTTATCTTTATCAGCAATTTGAGTAAATAATATCACAATTGTTGAAGTCTTAGATTCATGCAAGTGGAAGCTTTGCTTTTTTTTTTTCTTTTTTTCTGGTTGTTGCTCATGTCAGATTAATTCAGTTTTCTGATCACTCCTAAATTTCATTGTTTTGCGTGCGTCAACTGTTTAATTTGTTTGCAGTTGTTTCTAGTTTCATGATAAAAGAATTCTGCTAATTGAACTCAATTTTGATTCTGCTTCTTGAGTTACATTACATACATCATGTTCAGGTTCTATGCTCTTTGACTTTGTATGGAACTGGGGAACCTCTATGAGGGCAATGGGAACCTGTTTTGTGCAGAATGGCATCACTGGTTTGCTAGCAGTATCCACAATTTGGAGCAATTGCACCATCATACATAGTGGTTGGCTTTGATGTGCTCTGAATGCAACTCATCAGTAAAAAAGAAAAGAAGAAAAGAAAAGATGTGCTTTGTATGAGAGCAATGATATAGTAGCACCCCATTTTTCTGGCAACATCTAGGGTTCGGAGTGCTCATATGAAGTTCACGAGCTAAATTAATCTGCTATGCCTAAGCAAAATATGCACGATTGGCATCATAAATATGAACGGCAACAGAGTCATGGCTTATGCAATCTAAAGCTGATTTTAAGAATGGAAGACTTCTTCCGACTAGTTAATGTAGGTAATTAAGTCTCCTGTCCAGCCACAATGCAGATTCTCTGGCTACCTGTAGGTGGTCCAAACTAAAGACAGAACTCCTGCGTTATTGTTTGGATGATGTGGAGTGTATGCATTCCTTAGTGACCTTGCCATCACACTTAGTAAATAGTGTAACATCCCTTGGTCTGCTTTTTCTCCTTTAAAAAGTATATCATGTTTGTTTGGATGCTTGGCATCACGATTCTCCCCAGCATTGACTTTTGACCTAGCAAACTAGTGCATTTCTTTTCCATGTATTGAATCAGAATAGATGAGCTAGATTGATAGTTTCAAGTTTGTAAGGCAACTACTATGGTTTCTGGTAAGAAGGTTCTGAAGGTAATGAGGATAAGCCTTTAATAGTTCCAAACTAGATCTTGCCAGTTGTGAAGAAACTGGTTATCCCAACTAATTGGGGAACTGGTGGAATGTATTAATATCACAATAGTCGAGTAAATATTGCTTCTTCGTCTGCATGTTTATTTATTTATTATTTATTATTATTATTATTTTTTGCCTAATGTGAAAGTTTCTCTGCTATGCACATTCACCAGGTATATAGCAGAGGGGGGCCTTACAGGTGAACGCAAGCGCTGGGTGCCACGCAGAGGAAAAACCCCTCTGGATCCTGATGCCCTTGGATTTGCTTATTCAAACCCAATGGAAACATCTTTCAAACAGCGGTGCCTTGAGTATTGGAAGTCACACCATCGTAAGCTCCTGAAGGCCCTGAGGAATGAGGGACCTGCTGCTTTAGGGGATGTATCTGAATCTGATTACCTTAGAGTGGCGGAGAGATTGAAGAAAATCATTAAAGGTCCTGACCAAAATGCTCTAAAGCCAAAGGCTGCCAGTAAGATGATAGTCTCTGAATTGAAGGAAGAATTAGAAGCACAAGGGTTGCCTATAGATGGAACCAGAAATGTTCTCTACCAGCGGGTCCAAAAAGCAAGGAGAATAAACCGTTCCCGCGGTCGGCCTCTTTGGGTTCCTCCTGTGGAGGAAGAGGAGGAAGAGGTCAGTGGTTTTGTTCATAAGACGTGTGAATTCCCTGTTTCTTGTTTGTTGTAAGAACTTATTATATTCATATGCTGCTGCACCCTCAGGATATAAATTCCCATTTATATTTTCTTGGGAGTTACTTCGAGTTATAAGCCCCCATGCTTTGAATATTGTTCCTTCTAGATGGCGAGGAATAAAAGCAGGATGGCTTGGCTATAGTTTATTCTATATGATTTTCTTTGCAGGTGGATGAAGAACTGGATGAATTGATTTTACGGATTAAGTTGGAAGATGGAAACACAGAGTTCTGGAAGCGTCGTTTTCTTGGAGAAGGCATAGACGATGTTCATGGAAAGCTTACTAGCAACGAAGATTCAGAGCTTTCAGACGCATTAGACGATGCCGATGGTGTAGATGATATCTCAAAAGAGGCGGAAGATGATGAGGCAGAAGAAGAGGAGGAGGAAGTCGAACAGACTGAAACTGAAAGTCAAGGAGAGAGGGTTAAGGACAAAGAAGTAGAAGCAGTTAAGCCTCTTCAAATGATTGGGGTCCAGTTGCTGAAGGATTCTGACCAAACAGCTACCACAGGAAGGAAATCAAGGAGGAGAGTTGGCCGAGTACCAGTGGAGGTATGAAATTAATCGACTTCTTTTTTATCATTTTACAGGGCTACTTCTTGTTTAGCTTGCCGTGGCTTGTTTCTTGTTAGCTTCAGACTCTGGGCTGTTTCAATAAATCTTATCGCTTCTCAAATTTTTTTTCTTCTTTTTTTTTCATTAGCAAATATGCTTGCAAATCTTTCCAACATGTTGTTTCTGTGTATCGTTATTTTGCAGCCCTATGAATTATTATTATTATTATTATTATTATTTTATTGAAATATATGAATTATTTTTATTAGGCTAGGATGATTTTTATATATTCAATGTGTTATTGCTAGCGCCCGTCCAACCAAGTGTAACTTGCATAGTTATTAGATGAGTTAGTCTTTGCAACGACAGATATATGAGAAAAAGATTGGATCTTTTATTGATAAAATATGAATTTATTAAAGAGAGAAAATACAAGCAAGGGATGCCATCACACAAATTTAGAAGCAGAGTCCTGATGCAAAGACAAGTACTACAAATGCCTTCTTTTATTAGATGTTGCACTGTGCCACATTAAGAAATCAGTTATTTTTTCTCTGCTTATTCCTTGACAGATATCACCGTTAATGATTGTTAGGTTGACACCATTTTAAATATTTAATTTCCTTTTGCTTGCACCATTTTTTTCTTAAGTATCTTGCAGAATTTTGCCACATTCAGACATTGACACAGTGTGACATTTTTAAATTAATAACTATTTTAGACAATCTATAACTGGGAATATGTCTTCTTATCAAGGCTTTGAGACAGTTGGGATAGGCATCTCCAACCATGGTGATGAAGACTTGTAAAAAATTATCTCCAATTTCTGTATATCTTGTAGTCAGAAATTATAAGAAGGAAAATCCTGCACAGTGATGTGATGCTACCGGTGTGTTGAAAAATTCAAGTGATTCTCACAAGGGTCATCTTGAAAACCTGAGCCTTCAAATTTTAACTGTTGTGCATGTACTTGGTGAATCTGTTGATGCAGGATGACGATGATGATGACTGGTTCCCTGAGGATATACAGGAAGCATTTAAGGAAATGAGGGAGAGAAGAATTTTTGATGTTTCAGATATGTATACCATTGCAGATGTTTGGGGTTGGACATGGGAGAGAGAACTCAAAAGGAGACCTCCTCAAAGATGGTCTCAAGAATGGGAAGTCGAGTTAGGCAATCAAAATAATGCTAAAGGCATGTCACTGTTCTTTTCCTTTGTGAATACAGCATACTATTCTTAAATGCTTCCTCTTGCAGGTTGAAACATGACAAGACACTCTTCTTTATTAGTTGATAACTTCTCCATATTATATTTAGAATTTCCTCTGGCTTTTAAAATGTTGCACATTTTATTTGGTCTGCTTAGCTCTTGGCTTGTTTGTTATGCCATATCTGAAAGTTTTTCCTGTCTTTTGTTACAGAAATTCATATTGGAAGGTGCTATTTAATATGTAATATGAAATGTGTAGAAATTCAACCTTTTCGGCTGCAGGAAATCTGTGCTTGATTGATTATTGTTGTTGTTAATTTTCAACAATTATCGTGGACATCCCTACATCCTTTTTAATAATGATAATTTGTTTTGTCTGTGGAGGTCTTTTTACAAGGAACTATGATAAGCTCAGTATATCTATGTGCATGGGCAATTGAAGATTCACCATGTTGTGTGGAAATGGAATCACCAAAAATCTGCATGTAAATGCCATTTTGATTCATTAAATGCCAGATGCAGTCAAGACAGTGATTTTGTTAAAACACCTAGGTATACTGTAGTCTTTTCAGCATTTATAAGTGGCACCCTTACGCAGGACGTGGCCGATCACCAAAGGAGGTCCAGAAATGGACCTGGTACTGTTCAAAGATCTGAACCAAATCGAGAGCTCTGATTGAAGATCCATACCAAAAGAAGATTTCAATTGGTCTGTGTGTCCCACAGATCCAATCAGATAGCCAAAAGGATGTACTGGTTGAACTCTGGGACCCACAAGTCCAATCGGCGGTTCATATATAGACCGTATGCACTTTATATGGGTTTTTGTGCAACAGTACAGCCTACAAAGGCCATGCGTTTTGGCAATCTCGGGGTATCTTAGGAGTTTGGGTGATAGTTGTAGTCCACCTAGATTCTTATTTGGGTGAATCCTATTGGTTGCTTTGCTTCATTTTTTTGCATGTATGGACCGATATTTGATGATATTTTGATTAAATGAAGTTATTGCTTTGGTAGGTGATTCTTCTAGCTTCTAGTGGGATCTCCTACAGTACCCATTAACCTTAATGGGAAGTTTGTCTTCCTTTAGTTGATTCACTAGAGCATTGCTGGAAGTTGATTCCACAGTCCATTGTTGGATGCAAATATCAATATCATGGCATCTAGAGTTGGAATTGATTTCCTAAAATGGTACACATTCTTAATCTTTTAATCGAGTTCAATTCCATCTTATTGCCTCCATCACATTTGGTGTTTGTAGCAGTGTTCTATTGGTCGGCTATGAAATTCTGAGGTAGTCGTCGTCTGGTCTGATGAAAACTATGGGAGGTTTTGTTAAATTCCCTGTATATTTTAGCTGAAGTACCTATGTCACAGGTTTAATTCTTACGTTTATGGATCTGCTTTCACATTGCCTTACTATTAAAGTTAGCTTTCACTGTTACCATGACAGACTTGGCTTTTACATTTCTTAAAAGCTTATAAGATGTATGATAATATTTCAGGTGATTGAATTGGGTGGAACACCAACTATTGGAGACTGTGCCATGATACTGCGTGCAGCTATAAGAGCTCCCCTCCCCTCAGCTTTCTTGAGAATCTTGCAGACTACACATAGTCTGGGTTATGTTTTTGGAAGGTAAGATCATATCTTCTGGATAAGAAAAATGGTAGAAGATTGATAGTCCCATGTTGAGCTTCATATTCGTCAAAAAATCGTCGAATATGTTTTCCAAATAACAGACTGCAGAAATCAGTTACCATAAGGATCTTTTCCAGGGTATCCTGCCAGTTTCTGATAATCAGGATGATTTATTTCATCATCATCATCATCATCATCATCATCATCATCTAAGCCTTGTCTCCCAACTAAGTGGGGTTGGCTACATGAATCCTTTTCCTAATGTTAAAAAAAAAACATGAATGCTTTTCTGCCATTCCACTCTTTCAAGGGCCATAACTTCAGTTAGGCCATAGGTCATCAAGTCTTTTCTTACCACCTAAACCCACGTCCTTTTGGGCCTTTCCCTTGCCCTTTTAGAGCGTTCAGCTTGTACTGACTCTCTTCTAACCGGTGCAGTTCTTGGTCTCCATTGCACATGACCAAACCATCGAAGTTTACTTTCCCTCATCTTATTACCTACTAGTATTCTTGAATTCCCTCGAATGCATTCATTTCTAATTCTATCTTTCATTGTCTTGCCACTCATCCATCTCAACATCCTTATTTCAGCTATACTCATCCTACTACAGTTTACGCCCTTTATCAAGCTAAGCTAGCCTTAAAGGGGACAATTTGTGAAATTTAGAATCTCAGAAATTGCAAATTTACGGGACAAACAACCGAGACAGATATGTTGTGCATACGCCAATCATATAGAGTGTAAGGTTTCTAAATGTGTTTGAGAAATCAGAAAAGCTTGACTCAAAGGTACCATATTTTATCAAGGGTAAAAAAGAAAATCATCTTGTTGGATCGTTAAAGCTCAACAAAAACCTGAATCCAAAAACTTGAATTGCCAAGACTACAATGTTATAATTTTAAAAGAACTTGACCAACCGAGTTGACTCAAGCTTTCGAGTTTTAGGACTTCTAAATAGTTGTTTACACTGAATTTTGGTGCAAGTTCCACACCGGACACTATTTTGTCAATTTGATTCCATCCTGATGCGTGTTCCCCCTGTCGGTTGAGGGGCTAACTCTTGCTGGTCAACCACTGCTTATAGGTCACACCAACAGCCACCAATCACGCACCTGTCATCCCTCTCTGAACTTGGAATCTATTTTGTTTCTGCGGATCAGACCTGTGGCATCAATGTAGCCACCCTTTTCTAGCTACCAATGCACAAGGTTCCACAGCAAAATTATTGAAATTTACCGGTATCTTTTTTTTTTGTGCAGCCCACTGTATGATGAAGTCATCTCACTGTGTCTTGATCTTGGAGAAGTCCATGCAGCCATTGCAATCGTTGCAGACATGGAGACCACCGGAATCAAAGTTCCTGATGAAACCCTAGACAAGGTGCTCTCTGCAAGGCAGAACAGTGATCCTGTTGATCATGTTGTTGATGAATCTTGACAGCCCCCCAACCCATCTGCAATTAGAGCCCGATGCATTTTGTGACCCTGTGCAGCACTTGCATCGTCGATTTTCCATGTTGCTGATCATGCCCAAGTCGGCACTTTGACCAGAGACATGCTGCATCTTGTTTAACAAATGAGAACTTGTTTCTGAACTGAGTTATTTTGTGGGTACTATTTGAGCCATATAAATGGAAATGTCCAAAATGCTAACTTTAATTGGTTATCTTACTTCAATTGGCAATCAGAGGTTAAAACATCACAAAAATAGTACAAAAAGTATTTCCTCCAAATCCCACCTAAATTGAAACCGAAGGCATCCCTATTGCAGACTGTTCACATGCTGTGTTATGTACTAACAGACTTATATTGAGTTATTGTGATCAATGGCTTCAAGTGTTCAATGGTAGATGAGTGCATTTCAACATTGAGGTCATGGGTTCGAGTGCCCATGCGGTTTGTGTGAAAAAATGAAGTGTTCAATCTAAGAGATTTTGTCATCCCCATCCAATGGGAGCCCTGTAACATGGACGGCCACTATACCTTTGTAATAATGGCTTTTAAATGTTCAATCTGAGAGAGATTTTGGTAGCCCTGTTAAATAAACAGTGATTCATTGAAAAAGGACCAAATCTGACGGCCTGGAGTCTAGACATTTTCTTATTGTTTTGAGATGCTAAAAACTTGCAACACGCACCCACAGACGCCTAATATTGGAAATGTAGCAGTTGGATCCAGTTATATGAAGGGCCATCCGACTGTGGATGCATGAACCCCAACATATTCAGGATTGGAGGGTCTATTATTGGGGTGCGTCCCCAAAGATGGGGCCTACGCAAAGCATGTTTGAAAGTAGTTCACATGACCGGCTCTATCTCTGACTCCTGACAAAAATAAATAAAAGATATAACAAACCTGATTTAAGGTTCACGGGCCTTGGGCAGATGTATAATATAATGCTCCCATTTCTGTACAAATGGGATCCATAATCAAGTGATCTAGGGCATTGATCTCTAGAGCCCAACAACAAAGAGAACCACCAACATAGGAAGATCCTAGCCCTCCAAACCTGGCCTACCCCTACCAGATCAGCAGTAGCTTTGAACATGGTCACAAAGTAGTCATTGCAACCACTGTAACAAGGAAAACTACAATGATAAATCTAAAAAAAATTTGATGGTCTCAAAATCTCCATCAACAATGCAATGATAAAGCTTATTCCAATAAAATTTATTTTTTAAGAAGCAAAAACTCAAATCTTCCCCAGGAAAACGATCAAGGGAGTGTTACAATTGGTAGTGTTTTTGCAGCAAAAACAAAATTTCCTAATGATTAAATTTATGGTTGGCCTCAATGCACAACACTCAGTGTTCAAAAAGGGCTCTGGAGAACAGATCCGAAGGAGGAACCCACCTCAAAATCCCTATAGTTTTTGTTTAAAGTACATAATATCAGCAAATTCAAATCAAAGCTTCTTGGGAAGACCTTTAATAATCCATGCCACCCATGCCACCCATGCCACCACCCATAGCTGGAACCTCCTTCTCATCTTTAGGTAGTTCAACGACAACTGCCTCGGTTGTAGTCATTAATGACGACACACTGCAGCACATTTGAGTAGAGGTTACGTATAAGACCAATGGGGAAATGACATTCCAAAATCACTGTAATAAAAACTTCGCAAGAATAAAATTAAAAATCATGTTGTGCTTTAAAATGGTCCAAGATGTTAAGATTCAAATGTGTTTTAGTCATGGCCCCACTACATTGTATGGAGACCTTTGAATTTTATTTCGTATCGCTGTATGCAGCTTTGATTCATATGGCTGCCACCCCTGCAATGCGTTTTTCACTTGGGTGTGGGGCTAGGTACTTTTTCCAAGTTGGGTAAGCATTTGAATAATTAGTGCACATTCCCCCTCAATTTTGAAAAATCGAACTTGTAAAAAAATACAATCATTTAATACATCTAAAGTATTTAGGTATATTTAATTACCTTGCAGCATCAACCAATGCAGTTCTAATAACTTTCAATGGGTCGATGATCCCTGACTTAACCATGTCTACATATTCACCTGATTACAAGGACAAGCACAAAAAAAAAAAAAAAAAAAAAAAAACACGTTAGCATGCCACACAGGCAGTCTCAAAAGAAATTTCAGCTGGTGAATAATGTTAGATAAATAAAACAATTGCCAAAGAAAAATCAATCACCTTTTGCCGCATCATATCCAAGATCAGGGTTGTCCTGCTCCAATAGCTTGCCTACAACCACAGCCCCTTCAACTCCAGCATTTGAAGCGATTGTATGCACAGGTGTCTGTAAGTCAGTCACCCAACATCTTCATTAATTTTGAACTAGAAAAATAATAATAATAAAATCAGAGCAACAATGGATATAAGGAATAAATTAGTGATTGCTGGTGATGAAATCTGAACCTTTAGAGCATTCTGAATAATTTGAACCCCAATCTTCTGATCAAAGTTGGCAGTATGCAGCTTCTCCAGCTCTCTCGATGCATAAAGAAGTGCAACGCCGCCACCTGCAAGCAGAAGCACTTTCAGTGAGCCGGATTGAAGTCTTTTTAACAGGAGCTATGATCTCAGGCCAACCGACATAGTAAAAAATGTTACCTGGTACAATGCCCTCCTCAACAGCTGCCTTGGTTGCATTAAGAGCATCAGTCACCCTATCCTTCTTCTCACCAACTTCAGCTTCACTAGCTCCTCCAATCTGGCCAAAGTGAACCCAGTAAAGGTAAATATCTTGAAAGGAGTACTTCTAGAATGAATTGTCAACATTAGGCAGCGATAAGCATTGCTGTACATCATGAAAAGGGAGACAAGACCTTAAGAACAGCAACACCTCCTGAAAGCTTTGCCAGTCTTTCTTGCAGCTTCTCCTTGTCATAATCAGAGGTACTTGATTCAATTGCAGACCTCAGCTGTCAGACAAACAAGTACATCAGGAAAAATACCCATCTCCAGAGCTTCATGATGCAAACTGACTTGTTCCCTAATAAGTCGAAGAAGATAGAGAACCTGAGAAGAACAGAACAAACCTGCTCACACCTTTCCTCGATGGCCTTCTTGTCACCAGCCCCATCAAGGACAACAGTGTCGTCTTTAGATATTGTGACCTAAAATTATTAAATGTCACATAGTGAAGGTCAGAGAGGCAAATGGAGATCCATCTTTATTTATTGAAACAGAAAAAAGAATTCACCACTAAATCAAGCTTTAATGTTAAGTGAGCGAGCAGCCTTGAAGCAGAATCTAATAATGTGTGCGTATGTGCGTTTCTATTATCAACAGTGGGCATTTATTTATTTCTAATGCAGCTAGATCAGTCAAAAGCTCAAACACAACCTCTACATGAAAATCGAACGCCCTGAATAGCGCTAACAACAGCTTAATTGTCTCATTCCTCAATTATATTCGGATTTTACACGTAGAAAATTTGATCACAAAAAACAATATCTAAAGATCATCTAATAATTGATAAAAGAAACCTCCATAAATATAACTGAAATGGTCATATAGCTAAAAACAACAAAAAGTCATCCCGAATACAGATCTCACCTTTTTGCACGTGCCTAGCATATCCAGTTCCACTTTATCAAGGTTCATGCCTAGTTCTTCAGTTATGAGCTACAGCACGAGGGAAACAAGACAGACATTTAACGATACCATAAAAAACTTGAGAAGAATAGAAGCAATAAACTAGAAGAATGAACACACATCACCACCGGTGAGAGTAGCAAGATCCTGCAAACTGGCTTTCCTGTTTTCCCCAAAACCAGGTGCTTTAATGGCACAAACCTAGTTACACATTATTTCCCCATTATATCAACATAAAACCTCAGTGATAAACCAATAAACAAAAATTTAGAAAACATTAAAACAATTCTTTAATTGTAAAATATTGAAAGGAGAATACACCTTAATTCCAGCCCGAAGCTTATTTAGAATGAGAGTGGCCAATGCATCACTTTCTACATCTTCAGCAACAATCAACAAAGGTCTTTGCTTCTGAACATATACATGCAAAATAGTTGCACAATCAGACAATAAATTACAAAGATATTACTAGTGCAAAGAAGGGCAAAAATCCAAACAGAGTCCACGGAGTCATTTACCTTTAAGGCCATCTCCAACACTTTTACCACTGCATTTATGCTTGAGATTTTCTTCTCATGTATTAGAATAAGAGGATCATCAAGTTCCTGTCCACACACACAGCCCATATAATGTCAGAACAATGCAAATTTAAGAACGGAAGGTAAAGAGGAATCAAGGATGTTATCCGTTACATTCACATCGAGGAGGCAACCACACTAGCCATTGGAGACCAGTGAGAAAGGTGATTATCAGCCTAGATGTTGTGGTTAAGAGAGAACTAATTCAGAAAAAGAAACTTACACATTTTTGGTTTTTCTGGTTAGTGATGAAATAGGGAGAAATATAGCCCCTATCCAGTTTCATTCCCTCGACAACTTCCAACTCATTATACAGCGTCTTGCCATCCTGCAAAGTTTTCGCGGACCAGTAAGATAAACCAATCCCCAAGAATAAACTAACATGCTCCTTAGCAGGAACAAATTATCACTAACAAGAATAGATGCACAAAAGCAGCAAGACCTGAGCTCCTAACAGAGTGTGATGCAGACAAGAAAATGGACAAAACAAGAAAAGAAAAAAGAACAAGATACTTCCAGCTACTAAATTTTCATTCTCGTGAAAACTGCAAGTAAAATGCCTAATTGTTCCAAGAGATGGGCCTTATACAGTATTCAAAGACAACATTGCTGCTAGTCAAAAATTTATTGTTGAGGAAACCCTTGAAAGGTCTATTCACAGGTAACAACATTTTAAGAGAAATATCTTAACCAAGTCATCATCCTTGTGAGTTATTTGGGGGAAAATTATAAAATGGAAAGAATGGCACATGAACCGAACACCAGTCCTTATAAACTAAATTGATCCAAGGAAATCATTGCAAGAAAAACAGTCAGCAGATTTTTGGCTGTTTTCTGCCAAGAGAATTATATAACCACTGAAACTAGCCCTCGTCCCAAAAATGTGGAGCCTTGGAAACTTTTGAGGATTGAAATTTCATGAGCCTCACAATTTCATAAGCCTTGGAACCAGATTTGGAAAATTATCCATTAAGGTGGATGAGGTTCAGAAACTAGTTTCCTAAGGAGCAATGATTGTAGTGTCAATAATATCAGCCAATATTATCGGCATTGCACAGTACCGATGCAAACTAGCCCTTAGTAGGGAAAATTCCCAGCACCAGTTGATATATTGCAATGTATCACTATGTATCGTAATGTATTGACGATACATTAGGTGGATCAGTCCCCTTTGCAAAAATATTGAAGAAATCACTAAACAACCCCCAAAAAATGTTTTTTTTCCTGAATATTTTTTACTTTCATTACAGTTCTAAGGAAATTTCGACCACTCCTTTTTTGTTGTTTGGAGAGAGAAGGGGATTCGGTGGTAGAAATTGAGATCGGAGAACATGTGGTACTAGAACCCAAATTGGTGAGTTTTTGCGAATTGGAGTAGTTTTTTCCTTTAAATTCCTTGGAATAAGTGGAATGAAGTTCATAATTCATGATTTTGCATGTTTTGCGTGCTCAATAAAGGGTTTTGACCTTTGATTTTTGAATTTGGAAAAATTGGCAGAAATTAAGGAAATCTGAAATTTCCACCATTTCACCCATTTAACTTGCAACTAAAGGTTAAAAATTCACATTAGAGTGCTTGGAGGCTGATCTATAGATTGATGGAACTTTTTGAAATTAAAAAATGTTAAAAAATAGTCTATTTGACAGTGCATAGTTTCATACCCTGTATAGAGAAACTTATTGTGTACTTGATTTTTGTAACCTTTTGAGTTCTAAGTGTGTAATGATGCCTTTTTTTAACATTCCCTGTCGTTTCATAGAAAAATTCAACCAACTTCCCAATGTTTCCCAAAAACAGTGATACATTACATGATTCATCAAATATTTCCCATGCGAATGCCCGATGTCCTTTAATCTCATTCGTAGAGAGGGCAGTGATTTAGCCAACAGTCTAAAGAGGGTGTTTACAGTTCTTGTTTATGTGCATGGTTCCTTTATCTTTGTCTTTCTTGTAAATTTACTTATCTTGAATAATATTTACATGATCGATAAGGAAAAAGAATAAAAGCATCACCATACACCAATAAAGACTAAAAGCATATATAAATATCGAGCAGCAAGCTTGATTCAGTCAAGTAACATGCAGGAAAAAAGTCACACAACTTTGCTGAGATCCAAATAAATCAACACGTAGATCACTTAGACTAAAAAATCAGGTATCTGGTAGCTTACAGCAATAGTGATAACTCCCTCTTTGCCAACTTTTTCCATAGCCTTTGCTATCAGCTCACCAATCTCTCTTTCTCCATTTGCCGATATTGTGCCAACCTTTTCAAATGAAATAAAACCCTAGTGACCACCAGTTTCATAACTAGTATAATATTACTCCAAAATAAAAAAAGGCAGTGCCTAGAGGATGATCAAAACTCCAGCAACCAGTAGTGTCATAACTTGTATAATGTTATACATGAAGGTATCTTGTACATTGTTCATAAAACCCAACTGCATATTACGCTTTGTTCTCTTTTTTGTTATCTTGGAAGAGATCACAAACCTGTGCTATTTCTTCTGATGTGCTGATCATCCGTGCTCTGCTCTTCAAGTTGGTCACCACAGAATCAACTGCCATCGTGATACCACGCCTTAGATCCATTGCATTCATCCCGGCAGCCACTGATTTGCACCCTTCAGCAAATATTGCACGAGTAAGGACTGTGGCACAAGTGGTACCTGCAGGCAACAGCATATTTAGTCAATGTATAGCACATGGTTAGACTAAAATATGTAAAACACCTAGTTAATAGGAGTGGTGGAAATAATAATAATAGATATACTAAGAAGAAGAAGAATCAATCATCAGAGAAACCTTAAGCATGCTTAGAACCTTACCATCGCCTGCAACATCATTGGTTGCGTTGGCGACCTGCTTCACAAGACTTGCACCCATATTCTTAACTCTGTCCTTAAACTCAATACTCTTTGCAACAGTCACACCATCTTTTGTCACTTTGGGTGCGCCGAAGCTTTGTTCCAAGACAACGTTGCGGCCCTTCAAAAGCCCCGATGGTAAAAAATCATTCAACAATCTAAGCCTTTGATATAAGATGTTAAATAAAGAGGAAACAGGAAATTGGTTTCCTGTTGACACTTCCAATAGGCATTTGTTAGCAAGAAATCACCAACAACGCAGGCAAAAAGAAAAGCAAACAAAAAGGTGAACACTCAAACAAGAAAAAAAGGCAGAAGCACATCTGTGAGCAACAAAGCAGAACCAAAATCAAAATTTAGAAAACACAAATATCCAGCTTTCGGAGGACAAAGGCTCAATGCACCAATTCAGAGCCTCCATTTCAACATTGAGGTGTCAGTCTTAAAAAATTAACCAATCCTGCAATCCCTAGTAAATTTCCGCCTTCTAAAACCACTACCCCCAATTGTTAACCCAAAACCCAATCCATTGCAAAATCTGACATATAGAAGTCACATCTGCGGAAACCTCACAACTGAGAGAAGACAGAAAAAACAAAAGCTAGTTTCAGCAGCGGAAGTACATCTGTTAAAAAATAGAAGGATGCAATTCATCACTTCTCACTAAACACATCCTTAATCTTCTTTTTTTCCAGACATTCTTGGCCAACCCCTTCTATCCAAACTATCCAAATCAGTCAGATAACCTGCTCAAAAAGCCTAAAAGACATCAGAAGTTCTCCTCAGTAGCGAGACCCATCTATTGACTTACTGCATTCCTAACAATTTTCACAAAACGCATCTTCCTGCTTCCAGTTAGAAAATAAAAAGAAAATGTATTCTTCAACAAATGCGCTATCATCCAAGCAGACAGCTGATCCGCAATAAAATGCCGAGCCACCAATTGAATTGGCTCCAGAAAAAAAGGATGATAATAATAATAATAATAATAATAATAATAACAACCATCCAACACTAATTCCAATCCCAAACAATGACAAAAAAAAACACTACATTCCAACATAAGAAAATACTCTGCAATGAGAATAACTACCTTCGGCCCCATTGTCACTTTTACAGCATCGGCGAGCTCTTCAACACCCTTAAGCATCAGGGCACGAGCTTCGACCCCGAACCTAATATCTTTCGCAGCATAGTTTCTGCTCCAACTCAACCGACTACCGATCTAAAACACCAAAACAGAGGGGAAAAAAAAAAAAAAACCATTTCACCCAACATCCAAAATCCATCACCGTAATCATAGAACCTCGAAAAGAAAAGAAAAAAGAAAAAAGAAAAAAAGAAAAATCACCTGAGAGCTACTGTTTCTGGTGATCCTGCAGCCATGAAAGAAAAGAAAAATTACAAATAGAGAGACAAAAGAGAAATGAGCAAAACCCAGATGCAGAAACATCAAAAGAACTGCAAAATAAATGAGAGAGAGAGAGAGGGAGGGAGAGAGGGAGGGAGGGAGGGAGGGAGAGAGAGAGAGAGAGAGAGAGAGAGAGAGAGAATCTTTCTTCAGCTAACCTGGCTTTGGAAGCAAGGCTTGCAGCTGCACGATACATGGCGGAGAGATGGGATTAGAGCGTTCACGTTGCAAGGGATGAAAACTGGGGTTAGGCCCGTTAGGGTTTAAGAGCGCTTATTTATTTATTTATTTTCTTTTTCTTTTTCTTTTTGTGCAAGAATCGAACTGGCGAAGAAATGAGCTACTTAATGGTCTGCAAGGTTCTAGAAGCGTCTTCTATGGTTTAGGGTTTTAGCTTTTTTATTTAAACCTCTTGAAACGGAGAAATGGTTACATCCAACTGGTTGGACCATTAAGTTACCGTACATCCAGATGATAATTTCAATTATTAATGTGAATAGGAGATCTAACCCGTCCAATAGGTTACAACACCGATTAGAATCACCTCCAAGAAAAATAAATACAATCTAATAATTATAGGGGACCCAAAATAGAAAATAATTTTTAACCTTTGATAAATAACACGATTTAAATGTAGCCCGTTTATGAGTGGATGAGGCTGATTTTTTTCAGAATAAGAGTAAAATTGTGAGAGTTGTACTGAAGAGGTTGGATTTTTCGCTTACATGAAATGTTAGAGGTTTTCCTCAGGATGGACGGTAAATTATCATCCAACCAGTTGGATGTGAGAATTTTTTTTCCATGATATGAGCTTATCGTCCATCTTATTGGACCTTTGATTTCTCAAGCCCGTTATAAAGGGCTGTGTAAGTGGGCCTCACCTAGTTTTAGGGAGGGGATGCATGTTGCCAGATCCGATACATCCACCTTGTGGGATCAGTATTGCATGGCCCACAGTAAAAATAAATAACAGCCATCGGTTGTGATTGGGGAACGGTCGACCATCTAATAGACGGTTAAAGGACAGAAATGACTTAAAAGGCCGGTTCGCTGAGAGTATGGATCCTCTGTTGGCTTCCAAGCAGAAAATTCCAGCTTGGAGCCTTTTCATTGGTCCACATCACACAGCATGATACTACATGACGTCATGTGACTAGGTTGCATTGAGCATGTGACAGGGTTGCAGACTTATGTGATGATAGTGGACCAATAAAAAGGCTGCAAGCTTGAAAGCCAAACAGAGGATCTGGACTCGTTAGGCTGGATGGTTATGGGTAATCTTGTTGGAACGTGGAACACCCATCAGTACGGGCCCACCTAAGCAACGTGTAAAGTGAAGTAATATAGGCCTGCTTGGTGTGATCTCAAGGTCAGTGGGATTGGGCTGATGAGGGATGGAAGGGCTGAGCTGGTGGACCACATGGCAGATTGATGCATCAATCGGGAGAGTACATCTGTTTTGCCCTGGCACAAGGGGGCCATGTTTCAATAGATTCGCTTACGGAAGAAAGAAATATGTCTACCATATCCTGCATTGAAATCCACTGATAGGTAGGGAACACTTGATAGATGATCCTAACACTAAAATCATCCTGCCACGTGTGTATCGTGCAGAGATAGCTCTGTCACTGCTGCCCTTCTAGGGCCTAGGAAGGTTTCAACGGTAGAAATCATTATTCCCACTGTTTCCGTGGCATGGCTCACTTTAGATTTGAATATGCTTAAATTTTGGGCTCAACCCTTAAAATGAGCTTGAAAAACGTATGGACGAATAGATAAAGCACATACATTCTAGGTGGGCCCAATAGAGTCCGAATTCGAGAGAGGCGCAATCCGATTCCAGGGAGGAAGCGGATTGCGTAGTGAGTAACTCGGCACGCTTATGTGGGGACCACTGTGTGATATATGTATTTTATCCACTCCGTCCATCCATCTTAACAGAAAATTTTATATATGGTGCCAAAAAATAAAGCATATCAAACTTTAAAGTGGACCACACCACAGGAAAAGTGTGAACTGAATGTCTACCATTAAAAAATTCTCAGAGGACACAGAAGTTTTGGATCAAGCTGATATTTGTGTTTTCCCTTCATCCATATCCATGTGATCTTATGAACAGGTTGGATGACAAATAAACATCACTGTGGGGCCTGGGAAGGTTTCAACGGTGGAAATAATTATTCCCAGTGTTTCCCGTGGCATGGCCCACTTTAGATTTGGATATGATTAAATTTTGGGCTCAACCCCTAAAATGAGTTGAAAAACATAAAGCACATACATTTTAGGTGAGCCTAACAGAGTTTACTCCGCACGATAAGAGCGTGCGTCCTCTAGGGAAGACACATTGATTGCCTGCCATCACTGACATCCGTGGTGACCTGTAGGTGGTGGGATTTGATTGCCAAGGCTATGAGCTACGAAGTGGAGAGCAAATTGAAGAAATTGACCCTGGCCATCGCTGTTGGGATTTGATTAATGGTCGTGCTGCTGTCAAAAATAAACCGAGTCAAGTACCTACTCCATCCAGCAACTTTCAAACATGCTTTGCTTAGGTACATCTATGAAAGAGGAACGTGACCCTACAAATCCTACCACATCCGGTCATCACTGACATAGGTAGTGGCAGGGTCACCATTCAATCTAACTGCCTTGCAGGAAGTGGATTGCAAGGTGACCTCAGGATGGAGGGACACAACTCACACCATAAACAGCCCCCACATGGGTTGAACACAAGACCTCATGCTCTGATACATATCAAATCACCACTTAAGGTCAAGCCCGTAAGGGATGGTGTATCAATGTATATCCATGGGTTGGGTTAGCAGGTATATACCCGGTGATTCAATCACCAAGCAATCTACTTCCCTGGTCAAGCACACTACTCTACGGTCCCATCTCTAAGAACGTCATGTGCCCTCTTCAAATCTCACCATGTGGGGTCACTAGAGATCCAGGGAACCTAGTAACTCTCCAAAATGTGGAATGCTCCGGTGCTCTCCTATAGCCCTTGCACGCTGTGCGAGGTTCCCAAAAGCGGAAGCTGATGCCCTATTGCAATGTTCATGAGAAATTTCCTCATTTTTGGGCTCACAGATCCAACACTCAAGAGAGGGGCCACACTACAGGAAACAGTGGAATGACAATGCTCACGGTTTATACCTTTTCGGATCCCACCATGATTTTATATTTCATCCAAACAGCTCGTAAGGTCATTTCCACTCGGATGAACTGAAACACAGATGTTTCCCTGGTGGGCATGGTTCAATCCCCACCGTTTCCTATCATGTCCCACTTAAGAGTTTTGGATATAGCTCATTTTGGGCTCCTGTCCTAACATGAACTCGCGAATCCGATAACCCAACCTAGCTTATCCCAAGGAACTTCCTGTTTGGGGGTACAGGCAACTGGCGTCCATAATCCTCAATTTGCATTAGGACATTTCATCCGAGCCGTGCATATTTTGAATGGTAGCATCTCAAATGTGTTCTAGAATTGATAGATGGTTCAGATTGATTGAAATGTCCAAGTAATCCGATGGAACCATGGCAACACTCTAAAATCCGAGTTCTAGATCAAGCGCACTAGGATATGATCTAAGCCTACGCTTCTGGGCCTAGACATGTCCCTGTAAGGGCCAGCATGCATCCGAAACTGGAACAGCTGGTGAACATCTCAGCCGTAGATCTATCCACCACGGGTTTAACATTCAAGCCATTGCTCAGCTCGATGCCTTGATGTAGTTCTACAGCCATCTATTGGTTTCTTATGCAGTGGCCCACCTGATGGATGGAACATCCACATTCTAAATCATGTTGATGGGGGAGAGGCTAATTCAAATGCGCTGTTTTCAGTAAGAAATTGTTATTACACCCAAAAGAGGATCGCCCCTTCTCACTAGACAGGTATGGGTTCCATCTTCACAATTTTGTTTTCCACCCCCCAAGATTCTTACATCCCAAAACACACACCACTCACAACCCAAGCTCCCCCCCCCCCCTCAAAAAGGGATATTTTCACACAATAAACATATACAAATATTAAAAGAAAAAAGGAATAACCAAAACCCACAAATACCACCGATTTCTTCGAGACGAACAAGTCTAACCATGGTTCACATCGACTGCAGCACCTGATCTTGCTTGCGATATCCGGTTGGCATAAATGGTCACCAGCCGCAACTGCGAGCTGTTGAGCCTCTCTAAGTATGGTAAGAATGCTTTTCCAAGCATGATATAGATATCCACCAAACAGAAAACCACAGTCTGCAATTGCCCCACAAAAGAAAGCAAATCACTACGGATGAGATCAGTGGTAAATGCAGACAGAAGCAATGACTATTTTGATCCATTTTCAAAAGATAGGTGAGTTCTTAATAATAAGACTGATAATATTCAGGTCTTCTCTAGTTTCTTTTTCGACAAGAGACGGGAATTTTGAAAGCTTTCTCCACCAGAGATAATGTGAAAAGAAAAGAAATCATAGCAACCACAAGTACGAAAAGAAAGATAAAGAAAAAAGGATTATCATGGTTATCATAGATCAAAGATGGCCATGCTAACCTTGCGAACATCAGCACTCGGGTTCCCGAATGCATCGAAAAGAGCAGGAAGAAATGAAGGTAACTGAGCCATTAGTTCCTCTTGTGAAAGCCTCCCCACGAGCTGAAGAGATGCAAGAGCCTTGAAGTGAGCATAACAGCAAGGATAGTACAAACATATCAATTACAAAATCAGCACCGACAAAAGAGAAGTTGATTCCTGTTTGCCTGTTCAATGGCTTCAAATCTCAAGGAGGAAATGGTATTAATTTTCGGCTTCTATAGGTGGCTAAAAGGAGTTTCAGTTCAATAAAATGTCTCCTTATTTGCAAAGATTAGGAAATCTAAGCAATGGATGATGCTATTAAAAAAAATTGGTGGATCTTTGAAACTCAGTTGTCAAGGAGCACAGGATGTGAAAGTGGGATTCACATGCGAATTCTCAGCTCTATAATCCATTAAGGCCCTTGATGGACAGGAAGCCTTGACAAGATTTTCACCTATCAATCTTTTGCAGCATCAAAATATATGTAAGCAGAAATATCACTTGATATGTTCTACTCCATAGCTCATTTGTTTGGTCTATTTCATGTTATTTATTGACCGTCTTTATAGATAGATGATCAATGCCAGCTTTGACCATAGGTTTAGTTAGAGAGGGTGAACTAGCAGTCCTCCCTCATTGATACAAAGGCAAGCGAAATGCAATGAAAAAGAAGCTTTTTCTCTAAAAGATTCTAGAAAATGGCTTACTTCTTTTTTCTTTTTTCTCTTTCTTTTTTTTTTTTTTCATTTTGGCAATCTTGTTATTTGGTATATGTTGAGGGACGATTGTTAGATTATGGCATTCTCATAACAATGTAGTTTTAAGGGATTACAGGATCCTAAATATTTTAGAAATTTCCTAGATAGTCTTCCAATAGTAATCTTGTAGATTTAGAAAGGTTCTAGAATCCTCCTAGATATTCCATAAATCTCCTAGTATGGAATACAAGTCTTCTCTTCTTCCCTATTCTTTTCCTCCTCCCTTTCCCATTTATATTAATGTTATCCTGGTTTCTACTTTGATAGTCTCAAAGCAGTTTCATCCAATAGTCATCTCATTTCACTAACTCTAAAAATCCTCTTCTCAAACTGTCTCCTTTTTTGTCTCTTCTTCTTCTTCTTCTCTTTTTATCCCGAAAACCTCAATCATTTTCTTTTCTCTTCTTTTTTTTTGACAAAACCCTCATCGCTTGTTTTACTCAACCCTCATCTCTTGTTTTACTCAACCCAAAATCCATTCCCTATCCATTCTCCAAGCACAATCCATCGCCCTATGCTGTCCTTGTCGCAATTGTGCGGTGAACAAAGACTTCATCTTGACATTTCTGAAGGATCTCTCTGTATCTTCTTCATGCTATGGGACAGTAACAGTCAAACTAAAGGCCTGCTAGCATGTGGACGGTACCTCTCAAATCATGTCGGATTGATGCAATCCATTTCATTTTGAGAAGGAGAGAATGAAACAGATTGGAATAGGCACCTTCTAATAGCTTTCTCACTTCCATCTGAGACGCTTCAGATAAACCAAATGTCCAGTTCCAATGGAAAAATCTTTAAATGAAAAAACCAAATGGATACAATAGAACCAAGATGGATGCAATACAACCAAGATGAGATAACCACTATTAGAATGCCATTCATCAGTATAAAAGGGTAGGTGCCACACTGCCAGCTAATAGAAACATGGTAGAAGAATGATACTATAAATAGGAAAGGAGAAATAAAACCAAGGAGCACCTTGATTTATCCTTCAAAAGAAAAAAGGAGCATTTTTTTACCACTCATAGAAAATGAGGCTTAAAGCCAATTGGTAGCATACAATCCTTTCTTATTTTGTCTTAATTACCTTTGATAAAAATTAAGAAAACCATATATGGAAGTAAATGCTGAAGGAAATTACTTCTTCCGCATTTTCCATATCTTGTGGGTAATGCCGAAGTTGGTTAATCAGTTACTGTGGGCCTGGCATGGGAGTGGCCTGGGAAAGTCCCTGGGAATCCATTTGTAGACTCGCTGCAACCAGAACTTTTTGGTTTATTCGGATGGCCCGTAACAATCACTGCTTTCACAACAAGGAATGCTCAGTTATGGAAACTATTCGCATGGTAACATACATGGTTTCCGAATGGGTCTTTTATGTAAATTCAGCTATGCACGCTGATTTGCCCTCTTGGTTTTCTTTTTTCCCCACCTTGGCAGTCTTCTATATATATATATATATATATATATATATATATATATATATATATATATATATATATATATATAACCAAGCCTGACTACAGGAAATTATACACAACCATATGGCTTGGAAGAGTTTTATGACTTGTACAAGTCCACGTACATTTTACAGTTGGTGTGTAAAACCTACCAATGAGTGTGGCTGGATCAAAGCAATCCAACTGAATCAATCTGGACCTTGAAAGTGGTTCAGATCTTCAATCTGGATGTTAGATGGGCATGATATTCAACTGGATGGTTTATGCGGTCCCTAAATTAAATATGGATGGTTGTATGGGTGTGTTCTTCAATTTTTACAGTTGACCTGGCCCATAATTTCAACATGGACCTTTGGATGGTACCAATTCTCAGTCAGACAGCAACGTGATATAATCTGGGACCTGATCAAATGGCCTGTGCATCCATCACCAGTTCACCTTGTAGAAGGCTCAGATGTTATATACACTCGACAAATGTTCAAAAGGTGGACAATGACTCATGGTCCAGTCCGGCAAGGTATCAAGAGAAGTTCAAAATAAATACCTTTGTTAAACAGTTGATGCATGTGACAAGGGTTTTCTCATCTTCGCTGACCAATAAAGGGACAATAACCTGCGGCCAAAGAAACCTGTTAAACTGAGAACATTTGGAAAACCTTAAGCTTAACCTTTCATGGAAGTTGATAAAAGAGTTATGTTTGCAATGCACATACACTAAGGCATCTGTATGGATCATACTGGGATAACACAATAGTCAAACAATGCTCCGCTTCATTTGAAACCTAAATGTAGATGAAAATGAAGGAAACTTTATGAGAAAAAAGAAAGAAAGATGCATAAACATAATACATATAGAACTAGTTCCTGAAAAGCACAATACCTTGGCAATCATATCCTTGGTAGCATGAAGCAACTTTTCAATAACAATTTCAACAGAATCCTCCATTGCTTCTCTCTGAAAGTAGCAATAGTACATAAAATTATTAGTATTTTCAGTGTAGAACCTAAGATTGCTCACGAATTGAGCAAGAACGTCTTGGACCGAATATTTTTGCAGAGCAAGAGAAAGCAAGAGAAAAATGACTAGAGGCAGTTCATGGACCTGATTATTGAGCATTTCAAGTATCAAAGAAATAGCAAGTTCCCGGATGGAAGAATCAGGATCATCCAAGACTTCAAGTATGGCTGTCAGAATTTGGTTGAAGTACTGCAGAAAAAACATCAATTGTTGTTAGCAAACAAAAGAAATCTAATAAAAATGTTTCACATCTTGTATCGATTAGGCATACCATGTGTTCTCATCAAGGTGTTCCATAACGGTAACAGTGGCCGTAACGGCCACCATCATTACCATTATGATATGGCCCGTAATGACAGTTACAGCTTTTTTCTTTTTCTTTTTGAAAAAACCTGTTTCCGGACTGTTACGGGGCCGTTATAGGCAGTTTTTACTGTAACAGCCGTTTCGGCCCCATAACACGTAGCGGTTATGGCCGTTACCGTTACATAATGGCCGTTACGTAACCGTTTTTGTATACCATGGTTCTCATGAACTCAGTGATGTTTCACCATGATATGCCAAAAAGAAAACATGCAGATCTCAGAAATTTACCTGCTCAGAACTAAGTACACGTGAACAAAAAGTTTTTTTAAGCGAAACCTACAGTAAATTGATCAGGATTGCCCTTTGATCAAGATTGCCCGGGAAGACAGATTATTGATAGTGCTCTCACGGCGAACGAATGTTTGGATTCTAGGCATAGATCGAGGTCTAAAGGCGTAATGTGCAAGCTCAATTGAGAAAAGGACTACAATCATGTGGATTGGGGCTCCTTACAATATATGCTTAAGCAGATGGGTTTGGTGAAAAATGGAGACGATGGATTGGGGAATGTGTGGGCTCGGTGTATTTCTCTATACCTACTCAACAGTTCTCCTAAATGTTTCTTCAGAAGCTCTAGGGGTCTGCGACAAGGTGATACGCTTTCACCCTTTCTTTTTGTTATTGTTGGGGAAGGCCTGTCAGGAATGTTGAGTAAAGATCAAGACGAAGGGCTTTTCAGCAGTTTCAAAATGGAAGGTATGGACGATTCGATATCCCACATTCAGTTTGTGGATGACACGCTTTTGTTTTGTGAAGCAGATGCGGAAAAAGTGAGTAATATGAGAACTATGGTTCGTTGTTTCGAAGCTATGTCAGGGCTGAGGGCAAACTTGACAAAAAGATGTATGGTGTGAACATGGAGGAAGATGAAGTTAAGCAGCTAGCCGAATGCTTTGGTTGTGCAGCGGGTAGCCTCACAACTATCTTTGTGGGCCTTCCCCTTTGTATAGGTAAGCCTATGAAACTCTTGTGGGACAAGGTGATCAGCAGGTTCGAGATGTATCTATCAAGATGGAAGTGTAGACACTTATCTTTTGGCCTTCGTGTTACTCTCATTAAGGCAGTTCTCTAGAATCTTCCTCTCTATTTCATGTCGGTTTTCAAATGTCCAGCTTCTATTTTAGCAAATAAACCAAAAGGTTGAGGTGGGACTTTCTTTGGCATGGGAGGGAAGACGAGAAGAAATTCCACTTGGTGGAGTGAAAGGAGGTGTGCAAGCATTTTCAGGAAGGAGGGGCTGGTTTTAAAGACCTTCGGAATATGAATCGGGCCTTGTTAGGCAAGTGGATCTAGAGACTTGGAGTTGAGAAGGGGGCTCTATGGAAAAAGATTATCAGAAGTAAATATGGTTGTGCGGACGAAGGATGGTGGGCTAGAGACTCTACTTTTTATAGATCCTCAAATTTGTGGAAAGGAATCCTTTCTATTAAGCTGGAGGTCCTAAAAGGAGTCGCCTTTGTTGGAGTGTTAAAGTCCCTCGATATACATTGATACACCATCCTCTAAAAACTTGAGCTTTTAGATCAAGTGGTGATTTAACATGGTATTAGAGCGGAAGGTCTTGTGTTCAAATCCTGGAAGTAGCAAAAATATGCCACCGGTAATATATATTCTCCCATGGGGGGGGAGGGGCTATTTATGGTGTGAGTTGTGAGTGTTCCTCCGCCCTTGCCTAGTATGTTCCCGTGCGGAGTTCCACCCCGCACGTGCGGGGGAGTGTTGGAGTGTTAAAGTCTATTGATATACATTGATACACCATCCTCTAACAGATCGAGCTTTTAGATAAAGTGGTGAGTGATTTAACAGCATTTTCTATTGGGAATGGTGCGAGCACCCTCTTTTGAGAAGATATTTGGGTGGGTAATGCTCCGTTAAAAGCGGTCTTCTCGCAAATTTTCCGTCTTGCTCCTCACCTTGACATAAAGGTGGTTGACCGTTACTCTTATGCGGTGGGAGAGAGGTTATGTGGCAACCGCCTCGCAGAAGAAATTTTCGGGACGAGGAGGTGGATGAATTCGTGGCTCTCTTAAACTATATTCAGCTCTGTCGCCCTGATCCGTCCTCTTTGGACAGCTTAATCTAGACGTTTGATAAGTCAAGTGCTTTCACGGTGAAGTCTCTTCACGAATTCCTTAACAAGGATCCTAACCCAACTGAGGTAGCAAATACAGGTTAGTTGTGGAAGTATCAAGCCCCGCCAAAGTTCACAGCGTTTGGATGGTTAGTGGGAAAGAATAAGGTGCTCGCGGTGGACAATTTGCGAAAAAGGGGTATGATCTTACCGAACGTTTGCCTTTGTTGTATGGGTAATGAGGAATCGGTGGATCATCTCTTCATCCACTGTACGTTCATTCTTTCGATTTGGACCGACATCTTATCTCAGTTTCAAAGTGGTGTGGACCTTTCCCTCATCGACGGGTGACTTTCTTAAGGCCTGGCATGGAGTTAAATTGGTCAATCTTAGAATTGGTCTGTGGAGAATGGCCCTTTTGGCCGTGTAGTGGGCTGTTTGGGAAGAAAGGAATGACAAATGTTTTCGAGGCGAAACGCGTCCGGTGGAGGCGGTTTCTCAAAGGGCGAGACTGTTAATTATTGAATGGGCTTCCAATGTTGACAAATATAGGGGCTGTAATTTTCTTTTTCTTGGTGTGTAGCCGAATCGCTATCTCAGCGGCTCGGTTTCCCCCATTTCTTTTTTGTTCCCCGTTTTCCCCTTTTCTCTTTTGTTCCCCGTTGCTTTTTTAATGAATTGTGTTATCTTTCAAAAAAAAAAAAAAAATTGATCAGGAATGCCTTCAATTTCACGAGTATTTCAACTCAAGCATTCTTGGACCTAATAATTTTTATTTATCGAGAGTACGGCCCAAGGAAACAAACAACTTTTAACCAATATAATCAAATTTCCCAGACCAACACACAAAACAAACATTAAGCTTCAACAAGAGAGGAAACATAACCATTGATCCTTCAAAAGAAAATTAAAAAATAAAAATTGTACTAAACAAAAAAGCATTGAGCATCACTTTCCAAAATTCCAAAAGTAAAAAATCTTGAGCTTAGCAATTTCATCAAAGAATCATTATACTCTAAAGAAATGGGGGACAAGCAATTTGGCCTTCGAAAAACATCTAATGCACCTATCAATAAATATTATATGCAGACATGAGTGTGACCATTGATCAGTTTTTAATCCATCCACTCGTTTTGCAAAGTATCAGGAACACGTTAGTGCAGTATAACGAAACCTCGTCTGATTTTTTTTGAAAGGTAACAGCATTTTATTAGAAAGCCGCAAAATGTGGACAAAGAATACAACCCACACCAAAAAGAAACTAAAAGGATAGAGGAAGGCCGCCCGAGGCGTGCCTAACATAGGCCGCCTAACCCGACACCAAAAATTTGACTTTACAAAGGATGTCTTCAACACTTGAATATTCATTCCACAAACAGTGCCCATTTCTGGCATCCCCAAACAGCCCATAGAACAGCCATGATGAGCAACCTCCAAATGTCCTTGCCGGATTTAACAAAACCTAGTCTGATACGAAGCATTAGATCAAAGACCGGGGAACAGGACACAAGTAGGGTGCAGATGCTGTAGGCAAGCAGTGATTGAGATCTATTAACAAAATCACTTCAGCCTAAAACAAAATTGTACCCTCTTAGCCATGTCCCATATATCTGGGACCAGCTATAAGAAACCTGTTACACTCAGGAACCATCCTCAGAAGTGCACAAGCCTTCCTTCTCATCACCTTGCACCAGGTCCTTCCCCACCCTCTGCTATTGTCATTTTTAGTTTTAGATCCATCATACTCCATTACTTACCAAACTATTTCAGTACTATTATTTAGTCTGGGGATTGCAAAAACATGTCAGGGCAACCATACCAGCACTACGTCACCATGTTCAGTCATTCTTAACCAACCGTGATTTCGTTGGCTAACTGAACTTCGTAATAATAATTTCTGAGTATGCTAGTTGAAGGATTACCAATTTAAACCATTCATTTTAGAAGATAGAACCAGTCCCTCGCCTGGTTAGGCACGAAAATAACAAGGAACTGCAGCACAAACTAAAATAATGTTTATTATCTACAGAATGAAGAACATGATTAATTAGAAGGCAAGGTGGTCATCATCGTGGCAGATGCTGTAGATAATAGAGGGGTAAAAAAAAAGGCAGTCATCATCATCATCATCTAAGCCTTGTCCCAAAAGGCATTGCAAATACTTGGATGAATTTTTCCTTTGCTCCACGCACAAAATTTAGCAATTAGCAAGAGAACAAGAGGATTTTCATTTTGCTATGGAAGTGATGACTGAATAAAATTTAAAAGAAAAGAAAGTTCTCCTGGCATGGAGGATTATCATGATTTTTATTTTTTTTTAAAATCAGAGATGACATTTAAATCTGAAAATGTAACCACACCTTGTTCCATACAGAGGAATCATTAGCTATAGAAGCTTCGACCAATTGCTGAAGTGCCCTGTGTTTACTTGAAATTGAATTCTCATCATTGCCATTGCATATCTACAAAGGGCAGAAATTATCTTATGACCACAATGTCTCACACAGTTTTCTAGAAAGTCAACAAAGGCACAACAAATCAATAACATTAAAAAAAGAAAAATTACAACAATTCCTTTGGCATACTAGCAGGGTGAGAAAATGACTATTTTTTCAGTGAAAAGACAACTGATCTCAGCTCTTGGTTTTCTAGAGCTCACCTGGTGGAGAAGTTGAGGAATGCTAGGTCGAGAGTCTGCCGCAGGATTATTCTTGGTAGTAGTGATCTTCTCATGATTAAGCTCCAAATTAGCTTCACTGTCAAGCCTCAAACCTATGGCTTCTAAATGATCAGATGTCACCAATCCATCCAGTCCATTCATGTCCATTCGTGGAGATGCTGCATAACTCTCAAAATCTACACTGTGATCCACCTTATCAGGACGATTAGTCCAGGAGCCCGCATTATCTACTGCGAAATTAACTTTGGGCTGCAGTTCCTTGCTTTTAGAACTAAGAAAACCCTCAGTGTTAGAGCCATCCTCAAAGTTTTGATACAACTGCTCGTGTGTCTCATCAGAAGCTGACAGACCAACAGAGACACTGATCTGGGTTGATTCTTGCATGGAACTCCACTTCCTCCCACCATCACTATCAAGTGAACCAGAAGAATACCTTCCGAAAAGGTGACTCTTCTTTGTTGTTCCAACAAATCCTTCCTCGGAAGAACTGCCAACAACATCTGACTGGTCATAAAAAGATTTAGAACGTTGGCGTTCTTTCTTGTTCTGCAGATAGTTCATGAGGTCCACCTCGATCCGAGGGGTATACTGCTTAAGTGCTCGTCTCAAGGAATTCTGTTCTTCAACCGATAAACTGAGAATAAAATTCAGGACTGATACTGAATCAAAATGGGAGTAAATTGATATAATACAATTGATAGCAGCTTCCTTTAGCTTTGTATTTTTATCATTCACCAACGGCGCCAGCTTAGCAAGCCATAACTTCAGGAAGCCACTATTCCCAGCACCTTCTGAATTCAATGCATGCTTGTTAAACGAATTGATAGCGAAGTCGATGACAGCCAATTTTGCCTTCGGCGATCGCTGTTCGTCCAGTGAACGTAACAAAGCAGGTAGAAGGGATTCAGTGCTGTAAGTCTTGCTGATAAGTTCCAAGGTTGTTGAGCATGGTTGCCTAACCAACTCCTTTGGGTCAATTAATCGTGAAAATACATGAGGTAAGATCCTTTCAACATAACTTTCAAAAGGTTTTCTGCAAGCTGGAATGATCTCTGCAAGTGTTGTAAGAGCTGCCTGAGCGACTTTGTGGTGAGGATCATCCAAGTGCCTAAAAAACAGCTTCATGACCTTTTCAAAACTCTGTGTAACTTCTTGAATGCCTTTAGGCCCCTGCTGCAGCAAAGTTCGAAGATAGTTAAAAGCAGAAACCCGAGCACCCCAATCAGAACTGGGACTCAGCCCCTCAGTGAGAGCCTCATTGAGAGAAGACGGGCCATCCATGTAGCTAGACATATCACCAACTGAGAGTTGACTATCCTCAAAAGTATTTCTACCAATGGCAGGCGTCCTCCCAGTTACGTTCTTTCTCGAAAGTGGCCTCTGGAAATTAGGAATGTAACCATTCTGTGAACCCCTAAAAGCGGCATCTTTATAAGGAGAATCCAGGTAGTGCTTATCATTGTGCATATCCGTGAAACGCCTAATTGGCCTTATATCAGCATCCTCAATGGAACTTCTCTCCTGCAACCTTTCAGAAGATCTTCTAGCTGTGTAGGACAACGATAGGGCTGACAAAGAGTCATTTGTCAGATTACTGAAATATGATACCTTTCCAGAATCTTTGGAAGCTTGAACCCGAGGAGTGATGAGGTCAGATACAATAGAGCCACCATTGTTTACACTAACTCTAGCAATATTAGCTGCAGCAGAATCAGCCAATGATGAATTCTGTAATGGGAGATGGTCCGTAGCAGGAACAGCTGGAGGAAATGGTGGATCACGAGCTGATGGAGGGTCAACTCCTGCGCTAGGAGCAATAAAAGGAAGGTTTAGCTGTTCATACAAATGGTTCAACCAAATTAAATCGTTCTGTCAACTTATAGAAGTGATTTTTATTTTCTATATTTGATAGATGATTATGATAAAGGAACTAATCCGAAGTAGCAATATTCATTCATGATCCAGTGAATAAGAAAAAGGAAGTAATCTGAAAAATAGTATTTGGCTGTCACGAAGATGATTTACTGTATACCTAGATCCAGACTAGTTGAGCGGGTAGCTGAAGAGTTAAGCTTCTCATATACACTACCACCTCTAAGCATGCTCTCAATAGCCGTAACCTTCTGTTTGCTTGCATGCAGCACACTTTCAAGGCTTCTTTCTCCACCTTTAGCAATTGGCTTTGTTTGTGATAGAAGCACACCACCAGATGTGAGAGATGTTCCTGAAGTGATACTAGCAGTCCTGTCCATTGCAACAATAGCAGAAGTTCCATATCCAGGTAAATTTGTAGTAGGTGTCTGAGATTCAGTGCGAGGCGGCTGCACGCCTCTCTCACGAAGCGAGGGAGAAGCATATCTTCTGTGCACACCCCCATCTTCTTCATTTATTAGCTGTTCAGAGCACAGCATATTAGACAACAAGTTGCCACAAGGGCACAGAGGGATTTCAGTATGAAAACAGATACCCTTTGTATGACAGGATCAAAGGATGAAAACAAGCGCCGGGAACGCTCTGGCCAGGTTTTTGTGAACATTCGATAACAAGTCCTTGCAGTTGATCGTACCTGCACAGTTCCAATAAGTTTGTCAAGTACATGATGAAATTTTGAGAAAACAATTGTCAGTTAGGTAGGTGGAACATTGAAAATAAAATGTCAAAGACATTTATTTGGTGTGAAAAAATTGTTAGTAAAAGAGCATCACTTTCATGACTTTCATCATGAGTCCTGACAAAATGACATTCCAAACTCATGCTAGGGCATATGGCCCTTGACAGTGGAATGGCAGAAGAGGACTCATGTAGCCGACCCCCATTGATTGGGATAAGGCTTAGATAGCAACAATTTGATGATGACCTGCAATACTAACGCATGGGGCAAGCTCAATTGATATAAAATCACAGAAAAACTTAAGATTTGGAAAATGCTGTCAAAGGAGAGAAGTGATTGGGAAAAGGGGAGGGATTCAAGGGATCACTCCCATTTTTTTTTATTCCACTATTCACAAGGAGTCTTTACACGTTTACACGCTTTTTCTCAAAGCAAAAGAAAGTCCTAATATAATCCTAAACCCTAATTACTTCTTATCCTAACTGTTGTTTCTGTAAAATATTACAAATGACTAAAATATCTATAAACACCACGACCAGCCATGCTTTCCGCAAATAGGTCATAATTCACTCAAAGTCATATTAGAATTGCAAGATCTGGTTTCCTTCGAAACTAACTCAATAAGCTCTCAAATGGGACCAATTTCGTCTAATTTTGCCATGGTTTGGTACTTGAAAAGTGGTCCACAAAATAGATAACAAAATACTAAAGGATAACTTGTTAAACAAATCATGACAAACTCTTAACTCTAACAACTAATTAAATAATAAACTCTATAGACTTGTGTAATCTAAGTTATTCCATAACGGTAACAGTGGCCCTAACGGTCACCTCCGTTACCGTTATGACATGAGTTACAGCCAAAAACCTATTTCAGACCAGCAATGGACCGTTACGGGCCATTTTTTGCGTTACAGCCCCGTAATGCATAATGGTTACCAGTTACCACCATTACTGTTACGTATCCATTTGGGAATACCTTGGTGCAGTCACAGTTTGATTGCATCACGTCTAGGGTACACTAACAAATCGACCACTCATGTGGGCCCACAGATTGTTCAAACCATTATTAGGGTTCACAAAACCATCCAGGCATATTGTGGGGCCCAAATCTCTGATCATAGGGCCCATCACTGGCTTTTGTGGGGTCTACTATTAGAATGTATCAAGTACCCAGTACAATAAAGCATTTCTGAACCAATTTTCCTCCCAAAATCTGGTCCACGTTACCACAACTTCAAAGGCTACTTCTTTGGAAGCTTTTAGGTCTGTATCGAGATGATGCCTAGACATAACCCCCCACCCTCCCTCACGCTGACCATATTGGCTTGGGATTATTTACCTATAGGATCATAATCTTCAATGTTTTCTTCATAACCTCTCCTTGCTTCTTAGGGTTAAACACCTACCACCTATGCCTATTTCCATTCCTGTCCAAATAAAGTCCCTTTGCAACCCCTCCACACATAGAGAAAACGTGACATGTTAGTAAATCAGCATATTTGATAGCACCGATTTAGTAAGTGTAATTTGGCCCCCAAAATACAAATACCTACTTTGTAAAGGGAAGAGTCATCTCCTCCACATCTAAAAGATGTTTTGCCGGCTAAATCATGCATAAGGAGAGCCCAAGATAAGTAAACAGTAACCTTCCTGCTTTGCATCCAAACAATTCTGCCAGCCATGAACTTCTTCACCCTCTAGCATAACACTCTTTTTTTTTTTCTTCTTTCTTTCTTTTCTTTGTTTTTTGTTTTTTTTTTTTTTGGGGTCAATTAATTACCAATAACCTGAAATCACTTTGAAACATCTCAAAATGTTTTGCAGTCTTTAGACTTGTGTCTTACTTGAATCACAAAATTTTTAATAATTAGAAGTGGACTACGACAAAAAATTGGCTTCCTCGACAAGTTTTCTTTTTTGAATGGCACTTCCATGAGAAGTCAATGCTTCATACGAAAAGCATGAGAAGGATGAGTGGAGAAAGAAGAATAAAACATGTAATAGACAGAAGGCCAAGTGCAGAATACAGATACAGGTATTATGGCAAAGATCAGGCTCTGACTGATCCTTAACGTCCAAATTCTGAGATAAGAGTACGGCATGGATTGGGTAATGCTCATAAGTATAGCCATGCTAAAATACTTCCTTATCAGAGGTTGAATGCGTTGCCCACCTGGCAAGATTTACTATAAACTATCACTTTTTTGTTCAAAATCCCAGTAGATTTCTTTAGGAAGGGGGATCCCATATTCATCTCCTTCTCCTAGGAACCGAGTATCTGACAAAGGTACTCCATTTTCCCTGAAGGATCAGAGTATCATAGACGAGAGCAAGAGGTGTAGCAACATTTGCAATTGAACAAGCATAAGAACATACATGTAAAGGTAAGTAAAATTGAATCTAGGAAAGAAGCAAGCCCCACATCTATTTCTCTTTCTTCTAGCAAATCTGAGCTGAGAAAAACCACAGCACAGTACTACCTCACTCATTGCATCTGCAACACAACACTTTATAAGATCTTCATAAAGATCAGCTGATCGTTGTATCTCAGGTGCGTCAGCCCAGTACTCTAGGATGAGAAGCGCATATTCGCAACATCTGCAATGACATGATATGTTGAGAAATGGAAATAGAATGAACAGTAACTGAACCAGTTATAAGCTACACATGACATTAGGTATATGCATACCTGGCACGGAGCACTGCATTTCGATCATTCTTTGCACAATCAGCTATCCGAGGAAGTACACGGGCAACCTTGCCATTTCGTAACATCTGAAAAGAAAATAAGATACCATAAAAACTTAAGCAGAAACCATTGCATGTAAGATAATGCCCTGCGAGATTCATACCGTTTTTATGCAGTTGTCTGCAGACTCTGCAATTACAAGCACAGTTATGACCACCAGCTTGAAAAGTACCTGAAAGAGGTTGCAGAGACAGCCACAAAACTATTAGGATACGTTAAGACAACAATAATCAGTGAACAAAAAGTGATCTTACCGGAATGAACATCTCAGCGCAAGCTTCAAAATCACCCAAAAGTTCCTTTGATAATAAGCTTAACAGATGGCAAGCCTAGTGAGAGAATACCAGTCAGCAACATTTCAAAAAAATACACACTATTAAACTCTTTGCCACTACCACATGAAATGCTAACATCAACTTTCCACATAATCATAGATAAATGAATAGAAAGGGAAATCAAACAAGAAATCCAGAAAATGCAATGCAATTTCAAAATTACTTTAGAAATGTCATAGATAAAGAAATTTAACAATATGCGTACATCTGCATGCATGTACATTTGTATGTTCATACATATACATTTTTCAAGGGTACAATTCACCATCATCATCATATAAGCCTTATCCCAACTAATTGGGGATGTTACATTAATCCTTTTCCACCATTCCACTCTATTGGGATGCCATATTGTTTGGATTCATGTTGAAAGTTATGGCATAACTTTGATGCCAGCTGCCAGCCTGACGCAACCCTTCTCCATTATCTGGGGAAAAATTATTTGTGAAAGGCGCTTGGGACCGGCAATAAGAGCACAAAACTCCCACAGATGCAATGTAGTCAACTATTCCATAAGTTGATTACGGTCAAGCGCTATCTAATAGTCTATTACATAGATTGATTACAATCAGCAAATTTGTCAAGGGTAATATTGGAAACCAAAATTTTAGAAGCATAATTGGAAAGCAAAACTCAGAAGCCATAAACAGCCGGTTGCCTCCGTCAATTGTGTTCCATAGCTGCGTCTTTTCAATACAATAGAAGCATCCCTTTTTTATTTGCCAAGAGCCAGAATTAATCATGAAGATGCTGATTGCAAATTATTGCAGGGGACAAGTCAATTTTAAAACACATATGCCTTCTATCTATCAGGGTCTTTTGGTTCTTTGAGGGTTATTTTGGGTGGGAAAAAAAAAACATGTGAATTCCTGTTATTTTTGGTTTGGGAAGCATATGGGCCCACCAAATAACCTTGCCCTGGCTAAAAACAGGAATGGATGAAAAAATGTTGTAATTTCTTCAAACTAAAGAAATCCTCTCATTCCTAGTTTGAGTTCTGTAAGAGGGTGAACAGTAGACAACAGCCCAAGTGATGACCCCACATGTTTCTTAAATGTAACGAAACTATTATGAAACTGGCTTTCACAACAAACACCCCCAAGTGTCAAGAACTGCTTTAAAAGCTTTACGCCTGACATTAACGTGATTTAGCACTGTTTTGGGAAAGATAGGGTCCATAATCTGAAATAGGAAAACATTCGGTACAAAAGGTTTCGCTTCTTTTTAATAAGTTTCAAAAAGAATTATCCTGAGGGCCTGTTTTAGCTAATAACTTTGTACTTTTTGTTATTGCTTAGATCTCAGGGACCGCTTGGGTTGGGGAACCTACAAAAGAGGGCCACGTGCCCTCCACGTCAGGTCAAATGCAGATGTAATAGGAGACAAGGAATTTGTAATTATCACAACTTTAATTGTATCGCAGTAGAACTCTCCTATCCAAACACGCACACCAGTGTATTTTTCCTGTTGATTTGACTTTTCATTGATGTAAAAGTATCATCATTATGAATTTACCACACCAATCCAAACATAGGAATTGTCGGTCAAATTACCTGCCATTCAGGAGGCAGGTATTGAAATTTGTAATCATTACACCTTTTTTTTAAGTTAACAGGAATTTTATTTAAAGGGCGCCAAGCAACAAAGAATACAAGAGTAGAAGCCAAACAACAGCCCCCAAAAACAAAAAGCCCACAGCTACAACAGCCCCACAGGAACAAAAGCCAAAAAAAAAAAAAGAAGAAAGCCCTAAAGCCAAAGTGTAAGCCCTACAACAGCCCCCACAGGAACAAAATGCCAAAGTGTAATCATCACACTGTTACAATACATTACAGCCATAATTGCAACCCAAACAGGCCCTAAAGGAAAACAGAAACTAAAAAGACTCAAAAGAGTGATTAAGTGAAAGAAAGCACGCTTTGACAGGAGGTCTTTGCAACATGGCGGGCATGGAGCCCGCCAAATCAGGATTGATACATAATCCTATTTCTTCCTATAAGGATTTGCTGTAAAACAATAAAAGGGGTGGGAAAGCGTTGCCGCGCAAGCCAACCTCACCCTCTTCTATATTTTAGAAAAACTTTGTACACGGTTCATCATGGAAATCAGATTTCTGCAAGCAGCATTCACGTAGGATTGGATTTTCACTTAAATGACACAGAAGCTCATTGTAGTGTGCAATGTCGAAATTGGATTTCTGTGCCTACACACGCTACTTTTGGTAGGATTCTGCTCCCTTTGACTTTTGTTAAAAAGCAACTATCCAATCATTTCCCTTCTTTATCCCCAGGTTTTATGGAAGTCTGAGTCCGAAGATGATTTGAAGTGGCACCTGGTTAGAAGACTCATGCGACTAAGGTTCGGACAGCAGTTTTCCATAGAAATGTTAAAACGTCGACGGTAAAACATTGAGAGTTGTCTATCGCAACCTTGGAAAGAAACATTTAACAATTTTTTTTTTCGTTAAGAAATCAACATTCGTATTTTTTGAGTAAAACATTAAAAATGGAAAACAGTTTCCATAGCAACTTCTTTCTCCTCAAACAAGGGAAAACAAGGATTTGAAAAATGTTTTCATTCTAAAGCAGTCGACATTCCCAAACACTCTAAAAGAGAGAAACAAGAGCTTTGCTAAGCCCACACGCGTGTGCAATAAGACTCATGCACACACCACACGTGCCATCACGGCACAATAGGGACAGTCATCCAATCCATCCATCCATCAGAATGGCACAACTATATTGATGTCCTATCCCAAGAATCAGGTTGATCTACTGTCAGGTGAGCCACAGTTTGCAAAACAAATGTAGAGATCTGAAAAACTTGGCTGTAGTTTTCTAAGTGTTTAAACCCATCCTCCTGTTTCCAATATTGGGGCCCCCATGCTGATTCAATCAGATTTTATTTTTGGGAAAACATGTAGAAGGTCAGACTGAGAGGATGGATGGATTAGATCTCGCGGGTGTATGCCATGCTGGCACGTGTGTGACGTGTGCACAAGCTTTATTGCACACACAATTGCGCTTAGCAAAGCTCCATAATCGGTTCCAGAAAATGTACAAACAAAATGTGGCTTCTGACAAAAAAGAAGTTATGTCCTTGAGAAGCTGGACAAGGATGACTACAATTGTATTGTTCATGGTCTAATTAGAACATCAAATTTGGCTGTAGGCCCGTAAGAACCATGAGAAGTTATTGATCTAAATTTTATACTAAAAACTATCGCTACCAGTCCAGAAAAGCATTATCAGACCTGTTTTACTATGCTAGATCGTCGATCAGATAACTGAGTGTTTAGGGGTGCAACAAGTTGCTTCAAAAGCGTAGGGAAAGATGGATAATCCGCAGCACCTGATAAAAAAAGAAATCAAATAAATGCTGATATAAATATCACATGAAATGGGATAATGACTGTAGCCAAAGAGAGCTTATTTCAAAGTAGACATTAGGTAACAAAATGCAGGTGTTTACAACACATTATCCAACATCAATGAATCGAACATTTTAGATCAATAAGATCACATCTTCCATGTCATCAGCCAAGTGCTAAACTTCAAATTAGAAGATAGGAATAGTGTATGAGGAATTACGAAAAAGGATCACATTATGCGTTATTGCCAGTGTTGTCAAAATCCTACGATTTACGATTTTAGTCGAATCTTAAGCAAAACGATTTGAATCCCTTTTTATATGAATCCTACGATTCTATGATTTAAATCCTACGATAAAAATCCCGATTTACGATTCAAATTATACTTGTTCTCTTCTATTTTAAGCTTCACTTGGCTTTCATTTTTTGTTTTTAAATCGGTGGGGACTTTGGAAAAGCTAAATTATTTTGTTTGTTCTTTATAAGAGATTAAATAATATATATTCTCTTCAACGTTAAATCATATAGCTTTTTTGTGATTTTTTACTTCTTAACCGGTCGAAACACCAGATTGATGTATAACCTACCTGAAATGTTTTTATGGATGGTTACGATCATGCTGACTTGTATGTATTATGGAATGATCTATAGAAATCAAAATATCTTTTTACATCAAGCTACAATATCAAAGGCCGCTTTTCTACCGTGATTCTACATTTGAGAAAGGTAACAATAACATAAATTATTAAAGGACCCTTGTATGATTTTTAAGGGAAATTTCTTGAAAGACAAAAAAGGAATAAGAATTCTTTAACACTATCATGACATGATAATACTTGGTGCACATTGATGGCAAAAGGAAGATTGATGAGTTAAAAAAATTATTATTATTTATTTATATTTTTCATTTTTTTCATTTTTTCATTTTTTAAGAAAATTGTAAAAAAATCTTACGATATGCGATTAGATACGATTCAACCCCTACTACGATATGCGATTAGATAAGATTCAACCCCTACTACGATTTGCGATACGATAACGATTTTGACAACATTGGTTATTGCTTACAATGCGTATAGCCAATACAGCTTAGAGCCTCAGAGAAATCCAAAATTCAGAAAGCAAGGGTAAGTGCTATCAAACAAACTAGAATTATGCATAGAGGTAGAGGTATGATTTCTCCAGGTAGTTGATAGAATGCAACCATTACTTTAAATTAATCAAGGGTTCTTTACCAACATTAAAGGCATGCATGTGTTCCATAGTCACAAGAGCAGGTGAGCCAATAATTTAGAAATTTCTGATGTCAACTGATCCAACTCAATTCAGGCCTTTTGACTATGTCAAAATTCTTAGGGGGACTATCAGCTCATCCAGCTCATAAGACCTAGAAGAAAGAGGAGAAGGTGTCCAGAGCAGGGGAGTGTCTTCTGATAATGTGGAGAAAGGAGATGCACGAGAAAGATCCTGAAGCAAACTTCAACCAAAATAGATTGTCTTATGTCCCTTGGAAAGGTTGGACACCGTGAAGAAGGGTAAGAAGCTCTAGTAGAGTTGTCAGTTTCCTCCTCTGTAAGAGCTCTCCTACTGGGGGGACACCAAGCGCCTAATCCAGAGGTGGAATAGATGTAAAAAATGAAAACAAAAATATTTGAACTGATTCCTGCTAAGGCAAGGAGAGCTGAGGCAAGAGGCCTGTCAAGAATCCACTGATCCAGCCATAATCGAATGCCGGTTCCATCTCCCAGGGAAAAAGAGATTCCTTCCTGAAACAAAGGCTTCAGCCGGGCAATATGCTTTCGGATAGAAGAAGCCTGTGTGGAGGGAATTTGTTGCTGTCAAAACTTCCATTCCATAGGAAATCTCTCCTGAGTTTGTCTATTATGGAAACAACAAATATGAGGCATCGAAACAAAGATAGAGAGTAAAAGGGAAGATTCGAAAGAGTTGATTTGCCAATACATAACGGAAGACCGAGACAGGTGGATGGGAAAGAACCAGCTTTGCACCCGAAGAGATCTGAAGAGAGAGAGAGAGAGAGAGAGAGAGAGAGAGAGAGGTTTTAGAGATATTGATTCCTAGTAATTCACTTTTTAAAAAAAGTTTATTTTGAGGCCCAAGATGGCCTCGAAGCAATGAACAATTTTCCTAATGTTCATAACAGCTTCAGCCGATGAGAATAGCAATGTGCCATCTGCAAATTGAATGTGAGTCACTGAAGGGCTAGAAGGGGCCACTCGAAAGCCACTAAAGAGGCCAACCGACTCACCCTTCCTAAGCATACAACTAAGACCCTTGGCAACAATAAGGAAAAGGAAAGGTGAGAGGGGGCCTCCCTGCCTAAGGCGTCTAGTGGCACTAAAAAAAACCATTTGGAGATCCATTAAACAAAAACTGAAAAGTGAGCCGAGGAAATGCAGGAATGAATCCAGCCACACCATTTGGATCCAAAGCCAAGATGAGCAAGAACATAATCAAGGTAATTCCAATCGGCAAGGTCAAAAGCTTTCTCAATACTAACTTCCAGACCAGATTGCCCGTACCCTCCCTAGAACGCAAGTGAATGCATTCATGAGCTACAAGAGCTAAGAAGGATAAACCAGAAACATATCTAACCTAGACAAGATGGGAGGGTCTGGTTATTTGTCCATATGTATTTGACCCCCAAGAGCAGTAAATCCATCAGACCGTTGTCACCCAGTGTTCGAAGTTTCGGTATCGCTACAAGTTTCGCTAGTCGGGGATACGGAAACAATATCGATATCGCCGACAATATCGTTGATAACCGAAAATGCGGGGAAAATGGGAAAAACAGTGGAATTTTTCAATGAAACCTCAGGAGTTGATAAAATACACATAGTTATATATTTAGGAATAAAAAATTTGCATAAAGGATGCATACATAATAGGTTTCTATTTAATAAGGGCCTAAAAGCATGTGCTACAGTAAGAAGTCAGTCCAATCATCTCATCCATCCAAAATCTGAACTTCCATTCAAACATCCATTGATATTTCAGAATATCGGCAACACATGAAATATCCAAACAAATCGTTAACAACTAAAAAAGAAGCTAAAGATCGTGGTCTCGTTATTGTCATGTTGCGATAATGATAATATTGTGATATTATCAATGTTATCATCAACAAATTGAGTGCTACATACAACCATGCACCCATAAAAAATATAAAATGGGAATTTTTTAAATATATAGATTTTTGGTGATATTATTGATACATTGGTTATTAATAGCTTTATGACGTTTATTTAACTGCTATGTTCACTGTGAACCTTAAATGTATCATTTTTTATAACCGCTATGTGGCTCCCCTAGTTAATAACTGTTATGTTTGCTACGGACCTTAAATGTTTTAACTTTTATAACTGCTATAGCTATGTAACTGTTATAAATCACTATGTAGTGGCTATAGTTCTTAAAAATTATGATAGTCACAATAGCCATAGCGATGGTCACAATAGCCACAGCGACTCGAACTTTATCTCTATTATAGCCCCTATAAAACTATTATAGTCTCTATTACGTTTGTGACAACAGTGGTTGGGTTAGTCTCTTTCTTACGTATGATACCCTTTATCCTGGCGGTAAGCTGAAGAGCTTTCACTTCGCTTACTGCTACTTCAGAGGCGGTTCTGTGGTAAATTCGAATTACCGCAAGTATAGCAGGGTGTTCTCTGCAGAGTCCCTTCGGGATGTTCCGGGCATTTATCTTCTCTTGTGGGTAAACAAGTTATAAGAGAGATTTCTAAGAATGACAGAAATAGAGAAATCACCTATGAGAGAATCTTCTTTGACATCCAATCCTTATGACAGGGACCCCAGATAGATTTAAGGACAGAGGCACTAATCGATTGGAGCTTTGTTTCCTGAATAGAGATGATTTCGGCTTTGAATTTTCACAGCAACTTCGTCACTTGGGACTTCTTCCTGTCACAACCGAGACCACGGACATTCCAAGAGATAATCTTCATTAGGTAATGGACAACACCTTCCTCCCTGTTTTCGAAGATCTGGAGCTCGAGCCAACTTCGTAGTTTATTGTTGATTCGTGGTTGGCTAGTTCCCTCCATCCCCGAGGGGATTTTGAGGGTTTTCTAGTGACATGAGCTACTAAAGCATCCAAATTTTCAAGAAACTGGATGAGGTCAACATAGTCATCTTCATTTTCCCTAAAGGACATGCCCACCGACTTACTGAACTCAAACCCCTCTTTGACCTTAAGAGGATTAGTACCTTTGGAAAGAATCAAAGAGAACTCAAACTCATGCTTCTGGGGGCTACAAGCGGAAGGGAGTTATGACGTTGGGATGTCTATCGGCACCACCTGGAGGGGAGGGGAGGGACTTCAAGGATTCATGGGGAAGGAGAAATCAAGAGAGGGGACGGTTGAGGTGTAGGGGGAGGTTGAAGGGTAATGTTGTTAGACTCAATTGGCACCAGGGCCTAGTGGTGAGCTGATGCGAGGGCCTTAGGAGGACGTATGAGAGAATCAGGAATGTGACGTGCTAGAGGGGAAAGAAGGTTGGGTGAAAGGGGGAGATTGGATAAGGAGGACTAGAGGACCGGAGCGGTGTTTTCCTTCATCATGAGAGAGTGAAAGATGACTATCCTTTGGGCATGGATCTGAACATCGGTATCGAGGGGCATATCAGCTCGGCCAAAAAATGATATGATACTGAACGTCGCGTATCAATATCAATCCGTATTGGATAATATCGGCCTGTATCGGTCAAAAATTTTTTTAAGCCAAAGAATTAAGAAAAACATGAAGAGAGAGAGAGAGAGAGAGAGAGAGAGAATAATAAGATATTCAAGTATTTTGGACATGCATCATATGTATCATACCATTCTTTGATGAGAATGCCATTCGTCGGTTTGACTTGTTGAAGGTCAACTAAATGGGCCCTAATTGAACCCAAATCAAGCATGATTTGGAGAACTAGGGCCCATTACATTGAAACACAACAAAACGAAGATGAAAATATAAAAAAGAAAGTGAAGGTTTACCCTTCTTTTTTATTTTTCCCATATGGTCCACTTCGCTTCGATTTGTTGAATCCCCATTCAAATCATTTGTTTTAATCCCAAAATACGTCTAGATCTAGCCTGAAATGAGTTTTAAAGCTTCTTCCATGCTTTAAATAAATAAAAAAAAGGAGAACATGAGTGAAATTTTGAAGAAGAAAAAAAAAAAATCAAAATTGAGCTTTTATATCAACCTGTATCAGTGCCGATACAACCCGTATCAGCCGATAGGGTTAGTTTTTTTCGCATCGGGCTGATACAATCCCATATCGCGTATCATCTTGTGTCGATACAGATACGATATGGCCGATACGATATTGATATTCATATCTACGCCTCTAGAGGTCAAGCTATCCACCTAAGGTATGAATGCAATGTAGAATCGCAGCGGGGAAGGATGAGAGAGAAAGAGAGACTTGTTCGGCTCGAGGAGAAAAGACTGTTGAAAATGGGCCGCATGGGAGAGTATCAGTCAACCCACGTCAATCGAAGAAGTCAGCAGATCGACTCCTAGATCTTATATCTACTGATTTTCATTATGGAGAGGGCACATGTCAACATTCGATTCCTCTCTGTTGTCGTAATCATCCGAATTGAAAAAAGAGGAAGAGAGCGTAGCCCCCAATTCCGATCTTAGAGTGGCACGTGTCTCGCATCGGGAAGTCCCTGTGGGGATGGGGCTAATGCAATGAGGATCGTGGCACTCCCTCTTTGTTGTCATAGGGGAGAGAGACTGACGCAAGCCGACGATGTGGGGGTTCTCTTCCCTCACCACAGAAGGGTATGGAAATGATGTTGTTGACGGTAGTTGGACAGGTGTCGATCATCACCATGGGAATGTCGATGGTCCTGCTAACCTGAGGTGAGGCTAGGGCTTCTAGGAGGACACATGCCACTATAGGGAGGGGAATCAGGGGGCACGTGCCACTATAGGCAAGGTTAGGGCTTCTAGGAGGGCACGTGGCTGCTATCTGTTAGACCTGGCAACGGGTCGTGTTGAACCGTGTTCGTGTCGTGTTGTATTCGTGTCATGTCAAAAATGCCCTTACCCAAACCCGACCCATTAACTAAAGGGTCAAAATCTAGAAACCCAAATCCATTCGTTAATTTAACGGGTTACCCGCAATCCGACCCTGTTTGTTTAACATGCTTTCATGGGCAAAGAGATGGGAAAGGGGCTCGATTCGACAGAGATTTGAGAGCGTGGCCGTGTGGGGCCATGGGCAGAAAGATGGAGAAAACTCCCCAATGTGAGAGAGTCTTATTGGCTGTCTTAGCTTCTTAGGGATTTCTCATCATACTAAAAATAATTACCAAAATACCCTCATTAACGGGTCAAACGGGTTTCGCAGGTGAAACACTAACCTGACCTATTATCTTAACGGGTCCTAATGGGCCAACCCATTAGTGACCCGACACGATAAGGCCGAACCCGAATACTGAATTCTTCGTGCGGGTTGGCGGATCGTGTGGAATTTTGCCAAGCCTAGTATCTGTAGAGCTGCACACGAGCAAAGCTTTGCCCTGCTCGAGCTTGGCTTGATCAGTGAACACCTTAGCTTGAGCTTGGCATGCGATCCAAGCCGAGTCGATCGAGCTCTTTCGAGCCGAGCCTGAGCTGAGCTTTGTCTTTTTTTTCTTTTTTGTTTCTAGAAGTGTATGCGTAGAAAAGTATAACTACAAACCCTGCTGACCTGACCCGTCCCAACCCACCCACCCCACTAACCTGATCATACCCACTGACCCACCCGACCTGACCCAACCCAATCCCAATCCGACCCAGTCCAGCCCCAAAAAAGATCCCCAAATCAGCCCCATTTTAGGATTTTTCCTATTTTAAACAAACAAGAAAAAAAATTCAGAAAACCTACATGGGATTGAGAAGAAATAAAGGTTGGGAGGCCGGGTGGGTGCATGTCGTGCGGGGCTGAGTCAGGCGTGCTGTTCGGTTGAGTCGTCCGTTCACTCGAGTACGGGCCGTGCGGCGGCTGAGGAGAGAGGGGGGCCGATTTGAGTTGAGAGATGGGAGGAAAAGAGGGGGAGAGGGAGATTTGAAATGAGGGGGAAAAGGAGAGAGGGCAGGGCGTGGCGGGCTAGGTTGGGAAATGAAAATGAAAGGGGGTAGGGTCGGGTAGGGTTTTTGTTTTAAAAACTTTAAAATATTATATATATATATATATATATATATATATATATATATATATCTATATATCTATATATATATATCTATATAGTAAGCTTATTAGCTCAAGCCAAGCTCAAGTAAGCCAAGCTTTTATTGAGCTTCAAGCCAAGCCAAGCCAAGCTCACTCATGCTTAAACTCGGCTTGTTTTCGAACGAGCTTACCATTTCAAGTTCGAGCTTGATCAAATTGCCATACAAGCAAAGCCACGCCGAGCGAGCTTTTCGAGCTAGCTTGGCTTGTGTGCAGCTCTAGCTATCTTTGTCGATGGATCTACATCAAAGATTAACATCTAGGCCCTTGCATCACCAGTAGCAATTGGTGGGCCCATTGTTACTATATCGCATCAACATTGGGGATCGGGGGCAACACCAATCCTGTGTTGTTCCCTCGAACGTGCGCATTAGCAAGGGCGTGTGCTCTTGTGAACGACGGGCAGACCTGAGAACCTCCTTCGTCCAGGCTAGTCGCCGATTTGGGGGGGGGGAGAGATTTCCGATGGAGAGAGGGGCAGGATCCAGCGTAATTGAGGTGGAAAACCAAACCACCCCAACCAGAACAGAGATGCTCGAGATGGGTGAAATGAATATGTTTCATTTGATTAGGACTTGGGCACAACGGAGATCCCTAACTCCACAATCAAACTGCAAGATTTCTCCCGCCGCTGATAGGAATTCCATATTCCAAAGTTCTGGGAGGATGCCGAAGAGGAAAAAACCAGGACTCAACCGGGCCAAAGAAGAGATTCCAGAGTTCCGGGGGTGCCAAAGTGTCACACATGACCTCTAGTGACTGTTAAATGTGCCAAGGCAAAGAGTTCTAGAATCAGCAACACACACAAGTACCCAAAATGACAAGCACAATTACATGAAGAAAAGCATGAGGCACAATAGGAAGCGATAGTAGACTCTCTCGTTCCTAAAAAAGAAGAACTAATGGCAAAGTAATGGAAACCACTAAACAAAATCAAAGTGCCAAAGTGCATGCCAACTCCGAGTACATGTGTGTGTGGTGCATAGCAGACTCCCACTAAATATGTGTGAAAACCATTAAAAAAAGACTGCAAATAAATAAACTTAACAAAACACACACGTGATCAAGCTTAAATTCCACTCAGCAACTTTTATTGACACTGAACCCATAGAAAACCTTTTACTTCTGTTGGGCAAATCAAAAACAAAAATACAAGTTAAAAGAGAAAATAAAGGAGTGTTTATAAGAGTGTTCGTAGTATCGATATCATCACATGTATCGCTGACGGGGGATACGGAAACATGTATCGATATCGCCGATACGGCAATACCCGGTAATGTATCACTGATTGAGGGAAACATTGGGGAAACATGGGGGAAATGGTGGAATTTCTCAACGAGACTTCAGCAAATGCCAAAATACACATATATTGGATATCTAGGAATCAAATAATTGCAAAAAAGACACATAATAAGTTTCCCTTTAATGGGAGCCAAAAAGCATGTAACGCTTACTTAGGGAAACATCGGGGAACGTGGGGAAAATGGTAGAATTTCCCAATGAAACTTCAAGGTATGCTAAAATACACATGTTTGCATATTTAGGAATCAAATAGTTGCAAAAAAGATGCATAGATAATAAGTTTTCCTTTAATGGGAGCGTAAAAGCATGTAGCACTGACTCAAGGAAACATTGGGGAAACATGGGGGAATGTTGGAATTTTTCAATGATACTTCACGAGAAGCTAAAATACGCATATTTGCATATTTAAGAATCAAATAATAACGAAAAAAAAAATGCATCTTTGCATATTTAGGAATGAAATAATAAGTTTCCCTTTAATGGGGACCTAAAAGCATGTACCGTTGACTCAGAGAAACATTGGGGAAACATGAGGAAATGGTGGATCCATCCATCCATGCATGCATGTACATACAGATAAACACAGATGCATTATCCATCCATCCATGCATGCATAGATACATACAATGACACATATACACATAAATGCATCATCCATCCATCCTTGCATGAATGCATGCATACATACACCCATCAATCATCCATCCATCCATGCACGCATACACACATACACACATATATACATACACCCATCAATCATCCATCCATCCTGTCCGTCCAACCATCCATGCATACATATATACAATTCTACATACATCCAATTATGATCCATCCATCCATGTATGTATGCATACATATACACACAGACAAACATGCATTACATCATACAACCATGCACCCATAAAAAAATTTGAAATGGAATCTGTTTCTAATAAACAGATTTTTGGCGATATCAAGACATTGGTGATACAAGCGAAACCTGGAATTTACACAGTCGAAATCATTGGCGATACTCAGCGATATATCGCCGATACCTGGAATTTATGATACTACCAGTGTTATCGGTATCGCCGAGCTGGCGACATCAATAATACACAGCTTATATAACCGATACTCAGAACACTTTATAAGTGGGGGCTAGCCAACCTGTTCTCATTCATTCTTTTCTCGATACAAAAGTTGCAAATCCCGCGATAAGAAGTATGAATAAGCTTTTCTCAACCTTAATGATTAAGGAACTGAAATAGGCTAGGCATGAAAGACTCAGACAACTGGCATCTTTCATATCAAATTGTTTATCCAAATTAATACTACCATCACTGTGAAGCGAGCAAGAATTAGCCAACACTCTCTACTCTGTTTAGGCTGTGTTTCGGTATTACTAAATTCCCATTGAGCAGAACTGCCATTTGCCAAAATGGCCATTATGCATGGTTTTTTTTTCTATCAGAAGAAACGAGCTCACTATCTATTTCGGGCCAGTTTGACAATAAAGTCAGTTTCACCAAATTAATATTTCAATTTCTGCATATCCCGACAGCATGCCCTTCAAAATGCATGCGGCCTGCTGAGAATGTTGGTGCCTTATTTGAACTCTTCTTCAAATGATGCTTAGTTCACAAAATAGATAATATCTTTCTCAAGAATTAATTTAAAAAACAGATAAGGGCCTTGAAGATTAGAAGAAACGAGCTCACTCGCTAATTCGGGCCAGTTTGATGACAAGTCCATTTCACCAAATTAATGTTGCAATTTCCGCATTTCCCAACAACATGCCCTTCAAAATGCATGTGGCTGCTGAGAATCTTGGGAGACTATTTGAACTCTTCTCCAAATGAAGCTTAGTTCATAAATAGAAAAATATCTTTCTCAAGAATTAATTTAAAAAACAGATAAGGGCCTTGAAGATTATCATATTTTCCATTGCAATTTCATAATAATAAGCTTTAGAAACTGCGAATGGTTTAGACACTAGAGACCAAAACACCTAATTGAGAGCATGGTGCATGCGTTTGTGTGCCCAAATGCACCTGTGGGCGAAAAACAATGAAGTATAAGTTGATACAAACCTCCAAAAACAAGGCCTTCAACTCTCTGCATAGCAGCTATTCTTACTGACCAATCTTTCTCTGGTACCAGAGTAGATGCAATCTTCTCAAATTCCCTAATTAATTCTTTCTCCGAATACACTTTAATGGGGTCAACCGGTTTTTCTGTAGCATCACTTTCTCCTATATTTCATGAAAAGGAAGGCAGTGTGAGCATCAACATAGATGCTAGAGGCATTTAAGAAGGAAAAGCTTCAAAGGATGACTGATTCTAGACGAGAAACACAATTGCATATAATATTAACAGCCAAATGAAAGGATGTCATAATTCAATTTTCTCAAAATATTAGTAAAGAGTAACAAAGATCATATGAATATAAAAAGTTGAAAACAAATACAGAAATAGTAATACATGCAGCCTCAATTCCATAACATGCATTTATTCCACACTAAGGTCAACTAGACAAATGATACACAAGATTCTCGTTTTTGCAAGGAGGATGCTAGAGTTTTCAACAGATCGATGTTGTTAAAGAAGGACAATGGGAACTGGAACAACACACTGTAAACAATTCACAGAACAACTCCAGAACAACAAAATCCCAAATCTAATGTTTAGAAAAGAGTCAAGTAAAGCAACTGCATTGATATTGTGAATATTTAAATACTTTTTTTCCTGCTTAATTGACATGCAATCCCGCCCCCCCCCCCCGAGAAAGACTGACCAGTTTTCTTGGGCAGTACCCACTTGGCCCTTTTCTGCCTAGAAATATGCGTCATTTAGGATAATAAAATAGATAGAAAACAAAAGCTAATCAGCTGTTAGCCTAGTGGCAAGTGCCTGGTTTCTAAGAAGAAGTCATAGGTTCAAGCTTTTTATGGATATGATTCCACTTTTTTAACAGAATGTATCCCCATAACGGACAGCAGTTTTAGGGTGACCTACCCCATTTTGGCGGCGGTTACAATCCAATCTGACCACCCGGTCTAGTCCAGGTTTTAGAACATGGCCTCACCTTATCAACAACACCATACTGCCATAGATCATCACCACAATGGTTTCAGCCTACTGTATCTCAGAACTAACCCATGAGCAACCCTCCATAGGATGGGTCTAGGGCTGCACACAATTCAATTTAGAATCAATTTATTGAATCGAATCGGATCGAATAATTCAATTTCAATTTTCGGTTCCGATCAATCGAATCGTTCTATATCGAATTGAATTGATTGATCGAATCGATTTGAATATATATATATATATATATATTCATCCACATTTTTCACTGGGGAACTACATTTGACTCTCACCTTGCAATGGCCCACCAGATCTTTGGATCAGGTGAGGTCAAGAACTTAACCTTAGGGTTTTCATGAGGTGACGCACCACGTGGATGGTCCAGATTTTGGGACAACTTCATGTGTCAGAAGTTCGCACGACCCGTCATGTGAACCCGTGTTCACAAGAGCACCACTTAGATGGGACCCTGGAAACAGCAGCTGAGCAACGTGAGTGGGACGCTGACCGTGAGGCCTACCTCTATGCATGCGTTACATATCTACGTCGTCCATCTATTTTCCCAGATCATTTTCTAGGATGGGCCCAAAAATTAAACAAATCCAAATCTTAGGTGGTCCACACCACAACAAACAATGGCAAATGTGAAATGACCATTAAAAACTTTTTTTGGGCCACAAAAGTTTTGGATCAAGCTGATATTTGTGTTTTCCATTCATCAAGGTCTATGTGACCTTATCAACAGGTTGGATGGAAAATAACATCATGGTGGACCCTAGGAAGTTTTTAGTGGTGGGCTTTCAATGACCAATGTTTCCTGTGGTGTGGTCCACCTGAGATTTTTATCTCCTTTATTTTTAGAACCATGCTAGAAAATTATCTAGGAAAACAAATGGCAGCATAGATATACAATGCATGCATCGAGGTGGGACCCATGGTTAGGGTCCCACCCACATCGCTACTCCCAACCAAGTCGCGCCCGACGCTACACAGGAGAGCAAAATCCTCTACTCGACTTTAGGGTTGCCTCGGCCTCTCCCTCTCGTCTCTTACTTTTTCGTTCTCTCTCTCTCTCTCTCTCTCTCTCTCTCTCTCTCTCCACTAAAAATCCCACCCCTCCCTCTCATTCTCTCTGCTCTTCTCCTCCTCCACTAAAAATCCCACATCTCCCTCTCATTCTCTCTGCTCTTCTCCTCCACTAAAAATCCCACATCTCTCTCTCTCTCTCTCTCTCTCTCTCTCTCTCTCTCTCTCTCTCTCTCTCCATTTTTCTTCCACCATGTCAGATTGGTGTATTACGAATTTGGTATTTAGTGTTATTTCGAATTTGGGATTTAGGGTTATTTTGAATTGGGGATTAGAGGTTTTTACGAATTTGAGGATTTTACAAACCTCGATGAAGCAAGAACGCAAATATCAACTTGATTGAGACGAGGTGGGTCACAACACACGAAAACGGTGGGGATTGGCCGCTGGCCCACCGTGATGTTTCGTTGTCATCCAACATGTTCATAGGGTCATACAGATCCAGATGTAGGGAAAATACAGGGATCAGCTCGATCAAGAAAATTCAATGTAGTAATTATACAATTTGTACTTGCCCAATTTTGATAAAACGTTATATAATAAAAATGCTCCAGTGCTCTCAAAGCATTATAAGTTATAGTGTTCCTAGTTGCATTGTTTCTCTCAGATAGTTTAATTGATCGATTTGAACTGTTCATTAAGTTCAGGATTAATCCTGATAATTATGATATTCAATTCACAGTATGCGGAAAATCGAATCGAATTGAAAAATCCACCAATTCAATCTTATATCAATCCTAAAAAATTGGAGTCAATTCAATTTCAATTCGAAATTTCAAATTTGAGATCAATTCAATTTCAAAATTTTGGGATCAATTCAATATCAATTTCATCCAAAATCGAATTGATCGAAACGATGTGGAGCCCTAGATGGGTCCAACCTTTATGATCCTTGAATTCACCATTCAACACTAGACATGAACATCTCAAAGACTAAGTCATGCATGTGGAAGTAGGAAATGAGTACAGATTATGATATGCGAATGGCTAATTAAATCAGTATATTAGTTTGATAATCTCCATGCTTAGCGGACACATTAGGCACATTAACCATTCGCAATGTGCCCTTTGTGCATAGCATGTGCTATAGTTGTGTTAAGGTGAAAAAGTGGAGCTTGACCATGCTGCCATGTGAGTCATGTTGTTAATCATGTATCGGCAGGTTCCCTGCTATTTTGTTCAGCCAACTACTTATGCATGGTCTTTCATGCGCATCAGTGCTCATGGTTCTGAATGTCAGCATCATGTCGGTGTATCAGCCCGGCGGAAAAATGATACGATACGATGTCGCATATTGGGATCGGGACCGTATCGGGGTCATATCACAACCTGTATCAGTCAGAAATTTTTTTGTAAAGCAAAATAATATGGAAAAATAAGAAAAAAAATGAAATATCCTAGAATCTATCATTTTTTTTTTGTATTTTGACCATGTATTCAATGGTGTATCGGACCATTCTTTGATGAGAATGTTGTTTGTCGATTTGACTTGTTGAAGGTCGACTAAATGGGCCCTAATTAAACACAAATCAAGAACGATTTGGTGAACAATGGCCCATTACATTAAAATACAACAAAAAGAAGATGAAAAAATAAAAAAGAAAGTGAAGTTTACCGTTTTTTCCGATAATGGTCCACTTTACTTTGATTTGTCAAATTCCATTCAAATCATTTGTTTTGATCCCAAAACAGGTCGAGATCTAGCTTAAAATAAGTTTGTAAGCTTCTTCCATGGTTTAAATGAAGAGGAAGAAAAGACGTGTGAAAATTTGAAGAAAAAAAAATTCAAAATTGGGCTTTTATGGGTGTATCGGCCCGTATCGGCCAATACCAATATAGGTCAGTTTTTTTGCATCGGACTGATACGACCCCATATCGCGTATCGGCTCGAGCCGATATAAATACGATATGGTCATATCAACCGATACGATACCGATATTCATATCCATGTCAGTGCTTTTTTGCTAATCTGTTTGCCTAGAAATAGATGATCCTACTTTGTCTGCTCACCTGTTGGGGCGTGCATGTAATAGTATCACTGGGGATGAGCACTGTTTGGGACAATTTTGACTGGTGTCAATGTAAATCTACCACATCCACTTCCAACTTCCAAGTGTCTGGGTAAAAGAGGAAAGTTGATGTCTGGTGGGTTGTTGATGGTACAACTTTTGCCAACTGAACATTTAAAAGCCAACCACGAATTACTGGGAGAAAGGTTATGATGAAAATGATGTTGTTGTTTCTATTGTCGATAGTGCTTGAATCCATATCTAGACTAACCAATCAACCCTTATCAACAATTGTTGACATGTTCATGCCTCCACACATGTTCCATGGAAGAAAAAAAAAAGACATCTAGACCATGGCCCAATGTAAAAACAATGTGTGGTGGAACTCAACCTTCAGATCTCCCATCACCTAGCCTTTGGTTTCATGGCCTGTACCTTTTCTCAATCTTTGCCAATCAATTAATACTTACTAAGTTGCTAATGCCCTTTCATGATAGGCCACTCTTAGCCAGTTGTCCTTATTTTAACCGATGCCCAACATGGTGGCAGGAGGCTAACATCAAAACCAAATGCCATCCATCCACCAAAATGTCAAATGTGAATTTTTTCCTCATTTCCCGCACAACATCCCTCCTATGCACTCCCATTCTAGGCCTTCCCCCTCGCTACCCTAAGAGTATGGAGCCATTGAAATGATCATTATCCACCACTCAACATGAAACAATCCAACTAATCCGTTTTATTTGTGAGTTGTTTACTCCGTAAAATCCTGCTATTTCTAATACCTGGCAGTCTGCTCGTGTTACACCAATACTCAAAAGAAGACAGGTTACACCAATACTCAAAAGAAGATAGACACTCAATTTAGCACAACAACACTCTTGTTTCTGGTAACTTGCTTTTTTTTTATTTTCTTTGAGTGGGATGTTAAGCTTTTCCATCATCTTGGTGCTTCTTTAATAAATCTCTGTTTTTTTTTTAGAGGTAACCTAAACTTTTATTAAGAAAGTTTGCAAAAGCAAGCAAAGAAAACTATATGAATTCAGTTAGATATAATTGCATCACTTTGATTGACATCACATAGTTTTGTCCCCTAAACAATAGAAAACTAGATGCATAGAATTTTTGTAACGTTTTGGGTTCTGAGTAATCATGTCATTTAACATCTCCTGAAGTTTAAGTGAACAATCACACCATTTTCCGAAAGTTTCCCCGATGTTTCCCTCAGACTGGATACAGGCAATATTACCCACTGTTTCCAAACAATATTTTTGCATCCCCCAAGGGTGCAATACATAATGAAATACCAATAGTTCAAGCACAAGTCATTAGTGAACAATTAACGTCGCCATCAAAGTTGGCAGCAAGCAGCATCAGGATCTAATCCCATATGCATGGCTGATCTTGGACATGCTCATTTCCAAAATTTAGCAAAAATTTCTAAGACAAGCAATCGAAGATATTCCTCAAAATGCCCTATAGGCATAGATAGCCACAACCTTTAAATACCCTAGGATTGTCCTTGATAATTAAGGAACAACAAAGAAGGAAATGATGGTTTGAAACTGGTAGCTAAGTGACTCTAAAAATGTTTTATCCTACACTCTTCACCAAACTTTGAGCGTCAGAAGCTAAATTTTGTGTTTGATGATATATGCATCATCGCCTTAAGGATAAACGTTTCATTTTCCATATAGGGAGACAGGCAAACAAGACTGTGGATGCACTTGCAAAAGAAGATCTTGGACGTGAGGCTCTTTGTAAAGGGAATCCTTTCTCACTTTGATTTTCTCTCAAAAAAGAAAGTGGCGATCAATTATTGAAACAATCAGGTTTGTCCAAATCATTGTTATTAATGTGATTTACCAAGGACTTCTCTATAAATAATGACCTTATTCAACAAATAAGGTAGGTGGCTCACAAAAGGGTCTGAGACTGTCCAACACAAAGTAATGGACTAAGAATTCTCTCTTGTTGGTCTATTTGCTAAACATTAGCCCTTCTAAGGTTAATGGGCTAGGATTTGTTTTAGAGGACAGCTTTTGAAGGATTGGATTTCCGGCGTCAATTTGGCCGATGTGGAAACAAGTTTGCCAACAAGACCGTCGATAGAAATGTTATTTCATAGAGTTAAGGGCTATATGTCAACATGGGGCTCTCAAGGATTCTATTGTTTGAGATGGGACGAGGTGTGTTTGCCTATAGCAGAAGGCTGAGCCGGTATTCGGATGCTAGAGCCCATGAACATGGCGCTATTGGGAAAACGGCAGTGGAGGTTTGGGACAGAAGATGGTAGGCTTTGGAGAGAATTCTTGGAGCATAGATATAGTCTGGAAGCAGGGGGATGGGAAACTAAAAAGTCATCATTATACCGCGCGTCAGCCATATGGAAAGACATCCAGAGGGCCCATAGATTATTCAGTTTTCTCCTTGGGGAAAGGAGACCGTATCAGATTCTGGGAGGACACGTGGTGCGATGCGAGACCCCTCAGTGATACTTTTCCAAGGTTAGCAGCGAAATCTACGCCTAACATTACAGTGGGTCAATGCTATTCTTTTGAAGGAGGGGGAGTGTGGTGTCCCCCTTGCAAGAGGGGTCTTTCAGACGTGGAAAGTAAAGATCTGATTAGTTTGCTTAACCTCCTCCAAGTTTACCGTCTCGATCCAGTTTCTTCCGACTCATTGGTTTGGACGAGGTCAGCTTCCGAATCCTTCACGATTAAATCTTATTACAATTGCATCCGGCCTTCTCGCTCTTCTTCCGAGTCCCCCCATCCTTTCCATTTCTGGTCTTATGGAGCGCCCCCTAAGGTATCTTCTTTCATTTGAACAGCGGGAAGAAAGAGAATTTTAACTATAGACAACCTGTAAAGGAGGGGGATGATCCTCCCGAACGTTTGTCTTTTGTGCATGAGATGCGAGGAAACAATAGATCACCTTCTGATCCACTGACCCTTTACCTCCCAGCTGTGGAGTCATTTTTTTTTGCCTCTTCGACATCAGCTAGTTAGCCCCCCTTTCAGTTCCTCAGCTTATGTGGGCTTGGCATCATGATTCTGAATGTCAGTATCGGTCAGCATATCAACCCTGCGGAAAAATGATACGATACAGCATCGCATATCGGAATTGGGCCCGTATCGGCCTGTATCAGACCGTATCGGTCAGAATTTTTTTTTTTTAAGTAAAAAAAATATGAAAAAAATAAAAAAAAAAGGATAAAATGAGATATTCACGAATCTATCATTTATTTGTATTTTGACCATGTATTCAATGGTATATCGGACTATTCTTTGGTAAGAATGTTGTCCTGAAGGGTTGACTTTTTGTAAGTTCTAGTGTTAATTTTTTCTTTATATAAACTATTGATATATGTCATAAATTGATATCATATATTGCTAATAGTCTAATATGTCCAAGAAGTATCACTACTCAGTACTCACTAGTCTATAACAATGTAAGTACAGAAAACTATAAATAATTAGTACTTACCAATTTCCTTAAATGTGAATAATAAAACATTTAAAATAACATTTTCATTTCCAGCCATCTCAACAAATACAATTATACAATAATGGTCACTCTACAATCTGCACAAGATACAAATTTTAGGTGGACCATTAAAAACAGTAGGTTATGGGCCACAGGAAACAGTGGTTATGGACCATTATAATTTAAGGTGGACCATGTCACAGGATACAAATTTCAGGTGGACCATGTTACAAGAAACAATGGTTATGGACCATTAAAAACAATGGTTATAGACCATTAAAATTTCAGGTGGACCATGTCACAGGATAAAATTTCAAGTGGACCATGTCATAGGAAACAATGGTTATGGACCATTAAAAACAATGGTTATGGACCACAGAAACATTGGTTATGGACTATTGAAATTTCAAGTGGACCATGTCACAGAAAACAACTGGTTATGAACCATTAAAAACAGTGGTTATGGACCACAGGAAACAGTGGTTATGGACCATTGAAATTTCAGGTGGACCATGTCACAACATACAAATTTCATGTGGGTACAAAAAATCAGACATATCTTAATCTTAGGTGGACCATAATGAGAGATGTCTTGAATGTGGAAGCCACCTCTAACATTTATTGTATATCCATGCCATCCATTCTTTTTGCCAACTCATTGGTGGCTCCAAAGATGTTTTTAATGATAGACATCCAATCACCACAGTTTCATGTGGTGTGGTCCACTTGAGATTTGGATCTACCTCATTTTTGCACTCATGCCATAAAATGATTTGGCAAAATGGATGGACAGGCGTCCAGCAATTGGCATGTGGGTGAGCCCTAACCGTGGGGCGCACCCCATATATGTTTTATATGCATGATGTTCATCTATTTTGCCAGCTTCTTTTTGGGCACGGTCCTAAAAATGAAGCAGAAGCAAATCTCAAGTGGACCACACCACAAGAAAAAAAAGTGATCATCGAACGCCCACATTACTAGTTTCTAGGCCCACTGTATTGTTTATTTGCAATCCAACCCGTTGATAAGGTCGCACAGACCTGCATGCAAGGGAAAAACACAAATAACAACATGATCCAAAGTTGTGGCCCCAAGATGCTTTTAACGGTGGAAATTCAATCCCTACAGTGTGGTCCACTTGGATTTGGATTCCCTTCATTTTAGGGACCATGCCCTAAAATGAGTTGGAAAAACTAATGGACAGCGTGGATATACAAAACATACATCAAGATGGGCCCCACGGGTGCAAGTGCACGAAGCAATCATACCCTCCGAAGTATTTAAAAAAAAATTTAGTGAGTTTTCAAGAGGAGAGAGAGAGAGAGAGAGAGAGAGAGAGGGAAAATGAAAAAAAAAAAGAGAGAGGGAGAGGAAAAAGACGAGAGGGAGAGATGCGAGAGAGAGAAGATGAAGATGGTGCGGCCGTGCAGCCCCTGCCACAATATCGAAGAAGAAGACGTCAGGTCAGTTTTTTTTTTTTCTTTTCACTTTTTTTTTCCCTATTGCTTCACCGTTTTTGCAACGAAAATCGATTAAAACAAAAATCCGTAAAAATTTGCAAAAAAAAAAAAAAAAAATTTGATTTTCTATCTTGCGCTGCCATTTTTTCGATTTAAATTATCGAATCGTATCACGATTAGATCGAGTCGTATTGGCCCGACCAATATGCATACCCAATATCGGACCCGATACGGCTCGTATCCACCGATACGACCCGATAAGGTACAACGGATACCGATACGACCGATACGAGGCCGTATCATGTATCGTATCGATCCGATACGGATACAATATACCCATATCAGCCGATACGATACCGATTTTGAGATCCATGCTTGGCATGGAGTTCTGCTAGATAAAATCAAGATGAAAGTGTGGCGTCTAATCGCAATGCCAGTTATGTGAAACATTTGGCTGGAACGTAATGCGCGATGCTTTGAGAATAAGTCTAAATCCTTCCATCAGGTGATAAGGAAGGTCAAGAGGGAGATCATTGAGTGGGCTACTAGGCAGTTTGTTCTAAGATCTGAATGTAGTTAGTTCTTTTTTGGAATTGTAGCTTTCTTTGTTTTCTTTTCTTTGCTTGTCTCTGGCAAGCTTTTGCAATAAAATTCATTCATAACTCTTCAAAAAAAATAGGGGATGTAACTCATAAGAGATAAGAGTCTCTAGCTTCGGTTCGGCAAATTTCCAGCGTGGAGGTTTTCTTGTATAGTCTGCCGTTTAATTTATTGTATTCTCGTGTTTTGGTTAATATATTTTCCATTTTCACCATTCAAAGAAAAAGATTAACGATTCATTTTAAACACCCTACGAGATAATAAGAAAGAGGAATCTCATGGAAATACAATGGAATAAGGTTTGATCCTATTCATGAAGATTCCGTAAATATCCCATTCCAAAAATCGAAAGTTTGAAACAATTGGGACTTTTTCGGAGAACATTGGAAGAGACCACCATGATCAGCCATCAAAAAAAAATTGCTAAGATCCTAGAGCCCTTCCAAAAGACAATTAGTTTGGCTTCATTGGAATCCTTGCCTCCTATAGGCCAAGAGAACACAACAACCATGATGTATTCATCATCACAAATCAAACCACCAACCCCAAAAGACTAGGATACAGAAAAAACACCATCAAACTGTAGTTTGCAAGCGCCTCTAAAGAGAAAAGAGTATGCAAACTCCAACAAGTGAAGTCTTCCACTAAGCCTCCGAATCCAACAGCTTGCTCTTTCTTAATCCTCAAACATCCAACTATAAACCATTAAACAACATCCCTAGCAAACCGTGCACTCATCTTAAACCAAAACTGATGGCTAAAAGCTTGAAACCCTTAGGAAAGCCTACACAAGTGACTATAATCTAGCCCATAATAAGGCACAAGGACTCTGCGGGACCACTCAAAACTCATCAGAAAAATCCAAGTGCCAAATTTCATATGGGCAGCAATCTGATTGCCACCCACACGTAATTGGCATATCAGGGCCCACCGGAGACTATCAGTGCCACAGATTTGATCAAGTATGCGAGGGTGACAATCCACTTGCCACTCGTTGTCAACATCTTTTCGTATACTCCGCATAAATCCTCAAGATCCTTGGGACAATTGTGAGAGAGATTCGGCGGCTAGGCTGCAATTTGATTGTCCCTAGGAATAAAATAGTCATTTTCCCTTTCCATGTGGTGAAATTATAAAAAAATACCACTTATCAAACCTACCCAAAGGTGCCATGTGTCTTCCAAGCCAACCGCAACCCTCCACATGGAATGTTTGCCCTTAAAGCTCACACTTATTACCAAAAATACTATGCCTTTATCTATAAATAAGCCCTCATTTTACACACACTTCACTCTACACTTGGTTGCTTAAGGAGAGAGTAAGAGTAAGAGTTAAGAGTGAGTGTGGGAAGAGAGAGTGAGAATAGACTGAGGATAGAGAGAGAGAGAGAGAGAGAGATCACCTATCCAAGCCTTCAAACCTAGTCTCTTCAAGCATCCAAGCCACCTCAAGCGGTTCAAGTTGATCGGAATAGGGTTGATATTTGATATCCACAATCATCTCCTCTTAAGGGTGTCGTAGCTCTCTTCTCATCCTCCCACATCTCCCCATGCACGAGCGGCAATCCGGCCATCTATTTTTATTTTCTTTCTTTATATTGCACATCGCCCTTCTCATACATCCCCCGCTTACTATTCAAGTGACTCTTGGGTGTATGCTCTACACCTAGCCGAATCCCCGGATCTCAGTGTATCAAAAATCAAGTGTCGCTTGATTTTGCCCTTAATTTTATTTGTTCATTAGTTCACTAATTTGTTTTTTCTTTCATTTTTCTTTTGCAACTACTATTTGCTCGGGTTCTTACCTAGGTTCAGACATCGCGATCTCCCTAGTAGTAGCTCGAGTCGAGTAGTGGTTCTCTAGTCAGTTTCTGAAGTTGTCTGCATCTGGCCAATTAGATAGATCAAGATATCCAGAACCACGAAAATCCCTAAAAATCCTAAAATCCCATAAAGTAGAAACCGTAAGTAAGTGTGGGTGAAGAAGGGTGCCTAACCCTTCTCCATTACTTAGGTCCTTACCTAGAATCTCCAGCCGCAAACCATATCTAGGAGTCATCTTAGTTGGAGAATCTCTAATTCCCCAACCCAAGGTGATTCTAAGGTGTCTAACCAACCATAGATTATAGGCTTTTATTGACTAGTGGCGACTCCAAGTCTTTCAAACAAAACATTTCGAGTCCATACCATACCCATTCTAAAACCAAGGTTGACACAGAAACGCACACGCCTCAGTAGTGCGCACGCCCGCCCCACGCAAAGAGCATATACAGATTTTCCCTTCCTAGGTGGATTGTTTTTATGAGTTCAAGGGGCCCTACAAAGTCCTTGTGCCTTATTATAGACTAGGTTGTGTTCAGTTGGGTAGGCTTTCCTAAGGGTTTCAAGCTCTCGGCCATTGATTTTGGTTCAAGATGAGTGCACAGTTTGTTGGGGTGGTTTATAAGCATTTCTGGAGGTATGGGTGATCTCTCTCTCTCTCTCTCTCTCTCTCTCTCTCTCTCTCTCTCTACTATTACTCTCTCTCTCTCCTTAAGCAACCAAGTGTAGAGTCAAGTGTGTTTGTAGAAATGAGAGGGGGAGAGCCTATTTATGGAGAAGGGCATAGTCTTTTAGTAATAAAGTATGAATTATAAAGGCAAACATGCCATGTGGAGGGTTGTAGTTAGCTGGGAGACATGTGGCACCTTCGGGTAGGTTTGATAAGTGGTATTCTTTGTAATCTCACCACCTGGGAAGGAAAATGATCATTTTACTCCTAAGGCGGCAATTGAACTGTTGAATCTTTCTCACAGCTGTCTTGGACATCTTGGGGATCTATGCTCAGTGTACAGAATGATGTTGCCAGCGAGCGGCAATCGGATTGCACCCTTTTTCAAACTTGCATACTTAATTAAATCTACGACACTAATGGTCTCTGGTGGGCCCTGATATGCCAAATAGGTATGGACAGCAATTAGACTGGATAAGTGCATTAAATTCCTTGAACATCAATTCCAATGTGACACATCTTGAACATGAGTTCCTTTCAATTCCTTTTTAGTTATCACCAATGTGATATTGGTGAACTTAAGTCTCTACAGCAATTTTCAAAAGAAGACTGCTATTTTCAAAAGAAGACTGCTAACAGAAGCACCGGACTCTTTTTTCCAGATTTTGACAAGATACTGCAATTGGATAGCTTTAATGATACATCACGCCTGTCCAATTTTTTTTATTTTTTATTTTTAAAAGTGATGATTTTATTGAAAGCCGCAAAGCAGCAAAAAGCCACAAAAGAAAACACCAAAAACAAAACAAAGAAAAGAAGCAAAAACTAAAGCAAAGGAAAAGAAACAAAAACAAACAAAAAACGAGAAAAGTGCACGCTAAGCAGCCCAGTCTCTGAACAGGACCAAAACTCTAGAAAACACTCCCGCAACTGAGAGAGAAGAATTCCTAAAACACCGGTTGTTGTGCTTAGCCCAGATGGCTCACATTACAGCAAGAAGGAGAACTCTCCACTTTCTGGTCCCCAAAAGACTTCCTGAATCCCCATGCCAAGAACTAAAAAGGCCCTCGATACCACTTGGCATAACTCAAGAAGTCAAACGTAAGAGACCGATAAATTCCTCAAACTGTAGATGTGAAAAATTTCTACAAAACATGGGGTTCCAACTTCCCCCATTCTCAGAAGAGCAGAAACACTCTTTAATAGTGACATTTTGGTTCACAGAAATAACAAACAAAGCTAGAAACGAATCGGCCAGTGATCTACTGCCATGCCAGATATTCAACCACAATCTCTCTCTCTCCTTTACCCACGGAGAAAGAAATTCTATCAAACATTGCAGTGCCGGTTTTGGCCATTCCTTTCCACACAAAAGAGGCCCGATAGAGAGAAGATTGCTTAGTCCACCATCCAGTTGAAGAAACACCATATTTAGCAGCCACAATTTGACACCACGGACTATCTTCCTCACTCCCGAATCTCCATACCCACTTGCCAAGAAGGGCTTCATTAAACAGCACAAGATCTTTGATGTTTGCCCCTCCATTCTCATAAGAAGAACAAAACTCTTTCCAGTTTAAGAGTGGAAATTTCCCACCACTAGAACTACCCTGCCAAATAAAGCATCTTCTAAGCTTATCAATTTTGATAATTACAGATTTAGGGCATCTAAAAAGAGACAAAATAAACCGGGAGATTAGATAGGGAAGCTTTAATGAGGTTTAATCTCCCTCCCAACAATAAAAGGCCGAGCTTCCACGAGTAGCGTTTTCATTCCATTCTTTCAATGATTTTGTCCCACGGAACTAAGGGAGGTTTGCCTACGCAGAGGGCCAATCGCAAATCGAGAGTAAGGAGGTGACTTACCCAAAGGATTCTGCCAACACAGAACACTCTTCTATTTGAAGGTTGATACCAAAAAATTCAGATTTAGACAGATTTATTTTCATACCTGAGACCACCTAAAACCAGGAGATGGTCATACTTAAGAGAGCCACCTGAATTTCATCTGCCTCACAGAACAAGAGGGTGTCATCTGCAAATTGCAAGTGCGAGATTGGGAAGCTGAAATTTTCCACTGAAAAACCTCTGAATAATCCTACTTGTTGGCCTCGAGAGAGCATGCCACTAAGCGCCTATGTGACCAAAACAAACAAAAAGGGGGAAAGAGGATCTCCCTGACGAAGGCCCTTGGACGACCTGAAAACCCCAAAAGGAGAGCTGTCTGTCCAACTTTTACATCACACTCATAAAAATCTTGAACCCGTATCTGGTAAAACTCAACTTATCCGGACATGCAAGAGGCATATAGTTGATGACTGTTTGACTGAACAGATGACGCATTGTTTCTTCTTTACACATCATACATCTAACCAGGACTGTCTACTCTTGAGAGTTGAAATCCGTACATGTAAAAATTTGTCCACCACAACCAGCCAACAGAATGCATCTCATTAGGCTCTGAACCATCCAAAGCCTTAAGAAAGGGTGAAGGAAGCTAGATAGAACAATTACAAACAGCTTCACATGACGATGCAAGAAGAAAGGTGTGTGGCCAGCAGAGCTGGAGACATTGAGAAACCTTTAGCTCCTTTTGTGTCAGTTTTCTGGTTTCCAGGCCTCATTCATCTTATATCTGCTTATGTTTCAAACCAGACAGAATTTGGTGCCTCTAAATGAGATGTCCCATTGTAGAAGCATTTAACTCAAGCTTCTTTGCAAGTTGTAAAGCATGGTATAAAAGCTTGTACACATGCCACTGAAATTACAAACATTCTATTCAAAATCATCTATAAGGGCAAAGAGGAGTACAAGCGTAAAACATGCAAGATGCGTCTCTTTTTGTTAATAAAAAATATCAATGCACCTCAATGGCACAGTCATCATTTCTGATCCCTGTGATATTTCCATTTTCCCCTTCAGATCGGTACGAAGATAGCTGAATCCGGCTGCAGTTGGCTACAGGGGGGCTAGTAGTTATGTATAAAAAATAACAAACGCATACAAGAAAAGCATACTGCAGCCCAAAAATAATGACAAGGCACAGCATACAGGCATCATAACTGGCAACATTTAAATGTGCAATAAACATACCTTTGTAGGATTGTTGTAACAGAAGGATAAATGAACACCATAATCTCTAAAGTATTCGGGGTAAAAGTACCACTAACCTCCAGGGAAGGATGATTCACGTGCAGTATTCTTAGTCTTTGGACTGTTTCTTTTTTGGTTATAAGCAGGTAGGCTAGTAGACTTCATTTCTGGTGGGATGAAATGACCTTTAGGTCCATCAGAAGAGTGAATCTTTGGCTCAATCTTCTCTAGCCTAGCATTTATTTCTTTCACCTGCAGTATGAGGTGGAAGTGAAAATTAAGGCAAATAACTAATAGAACAAACCCAGAGCTTCTTTATTTTCTCTGAATAGCACTGATGTAAATATCTATAATTTATCATATGTCAATGCAAACTAACTATTACAAAGATATATCCAGACCATGTACAATTTAAGGTCAAATAGAAAGGCAGTACAAGAGGAGAACGTTTGATCCCTTGATGATTACCAAAGATGTAGGAAGATGATGACGCTGCAATTCTTCACGGAATTGAGGTCCAACTTGCGTGTACATCTCCTGGAGGAAGGGGGGAAAGCCACAGTTAATCAAGTAAACTGGTGCCCTGCCTTTCAACAATTTAGCACATCAGTTAACAAGCCAATCAGAAACTATGCTAGGATAAGTAACACCACATGTTAGAGTGTTAAAAAGACTTTAAAACCACATAAAACTTCCACTGACTGCATCCATTTAAAATGGCAATGGGCAGAATCAAATTATTGCTGCAAATAAGGAATCCATATATTGCTGCATTTGTAACTTACAGAAGCCATCATTACTTCTTTATAAACTCACAAGGAAGAACTTGGAATCCCAGAATATACAATATGGTCATCAATGCACTTCAAGAAAAGCTTTTCAACTATCTAGTTTATTATAGAACAGAAAAGAAAAGGAACACCCATGGAACCACCACCAAGGACAAGGAATTTAATCAAAAGCCTCATCCCAGTCTATGCTTTTACCCAATCTATCGTCAATTCCAAGTTTGTCTAGAATCTTGATTGAATTTTGCATGCATATCCAAGATGGTTATGGCAATCAACACAAGAACTTCGGTCCTTGCACACAACGTTTGCAGAGATAAGAAAAGGCCTTTCGAGAGAAAAAGAAAATCAATGATCATCACTAACCTCAATGCACAAAGTAGCCGCTTCCCTGACACCATGATTTGAGTCATTCAACAACTGCAAAACCTGACAATTCAAAATACACTTACTATGACACTGGAATTTTGCCCTACAAGGAAAAACCACATAAGAAAATGCATAGCTTTTCCAACCCAACGATCAGGTAGTAGACATACAGGAGGAAGTAGAACACGTTGAAGAGGAAGCTCAGTAGATGCAAAAAGACCAATTGCTGATGTGACAGTGCGTGCAAACTCTTCACGGACTCTCCAGCTCTTGTGTGCCCATGCATAACTGCCAGCTCTTTCAACAATGATCGTTGGTGAAGAGACCTAATTCACATGCAAACACTCAAAGTTTCACTTCATTTTTCCTTCTTCAAAAATAATCAACAGAAAACAACACCTTGGCCAACACAAACCCAACTCCACCGGGATTTGAATAACCGAAAACACACACACAAAACCCAAGACACGAAATGCATTTGGATGTAACCCCAACAGCAAGGAGAACAAATAATTATTCATTCCACTTTTTCTTTTTCTTTTTTGGAGGGGAGGCAAGGAAAACCAGAACCTCATTACTCAAATTTATAAATCCTTCAATCCGGCTGGAACGCAAGTGCCATAGGATCGAGTAAATTCAGTGGTGTAATAGAATAATCAGCTTGTGCATGGGCATACCACTCAAGATAACCAAGACATTATTTGAGCCAGAGTCTCATCATCGGTGACTCAGCATGGAAAAAAAAAAACTTCCTGCCCATCTTTCTGGGAATACCCCGAGACAACAACAGTCCGATCAGAAACAACCCGTTAATTTAGGGTACACGTGAATCCCCACCCAAATTGAGCCAACCAGTGGTTTTTCACATCATAATTTGTAACATGGCCATTCAGGCAGTAGATGTCGTTAGCTCCAAATCGCGAGTAGAATTGTTTCATATCCTACTGTTAAAGGGAAAAGAAACTACCAAGAAATCCTACTACAAATGCCGCTGCTTGAAATCCATTGAACTTGCATTTGCTAACGAACCCCAAAGCCCTAATCCTAAAAAACAGTACCAAATTACCAATCCTAAAGCCCTAAATTTCTAAACCCACCACCAAATTATCATCCGCTTTATCCAGAATTTGCAGAAGAATAAAAAAAATGCACAACCGCACTAGTGCGAATTCCCCAAGAAATCATTAAAAACACAACCGAAAGTCTTGTAGGGATCTTTCTAGGATTCTTCCTACCTCCATGAGCGTGAGCAACAGCCGCCGTGCTGCGTCCCGCACTGGCTGCTTCCCGTCCCCCAGCCTCTCGACGGCGGCGGGCACGAGCGCATTGAAATGCAGTTTCAGATGCTCCCCTGACAGCACAGCAGCAGACGCCAGCGCCTGCAGCGAACCTTGCGAGACCCTGAAGTTGTTGTCTTTGAGGAGATCCATGCAGCAGTCAACCAGGGCGGTGACTTCCGAAGACGACAGGCTCTTCCTGGAAGCTTCTAGAAGCTGGTGGAGGCGCTCCACTCCGGCCATCCGCTCCTTCGTGTCTTTGGCACGCGCCAGTTCCAGAGCCTCCTCCATTGGTGGAAGCTAGGGTTAGGGTTAGCGTTTTGGATCTAAGTTTAGGGTTAGGGTTTTGGATCTGAGACAGAGAAAGAGAGAGGAAGAAAACCGGGAAGAAGGGAAGGAGAGAAGTCGAGAAAAGAGGAGGGTAATATGATAGTGGAAAAACCAGAAAGTTCGGTAGATTTGAAGGAAGTGAGGATTTGAGTGATGAGGATTGGTAAGTCTACTCGAGCGCTTGGGATGAAGAGTGACTATCTCCACACAAGTGCCAACGTGGCATTTTTAACAAATCACGGACGTCCATCAGGCTCATCACACTGATATTATATCCTTATCAAATTCTAGATTCTTTATAATTTCTGAACAGGCTACTTTGAACCGAAGCCTTTTAGAATTTTTATCTAACCGTTCATTTTTTTATACATATTTGAATGATCTAATAAGTAGAGAAGACATTTTATTTTTTCAGAAATATGGCTGATATTCTTGCTACACTATGAATGGTTCATAATGATCATACGGATTCTAGGTTGGCTTTGTTGCTGAGAAGAATTTCGTAACTCACGCGAGCGATTTCACTTGGTATTCCCAAAGTTATTTACCATGAGATTAACCCTGACGTTTATAAAATTTACGGGACGATGCCACTTTGCTCTGGGAGTGAGGGAAGGGAGATTTTGGGGAGGGTGTTGTATGTCTGCGGGGAGGCGTACATTGCCTACTGAGTCGTTCCCAGTTTTGCTGAGTGGGGACACTGATCGGCGGTTCAGGTTGTTTCCTTTGTGGGTAATGCAAATTGCACTCACGCTAGTAATTACGTGACAATTCAGAACACGTGTGCGAGATATAAGCCATTTATTAGATGACTCGCAGGCATCAACAAATAATAGCCGTCCATTGTCTAGTGGACCACGGTTGTTTCTAGAAGTTGGGCAATTTTCATTGGCCACCCCATTACTTGTGCATGTGGGCCCAGTGGAAACTGTCATAATTTGGAATCGGACTGCGTGCAGAGTAAACTCTGTTGGTCCACCTAGAATGCATGTGCTTTATCTATGCCGTGGAAATACCTTTTCAGCTCATTTTAGTGGTTGAGCCCAAAATTTAAGCATATCCAAAGACCATGTCACAGTAAACAATGGGAATAATGATTTCCACGTTTAAAACCTTCCTAAGCCCCACAGTAACATTTATTTGCCATCCAACCTGTTCATAAGAACGCGTGCATATGGATGAAGGGAAAACACAAAATCAACTTGGTCCAAAACTTTTGTGCCCTCTGAGATATCTTCAATGGTAGACATTCAGTTCACACTTTTCCAATGATATGGCGTATTTTAGATTTTAATATGCTTCATGTTTTTGGTACAATACCTAAAATTTTCTGTCAAGATGGATTGAGTAGATAAAGTATGTAAATCACATTGGGCCCACAGTGTTTACTCCGCACGCTTTCTCATAATTTAGGGTAAACGCATTTGGCCCGCTGATGAGCGGCCGATATCTGCACCCCGATGCATTTGTGGAGGATGAGGGGTTGAAAAATGAACACGTGCGAGTGGAATTTGCTGGAACGAGAACGGTGACAGTTGTAAGTACGTAAGTCGCGCAGCAGTGTTAAGTAACTCACAACGCAGAAGGCATTTCTGCAGATTGTAGATCTCGACGGACCGAGCACACGTTCTCATTCGTACATAACAGAGCGTCACATTTAATGCATGGGCCACATCCAAGGGATATTCCCTGTGGTAGGCGCTGTGAGGCCACCTTGATATATGTGTTTTATATCCACGCCGCCCATCTGTTTTTAACTGCTCATTTTAGGGCACAAGCCCACAAATGAAGCACATACATGGCTCAAGTGGGGTACACCACAGGAGCAGTGGGGATAATGGCACCCTCCGTTCAAACCTTGCAATGGCTCACCGGGACCTACGTAGACTAAGGGAAAGCATAAATATCAGCTTGATCAAAAACTTTTGTGTACCCTATGAAACTTTTACTGGAGGTCGTTCGATCTCCATTATTTCCTGCGGTATGGTTCACTTGAGCTTTCAATCTGCTTGGTTTTTGGGCCCGCCAGCAAAATGGATGAATGGCGTAGATAAAAATATATATATGTCACGGTAGGCCCCACAGCACCTGCCACCGGTGATATAGCTAGTGGTAGATGTGCCAGGCCATCCACTCCTTTGTTGTGGGTGAGTCCGTCGAGCCGGCGCACCTGCGATGAGATGAGTAGAGCTATGCATGAGCTGAGCTGAGCCAAGCTTTGCCCTATTCAAGCTAGGCTCGTCTAATGACCACCTTGGCTCATGTTTGGCTCGGCTCAGCCCAGCCTTCAAGTTGGACCGACATGTTTAAGCTGGCTTGACCAAGCTTTTGAGCCGAGTTGGAGCCTAATTTGAGTTAAGTTTGAGCCTGAAAAAATAAAATTTTAAATATGCTTATCCTAAAGCCTGGCCTAAAACGATTAAAAATTAGCCCCAAAGGCAACCTAAAGCCCATTTACATCCCCCATTTACTTTTATAGAGAGTTTCATCTCTCATTTCTTTGCTCACTTCTGATGTGGGACTAAAAAACATACTTTTTCCAATCGAGTCAGCCGAGTCGAGCCAAGTCAAGCAGAAACGAGCTTCAATTGAGCCGAACTTCGAGCCAAGTCGAATCGAGCTTGGGTTAGCTCGAACTCAGCTTGAAAATCATTTCGAGCTTGGAAAAATGGCTCAGCTTGGTTCGAACCCAACCTTCGAATCGAGCTGAATTGAGCATGTTCGAGCCGAGTCAAGCGAGCTAATCGAGCATGAATGACATTCATACCTTACTATAATGCAAATTCTTCTGGAAGCCTTGATGGGCCACCTTTATATGACGATCAAAACCACCAAACTAAAGATACGAAGCATAGACCTTTCAATCAATTTCGAAAGGTCTGTACTTAATTTGTTGTCCATTATGCCTGTACTTAATTGGATATCTCGTCTAAGTTGTTCATCGAGTGGCCCATTTAAGCCTATGGCAAGGTACCAGATCATGGCAATCAGCGTGTTATTTTGGGCCGCCACTCGCACGTGCCAGCCACAAGAGGTTAGCATGAGTTGACCTGTTATAGTCACACAAGATCTGAGACGGTCATTAAGAGGGTCCCTCGATAAGTGTGCTCTCGACTAAAATAGTCTGGCCAGCCCACTCATCAAGTGGGCCATGCTTGTCTGTTGAATTAGGACAGTTTTCATAATTGTCCATTTTTTTTTTGCACGTGCGATAATTCTGATGAGTGGACTACCCTACAATAAGAGATCTTGTGGGGATTTCTGTAACGCCCCAGATTTTCGAGATTTATTTGAAAATTTATTTTTAATTTATTTTTTATTAATTATCGTACATTTACCGTTGATTTGCGAATAGCGGGACATCCGTACGAGATCCGATAGGGGACCCTTTACAAAAGTTACTTAGAATGATCTCACAAACATCGTAGAAGGATCAGATTTTAAAAATCACGCACTTTTCATATAATTACGAAAATGCCATTAGTTAAACTTAAGTTAATATGCTATTTTTAAGTATTATAGTTTTTGACGATCAATTTCATGCAAAACCCTGGATTTAAGCTTTTTGTCACATATTAACCATACACATCAAATTTCAGCCCTTAAATCACAATAGAAGTGGTTCGATTGTCAAATCAGCCCCTTAACCCTTGATTTTCATGTCCATCGAGTGAGGAAAGTAGATGGTTAGTCGTAGTCAAATATTTCTCTTCATATGAGTGACTTGGATCGTCTTTATCATGGACCAATAGTGTGATTTGAATGCCTCACCTTGATAAGCATCTTTCTTATGCGCGAAGTTATCCCGTTTTAGAAATTAATGAGTTACCGACTCTTTTTAAATCTGAACCTTTTAACTTACCCACTTCTCACCATCAATCGCTTCTTAAATTTGGACCACTTATTATACTCATATGACTACGAGTTTACACAAAATTTGAACCTCGATTTATAATCCTACACCGTTGAACCACAAAGCCAGCCCCTTCCTTTTTCGCTAAAAGTTGAAATTTCAGATCTAGGCATTTCTCACCATCAATCAACCACTAAACTTTGTACAATTATTTGCCTATCATGACCATATATTTTTTCAAAATTTGGGCCCTGATCATCAAGCGTAGACCGTTAATTGAGATCAAGCCCATTTTAGCACCCGTTAGGCCATTTTCAAGTATCGGCCAATCTAGAATGTGGATCATCAAATAATTTATGTATTCTAACTCTATTCTTCGAGGTTGCTAAGATGAACGGATTGGAATTGATCATAGATCATCCGAATATTGAGATTTGAGAAACCCACCTCAAGAGGTTGTTACACAAGACCTCGCGTGCACATCCCTCTCCATATTTCTACTACGCACCTCCAAATCCTTCTCCTAACCCTAGCCTCCATGCCCTGGAGAGAGAGAGAGAGAGAGAGAGAGAGAGAGAGAGAGAGATAAAGAAGAGAAGAGAGTTCTTTCTCATATTTTTCCAGCAGCTAGGATCTTCTACAACCCTCTTTTTCTAAGTCCATCATAAGGTGAGGATTTTCCTTCAAGCCTTTCATTAATAATATCACGATTATCATAAGTTTCTTTTGTGGCATGTAAAGTTGTTTTGTTTTGAATTACTTATCCATATAACATGAAGTTTGATGTGAGATTTGTAATGAATATCATTGTATGGTGATGTGATTCCTTGTTTAGATTTTTTACTAAGAAGCATGTGTATTTGTGTTATTTTTTTGAAATCTATGCCCTTATTTTCTTAGTCCATGTATTACAAGTAAGATTAATTTTCATATTGTGATATGAAATATGTGTATAAGATCATCATATAGACATCCCATTATTGTATACTCTTTGTCCCTAAGTTGGTAAAATTATTCGATGTAGAGAGATGGAACCCATGAGAGGTGTCCATGATGGAAGAATATATCTTGACTTAACTGAGAGAATGAAGTGATTGTTTGTCAATGGATCCTTACATGTACATGATGCTTAATTGGATCTATTTACATTACATGGGTATTTTAATGAATTTGGTCATGATGTACAACATTGGCTTTTTGGGACATGATGAAATCATAAAACGGGACAATGAGTGGACACTAATGGTATATAAATTCTCATAAGCCGGGGTTGGTGCTGTGAACACTAATCCCGTGCTATCGACCTATGCTGGGTTGCTTGCGACTCCCCATAGTGACCATTGAGTTTTATTTAAATCGGTTGTATACAAAAATACTTAAATAAAGGTGAAACTAAAGTCATGCATTCACTTGGCTCCATGTGGGTGTACGGAATTGAGAATGGGCTAGAGCGTCATACTTCTCCCGTATACTGTCACGTGTAGATTTGGGCTATGAGCGTCCCGTTTCTCACGTGGTCGGGCAAAACTATGGGCTTGTGCATCCCAGGAACCTCTAGCGACTAGTGGCTAGCATGAAGTCGTAACAGGGAGTCTCCCACTTCATGTATTGTGATTCTAGCGAGGGTGCCTTAGCCATAGTATGCATTCCATGCATCGCATTAATAAAGATTTTTACTTGGTTGTTTTGATTTGATTAAATGATAATATCCTGCTTGTGTTTACTTTGTACTGTTATTATTATTCTTGATTGTCTTGGAGGAAATATTCCCCAATATTATAGTGTTTAACGCTATCCCAAACACAATTTAAATGATGCAGGTAAAGATCCAGGTATTGAACCCGATTTTTAAGGAAAAGAGTTCGATGGTTCGCACAATCACATGGCGGATGACGATGTTAGAGAAACTTAATTGATGTTATCATTTATTAAATATTTATTTTGAGTAGTTGATACATTTATGTAATTGTAATAAGTCTTCAAGAGAAGACATGGTTTTGCATTTTAATTAATCAGTATGGATATTGGTTAGTTCCCTTACTTAAACATTGATGATGACGTAGTAAGTTTGATAGAATAAGATGATAATTATTTTCGCCATTGTGCTTGAATGCTATATTTTATTATTTAACAAATCAATTATTCCATGATTTACTTGGGAATTCGACCGTCGTGTTATACACGAGTGTCGAAAATCTCGGGTCGTTACAATTTCCTTGTCAGCGTCTCCTTCAGAACCTTGGTCCCTCTCATTTTAGGGCAGGAGCCCACAAATAAAGTAGATCCAAGGCTCCAATGGTGCACACCACGAGAAACAGTGGGGATGATGACACAATCCATTCAAACCTTCCAATGGCTCACCAGGATGCTTATTTACCATCAATCGATTGATGAGGTCACACGAACCTATACAAAGGGAAAACACAAATATTAGCTTGATATTGTAACCCCTAAAAGCTTTTAAATGGTGGTCGTTCAATCTCCATTGTTTCCTGTGGTGTGGTCCACTTGAGTTTTAAATATACTTCGTTTTTTGTCTTGCACCCTAAAATGAGCTCACAAAATGGATGGACTACGTATATAAAAAAAATGTATGTCATAGTAGGGCCCACGCCACCTGCCACTAGTGATATCCCTTGGTGGTAGAGGCATTGGGCAATCCGCTTCCTTCATTGCGAGTGAGTACGTCGAGCGAGAGGAGCGAGGAGTTTTACTACAATAGCCCCAAGGTGTGGCTATTTCAACAAAAAGTCCAATTTCTCGTGAGGCTCGTCTTTTTTTGCCCCCTCATGAGAAATTGCAAAACTTTTGATCGAAAATGCCCCTCTAACCACTTAGTGCACTGTGGATCCCCCCTAAACACCGTGGATACCCCCTGAGCACTGTGGGTCGCCCTTGATCATTGTGGATCACACCTAAGAGTCCCAAGTGCGATCCACAGCGCAATAGGTGGTCAAATGGGCATTTTCAACAAAAAAACAAATTTACAATTTATTATTTACGGGCTAAAAAAGACGAGCCTCAAGAGAATTTGGACTTTTTGTTGGATTGAGTAGACTTGGGGGCTATTACACTAAAAATCCCATGGAGCGCGGGTTGGGTACTACCCCTACTAGGACCAAGCTAGAGACATATAGTCATATCAGGGGCTTTATGAGGCCCATTATCATCTATATGTTTTATCCACGCCGTCCATTTAGCTTGAAAGATCGTTTTAGGATAAAGACTTGAGAAGGAGGAGATCAAAGGCTTAAGTGGACCACACCACATGAAGCAAAGGGGATTTAAAGCCTACCATTGAACAATTGACGAGAACCACGGGGGTTTTAGATCAAGCTAATATTTATGGTTTTCCTTCATACACGTCCATGGGACCTTATGAACAGGCTAGATGGCCAACAAACATCATAGCGGGCCCTCGGGGGTTTTAGCTCAAGCTAATATTTATGGTTTTCCTTCATACACGTCCATGGGACCTTATGAAGAGGCTAGATGGCCAATAAACATCACAGCGGGCCCTCGTATGTTTTCAATGGTAAGATTTCAATCCCCACTGCTTCACATGGTGTGGTCTACTTCAACCTTTTATCTTCTTACCTTTGGTCTCATGCCTTAAAATGATATTTCATTATAGATGGACGGTGTGGATAAAACATATAGCTCACGATGGGCCCCGTGGATCCCCTGACACGACTGGCCGTCTATATTTGCATCCTAATGGGGTAGTACCCAATCCGCTCTCAAGCTGATGCGCCTGCGATGAGAGTGGATTGCGTGTGACCCCGAGGGCTGTGTGGGTTCCATAGAGATGTCCGTGACAAGTCCGCTCCCTCCATTTATTTCGAAAAGATCACAATAAGACATGATTTTAAAAACTAGGAAGATCTAAAACTCAAGTAGACCATACCACATGAAACAGTGGGGATTGAAAGCCTGATGATGATAGAAGTTTTGTATTAGGATGATATTTATTCTTATAGTTTACCTAAGTGGTAATAATTATATGAACGGTTTGGATGACATATAAACATCATTGTCTGCTTCAGGAAGGTTTCAACAATGGACGTTGTTGTTCTCATTATTTTGTTGGTGTGGCTCACCTAAGACTTGGATCCAATTGAGTTTTATGATCCTATCTTATTGTGGTCTTTAAAACAGATGGATGGAGTGGATTTGTCGCATACATCTTTGTGCCCCGAGCTCACAACAATCTGCCCCCACCTGCTGTTGTTAATGGTCTTTAGATTGCTTAACATGGAATTCTTTTGAACTAAAAACTCATAATGGTCCGAAGATCAGAGATATCTGATTAAGTACAGGCACAATCGATTAAGTACAAGCATAATGGACAACTAAAGTGAAATTGATCGAACCATCCATGCTTCATACCCTTAAATTAGGTGGTTTTGATGGTAACATATAGCTGGGCCCATCAGCACTTCACATGATCTGAGTTGTTCATTTAGTTGACGACGTTGTCTCTTCCGTGCTTTGAGAGCATGAATGACATTCATACCTTACTACAGTGCAAATTCTTCTGGAAGCCTTGATGGGCCCACCTCTATTTGGCAATTAGAACCACCAGATTAAGGGTATGAAGCATAGACCTTTCGATAAATTTCACTTTTGTTGTCCAAAAAATGCAAAAGACTAGAAGACAACAGGTTGGTAGAGATCGGGCACTCTACGAATATAAAGTGAAAAGTGAAGTGGGACTAGGGGTATTTATAGGCGTGTTGCACGCCTGCTATGCCCTCATACAATGACACATGTCAGCATGGGACGCCCACGAGCAGCACAACGCTTCCTCATCTACCACACCGTCCACGTGTCGCCACGGGGTTTGCCCGAGCAGAGATATGACGATCCGTCGCCATGTGTCAGTCTATGATTCGCATAAAGACCGACGTGACAATTGTGCCGTATGGGCAATCATGACGCCCTTAGGTCCCAAGCTCGCCATTAATTCCTCGTTTCCTGCCTCTTCAGCTGGCGAGATTTAACTAAAAGTTCAAAAATTCAAAGACTCCCGCACGGACACCAATTCGTGTTAGAAGATCTCACTTTTGAGCCCAGGGAAGTCGACTTCAGAAGTAGGGGGCAACTGTTGTGGGGGGGATTCTGAACTGGTCATGCACCCACGAAAAAGGCCCGGAGGCCCAAAGGGCCAAGTACAAGTCATCGGTCCTGACCACTGAATAGAGGTGGAGCGGGATTGAGCTGATAGATCGATTGACCTTTTGAGCAATAACGAAGGGCTCAACTAAGAGAGTCATCTACGTATAAAGAGCGGTTCCTCTAGCCCAAAGGTAAGCTACCGAGTTGATCCATCAGAGCACGCACGAAGCTCACATGAGAGGACAATACCCCTCGAGGAAGATATACAAATCAAGCAGAGACCCCAAAGAGAGGAGCTTGAGGCCCGAGTTCCACATCATGATCAGACCAGGTTGAACCTTGTCAGTTGCGGCGCAAGAAAATCGAAATACAGATCTCGCTAAAGGCCATCTGATGTGACACATGAGGGTTGAAAAGCCCCACGCCTAATGATTACGGCTATAAGCCCAACGTGTTAGGCTAGGATTGTCAGAGTTAGGGCCTGCCTCCACACCTCCATTATTAAAAAAACAAGTTGGTGTGTCCATGTATAATTGTCAAATCTAGAGCCTGTCACTACACCTGGTAAATACCTCCATGAACTTCAAACAAAAATATATATGAAATCTAACCTTACAACCCTGACATCCGGGCTCAACCCAGCTGACTTGGGTATTAGAGGTTCTATAAGGGTCCTACGAGTGAGTGATATGCACCGTAGACTGTCATTCACGCTCTAAGCGCATGACAGAGGCGACATAGTTGAGCCGAATGGAAAAAGAGATCGGATTCAGTCAGGTCCGGTTACATCGAGTTCGGTCACCCCGGGACAATGGGCCCATCTAGGTGCATATGTTGCATATCCAAGCCGTTCATCCATTTTTTCAGATGCTTTTATTGTAAGCTTTCAAAAAGTAAGCAGCTCCAAATCTTAGGTCGACCACACAACAGGAAACAGTGGTGATTGAATGACCGCCATTAAAAACTTCCGTGGCTGACGAAAGTTTTAAATCAAGCTGATATCTGTGCTTTCTTCACCCAGTTCTTTGTGACCTTATCAACAGCTTGGCTGCATAATAGATACGGATGAACGGTCTGGACATACAACACATGCATCAAGGTGGGACCCACTGTCACGGCCTGACCGAACTCGGTGTTGCCTCAAACTAACCAAATCCGCCCCCTTGGAGTGTTTTTTAACAATTAGCGGTTGAAGATGGGACCCACCAACAATCTGTGGCAGGCATCCTGTCTACCCGTATGAGATGGATATGGTTTCACGCACACATGCCAACATTGCGTACGTGTACAAGAAGTGGACCGTTGGTCGGTAGCGTGCACTGTGCGCGTCCATCACCTAGTCCGAGAATCCTGCCAGCCAATCAGGTAGGAAACACGTGCCCGTTGATTGTGGTTGTTGGTCTTTCTTTCCTAGCCGTCCATTTCTATATGCATATGCTGCCGTCCGATGAATCTACTGATTTGGTTCTTGACCCAGAGCATACACCAGTACATAAAGAGCCGTCCAGATCTCTCACATCTGTGTCATGTTGTCACACGTGCCGCGGAGCCCGTCCATCTCACGACCCGCGAGTACATTTCATACCGACTAGTAGTCGGTGTGTGAAAGGAAAACGACTCCGTGCTGACAATAAATTTCCTGTAATAAAGTGCTCAACCACTCCTGTCTTTTGTAATCCAAATTACCAACTGGGAAAGATTGCATACGTTCGGACATATGTGAGTATCCGTGCGACCGAACTTTGGAGGGTCCCCCCACGTAGTGTTTTTTGTAGAATCCAAACCGTGAATCATGTGAATTGTCTAATTCTCATTGTACATACCAAGCATCTAGACAATTCAGGACGCCCGTCTATGACACCACACTGAAAAAGTGAAGTTAGGCCCACAGACAATCTGGAAGCTTCTGCAGCGAGTGTTCCCGTCCCATTGTACTGTCCGACTGAGTTGGGAGCGGATTAGGTGCGGCCCATATTATGGGGTGTATCTTAATGTATGTATTCTATGTCCACGCCGTCCATCTGTTTTTACAGTCATTTCAGGGCATGATCCAAATACGAAACAACCCAAATCTCAAGTGACCATACAATATTAAATAGCTACGATTAAATGCCCCACCATTAAAAACTTTCTAAAGCCCACTGTAATATTTATTTGCTATCCATCTTTCTCATAAGGTCACACAAACCTAGATGAAGAAGAGAAAACATAAATATCAATTTAATACAAAACCTTTGTGGCCTACAAGAAATATTTAATGGTGAATCACCACTCTTTCCTATGCTATGGTCCTCTTGATATTTAGATCTATTTCATTTTTGTGCATTTATATCCTAAAATGATCTGAAAAAGTCGATGGACAACATGGATATACAACATATACATCATTGTAGGGCCACGATAAGGGCCACGTTGTCTTAGGTGAGGCCAGGCGAGGCAGAACCTAATATGCTTCCTTCTGAGTTTTAAGTTAGCCGGTTTTCGGGCCATTAGCCTCGCATGTGGATGCATCTGATGGACAGGTTGGATGCAATAAACACATGTGGTGGGCCCCACAGAGCTCGACCGTAAGGGAAACATACTTTCTAAAAGTCGTGATCATTCCCTCTGCCTGATGATAGGCAATGGACTTCGGTGATGGTCCACCGTGGACATGTCAGACATGTATATGGACCATTAATGTAGTAGGCCCGATTTGATGGGGCATATTCTGAAAATCAAACCATAACATTAGAGCTGTACACGAGTTGAGTAAGCTCGAAAAACTCGCTCAATCCGCTCAAAAAATGCTTGACTCGGCTCAGATTGAAAGTGAGTTTGAGCCGAGTTGAGTCAAATTTCTAGTGCTCGAATATGTTAGAGCAAGCTTCGAGCAGGGCCATGCTCGATTCGGCTCGACTCATTTATAGACTCAAACTCGGCTCGATTTGATTCCACTTGACTCGATTTGATTCAACTCGACTCAGAGCTATTCTATATATAAGGATTTTTTTTTTACCCTAATCATGCTTACTTTTTACCCACCCGAGCGCCCCTATTTTCAAACCCTAACCCTAACCCACCCTCCCCCTCTTTGAGCTAGATGGACGATCGTCCACTCCACGCCGGCAACCTCAATCTCAGCCTGCCCTGCCTGCCGCTCGACACCGACCACCCCCTATTTGCACCCTGCCCACTCATCACCGGCCACCCCCCTGTTCGCACTCAACTCGCTTGACGCCGGCCACCCACTGTTCTCAGTCACCTTGCCCGCTCGTCATCGGCCACCCCCTATTCTCAACCCTGCCCGCTCTGAAATTACGTCGGGTAGTCTAACACGCCACCCTATGCATACGCGTGCGAAAGCTTAAGGAGCAGCTAGAATTATGGCTTATGTTGCATAGATTAGGTACTTGGTTAAGTAGGCAACTAGAATTATGCCTACTTAACAGTTTTAGTAAATTAAACTAAGTAAGCGATTAACACTTCGGCTTCCAAGGCTAAGTGGGTCCAATCAATAGACCGGCATATGGTAAAAATAATTAACATCCTAGTCTAAGCATGCATATATTAACTTATGATAAAACTAATTAAGTACCTAATCTATGCAACCTAAGTAGACTATAGAAGATTAGATCAATTAAGCTCAAGTCTACTCTAGGAGTGAAAGTACATCATGTGTGTGTGGATATGCCTATCAAGTGCCTAATATACATTTCTAATTATGCATTCATAATTAAACACTTAAACACAATATATAATGAGAAATGTATTCCAATACAATCACAAACACAACGATGTATAGTGGTTCGACTATTGTTCTACTCCACTCTCGATTCAAGTACTCAACCCCTTTGAGCACACCGGCATTCACTGTGGAGTTTAAATTTGGTTCCTCCCAACCAAGGTGTTTTAATTCGGATCTACCCAACCGGGAGTATACAGGTTCCTCCCAATCTAAACGTTTACACCCGTGTTGGTGGCTCCCCTTGGAGACTTGTTTAGGCCCGCTAAACGTGCCAATGAATGGCAAACGTCCCTGAATTTAGGCCCGGCAAATGACCAAGGAGTACCAAACAACACCTAGTCCTTAGGCCGACAAACAGGCCAAGGAACAGCAAACGTCCCTAGAGTTTTAGGCTTAACAAACAAGACAAGGATCGACAAATGACTTTAGAATGTGAGTTTGACAAACAAACTTTATACTCAATTCCTCATAGGAAAAGAGTGAAAACTGACTCTTATAATAGACAACTCACTTGTCGAATTGAGCCCCTTTGTAGCGTTGCTTCGGGTTGCTTCTTCTTGCTCTCTCGTGCTTGAATCAGCTCCTCTTGTGCTCCTCCGATCTTTGATGCCGCTGCTTTACTAAGGCTTCAGCTCCAAGATTAGCTATCTTGTATGTGATGCTCTATTGGATATGCCCAAGGTGTTCGAGAATGGTGAAACCTCTACAAATGGTAGGAAATGGGTTTCCTAGAGGAATACACCTATTTGGACTCATATGTGGTGTTTCGACAAGGGATTTAACTATGATCAATATGTCTAAAACCCTAGGAATCAAGAAGGAACAAGTCAATTCTCATATTGCCATTAAATGGCCTAAGCTTGTAATGAAAAACAAGGAATATGACTTGCTATGAGTTTGGAATGTAGCCTCTAATGGTCTTTAGCAATAGTGGCTTTTATTTCCTCAAAATCCCCTCTCTTAACTCTAAAAATGACCCCTCCCCCCCTCGCTTTTATAAACTTTCTTCAGCAGTCAAATAACGAGCAAATTCGAGCAGGGTCGGGCGCCGAAAATCCAGTCCATTATACATATTTGGTCAGTGGATGTTTTTTGAGCTTGTTGGGCGCTCGGTGGACACTTGGTCGGGAGACCGATATTCAGTCCAGAAATGGTCTTATGCTGTTGGACGACTTTTGCACTCGTCGGGCATCCGGACAAGTTGTGGTCAGGCGCCCGATGACCATTGGACTTTCAGGCCAACTTACTGGACAGATTTCATTCGGGTCGGGCGCTCGGTGGACACTGGGTCGAGCATCTGGCCAAGCATGTTTTTTTGTTTATATTTTGCAGCAGAACATGCAACCTTTTGGCCATTCTTTTTGTGGTCTTTTGGGACACCCAAAGTCAATTTAAGATGACTAAGGATATGCCTATTTGTTATGGTCATCTAGAGGTTTATAATTTTAGATAGGTATAAGGTTAAGGCTCACCAAGGCATCACTTTTACCTGTTTCTTCTTTCTTGATGCAGCTGGTCCGTCATGAGTGTTCAATCTTCGTCTTCATTAAGCTCAACCGACACTACACACATAGACCTAAGTAATTGACAAACAATGTGCACTAGTATGCCACAGAAAAGTGCACTAACACGCTCGTCACCAGCCACCCCCTGTTCTCAACCCTGCTCGCTCGTTGATGTCGGTCACCCACTGTTCTCAGTCACCCTACTCGCTCGTCACCAGCCACCCCCTGTTCTCAACCTTGCATGGCCGTCGACACCGATAATTCCCTTCTCCCCCCTCCATTATTTTTCATTAATTTTCGGGTGATCGGCTGGACTTAACAAACCTTGCTTGAAAACATAAACTTGAGCTCATCTCGAAAGAATCGAACTCGGACTCGACTCGAACTCACTCGGTCTGCTGACTGATCAGGGGCTTGCTCGACTCGGCCAGTAACGAGCAGGGGTAGGTGGGTTCGAATCGAGCGTTGAGCAGGGTGATGCTCGATTCGAGTAGACTCGTGTACAGCTCTACATAACATGCATTCGATTTTACCCATTTAGTTTGGACCGCTAATCTGTCTTTTTATTTTCTTGTTTCTGTCCAATTTGCCCGTTGGATAGTTTGTTCAGCACTTTATGGGAGTGGTTTGAGTGGATCCCTAGATCCATCGAGGTCGATGGATCCCTTTAGGGCTCACCGTGATATATGTTGTTTACATCCACACCATCCATCCATTTTGACATATCATTTTAGGGCATGAACCCAAAAATGAAGCAGATCCAAAACTTAGGAGACCGTACCAAAGGAAACAGTCTTGATTGAATCCTCACCATTAAAAACTTCACGGCGGCCACTCGAATGTTTATTTTCCATCCAATTTGTTGATAAGGTCACAAATACCTGGACGAAGAGATCACACAAATATCAGGTTGATCCAAACCTTTTGGGTCCGACCAGACGTTTTTAATGTTGGATTACAACTGTTTCTGTATTATGGTCCACCTGACATTTGGATATGCTTCATGTTTGGTATAATACCCTAAAATAAGTTTTAAAAAAAGATGGATAGTCTGGATATAAGGAAAGTAAATCACGGTGGAACCCACGTTCAGGGATCCACTGAAACCGCGCTCGCACTTTATCATGTTCCATCCGGAAATCGGTCCCACCATACGAATTAGATAGACTAGTCTGGACTTGCGTGCATACGTGGATGGTGGATTGGCCACCATCATTTTTAAAATGGTGGTGAATCATGACACTCTTCTTTGTCGTTTTACACACGATAACAAATATGCCTTTTTTGCTATTTGATTCGGTACAGCGGTTAACATGTTTTATTTCGAGATGAATGATATATGGAGTGAAACGCATACGTCAAGCACGGGTGTACCCGGAACTAAGAAATCGGATTGCGTCCTGAGTTACTTAAGTAGGCTCTTATCGTATTGATTAAATTCAGTTGTGCCCACTGTTAATGTATATAGTTTATCTACACCGTACATCCATTTTTCCAGATCATTTAAGGGGTTGAAACCAAAATTGAAGCATATCCAAAACTCAGGTGGACCATACACATGAAACAGTGGGTATAATGATTTAGTCACCGTTAAAACCTTTCTAGGGCCCGCAGTGATGTTTATTTGTCATCCAACCTGTTCAGAAGATCAAATATACATTGATATAGTAAAAAAACAAATTGATCCAAATCTTTCGCAGCCCCAAACAATTCTTTCAACGGTACAGGTTCAATTCACATTGTTTCCTGTGGTGTGGTCCACTTAAGCATTTTATATGCTTCGTTTTTTTGTCTAGAGCCATAAAATTATCCGTTAAAATGGATGAACTGAGGGGATGAAATACATAAATCATGGTGGACCCCACAAAATTTACCCAGTACGCAATCCACTTCCCAGAATCAAAGGGAGGGGATGAGTAGGGCCCACCACCAGTCAAGGAGCTATGGGGCCCACAAAACAAGATTGAATGTCAAGCAAGCGTGCCCCTTTCTCCCATTACCACCGTCCGATCATGATTTGACAATGGTCATTGGCACATTGATTGGTCGGGTACGCTTTACATTGAATAACACCTTTGCAATTCATGGCAACATCGTCATGAGAGAAAAACTTTAATACTCTGGCGGGATGCGACGGACGATACACATGCACTTATAAATTAGTTTATAAATTGCAGAGGTGGAATATAAACAGTTCAAGCTAAACTGTCCACAACGTGGGCCCATCTTAGATGCATCATGAACCTGCTAAAATTTCTATTACTTGATTAGCCGACTATCCATTCGGTGGACATTTATTGGACGGTTGAGAATGAAAATATTCTATGGTAATACGTCAACAAGTAATGAATCTGAGTTAAGTATTTTTCGACCAATCTGATTTTTGGGACCTGTGACTCAGCCACGGGAAGTTCCACAATTTATACGGTTTAATTTGAGTTAGTTGATGCCTTTTATTTAGTTTCTAAGTGCCTGAGCATCAAGTGCAGCCAGAGTATCAGATAAGTCCGCGAGTGAGTAATTTGGCCAGAAATGATAAGATACGTGGGCTTGGGCTGTACTGGAAGTTACGGTACAACTAGTTTTTTCCAACAATATATCGTAAGAAAAGAATATCCAATCCGTGCATTCGATGGACGGCACCGTACTTATCAAATTCTGTGAAAAGTATATAGAATTACTCATCAAGAAGAGCACAGCATCAAAATCAATGGATAGAAAATGCATGACTCTTTGTACCGGTGTGGACCATCCAATGAGTGTATCATGTGAATTTTCATTTCTATATTATCATGATAGTGGGGTATTCCTTTTTTACAGCCTGGATCTTCTCTAACATGACATGTTGGAGGAAAAGAGTTCGCTGTACTCAGATAAAGCTGCTGTATCCGACTGTCATTTCTCCCGGTATTGTTACGTGACACTTAAGACCGAACCATTTAATGCGTGTCAAAATCATCCTCTAGAAGGCTCGATAGTTAGGGGTGCACGTAGCCACTGTACTCGTATTAGGCTGTCCAAACCAGCTCACTTTAGATGGGTCATAAACAAGAACTCAAACTGAACAGATAATCCCAATTGTCCAAGTGGTGGATATTTAATGGATGAACGGATCAGATTCAACAGACAAATGCCCCCCTTGATTGGAGGTCAGCGTAGTCTATCAATATGCAGCCGTGGCTAGCCTACCTCCAACCTACAATGGTCCGAATTGTCCGGAAGGTTTTTGGAGTCGGGTGCATGTATGCCACGTGCTCAATTGCTGAGATCATGTGTGTGGCCCACCGTACTCTGCGAGAGTATCAAGTTCCTCCGCTTGCCAAGCTCAATGCCATCAACGGCTGCAGCTCAGGTGTCGGTGTCCTCGACTGTAGATCCAATTGACAAGTACTGTAAACATGAATCCGATGTGACCTGAAGCATTTGAGTGAAAGTGCTCCGTTCTCAAAACTTGGTACGTTGAACCCATAGCTCGACGATCCAGACCAATGGTCTATCGCATCGCACTTGGATAGGCCATGTCAGAAGAAAAAAAAAAAATCTCCTCTGGTGGGTTATAACAACCTTTCAATTTATGGCCTACAAGTGTACGGTTGAGAAGATTAAAAAAAATTCCCACATGGGTGTCATGATCTTCCAATCTGATTTTTTTTTGGGAGCATGGTCCATCTTTGATGAGATGAAATTGAATAAAGGTCCAGATTACTGAATTATGGGCTCCAATGGTCAGAACTAAAAACTGGAGTGGGAAAAAACCGAAGTACATATTGTGGACAGCATATGATTCTCATATCATCACTAAAACTCCATCAATCCCTTTTGGTTGGTAGCAAGCTACAATTCTCTCCACTTTACCGACCCATGTATTGGTACTTTTCATGGGACCATTGAATAGAAGTTGCATGCATGAGGACAAAAAATTGATAAAAACTAGCTACCCACCTTCCATTTTTAAATGATAATATCATAAACAAGCCCCAAGAAAACAAGGGTTTAGATCCTATTTCACTCATGGACCATTGATGGAGGTTGGCTTGTCAACTGGTTGAATTGAGGTCCGATTCTAATGTATCCATGCGAAGATCCACTTGAGGATGGTGGGTTTGGGCTTGATCCTGTCAAGTTGAGGTCTAGATTGCATGAGTTTTCCATCTTGATGGGTGGGCCACCATGGATTAGTGGTTTAAATAAAATCCAATCGAAATATGCTGTTGGCATGAAGTGAATGAGCATACCAATGGACTATATTACTCATAATAATGTAAATGTGATTGGGTGGCAACATTATCCTTATCTTATCATATCATTTAGAGGGAGTCTTTGTGAATATGGTGTGTTTGTGATAGCCAAAGAGCACGAGTAATTTTACTGATGGGTGATCATAACTATTACTCCTTGTACTTTCAGAAATTCAATATCTCCAGGCTCGTCTTGCAAATTTCTACTTATGCCACATCTCAAGGTTCCGTAGATAAAAATAGAGAGATTGAGAAAAATCTAATTTATTAGATTATATAATTGAGGTACCAAGCTTACACCCAATCAACTACAAAGGCCTATCCGCATTTACTAAGTATTTAGGTTCTAGCTCCAGAACTCATGGTTTGTTTTTAAATCTTAATTACGCGGTGTAAGTAGGGAGAGAGAGGGAGAGAGAAAAGGGAGAAGAGATACTTTATTTCAAAGAGGGAGATTAAAACAAATAGGAAAAAGGCGTAGCTACACACATGATGAGAAAAAGGAAGTTGATACTGGTGGGCGATAGGGCCCTCGTCTTAACATAAGGCGGTACAATAAATGTTGAAAGGAGCCTTAAATCTTCAGTTATGGGAATCATCAATTGATTGACCCTATGGTCAATTGATCGAAAATACCCTGGATGAGATAGTTTGGTCTCTAGATACTTTTGGACTAGCTAGTTCGGTAGATCGATTCGTGAGGCTCGATCGATTGAAACTCCTTGGAATTTCTTACAAATTATTTGGACAATTTCGAAGCATGTTCGATCGACCGAATATGTCAGTGTTAAACGATTGAGGGTTTGTTGATTGATATCAATCGATCGATCGACAGTGCGTAGTGTTTGTCGATTGATATCGATCAATTGACCGACAGTGCGCGTTGTTTTGTGTAAGTGCATGATTTTGTCTCTAATTCCGGGTGTAACACTATATATGCAGTTATAATGTGGGATTAAGGTATTCAAGGGAGATTTAAAATGTCTCTAGGGCTTGTGAGGAGGAGGATAGTTTCTCATCACTGAAAGTTTGGATTTTCATCTTTTGTGATTCGTTTCATAGTGGATTGTTGTCGCTTTGTGCCGCTGATTTTTTTCAGCAAAGGCTTTTCATGTAAAATCAGTGTATTCTCTGGTTGTTTTGATTGCATTTATCTATTACTTGTTTGATTGAACTTTGTGATTGCTTCTACGGTAGCCCAACAACAAATGTATGGATGAAAGTTACATGGTCATCAAAATTGGTGTTAGTCTTGAATTTGGCCACGCGGTGCGTTACGTACTTTGCAGGCATGCTAGAACCGATTTGCAATCCTGAATGAAACCAAATGCCCTAGACCCTATGGTGTAGGGATAGAGCGACATTTGTATGTGACCAATTGTCTATTCAGCTAATTGTTAAGTGCACTTATCAGGCGATTTGTAAAGATTGAGGTTGTTCCTCCAATGAGTCTTTTTTGCCCATTGGCAGGTATTGCCGACTTGGCTGAGAGTAAAGGGGTTCTTAACTGAGCAACGTGTTGATGAGCGAAGAAAGGGCAATGTCAATATTATAAGCTACAGTCAACTCAATGCATGGGCATAGGTGAACAGTTCATAAAGTTATGATATTCCTTCAGATCCGGTATGTAGGTGCATATGGGGAGGAAATTACAATTACTGGCTATCACTAAGTCAATTTGGCGTGGTTGCATAGATGAATTAAACTACTCTTAAATACTAAGGATAAGGGCATCTGAGGACTGGATGAGAAGCATTGCACTGATAATTGATTGTATTGGGTTTGTTTGATTGAACGTGGATCCTTTGCCTCATATTTTCTTCTACTATTTATAGACTCCCAGATAATGTCGTGAGAATAACCACTGCATATGCGTCAACTTCTCATTTTGCCAACTATAAGTTGACGGTTACTACCATCTGATCATTCTTGTTTTTTTGTTGAATGTGTTCTTATATTGTCAATAGCCTTCCACATGCTCTTCAATGCTAATGTAGCTTTAACTGTTATAAATCCTTATCTGTAAATCATGTGCACGACATATGTATATCATGAAAATATCATATGTGCCGCGTGACCACATCTACACATAGGGGGTGGAGCCAGGATTTTGTTTTGGGGGGGGGGGCAGGAGGGGGGGGGCCTAGGAATGTTTCAACGGTGGACGCCACTGTCCTCACTATTTCTATGGTGGGGGTCCATTTGAGCTTTGAATTTGCCCCATTCTTTTTTTCAAGCCTTAAAATGATCTTTCCAAATGGTTGGATGGTGTGGATACAAAACATACATCATGGTGGGGCCCATAGAACTTGGTGACGTTACTTGAGTGGCGAGATAGCTATCAGTTAAATCTGGACGTCGATTTCTTTCGAGGGAAGTTCCTATGCTAGGAACTTAAGTGGGGCCCACCATAATGTTTGTGAGAAATCCACCATGTCCATTTGTTTTTTAGCTCATTTTAGAACATGCGACAAAAAATGAGCTGGATACAAGTCTCTAGTGGGCAGAAAACACGAGGATTGAACGACCACAGTTGAAATATTCATGGGACCACAAAAGTTTTGAATCAGGCTAATATTTATGTTTTCAGTTCATCCTAAGTAGGAATGACGTTATGAGCCGTATGGATGGCATATAAACACCATTGTGGACCCAAGGAGGTTTCAATGGTAGGAATCTCCCTACCCACCTTTTCTTTTAGTGCGGCCCACTTGAGTCTTTTATCCGTCTCATTTTCGGTCACTTGTACTAAAATGAGCTAAAAAATAGATGGTGAGGTGAATTTCTTACAAACATCACAGTGGGCCCCACTTAGGTTCTCAACGTAGGAAATTCCTGTAAAAGGAAATGTGTCCCAGATTTTCTGTGTCCGTCAGAGCTAATTGGCGTCCCCAGGATTTCCTACGGACCGACCTAGCTTGAGACAGATGGTCCTGTCAGAATATCTGTGGGGCCATGATGATCTATATGTTTTATCCACGCCATCCATCTATCTTGACATATCATTTTAGTTATTGAGCTTAAAAAAGAGGCTGATCTAAGGCTCAAGTAGACCACACCATATAAACCATCTATATTAAATTCTGATGGTCGAAAACTCAAGGGGGGCTCCACCTCTGTCTACACTATTCATTTGATGTTGCCAAATTTTGTCCAAACAATTGCTTTGATATAGCCTTTGCTAGCTACGGTTGTCATATGCACTACATGCAAACACAGAAAAGTGGGAGCAGGCGCATGAAAAAAGAGTAACGAAATGTGGGGAAAATTCAAGCCATCCATTGACGCAGCCAAAATTCAAGCCTCTCTCTTGAAGTACTAAAATTTTCAAAAATTTAAAAATACCCCTCTTACATATTGAATGTCTCATTAACGTGCTTAGAATCTCAGGGCAACAGCTCACCTAAAACTAATTCACAAAGTGAAAAGTCTTGCCTCCTCCGTAGTACCACCAGATTCTAATAGCAGATGTGAAGCGTGGAATACACGTGAGAAAGGCAATTACGGTCAATTTAAAGGTCATAATTGTCTGTGTTAGCATCACCCACATTATGTGGGACCCACTTTTGTGAGTTGATTTATGATCCATTCCATCCATCGGGTTCTCCCTAAAATTTAGACCTTTAGGAAGAAAAGTACACTCGTTCCCTAAAGCAGGTGGGCCGCACCACAAGGAAAAATTGTGATGGGATGCCAACCATAGGCTCATGTCTCTGCCAACGAAGGTATGTTCATTATTCCATTCAATCTGATTTGATCATCAAGTGTGAATATCCCAGATGAAGTATATCTTAAAACCTCAAACTGATCCAAAACTCAAGCAGGCCACATCACATGAACTTAAAGTTAGTCATTGTTTGACATTGTTCCTGATATTTTCACTTAAGTTTTAATTTTGGACTTGATGTGAACATGAAGTGATACATCTGGTGGATGGAATGGATTTCATAAAAAAAACATGGTGGACCCCACAGATCTCAGTGTTGCAGCCACTGGATACAACCCTAGTTGTACTAACGGTTCTCTCGGTTCGACATTTAAGACGCTGGATAAAATCTACATCATTCTCTTGTTTTCTGGGACGCAGGCAAACTCAATAAGAATGTCAATGTAAATTACGTCAACACCCTTTTCTTTCTTTAAAAACTCTCCAATATCCGGATGATGATGCACGTTAATTAAATTATTAATGTAGAGAAATGCTCCAAAGGTTCTAGCGGCATTGGGACATTTAGACAATCCAAACCATTGATCTAGACCGTTCATTAGCTCTAGCACATATTTCGTACTTTACCATGCAAAAATCACACCAAACTGACAAATATTAATCATTTCGTCAATGGTCTTTAATATGGATAGTCAAGATGGTTTGCACAAAAATAGGGCCAGTCAATAAATTGATCCACCCATTTCTAGGATTCATCATGGATTGCGTATGAAGAATCGAATTTGTTAGGTAATTGTAATCATCCCATCTATGGGTTGGGAAAAGGACGGCTATAGGAAAAAGGCCACGTCAAGGACGGATTGGACCAGCCGATCAGTGCCATTTTCCAATGGTTGCCTATAAAATGTGTTCTGGAGTACTTAAGGGAAGGTTATAGATTGGACTGTCTAATTGAAACAGTTGGTTAATCGATTGATACTCCATCAGGGCCAAACAAAACCTTGGCCTAAGTGTTGAGAAAAAGCCGATTGGCTTAGTAGCGGAACCAGGAGATATCACATGAGATAATTACAATGCTCAAGAAAATCAACCGCTCATAAGAATCCATTATTAATAAGAGTTATAAGAGATTACAGAAGAATACAAACCTAGATTACAGCCCATAGAGAAATTTGAAACTAACAAAACTAATTTTCGTATGAGAAGGATAAACTCAGTGCTTTCCCTCATCATCGAGAACTCCAAGCTCTCCTTTGGCTCTTTCTTTTGCCCTAGAACTCTCTCAATCCCTCAAGGGCACCTGGTGCCCTTTCGCAGCAACTCTAATCTTACATTATTGTTGGAATCGGACGCCTTAAATCGCTTGCAAAAGGGCCTGCGACTAGTTGGCAGATTTCTTAATTTAAGTTGGTTTTTTACTTGATTTTGCGCAACATGTTTCTAATTCTAGTTTGTCATCTATTTAAGTGGTGTAATGTGAGATTAATAGTTTTGTCATTGAGATCATGTTTCTTAGAAATGATTGAGAGAGTTATAGGGCAAGAGAAAAAATGTGAGAAAAGCTTGGGGTTTTCTGGGATGAGGAAAATGATGGTATTGTTCGTCTCATGTGAGAATAAGCTTTGGGTAGCTTGAGATTTCTTGTGGGCTTGTGATTCGGGTTTTTTTTTTTTTCCTTCCATCTCTTGTAACTTTTGATATCATAGTGGATTGTTCGCTTTGTGCCGTGGCTTTTTATCCTTGAGGGGGTTTGTTCACATTAAATTCAGATTGCCTTATTGTGTGTGTTTGATTGCTGCTTGTGTGATTGTCACGGTGGTTTGCTCAATTGATTTGCTTCCATTGCCGGTTTTCCCAATAATTACACTCATTTAAATAGAAAACAATTTGAATTAAAAACAATTTATATAAAACCGCATAAACTAACTTAACAATTTGCCTGTTGTTAGGCGCTCGACAAATTGAAAATCTGTCTAGAGAGTTTGAGCATCAATCCAGTCAATTATCGGGCGCCCGCCTAGACCCCGTCGGATGACCGGCAACCCCTTGTCAGCAGTACTTTCAGATTTAAGAAATCGATCCGGGTCACCTCGGGCGCCTGATCCAAACCCATCAGGCACCTGACAACCCCAATTGCTATTCCAAGATTTAAAGAAAACCTCAACACTAAGATGATGGACCCATCCCAACCCATATTTTTTTAACTGATCCATCTGTTGTACATAGCCCCGTTTGAATTGATGGTGGGCATAAGATGTGTTTTTTGTTCCACCAACCGGCAATCAAGAACGTTGGTCCTTTGAGTCCCAACCTGGATGAATCATATCCGAATGGCACCGTACAAACTCTGGGCCCCACTACTGTGCAACACCTCATCAGCATATAAGCGATGATGGGCTTTCCAGACGCACCTTTTGGTCATTGATTGAGTGGGCCCACATGTGGATGCTTTTGAAAAGTGCGATTAAGACACCGTGCTTTAAAAACATAGCACAATGATTAAACATAGCACAATGATTAAACAGAGCCACCAACCTTTTGGACCATGCTTAAGCAAAGACATGAGAAAAGGGATGGCCCACTTTCTATATTAGGATTCCACCACCTTCCTCGGTGGGTGTACTGACCGTTTCCCTTTAAATTCAATGGGTCATTGAGATGGGTGGTTAGGATCTAATCAAGCTGTTATGGATGGGGATTTCTGTCGAAACCTATTTATTTGGGTCGATTCCAGATTTAGTTTTAGACCGTCTAGAGCTACAATGGCCCAAAAAGGCACAGGTATGTCAGCGGTAGCATGGGAGACTATTAGGTGCGGCCCACACCATAGGGCACACCTTGATGTATGTATTGTATATCCACGCCGTCCATCCGTTTTGCCAACTCATTATAGGGCATGGGCCCAAAACTCAAGCAGATCCAAATTACAGGTGGACCACTCCACAGGAAAGAGTGGTGATTGACCATTAAAAAGTTCTTGTGAGCCACAAAACGTTCTGGATAAAGCTGATATTTGATTTTTTTTTCCCCTTCATCCAGGTTTGTGTGATCTTATCAACGGGTTTGATGGTAAATAAACATTCCTGTGGACCCTAGGATTTTTTAATGGCGAGTATTCAATCACCACCGTTTCCTATGGTTTGGTCCACCTGAGATTTGGGTCTGCTTCAGTTTTCTGTTCACGCCCTAAGATGAACTGGCAAAACAGATGGACGGTGTGGATATACAACACATACATCAAGGTGGGCCCTACAGTCAGGGCCGCATCATGTCAGGTGAAACCAGGGCCTCACCTAATCCGCTCCCCGGTAGCATCGAGTTCTGTCAGATTGGTGGGCTACCTTCCGATAATGATCAGATGGCTTTTAATAATCATTACACGGCGAATTCACCCTAACCAATTGCACCATGTCACTTCCATTTCTGAAATTTTGATCCCACGTGATATGTAGTGGGACCCATAAGGTCATAGCCACGTCACCGGTGAACTGTAATGGTAGGTCGCTCCTGGCCTTCATAAGTGGGCCCTGGCATTCCTAACTCATCATGCCTCATCTGCCATATGACTTTATAATGTGGTTTGATTAGTAAGGAAGTATGAATACTAGCCTAGTAATGTGGTATGGGCCTGTTTGGTTTTTGGGCTTAACTGTAATTATCTTGTAAATGGCTAATAATTATTTACTTAGGTAATTACTGCATTTTTGGTGTGGACAATCACATGTACTTTTTTCAATGCTAAAATTAAGAAATTTGTGAAATAAATGTGGGGCCTACCATGATGTATGTCGCTTATGCACACCGCTCATTTGTTATGCCAGCTGAATTTAGGGCGTCAGCCAAAAAATGAGGTAGATCCAAAGCTCAAGTGGACCACACCACAAGAAATAGTGGGAATCAAACGCCTACCGTTAAAAACTTCTTGGGGCCCCTAAAAGTTTTTGGATCAAGCTGATATTTATGTTTTCCCCTTATTCATGTTTGTGTGACCCTATGAACTGGTTAGATGATGAATAAACCTCAACGCGGGCCCACCGAAGGAAACAACTTTCAAGGTGGACGAATTAAGGCCACTGTTTCCTTTTGTGCGGGCCGTGTTAGATCTGCCTCATTTTTCAGCTCATACCCCAAAATATATTGATAAAACATATGGACGATGCTGATACATTATATATATTATGGTGGGCCCCACAAATTTAAGTCAACACTTTTATAGCCATCTTTGAGGGGGAATTACTTGCACATTTTCAAACAAAGCAAAGAGGTAATAATTACTCATTTACCATGAATTTACGTATCATGGAAAACCAAACAGGCCCCCCCAAAATAAATCCATTTGAGGTAGCTTAATGTACAATGCAAGAAAAACAGAGGTTACTGGAAGTCATTTTCAAGCCAAAACCACTCCCTCGCCAACATAGCAAAAGATGGTCACGTACAACCCATTGCATGTGTATGTATCTTTTCAAAAAGAAATGGTCACATACAGCCCATTGTATGTGAACTTTGAATGCAGCCCGTCTACTTGTCTCGTGTGTCGTAAATCCAAGCTCTGCAAATGGCTGATCCCCTGATGAAATTGTGCTGACCGATGTCCATTGATTTTGACGGTGTGGCCCACCTGATGCACGGCCAGCCTGGTTTTCATGCCTGATCACTATTCGTGATGGAGGCCACTTTTTGCATGGATCTGATGCCCTACAACTATGACGTATTGTTGGGAAAAGATGTGGCTGTATGTGAAGTTCACATACAATGGACTGCATCCATGACATCATTTCTCAATCCTATATAATTATGTCATTTAACAAACTTATCATGATAACAATACTCTATGAGTGTGATAAAAGCGAGATATTAAAAAAATAATACTATATTTTCCGTACAATCTAATAGAGTTTTAGGTCAGTGTTGAAGTAGGGACCTCAAAAGAAGCATTTGCAATCCCTGTTTGGCCCTTGCTAAATGTGGATTTCTTTCCTTTTCTTTTACTCGATCCTGCTAAACCTATTGCATGATCTGGTCCATCCATTAGGTGGGTGCAGCCATGTACATGATGTGGCGCAAAAATCAGGCTGGTCTGAGCATCAAGTGCACCACAAGTCGACATCAAACATGTGCAATTTGTCATCCTTGATTCACCGTCCATTTTCTTCATCATGTACGGCCCACTTGATGATCCGTTTGACCATATTTTCAGGCCATGACAAACGCAAGTGGAGGCCAGAAATTAAAAAGTTCGAATCTCACACAGTCACATTTCTCTTTCATTTCTCATACATGATTTATTTTCCATCGTGGCAAAAGGGCTGATCCTTTCCAATGATGGCCATGAGAACTGGACACAAGACATACCACCTCTTGATCAAGGTTGTCTGGGTGGGCCCTACATCAAAAGCCATATCATAGCCATCCAATTCATGTTCTACAAATGGAAGGTTAAAACAAGAACGGTAGCGGTCCACATTGAATAAGGGAAATTTTTTTTTTAAAATCTAGCAATTATGTAGTCACCTACATGATCGACAGGTATGGACCTTTAATTGTTGAATATGAACTGTCGGCCTTCCTGTTCTGCCCTCTCAGGTGACATTGGGGTCCAACGGTTTCTGCAGTGGGTTTCATTTCCGCACCATGGGCCCATCAGGTGAATGGTTCCAGTCAGTGAGGGTAGGCCCCATGAAGGATGGACGTGCAGCTAAGCTAAACCACAGGACGTGCCATCTCCCCCATACAAATGTTGCTACATCAAATTGATGAAACTACACCTCACGCAGAACATCTCGACTTTACAAATGGCACTGGTGTTCAGTGATGGTTCATACTCCAAAAGCTAAGAAATATGCAGTACCATTCATCTGATCAGTGGCCTGAAAAAAATAGTACATCCACTATCGCAGTGCCAGTGTACTCCACATTCAATGGGCAAAACTCTTAACTGGGCTCCCCCTTTTCGACTTATCCGTCCACAAAGTGGTTCACTGACTCAACAGCCCTGATTGCTAGGCATACTCGCCACATGTACGGTGAGGATGCCAGTGCAACACACAGAACTTCAGTAGCATCACCTGTTCCCATATTAAAATCTAACCTTGGCTTCCAACCTCATGTGCTTGGGAAAAAAGAATGTGGAGAAGGACATGAAAAAAAAGGATTAAAAAAGAGAGGCCTGCACATGAAAAAAGGAGTAGGTAAAAGGACATCCAGATAAAAAGGGGCACCTAAAAGAAGAAATGGAAGGTGAAGAACTCACTATAAAAAGAGAAAAGATCACATGGAAAACATACAGTAGCATTTGTGTGAATCTATTATTGGAGTGGGGCCCACTCTAACACATTTTCGGGGACACGACATTTCCTGTCGCAGCCACTTCACGACCCAGATGTGATCCACTTACAGCAATCTTTCATCGCATGCATTTCACATGGAATCTTTTCACAATGATCAGCTCAGCTGGCATGACTCACTGGAATTGTGGCATGCTGCAATCTCCAAGGTGCAATGTGGAACTCAGTATGGTGATGAGAACCAGTCACGGGGCGGGCCCTTCTATTGATGGGTCACCTGCCAGAAACCATCCTCAACGGACGAAGCTCCCCATTTGATCAAGGGACTTTGTTGAATGTGAATGCTGTGTACCATGTAAATGTGCTAGCTACGGTCACCAAAGATGTGCTGACTGGCTGTCTGGCCATTCCCACATGGGGTTCGAAAGAATAAACTAGAGTGCAACGCGGAACCAGATGACTATGGAAACCCCATATCGCCATGCAATGACTGGTCAAGCCCCAGCCTGGGGCCCATTCCAATATCCATGTATCTTCAAAGTGCCCTTGCACATGGGTGCTGAATCATTGGTGGACAACCGGGTACATTTTCCCAGCCACACAACTCAGCTTAGAATATTCCTCTCCTCAGTTACGAATTTGGATTCCTATGCATGCATTCTGCGATGCTTCTATTATATTTCAATTTTAAACATGCAATGAGCAGTCAAAAATAAAAAACAGGTAAGCATCAAGCAAAGAATCTGTTCACTCACACATGGGGCAGCGACAAATAGCCAGACACAAGCAGTGAAAAGCCCCCCGGGCCATCAGTTGAAATCTCAATACTACAGTGATTGTAATGCATGGTGGCTAAGATCTTCTATGGATCATCATCATAGGGTGAAGCCGAGGCTGGCAGTGATGGAAGAATTACAATAGGTTTTCCACGAAAACAGAACTCTGCAAGCTTGGAAACTTGAGTTGGTTGACAGCACCGTATGTTTCCTGTCAAGTCCAATCGCTCCAATTTACCTTGAAAAGGAGAAAGATATTGTTGAAGTCAGCTGAGGATTTTGGGAACCATTAGCATGTTTGACCAAGTTGCCCCAATGGCGTCATTGTTTACATGAAATGAACTACTTCACACATATATCCGTTCCTTAGCGAAAAGTTAACTCAACGCCCTGAGTAGAAGAAATGCTACAATGAAGGAAAAGAAAACAAAAAACATCCAATCGATCAAATCCAAAAAATGTACATGTGGAGCCCACGTTTTGAGATCCAAGCCATTTATATAGATGGGCCATGGTGGATGGGACGTGCCCCAAAAATATTCCCCATCAGATGATCCAGTGTATATTTAGACCTTGCTAAATGTGGACCATCAATTGCAACTATCCATTTTCATTGGGTCGCTAGGATCAACAGATGGGGGTGCATTGGTGCAAGGTCCATCATATATTGGGATCAACCGGATCAATAGCTTAGGTTATAGACAGCTAGGCCCCACCTGTACAAAGGTCACTTTGTCCGACAAGCATCATATGATCCCCCATGACTCAAATGGTTGATGCTCAGTACCCCAACCCCTAATGCATGGAAGAAAAATTTGAAACATTGTCATGTATTAAATAACGTGAAAGATGAGATTCAAGCATCCATCTTAAGCTGAGATGCTATTCAAACAACTCATTGAACAAAAACTGGGAATGGAAAATAGAAGATGATAGCTTCAAGGAGAATGGAATTCAACTAAAACCTAAAGCATGTTGGAGCAAGGATAGTTCTAAAACTTGCTGACTCGACTCAAACCTCATTTGAGTCAACTCGACTCCCCGAGGTTTTGAGCCAGTCTCTTGGAAACTCGGATCCAGTCTGACTATCTGGACATGGGAAGACTCGCCATTTGCCAAGTTGACTCGACGACTCAGCGGACTCTTCGTAGGACTCGAACCGAGTCACTTACAAAAAAATAAATGAGGGCAGGATTCAAACCTGCAAACTCGCTCATAAGAGAGGCATACTTAACTGGTGCATCAACCAATGACTTGATGATAATATTTCAATTTTATATTACATATGCAAAATCAAACTAAAAGTATAGCTAATACTTTTATAATATAGTAAATATCGAGTCGAGTTGGGTTGAGTCTTCAAGTTGAACCAACCCAGCTGAAGATGAGTCGAATTGAGTTTTCGGGTTTCCGACTATGAGAGCAATACAATTCATAGATTAAAGGAAATTCCAAGGTTGACTTCTGGATAAACAAATTATTCCATTTAAAAGAGCTTTAAATATATCTTTTCATCTCTTAGACAAAAGGTAGATATTTATTTAGTCTTTGTAGTTTCGTCAGTCTGCTATGAAAATCTGGCATCATTAACCCAATCTAAATGGCATAGCAATCAATCATAGCGGGCAAATCTATGATCTTACAAACTTGATGCATTGAACAATTTTAGGTATCCAAGAGTTTTGTTTTTTTTTTTCCTTTTTTGAAAGGCATCCAAGAGTGTGTTATTGCACCAAATATCAGTTTGGTGCAAAATTTCATGACATTTCGTATAACTAAACACACCCTAATTAAAAATATGTTAGCATTGGATACATACCTTTTGACAGTTTCAGTGCAGAACATATAACTGCCAACGATTCTGCAGGCATAAAGTTATAACCCGCATTGATCACAGCGAGTTCCGGGGCCCGCAAAATGAGTTTGTAGACATATTTTGCAGCTTCAATCCCGCCCTGATTTTTACTGCAGAAGAGATGGTGGAATGTAAGTTCGCAGGTCTCAATAATTAGCCACATGTAAAAGCAAGGGATCTCAGTGCGGACCTTAGGTTGATGTGAACGAGTTCTAGTGCCTCTGGTATTCCTTTATCTAGTTCTAGGAAGCCAGACGGGCCTAGCCCAATATCTTCAATATTAAGCACCCTAATATGGGAAGTTCCCAGGAATTTTGCTAACGGTGCTGATATATCACTGGAATGTAGTAACATCAGAATTGGTGCCTTCCAGAAAAACAAAATCGAAGCAATACTTTATAAATTGAGGTCTCCAGTCCAACCAATCGGTTGGACCAGATAACTTCCAACCAGTCATGCGTACATACATCCAGCCTTTCCAATAGGTTGGCCCCACGACGAGAATCACCTTATGCAAAAATCAGCATCATTCATTAATCAGGTGGGCCACGTCATAGAAAATAAGTTCTAGACGCTGATAAATAACAAAATATACTGTGGTCCACATGACGAGTAGATGTGGTTCCTTTTTTTTGTTTTTTTTGTTTAATTTTTATTGCATAAGGTGACCTTCATGGCAGGGACAACCGACTGGGCGGGTTGGATGTAACACGCACATGACAGCTTGGAAGGTATCTGCTGGGTGGATGAAAACTCATGGTCCAACCAGTTGGACTTGACGCCTTTCCGTTACATTGTACCTCTACACATTGAAATTAGATGGACTAACCTGCCAAGGTCATTATCTGCAATTGAGAGTGTGTTCAAAGGAGACTTCAAGGTTGAGAGACTTGTTAAAAGTTGTGTCACTCCAATGCAGGAAAGGTTGCAGTTCTCTACTTTTATATCCACTAAGGTAGATGCTCTTTCAGAAGCGTCGATGAAGTATGGAATTAGACTCCTGTAAATGTTCAATTGAGGCTAGTGAACCCTTCACCCGATCAATATACAAGCAAGAATTCTATCTAGCACATTGTGAAAACTTCCTTATTCAGTACACTGCACTCAAATTGGACACATGACACAAAGGTCCATGATCAGGACTGCTCATTAGATGGCTTCCACCTGGATAGACCACTGTCTGTAAACTTCATCAATTGGCCAATCTGACTTTCCAACTGGTAGGCCTTTTCCTGCAGAATTCCAACCGTTAGCGACATTCTTTTATGCCATCCATTTGTAGGCCACCCATCAGATGGTTAAGATCATTCTGTCAGTGGGAGTTTTCTACCGTACTGAACACTCCACAGCGAATCCATGATATAAGAAGTCCAGATTGTGGACTCTTGTGCTGCATGGACAATTTAAGCGCAGGACAGTGAGAACAGCACATAAGGGAATCAAATTGTGGCACTTAAGGTGGACCAGTAGACCTCCACAAATAACTCCCTGTAATTAAATCTTCGCTCAACTGACCTAATTCCATCGTCCCCAATAAGATTGTCACTGATATCCAAACTCTGCAAGTTTGGAGCGTAAGCTAGTGCAGATTTAAGATCTTCCACATCATTCTTCCGTAAATTGCTTCCCCTGCAACATCAAACTAATTATAAACAAACTGTTGCTGAAAGCAATAAGCAATTCTCAAGTTTCCCTCATCGGATGTGGACCATGATTAAAAGACTCGGAAATTCAGACTGACTCGTTTGGTCCTGAGTTGAGTCCGGACTTGCCCAAGTCGGGGGGTTACTCCTGGTGTCAAACTGGATGGGGCAATACCAAGTCCAAGTTGACTCATATGAGTCATATCAGACAGCCAAGTTTTAAAACCATGACGTTGACAGCAACTATCCGAGGTCTCCAAAATACAGATACGTAAACCAGGCTGGGGGTGTAAAATCAGCTAACTGGGTCACAATCGGCTGATGCTAGACGCAAACAAACTGGAAATGGTGAAAAACTTTACATGCATTGCCAGGAACAAGTGCTAGGGCAAGATCAGTTAATGCATACATACAATGAGCATGCCAAAACTGGACCAGCTACCATCAGACAATGACTCTGGTGACTACAAAAACTGAGACTGGACCTACAAACCTAGTTAAAGACTATTTGCAGAAGCACCAATGCATGGACAAAAACCGAAGAAAGAATCAACAGCTCAATACCTTAGATTGAGGACATGTAATGACCTCAAGGATTTGTCTATTGCTGATGATGATGATGTGGGGCAACTTGAGAATCTCCCATAAACTGTAGAAAGCCAACCTGCAATCTGCAACAAAAGATAATCAGCAATGCTCCAAATGGGTTTGACAGGTAAAACAAGAACCAGGAACTGCCAGTGTGTCACTCACATAGTTGTCGGATAGCTCAAGGGTAGATAGACCAGATGAAGAATCGAGGAGAGCATCAAAAACCATTTTTGCAGAATTTGGCCCCAGGCGGTTGTCACAGAGCTTAAGCACACACAAGGACCTGACACCAAATGGGATTATGAAAACACTGAGTCAAGCAAGTAATTTGACCAGCATAAACAAACCTCATTCACAGTTCTGTGTTTGCTGAAATTGGAACAATGATGCACAGGTTGCATCAGTGTGAAAAGTACATAGTATGTGCAAAAGCTAAAATCACATTCTTTCACAACAAATAGCTAATACTTGCACGCACTAACTGAACAAAATAAGTTACCAATACTGCCACAAAACCGACCACAAATGCAATGAAATGACATATACTCTAAATGGATCAAGCATTTGTACTGACTCAATGTGACAAATATCACTGAAATTTTGAAAACATTGTGATATTACAGAATTTTGACTGAACAATATTATTCCAATAATATCGTGAGATTTTCAAAACTGCGGCAGTTTTATTTATTGTAATATTAATGGAAAGTTATTTAGAAGTTAAAATAATTCAGTTTCTACTTTATATTCAATTTTTAAATTAAATAGTAATTTGTAATAAATATGTTTAAATATTTTATTTTCAGCAAGACTTTCCTGATAGTATCACGAGAAAAACGTGAAAATCTTAAAACGTCCCAAGAAATTCCCGGGCCGAGAAATTGAAGAGAAACAAGATTTGTCAATATGGACCAAATGCATGCATTCATCACTGTAGCAGTCATATACGTGTGGATTGTGATAGATTCATAATGTTGCACATAAGGGATCAAAATCGAAGAGCTCATATATGTTTATATATATATCACACACACACACACACACACACACACACACACACACACACACAGAGATATAGAGTCCTGCTCTCCCGCGCACTGGTGCTCATGAGAACTCGTGAGCACCTTTTTGAGAACTCATCACACGTGATGTGAGCCCAAAATCTGAGCCGTCCACATGATGCAACACCTCAAAAAAACCCCCAGGGCCCATCTTTCAACCTGATCCAAAACTTTGGCGGGTCATAGTAGAGAGAGGCAAATTAACGGAGGACACTGTTTCCTTTTGTCATGGCCCACCAAAGTTCTGGATCAGGTTGAAAGCTGGGACCTAGGGGTTTTTTGAGGTGCTGCATCACCGGTGCCCGGGAGAGCATTTTTCCACACACGCACGCATGCACACACACACGCACGCACACACACACACACACACACACTCCTGCGCACTGGTGCTCACGGGAACTCGTGAGCACCTTTTTAAGGACTCATCACACGTGATGCGAGCCCAAAATCTGAGCCATCCACGTGATGCAACACCTCAAAAAACCCCCAAGCCCAACTTTCAACTTGATCTAAAACTTTGGTGGGCCGTAGCAGAGAGAGGGGGGCAACTCAAGGGAGGAAACTGTTTCCTTTTGCCATGGCCCATCAAAGTTCTGGATCAGGTTGCTGCATTATGTGGACGGCTCAGATTTTGGGCTAACATCACGTGTGATGAGTCGGTGCGCAGGAGACCATATATATTAATATATATATGGTTGGTTTTCTACATTTTGCATGATGTAGATAAGACCTCTTTTGCACTCCCTGAACTAGTCTAATGAGGTTTCACAGATTAATTCTACTTCACCCTTTTATTGCTTTAGTTGTCATGGCATGATGCGGGTTATTCTTAGCAATCAACCTCTCATTTCATCAATTGAGGAGAAAGTCTTAGAGTTCTCCCCTGTATAGCTAGTGCATTAATGCTGGGATACGAATGAGACCAAGGTAATTTGACCATCAGCTACATGTGGACCTTCTCCTTTAGAACAAAGGTCTTTCATTGAATTGAACTGAAAGTGTGATGATAACTTCCTCTGATTTGTATAGTTGATAGATATTTATATTTCTGGTGTTCTCAAGCAGCACATGGGCAGACAATCAGAATGTTCCTGTTCTTTGGAGAAACAGAGGTCATTTTCGGGACGATGTCAGAATGTTTTTGGTGTGTTTTACTCTTGCTAGCTTGGCAGCTTCTCCGTAAAAGGCCTGTACCTTTTCTTTTCAATAGACACTGAAATGAATCAATAATCAGTCGATTCTTGAAGTCATGTTTTCTTTAGTTTCAGGGATCTAGACAACCAAAATCTGGAAATTCTGAAAATTTTCAAGGCCAAATTCAACACTGACCAAGCAATGGATGGAATGTAAGATTTATAAGCACTTGCTGTCACAAGACCTGTTTGTCTTCATTCCAGTTGCACTGTTATGGACATTTCTCGAGCACACTGCATGTTTCTCCTTCCCTCCCTAGCTGCCTCTCTCTCTACCTGTCAGTCTCACTAGAATCCAAATGGGCACATGTCATTCTCCAATTTTAGTTTCTGTAAAATTTGAAGGTTTTTACCATGTTCCCATTCAAGATCATGCTCATATGCTACCCTAACCTAACAACAATGCCGTGGAGATAAAAGGCAAAAAGGCTGTTTCCAACTGAAACATAAGTCACCATATGTTAATCAAACTAGTGGGCATGGCATGTGCAGTGCATGTGGAAGAGAAGCAGCAGTTTGCAAGACTGGGAGGGTGGGAGGAGAAGCAGTAGTGAAAAGTACTGTGCTAGCATGACTAAGGCATACAGAGGTATGACTTGCATTCAACGAGACCATATGGGAATGTGAATGAAATCCACCCTGTTGGGCCACAACATACAGACCAATGTAAAATCATACCTAAAACCTATAAATTCATGTGGGTAGCCCCACGAGTATTGGAATGGCATGATTTTGGGTCTTCCCTTGATCTGGTGCATCGGATGAATGGATTGAAGGACATACACACACCATGGTGGACACCACACACAATTTAGAAGGTTTTAATAGCGAGCATCCCCATGCCAACTGTTCCTTGTGGTGCGCCCCACCTGAATTTTGGATTGGGCTGATTTTGTGGTTCAAGGCCAAATACGGGGTGGCACACTTGATGGATGGGGAGGATCTCATTGCACATAAAGTCATCCCTCCACATTAGTAGAAGGCACACCCTCCTAAGCCTACACAAGTCACCAATAGAGTTTTTGTTGTGAAAAGTTGAACAGTTAAAATCTACACCATCCTTGTCTTTAGGGGGGCAGGCAAAATCTCAACCATTGGTTGCTAAGCACAAGGCTGGAGCCACCTGTAAATTACATAAATACCACTTTAGTTGGATAAAAACCCATTTCATATCCACAAATCAAGCAATGTTTTAGCCAAGTCAAAAATTACCCCTGGCTACTCATGTTATATCCAGTAAAGACACTTTTGAATTTGGATTTGCATAGCTTTGCAATTTAGATTAATAAGAAATACTGTAAATCGATAAATTACGAAGTAACAAGTGCAACATGAAAACATGAGATGTACCTTCCAGATGACAAGAAAGACAGAAACCTAGTCGGTACAGAATCTGAGTTACTTTCAAGAATCCTTGAAGATTTAACTGAGAAGTATTGAATCCCATGTCTATGAAAACCCTTTGTGTATAGTGAATCACAAATTTCATTCAAAGCAGTTGGAGGCAGTCTGCAATGAATGAACTCGAGGGATAATAATGTCTCACTATTCTGGTTCAGAAGCTTGCATGCTCCATCAACCTGTGCAATGATGTTTCGAAAAACACACAAGTCATGAGATGGGGGGGGGGGGGGGGGGGGATCAAACTGAATCAAATTCATCCAGTCATTTCCCCGCTAGAACAATCCAAGAACAGTATTAAGTAGCTAAATTTTTTTAATATTTGCTATGTGGATGCATAAATACAATTATGGTGCAAAGCAACCAGTGTTAACAAGATGAAACATCATGATAGGAAGGTACTGTGGCCCAAAACTTTTTTTATTTCTTTCCACAGAGACAAACAATGGTGCATTGGTTGGCGAATGTAAATAAACAAACTCTTAGATGTCTGTATCAATAAGAAAAATCTGCATTTGTCATATCATGTACATTGTGCCATATATGCATGACCTCTTCTTTTAATTTTCTCCGTAAGTAGGTGACACAGGAATGCACAGATACAAAGAGAGATGCAAGTCATACATGATTTTTAGATTTGATTCCTCGTAAGACCAAGCGTTGCAATTTACTATCCTTGAATAGCTCCTGCAATGATAGTTTGGTTAGAGTCATAGAGATACAGAAGTAAATGGCACATGCCACAGCTATTGAACTATGATAAAGCCAACACATATCGTTAGTGATTCAGATAAAGGAAGAGAAACTCGGTGCATTTAGCTCTATGAAAGTGCATTTGTTAAAGAAGGACATGCATACCTAGGAATTTAATCACGAACCATAGATAGAACCTAACTATAATGCTGTCAGAAACTATAGTGCTGTCAGACAATGATGGATATGAACTATCTTTATGTGAAGGCCAAACATTGTCATGGTTCTCATAGAGTAATCTCTATCTTCCAGGGGAATCATAACCCTGCTTTCTCCTGGAATTGAATAGTATGATCCCCTGACAATTCCGTTAAGCCAACAACAACTAGATGGAGTCACTACAGAACATTTCCCTAAGTTTGCTAGGACATGTGTTTAAATAGCATGCAACAATATTTAATTGTAAAAAAATGCAATGATATGTTTAAATAGTGTTTAGTTGTTAAACCATACCATTACATAAATTAAGGCATGTGCATATGTAATGATATACACAGTTATATATGTGAAATAATGTGTAATCCCACAAAGGTTCTCCTTAACAGTTTTCATCTCAAATGGATTGAGGAAGGTGTCTCACCACCCACATGAAAATTGTGTTTTCCACTATCTAATATGCGTTGCATGCACTTCACAAGTACAACTTGTGAGTGCAGACTTATGAAATATACTCCTTACTATTACTTTTTCAGGTCAGACTCCTATGAAAGTTTGCCACCAGACCATCTAAGATGCCAACTCAAATACGGATAGGCATAACCAAGAAATTACACCAAGAAGACAATAGTAACCATCTGGTTTTGTCCACAGAATTTGGACAGCACCACTCACTATTTTATTTTAACTGTCCATTTGATAGTCATCCATTGGATGGTCAGGATTCTTTTTATCCGTGTGATGTTGGAGAGATGCTCCATCCACAATGTCCCCTACAATTAGAATGTGGTACTAGGCATACATGAGTGCCACACTTAGTGAGGATTAGTCACCATTCACCACCATTTTCAAAACAGTGATAAACAATCACAGGAGTGCAGAATGCAATGAAGGAAGAGGGGAGGGATGTTAAGTGTACTTGTTCTCGTGAATTGTGAACATAGGCTTCATGGCACTTTTAAGAAACTGAGGCCATTCATCACATGGCTCACAACTCCTAGATGCGTTCTCTAAAAGATAAAGCTAAAGATAAAGCTGGGCCACTTGATAAGCGGACTGGCTTAAACTTTGGAACAGTGCATCTACATGGAGAGACCCAACTGACGGACGGGTTGGATCTTGTGTGTGTAGAGAGAGAGAGAGAGAGAGAGAGAGAGAGAGAGGCCACTTGATAAGCGGACTGGCTTAAACTAGAGAGAGGATCATGTGTGTGTGTGTGTAGAGAGAGAGAGAGAGAGAGAGAGAGAGAGAGAGAGAGAGAGAGAGCTTTTCCAGCAACATCATCAACAGGTCAGGCGAGAGAGACAGATGGGTGTGAGGAGGGAGATGACGGTTGGAGAGATGATGCTCTCCAGGTTTTCTGAGAGTTGTACATAGGGAAATTGTTTTTAAAGTAAAAAACAGGTCTCGTGCAATTTCCACTCGCTAGAAATTAAGGCCCACATACATCTTAAGGGAATTTTTTTAACCTTGTGATCATTGCATGCCTATGGAACTTTAAAGGAAAAAGTATATAAGTTAGGTAGTGTTGACCAGAAGAGAATTGCAAATATGAGAATGTTGGGATGACTGTGTGAAAACTCAGAAGGATAGTATTAAGACTGAGGTCATCCAAAGCAGACTACGAGTAGTCCCAATGAAGGGTAAAAAGGGGATGGAGAGCAGATTGACATGGTTTAGTCATGCGCAAAGAAGACAAGACACGGGTGGAGGGGAACCTTGATTGGGGTTGAAGGGCTGAAAGGAGGAGAGGAGGGCCTAAAAGGATCTGAATTAAGGTGGTCAGAAAGGGTATGAAGTGTTGCTCACCAAGGATAGGGCCTTAGGAATGATTGGCAAAACGAGATTCATAAAATTGGCTCCAAATATAAAATAGCTGGGACAAGGCTACGATGATGGTAGTGGTGTTGGTGATGACAACAGTGATGATGTATCAAACATAACTTGAATAAAAGTAAAACCTAACTTATGTCATGGAGCTTGGTCTTGATTTGCAATACTGAGCGTTGATATTTTTAATACTTAATATTTTTGCACAAATATACTTAAAAATGGCAAAGTGGTATGCACCAGAGACCAGCATAAATCCAAGAAATTGTCTCACAAACTCTTTTTGCAGATATTAAAAAAAAAACTGTTCTTGCAGATAATATTTATTTAGCTTCAAAGTGATCCACCCATCATGAAGATCACATGGTGTCTTCCAGCAATTTGCTCATCAAGGTTCTCAAATTTGAGGGTCTACAACATCAGGCTTGTAAATTTGGAAATTCCTACACATCAGAAAGACAGATAAAATGGAAACTTCTAAGTTGAGAATGACTCAAAAAAGGGAAAAAAAAAAAAAAAAAAAAAAACCTGTCCAACTTCAAACCATGGAAGGGAAGACCAGCCAAATAGCTATTACAAAACTCCTTAGAATGCAAATAGCGCCTCATTGAATGCATAATAAACAATTGAAATATATATATATATATATATATATATATATATATATATATATATATATATATATATAAAAGAAGATTCTTAAGATCAATTCACACTTCAATTACCCTGAAATATTTCACACAGTATTGCTTTCTTTAGAAAATGTTACTTACACATGTTTCGGCAACACAAAGCGCACTACTAAGCCTCAGGTACCTACACAAACGAAATAAATAAATAATTACAAATAGAAACTTGGCACTGCTAATAGGTTTCCAATATTGGCAGTAGACGCAAGACCACACTAGTGCCTGGTTATCATTTTGCGCATAGGCATGGCATTCCGTAATGGTAACGGTGCATAAAGGCCACCACCGAACGGCCGTTACGGCTTCTTTTCTTCTTCTTCTTTTCCTTTTTCTTTTCCTTCTTTCTTTCTTTCTTTTTTTTTTTGAAAAAAATCCTGTATCAGCTATGTAAAGCCTATTTTTCCCATAACGGCCGCTACGGCCCCATAATGCGTACCGGTGGCCAACGTTACCTTTATGTAATGGCTGTTACATAATTGCTTTTGCATAACTTGCGCATAGGTGACAATGCTAGTGCCACCTGTTGTCCTATTAGTTAAAGCCCTGTCCAAATTTTTCTAGGATCCGCACCCAGATGTTTTTAACATGGCCTTTGAGGTTGTAATTAGTTCCACATCAATTTCAAAGTTAGAAATGCCTCCATAAAGATTTTATAAAAAAGCCTTCCTCTAGCACCCTAAGGTCCATTTAGTTCTTTCTTCTTCATCATCTTCATCTTCTTCTTCTTCTTCTTTTTGAGAGGTAATGAAACTTTTATTGGAAGCCGCAAGCAAGGTGGAAAAGAATACAAGAACACAAACAGGAAAGGAAAAAACTAAAGGCCCAAGAGGGCAACAATAATGAAAGGATCCAAAGTTCCAAACCCTTAAAACCCGAAGACCACTTGGTGACCCACAATAGATAGCATCGTTCATGTCGTAAGGGAGCATCAGCATTTCTTCTTTCTTCTTTTAGATTAGCATCATTTATGTTTTCATGCATCAGCATTTAGCAAGGGACCTGGTGAAATGGGCACAATCCCTTCCATTGCATAATCATTCGATGATTCTTCGCTTCGATTTAGTCTTTAATTTGATTTCTTCTTTTTTCATAGTACTTAGAAAAAGTTTGTTTTCTTCTTCAACATCTACGAGTGGTCACTAGGTATTGTTGTGAATCTCTGTAAGCCATGAAACTGTCGAAAAGGGTAGTGCTAGAGCTCAATTCAAAACTACTCAGGTCCCAGAAACATAGCCACCAAGTATTCTAGCATATAAGCTCAAGGTAAGGGTGACCAGACATTTTAAATAAGGGTCTCAAAAGCATTACGAATTATGATAAGAATGATAGGGTCACTAGACTCATATTCTCTATTCTTCAATATCAGTAACTCATGGGTGATGCAGTCAATGCCAACTAACACCCAAACTCAAAAGGTTGAGTTGTTGCCTCTTCTTTGCGACTTTGCCAGATGTGTACAGTGTACAGAACATGAAACAACTAATAAATATTTCAATCAAAAGGGAAGTTGTAACATCTACAGATAATTGCAATAAAGCATACAATCACCGTTCATCAAAATAATATGTGAAACAAAGAAGATAGTAATACCTCACATAGCACCCAAATTGTTGGCAATGATAAGATAAACTTGAGTAGTCATGAGTTGAATGACCCATGTCCCCTTTGTAACCAATAAAATTTACAATAGTATCTGCACAAAAAAGAAGAAGAAGAAGTAGTAGTTCCTTCTGTTATGTCACAACATGACAGCATATGCAAAAAAAGGTCAAGACATGGAACTAGTCCATATAAGTGTGAAAAAACACTGAAATTGACCCACATGGAAAGCGATTTCTAAATGGCTCAGGTTTTGTCCTCAGCCAGCATATGACAAAATGTATGGAGAGTGGGCTTTCTTTACCTGATACCGTTATTTCACCAATGCATCCACCAAAAGAAGGAAGCAATGCTGTCTCTGCTGTTTCATCTAGGCAACTATCTTTCAAATGAAAACCATGGTATTAGTTGCTTGTAAGAATGAATCGAGCTTATAATATAAAATCAGACTTTTACATTTGATCGAATGATATTGAATCATGTGATTTAAAGTAATGCATTCTAAGATAACTTATTCTTCATTTCAACAAATTAACATACTCCTGTAAGTGTGCTTCCCAGTACATCTGCTGCCAGTCATCACATATCATCCATTCATGACTTGTTATTCCATCCTGATCTACCATACAATCAATTGGTTGGATCTGTCTGACACCCTCAGGCCAGCGTGAGTGGAACAATGTCTTCCATGCTGTATTAAAGTCACCATACCTGTGAATCATGACTTCTTACTTAGTAAAGACACAAATTGGTGGTTTTCTAATATAAGAAATGTGAATAGTAGAGAAATGTGACTTTTTCGTTACTGGAAAAGCACTCTTATCAAACCTTCCACGTTTCCTCCCATCTTTAACACTATCAGTAAAAAATTCATGCCTACCACACTGCTCAAACTTCCTGTCACCAGAGAAAGAGAACCATAAATCCATGTAAGATTTTGAATGAAATTGGTAAAATCTTCTTCCTTTTTACTTCCATTTACAAGCGACACATGAGAATGAGTAGGTGGAAACTGAAAATGTTCAATAGCATTCAGTTCAAGTACAAATCACACCTCCCACCTTCCCAAGTTGATGGTGATGATGAGTTGAGGGCAAAGGAGACAGAACATCATATCATACAGGAGAAGCAGGGATATGGGGCCAGTATGGTCTGGCGGAAGCAAAAAAAACAGATCAGAAAAATGCAGTGACTTCCTCGAGGCATTACTTTTTTGCCCCTTTATTCGTTTTGTGCAATGAATAGCTCATTTTGAAGGAGTCTTGAGATATGATAGCTACTTTTATGAGTTTTGCAACATCCCATCATTTTAGAATTAGGGGCAGTTTGGGTGTTCAGAAATAGTTGGTGGCAATTTTTTGAGATTATTTTTTATCATAGGCGATAGGGCTTGGCTGGGCATCGTAAAATATTTAATGGTTGAGATTAAAACTTTTCAGGTCTGAGTGGTGAATGATTAAGTTATATTAGGTTCTCCCTCCCTTCCCTTTTTTCGAGGATTGTTTGGTTTGGTATCCTCAGATCTGTGAATGTGTCTTGGCCCTTGGGTGATGCTTGGCTCGATTGATATCTAGTTTAGGGTTTGTCATGGACTCATGGGGGAAGAGGGACTCTTTTGGGGTCTGCAGATGGAGGATTGCTTTATTGGCTGTTGTGTGGTCTATTTGGCTTGAGAGGAATAACCGGACTTTTCGGAATTTGAGTAGCTCTGCACTGGTTGTTTTTATCCGGGTTACTCAGTTTCTTTCTGATTAGGTATTAGGTGCCCTGAGGTCTGTTAGGCAGGGCTGGCGAGTTGGGTTGGGTTTTATTTTTCTTTTGTTTGTTTTTGCCTTTGGTTTTGTGCTTTGTTTTTCTTTTTCTTTTGGCTTCATGCCTTAATAAAGTGTTCATCTTTCAAAAATAAATAAGTAAATAACAGTTTTGATGTAGTCCCCTTTTAACAATGGAGCAGTTTCGATGCATTTCCCTTTTCATATACAGGCCAGCTATTTCAATGCCATAAATGGGCATCCTCCTCTGGCAGCAGTTATCTATGGAGGTTGGTGGGAGGGGTGGAGGAAATCAAGGACTTTATGGATATTTCAGACTCCTTTGTTCATATCTTAAGGAAGGAAATGGTGTATTTGTGGTTTGAAAAAAAAAATGGCATCCGACCTCCAATCTCATAAAAAAGGAGATTCTCTTCTTCAGTCACATTATACTTTTCTTTTAATAAAATTCTACACACATGGGGGAAAAGTAAAAAGAAAAAAAAAGAAAAGAAAAAAAAAGCTCTCTCGGTCTCCTGCATTCATATACTAAGGGAATGGAATTTTTTTTTTTTTTTTTTGAGAGATACCTGAATTTATTAGAAAGCTCGCAAAGGGAGAAGAAAGAATACATGGCCCGGGGCCCCAAGAGCACGCAACTAATGGAGGTGAGCAGCCGGGGCTGCCTTTACATGAACCGCCCATTCGTTTACAAGCCTTAAAACATTAGAAATCACCCCATCCACCTCCACTTCCACATTCTGGAAGCATCTCCCATTCCTGGACCCCCAAACAACCCAAAGCATGGTCGAAATGAGTAACCACCAAAACACTTTGCGCTCCTTCACGACTCCTGTTTTTGGCATGACCCACATCATCCGAAAGGAAGAAAGAAAAAAGTCCCGAACCGTCTTCACAAAGGGACAATGGATGAAAAGATGATTGATTGTTTCCTCATTCCCCATACACATAAGGCAAACATTGGGAAGGACCATCACTCTTCTTTGGAGGTTGTCGATTGTGAGGATTCTTTTCCGACCTACCAACCAAACAAAAGCAGCTACTTGGGGGGGATCCCCATAGTACCAATGATGAAAAGGATGAGAAGGGATCGAATAGGTAGGCAGCGTAGAGATGAAAGAATAGAGTGAATTCCGTCAACTTCCCAGACCTATTGGTAGCCCAAACGGCCACATCATCTAATTCCCGATCTAGCTTCGCCAGCTGCAAGAGGGCCATCAAATCCACAAACTCTTCGCACTCAGAATCTGTCAAATTCTTGCGGCAAGGGGGGTTCCACACGATGGTCTCCTCGGCCCAACAGAAGCATTCCTTCACCCGAACGAATCGATCTGGCGCAAGGCTTGCAATCGTCGGGAATGGCACTTGAAAGGCCTGAGACCCGCACCAAACATCAAACTAGAAACAAGTACGAGAGCTGCTACCTGCTTTGATGGAAATACCTTTGCTAACCATCTGTTGCGTGGCCATAATCCCTTTCCAAACTCCCGAGGTTTTGTACATGGACGACGCCTTGATATACCAACCGCAATCTTGCACCTCATACTTGGATGCAATGAAGAGTCTCCAAAACCTGTCCTCTTCCGTGTAGAACCTCCAAATCCACTTGCCCAAAAGGGCTAAATTCATAGTTGCTAAAAGCTTTATGCCGGCTCCCCCTTGCTTCATTGGTTTACTTCTTCCCACTTAAGCAAATGGAACTTCCTACCTTCCCTCACTCCATTCCAAAGAAAATCCCTTCTGAGCTTCTCTAATTTTGCACTGAGTCCATATTCGCCTCACAAAAAAGGAGCGTATCGTTTGCAAACTGAAGATGGCTAATGCTTCTATGAAAACCTGCAGTGTGGAACCCAATAAAAAGCCCGTTTTCCTCCCCTTTGAAGAGCATCCTACTCAGAGCTTCCATAACCACCACAAATGGATAAGGCGAAATGGGATCTCCCTGTCTATGGCCGCGGGAAGCCTTGAAGAACCACTTAGGTGACCCATTCACCAAAATAGAAAACGAGGCGGAATGAATGCAAGCTTTGATCCACGTCTCCATTTCAAACCGCAACGCATCCCAGTCGACATGGTCGTAGGCCTTCTCGATGTCTAACTTGCAAACAATCCCACTCTTCCTTTCACGATGCCTAGAATCAATACACTCATGGGCAATAAGAGCGATATCAAGGATCTGGCGACCTAGAACAAACACCCCCTGGTTTTCAGAGATCACTTTGGAGATGACATCCCTGAATTTGGTGGCTAGGATTATGACCAGAATCTTGTAAGGACCCCTAATCAGACTTATGGGTTTAAAGTCTTTCAATTGATCAACCCCTTTCGCCTTAGGAATGAGCGCTATAAAAGAGACTCTTGTATCAACCGAAAGCCTACCATGGTCTGCAAATTCCACCACAAAGTCAGTCACATCCTTTCCCACCACATGCCAGAATTTTTGAAAAAATGCAATCGAGAAGCCATTTGAACCCGGAGCATTGTCCCCACACATAGAAGCAAGGGCTGATTTGATTTCTTCTTCCGACATTGGCCTTTCCAACCAAGACGCATCATCGACAGAGAGGCGACTAAATTGCAAATTGTCCTACCTCGGCCTGACCCACGAGTCCCCAGAAAGAAGGTTTTTGTAGAATGAAACAATCACCTCACAAATGCGCTGCCTATTTGTAAAAGGCTCCCCGTCAACCCGCAAACTGTGAATTCTGTTAGCCCGAAATCTTGCACTAGCAGTGTTATGAAAAAATCGAGTATTCTTATCCCCTTCCTTCAGCCAAATCACTCTGGGTCTTTGGCGCCACTTGATCTCTTCCTCCCCAGCCCTATCCACATAGCTCTTGGATAGCTCTATCCTTTTCAGCCGATCTTCCTCAGACAGGCCAACGGCTTCTTCCGCTAAATCTAACTGGTGAATGTCTTTAGCCAGTTTATCAGAGAGGAATTCCTCTCTTTCCCAGAACATCTTTCTTCCACTCTTTCAGTTTCTCCTTCAACATTTTAAGTATCCTGGCTAGTCTATAGCCTACAAAGCCGTCAATCGAGAAGGAAGACCACCAATCTGCGACTAATTGCGCAAAGCCTTCAACTTCCAACCAGGCCAACTCAAATCTAAAAGGTTTCGGTCCCTAATTTTCCTCATCAGTGTGGAGGGCAATAATTCTCTAATCAAACACAGCCCTTGGCAATCCCTACTGATGGACCAAAGGGAATCTATCGATCCAGTCACCTGATGTGAGGAATCTAACCAAACGCGACAAAATAGGATTTTGTTGGCCATTGGACCATGTGAAAGTATCAATTCCCATCAGAAGATCAACCAGCTCGTGCCGTCCAACCCATTCTGAAAACTTTTCCATGCTTTCAAAAATCTTGCCACCCCTAGATTTTTCATGAGTAAAGTGCATAGCATTGAAGTCACCCCCTATACACTAGGGAGCACCCCATTTGGCCCTCAACAAATTTAATTCCTCCCAAAATAAATCCCGACCCTTGTATTTGATTGGCCCGTGAACAACGGTAAAGATCCAGCAAAATCCTGCGGAATTTTCTGAAAACAGAATGGAGACAGAGAAGTTCCCCACAAAAGAGTCAACTTTTTTCCATCTACTGGATTTCCAAGCAACACAGATGCCCCCTGCTGTCCCAATGGCATTTAAAGCCACCCATTCCGAGTCATTCGTGCCCCAAATAGAGTTGAGCATGCCCCTATCAAAAGATTACAACTTGGTTTCTTGAATAGCTATGATGTCTGCCTTCGCATTTTTGCAAATCTACTTTATTTGAGCCCTTTTGGTCTTGCTACCCAGACCACGCTCATTCCATGAGAGAATGATCATTGAGTATCATTCTTCCCCATTCTCCCCCTTTTCAGCGGAGTTGCTTCCATTGTCGTGGTTAATAGAACATTCTAGCCTCAATAGCTCGCGACATCCCTTAGAGTGTCTGATGTTCTTAAGTTGTTGGGCCTCCCTGAAGTACAAAGAAGCCCTTGCTTAAGCGAATTGAAAAAAGGCCTGCACATCCTCATCCCTGAGTCCATACAACATTCCTACAAACCCGCCTACCCTTTCTAGCACATCCTTGGCCCATCTCTGTTGATCTGGAGTAATTATGCAGCCAATGGTTTGAAAAAAGGGGATCCAAGGCATTGGTTCTATCAAGTATTCAAGGAATTCTTCTTGAATGGAAGTTGGACCTCAAACACTTAAATATGAAAATTTCAATAAGTAGCAATAATGATTTACTTAATGACATGGGAAGTTTGAAGTGGGTGTAAACAAATAAAGAAGTTCAATTCAGCAAATTTCATAATTACTATTCAAGTTGCATATGCAAATATCACAACTTCACCAGAATACTGCAATTCTACTTACAATACTTCATGCAACTTCTGCAAGGCCAATGGGGGTGAGTGCATCAGTAAGTAATCAACCAAGTCGGGTGGAAGTTCAAATATGTCTTGCAGATGTTGATCTCCTAAACAAGAATAAATTAGGATTAGAAAAGTTTTAATCCAGAACACAATTAGATTGGTTAAGTCTACAAAATAACCAACACATGCAAGAATCGTACAAGTGGAACTTTACCACATATAATTTCCATTGTGATTACTTTCGTGCATAGAGAGAGCAAAGACGGAATTTCCCTCATTCTTTGTATTTATGTTCAGCAACGCTAAAAACCACAATCTTAGCCAAAACAACTGCACATTAAGAAAACAAAGGTCGCAATGAGAAGCTTGGAAATTTTAATGGGATCCGTTAACCTTTCACCATGTAGTGTGTGTAAACGTCCACCAAAACTCATTAGTGAACGTGCACATTGATCCAGACCGTCCATTAGAATGGCACCTTTTTGACAGGTCGCTGTCAGAAACCAGATTCATTAGATGATCTGAGCCACAGAAAAAGAGCCCACAACATCCATTATTTGTGTGGTCAATATAAGTCTAGGCAACAGTACAGACCTTGACCATCCAACGGATTTTATATTTGAGCTGTGGCCTATCAAGGAAGTGGCTGTTCTAATAGAGGGTTGAGATCGAAGAGAGCTTTACTGGTTTTGGTGAAGATTTACACACGTCACTCATGTGGTGGAGATTAAACAAACCCATGTTTAATATCTTTTAGACTCGCAAATCAAAATCAAAATGACTATTAAATACTTAGATAGGCTGACTTCTTTGAAATTCTGTACAAATGTGAGTTCGACAAACATGGAGTTATCTTAGTGCAGTTAACATTGCAAAGACAATGCAACTAGTTGCATGGCAGATACATTTAAGTAACTGCATTTGAACACACCGACAGTCCAAATCATCTGTTTGGACTCTCTATTTAAGGCAGCCCAATCTTTGTGGGCCACCATGCAAACATACATCGATCCAGATAATTTATCAATCCGACCGTCAGCCATTCTGTTACTACAACAAATCGGATGGTCAGGATGCCTGATCAAGGTGCCTCCCAAGAGGCATTCCGCATTCACAATCTAAGGTGGGCCCTACCAGGTAACATACCTAGATTAATTCTACACCTCTTCTCCCAGCTGCAAACAACATATATCTTTCATTTTGTTTGATCTAAATGGTTAGGATCGCGCGCTTGATGTGGATTTTGCATGGTGGCCTGTGAAGAGTGTGATGGACTTGATAAACGGTACGGATCAATGAATGGACAGTCCAGGCGTCCAAGTACAACTACTAACAGTTTTTAGGGTTTTTCAAAAAGACAGTTTTAGACACCATGTGTATCGAAATTTACAGGATTTTAGCAGTTACGGAATGAAAAACTCAGTATCATCAAGGGTAGAATGGGGAGGAGAAGAACAAAAATGAGAGGGATACTCGCCTGAAGATACCGACACTGGATATGATGCCGCCGTTGCGAGGGAGTATTTTCGGTGCAGAGGAATTGCATATATGCAACGAGACCCGCGTCTTTCCACAGTATACGCGGGTTATCAGTCAGGGTATGTGGGGCCAACGTTTCTGAATCCAGACCGTTGATCCGTTGCGTCAGGATTTAGATGGGCCATGACCCCGAAATCTGAAAGATGGAAAGATTACAACGACCGGTCTTGTGAACTTTTCCTATTGAACGTGGACCAAAAGAATGAAAGATTTGTGGACCCCGAATTTAAAAGGTTAGGACCGCCCCTACTGGGGAGCGGACTAAGTGTTACCTAGGTAACAGCTGGGTGGGTGTTACCCCTACTGTGGGGCCCACATTGATGATTTGTTGTATATCCGAGCCATCCATCCGTTTCTCCAGCCCATTTTAGGATGGGGTACCAAAAATTATGAAGATCCAAGTCTGAGGTGGACCATACCACAGGAAACAGTGGTGATTGAGTGCCTCACCATTAAAATTTACAAAGGGTAAATCGTAAGGTTTTCGTAATGTTTATTTACAATCCAACCTGTTGATAAGGTCAAACAGATCTGGATGAAAGGAAATTACAAATATCAGATTAATCCAAAAATTTTATGGCCCACAAAAGGCTTTTAGTGGTTATTTATCACTGTTTATATTGGTATGATCCACCTGAGATTTATATCTTCTTGGGATTTGGTATTGCATCCTAAAATGAGATGAAAAAACAGTTGGACGGTGTGGATATTCAAACAATACATCAAGATAGGCCCCACACGGTTAGGTAAACACCCACGAAGGTGTTACACGGGTAACAGCTAATCGGCTCCCGTCCTACAGGAGTAATGACCAGTGGTCGGTTCTCTGTGGGCCCCACCGTGATGTATGTATTTCATCCACGCCGTTCATCCATTTTCCGGATCATTTTATGGAATGAGGCTAAAAACAAGTGGACCACATCACCGGAAATCGTGTTGATTGAACGCCCACCATTAAAACCTTCATGGGGCCACCAAAGTTTTGGATCACCCTGGTATTTGTTTTTTCTCTTCATCCACGTTTGTATGACCTAATCAACAGGTTGGATGTCAAATAAACATTGCAGTGGGCCCTATCAGGTTTTTAATGATGGACATTCAATTACTATTGTTTTTCCAGTGGTGTGGTCCACTTGAGATTTGATGGACAGTGCGGATAAAACACATGCATCGTGGTGGAGCCCACGAGCACCTACCACTAGTCACTTGGCTAGTGACAGCATCGCCAGCCAAGCCGCGTCATCCTACAAACGATATTTTTGGGCATGGTTCATCCTCGGTGTGGGACGCAATAGACAAATAGTCTGTACTAGGGGTCGTAGAGTTTTTAACTTCCACACACATTATACTTAGAAAAGAGTTTCAAGCCTAAACAATTTACATGCTAAGCCATGTGGCTTTTAAATAGGAATTTGTTTTTAGGTAAACAGGTTGTGTGTTTGGCCCGCCTAGCTTGTAAAGTGTTTACAATGGATAAAGTAGGTATTCATACTACAGAGCATGGAGGTAAGCCTTCCAAAATCCATAAATTATGTAAGAACTTGATTTTTTTTGTTTTTTTTGTTTTTTTTTTATTTTTACGAGCTAAGGAAGCATTAAATCATACACACAATAGACGGTTTGGATGTCCTCCACCCATCATAGTGAACCCAAAATGTAATTTGAAAGTTTTTAATGGTGAACATCTCATCCATCACTTGTGTAGTTCTTTTGATAATCAATGAGCTATTTTTTTAGGGCCATAGGAGAACATCAAGAAAAGCACATAATGAATATATTAGATTTTATGGTGGGCCCCACATATCATTAGTAGATATCATCTATTGTGTTCTACATGGCTTTTTGTTAGGTTTTAAATTATAGCTATATGTTTATTGCTTGTAAAGCTTCTATAGGCAAATACATGAATTCAAATAGCCATTGTAATCTAATCAACTCTAATCCCTTTACAGCTTAAAGACGTTACAAACATCCAAACGACCCCTTAGCTAACTATGGAACCCTTATTATAATAAAAAATCCATGCACAAATACACTTTGCATACTCTCCATATATACTCCAGCAAAGTAAGATGGTTGACACGTAGGCACTAACAAATTATACACATGGCATAACACAAATTAAACCATTTGAACTGCATGACCTACTGTGGGAGGGTCATCATTCCAAAATCAGGCAAGTTGATCAATCGTCAACCCTGTTTTGCTTTTTAGTTGAATTTGGGTCATTGACCTTTTCCATTAAATTTGTAATAAGAATATAGCTGCTTGGCAAGAATCTTTTGGATTTTACCATGCCACATTTTTTCTTTTTCTTTTTGTACACACACCCACCCGCATGGACTTAGTTTTTTTCACACACACCCACCCACACCACATTGGTACTTCAATCCCATGATCTCAGTGTTAAAATAAAGTCTTGTTGGGATAAAAGGCCGGCAGTGAAAGATAAGCTGAACACACAATAGCAAATTGAATCAAACAAGCAACACAATGCAATCACATTGCATGCAACCAACTATACATAGATAATTTGAATTTAACGTGGAAAAACCCCTCGCGGGTAAAAAACCATGGTACAAAGCGACACCAGTCCACTATAATATCAGAAGTTACAAGAGATGGAACCCAAAACCCAAGATCACAAGCCCACAAAAGAAATCCAAGTTTTCTCAAGAAGAAAACCCTCTTCTCATGCTCTTTCTCTCACCTAGAACCTCTTTCAATCTCCTTTCTAATCTGGGATCCCTCTAATCCCGTAATACTTTCCTTAAATAGGAGAAAATCAAGATTAAAAACTCTTTGCGCAAAACTGCGCAAGACACATACTCCAACTAGGAAACCTGTCGACCGGTCGACAATGCCCAAAATCTTCATAGAGAGTTTGTCTCCGTCATGATTGACCGGTCGGTGGCCTCTATTGCACTAAGATTTGAGGAGTCTGTTTTCAACAAACTCCACCACAACTCCAATCTTCATGCAACACCTTACCATCCACAACCTTCACCTCTACTTCGTCATCATCATAGTCCCATTGCTTCTCGTGCCCCCATCGACTTTATCATTGCATCTTACACGCCTTGTCGCTCTTCTCATGTGGTCCTTTTTCTCTTGCCACATACAAGCAACCATGGATCCCGCTGCTAATCTCACAGCTCCACCATGAATTGTACTCCCGATCACCTTGTAAAGATTATCGCACCTCCGTGCCTTTTATCATCACGAGTGCTCCCTTTACCACTTTACAATACTGATCACAGCCGATAAACCTGCACCCTTTTACCTCGAGTGCACCAAGAGATATCACATTCCTCTTCATCTCAGGGACATACTTCACACTTTTAAGGATCTGTTCAACCCCGTTGAACATCTTAATGCACACCGAAACAATACCTACCCCCTTGCGGGCGTAGCCATCACCTACAACAACTGATCCACCATCATACTCCTTGTATGCCATGAATGAACTCTGGTCAGGACATACATGACATGATGCACCTGAATCTAAGAGTCACTCTCCACCAAGAGACTCTATGCCGGATACAGTCAATACATCACAAACATCACCACCGTCCTCTACGGTATTAGCTTCTTCCCTATAAGAATCTTCATATTTCTCCTGCCTTTTCCCGATATTCGAACAATCCCTCTTCACATGCCTTTCTTCTCCACAATTTCAGCATCTCACCTTATACTTCCACTTGCCCTTTGATTTAGATCTCGATGACGGAGATCCTCCACCCCACTCAGAATTCCTCTTCATTATAACTAGTGCCTCATCCATAGAGGGACCCACGCTGCCGCTTTTTCTTCTCATCGCCTTCGCCTGAAGGGCTAAGATAACGGTTTCCACGCCAATAGTCTCCCGACCTGCGCACAACGAGTCCTTAAGCGACTCATATGATTTTGGAAGAGAATTCAACAGGATAAACGTTTGATCATCGTCCTTCATCGGTTCATTTACATCCATCAACTTGCAAATAAGCCTATTGAAATTGTCGATGTGGCTCTCAACATCGGCCCCTTCCACCATCCTCAAATTATACAACTGAAGCTTCAAATATATGCGATTTTTCAGATATTTCTTCGTGTAGATATTCTTCGACTTCGCCCATGTTTCAGCCGCAGTTTTCTCTTTCGTGACGTCATACAAGACCTCATCTTTCAGGCACAATTGGATTGAGACATTGGCTTTTTCATTGATCATCTTCTATTCTTCTTCTTTCATAGCCTCTGGTAGCTTTCTTAGAAGCGCATCTTGCAATCCTTGCTGAACTAAAAGGCCTTTCATCTTCATCTTCCAAAGTTCAAAATTATTTTTTTTTCAAATACTTTTCTATGTCGAATCTCATGCCCGATGCCATGTTCTTGTCTCAGATCCGAATTTTTGCTACACCCCAATGATCGCTCTGATACCAGTTGTGGGGATAAAAGGTCGACAGTGGAACCAAAGTCGAACACACAGCAGCAAATTGAATCAAACAAGCAACACAATGCATATGCAACCAACTACACATAGAAAATCTGAATTTAACATGGAAAAACCCCTCACGGGTAAAAAACTACGGCACAAAGCGACACCGATCCACTATAATATCAAAAGTTACAAAAAATGGAACCCAAAACCCAAGATCACAAGCCTACAAGCGAAATCTAAGCTTTCCTAAGAAGAAAACCCTCTTCTCAAGCTCTTTTTCTCACTTAGAACCTCTTTCAATCTCATTTCCAATCTGGGATCCCTATAATTTCATAATACACTCCTTAAATAAGAGAAAACCAAGATTAGAAACTCTTTGCGCAAAACCGCACAAGAAACATACTCCAACTAAGAAACCTGCCAACCGGTCGACAATGTCTGAAATCTTCACAAAGAGTTGTTGTCTTGTCTTTGTCGTGACCGACCGGTGGCCTCTATTTCACTGAGATTTGAGGCGTCCATTTCCAACAAGTCTATCCACCATTAAGCCATGGAGCCAATGTCGACCGACATCATGGATTGCCCAAGCTTCTTTTACTTATATTTGAGGTATGAAATTTTAATAAATACCGAGAAAGGGTTTTGAGACGTGGAGAGTTGAGTTAAAAAGAGAGGTAGGTTGAATTAGTTATTCCACTTTAAATAATTAAAAAAAGGCTTATTAGACTAACCATTAGGGCTAGCCTGATGAGCTCCGGACCTGGCTAGTCTCCGGGCTGGAGTTCCAAACCCTTGGGTTCGGGCTAAAGATTCAAGCCTGTTTTTAAAATGGGCCAAGCTTGGTCTTATCTATCCAAAGTTGAAACCTGATGGGCCCATTAATTTTTTCAAAAATTTTAAATTTTGGAAAAAAAATTTCCCTCCTCTAACAGAGTTGAAATTTGTTTCCCCCATAGTAAAAGGCTGACCAAAAGCATATCAATTATTTGTCCCTCTATGTGGTCTTCTTCCATCTTTCCTTTCTATTTTTTATTCTTGAATGTAGAAACAACCGAATCATTTTTATGGCTACAGGCTCTCTCTCTCTCTCTCTCTCTCTCTCTCTCTCTCTCTCCACCCTTTTTGGTATTGCAAAGCTTTCACTTTTCACTTCGAACCTAACAACACGATCTTGGGTCTTTGTTGGAAGCCATAGAGATCTTTTACTGAAAAGAAAGGTTGCTAGTACGCCTCCAAACATACTCATTCCTACTTCAGAAATTCAAAAATTTAAAAGATTTTAAGCTAGGGAGATGAATTCATGACAAATAATAATTGCCAAATTCGCTATCAATGAATGTCCAAGGATTATTAGCGATATTATATGCGACAAATGGAGATTTGGATGTAAGACTCCATTAGGTGGGCCACACATGATCGTCGGTTTAGATAATGATCGTTGGATTATTCAGATTGAGTGATTTAGTGGGCCCCACTATAGTTGTGATCATTACAAATGGGTTTGGGGTGGGACGCTTGAATCGTGGTTCCTATACGCGGTTATTAAATCAGATATGAAAACCTACAGTGCGGAGACCCTAGAGGGGAGAAGTGTGATGAGTAAGCTTCTTTGGTCTCTTTCCTATAAATATATATCTTGGTCCCCTCACCCACATATTAGAGAAAAACCTAGTCCCATTGAGAGGTTTTCCTAAGGGTGTAAGGTGTGGAATACCAAGAGCTCTTCTCAACAACACGACGGCATCGGAAATGTCTTCCCAATCAGGTACGGGTTTTAAGATTATCATGTTGAATCTCCACTATTGATGCATAGATGATCTGATTATTCCGCAATATACAAGATTAACAGTGGAAACTACCCAACTCCTAAGGCTGAAAGTTGGGTGAGTTCAACTCGACTGACCCGTGATCAACCCGACATTGGGTTGGGCTTGGGCAAGAAGTATTGGACCTGATCTTGAGCTTGGGCTATGCAAACACCAACCTGCTTGGGTCCAGCTTGGGTTGAGGTCTCGGGTTGCCTGACTCAACCCGAACCCGAACTCGATCTATATACAAGCTACTTAGAATTTTATTATACTTTAGTCAAGCAAACTTATTAGTTTATATTACTTTAGTAAGTAAATTTATAATATTTGAAATTTGATATGCCTAGTGTTAAAAGAGTAATTATCCTATATTTTAGCTTATTTGTTTAAAAAAAGTGGTTTTTTTTTTTTTTACAATAAATAACTACATATACAATTAATAAAGTCATAGGTACAAAAGCTAAGATGTGTATTGAAACATATTAGACTAATGTAATAACAAAAATATTAGCATGCATCAACCCGACCGAACCCGCTTGGGTCAGGCTTGGGTTGACAATTTCCAACTTGAGGTTGGGTTGGGTTGGGTTAGGGTTGAGGTGTTGGAACCTTGGGTTGGGTTAGGTTTGAGCACCAACCTGACTCAATCCGCCTGACTTTCAGCCCTACCAACTCCTCGTTAAAATTGTTAGATGAAATATAGTTTCGGGCTCAAGTTGGGCTTGGACAACGCTTGGCCCAATCCTAGCCCGGCCTGTTAACACTAGAGGTGGGCAACGATTCGGGCCGGGCCGAGTTAGCCCTAGTTTGGTTTGGCTTGTTTTTGTGTCACCTCAGTTTGTGGATCGGCTCGGTTTGGGCTTTGGGGTGACCCATGTTGCCCGAGTTTGGTTTGCTTTAGAAAAATATGGTTCGAGTCGGGATCAATTTTGTCAAAATTTACAAATCCGGTCGAGCCGAGTTCGAACAAGGTGGCAGGCCCTTTTTTTTGTTTAAATAGAAAAGAATTTAAAAAATTAGAAAGAACACAAAATAAAATACAAAAGTATCTTACCGTATGATGTTTAACATCCTCCCAAGGAGGAGTGCAACTTTAAGTTGAACATGTAAGAGCCTTTTTCAAACAAAAGTACACAAGCATAACTTTACAAGTGCAAGGAAATAGTGTTCATTCATTCCCCGAATGTAATTGTTTTATTTCAAGTTATCATTCATATTAAATACTTGCCATGATATTAACATTCATAAGGACATCCGTGAATCGTATGGAGTACCTTATTTAAGTTGCTGGAAACATCTTACAATTAGAAGTAATCAAACTGAGCATCAAAACTACAAGCCATAGTACTTGCAATTTTAGTAGGCTGTTTTAGGTATTAACGCAAATTATTTGGATTAACATACATATCAAATTTCAGCCCTTAAATCATAGTAGAAGTGGTCCAATTGTCAAATCAGGCCTTAACCCTTGATTTTCATGTCCATCGAGTGAGGAAAGTAGATGGTTAGTCGTAGTCGAATATTTTTCTTCATATGAGTGACTTGGATCATCTTTATCATGGACCAATAGTGTGATTTGATTGCCCCACATTGATAAGCCTCTTTCTTATGTGCGAAATTATCCCGTTCTAGAAATTAACGAGTTACCAACTCTTCTCAAATTTGAACCTTTCAATTTACCCACTTCTCACCATCAATCGCTTTTCAAATTTGGACCACCCATTATACTCATATGACTACGAGTTTACACAAAATTTGGACCTCGATCTATAATCCTACACCGTTAAACCACAAAGCCAGCCCCTTCCTTTTCCGCCAAAAGTTGGAATTTCAGATCTAGGCATTTCTCACCATCAATCAACCACTAAACTTTGTACAATTGTTTGCCTATCATGACTACATACTTTTTCAAAATTTGGGCCCTGATCATCAAGCGTAGACCGTTAATTGAGATATAGCCCATTTTAGCACCCGTTAAGCCATTTTTAAGGATCGGCCAATCTAGAATGCGGATCATCAAGAAATTTACGTATTCTAACTCTACTTTTCGAGCTTGATAAGATTAACGGATTGAAATCGATAAAAAATATCAGAATATTAAGATTTGAGAAACCTACCTTGAGAGGTTGTTACATAAGACCCCGCGTGCACATCCCTCTCCATATTTCTACTACGCACCTCCAAACCCTAATTCCAACCCTACCTCTATATATAGGGCCCCTCTTAGCCAAAGGTGACTCCCACCCACGAATTTGAGAGAGGGAGAGAGAAAGAGAAAGAGAGAGAGAGAGAGAGAGAGAGAGAGAGAGAGGGAGGAGTACCATCTTGCCATTATTTCATCATCTTGTATCTCTAATAAGTCGAAGATCATAAGGTGAGAACTCCTTTAAGATTAGATTAATAATTTCATATTTTGTAGGTTCATAATTCTTATGTGTTTTTGTTTACATGTGTTTATTTATTCTCTCCTTAATTAGCTATATATGAATGCTTTTAGATACTTTTTTTTCAATCTCATGGTGATGAGGATATTCATTGGACTTAGAGAACTAGTAAGGAATAGAATTATGTTTGTTGCACATATGAGATTTGTGTAACCAGCTTTAAAGGGACCACCTTTCTTTCTATACTGTATAAAGAATGGTTGTGATTGTCTAATGGAGATTCTTATATTGCTATATATATTCCTTTTATATATATATGGATGGACCCTGATCTGTGGTGATGAATATCGGAACACCCGGTTAAGAGGTTGCCCTAACCTGAGACGATGCTTTTAGCTTGTCCGGTTAAGTGGCCACCCTGATCTGTGGTGGTGGTATCAAGATCGCCCGATTAAGTGGTTGTTAAATCCATTTATTACTACTACTATTATTATATTTACTATTATTATTATTATTCCTAAAGTTGTTAAGGATCTCCATAAGACGATAGTTGAGTATGGTTGTTATGAAGCTTAATAGTACGGGCCGCCATCCTGGGATGTGATGCGTCGGTTACGACTATTTTGATGAGTGATGAACCATAAGGAAGGATGTGGTGGTACCAAAGGTTGGTTAGACGATAAGTGGCTTGGTGTAAATTGGAAATAATAATAAAGAATGGCTAACTCATGCATGCACGTGGCTCCATGTGGGTGTATGGATTTGAGAATAGGCTAGAGCGTCCTACTTCTCCCATACACTGTCACGTGTGGATTTGGGCTATGAGTGTCCCATTTCTCACGTGGTCGGGCAAAATTATGGGCTTGCGTGTCCCAAAACCCCTGGCGGCATGTCTAAGGATTCCTACGCTGGGTCATGCATTATCATGCATTGCATTAAGAAAGAGTAATGGATGTTTTGTTATGATTTTTATGCAATTATTATTTCTAACCTTAAAGTAGTTCTGCACTATGCCGCTTTTGACGTGTTTTGTGGAAAAATTAGACAGTAGGTACGATCTCAGGACCGAGCCTCAAGAGACATTATGCTGTGCATGTGGAAAGAGCATCATTTTCTAGCATTATTTAATTGAAATTGTAATAAGCCCATGGAGGACGTAGTTATGAACATGATGTTAAATGCATGATGGTACATGGTTTGATGATTTGGTTTGTAACAAATAATATAATGGTTTCACATCTGCTTTGATTTTCAAATAGTATGAAAGTGCAGTTGTGTGAAAATTATGTAAGGTATTCCCTCACACTTAATAACCTGGGAATTCGGCCGTCGTGATGTCCGGAGCAAATCTTGGGGTGTTACAATTCACGGAGATGTATTGTGTATTATTCACGTCATCATGCATATGTATGATCCACATTGTCCATCTATTTTTACATGTCATTTTAGGACATGATCCCAAAATGGAATCACATCTAATGCTCAAGTGGATCACACCACTGGAAACAGTGTGCTTACAATCTACGAGCTGAATCAAATTGAGCTGAATCAAACTAAGCTTCGAGCCGAGCCGGTACTACCCTGGTTTGAGCTTGGTTTTTTTTTTTTTTTTTTTTAAGACTCTTAGGCTTGGTTTGGTTTGAACTTCCAATCGAAGCAATCCAAGCTGAGCTTTTTCAAACCAGTCCGAGCCTGAGCTTTCGAGCTAGCTTGGTTTGTGCCCAGCTCTAGTTGACACCCCTACCAACCATATAGTTACTTTTTCCATCTCATAGAGTAAAAACATGGTTTTTTCTCAATTAACCAAAAAAAAGGCAGTGCATTATTTAGTCAAATTAAAGACTGTATTAGCCTATTTAAAATCATATCTTTATGAGAACTCTAACCATGCCCATGAAAAGCAATAGAAAAGACCATGTGCACACAGTGCATGCAAAGGTAGATTCTATATAGTTTAACATCCATTAATATGGCTTAATGCAACTATATGCGCCAATTTTAATATTCCATATAGAGGTGAGAAAGCTCAGGTATTTGAGTCCTAACCCATGCCTTGGTGGTAGACTCACAAGGGTTTCAACAGGAGGTCATGGGTTCAAGCATCCATTGTTGTGGAATTCCATTGTAGTGTGAATGCATGGGTGTGTGTAAAAAAAACCCAGGTATCAAACTGAAAAGTAAGCTTTGAAATTTAATTTAAATGCTTGAGCATTGAAGTGTTAGATTGTAATTTTAGTAAAAATATTTTAATGCAGTGCTACTTGCTGCATTCAACCTTCAGCATTTAAAAAAAAAAAAAAAAAGTAAGGGAGGGGAGCTTAGAAAAAGCTCATATTTTCAAAAAAAAAAAAAAAGCACTTAATAAGTTAAATATGCCAAACGATTAGAAGTAAATATCAATGAAAATGTTAAATTCAGTCGTAAGTGCTAAAAATAAGTTTTATTAAACGGTCCTTTAATTAAAAATTTGATGGGCGGACTAACCTATATTAGCCGGTACGTAGATGGGTTAAGATTGAAATAGGAGAATTTTGTGTGGGGAGGTGGACATAAGTCAAAGATGAAGGCAGGTACAATAGACATCCAGTCATCCATCAGACAACGTTTGCTTACTTTGAACATGTCACGAACCAAAAATTAGAACAATACACTTATTAAGCAAGCCACATACGCAATTGAGACTATGTACGCGCCTTATTCTAAGCAAGAAATCATATTCGTTGTCATCAATAGTACTAGTAGGATTACTGCATTCACAGTCACTTCAAACAGGTGTGTTGTTCTTTACTTCCTAATTAATTATAGTTCAAATATTTATCATGCTATTGTTTCCAACGCATGAAAAATAGGCTGCAATAAAAAATGACCAATAGTCTATATTCTAGAGTACTGGTAGCATTCCTCCTAATGGAAATTTTGGTGAAGTCGGAGGGTTCTCAAGTTGGTTTGGCGCACATTTTATTTTAGAGGCATTATATGGATGTGTGGACCATACTGTTTACTGAATCTCGGGTTAGGTTGTCCAGACCATTTGTCTATATTCCTTTGGATGGAGAGTGCTCCAAGCTCTTAGATTGGAGGATCCCAGTGTAGGGATATGAGCGATCAGCCTCGCAGCGAAAGCAAGATGAAACAATCCAACGAAGCAAACCACAATAGTAACAATTAAGCAAATCATCATGCAAGAGAAGAACAGTTAAATTTAACATGGAAAAACCTCTCATGAGTAAAAAAACCACGGCACAAAGCGAACAATCCACTATGAATCAGATGTTACAAGAGCAAACCCAAGCTCTCCAAGAGAAAAACAAATGTAGCCCTTCCTCTCAAGCTCCTTCTCTCACCCTAAAACTCTCTCAACCCATACGAACACGTTTATGACTTCTTGTCTTACTTTAATCCCGCATTGTACCCCTTTAAGTAAGGGAAAAAAATGAGATTAGAAACAAATCCCATACAAAACTTATGCAATCGACTTTACAGTTTGCGCACCGTCGGGCGCCCAACAGAATCAAATTCTGCCTAGCGAGTTCCAGCAAAAATTCAGTCGAATATCAGGCGCTCGCCCAAACCTCATCAATTTTAGGTTCCAGAAGCCTGCCCAGGTGACATATGGCGCCCGGTCAGAACCCGTTGGGTGCACCTAACACCCCCTAGTGTTCAAGATTGAAAACAAAACCCCAACACCTAGTTACCACTATTAGGACCGTTTGGATGGGAGTAAATGAAGGTAAATGGCATTTTAGGGTGTGTTTGAATGGAAGTAAATGCAAGTAAATAAAATGAAATGGGAGTGAATGTGCATGTAAATAAAATGCTTTCTACAATAGAGGATTTAGAAGTAAATGAGATGAAATGCCTTCTTGAGCTCCCTCGGAGAGTCGCACTTGTAAACAAAGGTGCTACTATGCATGTGTCTACCGTACATGTGTCATGCTAATGATACTCCCTAACAATCCAAATATCATATACGTCACTAAAATTGCAAAAAAAAAAAAGAAAAAAGAAAGAATGATCCAAACCATTCAAAGGATGTCCATCTAAATGGATGGTTAAAAAATGTTAACAAGTTGCTTGTTTGTTATCCTTACATTTGTGGCTACTCGAGGCTCGAAATTTCATTCTTTTTTTTTTTGTTAAAGTACATTTTTTCATGGGCTTATTATAACCATTCTATTAAATATTGCATATGTACGCTAACTTGGGATATTAAAGCTGATTTGGAATATTACAATCCTATAAATATATTGAAAAATTCAAATGCATTTCAATTCTTCCATTTTACTATGTCGAAACAGAATATTCTGATTTCAAATGCATTTCATTTACTCCCATCTCAACACAACTATGTAAAGCCTTTAACTCCTAATTCATTTACCTCCAAAACCATTTTCTATTTACAAGCTCCCAAATGAAGCCCGGACCTTTTCTTCAGTTGAATGCTAACTATTGTTGTATTTATCTACTTAATTATGTGGGGCTCATTGTGATGTATATGTCACTATTTATTGCATGTATGTCCATGTCTTCCTTGGTTTGAGCCTTTACCTCGTTGGAGGACTCTGAGGAGTTTCAACAAGAGGTCTAGGTATCGAAACCCATAGGGTGAAACTCCCACTGCTAACCGCACTAGTGGGTGCGACGTATGACTGACCGGGTGGGTGTGTACCGTGATTGACTGGGTGGGTGCATTGCATGACTAACCAAAAAAAAAAAATGTCCATGTCTTCCAACTCATTTTAAGGCATAAGCCTAAAACTAAAGCATATCCAAAGCTCAAGTGTACCACGCACAGTAGGGATGATGTCAATTTAGGGCACAAGCCCAGCATATCCAAACTTCCAGTGGACCACAGGGATAAGCACGTCCACCTTTGAAACCTCCGTAAGGTTTACAGCTATGTTTATTTGTCATCTAACTTGTTCACGAGGCCTCAAAGACATATAGAAGATAAAAGGAAGATGCAAAATATTAGTCTCATGCAAAACTTTTTTCACATTAGGGAAGTTTTCAACAATAGGGGTTGAATTCTCATTCTCCTATGATGTGGTCCACTAGATATGCTCAAATTTTAGACTCATGACCTAAAATCAGCTGGAAAAATGGATGGACTCTGCGGATAAAACACATGCATGAAAAGATCTGCCCCGTCCATCTGGCAAGCTGCCTGTTTTCAACCTGGGCCCAGAAATTATGACGATACAACATTCCGGAACGCCCACACCATAGGAAACAGTAGACATGGACACGCCCACCGTCAGTTTTATTATTTGGGGCCCACCATGAGTCTATATTCCATCTAATCGATTCATCTGACGTGACTGATCGGGATGAAAGCATTCCCCAAAAAATCCCACTATTCCAAAACTCAGATGGGCCTACCACGTAAATTAAAGGTTTTAGGTATAATTTTGTATTGTTCCTTATGGCGTGGCCCACCTGACTGTTGAATCAGCTTGATTTGTTACATCGAAGCCAATCAAGGGGCATTGTACCTGATGGACGGGGTGGATCTTATTCACGTAAAGTCCAAGTGAGCAGTAGGCCCGCCCCGTACACCCCCACGAGTCCGACAAGTGTTCATTAGCAATCGGTCCTTGGGTTTCTTGTATGATTGTATCTGAGTGCAGTCAATGGACCAATGTAGCCAGCGAGACTTGGCTTTGGGCGGGGCTTGGACCTACTTGCCCGGCCCATAGGCCAGGCTTGGGCCCCATGCATGGCCTCTGTCAATTTTCTGTTTGAGCTTTGGGTTCAATTCATTTTAGCCATCTCCTACAAACATTTCATTCTAATTGTTAGTCAGGCAACCCAATCATCACGTATGTAGGCTATTGTTTTTTTTTCTTTTCCCTCATTCCTTTGAAATATCTATTTTTTGCGCATGGCAGCATGTGTGGCTCACTTGTTCTTGGGTAGATTAGGAAAATTCAAGAGGTACTTAGGATTTTATCCAATTTCAGGCTGGGCGAGTGAGTTAGGTTGGGCCTGGGCCCAACCAATTTTTTCGAGAACGACCTTGAGCCTGTTGTGGTAGGTCCATGAAGGGTTCAGGTCTTAGGTCTTGAGTGTCCGATCCACCAGGCCAAAGCCTAACCTGGCCCACCCAAACCTAGCCCATTGCTACCCCTAGTTGTATTGTCCAGCTTTCTCGCCCTTTTACGGCTATGGCAAGTTTTGAGCAAAAATTATAGTTATATATTTAATTCATTTATAGTTATATATTTAAAATTTAAAAATAAATTATTAATTTATGCTAAGAAGCTTCAAATAACTTTCCAATAGTAACACGGGGAATACATCGAAATTTGAAAATTTCCCAGATATTCCCATGATGAGAAATTGCGAGAATTGTCACTTTGTTGCTAGTAGAGTTGTATACGAGTCAAGTCGAGTCGAGCAAACCCCTATTCGGTGCTCGACTCGAACCTCCCTACCCCTGCTCGATACTTGATTCAACTTAGCCGAGTCGAGCGTGGCCCTGCTCAATCAATAGTTTGAGTGAGTTCAAGTTCAAACGAGTATTGTCACGTTAGGATTGGATCTTGAACACGTGCTACTCGTATCCATACATCTCTTTTGTTGTATTGACATATGAAAAGTCCAAACAAAAATGGTATTGGATTACAGTTGCAGGGAAGTAGTTAGCTACAGTACGCCCCTTAAATCATTCAGCTAGCCCAACATTTAGCAAGAGTGTGAGAGAGGGAGCACTAATCGGACGAGCAACGACGAATGACCAGGGCAAGGCGGTGACGACGACGGACAACCAGGGCAGTGATGACGATGAATGACCAGGGCTGTAGGAGGGGCAGGGCATGGCAAGGCCGACCGGACGAGCAAGGGTAGGGCAAGGCGGTGACGGACTTCGATCATCCAGACGAGCAGGAGCAGAATGGGGGGAAAAGGGTTTGGGATTTGGGGGCTTGGCTCGAGTAGGAAGAGAGAGGGGGAAATGGAATTTGCAAAATGGGTAGGTCGGGCAAGAAGAGAGAAAGAGGGGGAAATGGAATTTACAAAATAGGTAGGTCAGGCAGGAAAAGAGAAAGAGAAGGAAATGGAATTTGCAAAATGGGCATGCTTTTTTTATTTTTAAAGTGGTATTTATATCACTTGCTAAAAACTAAGTCAAAACGAGTTGAGTTCGAGCTATATTCCAAGTCGAGCAGCCCCTGCTCGATACTTGCTCGAACATTTGTCAAGTTTAGAAATCTGACTCGTACTCGACTCGAACTTCATCCGAGTCAAGTATTTTCGAGCTGAGTCAAGCGAGTTTTTCGAGCATACTCGACTCTTGTACGACTCTAGTTGCTAGCCATAGATAGTCTGGCTTGAATGGGTGCATGGGCTTGTCTGCATGGTACATAGATGCAAACATGTACAATATCACTCATCATGACATTTTTAGTTGCATGGTACATACATGAATGATAGCACTCATGATATTGTAATTACAAGGAGAGAGAGAGAGAGAGAGAGGTGGTTGCATGATGCATCTACCCCTTCAAAATTCTACCCAACCAATTTATGAAACTCACATGAGAGAGAGCTTTAATAAATTCAAGCCTCCCATCTAACACCTTTGATTAAATGGGCCAGCATCCAAAGGTGCTAAAGATGTCTTTTTGTTGGCTGAGGGTCGTGACTGGGTGGGTGATGAAAATTGACTTCTTCTATTTATTTTATTTTATTTTATTTTTTTAAAGTTTGGGTCACATGCAATTCATTCGTTCAAATATCTAGTGGGGCCCACATTAAGATTGATGGCCTTAGATTGAGTATGGTGCCTTTTTTACTTCTTATCTGAACCAATCATGAAAATCAGGCAGATCCAATTATCTAGTGAACCACACGTGAATTTAGAGGTCTTGGGTGGTTAGGTCCTACAGTACTTGTATTTGGGCTAACCGAGTTCAGGGCTTTCTAGGTGAGGTCCTTTCAGCTCTAGGTCTCCATCTTTAAGACCAGACCTGACCCTATTGGGTTTGGTGTACATGTTGGGTGCTAATCAGGTCTTTGAATCTAGGTGATGACTTGGATTCAGGGCAAATAAGAGCATTTATATAGCCAGGCCCACCTGACGGATGGATTGGATCACATGAACAGGCTCTCTTATGCGTAGAAAACCTAATTTTGTTGCTAGAACAGCGCACACCCAACCTAACTCAACTAGATGGGAGCAGATTAAGTGCGCCCAGCCTCACCCATGATGGTGCAGGCCGTGGGGCCTACCTTGATATAGGTATTCTATATCCACACCAACCATCTTTTTTTTTTTCTCAGATAATTTTAGTGCATGAGCTCAAAATTAAAGCAGATCCAATGCTCGGACGCACCATACCATAGGAAACAGTAGTGACTGTCCATCAATGGGCTCCAAAAGTTTTAGATAAAGTTTATATTTGTTCCCCCCCTTCATCCAGCTTTATGTGATATTATCAAGAGTTTGGATGGTAAATAAACGGTGGGACCTAGGAAGCTTTTAATTGCAGGGCTTTCAATCACCATTGTTTCCAATGGTATGGTTGATGTGAGAATTAGATCTACTTAATTTTTGGGCTCATGCCCTAAAATGATATTAAAAAACAGATGGATAGTATGGGTATAAAATACATACATTAAGGTGGGCCAACGGTAACAGCTGCACCTAGTCAGGCTATAATGCAAGGGCGTTTTCACATCGGGCTCGAGTAGGGGCGTGTTGTGTGAAGCAGGGGCACACTTGGAGTGGGTGGCCTGTGTGAGGCAGGTGGTTCGGACGATCCATGTGAGGTGGGTGACTCATGTGAAGTGAGGCTCATGTAAAGTGGGGCCCATGAAGAAGGGCTTGGCATGAGGTGGGACCCATGTGAAGCCCAAGTGAAATGGAGCTTGACGTGAGTTAAGAGATAAAGATATTAATTCACCTCACCTTATTAATTCAAACTTTTAAAGTAAGTGGTTAATTGTCATGTACCAGGCTGAGCCTCACTTAAACCGCTTCTCAACTTGAACCTATTTGTAGCCAGGTCCAAAAAGTTGAGTCAATCTGGACCTAATTTCTCCAATGGGTTTAAAAATGGGATCCAAACCGGTTCATGGCCCAAGCACGAACTGCAGCAACATGATACTTGAAGAAAGTTGCGAAATCAAAGTAGAGTCACGGAAGAGTTTTAAATGCTACAGCAAAAGTACCGCCCAAAAGTACGTACTCGTGCGGGCACACCTTTTCAAGAAGTGGTGGTCCACAAGCGGTGTTAGAAAGGCCCATTAATATGGCACTTAAAGATCCACAGTTGTTTGGACGGATGGACGGTCATTGTAACAAGTTGTTTCACATTCACCCTTATATAAGCCACCATTTTATGATGGTGAGTTCACTTCTCAGCCACATTCCCCTCCCAGTCTCATGGGTGGCCCTTCGTTGATCCTTGCTTCTTTGATGGGTCTACTAGCATTGGGCCTCATTCCCACATGGGCTGCAGCCCGCGCTTTCTTCGTCTTTGGGGATTCGCTGGTTGACAGTGGCAACAACAACTACTTGGCCACCACAGCTCGTGCCGATTCGCCTCCTTACGGCATTGATTATCCGACTCGACGACCCACCGGCAGGTTCTCTAATGGCCTTAACATTCCAGACATAATCAGTTGGGTGAACAAGCCATCTTAGCCATCCCTTTTGTTATTTCTTGTAATTTGTATATTAATATTCATGACTAACAATGGTAATGTATACTAGGTGAGCATCTTGGTGCTGAGCCCACATTGCCTTACTTGAGCCCTGAGCTCAGGGGACAGAAGCTGCTCGTCGGCGCCAACTTTGCGTCAGCAGGGATCGGAATCCTTAACGACACCGGTATCCAATTTGTAAGGCCCATTAACATATCATATAAACACGCAATTTCTTTTAATTATTTTCTACTTATGTCAATACAATAATACAAACATTTCATTGTTGTATGACCAGAAGTAGAAAGTATTTGACTGTTTATCAATTAGGTTGGGAGTGTAAATGCTAAAATTCAATTAATTCTGAATATGAAATTGCAGCTAAACATTATAAGAATGCCGGGGCAGCTTGGATACTTCGAGCAATACCAACAACGGTTGAGGAGGTTAATAGGCAATGCCCGAACGAAACAGCTTGTGAACCAGGCGCTCGTCTTGGTCACCGTTGGTGGCAATGACTTCGTTAACAACTATTACTTATTGCCATACTCTGCCCGGTCTCGCCAGTTCGCCCTACCGGACTATGTTCGATTTCTAATCTCTGAGTATAAGAAAATCCTCAAGGTATTTCTCTATTCACCATTTTCAATTTCAAGTTATTATTATTATTTTTTAACTTCCTTTTTTTTTTCTTTTTTCTTTTTCTTTTTAGGATGAGAATTTTATTGAGCCAAAAAAGGCAACGAAATTTTAAGCTATTATTATTATTATTATTATTATTTAACTTTGAATTTTGGATTTGTTAATTAAACTTCTAGGATCATATAAACAATTATGGCCGAAAACTAAAGTGGGTCTCTTGATTTGGACAGTTTGGTGAAGTTCCTTTTGCCATGCAAAATATATATATAATAAGAAGTTGGGTGAGGATCGTCTGTGTTGAAGACACAGAAAAATTCGGCGCCGTCTATTCTCATTGGTACACGTCAAAGCCAATGACGTCAGCTAAAAAAAACCAGCCGATTTTCTCTCTCATGTACGTTGCGTGCTACACAACGCACTTTTTCTGTGTGGAATTTCCCTGGGCCTCATCCTAATTTATCTGTTAGATCAGAACGGTCCATCAATTTTTTCAGATTATTTTAAAGCATAAGATAAAAAACGAAGCACATCCAAAGCTCAAGTGGACCACACAACAGAAAGCATTGGATTGAACGAAACGTTGAAACCTTCCTACGGTCCACTTTGAGGTTTATTTGCCATCTAACCCCTTCATAAGATCACTTAGACCTTGATTCAGGGAAACGACAAACATCATCATGATCAGAGCTGTCTATTGCAATAAGAAGTTTTCAATGGTAGGTGTTCATATCCCACTCTTTCCTGTCGTGTGGCCCACTTGAGCCTTGGATCTGATTTATTTTCAGCCTCGTGACTAAAAGGTATGAAACAAAATGATTGGACTGTGTGGATCTAATATATACATCATGATGGACCCCACGGAAGTTCCACCTTTCAAGGTAGAGCCCAATGTCTTTAGGTGGGAAATTTACGCGGCCCATGATGACTTATTTTTTAGATCCACACCGTCCATATAATTTTTCAGATCTTTCCAGGATATAAACCTAAAAACAAGTTAGATTCAAAGCTCTAATGGAACACACCATAGGAAACAGTGGAATTGATGCTACCGTTGAAAACTTCTTAGGGCCCAGACGGCTCTGATCAAGCAGATATTTGTGTTGTACCTTCATCCAGGTATGGGTGGACTTATGAACTGGTTAGATGTTAGATGAAGCCTCACGCTTGGCTGAGGAAGGTTTCAACCAAAGTCTGTGTAATCCTGACTACTTTCTTTTGGTGTGGTCCACTTGAGATTTGGATGTACCTTATTTTTAAACCATGCTCTAAATCTATTTGGAAAAATTGATAGATGGTGTGGATGTAAGACAAAGTTTATGGTGAAGGGCGGTGAAGTTCCATACGTTAAAAGATGTGCAATGTAAGTGAAGAGACAAAAACAGGACATTTTATGAGAGGGAGATAAGGGGAATGACGTGGCCGAACGAGAGGCGACCGCACTGGAATTTCTTGTGCTTTCAACACAGACGATCCGCACTCTAAGAAATTCTCATGATTTCTTAGCCAAAGCTTAAGCGGTAGGACATTAAAATATAACAAAAGTCAGTATTCAACAGGAAAAGTCCATATGTCAAAGGATATGATATTTCCATTTGGGAGATTTTCAGATCATCTCCCATCCAAGATAAGACTCGTCATATCAACGGTCTGGATCGTCAAAAAGTGGGCCCTACATGCATGAAATCCAACTTATCAGCAAAATGTAAATTAGTTGATGAGTATGTCCGAAAAGTGCTCTCAAAGTTATTACTAGGGAATTTCATTGGCCGAATTTTGAATCCAATGCACACAAATTTCCTATGTCCCATGCAACAAAAACTATGTTGGGCCCACCACGATGTCTCGTGTAATTAAGATATTTATTAAGATAAAAAAAGGATGGAATTTCAATCATTCCACTAGTATGGCTATTGATATCCATAAAATAAAGAATAAGGAAAATGAATGACACTGACCCAATAAAATATTAGTTATTTAAGTTTTTGAAAGTCATTAATTAATTCATCGTAGATCTGATGGGCCCACCATAATGTATATGTTTTATCCACGTTGGACCATCCATTTTTCCGGATCATTTTAGGGCAAGAGCCCACAAATGAGACAAGTCCAAATATAGGGTGGACCACACTAAAGGAAAACAGTGGTGATTTGACGCTCACCATTAAAAACTTCCTAGGTCAACTGGACCACGTTTATTTTCCATCCAACCTGTTGATTAATTAGCTCACATCAGAGGTGGATGAAGGGAAAACATGAATATCAGCTTAATCCAAATTAAGCTTCTGCAGCTCTCAAGAAGGTTTTAATGGTAGACGTTCAATCACCACTGTTTCCTGTGGCGTGTTCTGCCTGAGAATTGGATCTGGGTAATTTTTGGGCTCATGCCTAAATGAGCTAGAAAAACAGATAGATGGCGTGGATTAAACACATACATCAAGGTGGGGCCAAAGAGCACTCACGAGTAGCGACTCGCTATTGGAAGGGTCAGTATGCAATCTATCTCCCATGGCCATGCACAAAAGATCCTCCACGTTGGAAGATCATGGCCATTGAATAGTTGGTTCTTCTTTGGCTCAATTTGAACCATGATCACTGCATTCTCTTTCTTTAACTATCTTTGTTGGCCACCTATCTAAGGGTAGTGATTCTTCCATTCGGGAAATGATTGTTTCGTGGGCCATGCGTTTGATCACTGGACCATGGGCCATTTCAAATGTGGGGACCATGTGGACTGTACATCCAATCCACCCTGTCCATCGTGTGCACCTTAGAAACCAAATTACTCACGCCGATCCAAAACTTAGATGGACCACAACGCAGGGAAGACATTTATATTCACGTGGTGTGGCCCACTTGGGTTTTGTAATGGCCCAATTTTTCAAGCATCCATTCATCCTAATGGTGTGTCTGAGGAATGGATTAGATGGCACATACACTACACGGTGGGCACCAAAACAGTCGTGAGATTCTTATATGCTGTCGTCCCCTCCCAACCGTTCCTTGTGGTGTAATCACATGAGTTTCCCTTCAGGGAGCATCTAATGAATGTTGTGGATCGGATGCACAGTTGACGTGGGCCCCAAAAATCAATCGGACCGTTCATTTCCACGGGCCAAGATAATAGATCCCAACCCAGTCCAAAGCGAGGCCGGGCTTGCCTTTGGTTGGGTGGGCCACCCCTAATTAGCACACACCACAATTTCATGCTACACATGATCTAAGATTTAGGGCCTGTATCCCAGAGGCTGTACCATTTAGGTGCACGGAAGGTACTGGTGACTGGAACTGGGCCCTTGGGATGTGTACCAGCTGCACTAGCAATGAGCAGTCGGTCCACAGGCAACTGCGACCCAGAGCTGCAGCGAGCCGCAGCGTTGTACAACGCTCAGCTCGAGCGGATGCTGAGTCAACTCAACAATGAGATCCATGCAAACGTCTTCGTGGCCGCTAACACCCGGCTCATGCAGAGAGATTTCCTCACTGATCCCCAAGCATTTGGTAAGAAAATTGCTTCTAAGCTCTCTCTCTCTCTCTCTCTCTCTCTCTCTCGACCTCGGATAACTGTCCAACAAGTGGACCAAACTGTGATGGGCCACCTTTCACTGTACAGACATGTTGATCATAGGGCTCTAAACGGCCCATGGAAACCAGAAGCGCCAAGGCAATAGAGGCAAGGACCAGTAGGCCATCTCAAACCTCTAACGTCATGGGTTGTAGCACGCATGAGTTTTAGATCAAGCTTATTTTTCTATCTTCAATGGGTGGGCCAAATGAATTTTATTTTATTTTTTTTACTTGGCCCAACATTAATGATAGAATGTTATGGACGGAGTAGATGCTACATGTATAATACGGTGGCCTTGCAGAGCTTGAGTCTGCATAAAATAAGTGCTGTAGAGGATTCTTGTCTCCCCAACTCAGGACGAGTTGTGAACTCAGGACTCAGCGAGTCAGTTTGAGCTCGTGAGTCTTAAAACCATGCTCTAACCAATGCTATGGTTTTTCTGTTCTGGCTTGGACAGGTTTTGCGTCATCAAAGGTCGCATGCTGTGGACAAGGCCCCTTCAATGGGATTGGACTCTGCACTGAGCTATCGAACTTGTGCCCCAATAGAAACTTATATGTGTATTGGGACCTGTTCCATCCATCAGAACGAGCGAACCGGATCATCGTCAATATGATAATGACTGGATCCAACAGGTACATGAACCCCATGAACTTGAGCACCATCTTGGCCATGGATTCAATGACCTAGTTCTCTTCACTTTTCTTTTCGTTGCGCCCCGAGTATACGCGTTTTGGGCGTCTGCAGTTTATTGTAATGTTTCATGTTTATGTGCAAGTGTCTTTGCCTTTGCCAGCTGTTAAGTGGCCCATTTTAATGATCTTAGATATGAATTTGTGTGTGCGCTTGTGTGCAAGCTGACATCAGGAAGATCATGATGTGGTCGATCAATATCTTCCTCATGGAATAACTACCTTAAATCCATAAGAGCTTTCTTGTAGACGTGGATCACCTAAATCCACCTATGTTTTTACCAATTTCATGAGACGAGAAAATAAATTGATTGCAGTAACTGATAGTTGGTACACAAAATGTGTGTGAAATGAGGTTTAAAGCATTGTATAAATCGGCACACATCACCGGATATAGGGTCGTATCATCGACTGATGGGATATGCCAAAAATGATTTTTAAACCATGAGTGCCCATGTCTCCATCACATAAATTCGGGTGGCGGGAATCCCTGTGCATATATTCTAAGTGGAATATCACTATCAATGCGAACAGGGTACCTGTCACTGATAGGAGGATGAGTTGCATTCGTTGGTACGCAATCTCATGTGTTTCATATGGGACGTAGAAATTGAGTGAAATGGGACGTTAGTCCACAGAGAGCAGTGACAAAATGGCCATTTTATCAAAGATGGATGAGCATATACACAGAGAAAACCATGGACTGGGATTAGCTATGGACGACTTTAGTAATTATCTGGCTGATGAAGTGAAGTCACCAAGTTTTGTGGGCCCCATCATGATGTATGTGTTTTGTCTACACCATCCATCCACTAGGAGAGCATTTTAAGGCATGAGCTAAAGAATGAGAAAGATCTAAAGCTCAAGTGGACCCCACCACAGAAAACAGTGGGGATTCTTCCACTTCGGAAATGTTTGTTTCCTGGTCCATGGTATCGTTGGTTTATTCTCTGGACCATGGGACATTTTTTACAAACCGAATGTGGGGGTCCATTACATGAAAAATCCATGAGATGTGCTCATTTGGCATCAGTGCCTCGACTAGGTACTGTGGGGCCCATGTGGACTGTACATCCAATCCATCCTGTCCATCGTGTTCTCACACTAGTGCTCACCTTAGAAACCAAAAAATCACGCCAATCTAAAACTCAGATGGACCACAACACAGGGAACAATGTACAATCATGCTTAAGGCCTTTAAATTCACGTGGTGTGGCCCACTTGGGTTTTGCAATCTCCCAATTTTTCGAGCATTCCTTCATCCTAGTGGGGTGTCTGAGGAATGGACTAGATGGAACATACACTACATGGTGGGCACCAAAAACAGTCAGGAGATTCTTATATGTTGTCATCCTTTCCCAACCGTTCCTTGTGGTGTGACCACATGGGTTTCCCTTCAGGTTGAATTTTGGCCCCACCGGCTAACATGGAAAAAAGCATCTAATGAATGGAGTGGATTGAATGCATAGTTGACGTAGCATGCCACCTACAACCGGTACCAGATGAGCCGACCCCAAAATCCGTGTGACTCAGGATGGCAATGGGTGGACTTGGACCGAGCGACGGCCAGACCGAATTTGGCATGGCCCTAGCAATCAGGTCCAAGCCTGCACGAGCTTGCTAGATTGGGTGGGACACGAGCCCATGGTCACCCCTAATTAGCAGACTGATGTAAAATTCAAAGAAATGCAATAAAAAGAAGGAAAGAAAAACTTTGTTGTTATAACTCGAATCAAAAGTACATGGGCCAAATGAAAATAAGAAGAAGAGATAGCTTGGGGACTCAATCAAGGGTTGGGGAATCACTAACCCAACAAAGAATAGCTTGGGGACTCACTCACTTAACAAGAGAAGAATCACTCAACTCTCAATGGAAATAACAAGGCTCTCACATATACAAATCTTTTAGAAAATAACTCTATAATATCTTTCTCATGAAAAGACTACTAAATATATAAGAGAAAAATTTGGGTACGATATAGTACTTCTTAGTGTATCATGGGTTGCATCAATCTCCTCCCCATAAAAAAGAACTCATCCTTGAGTTCAGCTTAGTAATTTTTTTCATATTCTTTGGACGAGATCCAATAATTCATCATCATTGATCCAAGTATCTTTGTATCGAGGTTTGTTTTTCTACTGAATGAAATATTTAGTATAAACATCTTGCCCCATGCTCATGGACTGTCAGTAGAATGTTGCTAGGCCATGGAAGCATCACACTTTGATAATCGATTTTGGAATTACCCACTTAACACTTGCTTTGAGTTTCTCTTTATCTATTTTGATACCTTGAGATGACATAACATGTCCCAAAATGACTACATTGTCAATCATAGATGAGTATCTTTTGAGGTTAATATATAACTTCTCTTCATACAAAACATGTAACCAATGGTCTTCGGGTGCTTGAGGAACGGCCAAAACTTTGCAAATAACAAAGCTCTCACATTCATTCGATCTAGTCATTTCATCAAGCATTTCATGAACATCGTTGTCACAAGTTGGCTCGTTATCATTAAATCTCATATGATCTTCGTTTACTGCACCTTCAATTGGTTCGATCATTTCTTCAAACATTTCATGGGCATCTTCATTATAAATTAACTCATTATCATCAAATTCAATATGACCTTCATTCACTCCACATTCATTTGATTCGACTATTTCATCAAACACTTCTATACATCTTCCTCATAAATCAGCTCATCATCATCAAATTTCAAGTAGTCCTTGTTACTTTCAATTGATTCAATTATTTCATCAAACACATTATAGACATTTTCATCTTCATCATAAATTGAAATACTTGTGGATACTTGTGCGAGAAGTCTTTACAAAATCTCTTCCATCATGCGTTGTAGATTGTTGTTGGCATGCCTCAATCTTTCAATTTCTTTGCAGAGGTAGACATCTTAAATTAAAGTCATATGTTCAACCCAATTTCCTCTTCCTCTTGCCATAGAAAATTAAACACGATTCAAGAACTGAATTTACTCTGATACCATTTGATGTAAAAAAAAAAAAAAAAAAAATACAATAAAAAGAAGAAAAGAAGAACTTTGTTGCCATTACTTGGATTAAGAGTACATAGACCAAATGAGAATAAGAAAAAGCGATAGTATGAGGACTCACTCACCTAAGGGGTTAAGAAATCACTCACCTAACAAGAGAGTAATAACTCAACTCTCAATGGAGATAATAAAACTCTCACATATATAAAAATTTTTAGAAAAATAACTCTAAAATATCTTTCTCATGAAAAGACCACTAAATATATAAGAGGAAAATTTGAGTATGATATAGTACTTCTTGGTGTGGGCTGCATCACACACCATAATTTCAGGCCTGTATCCCAGAGGCTGTACTAGTTAGGTGCACGGAAGGTCCTGGTGACTAGAACTAGGCCCTTGGGATGTGTCCCCGCTGAACTAGCCATGCAAAGTGGGTCCATAGGCAATTGCGACCCAGAGTTGTAGCAAGTTGCAACGTTGTACAACCCTTAGCTCGAACGGAAGCTGAGTTAACTCAACAATGAGATACATGCAAACGTCTTTGTGGCCGTTAACACCCGGTGCATGCACGAGCAGATTAGGTGAGACCTCAGATCCACTGAGGTGGGTGGGACCCTTGATTGTGGGGCTCACAGTGATGTATGTGTCTTAAATCCACACCATCCAACCGTGTTGAAGGCTCATTTTAGGGCATAATCCTAAAAAAGAAGCTGACTCAAATCTTAGGAGGACCACACCACAAAAACAGTCGTGATTGAATCTCTCTCATTGAAAACTATTTCCATTGGAATGTTTATTTGCCATCCAACCTGTTGATAAGGTCACAAAGACCTAGATGAACAGACCACATAAATATCATCTTGATCCAAAGCTTTTGTGGCCAACAAGAAGTTTTTAATGGTCAATCACCACTATTTCCTGTACTATGGCCCTTCTGGGATTTGGAACTGCTTCATTTTGTGGATCATGCCCTAAAATGAACTTTCAATACCGATGGAGCCGTGAATGTAGTCACATGCATCATAGTGAGCCCCACAGTTAGGGTCCCACCCACCTCAGTAGATCCATGATCTCACCTAATCCGCCCCCGGGAAATCCGCGTCCAGGCAATAGAGGCAAGGACCGGTGGGCCACCACAAATGTAATTTTCTTGCCAAGAGTTGTGATTATGCCCATTAATTAGCTGCCTCTCGCCCTCACATTGGCGACGCTGGTGGGACCCACCTTCGTAAATTGGGATGGCCCGTGTAACTCTTGGGCTGGTCCTTTTGTCCCAGGATTGACTACTGGCCCAAGCAGGATGTGACTCGCCCCAGTTGACTCGGACTCAGTAGCATCCGATCTGCTTCAGCTCCACAAGTCAGCATTGAGAATACAATGACACGGGCGAGTCACCCCCTACTGGACTGGAAGAGTCTACAACACCTGTTTTCCACAGCTCATCAAACACCCAAGTGGCGTGGGGCCCACCATATTTTATATGTAAATCGCACTCTACCCATCACCCTTATTAGAACTGTACATATAGAAGATCATTCCCATGGAAAACTCCAGCGGGCCCCATCAAGCTGGAACAATGTAAAATTGCTCCTAAAACCTCTAAATTCATGGTCATGGCCCACATGATTTTTGGATTGGGCATAGTTTTATATTTTCATAGTCAAATCCAACTCGACTTAGTGTACCAGTAATTGGACTGTTCATGACCGTTGAAAATTCCAGTCGAATTACATGCTTTTTTTTACGTAGCGTGACTTACAACTAATTAACGGGTTTGAAGCATGGTAGCCACACACCAAACCAAACGATAGTTGGCATCCTATCACCATTGTTCTTGGTGGTGTGGCCTACCGTTGATTTCTTTTCTTTCTTTCTTTTTGGGCCCACTTCTAGCATCTATGATAGAATTTGATGGATGGAGTAGATGTTACACATACAATATGGTGGCCTCTGAGAGCTTGAGCATGAGCAAAATGGATGTTGAAGAGGACTTTGGTCCCCCAACTCACCGAGTTTCGAACTCAAGACTCAGCGAGTCAGTCCAAGACAATGAGTCTTAAAACCATGCTCTAACCAAGCTATCGAACTTGTGCCCCAATAGAAACTTATACGCATTTTGGGACCCCTTCCATCCATTAGAACGAGCGGATGATCGTCAATATGATAATGACCGGATCCAACAGGTACATGATGAACCCCGTGAACTTGAGCACCATCTTGGCCATGGATATGAGCTAGCTTCTCATGACCTATCTTCATATTTTTTTTTCATTGTGCCCGAGTTTGTGTTTTTTGGGTGTCTGCAATTGATTGTAATGTTTCATGTTTATGTGCAAGTGTCTTGGTGAGCGGTTAATCAGGCCATTTTAATGATCTTAGATATGTTGGGATAAAAGCCGGCAGCGGAAGCAGAACGCCAAAACCGTGAAGTAATGCAAAATCAAACGAGTAACAAGATGTAATCAATCACACAAAAGCATTCACCACAAGAGACTCCGAATTTTACGTGGAAAAACCCCAAAACGGGTAAAAAACCACGGCACAAACGATCCACTATGAATATCAGAAGAGTATAGAGATTGACAGCCCACAAAGCAAGGAAACACAGAAAAAACTCCAAGTTTTCTCTCACTCACACCTCTCCCCTCTTCCTAGTACGAATAGGAAACCTTGGACACCTTAGGATTCCTCTATAAGTCGGATCACAACACCTTAAATAGAAAGAAATCCGAAAATAGAAACACCTTGCGCAGTACTACGAACTGCGCAAGGAATCCGCGCGCACAGCCGACCGGTCGCACATTGCACAGAGAGTCCAGGGAAAATACATTAACGTTGCTGCCTCACTGACGACTGGTCACCCGACCGGTCGGAGCCCACTAACGACCGGTCGCCCGACCGGTCTGGGCACACGCAGAATGCTTTCTGTCTTCACGTGCATTGGGCCACAGACGTTAGACCGGTCGCCCGACCAATCTGAGCACCCAAACGTGCACATAGTTTGAAGACTCCCCAACAAGATAAGGATTTGTGTTTGAACGGTTGGCGTGAGAATGTGTGCAAGCTCACCCACATATCTATACATGGTACATGTTTTTGGGTTGAAATGGCTCTTTTATTCTTTTAAAATGGCAACATATGATGAAATATTTGACCCATGAGAGTTTGTTTTGGACAACCTAACTCAAAGCAAAGTAATCAATGTGAGTCAAGTCACTAATGGCTATTTGATCTTCAATCATAAGGGAAGTTACAGGGTTTGCTCATCAGTAAATGTATCGTGTTTGCCCATGAGTTGGATTTCATGCATGTGGGGCCCATGGTTTGATGATCCAAAAAGAATTAGCAACCCTCAATGCGTTTTTTGGCCAGAAAGGATTGCCATATTTAAATATGGGATATTTATAGCGTCTCCCCACTTCATATGAACATTACCAGTGTCTCCAAACCTTTTAAATTACATGCAAGGTAACTTATCATCGATCTAAACTGCTCCTTTATTCATACAACTAAGAGCAAGCCATGGTGTAAGAATCATACTAATGGAATGCTTCTAACCCTTTGAATGAGGCCAAATTGTTACAACCATTTGTTAGCCATGAATCACATGATTAGAATCATTAAATTAAAGTGACATTTTAGAATAATAATAAATACTTCACATACACATATGGGTTCTGCTATCCTCCCCACCTTCTCGTATGTGTTAGCAATGTCCTCGAAAATTTTAAATGGCACTTGGAATAACATATTGCCAATCAATATCATTCATTCATTCATACAATTAAGAGCAAGCTATGGTGCAAAATGATGGGGTTTTTCCTCCTCAAAGCCAGAGGAGAGATGTGAAACTGGGTATGGTCGGGCGCCCGGACCAAATTCTGGTCGGGCGACTAAAATTCCACCAGATGAGGCAGGTTCACTGCTGGACTGTTTTTCAACAGTCGGGCGCTCGGCGGTCAAGGTGATCGGGCCCCCGAAATTCATTTTTTCTCAAGTTTGCTGCTGGACATTTTTTTGGGTTGGGCGGGCGCCCGGCGGTCTAGTGACCGGGCACCTGACCCGGCGCGGACTGCTAATACGCAGTTTCCTTCTTGGGTTCTAATTCCTACGGTTTCCTACTTAAGGAGTTCAAAATCGGGATTATAGTATCCCATTAGTCTGTTTGTATGTCCAAGGTGAGAGAGAGAAAAAAAAAGGAAGAGAGAAAGAGGAAACTTGTAGAAGGGAGAAGTTGTTTGAAGATGAGTTCTTCTGCGCAACCGTAGTCTCAACACTTCTACGTCCTCGGGATCGGTGAGATCGCTCTATTCTTGTTATTCTCTTATTATTTATCCACTCCTACGTGAGTGAAGAAGGTTTGATTCAAGCGGTGTGTGCTTGTGATCGGTTGTAACAGTTCTTTGAGATAGTGGATTGTTGATCTGGACTAGGTCCCGTGGTTTTTACCCCTTTCGAGGGTTTTCCACGTAAAAACTCCTTGTGTCGTGTGGTTGATGTTTTATTCTTGATTATTGCATTATTATAGTACATAATTCTAGTGTATTGGGGGGCGAGATCCTAAGGCTTGTGTGAAACGCACCCAACAAAGTGGTATCAGAGAGTTCAGGTTGATTGAACGAAGTGTGATCGGTTTTGAATTATGGAAGGTGGCTCATCAAGGATGATCAGCCTCAATGGTTCTAACTGGACCATATGAAAGGCTAAGATGGAGGACTTGCTCTATTGCAAGGACCTATATGCTCTGATCTTAGGTATATCAGCGAAGATCAAGGATATGCCTGATGATGATTGGAAGAAGTTGGACCGGAAGGCGGTGGGGTTTATTAGACAATGGTTTGATGATTCTGTATTCCACCATGTGTCTACGAAAATCTTAGCCGCTAACCTATAGCATAAAATTGCAAATGAGAGGAAGACAGCCGGCAATAAGATATTCCTAATAAGACGACTTGTGAATCTCAAGTTCAAAGATGGTGGTTCTATGGCTGAACACATGAATGAGGTCAGCAATATAGTGAACCAGCTCTCTGCCATGAAGATGGTCCTGGATGATGAACTTTAGGCTTTGCTACTGCTTAGCTCATTGCCTGACAGTTTGGAGACATTGGTGGTATCTCTGAGTAACTCCGCACCAGACGGAAAGGTATCCATAGAACAGGTAACAAGTTGTCTCTTCAATGAGGAGACAAGGAGGAAGTCTCTGGGACCTGCTCAACAAGAGGCCCTTGTGACACAAGATAGGGGGAGAGGAAAGAACAGAAAGGGCGGAAAGGCCCGAGATAAATCAAGAGGCAAGTCGGTTGCTAGGAAAGATGTTGAATGCTGGAATTGTGGCAAGAAGGGCTACTATAAGCATGAATGTCATAAGAAGAAGAGTGACAAGAAGGGTAAAGGGAATGAGAAGGAAGATGAATCGGATTCTACTGTGGTCGCCTCAGATGGTGATGTTGTTGTTATTCTTTTGGCAGATCACGATATTTGTCTCACGGCTTCGAGTCAGGACACCGACTGGGTGATAGACTCGGGAGCCTCGTTTCATTCGACTCCACGCAGGGATTTCTTCATAAGTTACAAATCAGGTGACTATGGGACAGTGAAGATGGAAAATTCTGGTGTTTCGAATATCGTAGGGGTCGGTGATATCTGTTTGAAGACTGATGTGGGATGCACATTGGTTCTCAGGGATGTGAGACACATTCCAGACCTTCGCCTCAACTTGATGTCGACAGGAAGATTGGATGATGATGGCTATGAAAGCCGGTTTGTTGGTGGGCGCTGGAAGCTCATCAAGGGTTCGTTGATTGCTTACAGAGGAAAGAAGTGTTGCATCCTTTACAAAGCAAGTGTCAGTGTATGCAAGGGTGAGTTGAACGCAGCAGAAGATTCAGCTACTGACGTGTGGCACAGGCGTCTAGGCCATATGAGTGAAAAAGGGCTTCAGCTACTAGCAAAGAAGCGGCTCCTTTCAGACGTGACAGGTATACCTCTCAAAACTTGTATTGACTGTTTATATGAGAAACAGCATAGAGTTTCTTTTGTTAAAACTGCTTCTCATATTAATAAAGTACATGCATTAGATTTGGTTTATTCTGATGTTTGTGGTTCTATGATAACAAAAACCTTGGGTGGGGCATTGTATTTTGTCACTTTTATAGATGATGCATCTAGGAGGGTTTGGGTGTATGCTTTGAAATTCAAGGACGAGGTCTTTGGTGTGTTTAAACTGTTTCATGCTATGCTCGAGAGAGAGACAGGCAGACCATTGAAGTGCATTAGCACTGACAATGGTGGTGAATACATATGTGACTTCCATGAGTATTGCAAGTCACTGGGTATACGGCATGAATAGACAGTTCCTAAGACCCCCCAGCATAATAGTGTTGCTGAGCGAATGAATCGCACCATTGTATAGAGAATTAGATGCATGTTATCCTATGCAAAGTTGCCAAAGATGTTTTGGAGAGAAGCAATGCACACGGCGGTGTATTTGATAAACAGGTCTCCATCAGCCCCATTGAATGGAGAAGTACCTGAGAAGGTGTGGACTGGATGTGATTCATCATACAGTCATCTCAGGGTGTTTGGATGCAGGGCATCCATTCACGTACCAAAGGATAAGAGGTCCAAGCTCGATATGAAGATCAGGCAGTGTGTGTTCTTAGGGTATGGTGATGAAAAGTTCGGTTACAGGTTGTGGGATCCGACCGAGAAGAAGCTTGTCAGGAGCAGAGATGTGGTTTTCATTGAAGATCGGTGTATAGAAGACATTGAAAAGCCAGAGAAGACCCAACCCAGTTCAGGTGAACTGGAGGACATGGATCCAGTTACTCCTCCCGTGGTGCCTGATGACTAGGGAGTACAGCAAGGTGCAGAGGATGAGGGAGTCCCTACAGAAGATGGACCGGGGGAGCAGCCCCCACTTGATCCACCTGTTGAGCCACAGGTGAAGAGGACATCAAGGGACAGACATCCATCCAAGAAGTACTCGCCGTATGAGTACATTATGCTTACTAATAGGGGAGAGCCAGAAGACTATTCTAAGCCCCTAGCCAATGAGCATAAGGGGGAGTGGTTAAAAGCTATGCAAGAGGAGATGGAATCCTTGCATAAGAACCACACCTATGATATGGTGAAATTGCTTAAGAGCAAGAAAGTTCTGAGCAACAAGTGGGTGTTTAGAAAGAAGAATGAGCAGAAGAATTCACATACAAGGTACAAGATCGACTTGTGGTGAAAAGGTTTGGTTAGAGAAAAAAGAATAGACTTCGAGGAGATATTCTCACCAGTGATAAAGATGACATCCATATGGGTGTTACTTGGGTTAACGGCTAGCATGGATCTGAAGATAGAGCAGTTAGATGTCGAAACTGCCTTTCTCCATGGTGACCTGGAAGAAGAGATCTACATGCGCCAACCAGAGGGGTTCGAGGTCAAGTGCAAAGAGCATATGGTGTGTAGGCTTATAAAGAACTTGTATGGGCTAAAACAAGCTCCTAGGCAATGGTATAAGAAGTTCGACTCGTTCATGTTAAAGCATGGATATGACAGAACGGAGTCAGACCACTGTGTGTTCACAGATGGTGATTTCTTAGTTCTGCTATTGTACGTTAATGACATGCTCATCATGAGAAAAGACATCAAGAAGATTGACAGGCTAAAACAGGAGTTGGGCAAATCGTTTGAGATTAAAGACTTGGGCCTAGCCAAACAGATCCTAGGAATGGAGATAACCAGTGATAGAAGCAGCAGAAAGCTTTGGCTGTCATAAGAGCGGTTCATTGAGAAAGTCCTAGAGCGGTTCAACATGAATGCAGCGACGCCGGTCAGTACTCCATTGGATGGTCACTTCAAATTGAGCGACAAGCATTGTACCAAGACGAAGGTGGAAGTGGAAGAGATGTGAAAGATACCCTACGCGTCAGCGGTAGGAAGTTTGATGTATGTTATGGTGTGTACGCGCCCAGACATAGCATATGCAGTTGGGGTTGTTAGCCGGTATCTTTTCAATCCTGGCAAAGAGCATTGGGCAGCGATGAAGTGGATACTACGGTATCTGAGAGGCTCATGCAGGTTGAGCCTAGGCTATGGTGACGGAAAACCTGTGCTAGAAGGCTACACAGATGCAGATATGGCAGGTGACATAGACTCCAGGAAGTCTACATCGGGGTTCATCTTCACGTTTGCAGGGGAAGCGGTCTCTTGGCAAAGCAAGCTACAGAAAGTTGTAGCATTGTCGATGACAGAGGCCGAGTACATTGCGGTGACAGAGGCATGTAAAGATATGCTTTGGATGAAGATGTTCTTACAGGAACTCAGCCTAAAGCAGGAGGAGCACGTGGTCTATTGCGATAGCCAAAATGCTATACACTTGAGCAAGAATCCAAGTCAGCACTCCAAGTCGAAGCACATAGAGATTCAGTATCACTGGATCAGGGATACTTTGAAACAAAAGGTGTTACAGCTTGAGAATGTCCATACGGACGATAATGAGTCAGACATGATGACCAAGGCTTTGCTCAAGGGCAAGTTTGAGGTTTGTAGAAACCTGGCTGGCTTGAAGAAAATGAATTTCTACTGAGTCAGAAAGGGGGAGATTTGATGGGGTTTTTTCTCCTCAAAGCCAGAGGAGAGATGTGAAACTGGGTATGGTCGGGCGCTCGGACCAAATTCTGGTCGGGGGATCGAAATTCCACCAAATGAGGCAGGTTCACTGCTGGACTGTTTTTCAACAGTCGGGCGCCTGGCGGTCAAGGTGACCGGGCGCTCGAAATTCGATTTTTTCTCAAGTTTGCTGCTCGACGTTTTTGGGGTTGGGCGGGCGCCCGGCGGTCTAGTGACCGGGCGCCCGACCAGGCGCGGATTGCTAATATGCAGTTTTCTTATTGGGTTCTAATTCCTACGGTTTCCTACTTAAGGAGTTCCAAATCGGGATTAGGGTATCCCATTAGTCTGTTTGCACGTCCAAGGTGAGAGAGAGAGAGAGAGAGAGAGAGAGAGAGAGAGAAAAGAAAGAAAAAGAAAACTTGTAGAAGGGAGAAGTTACTTGAAGAGGAGTTCTTCTGCGCAACCGTAGTCTCAGCGCTTCTATGTCATCGGGATCTGTGAGATCGCTCTATTCTTGTTATTCTCTTATTGTTTATCCACTCCTACGTGAGTGAAGAAGGTTTGATTCAAGCGGTGTGTGCTTGTGATCGGTTGTAATAGTTCTATGAGATAGTGGATTGTTAATCTGGACTAGGTCCCGTAGTTTTTACCTCTTTCGAGGGTTTTCCACGTAAAAAGTCATTGTGTCGTGTGGTTGATGTTTTATTCTTGATTATTGCATTATCATAGTCCATAATTCTAGTGTATTGGGGGGGCGAGATCCTAAGGCTTGTGTGAAACGCACCCAACACAAAAATCATGTTTATCAAGTAATCCTAAGCTTCTGATTAGTAGCATGAAAATGGACAATCAAGATTAAATGCAAAAATAAAAGAGCTCCAGTCATCATCATAACTTCTACTAAATTGATCTCACTCTGTATTGCTTATAATTTCAAAATAAAAGTTTGATGATTCTAACCATATGATCTATGACTCATAAACAATGGATAATTATAACAAATTGGCTCCATTCAAAGGATTAACATCTTCCAATGGGCCTGATTTTTGCTCAATGGCTTCCTCTCATTGATACTATAGAATAAACTCCCCAATACATAACTGATATCCCACCCGTCATTCAAAAGATTTGGAGAAGTCTCAATGTTATAAAAACCATAAATAGTACGTATGTATGTATAAAACAAAATGACATTTTCAAGCCATATGCATGTGAGAGAGAAAGTTTACACATCACGCGTGTAAAAGATAGTTGGTACATAAAATGTGTGTGAAACGAGCTTTAAAGTATTGTTTTAAATCGGCACGCATCGCCCAATACGTATGGCTGTGTGGGCACACATAAGCTGGAAACAGCTGAATGCAGGGCCATATGGAGAGAAGGGATAGAATCATCGACCAATAGAATATGCCAAAACTGATTTTTAAACCATAAGTGCCGATGTCTCCATCGCATAATGGCGGGAATCCCTGTGCATATTCTAAGTGGAATAGTAGAATATCACTATCAATGTGAATAAGGTACTTTGTCATTGATGGGAGGATGAGTTGCATTGCTGGTACGCAATCTCATGTGTTTCATATGGAACGTAGAAATTGGGTGATATGTGATGATAGTCCACTGATAGCACTGGCAAAATGGCCATTTTATCAAAGGTGGATGGCTGGATAAACAGAGAAAACCATGTCTATGTTTGGCTTACTGTAGCAAACATGCACAAGATCTGAGCAGATGATCAGGTCTAACTTGTCTTGGTGGGCCATATTTCAAGTTAGCACGCATTGGATGATCCTGGCCCTTGGATTGGAGGATTGTTTGAACTTTGGTTGATAACCATGCATCTATGTTCTTGAATAGTTAGATCTTTGGTTGGGTGTGATCTTTGGGGTTGGCCCATCAAGGTAAATGGAAGAATAGAGAAGAGCGTTGACTAGAGCTCCCTTCAACCTTCTCATGAATGAAAATTGCATTGTCCGTTTGAAAAGAGCGTTTGGACCGAATAGTCGTGTGACTTTTTTAAATGCATAGAAATTTTTGCTTTGCTTTCCTTCCGTGGATTCTAAGTTACAGCAATTCCATGCCGTTTAACGGTTAACTCCCTTTAAGACTACGCTTGCAGGAGGGAGGGAGGGAGAGAGATCACATGTGTGGCAACATGGCATGCATGTGTGGTGGAAGCTGCTCGGTTGTCAAAGGCATGAATAGTTTTGAATCAAGCTATTACATCAGTGAGCATCCATTATTTTGGATGGAAAATAAACATTACGGATCTGCTTATAGTGGGCTTTCGGAAGTTTTTAATGGTGAGCGCTCAATCATCCTTTTTTCTTGTGGTGTGGTCCACCTAAGAGTTGGATATAATTAATGTTTGGGACCGTATCCTAAATGGGCTGTAAAAATGTGTGAAAAGAGTGGATATACAATATATGATCAAGGTGGGCCATATGATAAGGGTAACACCCACTAAGCTGTTACCCGGTAACACTTAATCCGTGTCCCCACTGGTGAAATAGTGGGCCAACAGAAGTTTTGGATCAATTTGATATTTGTGATTCCGAGAGCGGTTAGGTTAGACCTGGATCGTCTCGCCTGCTAGCCCAGCTAGAAGGCACCTACGACGTTTCAACAGCAGGTCTTAGGTTTGAAATGCTAATAAGACACACTAACCCACCCGTGGGTGGGTGCATTGCATGACTAACCATGCATGTGGGTTTGCATGACCGATAAAAAAAGAAAAAGAAAAAAGTGAGACCCTGTTGATCCACAGAGGTCAGTGGGGCCCACTGTGATGCATGTGACTATATCCATGCCGTCCATCGTTATTGAAAGCTCATTTTGGAGAATGATCCAAAAAATGAAGTATATCCAAATCTCAAGTGGATGATAATACAGGAAACAGTGATAATCAAACATTAAAAACTTCTCACAGGCCACAAAAGTTTTGGATTAAGCTGATATTTGTGTGGCATCTTCATCCAGATCTTTGTGACCTTATCAACAGGTTAGATGGCAAATAAACACTCTGATGGCTTCAATAAAGTTTTTAATGGTGATGATTCAATCACTACTGTTTCCTGTGGTATGGTCTGTATAAGATTTAGATTTGTTTCATTTTTTTTTATTAATGCCCTAAAATGAGATTTCAAAACGGTTGGATGGTGTGGATTCAAGGAACATACATCACTGTGATCCCCACAATCAGGATCCCACCCACCTCGGTGGATCCGGGGTCTCACCTTATCCGCTTCCTGTTATTTTTTAAATGAGAAGGTATCAAGTACAGCAGGTTGGACAATAAGTTACTATAAACTCAGTAGATTTCTTCCAACCTATCATATGTGCGAGCAATCTAACCCGTCCAGTTGGTTGTCCCTCTCATTATGATCACCTTGGGTAAAAATCAGCAACATCCACTAATCATTATATAACATCCATATATTTATAAGTGACCGGACGTTGGTTTCTAAGATGTGGCCCACTCGATGAGTGGATGAGTCTGACTTTGGATGTCATACCAAAATAATAGATTTGAAGTCATCAGCTAGGTAGGTGGTAGCTTATGGTCCAACGGCTTGCATTTATGTTGCTGTTGTTTTGTAAAAATGAAGAAACAGACCCCATTTCAACGTCTCATTTATGGTGAAAACGAACAAAAAACACACCACATTTACTCCTCTGGTGACCGCTGCTTCCAGCATTTGCTTTATGTCTCTTGATCACACTGATCAAGATAGATGAATTTATGGACCATCAGATGAACGGGCTCAAAGCTCAAAAATCAAGGCCGTTGGATTATGATATCTAATCTCTGGGAAGTTGATCTGGTGGGCATGAAGTGTGTAGGATTGGACGGTGTGAATTTGCTGTTTTTTTTTTTAATCTCATTTTGAAATGTGCGTTGGGATTCTAACCCACTGCACAATCTTTCTCGCTGCGTAATAATTTCCAAACAAAATGGCCACGTTGCGTTCTCGACATGCGAAATGTGTGTATGGACAAGGATGTTTGGGACCCACAGTTCCTGTCTTCTTATTCAATGAATGATTTTAGTGCATTGGCAATAATGCTAGCGAGTAATTGTCAGCTATTGATGCAACCAGACGTCTGGTGTCCGTTGATGGGTAATCCAGACTGTTGATCTCATGAGCCACCAGTAGATGGATCCCCCCAGAATTTTCTAGAATGGAAATTGATCTAAATAAAAGTATTCTTCAGGTAGTTACAAAACACTTGTGGATTTCTCTCTAGGTAACTAATGAGGTAAATCACTCAACGCCCATTAAATCCATGCCGTTCAGTAGGTACATCACCTCTTGTTTGGCCTTGAACTAAAAAAATGGGCTTCTTCAGAACTCAGTTGGGCCACTTGAGAAAAATTTAAATACTTATATGGACATTATATGACCCATTAGGTCTTGAAATAGTGTGATTTTCAGGTCATTATATTCATCCTGATGAGGCACATCAGATGAATGGATTGGATGGCATACAACCACCATGGTGGCCCATACACCAGGTTTTACGGTAGGTGTTGCATCAAAACTGTTTTCTATGCTGTGGCCTATTGGAGTTGTGGGGTATCATTATTTTTGGATCCAATGGTTAAAATGAAGCATTGTACCTGATGGACGGGGTGGATCTCATGAAAGTTCTACCCATGTGGCCCATAGTTAGGAAGGGTTACCCGAGTAGTTGCCCAGCACAATACACCGGGCTTGCAATCAAACATGAAATGCGAGTATGCGACGGTTGGCCAATTGTAACAGGAGAATGGAAGTGGCCTCCTTCCGCTGTCTATGGCAGATGGCGCAAATCTAGTGACCCTTAGTATCAATTTTGTGTAATCTCACCGTCCAATTTTGACCGTTTATCATTTTTGTCTTCTAGTCTTGTGCTTGAAGGTTGTTAAAGAGTCCCTTGATATACATTAATATGTCATCCAGATAGGAAGGTCTTATTTTCGAACTTCGAAAGTGGCAAATATACCACCGGTAATATATTCTCTCACATGAGGGCCATTTCTGTGCAGCGTTCCTCTACACACGTGCAGGAGAGTGTTAGCGGGTGTTAAAGTTCTGTGGGCCCCACCATGATGTATGTGTTTTGTCCACGCCGTCCATTTTATGGTATGAGCCTGATACTATGGCGGATCGAAATCATAGATGGACCAAACCATGGGAAAATAGTGTTGATTGAACGCCTACCATTAAAAACTTTCATCAGCCCGCTATGATGCTTATTATTTTCCATTAAATATGTTGGTAAGGCCACACAAATCTGGATGAAAGGAAAACACAAATGTTAGCTTGATATAAAACTTATGTGGCCACCAAAATATTTTCCCGTCGGCTTTTTTAACACTAAATTTGAAGAAGGGTGTGAAAAAAAAAATATGGGGCCCATTGTGATGCATGTAACTTATGTGGCCACCATTATTCCAACTAATTTTAGGGCATGAGCCTAAAATCAAGGTAGATCTAAAGCTCAAGTAGACCACATCAAAAGAAATGGTGGGAATTGAACGCCTACCGTTAAAACTAATTAATAAGGCCCATGAAGTTTTGGATCTAAGCTGATATTTTTCTTTTCCCTTTTACTATGTTTGTGTAACCTTATAAACAAATTAGATGATAAATAAAATCAAAGTGAGCCTTAGGAAGGAAACAACTCTTAGTGGTGGACGTTTGAAGACAATTGGCTAGTGTGGTGTGGGCCACTTGAGCTTTGAATCTACCTTATTTTTTGGCTTATGCCCTAAAATGTCTTGATAAAATGGATGGACAACGTGGATATATCACATGCATAACGATGAAGCCCACAAAATTAATCAGCTTTTTTAGGATAGGTTTTTGAGATGAAAATACTTCATTGTTTTCAAATAATGATAAAGAGTAATAATTAGTTATTTCCAAGTATTTACAGTTGAAATGAAAAAGCAAACAAACCCTAATTAAATTATCTTGGATATTACATCATGTTAGATATATAATGGATATATAATGGATTAGTAACCTAGTGCCATTAGACGTGGCTCTCCCTTTAAAATGAGCTAAAAAAAGGTATTTCACCCCAATTTCATTTACGTATTTGCTCTTGGATCACGGTTGGAAATGGCTTTTGGAATTGGACTGCACTAAAAAAACATAGAAGTGTTGTTTGAGTTTTTATTTATCATTGTGATTCAAGTAAGTCATCATTATTTACATTTATAACACGAATCTCAATGCTGATGATGACGGGGAGATTGTTTGCAAAGCTTCATTATTTACATTGCAGCACCAATCCCAATGCTGATGATGTTAGGGAGAAATACTTTGGGAATATTTCTTCAATTTTCGCATGTAAAAATCATGGGGCCCACCGTGATATATGTATCTTATCCATGTCGTTCATTTGTCACTAATTTTAGGGCATGAGCCCAAAAAATAAGGCAAATCCAAAGCTCAAGTAAGCCACACCATAGGAAATGGTGAGAAATGAATATCCAATTAGAACTGTACATCGAGATGAACCGAATCAAGCTGGGCCTAGCTTGACTCAGCCAGCAGGTAATCTGTAACACCCCGTATTTTTCTGTACTCGGGTGTTACCACGAGAATCCAAAGTGTATGTGTATGCGTACTGCCCTGACCATTCTGTACCTATTCATCAATGTGTGCACGATGTCTGGAGCCCCTAGTAGAGCCCCGGACTGGCCGCGTGTAGTTCGCACCCAAATGACTGAAGTCCTAAGATCCCGAAACCTCTGTCATATTGACCGCGCCGTCCTCACGATCGCAATGGTGAAAACAGTGCGTCGATCTGATACCCGAGCGCAAAGATATGGACATTTAATCAAAGACAAAAAAAAATGTGGTTGTGCACACTCGTGTGGGGCCACCCAATATGGGGCCCACTACACGGTCTCCTTTGCAATTAATATTAATATATAAATATATATATATATATATATATATATATATATATATATATATAATAATAATAATAATAATAATAATAATAATAATAATAATAATAATAATAATGAAAATAATGAAAAAATAATAATAATAATAAAAAGTACAAAAAGGTAATGATGGCTAGAATCTCACCACCATACCTCCCTATTCCTCCCCACTCCTCCCCACGTCACCCCATTTCCCTCTCCATGCCTTCTTTAAAAAAATAAAATAAATAATAAATAATAATGATAATAATAAAAAGAATATAAGGGAGGGAGAGACGTTTCTCTCCTTCCATCCTTCCTTTCTTCTTCCTTCATCTCCATCCATGCCTTCCCCATTCACGTGAGGGTGCTTGTATGAAAGATCTGAGTGGGCCATCTTCGATCTCGGCTATTGATCAAGGAGATCAAGGTGAGTACACCCTCTTCACTCAACGTTTTATATTTTTTTATGTTGAATTTGCTTAGATGATGATTGTGATGGTGATGATGAGGTGGGCCACCCCGATGTACATGCATGAAATCCTAACCCTCCAATAGGGGTTACACCTTTGGATGGAGGGATGATATAAAATCAGCTTGATCCAAACTATCTGTGGGACCTACTGATTATGGGCCCCACCATAATGTTTAATAGCCATCCAAGCCGTCCAACCCTTTGGCCATATCATTTTGGGTTGGGGACCCAAGGATGAAGTTGATCGGAGTTTTAGGTGGACCCCACTGAGGGAACGATCATCCACCATTGAGAACTTCCTTGGCCCGCCTTGATGTTTCTAAGCTAAATCATCGGTCCAATATTGGGCTCTATGGGTTCCTCATGAGCTGGGGAACCTAATGAATGGCATTGATCTTCTCTGAGTGGGCCCCCACTTGATATGAACAAAGAAGAAAACAAAAAGAAAACAAAGAAAAAAAAAAGGGAGGAAACCGTCCAGACGCTGGACGTTCTCAGCGTCAGGGACGCTGGAACTGTCCAGCGTCAGTGTGGCTCAATGGGGTCCCCACTTGTGGGACCCACCTTGATGATTATGCTGGATCCACACCGTCCATTTGTTTTCCCAGATCATTTTAGGGCCAGGGCCCGAATATGAACTAGACCCAAATCTTAAGTGGACCGCACAGCATAAAACAGTGGAGAACATGATGTCCACTGTTGAAACTTCCTCGGTCCACCTTGCTGTTTGTAGACCTATTCACATACCCAATATTGGGCTCGTTGGGTCCCCCATGAGCTGAAGGACCTGATGGATGGAGTGGATCGACTACGCATGGGACCCACTTCTATTAAAAGAAAGAGAAAAGAGATAGAAAAAGAAGGAAAGAAAGGAGAGAGGAAGCTCCAGCGTGCTTGAAAAGTAAAGTGGGTTTTTGGGCGTGAAAATGGCCCCATGTGTGGGAACCACTATGTTATATCCACACCGTCCATCTGTCTCTCCATATCATTTTAGGCAAGGGGCTGAAAAATGAAGAAGATCCAGATCTCTAGTGGGCCGTGCCGGAAGAAACAATACAGACCGTTGAAACCTTTCCAAGGCCCACTATCATGTTTCTGTACAACAAAACATATCTAAATCGGGGCTCGTTAGACCCACATTAAGCTGGTCAATCTTATGGACGGATTAGATTTCCCAATTAGACCCACATCTTGTGGGAAAATAAGAAAGAAAGAAAGAAAGAAAGAAAAAAATAAATATATAATAAAATTGGCTGTTGGCTCAGCCAGCGAGACGCTGCTGGACAGCAGCGTCAGTAACCCTATGGCCCCTTATGGGCATGATTCTGGGACCCACTCGTGGGACCCACCGTGATGTATTTGTATAATCCACCCTGTCCATCAGCTTCTCTAGCCAGTTTTATGGCTGCACACCAAAAATGAACTGGATCTGAAACTCTAGTGGGCCGTATCAAAGCAAAGTGTAAACCTCTTCTTCCTTTGTATTTCTGGTTGTTGGAAAATTTTCTAAGTACCATAATGATGTTGTAAGTAAGCCTTTTTGAGACCTCATGGTGGGCCCCACGATCTGTATATAAGGGTCCTACCATGGGGATGTCCTTTCCACATATCAGTGTATTGGAATATCCCACAACTTCTCTGGAAATAGCCCCCATGCGTTGGTGAGGTGGGCCCAAAGTTGGGGCTGACATAGCTGAAAATAGTATGTCTGATTTTGTAAGTTTTGGGCCATCTTTGGGTGCCCGTGGTGGGGCCCATGTATGAGCTATGTGGGGGCCACCAATTGGAATTTTCTGTCTATATATGTGGCTAGAAAAATAATATATTACCTGGGCCAGGGTGGGCCTTATGTGGTCAGAAAGTTGATCCCAAGATGGGGCCATGATATGGTGCGCATGAATTTCTGTGCAGAAATTCCAAGTGCCCATGTTTGGCATTGTGCAAAACATCATATGTGGGTGCCTAGCAGGCCCTACCTATTGGATTTTAGAGACCATGCATGGGTCTACCAGAGGGACTTGACAACACACCAAAAGGTGATCCCGTTTGATGGTGGGACTTGTCCAAAGTTGGGCCAAAATCATTTCTGCACTACCATTTCTGCACAACTCCAAGTACCCATGTTTGGGCCTTTGTTAAAAATTGTACACATGCAAACAAAGGGATCCTCCTTATGAGTTTTGAAGACCATACATTGGTCTGTGCAATGGTCATTTTATTTCTCCAAAAGATGGCCCCTTGTGATCACAAATTGGACCCAAACTTAGCCAAAAATCATTTATGCATGTAAAGTTTGTTTAATTAAAAATCTACGTGGGGTCACATCTATGGAATCCACCACCTTCCTAAAGTATTAAATAGGTCATTTAGACCATAAAACTTGAATTTAGATTGTATAGGCCAACTCCTTAAAAATTTAGAGCCACCACCATAGGGTTGATCTTAACCGTATAAATTATGGATATGACAATCTAACCGCATAAATGGTCTAAAATATGGTAGGGTCGAATTCTAGCGAGCGTGTACATGTTTCAAGCAACATTAGAAGACGCTTCGATTCTTAAGGTGATGATTCCTCCCCTTAAGCTTTCCACTTTCATGTTAATTAAGTAATAATTTTATTTATATATGACTGAAAATTTTACTTTGTCTCTGCTGCTTGATTTTGCCATAAATCATATGTTTAATCTTGCTATATGTGCATTTCTTTATGACCGTGAATTATTTACGAATTTTGGAATTGTCGTTTTCATTCCTCATGTTTGGAATATGAAAGTGGAATGTGAATTTGAATGGTTGCGATCACCTATATTTGATGGGACCTTAAACTGGTGGCCTTTGGAAGCGATTTATTGGAAAGATTCCTGATGGTGTCCTTAGATGGAAGTGTTGGACTAAATGTTAAATGAGATGAGATCTTGATTATGCCCCCTAGCTGGACTAGTATGGAGATATTTTTTATGACGTCCTTATATGAACTTGTTGGGCTGAATGTCCTATTGAGATGAGTTGTTGGGATTCCCAATGGACTTGATGGACTAATGGTCCTGTGAGATAAATTATTGATTATGTCCCTAGTTGGACTCGTGTGGAAATATTTTGGAGAATTATTGTGATGAAAGGCCACTAGTTGTAAGGGAATGTCATAATTGGTTTGGTTGTAAATTGGAATAATAATGGTTGGTTTAATCATGCATATCATGGCACAGACGGGACGTGTGGTGACGAGCCATATTACCGTCGGGTGGTCTGGTTGCTGAGAGCACGTACCCTCGAGGTATTTTCGCTGGCTCTAGATCACCATAGAGTGTGTCATTCACTAAGAGCACGTACCTTTGGTATTTTCGCTGGTGATGACCACTCGTGATATTGTGGAGCTGATGTGTGTCCTTAGTGACTTCCAGACCACTGGGTGAGGCCGATGTGTGTCCTTAGTGACTTCCGGATCACCAATTGATGGATTTGCATTGTGGGGCTGATGTGTGTCCTTAGGGACTTCCAGACCACATTTTCCAGCTGGATGTGCATCCCCAGGCTGAGGGACATGTGCATGCATTCATGCATTTAAGAAAGATTGCATCATGGACGTTTTGTATATATTTTTTTATTATTCTTGATTAATTGGTTAGTGTGTAATCTTGAGGGGACCTCACACTGAGCTGGCCACTCATGCTGTTAAATTTCAACCGTACAGTTGGTGCAGGTGATTTGAATAATGTACAGGTTATACTGGAATGGAGCAGGATGCTCCGGTTATGCTGATGTCATGGATTAAAGAGTCATGTTTAATGGTTGCTGCTTTAAATTTTGTACATAATTGTAATTGTTTATTAGTGTATTCTGAATTAAATTCGAGATATTCGGTTTGTATAAGCCTTATGGGTACCACTCTGCGATGTTTGTTGTATCTTTCCTATATGCATGGTTTGTTTTCTTTCGCAGTGAACACCCTTCTTGGAATGACAGTTGAAAAGGGACTGAAATGTGGGTTTTCTTCATAGGCTAACGCCCGGGTCTTCAAACACGGGTCTAGAACTCGGGTTGTGAAAATCCGGGGCGTTACATAATCCTAGCTTGAACTCGTTGGTTGGGATGGAGGGCTGGTTGACCGAACACGATTGAGTAGCGGCGCAACTAGGGTTGGGGTTGGGGTAGGAGGGCGCTCGGGCAAGTTAGGTCGAAAGAGGGTATTTTTAATTTATATATATAACTGACTCAATTTGAGTTGAGCTGAACTTTGAGCCGAGCTCGGCTCGAAAATCCTTTTGAGCATGGAAAAATAGCTCGACTTAGTTTAAACCCAACCTTCAAACCAAGCCGAATCAAGCTGGTTCAAGCCAAGTCGAGCGAGTTAACTGAGCTCGACTCGTGTTCAATTCCATGTCTAATGTTAAAAACTTCTTAGGGACTACAAAAGTTTAGGATCAAGTTGATATTTTTATATACGTTTCATATATATCAATGTGATCTTATAAATGGGTTGGATGATAGACACATGTCTCTATGGGCCCTACCATGGTTTAAATTTTAAACGGTGGACATTATTAACCCTCATGTTCTCCTGTAGCATGGTCCACTAGAGCTTACCATTTATCTCAATTTTGGGCTCATGCCCTAAAATGAGATGGCAAAACAGACGGACAATGTGGATCACACAAATACATCATGGTGGAGCCCACATTCTTTTAATGGTACAATCCTTGTTCAATTTCATACTTTTGGACCTTGTTTTCGAGGCATAATTATATGGTCATTTTTCTCTCATTCAAACATTTGTCAAAAGTCATTATTAGCTATTCCCCACCATTTATGGTGGTAGTTGAAAAAATAGACACTTTGGAGAAAGCAAAATCCGGTCCAACCACCAAAATGGTTATATCTTCTGATGCAGATAATTTTTAAAAGATTCCCTATCTAAGTCAGCTCTTATTAGATCAACGGTTGTGATCATTTGGCAATGATTTCAAATGTACGGATGACTTGTCCGTATGAGCAAGGAAGTAAATCATAAATATAAAACACTTGTGTGACTTTGGTACAAACATGAAGCTTTACTTTTACTGACTTGGACTAAATGAATGGATTGGGGATGATATCTAGACTGTCCATCAGATTTGGCGCCTTTTGTATGTACCTAGGCTCAAAATACGGGCAGATTCATCCCTCGGGTGGGCTACACCATGAAAAATAGTGGAATTGAGAAGTCCCACTGTGAACATCGTCTAAATTTTCTGTGAGGCTCAAGAGGTGCATGTATTCCATCTTATCCACTCATCTAATGCGCCATGCGAAGGTAAATGGATTATCTGAAAACGAGGATGTTTTAAGACTTATGTAGCCCATGCCATGTGAATTTATAGGTTTTATAAATGATTTTACAGTGTTTCATTTGGTGTGGCCCACCAGAGTCTTTTACTTATCTGTTTTTTAAGATCCATGGTGAGAATGTGATGTTATATCTTGATGGACATGGTGGATCTAATGAAATTTTGTTCTACATAGCCCTCAACTAGCACAGGTAATGGTTTCGGCATGCTAAGTCAAGCTCCTTACACATTGGCTATGCTATTCATCATTCGGTTTCATCAAAATTAAATAAATGAAGCATCTGTTAGATGATCTGAACAGTTAATCTAGTAGGACATATAATAGATAGGTGATGACTTGAAGTGTAGATAAATTAAAATATTATAGAAATATTATTGTAGAGATGATGCTGAATAATAGCGGCCTATATTAAGACTAAGATAAATTGAGTTATGCTAAGATAAATGTAAAGAAGACATAAATTATGTTTGGCGTGGGGCTCGAGCTTTTCATTGTATGCTCCTTTTATAGGTTGTCGAGGTAGTAAAACTTTCGTTGAGTTTCTTTGATAGTTTAGAATCCTCCACATATATAACTTTTAGTATTCCTATGGGTAGTCTTGTGAAATTGGAACTATTAGTTTTCAAAACTTTTATGATGATGCTCTCTTATTAGAGACCTTTAGGATACTGCTGCATCTAATAATAGTTCAATCAGAGGCATCTCCACCATTCTTTAATCATGTCATTTTGATTATGGAATTGGTGGGCTCGAATCCACTAGATCCTAATCTACGATTCTCTTTGATTCTGATCTACTCTAATATGAGCTCGTATTGTCACTAATCCGCTCATATATTAGTCGATCTTTGGATATTTAAAATCTTTATATTTATCGCAAAAAGCTTCGAATGTCTATGGGAAGATCTTTTATTTTTTAAGGATTATGAGAGATTGCCTTATCGTGCATATCCAGATTTGTACCAGGATTATTCGATCGATGAATCTTTTATAGACGTGTTGGGTACATTATCTCATTTGAATGGCACACGAGTTATGACCACGTATCATTCGATGTTTCACTCCTCTAAAGGCATGCACATGATTCCATGTCACTGCATTAATAACGGAAGACGTATTGTAAAAAAAAAGGTGGTGAAAGATATCTTAAAAAATGAGTACGATTTTGTTTACATCGGGCCCTTAGTGATGACACATGGCAACCTCTTATTGGTCCACGTCGACAAGCTAAATTTAGTGTAAACAATGTATATAATGGATCGATAGCCTCATCATTGTTGTGTGTGACTCTCTTACCTTTAAATTTCATTTACATTATGATCTGTTTACTCATTTACTTCTAAATTATTATTGAAAAATGGCCTTTGGAATCGGAATGCACTCAAGTACACCTAAGTGGGTGTTGAAAATGATCTTTTTTTAAAGGTTGTTTGATTTTTTTATTTACTATTATAATTCATTTATGGTAAATAAGTATTATTATTTACATATGTAATTGTAGCAGTGACCCCAATGTCGACATTAACAGGGTGCTTGTTTGCAAAGCTTTGGCCTCTTGGGATACATCATCACAATTTTTACATGTAAGAATTATGGGGCCCACCATGATGTACGCATCTTACCCATGTCATCCATCCATTTTGCCAACTCATTTTAGAGCCCGAGTTAAAAAACAAGATAGATTCAAAACTTAAGTAGACCACACCACATGAAAGTGATGGGAATTAAATGCTTGACATTGAGAACTTCTTTGCAGCCACAAATTTTTTAGATTAAGTTGAAATTTGTGTATATTCTTTTATATATTAAGTGTGATCTTACGAACGGTAGATATATGTCTCTACAAACCTTAGGAAAGTTTTAATTTTGAATGGTGGGTAGCTTAACTCTCCTATTTCCTGTAGTGTGGGCTACTTGAGCTTCCAAACTATCTCAATTTTAAGCTCATGCTCTAAAATAAGATGGTAAAATAGATAGACGACATGAATCACACAAATATATCATGATGGGGCTCATAGATTTAACCGTGCCTGATTCCTGTTCAATTTCATGCATTTAAAGGTGATTTTCATATGTAATTAATAAGTGTTTTTTTAATCATTTCAACCCATTTCAAAGTCATTATTAGCTATTTACCATTATTTATAATTGAAAAAGCAAATCACCCTTAGATAAAAAGTAAACAGTGGAGGTGGGAAGTCCAAGTCCCACTATTAACATCCTCCAAATTTCGTGTGGGGCCCAAGATGGTGTATATATGCCATCCAATCCACTCATCTGACGTTCTAAGCCAGGGTAAATGGATTACCTGAAAACGAGGATATTTCAAGACTTATGTGGCCCATGCTACGTGAATTTATAGGTTTTATGAATGATTTTACGGCGTTCCCTATGGTATGATCCACCTGAGTCTTTTACTTATCTGATTTTTAGGATCCACGGTGAGAACGTGATGTTATATCTGATGGACGGTGTGGATCTGTTGGAATTTTGTTCTACGTAGCTTTCAGCTAGCGCAGGTAATGGTTTCGGCGTGCCTAAGCAAGTCCGGCTAGCCCAGTCCATTGCAATTACTCCCCACACACGTACTATGCTAGTCACCACTCGCTTTCATCAAAATTGCATACATGAAGCATCTATTAGATGATCCGAACCGTTAATCTAGTGGGACATAGAGTAGATGGGCGATGACTTAAAAGTGTAGAAAAATTGAAAATATTGTAGAAATCTGGATGTGGCACATCTGCCAGTAAATTGAGGCCCTTGGAAATATTACGACTCTACCAACCTTATAAGCTATCGATCACGGATTTAAAAATAATCATACTGTCCACACCTTTTTTATGCCGTATCATTTGCTTTCTGGCCGGATGGACGGTTCTGATCACGAAGATAATTCACCACGTGTCCACTTAGACGATGGAGAGCAAGATAAAGGGATGGGTGAAAGGGGGGGAGTTATTTGATACTCTGGCTGCGTATGACGCTTGATACGCAGACTCTTAGAAATGGTAAACGTTCCATATATTTTCTCAAATTAAACCGACTAAATTAGGGAAACCATCTCCTTTAAGCTACATTCCAAACCTCAAATTGGTTGAATAATTCTAACCTCTGATTTGTGGACACTTGCATGTTGAATTAAGACCGTTGGATTCTTTTCATCATTAGCCATCAAATAAATGTCCACCAATCTGATAGAACGATAATTGAATAACCTCTGGTATACTTATTTTGGATGGTTCAACTTGAATTAATTATTTGACACGTGTACAAATTCTAAGTAATTTCTAATTGCCTGCGTTTTATCAATCACACTCTACAGAGTATCATTGTTTTTCTCCTTCCAAAATCTCCACCGTCGATTGATGATGTGCAGGAATCTCTAAGCACATTCAAATGGGATTCCCATCGCTTTTTGTAAAAAGGGCGGGAATCCCCTACTAACGGTGCACAGTACTCCCAACTAACTGTCGATGCGGATTCTAGAACGATGGGGCTATCGCACGACACAAGCGCCCACAGGCGGGCTCCATACACAGCTATGGTTGGTCCCATCCCAACTCTGCCTTATGGTGTGGCCTACCTAAGTTTTAGACCGACACAATGTTTTATTTCAACGGTGAACATGAGGCAATGCACCCGATGGACGGTGTGGATGTCATGCATGTGTCACTTAAATGGTGCTCCTTAGTTGTAGCACGCGTTGTCCGGAAAGTGCGATTCGTCTCCTAACAGTCTGTTTTGGATAACCCTTCGTCTCTTAACGCGTTGCCATGATCCACAAGCCAGGGCATCGTCAAACAACTGACACACCAGTTCTCCGTTAGGATCTCTCACACGTGTTATAGATTATCACGTGTAAAGCGATTAACCTCTTCATTTTCCCCTCCTGTGAAGGAAGCGGACTGGGGTACCCACACCAACGACGTTGATGGTGTGGGTACGTGTCCTGATTCCTGCGCATACGCCCGTCAGTACTTGGGCATCATGAATGTACGAACTATTCAAAGAAAAGCAAGGTTTTGTGGGACTCACAATGATGTATTTAATATATCCACATCGTTCATCCATTTGGAGTTCATCCACTTAGAGAAATTATTTCAAGGCAGATGTAAAAAATTGGAAGCTTAAGTGGACCACACCACAAAAGGAAGTAGGGACAATAATTCCCACCGTTGAAACTTTCCTAGAGCCCACTATAATTTTTATTTTCCATCCAAACTGCCCATAAGGAAGTAGGGACCTGGATGACGGGTTAAAAGAAGTATCAGATTGGTTCAAGACTTCTGTGACCAGCAAGAAGATTTCAATGGTAGACCTTCAATTTCCACTTCTTTCTGCAATGTGGTCCACTTGAGCTTTGGATCCGTCTCATTTTTGTTATAATTCTTTAAAACAATCTATCAAAATGAACAGACGGTTTGGATATAACACATACCTCTTCGTGGGGCCCACAGAACTTGCTGACTTCAATACACCAGCCAAGTCGGTGGTGTAGGGTACACTAGCCAATCCGCTTCCTCGCGCGAACTACCGTACAGTTTCTCGTATTACAACCGCCGGTCCGGTTTGGACCAGCTCCCACACTCACGAGAAGACCGTGAAATTAAAAAGAACCGCCGGCCTCTCTCCCTCCCTATAAATATTCTTCCGCCACCGCTCTCTCTCCTCCCATTTTCTTGCGAGCTCTCTCTCTCTCTCTCTCTCTCTCTCTCTCTCTCTCTCTGTTTTGATGCGCTCCTTCTTCCTCCGAAAGCCGAACCCTTGGATCTCTCTCCAAATCAAGGGCTCATATTCGCCGAAATCTCCGTTCCGATTCCCGATAAGATTCTCGCGTATCGGGTATCGGCTGTCCTCTTCTAAAACGGAGGGACGAAAGCAATCTCATCCCAATTTCTCTGCCATGGGAGTCGGTCGGAACGTAGAAGGTCCGTCGTCTCGGTTCTGGATCAAGTTCCAGAAGCAATCCGTCTTCGCCTCGTATACACCGTTCGTCGTGTCTTTGGTTTCTGGCAGATTGGAATTGGAGACGTTCCGGAAATACATCGCGCAAGATGTGTATTTCCATAGGGCTTTTGTGCGAGCGTGAGTTCTTGAGCATTCTTTCTTTCTTTCGATTTCTTGTTTAGGGTTAGGTTTGGTATTTCTTTTGGTGAGATTGTGTTGAATTAGGGTTTTTCTTTTCCTTTTTAGGTATGATATGGCGGAGGATTGTGCAGATGATGATGATGCAAAGGCGGCGATATGCTATTTGAGGAATAGGGCTTTGGGGGAGATGAAAATGTATGATTTGTCAATGAAAGTAAGACTTTGAGTTTTTTTCCTTTTCATTTTGATTGCTTTGATGTGTTATTTGGACATTTGAATTGCTTTTTTCGTTCTTCTATTCACGATAATTTCGTATCTGATCCAAGTATACTCTTCTTTTTTTAATGTATGGGCCCTTTTGGATGTTTCTTGGAACATTTCAACATCCATTAGAAATCCATATCTGATCCAAATAGACCTTTTTTAATGTATGGGCCCGTTTGGATGTTTCTTGAAGCATTTCAACATCCATTAGAAATCAATAACTGATCCAGGTAGACTCTTCTTTTCTTAATGTATGGGCCCATTTGGATGTTTCTTGGAACATTTCAGCATCCATTAGAAAAACCATTGCGGTTGGCTGCTTTTCTTTGAAATCATCATCTCCTGAAAGGGCATGTTACCGCCACCAATTGCGGTCGGACTTGAATTCGAACTGGCTGTAGGGTATCCATCTGCATCATTTTGCTCTGAAGCAATGCAAATGTAAATAAAGAACTTGGAATTGTAACCAATTTGTGATTTCTTATCATATGGAAGAGAGACATTTTAAGAAGGCAAACCGGATTAAGAAGACTAAAGGAATTGTTGAACAGGATTAATGCTCGGAGCAATTTAGATCTCATGAAAGGCAAGCAACGATGCTGCGAAATATCAGGACTCTTGATTTATTGTTTCAAACACATGACTTATGATGGTTTGATTTGTATTGAACTCAAGGTATCTGATGGTTTGACATGTGCAATTACTATGGTTTGACTTGTTTGGAACTCAAAAGATTTGACAGTTAGAGCAGTTCATGGTCTATTCATTGGCGACCTCCAGATACCAAGAAGGTGTCAGTTGCTTAGGCTATTTCAGGCATTTGACTACCTTGTTTGGCACATCACATACTATTCTGTGGAGTCCATATATCATAAAGCAACATGCATGTGATTTCTAATTTTCATATCATACTGTTGAAAGTATTTATAAGAAATTCTCAACTTCTAGCACCATATTGCTTTTGAGAGAAAGCTTTTACCTCTTTATAAACAAGGGATTCTTTCAAAGAAGAAAGCATCAAGGCCTTGGGATCATGGTTTGAACTCTGAAGACTTGTATCTATAATATATAACATTAGAAGTTGGTGGATACTTTTACCCCCTCAATTAGTTGTTGAGAGATTTTAAAACACAAAGAATAGTGGATGCGCCTGGCCATTCAACTAGGGATATTTCCGTCATTTCCATTTTTATGAGAGTAGCACGCACCATTTCCTCTCCTCCTAGCCCATACACAACGCAACCCTTAATAATTTCATCCAACCAAAAAACCATTTAGGGCCCACCGCAATGTCCTTGCAGCATCCACTGCATCCATCATTTGTGGCGGCTCATGTCAGGTTAGTAGGCCAAAACCGAGGCATATCTAAAATCAAGGAAGCCAAAGCAACATAAACAGTGAGATGGGATGCCCATAGTTTCAAACTGCTCCAGCGGTTTTCTGTTTTGACTCTAGCCACATAAAAACTGCTGATGAATCATGTACTCATATTGAGGGAATAGGAAACATCACTCAGTCCCCTTCATTGTCGTTGTTGTCCATTCTTCATGTTCAGAAAATTGTCTACTAATTATTGTTTGTTTGCAATCTCACCACTTTCTGCTTGGTATTAGAGCAAGTTTTTGGATCTGATCGCAATCTACTATCATGGGGCCCACTGTTTACGTCAGTAAGGTACATCCATGTAGTCCTTTAAAGTAGAAAAATATGGGTTCTAGAAGAGGATGGTTTTAGAAGAATATTGGTGTATTTATGCAAATTTGGATAGCTTTTTGTTATGTTTCAGTGAAAATAGGGAAAAATCAGAAAAATCCAGATTTCAATTTTCTTACTGTGCTAACTTTTTGGGGGATTTTTTAGCAGCTTTGTCATGTGGATTAGGTTCAGTTGATCATTAGCAATTGCCTTCCTGTCAAGGTGTTCCATAATGGTAATGGTGGCCATAACGGCCACCACTGTTACTGTTACGATATGGGCCATTACGGACCCCGTATCGGCTGTTATGGCCCTTTTTTATTTTCTGAAAAAAAAAAAACTGTTACGGGACCGTTACGGGGCCGTTACGGGGCCGTTACGGCCATTTCGACCCTGTAACGCGTAATAGTTATGACTGTTTCCGTTACCTTGCTTCTTGTAGCCCACACCTAGCCACACCCTTCCCCTCCAATCTCTCTCTCTCTCTCTCTCTCTCTCTCTCTCTCTCTCTCTCTCTCTCTCTCTCTCTCTCTCTCTCTCTCTCTCCGTCTTCGTCGCATGTGCCTCACCCCCTAGGGTTGATAATTCAGCACGTGAGCACATCTCACAACAATTTATGACGTGAGATATACTTGATTGCTCACCTTCGATTGAACTTGATGAACATGGCATGTATTAGATGCCTAATTAGGTGCATTTAATGTTTTCAAACTTGTTAGTGTGTATGTGGCCATTGAAATGATACTAGATTTGATAAGTAAAAAATAGAACCTTACGCGCTCTAGCTAAGTATTTGGTGGACCTTTGGTTGGTTTTCTACGATTAAAGGAAAAAGAAAAGAATTTAACCTTTTTTTCGGCATGGAATGAGCTGGTTTCAGAAGTAGGCCTTATTTCAGTTGGGGGATTAGGGATGTTTGGATGGTTGGGAAGAAATATGAAAAGCAGTTGTTTTTTAGTACATGAGATTGCATTAGGGTGGAAATTGGATGCGGCTAACACTAAATAACTTGCTGGTTGGCCAAATATTAATTAGAAAGCTAATAGGATATGTTAAGAGCATAGCTCTTTTGAAGAAGGGATTAGGAAGCCGTCTTTGATATTCTAGATGGCTTCTTATTGGCTTTTCACCAAATTTTTGGGCGGAGGTGAAAAGAGATTTATTTGCATTTTTGGAAAAAAATTCATGGAAGTGGAAGAGTTGGCAGGGAGAGAGGATCCTCCTTCATTGTCCTTATCCCTAAGGGCCCGTTTGGATACCACCAAATAAGTTACTTTTTCTACTTACAGCAGTAGATAAGTAACTTATTTCAGATCAGTAAGTTTGGTTTATGATTAGTAAAAAGTAATTTTTTTTACTTGAAAGTACATAATCACTTCAGCTAATTTTTTTAGCTTTTTAACTTTTTTGGAGAGATGAAAGAGAGGAAAAGCTGATAATTATGTTGTTTACCAAACATACTTATTTTCTTAATAAGTAGAAACTAAGATAAGCCACTTGTGGCATAAGTAACTTATCTTAAGCAACTTACAATCCAAACGGGCCCTAAGAGAGGCAGAGAGAGGATCTTCCTTCATTGCTCTTATCCCTAAGGGTGTGTTTGATTTCCATTTAGACGGTATAAATACTAGTAAATGGGTAATGATTACTTACCATGTAATTCCTGTACTTTTTGACAATGACCGTTTTGTTTTTTGTGCACCAAAACTGAGGAAGGTACAGATATTTTGTGGGGTCCACAGTGATACATGTTGCTCATCCACGCCATCCATCCATTTTGCGAGGTGATTTTAGGGCGTGAACCCAAAATTGAGGCAAATCCAGAGCTCAAGTGGACCACACCACATGAAATAGTGGTTTGAATATCTACCATTAAAAACCTTTTACGACTACGATTTCTTATCCTGTGGGCCCCTTGATCTTCGAATTTGCCTCATTTTTTGGGCTCATGCCCTAAAATGTTCTGGTAAAATGGATGGATGGCATGGATATGTCACATAAACTACAGTGGGGCCCACAAATGTATGGTGATCCTTTTTGAACATTTTTACAAGGAGTAAATACTCGTTCCTATCAAACGGAGGTAAACTGTAATAATTACCTACTTGCATCCATTTACCTGTATTTACCTGATGGAAATGAAAAACAAAAACCACCTTAAGAGAGAGGCGGGTGCTACAGGTCAAAGATTTTTAGCTATTAGCCTCATTGGGAGTGGGATGGATGAAAGATTGCATTCCTCCACCTCCTTCTCTATTCTCATTATTTTTTTAATAAAGAAAAGATGATGAATTCATTAAGGGCCTATTTGGATTTGTGGAATCCCTTGTCATGGTTGGTATTTCTATAATAATTATGTCTTTCAAGGTATTCAACGGGATTTCTACAAAAAGATCATAATACAGTTCATTTCAAGTAGTTGTGGCTTAGTTGAAGCAAATTCCAGTTACAATAGTAACTTGGGTGATTGGATACGTAATCCCAACTTCTTGTATCAATGGTATTTAGGGCAGGACAAACGGGCTTGGCTTCGGTGGATCCCGGATCCACCCACGTGGGTAGATCCCTAACTCTAGGGCCCTCCTTGATGTATGTACCTCACATCCATGCCGTCCATCCTCGCAGGATTCAGGCGGAAAGCGGTGGAAATGGGCCTTCATTACAGTGTGATTCCTGATGAATGAAATATCAATGAGATATTGTGTATCCAATCAAGAGACTTCCTTTGGAAGCTGTGCGTTTACTACCCTTTATAGCCGTTTCCAAAAATCCAAACACGCCCTAAACATTGGAAGAAAACAAAAGATGTGAATAGAGGTGAAGGATGACCCTCTCGTTGCCTTGCCAAACCTGAGAAGCAAAACAAACTACACAAAAAGAGACAATCAAAGGTGCCCAAAATGATGTAGGAGGGATGAGAAAGAAGATAGACGAGGAGAATTTCGACTTTTGCACACACTACACAATTCAAAGGGTTTAATTTTATCGGGTTTTCTCCCTTTGCAAGAGAATATTTCTCCTTAAACTCATGCTTTCTCTCTCTCTCTCAAACTCCAATCTTCCTTTCATACGGCATGTACAAAGACACATATAAAAACTCATTTATTCTTACAAAATAAAAAAAAAAAATACCACACACATGTGGACTTAAATCTCTCCCTTCTTTTTATTCTCTTATGCTTATCTCGATATATTAATATATCTTATTAAAGACTACTTGATATATTAATTTATTTTATTAAATATCTTCAAAGACACAAATCTCTCAAAATTGAAACCATGAATGACTAACTATCACTTAAAGGCCCTTCAAAATCTTTACTAGACAAAGACCTAAAAGAACCTATCTAGACCTTCACAAAGGATATTCATTTCTTAAAAATCTCTAAACATAAGCTGCATAACTCAACATATGGGGCCCACCAAATGGTTTGTACCGCTGCAACTAAGCTTTTGGGGCCCACATTTTCATCTCATACTTTTTGCGATCGTTCATGCTTGCATTATTCCTTATTGGTAGGAAGGAACTCATCTTTGACTTGATAGACGATAGCAATCGGCCTTTATAATGTGTCTTCCTTGTTGGCGGTAGTTGATAGTGAAGGCCCACATGTCGGGTTACCACTTGCATCAAATGGCGCTGTGGATCATGCCATGTTTTCGTTCATCTTTGTGCTCTACATATGCTAGGTGTTGGCTTCTACTTTTGTAGTTTTGGAGTTGTAAGTCTATCCACTCCTTCTTTACATGGTGTTGTCCGTGTCGCTATTGGATTCTAATTTCTCTGCTTTGATTGTCGTTGGGATGGGACCGTGGTGTAGGACGGCATGACCTAACCCTAAATGAATGCGGAAATTAAAAGGGCAGATTTATGTTAGCTCATAAACAAAAAATTCAGCATTACCCATCATAGCACAAGAATGAAACAAGGGGAAAATCAGTAATAATCATGGCCATACATCACAATTCCATGGTAATCAAAATTCTGATTTGGAAAGGATCCGACGAGAGGTAGAACTCCCGTCTTGCAAGGGGTCTTATCCAATCAATCAATGTAAATTCTCTAATCCAGGAAATCTGATTTTCTGGATTGGGAAAATCTAGAAATTCAGAAAAATATGTGATTTTGTGGTTAGGATTCCCAGATCTAGGATTTATGATTGATGGGATTTGGGGAAAACCATAAGTATATGTTTAGGATCAATATTTGCAAGGATTTAATGGTTTAGATTGAAAAGAGATGGGATCGGTTTCTAGACTATAGGATGGGTTGGAAAGAAAAGGAAGAAAAGAGGTTTAGGGAGAAGATTACACTGAGAAAAGAAAGAAGGAAGAAAAAGGATGGGGAATCACTTCCCTAGGCCCATGCGCTCTTCCAATCACTGGAAGACGATGGCGGAATCACTTCAGTCTTGAAGAAGTCAAAAGTTCTCTTTTCATTTTCATAAACATAGCATAACATAATTAGGTTTAGGGCAAAACACCCTTATAAATTCGGAATTACATTAAATGACCAAAATACCCCTACTTTAAAAAATTTCAAAAATAAGAAATTCGTGCAAAAAAAATGTGCGCACGGTCTCAGAACTCAAATAAATAAAATGTGCATGAAATAAACTAAAATCCAAGATGCTTGATGGGCCCTGATGATGGCGCAATGAAGGTGGGCCACAACGATCCAACGGTCCGATTACACCATCATCGCGATCCAACAATCCGAGTATCTCTTCTAAGCAACTTACACACATCACAAACACATGTGTAAGGTCTTCAACCTCTAGAGACCCGACCCTTACCCGTCACCTAACCACATTCACAAGGGTAATGTACGCCTCCTGTGTTGATATACTTTGAATGGTCTGGTGTCCGCATCAGACCGACATGACCATCCATCTTTGACTTCTACCGTAGAATGTGATAGTTTAACCATTTAGCTACTCATCACATCCTCCGCTGGTCTAAATGTTGATGTGTTGTCTAATCCATCAACTAATCCATCCGTTGATAGATTCATCTACTAGTTCATCAACCAACTCTTCATGTGGATCTTCTTTGATTGTCGCACCTTCTCCATGCACTCATTCGTTGGATCTTTAGACACTTCCTCTAATGAATCTTGGATTTGTTAATTGAAATTCTTAGGTTCTTTGCATAACTCGAGAATCTTAAGTTTTACGTCATAATTCACATGTGTAGTCATTGCCCTCCAATTGTTCATCTCATCTACCATAAGGATGAACAAATGAAACACGGTCGGAACCATTAACATCCGACTCCAAGATGTGCGCAACTCACACACGAGGAGAGACTCTTTGATGTTAAGTTTTGAGATTCCTCATGCTTATGTGGCTCACTTGGTGAATGAATTGGATGGAATATAAACAACGTGGTGGGCCCTAGGAAAGTTCTTATGGTGGATGCCCCATTCCCACTATTCCTGTAGCGTGGCGTGAGTGAGTTTTGGAAAGACCTAATTATTAAGTTCAGGTACTATATTGAGGTGGCACAACCAATGAACAAAGTGGATGTCAAAACAAACATTTAAGTTAACCCATAGAGCTTAGGTGTTGCATTTTATTCGTATACCATCATTTCTGTATGGAATAGACTTCCTTTTTCAAACCCAGAGGACTTAATGCATTGAATACAGCCGAATTCGAGCCATTAGAATTTTAAAAGCACATGTAATTCCTTAATAATATGTGTTTAATATTACAAAAATGCCCTTGATAGTCTTCAATGGGCTAGGCTGGGGCTAACAAGCCTTTATGCATAGCTTGAGCCTCGCCTAATTAGCAAACATCCTTTAATTTTAGGTTTAGGCTTGGCCCTCAGGCTAGACATGCCAGTCTGGAACCTCGATGGGCTAAACTAGCCCATCGATATAGCCTTGGTTGAGGGAGATAATTTCATATCTCAAGTTGTATCTACGTTAGGTGAGATTGTGTTATAGACCTTGACATTTTGCAAAAGCGAGATCGAGGAAGAGGTTGGAGACTTGTAGGATGGGCCACAAATGCTTTCTTAGCACGACTAGACCAAAAGAGAAGCCCAAATGAAAGCAGAAGTAGTCCATCAGAAATGGACTTAGTCCTACGCAGGGCATGACGTAACTGAGTCCCCAGCCATGTTCGGTTAGAAGAGATTCATTTTGGATATGGAGAAATCGTCGTTTGAAGTGTTGATTGTAAAACAACTGTAACTTTTGATTCGGGCATCGTCACGAAACATACAGCCTATCGATCTTTATATGACAATGGTTTTGGGGTCAACTAACTTTCATGGCAAGTCGCGGACGTTCGTTTCGCGAGAAACGCTCGTCTTGAGGTTCAAAATTGCGATTTTAAGAAAACTTTAGGGCCCGTTTGGATTTTTGAAAATGACTGTAAAGGGTAGTAAAGGCACAACTTCCAAAGGAAGTCTTTTGATTAGATACGCAATATCTCACTGATATTTCATTCCTTGGGAATTACACCTCAATGAAGGCCTGTTTCCACCGTTTTTTGCCTAAATTCGACTGCGAGGATGGATGGCATGGATATGAGGTACATACATCATGGAGGGCCCTAAAGTTAGGGATCTACCCACGTGGGTAAGCCACGCCCGGTTTGTCCCGCCCTAAATACCATTGATACGGGAAGTTGGGATTACAAATCCAATCACCCGATTTACTATTGTAACTGGAATTTGCTTCAACTAAGCCACGACTAATTGAAATGAACTGTATTATGATCTTTTTGTAGAAATCCGGTGGGATACCCTGAAAGACATAATTATTATAGAAATACCAACCATTATAGGGGATTCCATGAATCCAAACAGGCCCTTACTGTCTTTAGAAATTTCTGTTTTTGTCGTATCTCCCTATTCTTGTAGTTTTAAGATTTTCTTCTTTTTGGAAGTTGCTTGTAATAATGTTGGGAATGCTTCGATAAGGTTTATTTGACGTTTCTATTTTTTGGCAAATTTAATCTTTTGAGAGTTTTTTTAATATTTTGGGTTATTTCGAATTAGGGTTTTGGGTCTTCCATATAAATGATGTAATCGAGCAATCTAAGATCATTATGCAATAAAATATTTGAGTTCTCTCTCTTATTATTTCTTGTGAATTCAAGAACTACCTCGTGGATTCAAGTTTTTGTTTTTTGTTTTTTGCAAGATGAGAATATTATTAAAAAGTCAAAAACGATAGCACTACAGAGAAAACAATAGAAAAACAAAAGAGAAAAGAAAAGAAAATACAAAGGCCCAAACCCAGGGTAGCCCTAAAGATCAAGGTGCCCAATCCTTAAACAAGACAAGGGTCCTAGAGAACACTGCTGTTGACGAGACAGAAAGACTCCTAAATACACCAGTTATTTCTTTTGGCCCAAACCGCCCAAAGGACTGTGAAGAGGAGGACGCGCCATTTTCTTTTTCCTAACACTCCTCTCGGGTCTGCATACCAAGAGCATAATAGATTAACCATCGAAGAAGGCATGGACCAGGAGACACCTGCCAAGCGAAGAACACTCCACCAAAGATCTGAGGTGAAAGGACACTGAATGAAGAGGCGGTCCACAGTTTCTTCAACGTGGAAGCAAAGGAGACAAACATTAGGCAACACCATTCCTCTCTTTTTTAGATTGTTGATGGTAAGAATTCTGTTTCTTCCAGCTAACCAGCTGAACACTGTCGCCTTCGGAGGAAGATCATAAAATCACTACAGCTCAGTGTGATAGTAGGAAGAAGGATTCACCTAAGACAACAGATGGTTGTAGAAGGATTTAATCGTGGAGGGTGCCGATTTGGATAGCCTACGGCAGAAGGAATCCCCCAAATCCGAAGATGGACGACTATCCCCCAGGCGAGAGAAAAGCAACTTGTAGATGTCCTTATGAAGTCTTTTAGTCGAGATGATCTTCATCGTGTTCGTGACAAGTTTGGCATGATCAACATCTATGCTCCAACTTGAGGGAGAGTCTGGAGAGTTAATGTATATCTGTGTGTTATTGTGCTAAGTGTGTGGCCTTTTATTATAAATGCATGTGTACTTTTTCCTCCTCCTGCAACGTACCATAGTCTTTTATTCTAATAAAGCTTTGTGTATGAGGGTATGTGGCCCTGACACAATATTCCCCAAACTCTCTTCTTTTCTGTTCTTCTCTCTCATTCGACTCCTCTTTTCTCCTCACCATCATCATCCACCCATCTCCTATTATCAACCCCTTCCCAGAGAATCTCTATAGGTTGGTAGTGGAAAAGGAAATCATGGTTGACATATGTTTCTTAAGGGAGGGTGATCGGGATATCTAGTTCATTCCACTTAAGAGGAATTTGAATCACTTGGAAATCAACTCCTTCCCAATCGTTGCTTCTATTGGAGAGGATGTCTTCATACTAGTGTGGGATAAGACTGCACGATTTGGAAGATAATTAGTCTATATATATATATATATATATATATATATATATATGTTTGGAAGAAAACTGGTGCATTGATGGTTCCTTTGGAAACACTTTTGAGAATCTCTATAGGTTTGCATTGGAAAAAGGACATAATGGTTGATAGATGTTCTCGAGGGAGGGTGATCGGAGTATTTGGTACATCCTACTATAGGAGTATTCTGAATAAATTCACTCATTTTCTCAATTGCTGCTTCTATTTGAGGATTCTTGAACCTAGTGCTAGGATTAGGTTGCTTGATTTGAATAATGGGCCTTTCTGGTGTGATCTTTCTATAGAAGAATCATGAGTTTGGGAGATGCTCGCAATGCTTATAAGCTCATGTTTAATTGTGTGGCATGGAAAGATGAAGTTCTTATGCTGAATCATATCTCTCAATAGCGGACATATATATCATCAATGGTTTCTGTGTCTTAAAGTTGAGGGGATGGTTAGTCATCTTTTCATCCATTGCCGCTTTTCTAAGAAAGTGTGGAATTACTTCTCAACTTAGCTTTCCTAGGTATAAGTGAGGTATGTCTCTTTAGGGAGAGTTTAATGATGCTTTCATCTGTGGATTGTGTCTTTGATGCATGGAAGTTCAGTTTCAAAAGTCAAAGAGCTAGTAACCCGTGGTGTTGATCCCTTCCTGCAATATGGGGGTTGATATGGCAAATTGGCAAGACATGAATAAGTGAGCCTTTATAAATGTACTAGAACCTTGACCGAAGCGATGGCAAAATTTGTTGGAGGTTGGTATACAATGAATTTATTGGACTGTTTAAACATGACCTAAAGAGATGTTGGACGGAGTTTATGGAGGATATTTTCCATTCTTGTCTAAATCCACACCACGGAGGGCTCCTCAAGGGGGATGCAGAAATTAAACTTTGATGGGTGCTTAAGGGGCAACTTTGGCGCAACGGTAACTAGAGGTATCATAAGGGATGATTGGGGAGGTTTGTCGAGTCTTTATTAGTCCTATTGGTTTGTGACTTGAATGAGGTGGAAATTAGGGCCCTATGGATAGGCCTAAGCGAAGTCATCCGTATGAAGGCCCCTGCAATCACTGAAGGTGATTCTTAAAGTGCCATTAATTGGGCATCCTTGGATCGTGGATACTGTGATCGGGAGGATGGTGGAGGAAATTAAAGAGTTAAGAGAAGCACTTCTTTGGCATCCTCTGCTTGCATTCTCAGGGAAGGGAACTCTATAATTGATGATCTACCCAAGGATGACTCTTCTATTCATCATTTATTGTTCGGAAATGCTCGCCCGCTGTAATCCTTTTGTTGTCTTTCTATAAGAGTCTCCTCTCCAAAAGAGTGTGTTCACGTGCATGCACATTTGGGTGTGGGATAGTAGTTATGAGTGTGGAAGTGTGCTTGTTTTTGTGTGTGTGTGTGTGTGGGTGGGTGTGGGGGTGTGCGTGTGTTCTTGAGTGTGTATGTGGGTAATGTTCAAGAGATTGTTATTATTGCATGTATCGGAGACCTGAGATATGGAAACATGTATTGATATCATTGAGAAAATCATAGATACTAAGGAAGGTATCACTATTTGAGTAAACATGAGGAAAATGTGGAATTTTTTAGTGAAGCTTTAGCAGATCATAAAAGACACATGATTAAAAACTTGGGACTCAAATATTACAAAAAACAACTATGCATACTAGGTTTCCGTTGTACAGTGGCCTAGACACTGTGTTGTAGGACAAAAATATTAATTAATAAATATGATTTTAATGCTCTAATATTTAATAATAAATAGGATTGTAATGCTTTAATATTCAGCTCATATAATAAACCGATTTAAAATACCCAAGAAAATGGGATTTTTTTTTTTTTTTTGAAAAGATGGTTAAGAAGGGGACGACGCGTTCAATGGTATGTGAAGACACACGTGCAACACTACATGATATCTAAGTGAACTACACCCACATCTGATAATAAAGGCCTAATAAAGGAGGAAATTATAAATGTAAAAGGAAAGCTCCATTGCATGCAGCAATCCTTCTTGTTAGGACGGGTAGAGTGTTACCAAACAAGTTGTGTGTGTTGCACACACCCAATCTACTTCATTTTCATTTGGTACCCTTTGTTATGACACCTCAAAGCATGATAGAACTCCAAGATCACATTCAACAACCCCCCCCCCCCCCCAACCCCCCCCCCCCCCCCCCCCCCCCCACCAAAAAAAAAGGAGAAGAAGAGCAAAAATTGCAAAATGCTCTTTATGTGGCCAATAGTGGAAGAAGCTTGTCTCCACCAAACACAAAACAGCCCCAAACAACCATCACATGTTAAATATATGGTCACCAAACTAGACCAATAATTTGAAACAATTACCAAAACATAACTATTTCTGCTTGTACGACAAAGTTATTCCACGAAAAACTTAATAACCCTCTCAAATCTCATTACACATTTTTTTTAGTTGCTATAGTTGAAAACACTCAGCTGCGCTGGATCCACATGAAGAAATACCACAAAAATCCTCAAGAAAAAAAAGGAAATTGGACCGTTTCCTATTTTCTTTCTATTTTGTGTGAAACCCTCCGAAAACTTACCAAAAAACCACAGTAAATCTTCTAAAATCAAGCTCTTGTAGATTCCGTATTTTTTCCCCCCTTTAGCGGACTATTTGGCCGTACACTGCCCACTGCAATTAGCTTAGGAAAGAGGCTCTGATACAAAGCAGTAACTGGACAGATTGAAGGGAAGAGAAAGAAGAAGGAAAGAGAAGGAGAAAAGGTTTCAGGGCAGCAAGTGTTAGCCCAAAAAACTAAAACACATATATTAACACGAGAGACATGTGGTGTAACACACACAATTACATATATTTTCTACAATACATTGGTGGGAAAGAAAACTTTGTATGCTAAGGTTTCTGTACAAAGTTGTATATGAACATTTCTTAGGCAAAATATAGCAAACATGAAAATATGAGGAAAACATTGTTAGTCTTTTTTGAAAAAGGAAAAAAAAAGAAAAGAAAAGAAAAGAAGAAGGCTGAAATGGATTGACATGGAAAAGTCTATAAGAAATGAAGTGATGCCTGGTTAGCAGAGTGAAATAGATCGACATGGAAAAGTCTATAAGAAAGAAAGTGTAGCCTGGTTAACCAAGTGTTGGTAAGTCTGCTTAGTCAGGGTTGAGACATTGTTTTGTCTGAGGCCAAGTTTCTCTATAGTTTAACTTGGTTTGTGGTGAATCGAGGCAAGTTACAGGATTTTACTCACCTAGGATTTGATTTGTGACACTGAGAAGGTAACAACATCTTCATATTATCTAAATAGTTGAACAAAGACCGGAGACTTTTATGATCTATGGCTGCAGTTAGTGCACATATGTTTGGTGGAGATTTGAGTCTCTATTTTCAAGTATGTATTGACATGTTTGCTGTTACAGTCATTTTGTGCCTTTATAGATTATTATCTGTGCAATGGTACTTCTGTGATGGAAACCAATTACGCAGGAATGGGGCGTGGACATTGCAAAAGAGAGCTCTCCGAACCCTGCGACTCTTAAATACGCAGATTTCCTGGTAGCGACTGCTTCAGGAAAGGTTGAAGGAGGAAAAGGCCCTGCCAAAATTGCAACTCCTTTTGAGAAGACAAAACTTGCTGCTTATACATTAGGCGCGATGACCCCTTGCATGAGGCTCTATGCCTTTTTAGGTAAGGAGCTTCAGTCATGTCTGGATCCTGCAGAAACCAGTCACCCCTATAAGAAGTGGATTGACAGTTATGCCTCTGAAAGTTTTGAGGTTTGGCTCGTATTTAATCTGACATACTCGCCAATTTTATCTACTGTCTTAAAAAGGCTTTTACTGAAGTATGGCTTTGCATTGTTGTCCCTCTGAACCAACACAGGCAGCAGCTGTGCAAACTGAGGAAATGCTTGACAAACTAAGTATCTCGTTGACGGGGGAGGAGCTCGAAGTCATAGAAAGGCTTTATCATCAAGCTATGAATCTTTTGATAGAATTTTTGTCTGCTCAACCAATTGTTCATCGAACTGTAGTCCCTTTCTCAAGAATGCAGAAGCCAGCAGAGCGCCGTCTTGTTATATTTTCTGATTTTGATTTGACGTGTACTGTTGTTGACTCCTCTGCCATCTTAGCAGAGATTGCGATATTAACTGCACCCAAAGCAGATCCCAGTGGACCTGAAAATCGAATTGCTCGAAAGTCGTCAGCTGATCTAAGGAACTCGTGGGATGTTCTTTCCAGGCAATATACTGAGGAACATGAACAGTGCATAGAGAGCATTATGCCCAGTGAAATAGGTAATTGAAAGCAGTTGGTTTTGCAGTTTCATTTCTTTAATCAATACTGGAAGAAGCAAAGGAGGCTCTATGAGGAAGCACTATTTATATTTTGCTTCCTGCTGTTGCTTTTCAGTGGAAAAGTTTAACTATGAAGGTCTATGTAAAGCACTTGAGCGGCTTTCTGACTTTGAAAAACGAGCAAATTCTCAAGTCATTGAGTCTGGAGTGTTGAAGGGCTTGAATTTAGAGGACATAAAACGGGCAGGAGAACGCCTAATACTCCAAGATGGTTGTGTGGGCTTCTTCCAACAGATTGTAAAGAAGAAGGAAGAGCTTAATGCAGATGTCCATGTACTTTCATATTGTTGGTGTGGAGATCTCATTAGGTCAGCTTTTTCATCAGGTAAATTTCTCTCTCTCTCTCTCTCTCTCTCTCTCTCTCTCTCTCTCTCTCTCTCTCTCTGCTGTATGAACTTTTAAAATATAGTCTGCCACCGCTTAGCTTGGTACATGCCTATTCTTTCATTTACTCTAAATGTTTATACTCTTTTTTTCTTTCTTTTCTTCTTCTTCTTCTTCTTCTTCTTCAATAGCCACAAAGAAATTACAAGACAGCCCAAGATAAAGCTGAGAGGCGAGGCTTAATATTTGAGGGTCAGTCCATTTTATCCTATTTTGCCATCTTAAAGATCTCCAAAACTAACCTACTATGATTACGGAAGCACCGATTATTCCTCTCTTCCCATAAGGCCTAAATGCCTAGCAAACAATCTCTATAGCATCTTCCCTTTCCAAATAAAAAAATAAAAATCCTCCCCCTCTTCCCAAACCCCACCCCATGCCAGGAAAGAAAGTGGCCCTCAATGGAGCCAAATATCACCCATGACAATTGGAAGATCACATCTCCCAAAGCTCACTAGCAAAGGGACAATCAATAAAAGAGATGGTCAACTTACTCCTCATTCTGCATACAAAACATTCAGACATTAGTGATCACCATTTTCCTCCAAACTTATTTTGCATATTCTTAATGTTTATACTCTTGCATCCCAATTACTAAAATAGTGTCCTTGTATTTAACCTTTTACATCTGAAAATAAAATGGTAAACTTTTAACTTGTGCAATGTGGTCACCCCTTGCAATGAAAGTCTTGAGATGTTGTCACCCCTTGACTTTAGATGACTGCTTCAAAATTTTTACATTTTCATTCAGGCACAAATCATTGTTACAGATGATTTTGGAAGTCTCTTGTACCGTTTTGGTTTGTGATGCTTACACATTCATTTTATTTTTCGATGCACTGGACAGTTTCAAGTTTCTGTCCATGTATTACAAAATTACAGGTTTTCTTTGTCCATGAATTAGGATTAAGATTGGTCTAAAATACATCAAAATGATCTGATATTTTAAAACCTTATTAACAAAGTGAGGAAGGCTTTTTCGATCAATTGTAACTGTTTCTCTCTGTTAGATTTTATCTGCAAAGTCTATGAATAGAGTGATTTGGTTTCCATCCATCATAAAGGGGGGAAAAAGTGATTTGATATTTAAGAGTGACTGTTGTAAATATCTCCATTGAACCCTTTAAAAAAAAAATCTGTTGAACATTATTGGTTGACACATCAAACACAATTTTTGTGATGTCCTGGAGCAACGTTTGAAAAAAAAAAAAAAAAAAAAAACAGACGTTTCAGATCCAAAAAGAAAAAAAAAAAAAGACAAAAGTTTCTGATCCGACAAAGTGTTTCTGAAAATTGTTTAATGGCAGCCCTTTCCTACTTCTCATGGTTATAGATCTGTCTCTATAGTTGCAGTGGCTAGGTTTTACTACTGCCATTTATTTGATCATAAGTATGTCGATGAGATTTTTTATACTCCATCTGTGTCACTTGTTTATGGCTTATGATACTCATCTTGTTCATCATCCTATACATCTGTTGCATATGATTGTTGGACCTTGCATTCTTGTTCTGTTTGCTCTCTCACTTTCCATGAATGGCTACAAACTATCTTCTGCTTTTCCAGTTTCATGCTGCATATGCAAATTCTTTTTAATGCATGAGAATATATTTTGGGTGGGCTCCTGACTATCATCTATATCTGTGAATGGTTAAGAATCTGGGTATTCCCTAATATCGTAAATAGTAATATCTTTTCACCTTTGGAATGTCCTACTTGATGGTTTATTCCAAGTTGCTTGTCAGTTCAAAGGGCATAGTTTTCCATTTGCTTTGTTGCGTTATTTGATCTGCTGCTGCCCCTTCTTATTATTTAGAATTGTTTTCCCTTATCTTTATTGAATTCTTGATTGTGCACTTTATTGCTACACACCAACACACACGCCCAGATAGTGATGATGATGAGATGATGATAATGTTGGGACCGTGGATATCTGGGACACTCTATGATGATGATATGATTGAAGGGTTGAATTTGAAGAGACAAAACATGCTATTATTTGTCATTGTCTTTCATTTTAAAGATATAGGGACTACGAATGAATATTTTTGTGTGTTGCTGCTGGGAGATGATGAGAAACTTCTTTTTCTTCTCACTTTGAGCAGGTGGTTTAAATGTTTTGAATATACACTCAAATGAGTTTGCTTACGAAGAATCTGTTTCCACGGGGGAAATCGTGAGGAAAGTGGAGTCTCCCATGGACAAGCTTCGGAATTTCAGAGGCATCTTGAAGAACTGTAGTGAAGGCAGCAAGCATTTATCAGTTTACATTGGCGACTCGGTGGGTGACTTGCTTTGCCTGCTAGAAGCAGACGTGGGCATTGTCATTGGGTCAAGCTCAACTCTAAGGAGAGTGGGTAGTCAGTTTGGCGTCTCTTTTGTTCCCTTGTTCCCTGCTTTGGTCAAGAAACAGAAGGAATTCGTTGAAGGGGACCCATCTACTTGGAAGGGACTGACCGGCACTCTTTATACGGTCTCTAGTTGGGCAGAAATACACGCCTTTATTTTGGGGCTATAAAATCATATTTGATGAGTTTTCTTTTCCGTTCTCATCCCTTTTTTGCTTAGAAGTTAGAATGAAGCCAGGCATTATCCATGAGATGAATATCTTGATGGTGGTGAATTTTATGAAGTGCCACCCGTCAGCTCTTTCGTCTTTTCTTCTGTATGGACTGCCGTGCAAGATGCAGATGCTGGGATTCACACGTTACGGTCTGTTTCTTCATCCCATTTCAGCTCTGTTTTCTGCATGATCTTTTTGAATGATGAAGATCTAATGTTTTATGTACATTTTCTATTTTCCAGGCAGTGAGCGGAAGAGGTGGAGTAATATGTAAGAACCTGTTGGTCTAAATAGATTTTGGTGCCAGCATTCATTATAAAAAGAACGGAGATTTTGATGCAAGTGAGATTCTTTTACTGGGGTTTGGAGTTTGGAAGATGCATGCCTCTCTACTTACACAGGGCGTGCGTATTAACGATGCTCATCTGGTTTCATGAACTTTTTCTGGAGTGAGTTTCATGTAAAGCTTCCGACTCTGCCCATTTTTTTTAGTTGGATCGGCTCTCCATTGGACGAATGGCTGTAACCTCAGTGGGGTAGATTGGCTGTAATCTGCGGGTGTATCATTGCTTACTAGTTCTCTTCCTGTGAAAACCTGTGGTAATCTGAAGAAGGCTACTTTTGTTTGAAAAGCTTTATTTTTTGTTGCCATTCCACACTTTAGTGGAATCATTACTGATGAAAAAATGAGCGTATGATTCTGAATGCATGGTTAAACGCTTGGGCGACTTGGATCCACTCGTTCTTGGTCCTACTTGCCTGAGTCAAGGCTGAATGGGCCCAACTTGCCCGAGTCTGAGTGAGCTCTGACGAGTCACATCAGATTCAACCTGAGTCCTAAAACAATGTCAGAATGTTTCTAAGATGAACGGTCTGGTTCAACAAACCATTGGGTCCCCACTATTTAAGCCCCGTTCCTTCATGCCTATATAATTCCTCTTTCTTGAATCTCCTTGTGTGGGTCTTGTGTGTGGCCTGAAGCCGCAATTTTCAGTAGTGGTGATACAAGGCATCATGACCTTACGTTTTTTTTTGTTAGTCATGCAATACCCTGTTAGTTGCACAACACGCCCACCCACTGGTGGGGTTAGTGTGTCTCATTAGCACTCAAAACCTGAGACCTGCTGTTGAAACGCCTAAGCGGACTAGCAGGCTAGAAATCATCATTGACGTTACTTGATAGTGAATGTATATCAAATCTGGACCATCTAATTTTATCTCCCTCTTGAGTGGATTATAGTCCAAAAGCCATGTCATTCATATGATTTTAACTTCTCGTTTGATGTCCTTGGACGGTAATTTGACCAGGCCGTTGTATAGGAAGTGAGCCATATATTCAATGGTAGATTGAGTGAAGACAACTTCATTTCAACATTGAGGTCTTGGTATCGATTCCCTAGTGGGGGTGGCTAACATTGCGGTGTGACTAACAGTGGGTGTGACTAACAGTGGGGGTTGTGTACTCATTTTAATCTTACGGCCCCGAAGTTCTTCGATTGGACGGTCCTAATCTCCAAGTAATGGGCATTTGTTCGTTCAAGTTGGAACTCTTGCCTATTTTGCATTTTAATTCTACATTTGATGGGCACCAATTGAATGCATTGGATCAGGGCTTGCGGTTTTTAATGGCGTGTATGATGTTTCTGTGTATGCAAGATACATGTACATCAATTGGGACTATGGGAGTCGTAGGCTACATTGTGGGTGTAGCACAGGACGGATCAATTGATCTCAAGTGTCTGATTTTGCTCATTGAATTTGATCTGTTGACCATTTCAATTCTATCCATCTATTTTATAAAACAAGGTTCTAGTAGATTTCAAGATCCAATACATCTGTAGGCCCTAAGTTGATGCATGTGTTTTATACACGCATTTTTCATGACACTCAAGTAGTCAAGTGGCATATGAACATAGGTGACTAACATTGGTTGTAAAATCTAGTCTGTTAATTATAATTCCAACGTTCACCAAATGCTGATTTTGTGTTAAACAATGTCTCTTCCATATGAAGAATTCGATTTCAAATGAGGGATTGGATGGTCAAAATACCATAGCACTTCTTAATATATAAATGTGTAATAATGATGTTAATTTCATCTAATGCAATGCAATGCATCTTTCCAAACGGGCCCTAATGCTTTGATTGTTGACCCACAAAAGAAATGCACTAAGGTCTATAGCTAGCAGCTTGACGTACAACAAAAAAAATGGCATGGTGATAATTCTAGTATCATTATACGGTAGATACGGTGAAAAACTAAGAAAAAAAATGGAAATGCCAAAAACTCTGAATGGAGCCATTTAGTCATAGTTCAGTTTTACTTGAAATTTTCAGTCATATAGACCTGATTTTTGGGACATCCCATGGTCACCATGCATCGGCTAATAGTAGGTCAGTGTTAGGAATTGCGGAAGTGTGGGCCACCAGGATCTGACGATCTACACGATGAGAACCTTCGCAAAACCGAGGATGTGTGATGGATCCAGCGATCCGCCTATTTGCTACAGGAGCAAGTGGGTCTGTTCACCCCTCTGATTCTACGGTTAAGATGGTCCCCGGATCAGATCTATGGCTCAGATCTAATGGATGGACCAGATAAACTCTATATGCCTATCCCTCTTTTTTCTCTCCGTATATCACTTATACGTTTCCTCTTCCTTGTGTATTTGATAACGGAAGGAGTCCTCTTATAAATAGAGGAAAAATGGGATAAGGGATGAGATGAGATAAGGTTGGTTTAACCTTATCTTATCCCATCTCATCTTCTTCCGAGGTTTAAATTTCTAATTAGAAATTCAAACTCTCGGGAGAAGGAGGATGCGGGAACATCCTTATGGGCCCCACCCACAAGTGGTTGTCCACAAGTGGGCCCCATGGGTCCACAATCAACATCTCCCACTCAATCACATTGTGGGGTAGGCACATCATGAGAGTTCATCTAGCTCATCACATAATAATCAAAACCAAAGAATCACGATCAAAAGAATCAGAAGCGTGGGACCAGCTGGAACACCTTTATCTTCTCACAGGTGTTTGAGTACTAAGAGACCACCTATCTAGCACTCAATAACCCAAGCTTTGCATTGCCTGTCCTAGTTCGCATGACCACACCGGATAGAGTTAACTCCCAATCTGGAGTACTCGGCCAACATACGCACTTATCCAACTTATCGAGTTTATTTTGAAAAAACTTGGTTTACTGCAAACATCAATTTGAATTCTTTTTAAGGTAATATATATACATATATATTTTGAAAGAGAATATCGTTTGTAAAAGTCTAAGAAAACTCGATACTGCCGGCGGATAAGTCTTCAAGTGCGTATTTATAGTTCTAGAAACTTGGTGTAGCTGTCACGGGATCTTCCCCACGCAGGTGTGTAATTTGGAATTGATCAAGCCGCTTTCCTAGCATAACCGAGTCTGGCCAATCAAGGGCCTTTCGTCATCGTATACTAAAGTAGCGACACTCAATCTCATCCTCCTGTACACAAGAGGAGGGTAGCTGAGGACACAAGGAGTCACCTACGGGACTGGCTACTCGCACGTTGCAATGATTAGATCGAATCAAAGCAATCTGTAGGTAATAGGTCCAAGCACGTGGCTACAATCCACGCCGTAAAGTAGACAATACTAGGTATCTGTCGGGTCTACAGTACGCAAGTCATCTCACATGAGGTATGACTCATCTCATAACCTCACGACTTGGCTGTTATTCAGGCCATAACATTATTCGCATTATGAGTAATGGTGCGACTATGTTATTCGACTTTGTCAGTCTCATCTTCAATCTTATAGGACTGAAGGCGGATACAACTCATTCGCATCCTCATCCTTTATTATTATCAATAAAGGGTGGTTCATACCTCAGTGTATAAACATCACCCCAAGTGTACCTCCCTTGTACATTTAGGGTTGGTCAACCCGTGCGAGTGGGTAACCGGCCTGCCGATAATAGTTGAAATCCTACTTGATCTCAAAGAAAATGCTGATGATCTACATACCTAGTTTAACAAGTGCTCAATACTGAATAAAATGGAATTTATTATTCATGAAAGATCAACGATACATGATACAAGCATATCAATCAAGCTTTCCTCAATCCCATCTGCCTGACGTGAACCTGAAATAGATCTCTAGCTATAGGTTTCGTCATGGGATCAGCCATCATTTCCTTGGTAGGAATGTAGCTGAGGATAACCTTCTTATCTTTCACTTGATCACGAACGTAATGATACTTTATCTCAATATGCTTCGATTTCTGGTGGTGTTTGGGATCCTTTGCCAAGTCAATGGCCGAGGTGTTGTCTATCCTCAACGATATAGTCTCATGTAAGCCTGGAACAACACCCAATCCTTGTAGGAATCTGCGAACCCATACACACTCTTGAACTGCAGCACAACATGCAATGTATTCGGCCTCCATAGATGAAAGTGCCGTGGATGTCTGTTTCTTGCTCGACCAAGAGATAGCTCCCCCTCCGAGCAAGAAGACATATCCTGAAGTAGACTTTCCCTCGTCGGCGTCATTACCCCAGGCGGCATCTGAATATCCTTTGAGCTCGAGACTCGTGCCTTCATAACACAGCATCAAGTCCTTAGTTCCTCTGAGATAGCGGAATATTCGTTTCACGGCTTGCCAATGAGACTGTCCCGGGTTACTCTGGTAACGGCTGACTATGCCAACTGCATAGCTTATATCTGGTCTGGTACAAAACATAGCATACATTAAGTTGCCTACTGCGCTCGCATAAGGTACTGAGGACATTGCCGATTTCTCAGCTTCTGTCTGGGGACACGATTTCCTGTCTAACTTGGTAGTTTTATCCATAGGGGTTTCAACAGCTTTTGAATTTTTCATCCTAAACCGCTCTAAGATCTTCTGTATATAAGTGGCTTGTGACAAGCCTAAGAATCTCCTAGAACGGTTCCTGATGATTTTAACCCCTAGAATAAAGTTGGCTTCACCAAGATCTTTCATCCCAAAGTTCGAGAAAAGCCAATCTTTAGACATCATCAACAGTTGCATGTCATTACCAGCTAATAGGATATCGTCTACATATAGAGATAGTATCAGAAAAGATCTTCCAGACCGTTTCACGTATACACAATGATCTTCTTCACTCATTGTGAATCCAAAAGTGGTGATGGCTAAGTGGAACCTCATGTACCACTGCCTTGAAGATTGCTTCAACCCATAAATAGATCGTAATAACTTGCAGACTTTCTTTGGATACTTTTTGTCCACATAACCTATGGGTTGTTGCATGTAAATATCTTCATCCAAATCACCATTTAAGAAAGCAGTCTTTACATCCATCTGATATAACTCTAAGTCTAAACTTGCGACAATGGACAAGATCATGCGGATTGAGGAAAATTTTGCAACAGGTGAAAAAGTTTCCTCATAATCAACACCTTCTTTTTGTGTAAAACCTTTTGCAACTAATCTTGCTTTGTACTTGTCCACTGTACCATCTGCCTTTCTTTTGATCTTAAGTACCCACTTGTTACCAATTGCTTTGCGATTGGAAGGCAGATCTACAAGTTCCCAGACTTTGTTCTTCTCCATGGAGGCAATCTCCTCGTCCATGGCAGTTACCCAATCAGCCGAATTCGGAGATAATAACGCATCCTGATAAGAATCAGGTTCATCATCGTCAACCGCAACACAAGAGAAAGATTGACCATCGATATCGAAATATCTTCTGGGAATCAAACCTCTTACACTTCGACGTAACTCAGGAGCCTGCTGAGATGTACTCCCACTGTCCTGATGAACTATAGGAGTATCTCCATTTGCAGAAGCAGAACTCCCACTCTCCTGAGATACATCGGGAATTTCAAAAAGTTCGGTGGAAACCTTTTGTTTCTTTCGGCTGGGGTATCTGTCTTCGACGAAGGTTACGTCCCGAGATTCAATCTCAGTCCATCCTCCACGATCCTCATAAACTAGAATGTATCCCTTTGAGTGCATTGGGTACCTGATGAATACACACTCAATAGTTTTACTATCAAGTTTACTTCTATGCTGAGTAGGCAATAAAACATATGCTAAAGATCCCCAAGGACGTAGGTCGGCTAGAGAAGGAATCCTCCCAGTCCACATCTCATATGGGGTCTTAGGAACGGATTTAGTTGGGACTCTATTTAGGACGTAGACGGCTGTAAGAAGCGCGTCTCCCCAGAATGTGGTAGAGAGATTGGCATGTGCCATCATCGATCTGACCATGTCCAATAGTGTCCTGTTCCTTCTCTCTGCAACTCCATTTTGCTGTGGAGTATATGCCATAGTGTATTGCCCGATGATGCCAACGTTTGCACAGTATGATTTAAACGTTTCAGATGTATACTCGCCACCTCTATCAGATCTAAGAATTTTAATCTTTTTCTCAAGCTGATTTTCAACTTCAGCTTTGAATTTGAGAAAGCAATCAAAAGCCTCGGATTTATGTGAGATGAGATACACATATCCATAGCGCGAGTAATCGTCAATAAATGTGACGAAGTATTGGCATCTATTTCTAGCATGTACATTTAAGGGTCCACAGATATCCGTATGGATTATCTCTAGTAAACCCTTTGACCTAGTCGCTTTAGGGAATGGTTTCTTAGAAGTCTTCCCGGACACACAATGTTCACAAAATGGCAAATCAACCTTGGATAATGAACCTAACAGACCAGATCTAGCTAGTCTTGTCATACGGTCCTTTCCAATGTGACCTAACCTCGCGTGCCATTTTAAAGATTCAGATACTACATGTTCATTCGATGTAGCAGACAAAGCAAGAGGCGCATTATCATGTTCTACATCTAGAATAAATAAATCTGAAATTAAATTACCCCATGCAAAGATGAGGTTATTTAGTCTTAAAGAAACTCTTGTCCCGGAAAAACGAATGTCAAAACCATTAACTAACAATCTAGAAACAGAAATTAAATTCCGGCGCATGCCCGGTGCATAAAGAGTATCATGGAGGGTTATTGTGTGCCCTACGCGCGAACGGAGATGATAAACACCAATCCCTAGCACGTCTTCAGCAGCGTTATTCCCCATGTACACCCTGTAGCTCCCTGTAGCTATAGGTCGAAATTCCTCGAGTCCTCGACGATCTCGTGTCACGTGCTTTGTTGCGCCTGAATCCAAAATCCACTCGTTAGATAGGATATCAACGGAAAGGATCTCAGAACAAACCCCTACAAACAAAGTATCTTGTGACTGAGGAATTACCGTCTTTTTTTGGGCACACTGACGGGCATAATGGCCGAAATTTCCGCAGACGAAACAGGTGATGTTTGTCTTTTTAGGTTTCCTCTTTCCTTTCCCCTTCTTGGGATTTGGATGAGGCGTTGCGGTCTTCTGTTCCTGATTGTTCTTCTTCGCCTTCTTGCGAGCTTTGAACTTTCTCTTGTTAGCTTTCCGCTTGTGGGTTTCTGCTGCAAAAGCCTTGGCCGAACCTGGCTGAATTGCATTCATTTCAACCTCTCGTACCAGATGGCCACAAAAGTCTCTGAACGTTGTGATAGAATCAGTATGGTTCAGAATCGTTTTGATTTGGGCCCATGATTCGGGTAAGGAACGGTGCATAGCTATAATCTTTTGATTTTCAGTTAGTTTGCACCCTACATTCCTCAGGGCGCCTATCATCTGCTCCATCTTACGGATATGATCCTTGATGGGGCAACCTACAGGCATCCTGTATTCTTGGAACTCTAATTCCATAGCCCGAACCTTTGCATCTGACTTCTGCTTATAGGCATCAGCCAGTGCATCCCAGATCCCCTTAGCGGTTTCATGCACTTCATACGTGGGTATGAGTTCTTTGTGCATTGTGCTAATCAAAACATTACGGGCGGAGCGATTTTGTTTACGCCATTTGTTATAGCGATTCATCGCGGCCCTATGTTCACCTAGATTTCCATTTTCAGCCAATATGGGTTCCTCTTGAACCCCATCCAGAGTGTGTGAAATGTCATCTTCATCTAGAAGGCTTCGCACTGCGCGGGACCAGTCTTCGTAGTTGTTGCCGTCGAAATGTTGTCCTTTTAGTTGATCGGCGATCAATGCTTTAGAGGCCATCTCTACATTGCATCATGTATCACTACTTAGCTATGATCTAAAGTATTGGCACTAATCATCAGAATTTCTACTGGTTATTCAAACTCTTAAGTTTATAAAAGTATACAATCCATCTTATAAGGGATCTGAAGGCCTACATACCTGTATGGGTGGTGCAGATCAATCAAGTTCTCTAAATAAAATGAAATTGATGCTTTTACGACTATCTATTTGTATAACCTACAACCCACCATTATGGGTGTATGCATCATTTAGGGAAGGAATGAAACTCCCACTTAGGTTATGCACAACCTTAGGATAACAGATCTATATTCTAATGAAATGATGACTTAATTTTAATCATATAAAAAATTAAAGTCAAATTAAATAAATCATTAGATTAAAGAAAACGATCATGTCCATTGAACGAATAAGAGAAGTTCTATGAATTGAAAAAGACAATACGATCACTACATTGATCGTGTCCATTTATGATGGATCCGATCATTACCATTAATGTTCACCATTGATGATGGATCCTCTCATCAATGTTGACCATCATAGTTGATGATGGTTCCGTTCATTTGTGGACCCGTGATCAATAGTGATCGTATGGATATTTATCATGATCTTCATTCACTTTTACACATACATATTTAATAATGTATGCACATATACATTAAGTAATCAAAAGATATTTTGAGACAAAAAAATCCATAATTTAAATCATATGCTTTTATTTTAATACATACATCGATCATCATGGTAATTTTAGATCTGGACCGTTAATCATAAAATCTGATCACACCATTGGTTAGATCTTGCCGAAAAACCCCAAGTCACTTCCCATTACTTGGTCTAAATCAGTCCATAAATGGTCGATTAAAGGCCATTTTACAAGATACACTTAATCTTTGAAAAGAAGTAAATTGGGCTTCTAATTTGGCCCATCTTTAATTTGGAAATAATAGTGGGATCCATATGGGTTGTCCAATCACATATGGATAGCTCATAATGGTCTCTTAATTTTGTCCCAAATTATGGATGGTATTACCAAAAATTATGATAATTTTTAATGGTTATTAACTCAACACTTTAGGCCATTTGTGATTAATGTCTTGAGTTAGCACTAATTAATTATTAAAACTAGATATTTAACTCCAAAAAAAATGGTCTAATAAAAATGGGTAATATATAATGAGTCCATTATTCCAATTTATAAGGCCCATATCTTAGGCCCAATCATGGCCCAAAAGGATAGGCCCATATCTTAGGCCCAATCATGGCCCAAAAGGATAGGCCCATTTTCATTGTCCAAACCAGGCCCTAAATGCCTATAGGCAAGCCAGGCCCATCTAAATTCTCAAGTCAGGCCCATCTCAATTCTCAAGTCAGGCCCAAAAGGCCCACCTCCCTTTCTTCTTCATTAGCGTTAGGGTTTTTTTTTTTTTTTTTTTAAAAATGGCTGTGGGGCAGAGATCCGGCCATGGTTGTCGCTGCCATTCCCATCTTGGGCGGCTTCAATCGGCGGCGGATGTCGATGGCCAGAGGTGGAAGCGGCGACAGCGGCGGCATGCGCTGCTGCTGCTGCTGTTGCGGCGGCGGCGGCGGCGGCTCGCGCTGCTGCTGCTGCTGCTGCTACGGCAGCGGCGGGCGAGTGGCGGTGGTTGATTACCGGCGCTGCTGCGGCGGCGGCGGCGGCGGCGGCTCGCGCTGCTGCTGCTGCTGCGGCAGCAGACGGCGTGCGGCTTCTGCTGCGATGGCCATTTTAAACGAAAAAAAAGAGAAGGAGAGAGAGAGATCGAGTGACGTTTGGGTGGCCGTGGACGCTACCGGTGGCGGCAGCGTACATGGGCCATGGTTGCAGCGGCTGCTGCTGCTGCTGCCAGCGGCGGCGGCCATGGTTGCAGCGGTCGCTGCTGCTGCCGGCGGCGGCGGCCATGGTTGCCCTCTGTTCAATGGAGGGTGGCACATGTCTCATACATATTTGGCATGTGGAAAACATTAGCCTAGCATGTGTGGTACTTTTGAATAATTCTTTAAGGTGATCAGCTACCGTGCCAATGAGATAGAGATCTAAGCCATCTGTCCGTCACGTGGGTCCACATTTTGAATGGTTTGGATTGGATCCTTTAAGCCGGTCATGAGGCCTGCAACCTCGTGATTGAAACCATTGATGTGATGGGCCCCTACATTTGGGGGGCCACTTGAACCATTCACTTGCATTGTGGATTGGACCCACATTTAAGCCATTCCTTAATGATCAGACGGACTATCTCCCATTAAAAAAAATTCTATTTATTTATTTTTCTTATTCTAAATTTTTTTTTTTTTTTAACCTCCATACCTCAGAGATAAAAAATTAGAATAAATGCAGTAAATAAAAGGAACATTTATATGATGATTTTAATAATGATGATCGATTGTATTTTATTAAAATAAAATTAATTATAATTTATAATCCTAAGGTAAAGGCCACTTACCTCGATTGCGATTATTCCTTCTTTTAAATCGGAGATCCGCCGTTCAATGCTCTGATACCACTGTTAGGAATTGCGAAAGTGTGGGCCACCAGGATCTGACGATCTACACGATGAGAACCTTCGCAAAACCGAGGATGTGTGATGGATCCAGCGATCCGCCTATTTGCTACAGGAGCAAGTGGGTCTGTTCACCCCTCTGATTCTACGGTTAAGATGGTCCCCGGATCAGATCTATGGCTCAGATCTAATGGATGGACCAGATAAACTCTATATGCCTATCCCTCTTTTTTCTCTCCGTATATCACTTATACGTTTCCTCTTCCTTGTGTATTTGATAACGGAAGGAGTCCTCTTATAAATAGAGGAAAAATGGGATAAGGGATGAGATGAGATAAGGTTGGTTTAACCTTATCTTATCCCATCTCATCTTCTTCCGAGGTTTAAATTTCTAATTAGAAATTCAAACTCTCGGGAGAAGGAGGATGCGGGAACATCCTTATGGGCCCCACCCACAAGTGGTTGTCCACAAGTGGGCCCCATGGGTCCACAATCAACACTCAGATGGTTTACACGCAACAAAGTGGCCCACGTGAAGGTAGATAGCTTCTTACACAAAGGAGAATAACTTGGTAGAATATCCTTATTCTATTTGCGGAGGCACCTACGGTGTCCAAGAGTTTACCGGGAGGAAGATTAATACTGTGGCAGATTGTATCAATGATACACAAGCACTTAAAAATTACTTACAAAATGCATGCGCGTCATGCAACTAATATGCGTTTTATACATCATGTGTTATTAACAGCGACTTGATCAGTTTTTTTTTTTTTTTTTTTCAATAATATGCCATATAAAATGTTTTTTTTTTCTTCTAATAAATAGCATTACCTTATATGGTTTGATTTTTTGGCTCAACTATAATTACTTTTAAATGTATAATAATTATTTACTTAGGTTATTTATGCATCTTTCCCAATGCAGATGGTAACGCCTACTTTCTTAATACTAAAATTGGAAATTTTGTGAAATAAATGTGGGGCCTACCATGATGTATGTGGCTTATCCACACTGCCCATTTGTTATATCAGTTGAATTTAGGGCATGAGCCCCAAAATACACATATCCAAAGCTCAAGTAGACCAAACAACGATGATATCACCAAACACCTACCATTAAAAACTTCTTAGATCCCCGTAAAGTTTTGGATCAAGTTGATATATATATATATTTGTTATTCATGTTTCCATGACCCTTTGAACCGGTTAGATGACAAATAAATCTCAACGCGGGCCCAATGAAGGAAACACATTTCAACCGTGGATGAACTAATAAGGTCATTGTTTTCTTTTGTGTGGGCCATTAGAATGTTGGATTTGCCTCAATTTTAGGATTTACCCTAAATTGTTGTGATAAAATAGATGGACAGCATGGATCTGTTATATCAGATATATCACGGTGCGCCCACAAGTTTAAGTCAATACTTTTAATCTAGTCTTTGAGATGGAATTACTAGCTCAAGTGAAAAGTGATAATTACTTATTTATTAGAGATTTTCACATGAAATATGAAAAGTCAACAGGCGCTAGTAAGAAAACGTTTTTGCGGATGACAATGCGTTTCAATGGGGAAGGTAGGTAGTAGGGTTGTAAACCAGCTGGGCTTGGCCCATCGAATCAACCGTCTGGATCACCAAACCAAGGATGGATCATTGACAAAGTCGCAGAGAGAATAAAATAGCAACCATCGGAAATGAAACATGACATATCAGGTTGTTAAGATCATCGGAACTGTACTAATATTGATATTCTCTCCATCCATATTGGGGCCCAAGATTTGGACGGTCTGGATTGGCGTGCAATATGCCACGTGTCCACGATATAAAATGAAACAGATACATGGTAATCCAGCCTGGAAAATATAAAGGAAAACATGTCTCAACTAACCATCCGACTTGGGAGAGACGTTGATATCTGCAAGCCTCGTGCAATTACTTGGAGCCGGTAAATGTTCTTATTCTTTGATTCTTTCCATTTCCATGCATTGCAAGATGATTGTGATTGCTCCAGCCTTTTGGATTTCCAGTTTATGATTCTCATTGATTTTGTAGCGTGAAACATCAAATATTCATCTGGGTATTCTTCAAAATCTCACCTTTCCGAGGCATTTGAATCTGTTAGTGGTTTTCCTTTATGAGTTTTTTATTTTGATGAATTCTGCATTGATTTTCTAGCGCATAACATCAAATATTCTTCTGGGTATTTTTCAAAATCTCACCTTTCCAAGGCATTCGAATTTCACAGTGATCTTCCTTCATGGGTTCTTTGTTTTGATGAATTCTGAATTGATTTTGTTATGCAAAACATCAAATATTCCTCTGGGTATTCTTCGCAACAAGGCATTTGAATCTGACAGTGATTTTCTTTTGGGTGTTTGATTTTGATGAATTCTGCATTGGTTTTCTAGTGCGTAACATCAAATATTCGTCTGGGTATTCTTCAAAATCTCAAATTTCCATGGCATTTGAATCTGACGGTGATTTTCCTTCTTAGGTTTTTGATTTTGATGAATTCCGTGTAGATTGTATGTAGTGTAGAGCATTTCAATGAAATGTCCCTTTCAAAAAATGGGGTTAGCAAGGTGTTGCTTGTGTGTCTCTCACACACATGTTAAAATATGTGATGTTTTCGAAAATCTGAACCGTTCTTCAGACTTGCAGTGACAAAAAAGCACATACAGGAGAAATTTCAGGTCCGTTGGATACTTGGGTGGGCTACAATCTCATTTGTTCAAACTTCAAACTCATTTTTAGTGGGATACATACATGCCCTTATTACTGCCCTAGAAACTTCGATTGCCATTTGTTTTAAGGTGCAGGATGTGATTTTTTTTTTTTTTTTTTTTTTTTTCTGGGTATTCATGAAATACTCTCCTTTATTATAAGGGTTTGAAAGTGGCAGAGATTTTCTTCATATTTTTCTATAGAAATTAATGATCTTAGTGAGATTATGAAGTGTTGAGTATTTCAATCAAAGAGGTACAACACAATGCTTGGCTGATGGTTTCTACAATATGCTATGTGTTCAGTTTCGACAAATGGGGTCATATAGTTCAGTAATACAAACCGTTGATATGATTCGAACCACTTTTGGTAGGCCTTGCAACATAAGATTTCCCAGAGTGGGACATCCTAACTCTTCAATAGGTGTCTAGAAAATCAGCGGTTAAGATCATGGAGCCTTAAATCATTCTAATGAAACATGCAACAATCCTAGACCCTATTTTTTATTGAATGGTTCGACTCTGGGAAAGGATATGGCAATCACTGTTGTTGTGATCTGTCACTCCTCTCAATGTAACATTTAAAAAATGTTTTCAGATTTAGGAGTCCTGTATCAATTTGGTTCTCTTATTAATTATCTCTATTGGCAACAAATCAAAAGTTTATGATTGTCCTACTGATGAAATTTTTGGGAAATAAGCGATCCACAGTGAGATAGAACAGAAAAATGTTCTAGATCACCCAGCCATGGGCCCTTTTTGTCAAAACTGAAAGCCCAGAGTGTATTGGTCTGTATCAGCTGGTATGGCTGGTATGTCAGTTTTGGCAGTGGCTGATATGGTAACACTGAAACTGATTTTTAACCGTTGGTTGATAGCTACATTTATAAGTGTATAACACGGTGTTCCATAATGTTCATAAATTTTCTTTCAACTCAGAGATCACCAGGAGAACTGGGAGAGATAACTTGTCCTGGCCAATTTGGTGTTTGGCTGAGTGGACTGAATTTGTTGTATACCATTGAAAACATGAAATCCTAAGAAATCTGAAATCTGTGATTATTCTTTGGGATCTTTACTAATGATAATTTATTTTGGCGATTGGATAGATTGATTATTGGTTAGCTGATTTTGCAAAAAAGAAAAAAAATGGAGTCAACAAATTTCTGTAAAACCCACTGATTTTAAAAACCCCATGTTGGTCCTGGAAAGTGATTTACTTGGTTTAGTTCCAAGTTCAAGAATGGAGCTTCTCAAGACTGATCTTCCATTGCATTGGGTGAAACTGGACTGAAATCTTTCTAACAGTAAATTGAAATTTTAGGTAGGTTATATTACGTGGGATGTATTTCAGACTTTCTGGTCATTTCTAAACCATTTTCTCTTGACATCTACATATACTTTTTGAGCTAATAGAGAAGGGTGGAACTGTCAAGGCAATGATAGCAGAAAAGGATTTGGTTCAGGTAAGTCATTCCGTGTCCTTGGAAAGGCCTTTTTATCTTTCACTTAGCTGAATCTCAAATTTTTTTACTTTTATTTTTTAATTTGCATGAAATACCAACACACATACAACTGAGATCATTAAAGATGATCACAATTACAGTGCCAGTATTTAGATCTTAATTGTCAATTCTGTTTTGTTGGGATTCCTCTTTTTTTTTTCCCTACTATGATAGAATGGTTTGGCACCTTTGGCTTTCCATATTGGAAAAGATGCTTATAAAAATGGGAAAAATCCTCTATTTCTCAAAAGAAAGGTGTTTTTTTTCTTTCTTCACACCTTTCTTAAAGACTCCATGACTTGGACTGACTTGGTCGATCTTCAGTCAAAGTTAGGACTTGCCGAAGTCTGGGGTGAATGAATTGGCCCAACTTGTCCAGGTCAAGGGTAAATCATTTAGGTGACTGGTGGTGTCGAATTGGATCAGATCTGATTGAGTCTGAGTCAACTCGGGTGATAGGAGGAAATTGATGTCTAAGCTATAGAATTGATTGTCTAAGGTATAGAAATGATTGTTGATCAGTCACTCCAATGTTTACAATAGTTCGAATATTGCACCGATTTCTTTTTTCCTTAATAATGGGTATGTGAATCTTCAAACATGTTTTAGCGCTTGTCATTAGGCTTTTGTGAAAATTATCTGCTTCCCTTCATGCACTTCTAAAGGATGAGAATTGCCTGACAAAAGATCACGATGGTTCTGTGTGCTTGCGCGTGTGCGTATTGAAAGGTAAGCTGGGCTCAAACCTAAAAATATAGATTTCTCTTCCATGTGGTAACTCAATTTCTCTATCACATAAGAGGATCTACTCTAGAGCCAGCCTGGAAGCACGTTTGTGATAGCATTATACAAACTGGAGCACCCAATTCATATTGAATGGTTGAAACACCGAGATTTAGATCTTTCATGTGCAACCATGATCAGATTGTAGTTTGGTATCATCCAAAAGACCATCCCTCGCCAGTCCATGTCCAACATTAATCGCCGATTATATTTCTATCATTTTGCATTTCGTATTTATAAATTGATCGGGAAAAGAAGACAATGGCTCTTAATCTTGGAAAATGAATACGTTTTTTATGTTTTTCAAGCATATGTGGACTGTTGTACTTCTAAGATGAAACAACAAGGTGGATTCTCATTCCTTTGGAAACAGGTAGTGGATCCCTCCTTGATAAAAAAGATGGTAGAGGAAGTTCTTGCAGATAATCCAAAGCAGCTTCAACAATATTGCGGGGATAAAACTAAATTACAAGCTTTCTTTGCCGGCCAGGTATGCAAAGTTCAGAATACAAGGGACACGTTTGGATGTGGATTATCGAATTGAATTGCAATTAAAAGTCTAACAAAGTGGAAATAACAAAACCACAGTTCCTCCCCACTGCAATCATGTTGAGAGCCTGTGCTCCAAATTGCGATCACATAACTCCAATTTGACGCCTTCCAGATTATGAATAATCAGGAATGTTAGTTTGTCATGTTCTCTTGATATATCTGAATGTTCACGGTTCAATTCAATCGTGGACACTTGTTTGTTGAAATAAGACCATTGGATTCTTTTGCTTATTAACCATCAAATAAACGTTCACTGATCTGATAGTTTGGATGGTTCAACTTGAATTTGCTTATTTGACACGCATACAAATTCGAAGTAATTTGTAATTGCCGGTGTTTTGTCCATCACTCTACAGAGTATCATTGTTTCTCCTTCCAAAGTCTCAGTCATCGATTTACGATGAGCAGGAATCTCTAAGCACATTCAAATGGGATTCCCATCGCTTTTTGGAAAAGGGTGGGAATCACATTCTAATGGTGCACAGTACTCCCAACTAACTTTCAATGGACAATGCGGATTCTAGAACAATGGGGCTACCGCACAACACAAGCGTCCACAGGCGGCACGTGCAAGATCTAGGATATTCATAAGGCGCCCCCCTTGGGAATGTGTCCTCGTCTAAATATCAGGCAGGTCCACTTGTTAGGTGGGTCACACAAGTTGAGTGGGGACCACTCATTTTCCTAACAAAAACGCTTGCGTGATCACACATGGCCACACGTCCTTACTATTGGCTGATGTGGATGGACGAGTGGATGACATCCACCCCGTCCATCAGGTGAGATGCCCCATGTTATACCTTGGTCATGAACATCACACTTATCCAAGATTCAGTTGGGCCTCACCATTGGAAGCAGTGTAAAATCTTTGTAAAACCTCTAAATTTACATGGTGTGGTCCACCTGAGTTTTAGAATAGTGTGATTTTCCAAGAGTAGCTTCGTCTTGGTGAAAGTTGTCGTATGAATGGTTTGGATGGCATATATAAACTACAGTAGGCTCCATACACAACCATGGTGGGTCCCATCCCAATTCTTCCTCATGGTGTTGCCTACCTAAGTTTTGGACCAACCCAGTTTTTTTTTTTTTTTTTTTCCCTTCCAAGGTGAACATGAGGCAGCTCTCACCTGATGGATGGCGTGCATCTCCTGCACATGTCCCTCAAATGGTGCTCATTTGTTGTAGGCACGCCCCTTAATGCTTATGCTTTGTCCGGAAAGCGCGATTCTTCTCCTAACAGTCTGTTTTGGATTACTGACAGTCCATTTTTCAGTTCATGTGTGGCCCACTTGATGAGTGGTCTGGATGGATCTGTGGGCTAAGGAACATTTCCTGTGTGACCCAAAAGCATGGGATTTCGTGCATGCATACGTGACACTGCACGTGTGGGCAGCTTCTATTTGGTTGTAGAGATGTATGGCTGCAAATGACACAGCTAGTCGGCTCCAATGATTCTATGAGAAATGGGGGCTATATATAAGGTGGGCCACCCATGCACATTGGATGCACAGGTTGGACACCATCTAACTGACCTTTTTTTCCAAAAAAGCATGGCCCGCCTGATGACTGGATTGCCCTGATTCATGAGCCAGGGCATGCTCAAACAACTGGCCACCAGTTCTCAGTCTCTTACACGTGCTATTGATTGGCACGTGTGAAGCGGTTAACCTCTTCATTTCCCCTCACGCTAACTACCATACCATTTCTCGTACTACAACTGCCCGTCCGGTCTGGTTTGGACCAGTTCCCACACTCAGGAGAAAACCATGAAATAAAAAGAACTGCCAGCCTCTCTGTCTCTCCCCTATAAATATTCTTCCCCCACCCTCTCTCCTCCCATTTTCTTCCAAGCGGCTGAAGCTCTCTCTCTCTCTCTCTTTCATGCTCTCCTTCTCCGAAATCTGAACCCTTGGATCCCTCTCCAAATCAAGGGGCCCATATTCACTGAAATCTCTGTTCCAATTCTCAATAAGATTAGAGTGTATTGGGTATCGGCTGTCCTCTTCTAAAATGGAGGGACGGAAGCAATCTCATCCCAATTTCTCAGCCACGGGAGTCGGTCGGAACGTAGAAGTTCCATCCTCTCAGTTATGGATCAAGTTCCAGAAGCAATGCGTCTTCGCCGTGTATACACCGCTCATTGTGTCTTTGGCTTCTGGCAGATTGGAAATGAAAACGTTCCAGAATTACATCGAGCAGGATGTGTATTTCCTTGAGGCTTTCGTGGAAGCGTGAGTTCTTGAGCTTTCTTTCTTTCTTTCTTTTTCTTGTTTAGGGTTAGGTTTGGTATTTCTTTTGGTGAGATTGTGTTGAATTAGGTTTTTCTTTTCCTTTTTAGGTATGTTTTGGCGGAGGATTATGCAGACGATGACGATGCAAAGGCAGCGATACGCTCTTTGAGGAATATGACTTTGGAGGAGATGAAACTGTATGATTGGACAATGAATGTAAGATTTTGAGTTTTTTCTTTTCCTTTTTCTTTTTCGTTTTGACTGCTTTGATGTGTTATTTGGACGTTTGAATTTCTTTTTTCGTTCTTCTATTCACGATAATTTTCATATCTGATCCAAGTAGACTCTTCTTTTTTAAATGTATGGGCCCGTTTGGATGTTTCTTGGAATATTTCAACATCCATTGGAAATCCATATCTGATCCAAGTAGACTCTTCTTTTTTTAATGTATGGGTCCGGTTGGATGTTTCTTGGAACATTTCAACATCCATTAGAAAACTCATTGCGGGTTGCCGCTTTTCTTTGAAATCATCTCCTGAAAGGGCATGTTTCCTCGACCTATTGCTATCGGACTTGAATTTGAACTGGCTGTAGTGTATCCCATCTGCATCATTTTCCTGTGAAGCAATGCAAATGTAAATAAAGAAAACTTGGAATTGTAACAAATTTGTGTTATCTTATCATATGGAAGAGAGACATTTTAAGAAGGCAAACCGGATCTGTCAAGATACTCAAGACATACGGAATCGTTGAAGAGGATTGATGCTCGGAGCAATTTATATCTTATGAAAGGCAAGCAACATGCTGCGATATATCAGGACTCTTGTTTTATTGTTTCCAACACATGACTTATGATGGTTTGATTTCTATTGAACTCAAGGGATTTGATGGTTTATCATGTGCAAGTACAATGGTTTGATTTGTTTGGAACTCAAAAGATTTGACAGTTAGAGCAGTTAATGGTCTATTCATTGGTGACCTCCAGATACCAAGAAGATGTCAGTTGCTTAGGCTATTTCAGGCATTTGACTACATTTTTTTGGCACATACTACTCTATGGAGTCAATATATCATAAAGCAACATGTACATGATTTCTAAGTTTCATACCATACTGTTGAAAGTATTTATAAGAAATTCTCAACTTATAACACCATATTGCTTTTGAGAGAGCTTTTACCTATTTATGAGCAAGGGATTCTTTCAAAGAAGAAAGCATCGAGGCCTTAGGATATTGGTTTGAATTCTGAAGACTTATATCTATAACATATAACACGAGAAGTTGGTGGACACTTTTACCCCCACAATTAATTGTTGAGAGATTTTAAAGCATAAAGAATAGTGGATGCGTCTGGTCCTTCAACTGGGTATATTTCCATCATTTCAATTTTTATGAGAGTTGCACACACTATTTCCTCTCTTCCTAGCCCACACACAGCGCAACCTTTAAGAATTTCGTCCAACAAGAAAACCATGTAGGGCCCACCGTGATGTCCTTGCAACATCCACTCCATCCATCATTTGCCGCGGCTCATGTTAGGTTAGGAGGCGAAAACCAAGACATATCTAAAATCAAGTGGGCCAATGCATCAGAAACAGTGAGATGGGATGCCCACAGTTTCAAATTGCTCCGGCAGTTTTCTGTTTTAACTCCAGCTGCATAAAAATTGCTGATGAATCATGTAACTCATGTTGAGGGAACAAGAAACATCACTCAATCTCCTTCATGTCTTTTGTCGTCCGTTCTTCAAGTTCATAAATTGTCTACTAATTATTGTCTATTAGCAATCTCAGCACTTTCTGCTTGGTATTATAGCGGGTTTTTGGATATGATCGCATTCTATGATTGTGGGACCCACTGTTGATGTCAGTAAGGTACATCCATGTAGTCCTTTAAAGGAAGAAAAGTATGGGATCTAGAAGAGAGTGGTTTTAGAAGAATATTGGTGTTTTTTTATGCAAAATTTGAATAGCTATCTTTCTTTCTTCTTTTTTTAGTGTTTCAGCGAAAATAGGGAAAAGTCGAAAAATCCAGATATCGATTTTCTTACCGTGCTAACTTTTTGATGGATTTTTGGGCTGCTTTGTCACGTGGATTAGGTGCTGTTGATCATTATCAATCACCTGTGTGTAGCCCGTACCTAGCCACACCCTTCCCCTCCAATCTCTCTCTCTCTCTCTCTCTCTCTCTCTGCAGCACATGAGCACATCTCACAGCAATTTATGACGTGAGATATACTTGATCACTCACCTTCGATTGAACTTGATGAACATCGCATGTATTAGATGCCTAATTAGGTGCATTTAATCTTTTCAGACTTGTTAGTGTGTATGTGGCTATTGAAATGATGCCGGATTTGATAAGTAAAAAATAGTACCGTACGCACTCCACCTAATTATTTGGTGGACCGTGGACCTTTGGTCGGTTTTCTACGATTAAAGGAAAAAGAAAAGAAAAGAAGAAAATAATTTAACCCTTTTTCGTCATGGAATGAAGTGGTTTCAGCAGTGGGCCTTATTTCAGTTGGGGGATCAGGGATGTTTGGATGATCAGGAAGAAATATGCAAGGCAATTGTTTTTTAGTACACAAAATTGTACGGGGTGGAAATTGGGTGCGGCTAAAACTCGATTACTTGCTGTTTGACCAAATATTAATTAGAGAGCTAATGGGATATGTTCAGAGTGTAGCTCTTTTGAAGAAGGGATTAGGAAGTTGTCTTTGATATTCCAAATGGCTTCCTTGTGGCTTTTTACCAATTTTTTGGGCAGAGGTGAAAAGAGATTTAATCGCATTTCTAGAAGAAAAAAAATTCATGGAAGGGGAAGAGTTGGTAGGGAGATAGGACCTTCCTTCATTGCCCTTATCCCTAAGAGAGAGGTGGGTGCTACAGGCCAAAGTTTTTCAGCTATTAGCCTCATTGCGAGTGGTTCGATCAAATATTGCATTACTTTGCCTCCTCTATTCTCATCATTTTTGTTTTAAAGAAAAGATGATGAATTCATTAAGAATTAGAAGAAAACTAAAGATGAGAATAGCGGCAAAGGGTGACCCTCTCGTTGCCTTGCCAAACTTGAGAAGCAAAACAAACTACACAAAAAGAGACAAGCCAAGGTTTTCTCCCTTTGCAAGAGAATATTTCTCCCTACACAAAAAAATGTAGGATGGATGAGAAAGAGGATAGAAGAGTAAAAGATTTTTGCACACACTACACAATTCAAAGGGTTTAATTTTATAGGGTTTTCTCAATTTTATAGGGTTTTATCCATTTGCAAGAGAATATTTCTCCCTAAACTCTCTCTCTCTCTCTCTCTCTCTCTCTCTCTCTCTCTCTCTTATAATTCCAATCTTCCTTTCATACGGCATGTACAGAGACACACATAAAAACTCAATTATTCTAAAATAAAAAAAAAACCACACACATGTGGACTTAAATGTCCCCCTTCCTTTTATTTTCTTATGCTTATCTCGAGCTTAGTAAGATCTTCCAAGATATTATATCTTATTAAAGATCGCTTAAGATATTAATTTATTCTATTAAATATCTTTTAAGACACAAATCTCTCAAAATTGAAGCCATGAATGACTAAATATCACTTGAAGGTCCTTGAAAATCTTTACTAGATAAACACCTAAAGAACCAATCTAGACCTTAACAAAGGATATTTATTTCTTAAAAATCTCTAAGCATAAGGTGTATAACTGAACACGTGGGGCCCAACAGATGGGTCATACCACTGGCAAACTAGGCTTTTGGGGCCCACACCTTCATCTCATACTTCTTGTGATTGTTCATGCTTGCATTATTCCTCACTGGTAGGAAGAAACTCATCTTAGACTTGATAGATGATAGCAATCTACCTTTATAATGTGTCTTCCTTATTAGCGGTAGTTGATAGTGAAGGCCCACGTGTTGGGTTACCACTTGCATCAAATGGCGTTGTAGATCATGCCATGTCTTCATTCGTATTTGTGCTCCACATATGCTAGTTGTTGGCTTCCACTTTTGTATTTATGGAGTCGTAAGTCTATCCGCACCTTTTTTACATGGTGTTGCCCATTTCAGTATTGGACTCCGATTTCTGTGCTTTGATCGTCGCTGGGATGGGTCTTGACATGTCCATCTCATTTTTTACTTATATAGGAGAATGTGCTAGTTCAACCGTTGAGTTGCTCATCTCATCCTCCACCGGTCTAATTGTTGATGTGTTGTCTGATCCATCAGTTAATCCATCTGTTGACAGATTCATCTACTAGTTCATCAACCAATTCTTCACGTGGATCTTATTTGATTGTGGCACTTTCTCCAGGCACAAATCTATTGGATCTTTAGACACTTCCTCTAATGAATCTTGGATTTGTTAATTGAAATTCTTAGATTCTTTGTATAACTCAAGAATATTAAGTTTTACATCACAATTCACAAGTGTAGTCACGACTCTCCAATTGTTCATTTCTACCACAAGGATGAACAAATGGAACACAATTGTAACAATTAACATCCAATTCCAAGATGTTGCCAACTACTCACACATGAGGACTCCTTGATGTTAAGTTTTGAGATTTCTCATGCTTGTGGGGCTCACCTGGTGAACGGGTTGGATGGAATATAAATAACATGGTGCGCCTTGGGAAAGTTCCTTTGGTGGATGCCCCATTCCCACTATTCCTGTAGTGTGGCTCACCTAAGATTTGGAACAACCTAATTATTAAGTTCAAGTATTAAATCGAGGTGGCACAACCAATGGATGGATTGGATGTCACACAAACATTAAGGTTGGCCCACAAAGCTTAGTTGTTGCATGTTATTCTTATACCATCATTTCCGTATGGAATAGACTTCCTTTTTCAAAAAGCAAGATTGAAGACTTTAGGTTGTGGTTGAAGGAGATAATCACGTATCTCAAGTTGTATCTGCGTTAGGTGAGATTGTGGTCTGGATCTTTACATTTTACAAAAGCAAGATTGAAGACTTTATCTGCCTTATGAGCCCCACCCATCTTTATGGGATCTTATTGTTTGACCTAATTTCTTAGGTTGGGATGCTTAAGGTATTCCATAACATAGTAATAGTGGCCATAATAGCCATCTTTGTTATCATTATGATATTTTCTCTTCCTTTTCTTTTTGAAGATTAATGGCCATTACATATTATTTTAGGAAAAACCTATACAGGGCTATTATGGGACCATTACGGGTCAATTTTTCCGTAATGGCCATTACTCTCTCGTAATGCGTAATAGTTACCACTGTTACCGTGGCCTTTAAATAATTGTTTTAGAATGCCTTAGCGATGCTGATACCTTGGGTTAGCTTTCAGTCAAGTTATGCTATTCGGCTCTAGCTTGTCCTCACTCTACCAGCCCTTCTAATACATTTCCGTTATTTGGAAGTGTAAGGGACCTCCTCAGGTCCTAGCTTTCACCTATTTAGTGGAAAAAACAAAGGCTCATGATGGATAGTCTTAGTAAGAGAGGAATGTGCATCACGAATGGGTGCATTTTGTGTTCGAATGAGGAAGAATTAGAGCTGTACACTGAGCCGAACCGAATCGAGCTAGGCTTAGCTCGGCTCGGCCAGCAGGCAACCTAGCTCGAGCTCGGCTCAGCCTTTGAGCTAGATTGGTAGGTTCGGCTTGTTTCGGTCGAGCTTTTGAGTCGAGTTCGAGCTTGAGCATTTCGAGCTGAATTTGAGTTGAGGGTCGAGCTTGGAAAAAAATTGTACAGTGAGAGAGAGAGAGAGAGAGAGAGAGAGAGAGAGAAGTGGTGGGTGGTCGGCCGGACAGGATCGGGTGGGGCAGCGGCGCAGGCAGCTAGGGTTGGGGGGCAGGGGGCGCTCGAAGTCGGGCAGGGTTAGGTCAAAACGGGATTGGAGTTTTTATTTTTATTTTTAAACACACACACACACACACACACACATTAAATATATGTATTTAACCGAGTCAAGCCGAATCGAGTTGCGATCGAGCCGAACTTCGAGCCAAGCCAAGCCAAGCTTGGGTCAGCTTGTGCTCGGCTCAAAAATCCTTCAAGCGTGGAGAAATGACTCGACTTGGTTTGAACCCAGCCTTTGAATCAAGCTAGTTTGAGCCGAGTTGAGTGAGCTAACCGAGCTAGCTTGGCTCGTGTTCAGCTCTAAGAAGAATCGATGAATCATTTATTTAACCATTGCCTGTTTACTAATTATATTTGGGTTTTTTTTTTCACTCATTAAGGTGGCATGGGTTATGCCACAAATCCATGCTAGTGGTGCTTTGCGCAGTGTGGCTTGTACGTAATAATCGGGCTTTTTAAGACAAGTCGAGATTCCTTGATTTGGCATTGCTAAAAGCTAAGCATTTTGTAATTAAATGGGTGTGTGCTTCCAAGGCTATTGGACAGACTCAAGGGGCTTTGAGTAGATTCTTGGGGCATTTATTTGTCTTTATAGTTGGGATGGTGCTTCAACATCCTTTTGTTTTGCTTCAATAAATTTCATTAGCCCTTGTAAAAAGAAGAAGCAGAAGAAGAAGAGAAAACAAATGGGCCAATTGACTAGTTGGAACCCAAACTAACACTTACACTGGCGAATGGGGAGCCATCCTACAAATCCCCTCAATCCACAGTGACAATAGGTGTTGCCTGGCCTCAATTCACAATGGGAAAGATCCACAATGATGAGAGGTGTTGCTTGGGATAGTTCTAGTTCAATCTTTTTTGTTGTATTCTTGAGGGAAACCCTAACAAACTAGGGATTCTCGATTGTCTTCTTTTTCATAGCGACTATTTTCGAACAATGGTTCTTCAAAGGGCTTCTTCAGGTGTTAGAAAGGGTTGAGACTGGGAGACCTGCTTTCCTGCCCCGTTTGTAATTGTTAGGAGGGTACATAGCAGAATGATCAAGAAAAGAATTGAGGAGTGCATCATCTCCCGTTTTAAAGGTGGATGAGTTAGATTTTCAATAGTTGTACCTTCAGTTCACGGACTATATGTTGTTAGCATGTGACTCTTCTAGGGAATATATTGCGAGGCTGCAGTTTGATGGAATGAGGTATTTTTAGATCAAATGGAGAACTGGTCCAAGTAAGAAAACATTGGGGTAAATATGACGGAGAGCTTCGTGGCAAGTCTTCTAGCTGACTTGGGTTGTAGGGCTGGTTCCTTCTCATTGGCTTAATGACGAGGACATCCGAGCACTAGTCAGAGTATACCAGAGGAGGAGAGCTCCTGTTTCTATGTGGCTAGGTGATGCATGCATGGGGCCCCGTGGGCCCAATTCAAGTGCTTAGCCCAATAAAAACCCCACATGCATGATTATGCATCTTTGAAGGCCCCACAATGGGAAGATGCATGTGGGCTACTTAGTTGTACCATTCTGACTGTTGGATCATCGTCATTGGATATCTTGATTGTGGACCACAAAATAGTTTAGTTTATTTAATTCTTTATATGTTTTATTATTTTTTGGTTTAGCTTATATTTTTGCTGAGTTTAAGGAGTTAGGAACAAATTTTATTTTATTGAGCGTTTTTATGCGAAACTTTTTATTTGTGAGTTTCTTTTTGTAAAAAGTCTATCCCGAGACTATAAGGGTTGAACGTCCACATCCTAGACTATTATTGAGTATATGAAATAAACTTCTTCTTTCTCTTTGTGATAAAGTAAAACCTCCTGCGATTGGAGTGATTTGGTGTGATGCCATGGAGTGAATCCAAGTTATCCTTCTCTCTCCTTCTCTTCAATCAAAAGGCATTTCTTCTCCTCTCTTTCCCTTTCTTTCTAGTTCTTTCTTTTTCTTCTTTCTTCATTTACAAACAACCCTACCTTCATTCTTCTTCTTCCTTCCTGCATTCCCTAACACCCTTAACCTAACTCGACCTAAACCTCCACCCAGCCACTCCTCCTGACCAGCCGTACCATCCTGTCTGTACAACCTTACAGACAACCAACCCCCCCCCCCGTCTTTTTGCTTTCTCCCATTCAAACCCTAACCCCAACTCTCAACCCTAGTTTCTTGAAACCCTAGGTCCTTAAAACCTCAAACCCTAAACCCCAATTCCCAAATCCGAAACCCCCAAATTCCCTAAACATTGCTTTCCCCAAATCTGAAAAATCTAAACCTATTTCCCCAATTCTTTAACCTCGAAATCAACCCTAGCCTACAAACCTTTAACAAACCAAGAGATTCCCTTTAGAATTGGATCAATTCCTATGCTGGATGGAAGACTTACCTTCCATAGGTCCTATTTAATCATGTTTTATAAGATATAACCATAGGTTGTGATTTATCTTGAATTAGAGCATAGTTAAATACTTGAATTCATTAAGATTTTGATTGATTAGCATTATTTTGTGCTTTAAATTGTTCTAGTTATTCCGTTGATGATCTCATTGCATCATTCTAGGCTAGGCCAACTGTCCTGCATCACTTAACTTGGCCTTCCCCTTTGTATCTTTGTGAAAAGAGTGGAAAGAAGACCATCTAGAAAAGCATCCGTTGTTTGTAGGGAGAATTATACTAGTCACAGTGACCTTTTTCGAATTTGCTAATCTATTATATGCCCCTTCCTTGATGCCCTATGAGTATGTTTGATAGATGGGAATGGCTACAAAGACATACTATGGGAGGGGAGGGGAGGGGAGGGAAGGAGGAGAAAGAGAAGTTCTATCTAGTCAAGTGGAAGTATGCAAATCGAGAGATATGAGTGGCCTTAGAATTAGAAGATTGAAGGCTATGAACATAGTTCTTCTTAGGAAGTGGTTATGGAGGTTCTTGCAAAGTGGGGAAATCACTGTTGACGGATGTTTAAGAGGATAATTGGGTTATCTAGTTCATTCCACTTAATAGGTATTTGAATCACGTGGAATCAACTCCTTCCTAGTTGTTGCTTCTATTGGAGGATGTCTTCATACCAATGTGGGATGGTTTGGAAGACAATGAGTCTCATATTCTTTTTTTTTTGGAAGAAAGATGGTGCATTGATGGTTTCTTTGGAAATGCTTTCGAGAATCTCAATAGGTTGGCATTGGAAAATGGACATAATGTTTGACATATATTCTTGAGGGAGGCTGTGATTGGATTATTTGGTATCCCGGTTTAGGAGAAATTTGAATGATGTGGAAATTGACTCGTTTCTCCGTTAATGCTAGGATTTAGGTTGCTTATGGAAGAATCATGGGTGTGGGAGATGCTTGCAATACTATAAGCTCATGTTTACTCGGATGGCAGGGAAAGATGAAGTTTTTATGTTGGATCATCTCTCTCAATAGTGGTTAGATATATCGTTAATGGTTTTTGTGTCTTGAAGTTGAGGAGAAGGTTAGTCATCTCTTCATTCGTTGCCACTTTTCTAAGAAAGTGTGGAATTACATTCTCAACTTAGCTTTCCTAGGTATAAGTGAGGTTTGTCACTCAAGCAATAGATTGAGGGATCAAGGTTGGCTAGGAAAAATGTTAATTTTTTTTATTTTTATTGTAGGAGAGTTTAATGATGCCCTTCATCTGTGGATGGTGTCCTAGATGCATGGAAGTTCAGTTTTAAAAGTCAAAGAGCTAGTAACTTGTGATGTTGATCCCTTCTTGCAATATGGGGCTTAATATGGAAAGGCATGAATAATATAGCCTTTATAAATGTACAAGAACCTTGACCGAAGTGATGGCAAAATTCGTTAGAGTTTGGTACACAACGAATTTATCGGACTATCTAAACATGACCTAAAGAGATGTTGGACATGGTTTATGGAGGATACTCTGCGTCCTCATCTAAATCCACACCGCATGGAAGGCTCCTCCAAGGGGGATGCAAAAACTAAACTTTGATGGGTGCTCAAGGGGCAACCTTGGTGCAACAGTAACTGGAGATATCATAAGGGATGACTAGAGAGGTACGTCAAGTCTTCGTTAGCCCTATTGGTTTGTGATTTCAATGAAGTGGAAATTAGGGCCCTATGGATAGGCCTAAGCGAACTCATTCATACTAAGGCCCCTACAATCATTGTTTGAATTATCTTCGATATTATGAAAATATTCTCGATATTATCTTTATCTTCAGCTTGATGATACCGATACCACTGGTAGTATCAGAAATTCCAGGTATCAACAATGTATCGCTAATGTAATCACCAATATTTTCAACTATATAAATTCTAGGTGTCGCTTGTATTGCCAAGCATTGATATCGCCAATGTATCGCCAATATTTTCGACCGTGTAAATTCTAGGTGATGCTTGTATCACAAGTCTATTAGCGATATTTCAATAATATCACCAACGTATCGGTATCACAAAAAAAAATGTTTATTTAAAAAAATTTCATTTCAAAATTTTTTTATGGGCTTATGGTTGTATGCAGTGTTCAATTTATCATTGATAATATTGATAAGATCTCAATATTATCGTTATCACAATATGCGCGATATTGAGACCACAATCTTTCGTTTCGTTTCTAGTTGTTGATGATTTCTTAGCAAAACATCGTGTCTTATTGATATTCTGCAATATCAATGGATGTTTAGATGGAAGGTTGGATGGTTAGATGGGATGGATGGGATGGTTCAATTGATTACTTACGACGACACATGCTTTTAGGGCCCCATTAAATGAAAACTTATTATGCATGCATTCTTTTTGCAATTTTTTAATTCCTAAATATGCAAATATGTGTATTTTAGCATCTCCTAAATTCCAATAAAAATTTCACCAATTTTCCCATATTTCCCCACATTTTTGGTTATGAGCGATATTATTGGCGATATGGGAATCCCTGACAGCGAAACTTTTAGCAATACTGATACTTCGAACACTGCCTGCAATCGCTGAAGGTGATTCTTAAAGTGCCATTAATTGGGCATCCTTGGATCGTGGATATGGTGGAGATCGGGAGCAAGGTGGAGGAAATTAGAGAGTTAAGAGAAGCACTTCTTTTGCATCCTCTGCTTGCATTCTTAGGGAAGGGAACTCTATAGTTGATAATCTACCAAAGGATGACTCTTCTATTCATCATTTATTGTTCGGAAATACCCGCCCGCTGTTATCCTTTTGTTGTCTATTTTCTCCTCTCCAAAAGTGTGTGTTCACGTGCATGCACATTTGGGTATGAGATAGTAGTTATAAGTGTGGAAGAGCGCTTTTTTGTGTGCGTGTGTGGGTGGGGGGGTGCGCGTTCTTGAGTGTATATGCGGGCAGTGTTCAAGAGATTGTTATTATTGCATGTATTTGAACCTAAGATATGGAAATATGTGTTGATATCGTCGATATGGAAATATGTATTGATATCGTCGATAAAATCATAGATCCTAAGGAAGGTATCGCCATTTGAGTAAACATGAGGAAAATGTGGAGTTTTTTAGTGAAACTTTAGGAGATCATAAAAGACACATGATTAAAAACTTGGGACTCAAATATTACAAAAAACAACCATACACAATAGGTTTCCATTGTACAGTGGCCTAAACTGTGTTGTAGGACAAAAATATTTAATTAATAAATATGATTTTAATGCTCTAGTATTTAATAAATAAATAGGATTTTAATGCTTTAATATTCACCTCATATAATGAACTGATTTAAAACACCCAAGAAAATGGGATTTGTTTTTTGAAAAGATGGTTAAGAAGGGGACGACACGTTCAATGGTATGTGAAGACACACGTGCAGCACTACATAATATCCAATTGAACTACACCCTAATAAAGGAGGAAAATATAAATGGTAAAGGAAAGCTCCACTGCATGTAGCAATCCTTCTTGTTAGGCTGGGTAGAGTGTTACCAGACAGTTTATTTTGCTATAGATCCACATGAAGAAATACAACAAAAATCCTGAAGAAAAAAAAAAGAAGGAAATTGGACTGTTTCCTGATTTTTTTTTTTTTTTTTTTTTTTTTTTTTTTTTTTTTTTTTTTTTTCTATTTTGTGTGAAACCCTCTAAAATCAAGCTCTTCTAGATCTCATATTTTTCCCCCTTTGGTGGACTATTTGACCGTACACTGCCCACTGCGATTAGCTTCGGAAAGATGCTCTGATACAAAGTAGTGACTGGAGAGATTGAAGGGAAAGAGAGAAGAAAGAAAGAGAAGGAGAAAACATTTTAGGGCAGCAAGTGTTAGCCCAAAAAACTAAAACACATATTAAGTAAACACATGAAACATGTAGTGTAACACACACAATTACATATATTTTCTACAATACATTGGTGGGGAAGAAAACTTTGTATGCTAAGGTTTCTGTATGAAGTTGTATATGCACATTTCTTACGAAAAATATAGTAAACGTGAAAATATGAGGAAAACATTGTTAGCCTTTTTTGAAGAAGGAAAAAAAGAAAAGAAAAGAAGAAGAAGAAGAAAAAGAGTGTAATGGATTGACATGGAAAAGTCTATAAGAAAGGAAGTGAAGCCTGGTTAGAAGAGTGAAGTAGATTGACATGGAAAAGTCTAGAAGAAAGGACGTGAGGCCTGGTCAGAAAGTGAAATAGATTGACATGGGGAAAGTCTATAAGAATGAAAGTGAAGCCTGGTTAACTAAGCGTTGCTATGTCTGCTTAGTCAGGGTTGACACAGCATTTTGTCCGAGGCCAAGTTTCTCTATAGTTTAACTTGGTTTCTGGTGAATTGAAGCAAGTTACAGGATTTTACTTACCTAGGATTTGATTTGTGATAAACTTATGTTGAGAAGGTAACAACACCTTGATATTACCTAAATAGTTGAACACAGACAAGAGACTTTTATGATCAATGGCTGCAGTTAGTGCCATATGTTTGGAGGATATTTGAGTCTCTATTTTCAAGTTATGTATTGACATGTTTGCTTTTCCAGTGGCTTGTGTCTTTGAAGCATATTATCTGCGCAATGGTATTTCTGTGATGGAAATCAGTTATGCAGGAATGGGGCGTGGACCTTACAAAAGACAGCTTTCCGAGCCCTGCAACTCTTAAAGTCGGAGAGTTCCTGCTAGCGACCGCTTCAGGAAAGTTAGAAGGAGGAAAAGACCCTGCCAAATTTGCAACTCCTTTTGAGAAGACAAAACTTGCTGCTTATATATTAGGTGTGATCACCCCTTGCATGAGGCTCTATGGTTTTTTAGGGAAGAAGCTTCAGTCATGTCTGGATCCTGCAGAAACCAGTCATCCCTATAAGAAGTGGATTGGCGGTTATGCCTCTAAAACATATGAGGTTTGGCTCGTATTTAATCTGATATACTTGCCAATATTGTCTACTGTTTTAAAAGGCTTTCACTAAAGTATGGCCGTGCATTGTTGTCCTTCTAAACCAACACAGGCAGCAGCTATGCAAACTGAGGAAATGCTTGACAAACTATGTATCTCGTTGACGGGGGAGGAGCTAGAAGTCGTAGAAAGCCTTTATCATCAAGCTATAAATCTTCTTATAGAATTTTTATCTGCTCAACCAATTGTTCATCGAACTGTAGTCCCTTTCTCAAGAATGCAGGAGCCAGCAGAGCGCCATCTCATTATATTTTCTGATTTTGATTTGACGTGTACTGTTGCTGATTCCTCTGGCGTCTTATCAGAGATTACAATGTTAGCTGCACCCAAAGCTGATCCTAGTGGACCTGAAAATCCAATTGCTCGAAAGTCGTCAGCTGAACTAAGGAAATTGTGGAATGCTCTTTACAGGCAATATGCTGAGGAACATGAACAATGCATAGAGGGCATTATGGCCAGTGAAATAGGTAAATGAAAGCAGTTGCTTTTGTAGTTTAATTTCTTTAATCAATACTGGAAGAAGCAAAGGAGGCTTTATGAGGAAGCACTATTTATATTCTGCTTCCTGCTGTTGCTTTTCAGTGGAAGGGTTTAACTATGAAGGTCTATGTAAAGCACTTGAGCGGCTTTCTGACGTTGAAAAACTAGCAAATTCTCGAGTCATCAAGTCTGGAGTGTTGAAGGGCTTGAATTTAGAGGACATAAAACGGGCAGGAGAACGCCTAATACTCCAAGATGGTTGTGTGGGCTTCTTCCAGCAGATTGTAAAGAAGAAGGAAGAGCTTAATGCAGATGTCCATGTACTTTCATATTGTTGGTGTGGAGATCTCATTAGGTCAGCTTTTTCATCAGGTATTTTTTTTTTCTTTTTTCTTTTACTGCTGTATGAACTTTTAAAAAGAGAACAAAGGCCAAAAAAAAAAAGCCACAAAGAAATTACAAGACAGCCCAAGATAAAGACAACAGGCGAGGCTTAATATTTGAGGCTCAGTCCATTTTTTCCTATTTTGCCATCTTAAATATCTCCAAAACTAACCTACTATGATTACGGAAGCACCGATTATTCCTCTCTCCCCATAAGACTTAAACGCCTAGCAATAAGGACAATCTTTGTAGCTTCTTCCCTTTCCAAAAAAAAAAAAAAAAAAAAAATCCTCACCTTTTCCCAAACCCCACCCCATGCCAGGAAAGAAAGAGGCCCTCGACGGAGCCTAATATCACCCATGATATTTCGAAGATCACCTCTCCCAAAGCTTACTAGCAAAGGGACAATGAATAAAGAGATGGTCAACCGATTCATTCTGCATACAAAACATTCAAGCATTAGCAATCCCCATTTTCCTCCAGACTCATTTTGCATATTCTTAATGTTTATACTCTTGTATCCCAATTACTAAAATACAGTCCTTGTATTTAACCTTTTACATTTGAAAATAAAATGGTAAACTTTTAACTTGTGCAATGCAGTGTTTGAAACATTGGTATCGCGTTACATATTGCACCCTTGGGATACAGATACATATTGGTTATCGCACGGGATATATCATTTGTATTGAGCAATTTATCGCACTTTTTGGAAAGCATTGGGAAACATTTGGAAAATGGTTGGATTTTTCAATGAAACTTCAGGGATTGTTTAAAAAGACCTTAATACTCACTTTTAAATCATAACATCTCAAAAAAGAAGTGCACATAATATGTTTCTTTTGTATATGGTCCTAAGTTATTTGCTGTCTGACTGAATTAATGCAACTATATTCAAATTGAATGCATAACATTTTAGAGTGTATGTGATGATCATTTCATCAAACACTCCTAAATATTTCGAAATTAGTCTCAATTGACAGTTGGTTGAATGCAAATTTAGAAAAAAAATATTATTGTAATAATTTTTTTATTAAAAATGATTTCTATTTTTCAAAAATTGACAAGGACTTAATAAATCAGTAGATCAGCCCTCATACATGTTTGGTTTCATGTTTGGAGTGCAACATTGCAAGCAATTTGGGAGAAATTGGAGAATTTTGAATTTTCCCTAATTTTCCCCAAATCGGACAACCTATACTCAAATTTCGAAATTAGAGAGTACGTGATGATCATTTCATCAAATACTCCTTAATACTTCAAAATTAGTTTCAACTGATAGCTGCTTGAAGGAAAATTTTGAAAAAAAAAATGGAGAAATGAAGAACCAATGGATTTCGAAATCTTATCTCCAACTCTATGATTTTTCATGCAAAACATGAAGAATCAATGGATTTTTAATCACTTGACACTGATTTAACAAAATTTCAACAAAAAAATGGATTGAAATTTGAAAATGCTCACTGGATTGAACATGTGGGATATGTCGGCACTACTTGAGCATTTCGTATTGCACAGGTGAGATACAAGATATATCGGTTGATATCGTCGATATTTAAAACTTGGTGCAATGTGGTCACCCCTTGCAATGAAAGTCTTGAGATGCGGTCACCCCTTGACTTGAGATGATTGCTTCAAAATTTATTACATTTTCATTCTGGCACAAAGCATTATTACAGGTGATTTTGGAAGCCTCTTGTACCATTTTGGTTTGTGACGCTTATGCATTCATTTTATTTTTCGATGTACTGGACAGTTACAAGTTTCTGTCCATGTATTACAAAATTACAGGTTTTCTTTGTCCATGAATTAGGATTAAGTTGGTGAAATATGCATCAAACTTGGCGTAGCCGGGGTGGGTGAGATTGAGCACAGTCTCTCTTATGGGGATAACTATTTAGAATTTCGGAACTATCGGAACTCCTTAACTGATCTTCCTCGAATCCACGAGGGGATATCTCGAATCCATGAAACCTTCTCTACAAATCCACGAAGAACAATGCTCGAATCCACAGGCAAGAGAGTTAAAACTCAGAAATTTTATTAAAAATACTAAATAATAATCCAAAAAACGAAACCAAATAAAGTATTTATTAGTAAAACTAAACCTTAGAAACGTAACCTAGGTGTCCTAATTGCAAAAGGAAAGAAACAAATCAGAAAGCTGAAGAAATTTGCTCAAATTAGCAAAGCTCGCGCAGGACTCTGTGTGTTGCACGACCGGTCGGAGTTGGGTGGCTACCAGTCGGCTGGCGCCGAAAACAGTCTAGCGAGTTCAGAGGGTCTTCGGACTTCATTCAACCGGTCGGCCAACTGGTCGTTAGGGGTCGTTTCTTTGAACTTTCTCCAGGTTCTCCAACTCTTCCTCCGGCCCGATCTTGGATGCTTTTGGGCCTACTCCTAGGTCCTCTTGACTCTCGTCCTGCCTCGACTAGGGGGACACCTCGCTACATCAGTCGGCACCCTCTTGAAAGAAACTCGACCTCGAGTTTTGCTTTCTCCCATGACGCTCCATTGCCTTGCTGCGTAGGACAAGGAGAGACTATCCCTCTCCCTTGATTATTCGGCGGCCTTCACTCGGGGTTACTGGAGCGATGACGATTTTCCTCCTATCTTCGGTGAATGTGACGATGTTGTCGCGGCCATGATGTATGGCATCCCGATCATATTGCCATGGGCGCCCAAGTATCATGTAGCAGGCATCCACGTCCACGACATCACAACATATTTGATCCTTATAGGCCTTGCCGATAAAAAGGAGACATCGCTTGGGATACGATGTTCTCGCAGCTACCGCTGTTAATAATCACGTCATACACTCTTCCATCCACCGTACACCTCGTGCGGAAAAGGTTGTGGCGTTGGGGATGTGCATGTGCTTCAGACGTTCGTTTGTTGCCTTGTACAACCAATAATAAACCCTAATCTCCTGAAATCTAGTCTGTCCCTTCATCCTCTTCTTCAACTTGCTCAGCATCAACAATATTTTCCGGCTCAGCTTGTACATCATTCGTGGTGATAACAACATTGGCCGCGGGCCGTTGAGGGCATATGTTTGAGAGATGACCTGGCTGTCCACATCTGAAACAATGGTCGGTTCTCGGTCGGCCGTAAGGATTCAAAATCTTGCTAGGACCGGGCACAACTGCTGAACGTTGCAGTCGTGCTAGACCACTTCCTTGTGTAGTTTGGCGGCCAACATGGGGCTGAGAACGATCAACAACATGTTCCTTTCCCTTCGACAGGGATGGATCTTGAGTGGGGTTAGTTGTGGGGGCCATAGGAGAAGGATTCGCATGTGCGGGGACCCTTGCTAATTGCGCCTCAATGCGATTAGCAATCTGAACGGCTTCTTCCACAGTCCAGAGCAATCGCAACTGAACTTGGTCCTAGATCGCAGGCCTTAAACCGCCGATGAACCTCGCGGTTTTCTGGGCTTTCGTCTCTGACAACTCGTTGTGAGTCATAAGGCGATAAAGCTTTGTCAAATATTTAGTGATGGACCGACTTCCCTGCTTGCAGTTTTGGTATTGATGAAACAATACTTGCTCATAATCACTAGGTAAGAATCGCAATTTCAGCAAGCGTTTCATTCGAGGCCACGAACGGATGAGAAGTTTGTTCTGGCAGGAGTGGGTAATCTGTAACTGCTCCCACCAAGCCGAAGCGCCCGATTTTAACTTGTACATGACAAGTTTCACTTGCAAGTCATTGGGAATACCCATGTAGTCAAAGTATCTTTCAACTTCGGCTAACCAATCAATAAAATCCTCGATACTGAGTGCTCTATTAAAGTTGGTTAATTCGCCCTTACCTCGAAATCCTTGGTCAACACGATCAACACGCGTCTCTTTGTCGGTGGGATGTCGGAATACCAATGCTTCTATTTCATCATCGCTGGATCTGAGTTTATCTTCTATAGCATGCTGATGATTGGCTACCACCGATGCTTGGTGAACAATATCGTTGCGTGGTACAAATCTCGCAGGGGACGGAGCGTCGTTAATGGGTTGGGGCAGTGTGAGGGTTGCGGTGAGGCTCTCGGACGAAGCTTGCAACCCTTGCATAGCTTGAAGATGCTCTCGTCGAAACTCCATGAACTCTCTCGCCGTCGGGGGTTGTTCCCCGGAATCACCATCGATAGGGTTGTTGTTGTTGTGTGCACTAGAAGCCATCACCGAGGAAGAACCTCGCTCTGATACCAACTTGGCACAGCTGGGGCGGGTGAGATCGAGCACCGTCTCTCTCATGGGGATAACTATTTCGAATTTCGGAACTATTGGGACTCCTCAACCGATCTTCTTCGAATCCACAAAGAACAATACTCGAATCCACGAGCAAGAGAGTTAAAACTCAGAAATTTTATTAAAAATATTGAATAATAATCCCAAAAACTAAACCAAAGCAAGTATTTATAGTAAAACTAAACCCTAGAAACCTAACTTAGGTGTCATAATTGCGAAAGGAAAGAAACAAATCAGAAAGTGGAAGAAATCTGCTCAAATTAGCAAGCTTGCGCGGGACTCTGCACACTGCACAACCGGTTGGCCATGGGCCACGACCGGTCGGATTTGGGTGGCTACCGGTCGGCTGGCGCCGAAAACAGTCCAACGAGTTCAGAGGGTCTCCGGACTTAATTCGATCGGTTGGACGACCGGTCGTTAGAGGGTTCGACCGGTCAGCCAACCGGTCGTTAGGGGTTGTTTCTTTGAACTTTCTTCGGGTTCTCCGACTCTTCCTCCTGCCTGATCTTGGATGCTTTTGGGCTCACTCATGGGTCCTTCTCTTGACTCTCGTCCTGCCTCGACTAGGGGGACACCTCGCTACATCAAAACTGATATGATATTTTAAAACCTTATTAATAAAGTGAGGAAGACTTTTCGATCAATTGTAATTGTTTCTCTCTTTTAGATTTTTTCTGCAAATTCTTATGAATAGAGTGATTTGGTTTCCATCCATCATAAAGGAAAAAAAAGTGATTTGATATTTAAGCGCGACTTTTGTAAATATCTCTGTTGAAGCCTTTATTTGATCCTAAGTATGTTGATGAGGTTTTTGTACTCTATCTGTGTCACTTGTTTATGGCTTATGATACTCATCTTGTCAAATTCTTTCTCAAAACTGATTTTGAGATCAAGGACCTCAGGACTTTTCGGTACTTCTTGGGGATTAAAGTTGCGTAGTCGAAGTCAGGTGTGGTTCTCTTTAAGAGAAAATATGCTCTCGATCTCCTCCCTGCGATAACGATGCTAGGATGCAAGCCTGCCACTACGCGTATCGATATTACTGTGAAACTCTTCAATGATGACGGTGATTGCCTCTCTGATCCAAGGATGTACTGTCGGTTGGTTGGCCGACTTGTTTATCTCACTATCATTCGACCGGATCTTTCTCATGTCGTTGTTGTTGTTTGTCAACTCGTGCATGCCCCTCGCACCGCATATCTGATAGCTGTGTATCGTATCCTTTGATATCTCAAGTCCGCCCCCCAATAAGGGTTTGCTCCTTCAGCCGCACGATCATTTTCATCTTTTAGGCTACTCCGATGCTGACTATCCTGGAAGTCTACATGATCGACAATCTACCACTGGATACTATACATTTGTTGGTGGCAATCTTGTCACGTAGAAGAGTAAGAAGTAGTCCATTGTTGCTTGCTCTTTTGCTGAACCCGAGTATAGGGCAATGGCTCATGCAACATGTGAACTTGTTTGGCTTCGCACATTGTTACAAGAATTGGGCTATCCTCCTTCCAGTCCCATTCCTTTGCACTGTGATAATTGGATTGCCATTCACATTGCCAACAATCCCGTGTTTCATGTGCGCATGAAGCACATTGAGGTTGACTTTCACTTCATTCAGGAGAAAGTGGCTAACAAGGAAATTGCAACTCCCTTCGTTTGCTCTAGGGACCAACTAGCCGACATCCTAACCAAGTCTCTCAGTCGAGTTGCTCTTTTCAATATTACTGGCAAGTTGGGCATGATTGACATCTATGCTCCAACTTGAGGAGTATAGAAAGATTATGTTATATATGTGTGTGAGTGCCTATCTTCTGTGCTCCTTTGGAGTATATTACTGTTCCCTCTTCTAAATATAATAAAAGTGAGTGCTAGGGTGAGGGTGCATAGTGCACGTTTTACCCCTTTCTCTCAAACTCCTTTTTCTCTAATCTTCCCTCTTCTTATCTTCTTGCCCTTCATTCCAAAACCTCTCAAATCTACTTGTTGCACGTGCAAATTTTTTTTAATGCATGAGAATATATTTTGGGTGGGCTTCTGACTATCGTCTATATGTGCATGGTTAAGAATCTGGGTTGGCCCTAATATCGTAGATAGTAATATCTTTTCACCTTTGGGACATCCTACTTGATGTTTGATTCCAAGTTGTTTGCCAGTTCAAAGGGCATGGTTTTCCATTTGCTTTTGTTGCAATATTTGATATGTTGTTGCCCCTTCTTATTATTTAGAATTCTTGATTGGTCACTTTAATGCTACACACTGACACACACTTCCACTCCCTTGCCCGCCTTCCTATTGGCACACACACACATATAGAGTTAACTTTAACACTGAGTTCGATTGTTTTCTGAACTTCTTGTGCCAATCTGTCACCTACTATTTAATTAGGACATCCAAACACCTTATAGAGTATACCTGAGGAGGAGATCGGCTCCAGTTTTACTTTGTCTTGGTGACCACTATATGGACCCAGGTGGGCCACATTGAAGACCCCACATGCATGATCGTGCATCTTCGAAGACCCTACACTAGGAAGATGCATGTGGGTTACTTATTAAGGAGTTTGGACTGTTGGATTGCAAGGGCACGTCGATCGGACGGTTGGATCTTGAGAACGCTTTGATTGATCGGTTGGATCATTGTGATCTTAGATCACATTGATCGTTGACTTTTGCATGTTTACATTTATTTCTTTTATTTAGTTGATTATTCAAGTTGGATTTATTTTGATTTTTAATTGAGATTAGGGAGTTGGAACAACTTTTATTTCATTGAGCGTCTTTATGTTGAAAATTTTATCTGAGAGTGCCTTCTTGTAAAAGGTCTTTTTTGAGTCTATGAGGGGGGGGGGGGGGGAACGACCAACCCTAAGGATGGTTTTTTGGATGATTTGAATGAAAACTCTTTGCTTCCCTTAAAGCTTTCTCTTTCTATGAATGGATTTTCTTGTGAATGGAGATTGATGGTGTGATGCCAAGGTGTGAAGACTAATCTTTCCTCTCTTATTTCTCTTTGAAAAGGTATTTCCTCGTCTTTTCCATCTTCTTATCAAATCCCTCTTTTCTTCTACTTTTCTTCTCCAGACCTAGAGCCCTTTACTCTTTTCTCCAACAAAACCCAAACCCATCTTCTCTTATCCCTCTCTCCACCAAAACCCTACACATCCCATCTCTATCGAGCCCCACACGTAAGGACTGCATGTCCGTACAAGTCAGTCCGTACGGCTGTACAGACATGGCCGTACAACTGTACGGTCAGCCCCCTATTGTCCTTTCCTCCCTTGCTTCAATCCTTCTTCCTATCCCTTAAACCCTAGCCTAAAACCTTAATTCCTATTCACCTATAAACCCTAGTTTTAATTTTCCCAAGCCCTAATCCCCATATTCCTTATGAAACCCTAATCCCCTTATTTCCTATCAGATCTTAAATTCCCAAATCCTTCTAAAGCCCTAATTCCTTTCAAAACCCTAACCTTAGATTCTCATATCCTTAACCCTAGAGAAATCAAATCAGCCCCTTTGAATTAGGCTTAAGCCTATGCTAAAATGGAAGTTCTACCTTCCATTGATCCTTTGAAATTCATGTTTTATATGGTTTAAGTTTATTGTGGGACTGTGATTTAGCTTGAAATCTGAATTTTATTGTTTATTTGATTTCTTAGATTTGTGGTAGGTTAGTATATTTTATGCTTTGAATTGCTCTTTAATCTGTTTATAATTTCATTGCATCATTCCTGTCTACATCACACGTCCTGCATTACTGTTGGCTACACTAAGAGCTTTTCATCTCTTGATTAATGCTTGATACAATTCCATTGTTGCGTTACTCTTTTCATGAGGATGGCTTTTATAGTTGCATGAAGTGTGAAGGGAAGCTGTAACGGATTCACTTGCCAGAGTAGGGGATCTGTCTGAAAATGTTAACAAGTATAAAGAGGTCAAAGATTGTAATTTAGCTTTTTTGATTTGCTTGTAGTTTTTTGCGCCATCCTGGTGTGGTCTTAATAAAAATTTTCGTTACCCTTAGAAAAAAGAAAGAAAGAAGAAGAAAATATAAACAGTAAGGAAGCTTGCTACTATTGATACGGGGTCGATGGGTATCCATCAGCAGCAGAGGTACAATGATATTGATACCCATCCAAGCCATCATGAATCTTTGTGGTACAAGCTCAAGTAAATCAGGAAATAACATGGGCGGTATCTCTCTTTTGGTTTAGTTGTGCCCCCAACACTTTTTTTTTTCATTGTTCCTGCCTGCATATCCACTGTCATTGAAGAGCTCATTTCAACTGCAATTACAGGATTCAGAAATTTGTTTTATTGGAAAGGCATTTGGATTTTAGCACTCAAGTGGTGTCCTCATAATCTTGGTTTATTTAGTTAGCTGGACAGAACAGAAAAAAAAAAGAGAAGACTTTTGTTTCATGATTTATTAATAAAGTATAGAAGGGTCTGAAGAGACAATGAGGATGATGTTGGGACCGCAGATAGCTGGGATCCCTTATGATGATGATATGATTGAAGGGTTGAATTTGAAGGGACAAAACATGCTATCATTTGTCACTCTCTCATTTTAAAGAAATAGATACTACAAATGAATACTTTTGTGTGTTGCTGCTGGGAGATGATGAGAAACTTTTTTTTTTTCCCTCGCTTTTTGCAGGTGGTTTAAATGTTTTGAATGTACGCTCAAATGAATTTGTTTATGAAGAATCTGTTTCCACGGGGGAAATTGTGCTCATGGTGGAGTCTCCCATCGACAAGCTTCGGAATTTCAAAGACATCTTGAATAACTGTAGTAAAGGCAGCAAGCATTTATCAGTTTACATTGGCGGCTCGATACATGACTTGCTTTGCATGCTTGAAGCAGATGTGGGCATTGTCATCAGATCGAGCTCAGCCCTACGGAGATTGGCTCGTCGGTTTGGCGTCTCTTTTGTTCCCTTGTTCCGTGCTTTGGTCAAGAAACAGAAGACATTCGTTGAAGGGGATCCGTCTCCTTGGAAGGGACTGTCTGGCATTCTTTATACGGTCTCTAGTTGGGCAGAAATACATGCCTTTATTTTGGGGCTATATAGTTGTCTTTGATGAGTTTTCTTTTCCTTTCTCATCCCTTTTTAGCTTAGAAGTTAGAATGAAGCCAGGCATTATCCATGAGATGAATATCTTGATGGTGGTAAATTTTATGAAGTGCCACCCGTCAGCTCTTTCTTCTTTTCTTCACTATGGACTGCCGTGCAGATGCAGAATGCCGGGATTCACACGTTATGGTCTGTTTCTTCATCCCATTTCAGCTCTGTTTTCTGCATGATCTTTTTAAATGAAGAGCTAATGTTTTATGAACGTTTTCTATTTTCCAGGCAGTGAGCAGTCAAAGAGGTGGGAGTTAAGATGTAAGAAGCTGTTTGTGTAAATAGATTTTGGTGCCAGCATTCATTAAAAAAAGAAAGGAGATTTTGATGTGAGTGAAATTCTTTTACTGGGGTCTTGGAGTTAGGAAGATGCATGCCTCTCTAGTTGCATATGATGCTCATCTGGTTTCATGTAAAGCTTTCGACTCTGCCAATTTTTTTTTTTTGTGTTCTATCGGCTTTCCATTGGATGAATGGCTGTAATCTGTGGGGTATCATTTCTTACTAGTTCTCTTCCTGTGAAAACCTGTGGTAATCTGAAGAAGGCTACTGTTGTTTGAAAAGCTTTTGATTTTTGTCGCCACTCCACGTTGTAGTGGAATCATTCCTTATGAATGCATGGTTAAATGATTGGGCGGTGTGGATTGACTCGTTCTTGGTCCTGAGTTGACTCATGACTTGCCTGAGCCAAAGTTGAATCGGCCAAACTTCCCTGAGTCAAGGACGAATCGGCCCAACTCTGCCCGAGTCCGAGTAAACTTGGACGAGATGAACGGTCTGGTTCACCAAACCATTGGGTCCGCACTTTTTTTTTTTTATGGGTTAGTTCACACACCCCATTGTTAGTACACCCACCCACCCCTGTTAGTCACATCACAATGTTAGCCACCCCCACTATAGGAATTGATACCATGACCTCAGCGTTGAAACGAGGCTATCTTCACTCAAGTCTGCCACTTGTGCTATGGACCTGGGTGTGGGTCCGCACTATTTTCGCCCCAATGATTCATGCCTTTATAATTCCTCTTTCTTGGGTCTGTGTGTGTGGTCCAAAACCTCTATTTTCGGTAATGGCGGTACAAGGCATTATAATGTTAGTTGATAGTGAATGTATATCAAATCTGGACCATCTAATTTTATGTCCCACTTGAATGGATTGTAGTCTAAAAGCCATGTCATTCAGATGATTTTTAACTGCTGGAATGGTATCTGTAACTTGGATGGTCGACAATGATGCACAATAAGTGTACCTCAATCAGTGCAAAGGACGGATCGATTGATCTCAACCGTTTAATTTTGATCATTGAATTTGGTCTACTGACCGTTTCATTTCTACCCATCTATTTGATTTCTGGGAATTCGGTGGTTAGAATCATTCACCTGATTACTGTGGATTTTTGGATGATGCTCCATCCAATGATGTGCGGTGGATGTGATAGCAAAAATAAGAAATTGGTGGAAATATAGATGAGGGATTCTCCAAAATGGAAGATCCTAATCCTTTGATTGTTGACGAACAAATGGACAGTCAAGAAAAGAAATGTAGTAAGGACTGTAGTTAGATGGTATACACACAACATAGTGGTTAACTTTTTACACAGGTGAGTAACTCGGTATTCTTATTCTACAAGGACCTGCCACGCCATCTGAAGCCTGAATCCGAAATCTGAATCGGAAGTTTTAAAACCTGTTTGGTGACTCTTCAAAAGAAATGCTGAATCCTGAAAAGTAGGTTTAGGCATGGAATATGGAACACTCAGTTTGTTAACTAAAGTCTGAAATCTATTAATTTGGCATATTTGCCTCTATTCACTGTTGGACATGTTTTACACCATGAAAGTTTTTTTTTTATTAAATTAAAATAAAATCATTAAGTTGACATCCTTTTAATTCAAATAAACTAGAAGAAACTAATTAAAAATAAAATTTAATTGTCTATAAAAATAGAGCAATAAAAAAAGAAAAAAACAAAGCTTACGTGGACCACCACAAGTAGTGAGACAATGGCACCCACCCTAGTAATGTTTTAATGGTGGGTAGTCAATGTGTGGTTCACTTGAGATTTGGATGTCTCTTTTTTGGGATGATGTCATAAAATGAATTAGAAAAATAGATGAACAGAGTGGATGAAACTCATGTATCATGGTGGGGCCCATAGAGCACTGTCTGATAGCCACTTTGCCACTGGGCAGTGCCAGTAGGCAATCCGCATCCAAATATAGGATCCACCAAAGCCGCGCCCCATGACAGAGGGAGGCGGACGGTCCTGTCAAGGGCTATGTGGGCCTCCTGTAATGTATATGTTTTATGCACACCATCCATCCATTTTCTTCATACCATTTTAGGGCATAAGGCAAAAAAACAAAAAAAGTCAGTTATAAGGCTTAGATGGGCCACACTATAGAAAACAGTGAGAATTGGGCACCCACCATACAAAGCTTCTTAGACTACAGTGTTTTGTCTCAGTGTCACTTTACGTAGAGGTTAGATGGCAAATAAGCCGCACAATGGTCCTTAGGAAGGTTTCAATGGTGGTAGTTCAATTCCACTGCTTCCTCTATTGTGGTTCACTTGTACTATGGATGTGCTTATTTTTTGGGCTCAAGCTCTGGAATGATTTGGAAAAGTTGACCGATGGTGGGTTCTATCACATAAATTTTGAAACGTGGCCAAAGAAGTTCCACGTGTTAAAAGGCTGGTTTGTTTGTTATGCAATATATTTGCAACTAACTTTAGGTAATTTTGAAAAAGAAAATTACATTTTTTTTCCAGAGATTTTTACGGAACGCAATTTTGTATTTTCCATTAACCCAGTCCTCTATCACCCAAAAAAATTAATAGAAATCAATGAGCGATTTCTAAGTTCAGCGTTAACCAACTACACTTAACGTAAGGAGCTTTCTTATTTCTGCCTTCTTTGATTATTTTCAGCATCAACCAAAAGTGTTACCGAGGGGAAGTTGATACTCTGGCCGATTGTGATAAATGATACACGGGCACTTAAAAATTACTTAGGAAATGCATGCATGGCATACAAGTAATACGCGTTTTATACATCCCGTACGAATAACATGTATGGGCTTTATCCAATTGCGAAGGACACGGATTGGGTGCTACCCCTTCTGTCTAAAGGGCCACCGTAATGTAATGGTTTTATCCACATCGTCCATTCATTTTTCCGTCATTTTAGGGTACAAGCCAAGAAAAATGAGGCAGCTACAAGGCTCAAGAGGACCACACAGTGAGGATTAAACACTTACCGTTGAAAACTTTTCAACGGCCACAGAAGTTTTGGACCAAGCTGATATTTGTGTTTTCCCTTCCTCCAAGTCTATGTGACCTTATGAACGGGTTGGATGGCAATTAACCATCATGGTGGTCACTAGGAAGGTTTCAAAGGTGGGTGCCATTATCACCGCTGCTTACTGTGGTGTGGTCCACTTGAGCAAAGTGACTACGTCATTTTGGGGGCATGTATCCGTTTATCCACTCCGTCTATCCATTTAATAAGATCATGCTAGGACTTGGGTCAAAAAAACAAGGAAGATCCAACGCTCAAGTGGGCCACACCAAACAGTGAGCAGAACTTGGTGACTGCCCACTGTTTGGTGTGGCCCACTTGAGAGTTGGATCTGCCTCTTTTTTAGAGTGATTCCTTAAAATAATCTTATAAAATGGATGGACGGAGTGGATAAACGGATACATCCCGGGGGCTGGACGCAATCTGCGTCCGTCCGTTCCTAGCTAGGATGGACAGAGGTAGTACCCGCGTCCAATTGTGAACTGGCTGGGTGGCCCACCTAATCAACCGCCCAGATCAACAAAACATGCGCAATGACCAAGGAAGGATCATAGACAAAGTCGCAGCTATAATAAAATAGCAACCATCAAGACGGTGGCCATCAAAATGGATGGTTGAGAATGAAACCTGACATATCAGGTTGTTAAGATCGTCGGATCTGTACCAATTTTGATCTTCTCTCCATCCATATTGGGGTCCAAGATTTGGACGGTCTGGATTGGCTTGAACATTTGCCACGTATCCACAAAGATAAAATGAAATAGATACATCGTAAATCGGAATCCAGCCGGGAAAAGATAGAAGGAAAACATGTCTCAGCCAACCATCCGAGTTGAGAGAGACAGAGAGAGAGACTTTGATATCTGCTTACTAGGCGCGGGTAAATGAGATCTGCCAGCCTCATGCAACTACTTGGAGCGGGTGAGTGTTCTTATTCGTTGATTCTTTCGATTTCCATGCATTGCAAGGTGATTGTGATTGCTCCAGCCTTTTGGATTTCCAGTTCATGATTCTCATTGATTTTCGAGTGTGAAACGTCAAATATTCATCTGGGTATTCTTCAAAATCTTACCTTTCCGAGGCATGTGAATCTGATAGTGGTTTTCCTTCATGGTTTTTTTTTGTTCTTTTTATTTTGATGAATCAAAATCTCACCTTTCCAAGGCATTTGCATCTGAGAGTGATCTTCCTTCATGGGTTCATTATTTTGATGAATTCCGAATTGCTTTTGTTGTGCAAAACATCAAATCTTCTTCTGGTATTCTTCAAAATCTTACCTTTCCAAGGCATTTGAATCTGACAGTGGTTTTCCTTCTTGGGTGTTTGATTTTGATGAATTCTGCATTGATTTTCTTGCGCATAACATCAAATATTCGTCTGGGTATTCTTCAAAACCTCACATTTCCATGGCATTTGAATCTGGCAGTGATTTTCCATCTTGGGTTTTTTATTTTGATGAATTCCGTATTAGATTGTATGTAGTGTAGAGCATTTCAATGAAATGCCCCTTTCAAAAAATGGGGTTAGCAAGGTGTTGCTTGAGCGCCTCTCACACACATGTTAAAATATGAGATGTACAATCTCATATTTAAATCTTGCAATTTATGCTTCCAACAGGCGCTGACACGAGTGTCAGCATTCTGACAGAAAATGCGTTCAAACTCATTTTTAGTGGCATACATACACGCCAATAGTGTTTTTTTTTTTTTTTTGAAAGATAACGGAATTGTACTAAACCCAAAAAACCAAAAACAGAAAACAAGAGAAACAGAGCCGATCGCTGAGCTAGCAAAACGAGCTACACACCAAGAAAAAGAAAATTACAGCCCTTTAACTGATCTGTATTGGAGGCCCACTCAATAATTAGAAACCTCGCCCTCTGCGATATAACCTCAGCCGTCTTGCTTTCACCACAAAAACATCTCCCGTTTCTTTCTTCCCACACTGACCACCAAAAAGCTAGAATGGATATTCTCCATAGAGCAGTCCTCTGTTTGCCTAATCTGACACCGTGCCAAGCCTTTAAAAGATCACCTGTCGACTTGGGAATAGTACTGCCGCAGAAACTTCAATAGTCTTTGTTTCCCATTTGTTTTCAAGTGTAGGATGTGAATTTTTTTTTTCCTGGAGTATTCATGAAATTCTCTCCTTTATAAGGGTTTGAAACTGGCAGAGATTTTCACCATATTTTTCTATAGAAATTAATGATCTTAGTGAGATTATATATGTTGAGTATTTTAATCGAAGATGTATGACAGAATGCTTGGCTGAGATTTCTACAATGCACTCAGTGTTCAGTTTCTACAAATGGGGTCATATAGTTCAGTAATCCAAACCGTTGATATGATTTGAACCACTTTTGGTTAGAGCTGGACACAAACCAAGCCAGCTCAAAAGCTCGGCTCGGATTGGTTTGAAAAACCTCAGCTTGGATTGGTTCGAATAGAAGTTCAAATTAAATCGTGCCTCGGAGTCAAGCTCGTTTGAAAAAACAAACCAAGCTCAAACCAGGGCAGAACTGGCTCAGCTCAGCTCGAAGCTTGGCTTGATTCAGCTCAGTTTGATTCGGCTTGTAGATTGTATGCACACTGTTTCCTGTGGTGTGACCAACTTGAGCTTTGGATATGATTCAATTTTGGGATCATGTCCTAAAATGATATGTAAAATCGGATGGCCGGCGTGGATAATACATATACATGACAACATGGATAATACATAATACATGTACGTGAATGCACACTGTTTCCTGTGGTTTGGTAAAGTTGAGCTTTGGATATGATTCAATTTTAGATCATGTCCTAAAATGAAATGTAAAAACGAATGGACGGTGTGGATAATACATATACATGATGGTGGGACCACAAAGTTTACTCAGTATGCTAAAGCGGGATTCGAATTGGCTGGTGACCTCAACAGCCGCCACATAGTTGGTGTCAAAGCTCTGTGGGCCCCACCATGATATATGTGTTTTATCCAGCCATCCATCAAAATTTTCAGCTCATTTTATGGTATGAGATAAAAAATAAATAAGATCCAAACCTCCGGTAGTCCACAACACAGGATCCATACTTGTTGGGGGACAGAAGTTTCGGATCAATACTGTTTTCCTGTATGAACTCGGCTCGGATATTTGGACCAAACCAAACCAAACCAAACTCAAGCTCATATAATCTGGACCAAACCAAGCTCAAACTGTAGGGATAGGCTTGAAGCTCCAACTCGTGTAAAGCTCGAACAGGGGGTGTCACATAAACAAGCCAAACCAAACTTGGTTTGGCTCGGCTTGTGTACAGCTCTACTTTTGGTAGGCCTTGCAACATAAGATTTCGCAGACTGGAACATCCTAACTCTTCAATTGGTGTCCTGAAAATCAACGCTTAGGAATATGGGGCCCCATGGTTCAGTGTTCAGTTTCTGCAAATGGGGCTGGTTCAGTAATCTAAACAGTTGATATGATTTGAACCACTTTGGGTGGCCCTTGCAAAATAAATCTCCCAAATTGGAACATCCTAACACTTCAATAGATGTCCAGAAAATCATTAGTTAACAAAGACATGCAGCATTTGTACACATTCTAGCAAAGAAGGTTAAAATTCAATGGCTAGTATATTCCAATATTGGGGATATTTTTGCGTTCATGGACCATCCAAGGTATGTCCTATCATATTGGTAGCTTGGGTTACTGAACCATGATTGTTTGTTTGTTTGTTTCTTTTTTTCCTTTTTTTTCTTTTTTCTTTTTCTTGTTCTTTTTAAAGGATGTGGAACCATGTGTTACATCTCTGTTCAAACTGAAAATCCAACAGTGTTGTAGGAATTCTCTGGCCCAACATTGCGTAATGCTTTTTAATCAAATACCCATTTAAATAAATGTATTATTAGAGGGTTGTTTATCACAGGTATTAGAAGTTTTCTTTCACAGTTTCTTTAAAAATGCATTTCTCAATTCCATGGTTTTGAAGCTGACAGATTTTTTAATGTATTTATCAGAATCTCACCTTCCATGGGATTGAAGCTGACAGAGACTTTCTTGATGTATATTTTTTTGATGAATTTAAAATGATTACATGTCATGTAGAACATTCGAGTAAAACACATATTCCAACGAATCTCTTGCAATGTCACCATGGAGGTTCATGTTTTTCTAATGACTGTTTTAGGAGAATGCTAATTTGTTGTATAGCCCCATGGTGGGATTGATCATTTGCTTGAGTTTCCGCGAAACTAGCTTACATTTTGTTCTTTTTAATTATTTTTCTGATAGTTTGGAATGATTTAGAAACCATCTGTGTAGACTTGATGACCTATGGTCCAACTGAAGTTATGGCCCTTGATAGAGTGCAATGGTGAAAAAGGATTCATGTAGCTGATGCCAATTAGTTGGGATGAGGCTTAGATCATCATAGGCTTTGTCTTTGTTGAATAATTACAAAATTTAATTAAGATTATGATTGTTCTGTTGACATTTTGTATGTTATACTTTTGCAGTGGCTCAAAATATGCGGATTCAGTTGCATTGTTGAACATTGACAGACTGACCATGGCTTCCACCTGCTTTAAATCAATAAAAACCAACTCTCTTTTCCTGTCCCCATCTGCCTTGTTCACCAAGAAAAATGGTAGATTTTTCTGTAACATGAAAAGCTCACAAACCCAAACAAAAACACACGATAAAAACCAACAAAAACAGATCAAACCGCATAATGAAAACACACAAACCCTAACCAAAACACTCCATGAATATGAAGCAATCATCGGTATAGAGACCCACGTCCAGCTCTCCACTATCACCAAGGCCTTTTGCAGCTGTCCATACCACTATGGTTCACAACCCAACACCAGCATCTGCCCCATTTGCATGGGATTACCTGGTGCCCTACCGGTTTTGAACTCCAAGGTCATTGAATTTGCTGTGAAATTGGGTCTTGCGCTGAACTGCAACTTGTCTCTGAAATCGAAGTTTGATAGGAAACAGTACTTCTATCCCGACCTCCCGAAGGGCTACCAGATATCACAGTTCGACATCCCTATAGCAACAGGAGGCTTCATCGATTTGGATCTTCCAGTCGAGTTTGGTGGCGGGCATAGGAGGTTTGGGATAACCAGGGTACATATGGAAGAAGATGCAGGAAAGTTGCTTCACTCAGGAAGTGAGAGTTACTCACAGGTAACCTTCTCCTTGTACTTTCTGCTCAAGGATGCGCCTTTTCTTTTTATTCTTTTATTATGGTAGCTTTACAATATGTGCTTATTTTGTTATTTGATGCTAGTATGCCTTCTGTTTTTCTTTTCGGGCTAGTTTTCTTATGTGTTGTTAGATTGGGCTCTCGATGAGGGATTTTTTTTTATTTTTTTATTTTTTGTGTAATTTCTCAAGGATTTTATTTATGAGGAATACGGATTTCTTAAGTATAAGTTCTGTTTAGTTACTATGATTTTTATATTGTATTTTTGTAAGGGATCTTTGTGTCCTCTCCACCATCTCATTACATCCTTTGTGAAGCAAACAAAATGGCTGGGGGGATGGGTATATTTTATCTAGACTGTTGCATTATTACAATCCACTTGCTTTGCTCTTCTTTTATGTACTCTGTACTCTTATTTTTGAAAGGTATGTTCTCAAAACTTTAGTTCCTCCTCTCAATAAAATAGTTCAGTATGCTCAGCAAGCTTGTCTGGCACTGCATGCTCTAGACCCTTATCGTTTGCAACCCCCTTGTGGGTAGCGCATAATAGTGGGGTTAACATGTAGAGTGCTCAATTCAAGATTCAAAGGAAGGTCGTAAAAGGGTAGGTGTTTGGAAACTGCCACCATCTAATTGGTGGAAACTGAATGTTAATGAGATTGGTGATGTCAAATTGACTTTCCTAGGTCCACTTGGTGCGGGTGACTTAATCAGGGCTGAGCTTGAAGCCGTTTCAATGGGTGTCAAACAAATGTGGGAGTCTTTTTGGGTCATTTGTTGGTGGAGGGCAATTCAAAATTTGTCATTTCTTGGGGTTCTGTGGCCAGTAAAGCACCTCGGAAAGAGTTTTTTTAGTTGTCAATGAGATTGTGGTGAAGGCTTCAGATGGCCCACTTTCTTTTGTTTAGTGTCTAGAGAAGCTAACTCAGTCGCAAGTTCTGTTGTGAAATCGGCACTTGTGTTCCCCTTGTAATTGACAATTCCCGTCATTGCTTAGTGGGTATTTGACCATGTTTTATCTTTTAATAAAGCTCCAATATTCTTTAAAAAAAGGTGGTGCATGACCATGTTGGCATTAGTGATGTTCGGTCAACATGGATTTATGGGCTATTCTGTGCAGCCAACCATTTGGGATGCTCCATCTCTGCATGTGCCTTATTTATGCCTAGTGGCATTTCTTGGTAACTGCCCCTCCATGACCTTGCATCACTTGCTTTTCATTTGGAGTGTGCATGCAGTTGTGTGGCTGGGAGCCATCAACAGGGTTGTGTTGGTCAATGAGATCATTGTCAACGCAAGCTTTGCCATGTCCAGTTTCCAAGAGCTTGGTAAAAGAGGCATGTTGATGTCTGCTGGGCAGTGAATCGTAGAACTTTTGCCAATCTACTTCTAAAAGGCAACCCTGAATTGCTGAGACAAGGCTATGATGGTGGTGGTGTTGATTTTTTTGTCAGTGTTCTTCCACTTCTTAAGATGGGTTGTTGGATTGGTTGTTTCTGCTTAGGAACTGGTATTGGTGTTTCATGGGGTTCTTGATTTCTGTAGGTTTCATATGCAGGTGGACTTGAATAGAGCAGGTGTGCCTTTGCTTGAGATCGTTTCTGAGCCTGAAATGAGAAGTGGTCTTGAGGCAGCGGAGTATGCAGCTGAGATACAGAGGTTGGTTCGATATTTGGCAGTGAGTAATGGCAATATGCAGGAAGGTTCCCTTCGTTGTGATGTAAATGTTTCGGTCCGACCGGTTGGGCAGTCGAAGTTTGGGACAAAGGTAACTTAAAATTTTTATTACTTAATTGTTTTGTTCTCTTTACAGATCAAGCAACTAACTAAACAAAAGGCATTCTTCTATTTAAAATATAACAACATAGAATTTTAGTCTCTTGTAGAATGGAATTTGAATGCTTTTTTGAATAGCTAAAAACACACAAGCAGAAGACGAAGCACTTAATGAAATATAGATCCCACGTGTTAAATTCTTAAACATGGGACCATCTTTAGGGCTTGTTTGGATTGTGGGAAAAGCAGTGTTATAATTATCCAATGATGGATTCTCATGGCTTACATTACCACTATTGAAACATGGATTCCCATGGATTCCAAGGTGGTGTTGTTTGGATAGCAAGTGGAAATCTCATATTCCTCTTACACTGGTCACCTTGTATCTTTTGCATGAGAATCTGACTGTGGAAACATTTCTAATCTCACTATATCTTTTGCTGTGTAAAGTGTAAGCAACATGCAAACAATGAAAACTCTTGAGTTCCCTTTTCCTTTCTTTCTTTTCCCACAATCCAAACAGGCCCTTAATGAATAGAGTAGGGACCTTGGCATCTTTACTTGGATAGAAGTTAGGAATTTTTAGGAGGTATCATTCTTATTGTAAATAATATAAACAATGTGGGGTGTGAACATTTCAGACATAAACACATGCATAAGGTTAAATTGGCAAGATGGGTTTACTCCATACACATTTTTACTCTAATCTAATGAGTGGCTGCCTGTAAACGACATGGTGTCTCAAATGTTTCTCTTTCATGTTGGCAGGTTGAGATAAAGAATATGAATTCGTTTTCCGCAATGCATAGAGCGATTGATTTCGAGATCTCAAGGCAGGTTCTTCTCCACAGTCAAGGTGAAGGTGATCAAATTATTCAAGAAACCCGACTTTGGGATGATGGTTCTCAGGTTCATACTCCATGTATTTTGTTAAGTGTATAAATTTATTTTGGAGAGATTCATGGTCATTACTTCTTGCTACACAAGCACCTCCTGTTAATGTCACGCCTGCTGATGCTTTCTTCCTTTAATTTGGTGTGCTGCTTAGAAAACGTTTACAATGAGGAAAAAGGAAGGGCTTGCTGATTATCGATATTTTCCAGAGCCAGACCTTCCAGAAGTTGTCCTTTCAAATGAATATGTCAAGGGTATACATTCTTCTTTACCAGAGCTTCCAGAGATGAAGCGCAGACGATACGAGAAAATGGGGCTTAGCATGCAGGATGTTCTCTTTATTGCCAATGACATGAATGTAATTGTTCATAGATTGCATGGGTGATCACTTTTCTATAAGATATCTCTACGACTTTATAAGGTCTTGATGCATCACGACGTGTATAATTTCTCATGAGACCAGACCATAGAAATGGACCATGGTTTAGTTGTCCAGATCACTGATCTGATGGACAAACACAAATGGGTTGCTCCAAAATCTCATAGATTGGACCATCCTAATCCTTTGATCAGCTTCCAATGAATAGGTGGTGAAAAAAAAAAGCAGTGGTCAATAAAAAGAAAGACCAAAGATTGGAAAGAGAGGAAGGTTTGTATCTGGAGATCATTGGGGCATTCCCGGTCAATGGCACAGACTTCTTATCAATGGTGTGGATTGTCAAACCATGGGCTGCTAGTACAGACTGGGTGCATTGGGAGAATGCATGTCTTGATGCACTAGGACTACAATTTCTCGCATCTTTAAGTCTATTTTGATGTTATATCATATGTTCGGAACTTCCGCTGCAGGTTGCAGATTTCTTTGATGCTGCTGTTGAAAATGGTGCTGATGTGAAGCTAGCTGCTAATTGGATTATGGGCGATATTGCTGCGTATTTAAAAAATGAAAAACTATCAATAAACGAGATAAAACTAACACCTCAAGAGCTAGCCAAGCTTATAGCTTCTATAAAAGGTGGAACTATTAGTGGAAAGATTGGGAAAGAGGTGAATCTTCTGAGTGGTTGCTTTTTTACATTGCCCATTTAGTTTAACCAATATTAATTTCTTTTCCATATTGGCTCATTAGTATGAGTTTTGTTTAGCTTGGCACCTGTAAGCCAGGCACCTTTACAGAAGGCTACAGGTGCTGTCCATCCAAGCAATATCAGGTGGGCCCCACCATGTAGATGACTTTGCCCCAGAATTGACCTGGTCCACTCATTAGGCTGGGAACATGTTATGTCGAATGTGGAACGTTGGTATTTGTAAATGTCCATTGTTTCATGCCTGTGTGGCCACCCAATGTGTAGCTTGGATGTCCCATAGATGATGCACATCTGGCCACCGGTAGCATTCTGTGTGGAGAAATTTTAGTGGGCTTAACAAAGCTCCAGTATTATTGAAAGACTTGTTGCCGAAAATTTTGTTCTATATCATCTCCATTTAAAATTGTCTTATCAGCACTAAAGATTTTTCTCTATAATTTGTTGATGTTCATTGTCAACAATTACTGGGTATATTCTGTCTTGATTCTTTTCTAGTGAAAGCATTTTCTTTTCTAACAACATTCTATCATGCTACATTTTCGCTGTTCATCACATGGTTTAATACATTGACAAGAATGGGTACTTATTGCCTCCTACGTGCCGGTTTTGGTTCTAGGAGATCTACTGGTTGACTTGGCTGTGTCACCCCCTAATACTCGCCTAGGTGATGATTGTCTGGGGCCCACTGTGATCTGTCTGAATTCCATCCTGACCATTGGGTATGCCCCCTCATGTTTGGTCCTGAGCCCAAAAAATCAGGGCAAACTGGGATTCAGGTGGGCGACAACAGAGGGAACAATGAGAGAGGAGACCCATCATAGAAAAATATCAGATTGTATGGGCCTGCAGTGGTGTGTACATGTTATCCAACCTGTTCATAAGGTTCGCCCCACCAGGATGCAGGGACGCCCATGAAATCAGGCTTATCTAAGCCACAACACTTGATTCGAGGTTTTGGGCACACTTTGACATTGTTTCCTATGGCGTGGCCTGCCCCAGTTGCAGATCATCTTGATTTTTGGCGCGTCTTAACTTCATGATTAGCACACTTGATGCACAATTTGGATGCCACACACACACATCATGGTAGAACCACAAATTTTTGGGTTTGATGCCCTGTACAGATCACAATATGTTGTCACTGTATGTTTTTAACTTTATTGAATCATTTGAATGAAACATGAAAATTTAGACCTTTTTTTCAAAAAAAAAAAAAAAAATGGTTGAAGCTCATGGAAAGGGATAGATGAGTAATCCACACCATCAGCCTGATCTTTCACACTGTGGATGGACCATTACCAAAATCATCTCAGATTTGACTAATTTGAGTCCCAAGTCTGTTGCTTTGGAGGATTTAGGCAGATTAATACATTGTTTCCTATGATATGGCGTGCCTGAGTTTTGGATCAGTCTGATTTTTTATGCATCTTATCTTCGAGATTTGTGACACTTGATGCATGGCCTGGACGCCACACACACACATCAAAGTGGGCCCACAAAATTTTGGTTTGGATGCCACATGCATCACACTGTCTTGTCCACTGCATTAAATCATTCTAATGAAACATGCAATCCTAGACCCTATTTTTTATCAGATGGAATGGCTCATGGGAAAGGATAGAGCAATCACTGTTGTTCTGTCTGTCACACTCAATGTAACATTTTCAAAAATCTTTTCAGATTAGGAATCCTGTATCTGTTCGGTTCTCTTATTAACCATCTCTATTGGCCACAAATCAAAAGTTTATGATTGTCCTACAGATGAGATTTTTGTGGAATAAGCAATCCACAGTGGGATACAACAGAAAAAAATGTTCTAGATCACCCAGGAATGGGCCCCTCTTGTCAGAATGGAAAGTGCAGAGTGCATCAGTTTGTATCGGCTGGTACAGCTGGTATGTCAGTTTTGGCGGTGGCTGATATGGTAACACTGAAACTGATTTTTAACCATTGGTTGATGGCTATGTTTATAAGAGTATTACAGTGTTCCATAATGTTCAAAAAAATTCTTTCAACTCAGAGATCACCAAGAGGACTGGGAGAGAGAACTTGGCTTGGTCAATTTGGTGTTTGGCCCAGTGGACTGAATTCATTGGATATCATTGAAAACATGAAATTCTAAGAAACCTGAAATCTAGGATAATTCTTTGGGATCTATGCGAATGATAGTTTATTTCAGGGATTAGATCGATTGATTATTGGTTAGCTGATTTTACAAAAAAGAAAGGAAAAAAAAAAACCAAGTCAATGGCCTGTTTGAATTGATTAAACATCAACCTTTTACAAATTTCTGTAAAACCCACTGCTTTTACAAAACTGTAGGTGAGTCTTGGAAAGTGATTTGCTTGGTTGAGTTCCAAGTTTGAGTACCGAACTTCTGAAGACTGATCTTCCATTGCATTGTGTGAAAGTGGACTGAAATCTTTCTAACAGTAAATTGAAATTTTAGGGAGGTTTTATTACATAGGATGCATCTCAGACTTTCTGGTCGTTTCTAAACCATCTTCTCTTGACATTTATAGATACTTTTTGAGCTAATAGCGAAGGGAGGAACTGTCAAGGCAATCATAGAAGAAAAGGATTTGGTTCAGGTAAGTCATTCTATGTTCTTGAAAAGGCCTTTTTATCATACATTTGGCTGAATATCAACATTTTTTTAATGATATACCAATGCATATAAAACTGAGATCATTAAAGATGATCAGAATTACATTGCCAGTATTTAGACCTTAATTGTCAATTCCGTTTTCTTTTGATTCATCTTTTTTTTTTTTTGTTTTTGTTTATCCCTACTATGATAGAATGATTTGATGCCTTGGGCTTTCCATATTGGAAAAGATGCTCATAAAACTGGAGAAAATGGGAAAAATCCTCTCTTTCTGAAAAGAAAGGTTTTTTTTCTTTTTCTTTTTCACACCTTTCTAAAAGACTCGGTGACTCGAACTAACTTGGTCGATCTCAAGTCAAGTCAGGACATGCCCAAATCAGGGGTGAATGAATCAGCCCAACTCTTCCACATCAGGGGTGAATCATTTAGGTGACTCATGGCGTCGAATTGGATCGGATTCGATCGAGTCTGAATCAATTCTGGTGATAGGAGGAAATTGACAACTAATGTATAGAAATGATTGTTAATCAGTCACTCCAATGTTTACAACATTAAGTTTGAATATTTCACTGATTTCTTTTTTCCTTATTAATGGATATGTAAATCTTCAAACTAGATATGCACTAACATTTTAATGCTCATAACACTTCTGTGAAAACTATCTGCTTCCCTTAATGCACTTCTAAAAGATGAAAATTGTCTGACAAAAGATCAAGATGGCTCTATGGCTCCCCTGAAAATATGGAATTCTTGTGTGTGTGTGTGTGTGTGTGTGTGTACACGCGTGCGTGTGACCTGAAAATATAGAATTCTCTTCCATGTGGTAACTCAATTTCTCTATCACATTAGAGGGTGTACTCTAGAGCCAGCTTGGAAGCACATTAGTGATAGCATTGTACAAACTAGAGGACCCAATTCATATTAAGTGATTGAAACGGCATGATTTAAATCTTTCACGTGCAACCATGATCAGATTGTAGTTTGGTATCATCTAAAAGGCCATCCCCTCGCCAGAACATTTCCAACATTAATCACCGATTATATTTCTCTCATTTTGCATTTCGTATTTATAAAATAATTGGGAAAGGAGGACAAGGGCTCTCTCTATATATTCTTGGAACATGAATACATTTTTTGGTTTTTCAAGACCGTTGTACTTCTAAGCTGAAACAACAAGGTGGATTCTCATTTCCTTGGTAACAGATAGTGGACCCCTCCCTGATCGAAAAGATGGTAGAGAAAGTTCTTGCAGAGAATCCAAAGCAGCTTCAACAATATCGCGGAGGCAAAACTAAATTACAAGGTTTCTTCGCTGGCCAGGTATGCAAAGTTCAGAATACTAGGGGCATGTTTGGATGTGGACTATCTAATTGAATTGCAATTAACAGTCTAACAGAGTGGAAATGAAGAAACTGCATTTCCTCCCTCTGCATTCATGTTGAGAGCCTGTGCTCCAAATTGCAATCACGTAACTCCAATTTGACTCCTTCTGGATTATGAATAATCAGGAACATTAGTTGTTGTCATGTTCTCTTGATTTAACTGAATGTTCACAGTTCAATTCAATTGTTTATCCAAACACAGCCATGAGTCGCTAACTATTCTGTGGACGGGTTATTCCATTGATTACACATGTTTGTGGTCTCAAGGTTGTGACAGTATGAAATTTCAGGTAATGAAGGAATCGAAAGGTAAGGCGAATCCGGCGCTTCTCAACAAGATCCTTTTAGAGAAACTGAGTGCAAAAAGCTGACCACCTTGGAAGGTGGGCAAGGCAAATCAAATAGCATCTGTGTTTCCAAACCATGATTTCCTTTTTTCTAAATGGGTTTCTCTCTTTCAGGTTTTAGTAGCTCCACACATCCATCTTATGTTATCCTGATAAATGGGCCATATTCGATTCTCCTTCACTAGTCATTGGTGCTGTGCCCAGAATGTGGAATTAGCACAGGCATCTTTGCACTCAAGGTACCGTTTGGCCATCAAATATACGAAGATTAGAAATTCCAAAATTCGTGGCTTGGAACAGTCAATTTTCTATTTCAATGCCAAGAAGGCGCCACCCCATTAACGAGACTTCTGGGGTTTTAAAAAAATGTTATATTTATGTTTATTTTTTATCGACATTTATTCAAAGCGCTATACACATCAGATTCAGATTCAGATTCAGATTCCCTGCTATTTAATTCTGTTGATCTTTCACTGTTCGCATACGTAAGCAGCCACAAAATTCATCAGGCTGGTTGCTTGCAAGTCAGTGTCTTGCTGTGATCTAAGTGGGTTTTGACAATGAGGCCAGGGATCACGATGTGGCGGGCCGAAGACCGGCATGAATCATGTGCAGCACTTTGGTAATGTAGTTCTCCAGGTAGAACTCCACTAGGACTTTGTGAATGGTGGTGGACATTTGTATTTTCTTTCTAGCCCAGCATTTTTTCTTTTTTAATTGGAGTCATGTGCCACTTTTTTGCATCATGTATGCACATGCATGCATACATACATTCCTATGGTTTTATGAATGCATGCTCGAAATCCGGAAAATCACTGTGTATTGCTAGGAACAATGGGGAGTTGTTTGATACTGTGGCAAGGTATGATGCTTGATCCTCGGAGAGAGATTGTACACATGGCATACATCAACTCAAAAGTAAACCGTATAAACTGTGGAACCTACTGTCACCTAGTTAAAATCCCAAAATCAGATTGGTTGAGCAATTTTAGGCTCTGATTCATGGACACTTGATCGTTCAAGTTGGACTATTGGATTTTTTTTTTTTTTTTTTCATTTTTAACCGTCCAATACATGCACATCAATCAATAGTCGTATAATCACATAATTGCAATTTTTGCTTCATGATACATCTAATCTAATGTGGGGTCCATAATTTACATAGTTTAATTTTAATTCTAAGCAAATTCTAACCAATTTCACAATGCCTGAGCATCATCCATCAGTCTGCCGGAGTATAAAAGTTTTTTTTTTTTTCTCTCAAATATGAAATATAGTCGATTGCTGTTTCTATTGGGAGTGGCATTTCTTGGACTGTGTGGTCCATTAGCTTGGTACATTGGGGACATTTCAGGTGATCTGAACCGTCCATCTGGTCAGCCACCATTGTTGGGACAACAGTGCGAGAAAAAAAAAAAAAAATCAATGAGAGATCTTGATGGTCTGATCAGTTCCCTACAAATGGATGGGAGGAAAATGGGAAGTTGCAAGGAAAAACTTGAGCAACGGTCCACATTCAATGCTCAAATCAATGGCTAGGTTTTTTTTTTGGCACACATGATTTTGGACCAGGTATATCACCCATGGGGCTCACCTGATGAGCGGCTTGGATCTGTTCACGTGGATGGAGTCACATGTTCGGCCGTGCCCTGGTTGCATTAGATTGTTATGGATGGGAGCTAGACCGGTGTGAGTTGGCTACACCTTGTAAAATGGTGTAGACCTGTCAACAAAGTACATGGGATATATGGCTCCAATCTCAACCGTCCAAATTTTGGTGCTTCATTAAGGGTCGGGAATAGCCTAAAAAAATAACATTGATCTGAATATAAACATCTAATTTCACAAATTGAATTATGACCGTTGACTGATTTCTTCTTAAATCTCACGTTTGAGGGACACCAACTGGACGGTAGGATTCGGCATAAGCTTTTTTGGGGCCAGTCTGAATCGTCTACATTATTGTGGGAGCGGATTAGGTGAGATCCCTGAGCCACGGAGGTGGGTGGGAGCCGTGACTGTGGGGCCCGCTGTGATGTATGTGACCAAATTCACGCCATCCATCCGTATTGAAAGCTCATTTTAGGCATGACCCAAAAAAAAAAATGAAGCAATTTTAAATCCCAGATAGACAATAGAACAGGAAAACGTTGTGATTGACCATTAAAAACTTCATGTGAGCCACAAAAGCGTTGGATCAAAATGATATTTGTGTAGTCTCTTCATCTAGGTGTTTGTGACTTTATCAAATGTTGGATGACAAATAAACATTCCTGTGGTGGGGCTTCAATCATGGATGTTTCCTGTGGTGTGGTCCACCTAAGATTTGAGTCAGCTTCATTGTTGGGATCATGCCCTGAATGTTTGGACGGTGTGGATTTAACGCACATACATCACTGTCAGCCCCACAGTCAGGGTCCCACACACCTCGACCTTGGTGGATCTGGGTTCTTACCTAATCCACTCCCCATTATTGTACGGGGGAGGCGCGGCTTCGGTGGATCCGGGGATCCACCGAGGTGGGTCAGATCTCTTACTGTGGGGCCCACTTTGATGTATTTGTATTATATCCATGCCGTCCATATATTTTGAAAACTAATTTTAGGGCATGATTCCAAAAATGAAGCAGATCCAAGTCTAAGGTTAATTATAATACAGGAAACAGTGGTAATCTACTATTAAAAACTTTTCGTGGGCCACAAAAGCTTTGGATCTTGCTGATATTGGTGTGGTCTCCTCATCCAGATCTTTGTAACCTAATCAACAGGTTGGATAGCAAATAAACATTCCTGTGGCCCCCATGAAGTTTTAATGGTGAGGATTCAATCACTGCTTTTTCCTGTGGTATGGTTCACCTAAGATTTGGATCTGCTTTATTTTTGTATCATGACCTAAAATGAGCTTTCGAAATGGATGAACGGCGTGGATGTAAGGCACATACACCATGGTGAGCCCCACACTTAGGGATCCACCCAAACCGCGCCCGTACGCGGGTGCAAGTCTACGGAATTGAGTCACCACCATTTAAGACGGAATGAAAACCGCACACGACAATTTCAAACTGGTGGCTCCTGTATTTCATGTGTTTAAACAGTAGCGAATCAAAAGTCAAACCAACCTTGCATAGGTCCGAGGAACAAACGGAAGCGGATTACGTACTGAGTAACTCAGTACGCTTAGTGTACTGAGTAAATTCTATGAGGCCCACCGTGATGTATGTGTATTATCCAAACCGTCCATCCATTTTTAGATAACATTTTCGGCCATGAACCTAAAATTGAAGCATATCCAAAGCTTAAATGGACTACACAGAAAACATTGTGAATCGAACTTCACCATTGAAAACTTATTGGGGTCCACATAATATTTGGAAGAAACTATATTTGTTTTCTTTTTTTTTTTCTATTCATCCATATATTTTTGACCTTATGAACAGGTTGGATGACAAATAAACATCACTGTAGACCCTAGGAAGGTTTCAACGGTGGACGTCATTATCCCCACTATTTCTTACAGTGTGATCTACCTGAGCCTTGTATGTTCTTAAATTTTGGAAATATTCTCTAAAATTATCTGAAAAAACGTATGGACCGCGTGGATAAGACAGATACCTCCAAGGTAGGCCCCACTGAGTTTACTCAGTACGCTTAATTGTACCGAGTTACTCATTACGCAATCGGCTTCCGGAACAAATTTGAAGGTATTTTGCGATGTTCGAGAAGAACAACTGTACATTACTATGCGGGTTTTCAGTTTTTGCACAAGTGGGCCCAAAGGAATATGATCTAAACAGTTAAATTGTGGGCCCTACTGTGGGTGGCCCATGAACCACAAATACCTTGGATTGGAAGACGCCTGATCCTTAAATAAGTGGTCCACAAGTAGGCAGTTGAGAGAGAATGCAGCAACAGCTCATATTCAGCAAAGAAATGGCCAAACATTAGAAAGCTGAGACTTCTAGTCCATAGGCTACCCACGGTGAGATCCATCAGATTGATGGTCCAGATCACTGAAAAATTTCTTGCACAAACTGGAAATCGAATCAGTGTTGAGAAACTCTTTGGCCCGAGCATTGTATAATTCCTCAAAACAAAATTTACAATTCGAAATTCGAAGCGCTCTCTTTTAATAGAGAATTAAACGATCCAAACCGTCAATATGATGGGATCCACTGTGAATTGGGGTTTCCCTTAATATCCTCCTCCGTGAAAGGATCCTGACCCTTGGAAAGGTGGCCTGCATATAGATATTTGAAAAGACAAGATAACAACAGTCCACACACAATGGGGAAAAATGTCTAAATTGGATGGCTATAATCTCCAAATTTGGTGGGCCTTTGGTGATTCTTCCACACACATCATGGCCCAACAAATCGACAGTCTAGATCACCATCTGTGTGGCCCACTTCCACAAACTCAAGGGTCAAGGCTATTGTGCACATCCTCTTTCAAGCTAACATGCGCTTTGGCTTGTGTGCTTAGACTGGTCATTAACCTAATCCACCATGATTAAGGTGTTTTTATATAAGTGTGTCATTAGTTGTTGGTGAGTCACAAGAACATTTTAAAAACAAAAGGGACTTGTATGATACTCTGACTGTGTATGACACTTGATACACATGCACTAAAAAATGGTATACATCGTATATATTAACTCAAATTGAATGTGGACTGTCCAAAATCAGATAATTTGAACAATCCTAGACGCTGATTCATGGACATTTATTTGTTGAGATAAGACCATGTTAATGTTTTTCATTTCTAACCATCCAATAAAGGTCCACCAATCTGATGGCTAGATAATCAAATCACAGTAAGTTTTGGTTCATGATACATTTAAAACTGGTAGATAGAGTTTTGATGGATTGATTTGAATTACTTGCACGATAGGATTTATGATTTTTTAAGTAATTTCTAAGGCGTATCATCCATCACACGCTGCATGCCGTCCGACCTACTGGCCACCTGTTCGAGGTACGGACTCACGTGGGTGTGGCCCACTCATCGCCGCCGACGACTGTGAGATGATATGATGCATTTGTATTGAGTACTACACCGGCCGTCCCGAGCTCGGCACTGGCAGGGGCTCTGAGTGGCCACCGTGATGTAAATGTTTTATCCAAACCGTCCATCCATTTTTTCATATCATTTTAGTGGATATTACTAAAAACAAGGTAGATAGAGGATTAAGTGGACCACACAGTGTGGATTAAATTATTACCGTTGAAAACTTCTTGGGGGCCAAAGAAGTTTTGGATCGAGCTGATATTTGTATTTTCCCTCATCCAGGTCTTTGTGACCTTATGAATAGGTTGGATGGCAAATAAACATCACAGTGGGCCCAAAGAATGTTTCAACGGTGGCCGTCATTCTTAACGCTGCTTCCTGTGGTGTGGTCCACTTGAGGGTTGTATGTGTCTCATATTTTGGTTTCATATCCTAAAATGATATGGAAAAATGGATGGACGGTGTGGATAAAATCGATACATCACGGTCGCCACTCAGAGCACCTGCCCGTGCTGAGTTCCGAACGGACGGGGTAGTACCCAATCCGCGTCCGTCTTTTAGTGCATATGTCATATCAAAAGATACGTTATCCATCTTGAGAGATGTTATGGTGCTCTTAGTAGGCACCATAACTTATGGTGCTCCTAGTTGCATTGACTCACTTGGAAAGTTCAATTGATAGATCTCAACCGTCTATTGATTTCAAAACACATTTCATGGATTATATTGGAAAAAATAATACTAATCATATTATTCTAACCATCTTGGTTAGGAACTTTTGTCTCTAGAGATCCTTTTACCGATCCTAACCATCCCTTATGTAATGTTTGCATAGATCCCATTAAATGTACATTGGAGATAAAGGGGACAATCCGGATCAATGGATTGGATCGTTTAAATGTCCTAATCCAACCATGAGCACTATACCTTAATATTGCTCTAGGATCACGGGAGCATCTCTCATCCGGCAAATCATCGTGCTTCCCGACGGGATATTGATTTAAAAGGCACTTGATTTAAGAAAGACATCATTATAAAAAAGGCTTGTGTTGGGATCTTTTTTATTAGACCTATAGACACTATTTTCATTTTCTCTTAACTTAATGCCAATCAATAGTTACTTTTTGTGGAAGTTGAGAAGACTTTTTGAGAATGGGTTGTAGGCCCGCTATATTGACAATTGAAACCACCCCTCAGCCAATTTGATCCGTTCACTTTAATTAAACAGTTGTGAACCCACAATAAATACATTAAAAAAAAAATAGAGCTTTTCATAGCCTACACCTGCATCAATGCTATAAATTAATTCCAAATTATTTCCTCCAATGTGGTCCATTTGTAATGAATTTTTCCTTCGAACTTGAATAAATGACATAAAATTAAAACCTTATTCATATGGACAACTTGGATCTGCTCCTAAATTATCCAATAGGCCTCACATAAGATATATGATAAGTTCAATAGATGAGTCCCTTGCACAAGAAAGGTTTGTTGGCTGTTAGGATTGTTGTCACCTCCATGAGACCCAGTATGACATCATTTCCTCCATTCTAATGAGTTTTTTAGTGTTTTTTTTAAAGATTTTCGGCCATAATCTTCGATATAGAAGTTACGACAGCCAAATGTAATTTAAGCTAGGATAATAGTAACTTTTTTTTTTTTTGTAGGTATTAATAATGTGGGTTTGTGAAAATGAGGGGAGGTGTTGGTTTCCTTTATAAATATTTTTATTTTTATTTTTTGTTGGTATAAAAGGTGTGAGTTTGTACAAGGGGTTGGATTTTGTAATGAAAGAATGTTGTAATGGATGAATTTTCAAATAAAAGAATATTGTAATGGATGAATGTGATGAATGCTAAAATGAATGAATGTTGCAACGGATGAATGTTGTAGTGGAAGAATGTTGAAATGGATGAACGGTCATAACTGTCATAACTCCATGTGAGTTGCAGATCCTACGAAAATAGGCTCACTTTTGGGCAATCAAATAATGTCCAAATGAAGTGATTCTAAATCCATTTGAAAGTTCATTAAATTACATTTTCAACATGTATGTACAAGATCACCTAAATCAGACATGTAACGAGGGAGTTATGACTGTTTTCATCGGATCTACAAATGACAGTGAGTATCAACAAAGGATAATGGATTTAAGCTCACCTTTTGGCAATCAAATGGTGTCCAAATTAGGTGATTCCAAAGCCATCTGGAAGTTCATCAAATTACCTTTCCAACAAGTATAAAATCACTCAAATCGGATATATAACGAGGGGAAAGCTAGGTAGAGGGGCATTTTCATTCAGAAAAAGCCAAACAGTGCCCAAAAGACTATAAAAAAAGGCATCTGACATAAAGGCTAATGTCATAATGACATAAAAATTCAAGGGCTCTTTCAACTAATATCCAACTTCCTTCATCAGATTAGGTGTGGCCTTGAATGTGGGGTCTACATTGATGTATTTGTAGTATATCTGTGCTGTCCAAATGAAGTGATTCCAAATCTATTTGAAAGTTCACCAATGTAGGATCCCTACAATGATGTCCAAATGAAGTGATTCTAAATCCATTTGAAAATTCATCAAATTACTTTTCCAACATGGACAAGATCACCTAAATTAGATATGTTCCTAGGGAGTTATGATCATTTTTGCCGGATCTACAAATAATAGTATTAACGAACGACAGTGGCTTTGGGCTCACTTTTGGGCAATCAAATTGTGTCTAAATGATGTGATTCCAAAGCTGTCTGGAAGTTCTTCAAATTACATTTCCAACAAGTATAAGATTACTCAAATCGAACATTTAATGAGGGGACAAATGGGTAAAGGGGCATTTTCATTCGGATAAAGTCAAATAGTGCCCAAAAGCCTAACAAAAAAAACTGTTAACAGAAGGGCTAATTCATAGTGATGTAAAATATAAAGGGCCCTTTCAACTAATATCCAACTTCCCTCGCCAACACGGTGCGGCCTGACCATGGGTTCCACATTGATGTATTTGTAGTATATCTACGCTGTCCATCTGGTTTTTCGTATCATTTTAGGGCTTGAACCCAAAAATGAAGTAGATACAAATCTCGTGTGGACAACACTAGAGGAAACGTGGTGATAGAATGCCACCATTAAAAAATTCCTATAGCCCACCCTAATGTATATTTGCCATCCAACCCGTGGATAAGGTCACACGACCTGGATGAAGGTTAAAAAAAATCAACTTTATCTAAAACTTTTGTGGCCGACACCATTGTTTCCTGTAGTGTGGTCCACCTGAGATTTGGATCTGCTTCATTATTTGTCTCCGGCCATAAAATGATCTAAAAAACGGATGGACGGCGTGGATATACTACACATGCATCAAGGTGGGCCCCATGTTCAGGGATGCACCTAATCCGCTTCCTCAGCTGTTAAAATCCGATATGAAATTGGTGATAGGTGGGTCCCACTCATCACGATTTTCTGATCTTTGATCAGATAGTGTGATGAATACAACTCGTGTACACAGTATGTAATCCGTGTATATGGTGATTGTTGTTTTTGACATGATCGTTTTCAGGTGGTCCATTCCTGTGATGAAGACATTGATGATGACTCATCACTTTATTAGTCAAAGTTCTCGAATAGAAAAGTGAGGGATGATAAGTCCGTCCTTTCTTGTCTGTTCATCATCCTTATCCTAGTTGTGGGGGCCAAAACAGGGCCGATTCATCTGCACCGTTTGTCCAATGAACTTATTCTACAACTCAACCATGTGAGGCCCACCGGCCCACCATGATGATCAGAGTTCCAAAAATAAGGCATATGGGCTTCTCCATATAAAACAATCTGTATCCACTAAAAAACTTCAAAATTCAAGAGGTGGCCCACATGATGGTTGGACTCGTCTGATTTTTAAGTTGTCCTATTTTTAGAGTTGGAAGACCCTTCTGGACGGATTGGATGCAATACATAAGGTGGGCCTCATCACAATGGTTGCGATGTTTGTAGAATAGTTTATTCTACAAATGTTTTGAGGATATTGGGGCGGCCTTAGGCTAGATAATGGCAAATGCACATGACAGACGATCCAGTCCTCTCGGAGCTGTACCGGGACACTTGGATAGTTTATTTAAACAATCTGGGCTGTCCATTAGCTTCTGCACGCATTTTACCAACTAGATTTAAAAATCACACAGGACAGACGGTTCTAACCATCCAATCAATAATAGCCTATAAAATAGACGATAAAGATTGAATACTTAAACATGGCCTAACCAACAATTTGAGCCATCTATTTTTGGGACCACCATGGCTTGTTTATGATTCTAAAGAATCACAATTGTAAGAGATCCTAACCGTCCCATCCATTGCTTGGAAATGGATGGCTAGCAAAAAAAGGCCAACCCATGGATCAGTGTAATCTTCATGTTGTGGCCTATGAATTACCGTGAGGATGAACCCAAAGCTCTGTGGGGCCCACATCGATGTTCATGTCAAATCCACTCCGTTCATCAGTTTTTCCAGCTTATGCTGGGATAAGAGTCCAAAAATGAGGCAGACCCAAGACTCAAGTAGTGGGCTCAACTGTGGGATGGAACGCCCACCATTGAAACCTCCCTGGGGCTCACCTTGATGTTTATATCCCATCCACCCGTTCATAAGGTGATTCCCACCAGAATGAAGGGAAATCCCACCCGTTCATAATCCCACCATGATTAAGGGAAATCACACCCGTTCATAAGGTGATCCACATTATTGTTACCATCATAAATAAGCCATTATATATCTAATGATCATGGTTCAGGGATGATCCCGTCCTTTGATTTTTTAAAGGTGAATCCCAGCCATTTAAAATTTTCTTTTTATTGTTCCAAATTCATCCACAGATACTTTGACTATCATCCGTTCAGAGCTAGTTTCCTAAGATGGGTCGTATAGCAAAGATTTCAAAACATGAACGGTTCCGATTATCAGATGACTCAGGATGGGGCCCGTATAGCATGGATTCCAAAACATGGACGGTTCCAATCATCAGACTACTCACATATGACCCCTATAGCATAGATTCCAGAACATGAACGGTTCCAATAACTATCAGACTACTCAGCATATGGCCGGTATAGCATAGATTCCGAAACATGAGCCCAGCTTAGAGGTGTAATGACCCAAAAACACACGCACATGGTTGGTTGATCTAGCCGTGTTGGGAGATAATAAATGGCTGCTAATCCAATCCACAGTCAGTGGGGGCACCGAAGGCTGTTGGTCATTCAATTAAGGTTAACTTTGGACAGTGGCCAATCCTCAATAGGCACCACGGTTTACGACTGATCTACCTGCTAGAAAGCCAATACATGCTGACAATACCATATGAAAGATCAAGATGAGATGCTCACATACGATGTGACTAGTGTTGAGTTGGTCCCACATTGTCTGATATACTCTCGGTCACTCCACCTAAGCAGGTTAACCATTTCGTGTGACATAATATTAATATCAAAGCAAGGTTATCCCATCTAGCCCATACCATGGTGGTGCCCATGCCCTAGGAGCCATGAGTGAGGGAGGGTAAGCCGAGACCAGCTCCAAGAGCCCCATATCTGCTATGGGAGGGGGAGTTGTTGGGTTAGTCCCACATCAACTAGAGGGGACGATGAAGGAGCTTCATATACTCTGGGGTCACTCCACGTAGCGGGTTAACCTTTTGGGTGTGACACAACAATTAAAAGAAGAAAACTATGAAGCACAATGAAAATTGTTGCCATGGGACACATGTCAACACACTTGTTACATGAGATATGGTAGAAGCTAAGTGACTGCATATATGTGAAGCCATAAGTGAAAGCTTTAATATACACGATTAGTCAAACCGGTAATCTACCATGACACATAGTAGAACATGATTAGCCAGAAGCTTTCGAAAGTTAGTTGATTACACAAAGATCATGAAGACTTATCTCAATATGAAAATATGATCAACTATGCTTATTGGACAATTGACCGATTAAAGGAAGATCTCACAATTTCATTCAAAATTAGAAATATATTCAGCTAGATCTATTAATTGGCTAATTAACTCAGAGAAGATCATGAAGGCCGATTCCAACATGTGTCTCCAATAAATCATCATAACTTTTATAAATTCAGCAAAGAATAAAAAGCTCGGGGCTCACACCACTCCAATACAACATAACCCTACTCTTTTCAGTGCAAGGCTGCCTATCCTTCAACTGCCATGGGCACTTATTATTATTATTCAAATTCCATTGTTAAATAGTGTAATGCTACAAACCGTGATAGATTAGAATATGTTAGCTAGGCACCCTACGTCTGCAATCGCATCGTTGGACCTAAGAAGATTTTTAGGTTTTGGACAGATGGCCAATGTAGCCATCTTAACACGTGCTTAGAGATTAATTTCACTTGACCATCTTGCCACAAAGTTCGATCTAAGCGATGAACAAATCGTCATTTAACTATGATTGCCTTGCCACAAAGCTCAGTCGAGCAACAAACGAGTGGTTGTTCCACGATAACCTTACCTACGGAGTCAGGATCCAATCAACAAACGAATAGTTGTTCCCCTGATTATCTTGCCGCGAAATAAAGACTTCATGAAGTGATGAATAAGTTGTCACCCCATCAGCTTTTCCACTACAAAGTACATGACTGAGTAACAAATGGTTAATCGTCTAACCACGACCGACTCACCCATGAAGCTCAGCCGTGCGAGATAATGAACGAACTGTCATTTATAATGACCGTTTCACCATAAAGTTGAGTCGTGCGACAAAAAAACTGTCGAAGATTTGCCCACCATCGACCATCTCACCACAAAACCATATTCTACACAACAAACAAGTAGCCACCAAAATGACTGTCTAACTGTGTGATGAACAGTTGTCTACCCTTCTCCCACGAACCATGATTGTCTTGCATAATGAAGTCTAACCATGCGATGAACAGACAGTTGTTTACAATAATTTCCTTATCATGAATTAGCTACGTGATCCAATTTTCGTATCCAACGACTTGATTGCCTATGAAGCTTAGTATTCTACTAGACGACGAACCACTATGTGAAAACGAGAGAAAAACGACGAGAATATTTGATGAAATTTTACATCGAATGCGGTTTTAGAAAATTTTGAAATTAGGTATAAAAAAAAAATTGGGCAGCTCCCACCCCCTGCTCGGCGTCGAAACTCATTTCTCTCTCTATATCTCCCTCCCTCCCTCCCTCCGGCTGGCGCTGGCCCTCTCTCTATTTCTCTCTTTCCCTATTTCTTTCTCTCTCACCCCCCCCCTCTCTCTCTCTCGTATCTTTGTTGATGATTTCTCTCTCTCTCTCTCTCTCTCTCTCTCTCTCTCTCTCTCTCTCTCTCTCGAGTATCTTTGTTGATGATCTCTCTCTCTCTCTCTCTCTCTCTCTCTCTCTCTCTCTCGAGTATCTTTGTTGATGATCTCTCTCTCTCTCTCTCTCTCTCTCTCTCTCTCTCTCTCTCGAGTATCTTTGTTGATGATCTCTCTCTCTCTCTCTCTCCTCTCTCTCTCTCTGTGTGTGTGTGTGTGTGTGTGTGTGTGTGTGTGTAATCCCTAAGCCTAGCTTGTTAGCTCTTTTATATTATGGATTAGTCAAAAGATGATCAACAAGTGCGCGCACCTACGCTGCCACATTTTTTGGTGGCAGCGTGTTGAGCCCGCTCATGGTCCCACATTAAGATCGATTGAGACTGGTTTTGGGCCATCTACAGGAAGGTCCTTGGGTCCACCTTTTATATCAAAGTGGAGCCCCACTAATGCCCCCAAAATCCTCCTAGCAAGATTACAATATATCTGTATAAAAATATTTCAATCTTTGATCTAATTGCAAAGTGAAAAATCGTATAAAATAAAATACATTATTAGGTTTTTTGTAAAATTGATTTGTTGACACGTTTTTGGACCAAAGTGGAGCCCATCTAAGACCTTTTTTTTTTAATAAAAAGATAATGGTCTAAAAAGGACTAGCAAGTGGGGCCCACATTGCCATGCCTTGGGCAGTGTGTGGGGTCTGCTTGCGGTCTCCCTTTTAAAGCCCATTAGGGTTGTCCTTAGGATAGTGTGTGGAGGCCCTTGAGGCCACATTTTTTATCATTTAGTGTGGCCCACTAATTTCCTAAAACATTCCAGAAAAATAAAAGTTTTGATCGTAGGGAAAAAAGATCAAGTTACTTTGATTTTGTGCAAAGTATTAAATTGTGAATAAAATTATATTTCTAATAAAAAATTTCTCTAGATGATTAAATTTGTATTTCATTCATTGTGACAACATTATGATTAATTAGGATCCTTCTTGGACCCCAAGATGAACCGGCAAGAACCCACCTTCGAAGCCTAAGAAACAATCTAGTTTTAGGTCCACTTTTTTACTACGATCATCTTTATCTTTATGCATATGATTAATGGATGGTTACGATTTTTTTAATGTCCTAAAAATGGACTATTGGATTACCCATTTTTAAGATAGGCTACTTAGCCTTAAGTAGCTTATCTTGATTTCAACTTATTAAATTGAAGCGATTAAGTAACTCTAAATAAAAAAAAAAGCTACTTATAATTAATCATAAACAAAACTTACTTATCTCAAATAAGTTATTTATCTACTATTGTAGGTAGAAAATATAACTTACATTGGTGGTATATTGTTTGAGTTTTATGGTTAAAGGATATAGAGTTACAGTTTAGGGTTAAAGAATATAAAGTTTAGGTATAGTGTTTGAGATTTAGGGTTTAGTGTGTATAGTTTTGGGTTTAGGGCCTAGAGTTTAATGTAAGGTTATGGTTTAAGATTTAGAGAGGGTTTAGGAAAAGGCTTAAAGTTTATGATTAGATATCAATATTTATAATTTAAGGTTTAGGAATGGGGTTTAGAGTTTTGATTTAGGGTTTAGGGTTTAAGTTTTAGGGTGGACTTAAAGTTTAGAGTTCTAGGTTTAGGGTTTAGGGTTTAGAGTTTAAGGTTTGAGATTTAATAAGGGTTTAGAGTAAGGCTTAGAGTTTAGGATTATGGATTAATGTTTAGAGTTTAATGTTTAGGTTTTAAATATTATATTTTAGTTATATTTGAGATATTGATGTATGGAATAATCAACTGATAATATATATGTATATGTGTATCATCTTGGAGGATTCATTTTATAAGGAGACATAATTTCTTATAGCCTATGTTATGGTGCCCCAATATTGCTTGTATGTCATTATTATGTAGTAGATATCATTGTTTATTTCATTTATACTTGCGAGGATTTAAGCAATGTGCACATTTAATTTATACACATCTTATTTTGAGTTGGTTGGATGATGAATTGAATACTTGTCTTCATATATGAATTTATTTTAGTATAGCTTAATTAGTTGCCCATTTGAGGATTTTTTTGTTGTCAGACATAGATAAAGTGTGTTTTTGAAGGCATAAAAATTCTCAAATTGTTCTACGTTTAAACAGTTCAAGATTGGATAGATTAGAATATTTTCGATTCCCTTACAGGGGAGTCGATAACTGAACTCTTTGATTATGATATAATTGAACTTTGCGATTTCCTATAACTGAAGTCAAGCTTGAGGGCATTCTACATGAATTTTCAATTTTAGGTAATAATTATAGACCTCACACTTAAATTACACTGTGATTTGTTATAACCGAATTATGTAATTGTGCTATAACTGAACTCTTTGATTGTGTTATAACTGAACTTTGTGATTTGCGAAAATGTATTTTCTCTACATTTGTTAGCTGGGCATGTTTAGAGAGTCGGTTCTTTTTTTTTTTTTATATGATTTCAAGAAGTCAATTTATGCAACCATGGTAGAGGGTATGCTCAAACATATGTTTGAAAGAAGTCGGATTTAAACCTCATCCTTTTTTTGTAGAAATTGGATGTGTACTTGATGGTTTTGTGAAAATTGAATGTGTTTTCTACGGGTACAGGTTTATGAGCAAAGTCATAGTCCTTAGACTCCGAAAAACAACAAATTCATTTTAGCAAATCATAGAGTTCGGTTAGGAGACAATGGTTTTTATTATTCTTTCATATCCTGTACAATCACAACAAATGCTATTGTTTTCTTAGTAGCTGACAAAATTTTGATGACCTAGGACCGTCGAATGTTAACATTAGTCTAGAATATTTAATAGTTTTGTGCTGTCGATTTATAAGCCCATAATGATAGTTTTAGACCGTCGAATATAATTTGGACCCGATTGCGGCTCCTCTCGACCGATGAAAATAAACAAACGGTTTTGGACCGCTGAATTTTAACTTTTGACCTCAAAATATTCGACGGCCATTTTCAATAGCCATGTCTATTGAATTCTCAAAAAGTCAACTGCTTCGAACCATCAAATTGGAATATTTTTCACATAGTGAATGGATTATTGTTAGTTATTCCTGGCTTATTTCTTTTGTACATCATATTATTATTGAATACAGGCAATTTATCACAGGCTCAATAGAAAATCATTTCTCAAATAAAAAAAGAATCCATTAAAAGGATGAACCTTTCCCTTCACTAATCTCTTAATTTAATATAATTGGTATGGTGATAGAGAGTCAATCTTCACATATCTAATTTTAATGCCTAGGGTGACAAGGCATTAGGTTCCATTTAAGCCGTATTCAATTTTGAAACAAACGTAGGGGCACTCATGCACACATCATTTATGAATGACTGAATTCAAGCCAAACGTTAATTCGAGTCTAGTTCTAATCGTGTGTACGAATCAAAGCAAACACCCCCACATGTAAATGTCTTCTAACCTCTTGACCCGGTTGTGGCCAATGAAATTAATTAACTTAGCCCACATGAGATAACAAACGAGAGAAACCATGATTTTATGTGTCCCAGGATATGCAGCTAGCACTACAAAAGTATGTGCTATTCAGCTCCCTCCCTGTTGTGCACGTGGCAAACATTTTAGGTGATCAGGACTGTTGATCTGATAGGCCACCATATGGTCAGGCTATATCACAAAAACAAGGGGATTTGACTAAGTTAACAATCCGATTAGTCGCCTGCAAAAGGAATGGTTGGCTCAAAGAAGATCGACCATCATCTTCTCATGGATGTGTGGCCCACATGATAAACGTAGCATCCAGTTTCGTGAACAGCTTGGATCTCACATGCATGTGCCATATTGGCACGTGCTGAACTTTTCGCTTGGAGATGGGTGGTAAATAACATTCATCTTTTCTTTTTTACTGTCCATTTGATGGTCGCAGTTTAACGGTTAAGATCGTCCAAATCAGTGCTTTTGAGTCATTCTCCGTCCACATTGGGACCCATCATTTGGATGGTCCCTATAATACCAAAGAACGAAAAATGTGAAATTAATTGCAAGGATTTATTTTCGAGTCTTAGGACCTGTTTAGGCGATGTTAGAAAATCGTTGTGACTCATTTTTTACTGGCGAGTGTGATAGAGCTGTCCACACTTGATGGTGAGGTTGATCAACGGTTCAGATTTGTGGAATTAGTGTGGCCTACCTAAACAATGGGTGGATTTTGCTTTTAGGTAATGGTATATATGTTCACCTGATACCACACCGAGTGGATAGATTGGATCCTTCACGTATTCTATCATTGCTTTCACACGTGTGCGGGCTAGCGTATATCACTGCTTTCCAATCTCAATTACGAGGAAAATTCACCAACCTCTTTTTCAAACATGTTAGGTTCCAAATGGAAAATGACTGTCAGCCAAACAGCCTTAATTTTCCATCCAAATCAAAAAGCTTTGAGACGTCACGTGGTAAAGGTTGAAAAATTCTTCACTCGTTTCTAAAAAGAACTTTTAAGTTTGATTAAGGGCGTGTTTGGATGCACCCACCTAAATTGTCATCCATTTTGATATAAAATTGCTTATTAGTGGCACGGAAAGTGGGAATTGCATTAAGGGGTTGTTTGGGAACATGTATTTTATACACAACAAAAATTACCATGGAATCTATGTGAATTGAAAACACTAGTTGCATTTGGCAACATGTAACCAGAGTCCATTGGAATTCGGAAATCCGATAATTAGAATCTCCAAATTGTGTTTGGTAGCATATATTTGGAAAGGGGAGAGAGCGTCTGAGAGAAATGTCTGTGATCTGCCAATCAGTGGTAATCAAAATCCGTATGAAATGAAATCACGTAATTTTGTTGTGATTTCAAAAAAGTGCCTCTCAGTATATTTGATGTGAATTGGATTCTAGTTCACATCAAATACACTCCTCCCAAAAATCCCAATTACCACCAATTCACACCCATTCATGCTCCCAAACGACCCATTAGGTGGGATGACTGGTAATGTGTCGGGCAGAAAAGCATACTACTGGCAAATGTTAACCTTATTCACCTAAAATAGATCTTGTTTCTACATTGGCAGAACAACTATGAATGCCTTTTTGCAGATTATCTACGCGTTAGGGTCTGTTTGGCCACAAAACCAAAGTAAGATCACATTCCTTAAATTGAAATTAAGGCTGCTGTGGTTTGGAATGCAGCCCCTCTGGATGAATGAAAAGGAAATCACAATTTGATTATTTCCACTACATTAGAATATTATTCATTGAAAATCAATCTCACATTGCATCAAAACCCAGATGTAGGTTGTCGGAAAAATCTTTTTATTTTCAATGCCGAAAGGGACTTGATATAAAAGAAAGAAAGCCAAATAGAAGAGAAATTAAAGAAAATAAATGAGCAGAAGACCTAGATTCCAAATGAATAAATTCAACTTAAAAATGACCTTATCGGCCGATGAAGGAAAGATCTTTGTTGCTTGTAGATCGCTCCGATGAATGTATATATTAATGGGATTATCCTATAGTTTTAGTCAATTAATACACGATCTGTACTAAAAAAAAGCTGCAACTTCATAATAAAGCACTCAACAAAAAATTCAACGAAACTAGAACAATATAAGGCATTATTTTCAAAAGCCTCGTTTTATTTATTTTGATAGATGGGCTAAAAGCAAGCCTATGATCTCAAGGTGAACCACACAAAGTGGCCCAGTGGAACATGGAAAACGATTACTCTACCGATTCAATTGTGGTAAAAGCCACTAATTGAAATTAACAAGATTTAAGCTCTTTTCAAACAACACTTTTATCGAAAATGATCAGCTAATGGCAATTCAAATCCAAGAAAACACAACACTATCATAAGCCAAGTATGTGACTTGCCTAGAGGTCCAATCATCACCCCATCAGCGCCATATCTTCCAATTCTCCACCATTTCATCGCCTTTCTTTCTCTTCTTCCATTCGCGAGCTCCCTTCATGTCCAAAGGGTGCATTAATTTTAAGTCTGGCTCTCGATCGCTTTTGACTTACCTAATCTGCCTCGCCGTCAAGGTCGAAGGACGCGGCTCTGCGACATCGGTGAGGATTTGAGTTGATGGTGGGGATTGGATTAGTGGGTAGGAGGTCAATTCGGAGGATGAAGATGAATGGGACTGTGGGAGTAAAGAGTAGTATGAAAGGAGAAGGGACTGTGGGAGTAAAGAGTTGTATGAAAGGAGAAGAAAGCAAGGAAAGAGAAAAGAGGATTGGAGGTTCATATATCTACATGGGATTGAGTTAGCCAGTTCTCATTGGAAGAGAGGCAGAGGCAAGAAAAGACATAAAATAGAGCCTACTTTCAATGCTTTTTGATATTTTATAGTAGCAAAGATGCACCTGCAGCATGATAACACGGTCTACCAGACTACCACTTGAATAAGTTGGAAAGTGGATGGCCTAAAAGACAATCCTCCCTAGAATCACTACTTTTCATATAATATATGCATGCACATATAGAAATGTACACATGCATGGGTATGTATGATACATCCATGCACATGTAGAGAGAGACAGAGAGAGAGAGAGAGAGAGAGAGAGGTAGGTATCAAAGTTTTCCTAGCTTTAGTGAATATGGTTGCAATCTGCAGTCTCGTGGTTGGGGCTATTCTGGGAATAATCGTGCAAACAATTGCAATATAAAAAATTCTCGGGTATGGACGCGGATTGCGTAGTAACCTAGGTGGTGTGTTGACGTGGCAAATCACCATGATGTATGTGTTATATCCACACCGTTCATCCATTTTGTAATATCAGTTTAGGATATGAGCTAAAAAACGATGTGGATCCAAAGCTCAAGTGGACCACACTACAAAAGGCAGTGGAAACAATGACATCCACCATTGAAAACTTCCTGAAGGCCAGGGAAGTTTTGGATCAAGCTGATATTTGTGTTTTCCCTTCATCCAGTCTGTGTGACCTTATGAACAGGTTGGATGACAAATAAACGTCGTGGTGGACTCTAAGAAGGTTTCAGTGGTGGGTGTCATTGTCCCCGTTACTTTTCATGTAGTTTGCTTGAGCTTTGGATTTGCCTCATTTGATCTCAGCAAAATGGAGGGATGGCGCGGATAAAATACATATTTTATGATGGGGCCACAAAACTTTGCCACGTCGACTCACCCCTTAGGTCCACACCCTTGTATGAGGTTGGCAATATGGCCTACTTGGCCTGAGGGTCAAGCCCAGGCTTGAAATCTAGGCCCAGGATGGGTTATGGCCAATAATGAATAGCCTGGCTAGTTGGTCACAGTTGAAATCAAGGCACCTTCTTCAAAATGAATGAATGATGTAAAGACACTTGCACATGGTCCCCATGTAATTCAATAAATGTGTAGTTTAAAAACACTTTTAAAACTTGTGTTATGCTTCAATATATTCGGACTTGCTATGGACAGTCCATTTGCATATAAATTTTTTTTTCTTAAATTTAGACTTCCTTCAAACCTTTGATCATTTACTCTTTTTCTCAAGAGCTAGCCTTATTGGGATATGGCCGGGTGATACGGCCCACTTGGCCGGAGGGTAAGGCTTGGCTTGAAATCTAGGCCTGGTGTTCAAGATTAGGTAGGGTCAATGATAAATAGGCCGGCTTGTTGATCATTGAAATAAAATAGGCTACGTTCTTCAAAATGAATGGATGATTTAAAGACACTTATGGGGTTCTCATTTAACTCATATGTGTAGTTTAAAAGCACTTTTGAACCTTGGGTTATGTTGCTTTAACATGATGAGACTCATCATGGATACATGAATATATATCACAAAAATATTTTAAATTTTGACTTATTTCAAACCTTTGACCATTCACTCTTTCCTCAACAATCCAAATATCAGCTACATCACTTAAATCACACCAAAAGAATGATCAAAGGATGTCCATCTAAATGGATGGTTAAAAAACGTTCACAAATTGCTTGGTTGTTTTCCTTACATTTGTAGCCTACTTGAGGTTTGAAATTTCTTTATTTTTTGTTGAAGTATACATTTCAGTGGGCTTATTGCAATCATTCTATTAAATATCACACATGTAATTAAACTGCGTTGAGATATTAAAGCTAACTTAGGATACTACATATATTCTTGTAAATATATTGAAAATTTTAACTGCATTCCAATTCCTCCCATTTACTCCCATCTAAACGGAATATTTTTATTTGAAATGCATTTCATTTACTCACATCCAAAACCAATTATGTAAAGTTATTTACTCCCAATTCATTTACCTCCAAATCCATTTCCCATTTACTTTCATTTACAAGCTCCCAAATGAGCCCTTAGCCTAATTATGGACAAGGTTCTAAGGACTAAGGTCCCACCCGATCCTAGCCGGAGCCGGGCACATTAATGTATGCACCAAAAAACTACACACACCCACTTACACCACATGGGCACTTGATCCCGAGTCTCAGTGTTAAAACTCTACTGAGCCATGAATGAAGACCCAACAACAATATTGATATTTAATTGTTTGTTGAAAAGGGATTGTTGGATATTTTTATTTTAGGAATTTTACATGATAGTACCTCATTAATTCCATATTTACATCCAAGTACTTTCTTAAATAAAATTTTCAAGAAGATACCTCATTAATTGAGTTATTGCCAAAGGAGTACCTTTTGTTAATTCTTGTTTAACTTCTGTCATAATTTTTCTCAAATGACTAAAATACCCACCTAATTAATAAAGATGCATATCAAAATTGAAAAGGTTACTAGATCTATTATTCTTTAAAAAAGGAAAAATAAATCATAGGATTTTTCTATGCATCTTTCATAAATACATGGCTAATGGTGGGTGTTATGTGGGTCCCGTCATTATGTATGTGTTTTATCCAAGCCATCCATCTATTTTTTGAGATCATTTTAGGACATGAGTCCAGAAATAAGGTTGGTACAGATCTCAGGTGCTCTGCACCATAAGAAACAGTGGTGATTGAATGCCTACCATTAAAAATTAACTAGGGCCCACTGTAATGTTTATTTTCCATCCAACATGTTGATTAGGTCACACAGGCCTAGATGAAGGGAAAAGAAAGGTACAGCTTCATCCAAAACTTTTGCAGCCACCTAAGAAGGTTTTAATGGTGGGTGTTGAATCACCATTGTTTCTTATGGTATGGTACATCTAAGATTTGGATCCACATCACTTTTAACTCATGCCATAAGATGATTTGAAAAAATGGATGGATGTCGCATGGATAAAACATATACATCATGTTAGGTCTCACATAGCATCATATATAAACTGCATCCAAGTTAAGGGCACTTAGTGAAGGCTACAGGTCTCTATATGATGTATGGCATGGCCTCACCCAACACCATGCACCCCTGATGGTGGGCCCCTTCTTGATGTATGTATTGCATATCCATGCCATCCACCCATTTTAACAGCTCCTTTTTGGACATGAACAAAAAAAATTAAGCAGTTCCAAATATCAGGTGGGCCATACCATAGTTAACAGTGCCGATTGAACCACACCATTAAAAACTTCATAGGGCCCACCTTAGATTTGGATTAGTTTTGTGTGATCCTTAGTGAGCATGTAACTTGGATGTGGTTTGGATGTAGTGTTCTCTAAACCCTACAATGATATATATGTTTTATCCACGCTGTCCATTCATTTTTCCAAATCATCTTATGGCATGAACCAAAAGTGATGTAGATCCAAATCTCAATTAGACCACACCATAAGAAACAATGGTGATTCAATGGCCATTATTAAAAACTTCTTAAGAGCTAGAGAAGTTTTGGATCATCCTAATATTTGTATTTTCCCTTCATTTAGGTATCTGTGACCTAATCAACATAAACATTATAGTAGGCTTTAGTTAGTTTTTAGTAGTAGGCATTCAATCACCATCGTTTCTATGGTGCAGAACACCTGAGAATTGTACCAGCCTTATTTCTGGGCTCATGCCCTAAGATGATCTTAAAAATGGATGGATGGCATGGATAAAACACATATATAATGATGGGAACCCCATAGCGCCCACCATTATCTATGTATCTACACAAGTTGGTTATGAAAATTTTATATTTTTTTTTTATATAGATTTACAGCTCATTAACATACATTTCGGTCATCCGAGAAAAAGTGTAACAGAAGTTAAACAATAATTAACAGAAGGTACCCTTTTGACAATACTTCGACTAATGAGTTATCAGGATGAAAACATTATATAAAAAGCTAGCTACTTGGATGTAAATGTAGCATTAATGAGGTACTATTATGTAAAATTCCCTTTTTATTTTTATCACTTCACAGGGCATGTACCTAATGAGTTGTCTTTACAGACCGAGAGCCATGTGGGCATAAATTTCATGAGATCCACTCCGTCTATCCGTTATGCTGCCCCATTTTAAGCATTGAACTCAAAATTCATTTTCATCCAAAATAAGGTAAGCCACGCCACAGAAAATAGTTGAGATGCAACGCTCACCATTAGTTTTGCGGAGGACTCACTATGTTGTTTATATTCCATGCAAATTCATTCATAAAATGTGACTCATCAGGATGAAAGCAAACCCAAGCCTAATATTACTGTAATACTCAGGTAGGCCATACCACGTGAGTTTAATGTTTTAGGTAGAAAATTTTTGGGTGGCCATTTGAGTATTGAATCATCCTTATTTTTTGAATCAAGAGCCAACAAAAGAATGGAGTATATGATGGACGGCGTGGATTTTATGCATGTTAAGTCAGTTTATCCGTTAATGAAAGTAAACCTGGTGGGTACATAACAAGAGGTACCCAAGTGTTTTCCATTCAAATAAGCTCAATTTTTATTATTATTATTTTGTCCTTAATACATCTAAATTGGCACCCATTATTTGGAATTTTTAATTTAAATTTCATATTCGCCATGTATGCAATTTCTTAGTAATTTCTCAGTGCCGGCACACTATCTATCACACTCTACCAGAATATCAAAGTTCTTTCTCTTATCTAAAAAGTATTAAAAAATACAGTTAAATTCAGAAATGTAGAAGGCAAGGGTATTTTGGAAAATATAATGTATGACACTGCCACTTTTATATGGATAGTGGCTTTTATTTTATATATTCATAAATTTTGTATGGCAGTTGATACACAGTCACTATGAAATTATAGGTGTCAAAGTCAATGAACAAAAAGTGAACTATGCAATGCATGAGTTTCAATTCATATGAATCTTAATTAAAAAAAAAAAAGTATATGCATATTGACTTGATTTTCAACTTAATTATTTTGTGAATATTTAATGGATGGTCATATAAAAACAATCAATGGTCCAAATTCAATAAATAAATGCTTACTAGTTTGACATAAAAAACAATAATTCAATTTGATATTTGGAAAATAACTTAATCTAATTTGATTCCTTCAACTTGAAGGGTTTGATTGAACTAATGCATGCCAATTTCAAAGTACCAAATACATGTGATATAACTACTGATAATAATAAAATAATAGTATTATTATTAGTAGAATTTTATTATTAATAATTTAGTAATACAGCTGCTGCTGTTGCTAATATTAGGACACGGGTTGGGTACGAACCCCACTAGTACCTAGCTAGAGATGGATGGTGGCTCTGTGGGGCCCACTACGATGTATATGTTTCATCCAAATGCCATCCATTCATCTGACAGATCATTTTATGTCATAAGCTCAAAATGGAGGTGGACTGAAGACTCAAGTAGACCACACCATAGAAAGTTGTGGGGATTGAACTTCTATAGTTGAAAACTTCATAGGGTTTATTGTCATTTTTATTTGCCATCCAACCTTTTTATAAAGTTACATGGACATGGATGAAGGGAAAACATAAATGTTAGTTTGATCCGAACTTCTGCAGCCCCTAGTAAATTTTCAATGGTAGGCTTTCAATTCTCACTTTTTCCTTTGCGTGGTTAGAGCTGTAAATGGGTTAGCAAACCCGATGGGGTACCCAGACCTGACTCGTTTAGACCTGACCCAGACTCGACCCATTTGTTAAATGGTACAGGTCTGGGTCTAAGAACAAACCCAGTTGCTAAATGGGTCTGGGTTTGGTTTCCTTTATATTAGGCCCGACTCGACCCGACCCAAACCCATTTAGTAAGTGGGCGGGTTTGGTCTATGTTTCAAGGGACCCGTCCAGCCTAGACCCGTCCGGACCTGGTTTTAAGCCTTATAAAATGCTTGCATACTTGATCCAAACCCAGACCCATTAGACCCGACCCATTTATAAATGGGTCTGATGGGTTGACTTGGACCCGACTCGGACCCGCTCATTTAGTAAAAAGGTCTGGGTCTAAAATTTGGACCCAGACCTGTTTAGTAAATGGGCGAGTCTGGTTTTGGATAAACCCACCCCGAACCTGACCATTTACAGCCCTATGCGTGGTCCACATTTTTTCTTTCTTTTTTACCCACACACACCACAATGGGTACTCAGAACTCATGACCTCTATGTTAAAACTCCTGTCAGTCTACCACTGAGTCATGAGTAGGGTCCCATGGTGTGATCCACTTGAGACTTCAATCTGCCTCCTTTTTTAGCTCATGCCCTAAAAATGATACGTCAAGATACATGGATGGTGTGGATAAAACATATACATTATGGTGGGGCCCACAGAGTCCCTAACAGGACCGTCCATCTCTAGCTAGGTTCTAATGAGGGTAGTGCCCAATTCGTCTCCATATTATTATTATTATTATTACGAGTGGATTATGTCCATGAGAAATGCAAGCATGTATCAGTGCATTTTGAAAGGCAGGAAGGAGACAAGATATGTCACTAAAACCTATATGGTGGAAGAATGTGATGGCTAATGGAAGAAAAATAAGCAGCCCTCATCAAAAATAAGTAATGCGAAAAATAAACAAAAGGCTAATGTGGTATTAGGTTGATTGTCTTTGATTTTATGGCCTTTTAAGAAATAAAAATAAAAGAGCCATGTCATTGTGGCGTGGCACCTCTTGTCACACCCCACTTAAACCCAGCTCTAATCCCACCACAAATCATGACCTTAAAATAATGGGGTATTGTGCAACGTTCGGCCAAGATAATATGTTCCCCGACTGTGCAAGTGGGGCCCATGGATCTGTGATCCAGGACGATGGTATTGTGGGCCCCCAAAAAATCTTCCGGGTGGGAAATTTATCAGAGATCTTTCAGTAGGTGGCTAACAAAGATGGTAGAAGGGGAAAATTTATAAGGCTGGGATCTTCTAATGTAGGAAATTTTGTTGCATGGGCCATCCACTGTCAGTCTGGTCTTATTAACGTCTCGGATTAATGAAAGTAGGGGCCACTTGTACTGTACAATCTTAGCATTATAATACTTCTAAAATAATATTAATAAGTTTGTCGGTCATCACGAGAGGGGGAGAGAATCGCTAGGTAAATGATTGCCCAGATGATGTACATGAGTAAGCACCCAGCATCTGTTGGAGTTTTGTCTTTAATATTGGACACTATGGGTTGTCGGGCGCCTGATGGGCTTGGGTTGAGCATCCACCTAAGGTCAACTGGTTTGGTTTTTAGAATTTGAAATTGCTGAACTGTTTTTTGACCTGTAAAGGGCTTGACTACTGTTGGTAGGGCGTATGGACGAGCACCCAATATTCGACTGAATTTATGCTCGAACTATCTGGATAGATTTTGGATTTGTCGGCCACCCAATGGTGCGCGAACTATTAAGCCGGTTGCACGATTTTGTGCGGGATTTGTTTCTAATTTCAGATTTTTTTTTATTTAAGAAGTGTAATACGTGAATTAGGTATCCTAAATGTGCAAGGATTGTCTTCTTAGAGAGCTTCGGTTTTTTCTTGTGGGCTTTGGGATACGATGTAAATTTCTTCATACTCTCTAACTTCTAATTCTTTGTGCCGTGGTTTTTTTAATCCATGATAAATTTTTCCACATAAAATTCAGATTACCTTTCGTATGTTAATTTACTTAATTATTGTCATTGTGTATTGCCATCATCCACTGTGGGCGATTGCTTATATCCCAACATCATCATGTGATGGACTTGGGAGTGCATCATTTGCACATGAATTTCCTATGACAGATGCAGTGGGGAGCTGGAGCAACAAAATACCCCGGGAGCCTACCGTGATGTGTGTGACATCCACGATGTCCATCATTTACACCACAAGGAGCCCACCGTTGAAAAGTTAGGCCGATCTAAATCTTAAGTGGGCCACACCACAAGGAGCAGTGGGAATGGGAATGCTCACCATTGAAAATAGGGGGTGGCAACAAAAACTCCGTGGGTCCCAATGTGATGCGTGTATGAAATTCAGTCCGTCCATCATTTGAGCCAGCTCTTGAAAGGTGTGAGCACATTAGTTGGCCGATCCAAATCTCAAGTTGGCCACACCACAGCGAGCGGTGGCGACGCCCACCGTTGAAGCTAAGGGTAGCAATAGGCTGGGCTAAGGCCAGCCCTATTCCCCTGAGCTATAGCCCTGGCTCTGCTGATCTGGCCCTAGTACAATAATGATGGATGGACCTTACCAGGAATTTTTTTTTTTAAATGATTACCTAGTAGGATTGATGCGACTACTGTAGATGATCCAACATTGGTTAAACAAATGTCTCCTCTAGGTGGTATGGTCCAATTAAGATCTTTAGATCGTTCTTCATCTCCCGCATGCCCCATGTAATGAACGGTTAGGATTGTTGAAAGATGACCCAAATCCAATAAGTGTCATATGCATGGCGAATGGGAACAGCTCAGTTGTGTGTTTAAACCATCCAAGTGAATAATGGTGGCCCACTTGATGATTTCACCAGGCTAAAAGACCAGGCTGATGTAGAGCGGGTAGTAGATGATTGGGGAATGAGTTTTTGCACATATAATATATAAATTTAGAGTATCTCAAGCTAGCCAGCCAACCAGGAGTAGTATTTGTAATAAGTCGGTTTCTTAGTATTTTAATTTGAATTGGGCTCTAATACTTTTTTTTAGAGTTTATTATTTAAAGCATTATAATTATATTATTTGTCACTCAATCAATTAAGATATTTTTTCGAATGATGACTGAACTTGGGCCACCATTATTTTTATATGCCATCCAACCCATTCACAAGGTGAGTCCCACAAAGTAGAAGGGAAAAGCCAATTATCAGCCATCTCTAAAATTTTAGTGGGCCCTAAAATGGTTTCATCGGTCCATCCACATCCCTACTTTTCCTGTGGTGTGGCCCACTTAAGTCTTGAATCAGCCTTGTTTTTTAGATTAAATCAAAGCTGGCACAAATGATGAACGGAGTGGATGTCACACATCCGCACCGTGTTACTCTATGACATTTGCTTACTCATTGCGAGCCGTTCAACTGAAACTGTGATAAAACATTGTCTCTGATGAGTGGACTTTATCCTACATTAAACATCTAAGGTGGGACTTCTATATCAACGGTTCAGATCATCACATGGCGGGACACAAGGGGCGAGGATGCCGCGGAGGCTTTAAGCGACAGCATCTTTTGAAACGCTGTTTGTAATAGTTGTGTCAGGCGCACGGATTGGGTGAGTCCTGGGTAATAGCTTGGTGGGGGTGCCCCAACCATGGGGCCCACCTCGATGAATGTGCTGTGCATCCATGCCGTCCATCCGTTTTGCCAGCTCATTCCACACCGTAGGAAGCAGTTGTTATTAACCATTAAAACATTTTTGTGGGCCACGAAAGTTTTGAATCAAGTTGATATTTTGTGTTTTCCCTTCATCCAGGTCTGTGTGACCTTCTCAACAGGTTGGATGCAAATAAGCACTACGGTGGACCCTAGGAAGTTGTTAATGGTGTGCGTTCAATGACCACTGTTTCCTGTGGTGTGGTCCACCTGTGATTTGTATCTGTTTCATTTTAAGTCCCATGCCCTAAAATGAGCTATAAAAACGGATGGACTGCACTGGATATACAGCATATACATCAATGTGGGCCCCACGGTCAGGGACTCAGACACCGAGCTTGTTACCCGGACTCACCTAATCTGCGCCCTTGTGAGTTGTGATAGATATACCACCACATCTGCATGAGTAGTGATCCACTACAACCGATTATAAATTAAATTAGCTTAACATACAACCCATCTTACATGCCAACATGGCACCGGCGCAGGGCATCCCTAGTCATATCGAAGTGGGCCTACCATGATGATCACTTGCCACGAAAATCAAGGTGGTCCATTGAATAAGTAGGCCACACCACGGCATTGGATCAGACCATGGGCAGGTCTGATTTACACCATCCATTGCTTCTGTACAGGGTTGCCACTGGCCTGTCCGATGAACGGTCTTGGTGCCGAAGTCAAACTCCAGATTGCTAAATGGGCTGCTCTGGGCCTGACTTTTACACTCGGACTCAGCCCAATTTCATCATGAGGAATAATTATCCAAGCATTCTTTTGGTTTGGGACCCATCAAATGGTGATGGGCCCCACCAGTTGAAGGGTCCCAAGTTGCCCCAACATGCAATTTCTGTGATCATATATAATTGGAGGAGGAGTTCCATGTTTATGATGAACTGGAACTTCTCTGTTGTGCACTAAGTTTGTACATGTGTAGCTTATAGTTGGTTTATCCAAGCCATTGATCTGATGGGCCCATCATGGATGGACAAAATTGAATGGGGTTTGTTGGTGCATTTCTTCTTAGCCATGTATTTGAGTCGGACAATTGGTGAGGTTGGAATTCACCATTTGAGGAGAGATTTTTTTAGCATGGCCCATCCATGATGGAGGGAATCAGATAATGGCTTGGATAAACCAACCATGGGCCCCACGTTTAGTAAGATTGCTTTTTTTTTTTTTACCATCTGATTAACAGCCTATAAAATGGACGTTCAAGATCATCCAATAAAAATGGGTCCCATCAACAATGTTAGGCGTCTATTTGTTGGAGCCCACTAAAGGATCACTTATATTAGGCAATCTTAAACATCTCAATCCATTGGTTGGAAAATGGATTGCTGTAGAAAGGAAGGCCGACTTATGGATGGGTCTGATCATCACATCAGCGTACTTTTTTTGCATCTCACCGATGAAATGTGCGCTGACCATAATGGATGGTTCAGATAAATCGATTGGACTCTCCAACTGTCGCCATGAAACTTGGAGCACTAGCTCTAGAGCACTGGATCATTTCTCGTCCTTGTTGTTGTTGCTGTTGTAGCCCCACAAGGCATGGGCTCACCAGACCCGTCCCACCAATCTAGGTCCACCAGATTACCAGTCTGGACACTCACCGAGATGACCACCGTCTGCAAATCTCAAGATTGGATCATCCTACCCATCCAACCAATGGACCTTTTCGTCCCACGGTTAAGATCATCCATTTGGTAAGATCTTTTGTCCCAACCCCTGTTGGACCCACCTGATGAACGATCTGTACCGTGAGTGGGTAGCAACGTACCGGTCGAGCCACCAAGCTATTCTATTTGGGTTTGGGCTTAACTCATTTGGGTTTAATCAACACATGCATGTCTATTTACTTGTCCACATGTAGCCCACCTAATCAAGGGATGAATTAGAAACATCCATCATGGGAAATAGGGATTTGATCCCAATTTTTTCCCACTCGGGCTTGGGCCTGCTGTGGGTCACCATGCTAGGGTTGAGCCTCTCTGGGTCGGGTCAGATTTTGGGCCTTGTTGTGGTGGCTGGTCAGGGCCGAGACCGGTCCGGTCCATTGCCCCTTCCAAGGTCCATGGACCGACTTGGCACGTGTGGAGCAGCATAACACGTGCGGCAGGACAGAAAAGACGATTCTTTTCTCTATCCTTTCAAAGGGTGGGAAGAGCAGCGAATGGCTGTCCTTTGGACACACCATCTCTCATCTCTGCATCTTTCTTCCTCCACTCTTCCTTTCTATTCAGGTTAGCGGTCTCTCTCACTCACTCTCTCTCCAATGGCAGCAGCAATTCACTCCCATGCATTCTCCTCTCCGATTTCTCGCTGCCCTCCCCAGCGTCGCTCTCTTGCAGGTTTTCCTCTCACTCACTCCCCCCCCCCCCCCCCCCCCCCCCCCCCCTTGATTGTCATGGAGGGATGTGTTTTGTGCATTTGGATTCTGTTAGAAAGGATAAGATTGAGATGGTTTTTTTGTTTTTGAAATTCTGGTTAATTCAATTGATTCTTCAAGAGAATATGGTTCTGATGCTTGATTACAGATGGGTTTTCTGTGATTTCGGTCATCATGTGAAAATTCGAGGCAATTTCTGCATTTGGGATTTATATGAAAGGCTATGATTGAAATGGGAGTTTTCCCTTGGTTTCACATTCTGCTAATTCAGTTAGAAAATCCTTGATGAGGAAATGTTTGTCAATGCTTGGTTAGAGATGGGTTTTGTAATTTTGATCGTCTTGTGAAAATCCAAGGTGATTTGTGTGTTTTGTATTTGGGTTTTTTATATAATATGATTAGATTGAAATGAGTTTACCTCTTTTCCCGAAATTCTGCCAGAACTCAGTTGGAAATTCAGTATAATGTATGGGTTTTCTGAATTTTTTTTTTTAATAAAGAGTCCTGTTGTGCATTGCTAAGTTCTGGAAACAGATGCATTACTCTTGCAGAGATTATGATGGTAATGGTTGGTTCTGCAAGTTATTGAGGTAATTTTCATTGTTTTGTGTACAACTAAGCTGTTTTTCCATTTAGGCATTCAAACATTTGAGGTAGTTGATGCACTTTTGCATGAAGAGTCAATGAACTGTGACAATCAATTGTGCCAAATTCCTGCTATCGTTACAGGGAGTGTAAGAGAGAGATGCTTTGTTCCACATGGTTTTTTGTAGTTTCATCTTGTGAAAATCGAGATTTTCTTTTCTCCTTTTCTCCTTTTTGTAGAATTTGGGTATTTTGAGAGTTAATATATTGCATGGTCTTTTCTTTTTTTCCCTCCTTCAATGATCTATAGTTACCTAAATCGTGAAAACCCTGGAGATCATTTTTCAATGATCATTGGTTATGGTGGTTCCATGTTTTATTTTCCCACAATAAGCTCTTCTTTTTGTAACTGAAACTTTCTGAGATTGGGGTGGGTGATGGATTCCCCTGAATAATCAGGTGATTGGTTATAATTGAGCCAGATTATGATTCTCTGATCACTCTATGGTAGGATGAATCTGAATACCTTATTGCATTCACAGCATTTTGCTGTTTTATATAGATATCCGTCCAATGTATCTTGCATTGTGAACACACACACACACACACACACACACACACACACACACACACACATTTATCCGACCACATCTCCATGGGCCCTACAAACAATCAGAAAGGTTTCAATGGGTGGGCATCCACCTTTAATTGTTGTCTATGGTGTGACCCACCTAAGATATGGGTTGGCCTGATTTTTAGGCCCATGGCCCACCAAAGAAGGATGCATGATCTAATTAATGGTGTGAATTTCCAACACGCATCATGGCAGGGTCCACAAAGCTCAACTACACACACACACACACACAGAGGAATGCTCACCTGCACCAGTTCTCATGGTAACTCATGAGCACTTTTTGAGAGCTCGTTTCAAGTGATATGAGCCCAAAATCTAAGCCGTTTACATGATGCAGCACCTTAAGAAACCCCCAAGGCCCAACTTTTGCCGTGATCCAGAACTTTGGTGGGCCATCTTCACAAAGAGAGTGGCAAATCAAGGGAGGAAACTGTTTCCTTTTGCAATGGCCCACCAAAGTTTTGGATCTAGGAAAAATTAGGCCTCGGGGATATCTTGGGGTGCTGCATCACATGGATGGTTCAGATTTTGGGCTTATATGACATGAGATGAGTTCTCAAAAAGTGCTCACGAGTTCTCGTGAGAACTGGTGAGCATTCCTCTCTCTCTCTCTCTCTCTCTCTCTCTCTCTCTCTCTCTCTCTCTCTCTCTATATATATATATATATATATATATATATATATAAGGTATGCAAGTTTGTTTTTTAGTTCATGGATTAATCTGTAAGATGAAAGGTTTCAGGCAGCTCATTCTAGTTATTTTGTGAGATGAACTTTAAAAGTTCTTACCAAATACCAAACTCTTTTCTTTTTGTGCAGGCTTGATATCTTTACCTATGTTTGCCTGTCGAAGCATGCACTCCTCATTCAGTGGACAATCCTTGCGGTTCCATAATGCGCGCCGGACTCAGTTAGGAGGAACCCCCCAAATGTCTACACCAATAACGATGATGGTCAAGCCCGCAATTCAGTTCATCCAAGGAACGGATGAGCAGACAATACCAGACGTGAGGCTCACTAAATCGAGAGATGGTTCAAATGGTGTCGCGACGTTTATTTTTGAGCAGCCCTCAGTGTTTGATTCATCGGGCGAACTTGGTGATATCACAGGCTTCTACATGATCGATGAGGAAGGGACACTTCAATCAGTTGATGTCAATGCAAAGTTTGTCAATGGAAAACCTGCAAGAATAGAAGCAAAGTACATAATGCGGAGCCCGCGAGAGTGGGACAGGTTCATGAGGTTCATGGAAAGGTACTCAGACGAGAACGGGTTGCAGTTTATCAAGAAATGAGGCAGTGTACATACCTCACCCTCTCCTTCATTTATTTCGCAGCATGTAGAATTCACGTAAGTAGATTGTCTGGAACTTAAAAGTTTTGATTGATGGCTACCCATGTAGTTTTGATGCAAGGATAATCTGTTTTATCCTGTTTCAATTGTCTCTGAGTATATATTTTTTTTCTATAACTCACTTCCACCGAAAACAAGACGTCTGTACAAATGGGATGTCGAGTCAGGTCAGGTTTCATTGACATCCCACCTTCAGCAATTGCCAATTCTTACATCTGAGGAAAAAAAATGCCAAAAAAAGCAGCTAGTTTTTAATAAAGTAGAAGTGTTACTGTATTCTATATGTATATCTGTTCTACACCTATCGGTCTCCCCACCGTACCCATATACATTCAGTTATAGTCACTGTATGTGAGCTTTCAGATACAGCCCTGTCATCTCTGCCAACGGGTCACATCTGTAGGATATGACCTTTGCAAAAAGTGGCCTTCATCATGAAGGATATGGATCCGATTGGCCAAACCATTGAAATCAATGTATAGATATGGTCTGGGCCACATGGTAAGTGGATTTCCCCGACCTCCACACCAAGTATCTTCATGGTCGGGCCTAAACTTTGCATGGCTGGTGGCACGACGGAGCTGTTTGTGATAATTCACATAAAATGCTTATCGGTGAATTAGCCCGTTGCCATGAGGTGGGTTCCTGAAGAGGAAACCATCTTTGGAGTTGGATATAGGCGTATTTCATAAGAGTACTCAGACTGTATGCTGGCATTTGGAGATCTCACAACATTTTAGTCGTGAGGCTGGTTTGAAAGCAGATACTTGAACTGATCATGGTTCTAAAACTCACTGACTCAACTCGAAACTTAGCCAAGTCAACTTGACTCGGTGAGATTTTATCAACTTCACTCCAGCTGAGTCACTTGCCTTGCCAAGGAGTTTTTAATTAAAAGTAGGATAACAGAAGGCGCAAGTCGAACCCATGACCTCTGTTAGAGGTGTAAGTGTAACACACTCAACCATCGAGCTATGCAATATTGCCTGGTTTCTCGTTTTATAAGAAACCATATAACTAATACCACAGATAACTAATTTAAATACTCCTTCCTGCTTTTTTAAGTTTATTGTTATTAGCTACTGAGTGGAGTTGGGTCAAGTCTTCAAGTCAACTCGCCTGAATGAAGATCGGGTCGAGTTGAATTTTTGGGCTCTTAATCTATGTACTGAGGTGATGCAATCTGCGATTAAATGATAATTATTATTGTATATAAAATAAAATGTATCTGCAGTCATATCTAATGACCATACATTTTGAACAACTTAGATACAAATCCAGTACCATCTTTATCGAAAAATAAAGAAGCTCCTTCAACATTCGTGGCTGTATTCAACTAGAAGACTAACAGCATGAACTGTACTGCAGAAATGCTTTCTGCTACTTTCCTATCTTGCCCAAGTCACAGAAATTGTACTCCTCACCTTATAATAGCTTTGGTGATTATGCATCCATGTCAACTGCCCTTGGGCGTAGCTCGGCTTCTCCTTTCTAGATAGTCTCTTTCTAGAAATGAACCAAATTCTATAGTACTTGCTTTCATACAAGTGACTGAATTTTAAGCTTTCTGGTCTAACTCTCACTTTCACTCCTTGTGGTGGCACCATGTCCACTGAGTATGTAGAATTAGGCAGGCCCACATTTGTCAATCGCCTCTTGATCATCTTCCTTGTCCTGCCGCGCTTGAAAATCACTGACAGGGAAGGGTAGTTGAGGCTGAAATCTCTGCTACTTGACAGGATTTTGCGGCAATTCATGGCCCTGTGAGTGATTGTGAATATCTCTGATTTCGTGTATCCAAGGGTGCAAAGATGGGTGATGTACTCATCTGGCTTGATATCATAGACCAACCCTGGATCGATCGCTTTCATTGGGTTCACATGTCCGGCACCAAGTGCGAAGGGTCCCGCTGGTTTTGACCCATCCATTATTGGCTTGCCCAAGTGGTCTGAAACATCAGCAGTTGTCATGATTGCAGATTTAATTGCAGCAGGGCTCCATGATGGGTGGACCGAGCGTACCAAAGCAACAATTCCACTGACATGTGGGCAAGCCATTGAAGTACCCGACATGACAGTGAAGTTTGCTCTTCTAGAATCTTCTGGTAGCCCCGTGGGTCCCAGATTTGTGGGCCAGGCAGCAATAATGTTGACCCCCGGGGCAATAACATCTGGTTTGAGGATCGAAGGATTGGCTGAGCTCGGCCCTCTTGATGAGAAGACAGGCGATTGACGGTGCTCTAGATTTACCAATAACTGTTCCTCCAAATTCAATTCGGGCTGTGGGTCTCCTTGTGGAGTTTAAGTATTTCTTCAGGCGAATGGACTCTGCATAGCCGATGAGTGTTGCAGGCAAGACATGGACGTCGACAGAATCCTCATCCTGATCAATCTCTGTGTTCGCTAGTATCATTGCAGCCCCATGAGATTCTCTAACTTCCTGGCCCTTCATGGACCTTCCGGTCGCGCCTCGATCACAGACCACCATTTTCCCACTAACTCTAGCTTTTGAAAGAGACCCTTTGAAGCAAAATTCTGCACCGTTCTTCCCACCATAGACCAGCTCGAGCCTTTGGCCGATGTTTGGATGCCGGTTACCTGGATACATGGATTCTCCATACAGAGTTTGGCCGTTGCCCAACTGTACAATGGCGGGAAATCTCCTATTGACTGTGCTGGCACCAACCGTAGTTATCCAAGGAGCCTCATTGGCGACGGAGCTCAGAATCGGGCCATTATTTCCTGCTGCGCAAATTACCGAGATACCCTTCTCAATTGCTCTGAAACCACCAATGGCGATGCTGTCCTCATAAAGCGGGAGTGGGAATCCGCCCAAGGAGAGGGAAAGTACATCAACTCCATCTCTGATGGCATCGTCCATTCCAGCCAGGATATCGGAGCTGTAACAACCATTGAACCAGCAAACCTTGTAGATGGCGACATGGGCCCCAGGCGCCATCCCTTGTGCCTCACCTTCACCAATTCCAAGCACACTAGCTGCAGGGACAGAACTCCCAGCTGCAGTCGATGACGTGTGAGTCCCGTGACCATGTGCATCGCGCGGGGACACATACTCCACGACTGGTGGCAGGACCGGCGATGATGAAGATGCCCGGTGCCCTTTGATATAGAACCGAGCGCCAATGAGCTTGCGGTTGCAGAAGGAAGAGTTGAAATTCTGCCCTTCCTCACAAATCCCTCTCCACCTCTTGGGCACTGGAGGCATCCGGTGATCCCCGAAGCTTGGGCTCTCTGGCCAGACACCAGTGTCGAGGACTCCAATTATCGTCCCCCGGCCAAAATCCGAACGGGCCCAAGCTCCATTGCCCATGAGACCAAGACCCAAGAACTTGTATGAGTAAGTCGTGTGTATCTGAAGACGCCGGTCAGGGCGGACCGCAACCACACCACGCATGGCCCGCAGGGCCACAAGTTCACGATCTGAGAGGCGGGCAGCAAAACCATGGATGGCAGAGTGGTAAGAGTAGAGGAGGCGGGAGGATGGGTCACCATCTTCCGAGAGGATGGTCCTCTCCAGGAAAGAGAGATGCCATTGAAGGGTGGTGTAGGAGGAAGAGGGGGGAGTAGAAATTAGATGCGGGTGGAGCTGGACTATGTAAGTTTGGAGGTTTTGAGCAGTGAGGGAGTTGAAATAGAGGAAGAAGAGAAGGAAAAGGAAGATGGTGATGTTGGTATTTTCCATAGGAATGTAATGGAATGGAATGGGAATGTGGGATTGCATGGATTTTTGGGTATTTGAAGGTGTGGATTGAAGATTTGAAAATGGGGCGTCGAGCATTTCTTAGAGAAGATGAAACTCGTGATGTTTGTGGGCTCTTCATCACGAGGATCCTTTGGTATTTTGAGAGAGAGAGAGAGAGAGAGCTGAGCTGATGAGGGGTCTGACTTCACGAGATCTTGTGGTCGGATTTATTTTGACTATGTTCGTTACGCAGCCGTTAGATTCTCATTCCATGAATCTTTGTTTCGTCCAAAAACTCCTGTGTTAGTTTTGCACCCTTTTAAAGATGGTGGTGACTCTTTAAACGTTCACATGGTATACTTGTACGGCAATCCAGTCCGTCCCAACCTCTGACCCAGCTGTTGATGGAGTCTAATTGAAATCTTACACTGAGAAGATGATAGTGAGCATCTAATTTTGGTTTTAACAGTCCAGCTGATAGCCGTTAACTGGGTGGATATGATTGCTTGGGCAGTGGGATTTTGGATATGTGATCCATCCAAAATGGGACCCACAATTTGAACGGCTCGTATGGCTTTACATCAGTCCCACATGGAGAATGATGAATCCTCATCAATTTTAAATGGTGCAAAACTAGCGTATAGGACTCTAGCACCCGGCTTGATTTCGTGCCGGTAGAGGCAACTGTGGTATCGCGACTCCACTGCATTTCTGCAAATCTGGCACGGATGCATTTGATCAGAACCGTTCATTCAACAATTCCAATAGCGAATTTGCCGTAGACCGGAAGTAGAAACGATTGGACTATTCGAACCCTTTGATAGGTGCCGTTTGTGTGGACGCTAAAAGACGAGCACGTGACGGCTCACGTTCAGTGAGAAAATATTCATTTCATTCGATTATTTGAGAGAGTTTTATACGTGGCTAATCAAAGGTGGATCCTGCAGGATTCATGGTTCAGATCATGTTACACGTGTGCCACGTATATATTCTATGGTATGCGAGACACGGAAACTACATGGTCCTGGGAGCACCGGTTTATGTCCCCACATCTGTGATCTTTTTTTTGTCTTTGGTCAGCAAATACGCCAGAAGCTAGAGACGTCTTTAATGCTGATTTTCAATGCCTTTATTCGCACGCTCTCTTCAGCTTCCATGGTTGGCTCCCTTCCACGCCCGGCTCGTGTTTTTCTGCTCACCTTGTGAACCATGCAGGTGGGCCCCACTTTTCGGTGAAATCCAAATCGTTCATCTGGTTGACCCCCATATGGATGAGTCACGAGTTAGTTGGATGGTAGAGATTGTCAGATGGAAGGAAGACTTTTTGTAGGATGACCATGCATGGTGGGCCCAACAGAAGGATATCTGGGCCATCAAAAAGATGGACCGCGACTGGACGGTTGTGGGGCGAAATAGAGCCCTCTGTTTAGAGTACACGTGGCAAGGTGATACATCAGTTGGGACTATCCATCTCGTGGCTCTAACTTTTGTGACAAATGGTTCTTGATATACTTAAATCAGGTGATCTTATCCGTCTAATTAGTGTCCTGACGATGAAGGGTAGAAAACGAATGGGGTTGGCCGAATTGGGAAAGTTAATGAACGAGATGGATACATCATGCGATGGGCATGATTTTGAAACATGGGCCATCCATCACGGTCCAACTAGATGGATGGTCGCGATTGACGCATGACCTGGCAACTCGTGAGGTGGAGAGACCTTGCAACTGGGCGCGGATTGCCTGCGAAAGCCTTTCGCAGGCATCTCCTGCTCAAGGAATCTGGATGGGCCCACCGTGAGGTTTGTGAGAAATCTACGCCGTCCAACCGTTTTGTGAGATCATTTTAGGCGTTGGGACCAAAAATGAACGGGATCCAAAACTCAAGGGGGCCGCACTAAAGCAGAAGGTGTGTAGGGAAATTCTTACCGTTGAAACCTCTATGGGGTCCACAGTGATGTTTATATGCCACCATACCGTTCATAATGTCATTCCTACTGAGATGAACTGAAAACACAAATATTATCCTGATTCGAAACTTCTGTGGCCCCACGAATATTTCAACTGTGGAAGTTCAGCCGTCATGTTTTCGGCCCACTTAAGTCTTGAATCCCGTTCAATTTTGGTCTCAACGCCTAAAATGATCTCACAAAACGGTTGGACGGCGTAGATTTCTTACAAACCTCACGGTGGGCCCCACCCAGATTCCTTGCGCAGGAGATGACTGCGAAAGGCTTTCGCAGGCGATCCGAGCCCCTTGCAACTAGAGCTGCCAATGGGCTCTGAAGCCAACCCCAGGCCCGGCCCTTTTACAGCCCTACTTACGGGTTCGTACCAGAGGGATGCTAATGGGACTCGCATGAGATGGAGGCTTTCATGACAAACGAGCCCATGCATGCGAAATCAGGACCGTTCACTGGATTGGTACCACTGGCCCAAAATTAAGCACGGATTGCTCATCATCAGATAGGCAAACCGTGCTTAATCAGGACCGTTCACTTGATTGGTCCCACTGGCCCAAAATTAAGCACGGTTTGCTCATCACGTATATGAGAGAAAGGGTTGTTTAGGAAATGATGTCCAGTAGTCTGTATTCAGCACAAAAGTCATGCCTACATGATGTGTCGACTGGCCTGATTCTTGAGCCACCAAATGTTTCAAGGTGTGGCCCACCCAACGACTGGTTCAGATTGCATGCAAGTCTACCACGAGCCCTTCGTAGATCCTAAGCAACGTTGGACCATTAGCATTTCTCTGCCTACAATAAGGGGCCCACTTTTGAGATGACATACTTTTGACATCTGGTGTGGTAAATACTCAAGACCCAGACTAATGGGCCCCCAGCCCAGTCATTAGCCTAGTGCCCAGCCAGCAAGTTTTCAAGGAAATGGGCCGGGCTGGACCCTAATGGGCTTTAATGCATCACTGAGTGCAGGCAAGCCCACTTATTCATTGGCTCCAGTGAAAATACTAATTAATGTTAAAAATTAAGGAATGGACCACTAAAATAGGATCTCCATAGCATATCTGTTGATATTGTATGTCTATGCAGAACATGAAGTAGAGGTTAGTTTTCATATTTTTTTGGAATTGATATGCCTCTTTTGGTGATCTTTTTCATGTGAGACTTGTACATTTTCCTTACACTGCTGAGACAATAACAATATTATTGTGATATATATACATATAAGGCTGGTAGTTGTCGTATTTCTCTTCTTAAACATCTCTGTGGATTGCAAATCGAGAGGTTATAATTGTCCAATGGAGGAGATGTTTTAGACATTCTTCTTATAAATAGAGGTTTCCATATATGTTAAAGTTGATTAAAATATCTTCAATTATGGAGAATCCTGCAACTATTATAGTTGGGGTGTTTTACGAGCTCCTACAATGAGCTTGTAAAACTATGGGATTTTTAATTTGCCTGTGGTAAATGAGTAATGATTATTTGTTAGTTCTAACACACAAATATAATAAAAAATCCAAAATATCATATTAGAAATGATAAAGAAGAATATGGAGAGCTGATGTACATTATAGTCGTCTTAAAGATAAATTTGCCTTCACAGAAAGATCCTTGATGCACTAGGTTCAAGCAAGTTTGCCTTCGAGATGTAACAGCTCTTCTCTATGATGAACGGCTTCAATCAAGTGCACTTATAATCTCAGCCACACAAATCCAAAAATGCTCGTACTGATTTGTCAAAAAAGAAGTGGCAGAAAGAATCTAGAAGAAAAACCAAAGAGGGAAAAATTTACAAATGTTTTATAAAGCGAAAGGTAGGTAGCTGTTAGGGTCGCATGCTGCATGAGTAAGATAAAACATATATATATAGAAAACAAAGTGCCTAATCAAAGATGCACCACAACCACTCCAAACCTCGCTGCCACCATGGTCTCCATGACCAAGACTGCAGTTGCAGCCCCTGCGCATGTACGAGGTTGTTTACATAACATACTTTTGTTTTTTAATACAAAGAATTAGCAAGGCGTTTTAATATAAAGACTTAGTTTTTTAACAACTTTTCAATGCGGAACAAAACTAAACACAATTTAAGCGAGTTAACAAAAAACAAAATCAAATTTTTTTAGATTTTTTAAATCTTTTTTTCTTTTTTATTCTAACATTATTTACCCATTAATGCAACGGTCCTAAGGTTGATAGTGACATGGAGCTCGTTTGTAAAGCTTTTGACTTAATAGATTCCACATGTAAAAGTTATTGTGCCCACTGTGATGTATGTATATTATCCACACTATCCATCCGATTCCGCCTACTTGATTTAGACCATGAATAAAAAAATGAGACAGATTTGAAGCTCAAGTAGACCACACACCATAGGGTGGGAATTGAATAGTACCCAATGTTGAAAACTTCCTAGGGCCACAAAAGTTTTGGATCAAGCTAATATTTGTATAGACCCTTCATATATGTCAGTGTGATCTTATGAATAGGTTGGATGATTAGATACACATCCCTATGGCCCCTAGTAAGGTTTCAATTTTGAACAATAAATGTCACTAGCTCTCCTGTTTCATGTGGTGTGGTTCATTGATGTAGAATGGGTCGCTGATTATTTCATGGCCCAGATGGAGCAAAAGAAGACCGGTCAGGGTCGAAAGTGATCCGAACCGTCAGGACCGTAAATCGGCCGTATCTCACAATCCGGAATGAGTTACGGGATGTATAATATATCAATTTGGGGTAGCTCGAGCTACTTTAGCCAACCAACCCAGCGATGCTGGGTTGTCCAAGCCGGAATCGCGAGATTCGACCGTATCGACGGTCATTAGGCTAGTTTATTTTCAATTTTACTATTTATAGTAAATTTGAATTCGATCATAACTTTGCATCTGTAGGGCTTTAGAGTTAGTGCCCAACATGAAAAGGGCTTAGAATATTTAGTAGAACAACGTGGTTGAGGCCGTTTGATAACTTTCTATTTTTGGCCGAAAACTAAGAGTTCTAGTAGGATTGAACGACTTCTATAAATAGTAAGTTTACTATTTATAGTAAGTTGCGTTTTCTAGGAGTTTAAGTTGGAGTTGGATTCTGATACTTTACCTAGGGTTAGTTTCCTATTTATATGCATTGTAATTCCATTTTTTATTCATTCAATTATCAATAAAGTAATTATTCGGAATTAATTTCCTCTTTTATCTTTTATTTCTTCTCGTGGATTCGAAAAACGATCGGTTAAGGAGACGATGATTGACCCACTACGTCCTCCCTGCGTCATTGGTATCAGAGCAAGGTTTCTTCCTCAAGACGATGACCTCTAATGAAGGGTTGGATCCTCATCCTAAGGACGATGCTCCAAGGGACTATCTAACGGCAACAGCTTTCGAGACAGCATTCAAAGCAGCACAATGGGAGAACTGGTTGATCCTGCAAGGTATACAGGCGACCATTGACCAGATTGCAGCATCGCTAGCTCCGCTTCGAGCCCAAAGCGACCAACAACCACCAACAGTTGCTATACGAGACAATCATGTTGTCCGTAGAGCACCCCAGGTGGATAATCATAGGGCTACCCCAGACGAATCAGAACCAAGCGATGACGAGGTCGAAGACATTTTGGTACGACGACCTGCGCTAGGGAATGAGCGTGTGGAACGAGCAGAACGAGACTATCGGGGCAAAGCTGATCTTCCCAGCTTTAATGGCCTACTTCGAATAGAGGAGTTCCTCGACTGGCTGGCAGAGGTCGAGCGATACTTCGACTATATGGAAGTGCCGGATGACAAGAATGTAAAACTAATTGCATATAAATTTAAATCCGGTGCTTTAGTATGGTGGGAAAACCTACAGGTTTCCCACACCCGTCAGAATAAGACACCCATCCGAACATGGCCTCGGATGAGACACTTCTTAAAGCTTAATTCCTCCCTAGGGACTATGAACAAATTTTGTTCCAACAATATCAAAATTGTCGTCAGGGAAATCGAACCGTAGCCGAATATCTTAAAGAATTCCAGCGATTGGCTACACAGAACAATTTATCAGAATCAGAGGCACAACAAGTATCACGGTTCATTGGTGGGTTGCGATTTACAATCCAGGATCGAGTCCAGATGCATCCAGTCTGGACGTTGAATGAGGCCAACCAATTGGCCACTCAAGCAGAAACACAGTTGTCACGGCCCCCTGCTCGACCCTATCCGGCAACACGGAATCCCATTACCGGACCCACTCAAGATACCACGTTGGCCAAAGGTAAGGAACCTATAAGAGAGCGTCATCAACCTCCTACGGTCACGAATCGGGACTGGGGAAGCGGTCCCTCAAGACCTCAACGTGCAGCTCCCACAACAACGGGTCCCAGCATGATCCCCAACCCATATGGTCGGCCAAGACCAGACCATTGTCTCCGTTGTGGCCAACCAGGTCACTGGTCGAACGCTTGCCCTCAACGCCCTACAGCACACTTAACTACGAATGAAGGCGGCGCGGAAGGTGAATTAACAGAAGACAACCCTGAATTGGAACAGGCCGAAGAGGGGGACACAGAAGATGTCGATTGGCTGACTGAAGATCATGGGGAATCGCTAGTAGTAAGACGACTACTTTACGCTCTCAGGAAGGAAGTGCACCCACAACGACATAATATTTTTCGCACAAAGTGCACCGTGCAGGGCAAAATCTGTGATGTGATCATAGACAGTGGGAGTCGAGAAAATATTGTCTCGAAAATTATGGTGGACAAATTACATCTGCCTATGACGAAGCACCCTACCCCTTACTCTATCAGTTGGATCAAGAAGGTGAACGGAACAAAGGTAACTCATCAATGTATTATCTCGTTTTCCATTGGTAAAAGCTATAAGGACGAGGTCCTCTGTGATGTGGTTGACATGGAAGCCTGCCACATGTTACTTGGGTGGCCATAGCAATCGGATCGAGATGTGACACACGGTGGACGGGAAAACATATACATGTTCATCAAAGATGGTCGAAAAATTATTTTGGCCCCTATGACACCAGAGAAATACCTTGAAGCTTCTAAAGTGGAGGGGAACTCTCTCCTTACCATTCGCGAGTTTGTTAAGGAATCAAAGGAAACGGGCGAAATATATGCCATTATGGTAAAAGGTGAGGAGTCAGGATCCTCTAATATTCCTCAACGCCTTAAACCATTGTTAGAAGAATTTCGAAGTACTTGGCCTGGAGATTTATCTGATGCGTTGCCTCCGATGCGAGACATACAACATCACATCGACCTTGTCCCAGGGTCCAGTTTGCCCAACCGACCGCACTATCGGATGAGTCCGAAAGAGTGTGAAATTCTACAGGGACAAGTAGAGGAACTGATCTGTAAGGGTCTCATTAAAGAGAGCATGAGCCCGTGTGCCGTTCCGGCACTCCTTATCCCAAAGAAATACGGAACTTGGTGCATATGTATCAATAGCCGCGCGATCAATAAAATAACAGTTAAATATCGATTTCCAATACCGCGGTTGGATGACATGCTTGACATGCTCGAGGGCTCCAAGGTGTTCTCAAAACTGGACTTACGGAGTAGTTACCATCAAATCCGTATTAGGCCAGGTGACGAGTGGAAAACGACCTTCAAAACCAAGAAAGGACTATATGAGTGGCTGGTTATGCCCTTCGATTTGACCAACACACCAAGCACCTTCATGCGTTTAATGAACCAAATGTTGAAGCCGTTCATTGGCCGTTTTGTTGTCGTTTATTTTACCGACATCCTAATATACAGTCAGGATGAAACGGAGCACATGACCCACATCAGAAAAGTGCTACAAGTGTTGGCCGACAACAAGCTATACTTAAATCTGAAAAAGTGTAGCTTCTTAACTGATCGATTATTGTTTCTGGGGTTCATTGTGTCGTCCATGGGTATCCGAGTGGACAAAGAGAAAGTTCGAGCTATTCGGGATTGGCCGACTCCGACGAACATTCATGAGGTACGAAGTTTCCATGGGTTGATGACCTTCTATCCTCGGTTTGTGCGGAACTTCAGCAGTATCGTCGCGCCGATTACCGACTGTATGAAGAAAGGTCCGTTTCAATGGACCGAAGGGGCAGAGAAGAGTTTTGCAGAAATTAAACATCGGTTGTCCACTACCCCGGTCCTGGTACTCCCTAATTTCAATAAGTTGTTTGAGGTAGAATGTGACGCATCTATTGTCGGCATTGGAGGAGTCCTTTCTCATGAGGGCAGGCCAGTTGCCTTTTATAGTGAGAAACTCAGCGACACACGACAGAAGTGGTCGACCTATGAGCTTGAATTATATGCCGTGGTTCAGGCACTGCGCCATTGGCGCCATTATCTTATTCAAAGGGAATTTATACTGTACACTGATCATCAGGCCTTAAAATTTGTCAATACTTAGAGTAATGTGAATCGTATGCATGCTAGATGGATTTCGTTTTTACAGGAATTCACGTTCATTCTGAAACACAAGTCAGGGTAGCAAAACAAGGTAGCCGATGCACTTAGCCGACGTGCATCCCTTCTTATCACCGTGAGCAATGAGGTGGTTGGATTCGATTGTCTCAAGGAACTTTATGTCGACGACGAGGATTTTGCATATGCATGGAAAAAGTGCCAAAATGGTCACCCGAGTGACATTCTAATTCAAGATGGTTTCCTCTTCAAAGGAAATCGACTTTGCATTCTGCAGAGTTCGTTATGGGACAAAATTATTATCGAGCTGCATGGTGGTGGCCTCGGTGGTTATCTAGGACGAGATAAGACTCGAGCGATGGTGGAAGAGCGGTATTACTGGCATGGACTCAGTGTTCGTGGTGGTAGACCGATTCTCCAAGATGACACACTTCATTCCATGCAAGAAGACCTTTGATGCAGTACACGTTGCGAACCTTTTCTTCAGAGAGGTTGTACGGCTACATGAGATTCCTAAGATGATCACTTCAAACCGGGACACAAAGTTCGTTAGCCACTTTTAGCGAGCTTTGTGGAATCGGTTCGGTACATAACTTCACTTCAGCAGTGCTTATCATCCACAAACAGATGGGCAGACTGAGGTCATCAACCACGCATTCGGGAATCTCATCCGTTGCCTTTCAGGTGACAAACCGAAGCAGTGGGACATGGCCCTGTCTCAAGCAGAGTTTGTGTTCAACAACATGGTAAACCGATCGACAGGAAAGTCTCCTTTCCAGATTGTTTATGGGTGCGTGCGTCGTCACACACTCGATTTGGTTCCCCTGCCCAAGCTTCCGGGCATGAGCGTTACAGCTAAACATATGGTAGACCGAATCATGGCCATACATACAGACGTGCGCAACAAATTACAGACTTCGAACCAGAAGTACAAAGAAGCGGCCGACAAGCATCGACGCGCCAAGGTGTTCGAAATAGGTGATCAGGTGATGATCCACCTACGTAAAGAGCGATTTCCTACCGGAACCTACAACAAGTTGAAACACAAGAAGATTGGACCGGTACCGATCATTCGTAAGATCAATGACAATGCCTACGTTGTTGATCTTCTGGATGACATGGAGATTTCAAGGACTTTTAATGTGGCAGATCTGTACGAATATCATGAACCAAAGCTGGACGAGAACTCGGGGTCGAGTTCTTTCGAAGTGGAGGAGACTGATGTAAAACAGGTCGCTGATTATTTCATGGCCCAGATGGAGCAAAAGAAGACTGGTCGGGGTCGAAAGTGATCCGGACCGTCAGGACCGTAAATCGGCCGTATCTCACAATCCGGAATGAGTTACGGGACGTATAATATATCAATTTGGGGTAGTTCGAGCTACTTTAGCCAACCAACCCAGCTATGCTGGGTTGCCCAGGCCGAAATCGTGAGATTCGACCGTATAAACGGTCATTAGGCTAATTTATTTCCAGTTTTACTATTTAAAGTAAGTTTGAATTCGATCATAACTTTGCATCTGTAGGGCTTTAGAGTTAGTGCCCAACATGAAAATGGCTTAGAATATTTAGTAGAATAACGTGGTTGAGGCCGTTTGATAACTTTCTATTTTTTGCCGAAAATCAAGAGTTGTAGTAGGATTGAACGACTTCTATAAATAGTAAGTTTACTATTTATAGTAAGTTGCGTTTTCTAGGAGTTTAAGTTGGAGTTGGATTCTGATACTTTACCTAGGGTTAGTTTTCTATTTATATGCATTGTAATTTCATTTTTTATTCATTCAATTATCAATAAAGCAATTATTTGGAATTAATTTTCTTTTTTATCTTTTATTTCTTCTCGTGGATTCGAGAAACAATCGGTTAGGGAGACAGTGATCTACCTACCACGTCCTCCCTGCGTCATTCACTTGGGCTTCTAATCTGCCACGTTTTTTTGTTCATTCTCTAAAATGGATGGATGGCATGGATCACACACATATATCAATGTAGGACCCCATGGATTTAACAGTACCCAATTCTTCTTTAATTTCATGCATTTGATGATATTTCAGGCGCAATAACATGGTAATTTTCCTCTCAAAACAAACACCTTTCAAAAGTCATTATTAGCGGTTTACTTCCATTTACATTTGTAATTGAAAGAACAAACACCCTCCAGCGATCGAGTGGAAATCACATGAACATCCTGGTAGGCCCCATAGAGCTTCTGCTACTCCCCCAAAGGGAATGATATAGAATGACCTATGAGATTCTGACCCTGGAGGGATAACGTTTCTCCCATAGACGTTGGACATGAGCTGTCGTATTTTTACTCGATACATATTATGATATGATGTGGGGCCGCACCATTTCCCCATAAATTAACTGCTTCAAATAGACTTTTGTAAGGTCTAAGATAACTTACTAAATTGAAACACTTACAATTGTTACTTCCACGCTACATTCATTTTAATTACAATTGTCTTAACTCAATAATTTTCCTAAGTTGATTGTCATTTTCAACGTACAATAAGTCCACACTTCTAACGTGATAAATGACAATGAAATGATAGGTACCCTTGTAAATAGGATGTAGAAATAAGGCGGAGAAAAACATTATTTAAATATATTATGGATGGTTCACGGAAGATGAGCTGATTAGAAAAATGATCAATGGTTCAAATCAAATGAGTGATTATCACTTAAATTGTAGTGATTATCACTTAAATTGTGCAGTGTTCCTTAAGTTGTGGCTTGTCCATGTAGTGGCCAACTAGGTTAAGGGCCTGTTTGGATGCAACTTCTACAAATGGGGTTTTCTTAAAAAAGTGCATGTTAAATTTTAATTAGTGGGGAATCAAGTCAAAGGATTTGCCAAAGTTCATCCAATCTCACCCCTGGATCCATAGCTCAACTGGTATAGTGATTGGAGACAGCCTTGTTTCAACACTGAGGTCTTGATATCTAACATTGCAGTGTGACTAATGGCTCAAGTGGACCGCACCACAGGAAGTAGTGGCGATTGAAAGCATGCGGTTGAAAACTTCTTGGGGGGCACTAGTAATGCCCATCCCTTAGTAACAGTGGTGATTGAATGCCCACCATTAAAAACTTCCTGAGAGCTACAAAAGTTTTGGATCATGCTGATATTTCTGTTTTCCCTTCATCCAGGTCGGCGTGACCCTATCAACAGGTTGGATGGCAAATAAACATTACTGTGGGCCTTAGGAATGTTTCAACGGTGGCTGTCATTATCTACACTGTTTCCTGTGGTGTGGTCCACTTGAGCTTCAGATATGCTTCATTTTCGGGTTCATACACTAAAATGAGCTGCAAAAGCGGATGGACGGTGTGGATATAAAACATATACATCACGATGTGCCCAACTGCGGGTCACCACCCAATCCACTTCTCTGCACAAGTCATGCTGGCATTTTTAAAGAGATGGATGTATCAGATGCAATATCTGATGCATGATCATTCCTTAAGAAAAATATATTTGTCTGCCATGCAAACTGATCCAAACCACACATTTTGATAGTCATGTCCTTCGTTCCATCAAAATATTCACGTGTACACAGTTGCATTTGGACTTTTCTGATCAGTACGGATTTTTCAAGGCAGAGTATGAAAAGCATTCTAAACCTAATGGACGGTATAGATAGGTGATGCGGATGCCACCGTTTCCAGATAAAACTATGTGCATTGGAAGGTTTTGGTACACTTGGCGTGCTAGATCATTACTCTCCGGCGATTTGTCAACATGGATAGAAACAGCAAGGAGAATATCCTGGGGTGTCAATGGGCCGGGCCGGGGCCTGAAAAATCAGAATTTTGAATAGGGCCGGCCCTATGGCCCGGCCCGAAACAGTGTAAAATCAGGGCTGAGAGCTACCCAGGCCCAGCCCATATCTATAACCCGAGGGAACGGTTTAGGTGGATGCCCGGATCCACCGAGGTCGGTGGATCCCTAACTATGGGGCTCACTGTGATGTATGTTCTTTACATCCACACCATCCATCCATTTTGACAGCTCATTTTAGGGCATGAACCCAAAAATGAAGCAGATCCAAATCTTAGGTGGACTATACCACGTAAAATAGTAGTGATTGAATCCACACCATTAAAAACTTCATGGGGCCACTGGAATGTTTATTTTCCATCCAACCTGTTGAAAAGGTAAAAAAATTCCTGGATGAAGATACCAAACAAATATCAGATTGACCCAAAACTCCTGTGACCCACGAAAAGCTTTTAATGGTTGAGTACCATTGTTTACTGTATTATGGTACACCTGAGATTTGGATCTACTTCATTTTTTAAATCATTCTCTAAAATGAGTTTTCAAAATGAATGGACGGTGTGGATGTAATACACAAACATCACACAGTGGACGGCACGGTAAGCGATCCATCCACCTCGGTGGATCCGGGGATCCAGCGAAGCCGCGCCCATAACCCGGCGACGGCTGCTTTGACACGTAATCAATGAATCATTTCCTTCTTTCTTTCTTTTTTTCTTTCTTTTATCTTTTTTCGTTTTTTTCAAATATCAATTCGCTACCAACCAATTGGATGGTAGCGTCGTCCGGATTGTTAGGTGCGTGAACGGCTAGTAAAACAGTGAGAGGAAAACTTTGATACTCTGGCAGAGCGTGATGGATGATATGCAGGCACTGAGAAATTACTTAGAAATTGTGTAAGTGGAAAATAATTAATCAAATTGAACCGTCCAAATCATTCTACCTAGTTTAGATGTATGATGAACCAAAAATTAATCTTCTTCGGTTACATGACTGTTGGATTGTGAACATGTTTTGAACTGTTAAAAATGAAAGATATCCAACGGTACTATTTCTACAAACAAATGTTCACCAATCAGTGGTCAGGATTTTACAACCAATCTGACCTGTCTTTCTTAACCGTTGTTTTGTGGGCCAGTTAAAGGATTTTCTCAATTAAATTTTGCATATCTCTCATCAACGGTGAGGGCCACCATATAAACGGTTTGGATCATTGCAACACGACCCGGGATCAATGGATGAAGTGCCTACATAAAAACTACAAATGTGAAGGGATGTATCGTAACAAACCTCTTTCTTCTTTGAACGGCAAGTGAGGCTTTGAACCATAAAGTGTTGAGCCAATGGGTCCCACTAGAAAGGGAAAGGCATTAACAGATAAGATGCATTCCACCTGTCTCCATGGAGATGGAGTTGAACGGTTGGCAAATGATGTGGACCCAAGTATGGTAGACTCATATGTATATAGTACTCGTGGCAGGTTTATGATCCTGTCCATCCATCTACTGGGCCAACCATTGATGGCTCATTTTTGAAAAAGCTACACCTAGTAGGCAGTCCACAGTTTCTATTCTTCGACCTTCCATGTTGAAAAAATTACCAATTTTATTTTCCACCGTCCGTGTGACAGACACCGATTCGATGTCTAAGATGACTCCATCCACGTCTATTTTTTTTTATCCATTTTCCATCTGAAGTAAGAATAACTAGATGGACGGTTCAAAATGATTAATCATCCTTCCATATGTAGTGGAGAGACAAGGCTCTACCATATTACAGTTCTCCGGCCTTTTCTAAGTGGAAAAGAGCTCTTCGACCAATCTGCTGGACTCACAATAAAGGTGGAGGATTCTATCCTCTTGAAAGATTCTGAGCTTATAAAATGAAGCGAGGACTCCTATGATAATTCATCGTCACTTTGGAAATGGTGGTGATCAATCTTCTTGACATTTGCCACTCATACAAAGATATCCACACCATCCAAATTGTGGGTCACATTGTGGATGGATCATATGTATAAAATCATACTGATCAAGATATCCTAACCGTACAATCAATGGATATCAAATGGAAGATAAAGAAACGAAATCCTGAATGGTCCAAATCCGAATTGCAATCGGATGGTTACTATCATCTTCTCAGTATAACTTTTAGATTGTGTCCGGTACACAATTGGTCCAGCGATTTGGACGGTATGGATTGCCATCACCACCATTTTTGAAATAGTGCTGAACTAACATAAGAGTCGCACTTATTGGAAATGTTCCTCGTTATCATGAGATTTTGATGGTATTTTGGATCTCATGGATGGGCAGTTGGGGGTATTTTTGGAAGAGAAATTAGTGGAACGGAAATCCAATCACGCTCTTTTTCCATTTGCAAGTATAAGAGATATTTGCAGCTGCTGCGCATTTCGAAACCCTAGATGTGGTCACGTGTGTGAGATCTGATCCGTTCATAGTGCAGATCTCATGGGTTATATTCTTTAATCCAAAAATATGGTTGTTCAACCTATCAGGTGGGCCACATCTGTTTGAAAAATGGACGGTTGGATAACAGGTAATCAATGGTCCACGCTTACATGGTACATGTTTGTCCCACTGGATTAGTGGACCACCCATACATTTACTTGAGGAACAATTACCTGTGCAGCCCAAATAATGATGGAAGGTCCAGATCTCACATACGTGTGCCACGTAGGCACAAGCAGAGCGCTTGTACTTGGCACGTGCGGATACAAATCGAGAAATTGTAGTCGACATGCAGCTTCCATGGTTTGCTTTGCTTGTAACTAACAACCTAGTTTTGAAAGGGAGCTGAGAGGGAGACTTGGCTGCGACCCGGGAGCCAGCGATGTGGGTGCGATCCTGACAGTAGGGCACACCTAGATGTATGAAATGTATATTCCCGCAGGCTTATCTATTTTTCCATTTTAGGGTGTGGACCAAAATATAAAGTGGATGTGTAAAGTGGTGGGTGAGAGAGTATACAGATTCATGGTGACATAGCTCACGTTGATTAAATGATGCCATGACACCAATGAGAGCCGAGCAAGTGAACAAACGTGGCCAAGTTAGTAAGACAGTTATGAAGACGTGTCAAACAAAGAAGAATCAGGAAGATTGATTGTGTCGAATGAGCGTCAAGAGCTCTAGGATGTGCAATCCGCAGAGGCTATTAATAATAGAGGACCTCAGTAGAGGAAAGAGTCCAGTACCATTCAAATCAAATCAAATCAAATCAAATCAAATATGCTCTTTACATTCTATAACATTAGTCGTATAGTCGGCATTCTTAGTTTCTTTTTTGTTTTCATTAATGTAATTTTGTCATTTACATTTCGTAGCATTAGCTGTGAATTTATTATTTATAGCAATAGATCGGTAACAATAATCCAGTAGCTGATAATTTTAGTTGCACTCGAAGTCTACGCTTATACGTTAGACTTATTTTAATAAAGTATTTTGTTTGGAAAGGTGATCTACAATACGTTCCACGCAGCCGATTGTAAGTTTTTTCTTTTTGTATTTTATTTTATTCTATGTTGAAAGTCATTTTATATGAAAGGTAGATGTGTAACCCATCATTGGAAAATAACTCTACCTTCCAAACATCACATGATTATCAGAAAATAATTATGCAAGTGGCTAAATAGGCAATTGATCTCTACAGGTCTTGGTCATATAGTCCAATTACGACATATCTGCCTATCTTAGAGCTTGGGGTCATTGTTTTTCAGTTTGAATTGAGTTATAAATTCAGTTCTAGCACGCCCGCACACACATTACACGCATGATCAAAGAATCAAGGACAATAAAATTTTCAAGTGGACCCCACCATAGGAAACAGTGGTAATTGATCGTTGATTTTTTGTGGGCCACAAAGTTTTGGATCAAGTTGATATTTGTTTTTTCCTTTCATCCAAGGTTGTATGACCTTATCAACAGGTTTTGTGGTAAAAAAAAATTATCGTGGACCCTCAAAGTTTTTAATGGTGGACATTCAACAACCAATGTTTCCTGTGGTGTGGTCTACCTGAAATTTTTATATGGTTCATTTTCAGGGCCACGCCCTAAAATAAGATGAAAAATAGATGGACAATGTGGATATACATTTCATACATCGAGGTGGGCCCTATGGTCAGGGTCACACCCATATGGCTAGTTACGGGGTCGCAGCCATACACACTTGTATAAGGGGATTGAGGTGGAGCTATCTCTCTGCGTTATACGTGGAAAGATGATTTATGGATCCAGACCATCCAGATAGTGGGACCTACCATTGAGGGCTTCTGTTTAAAAACTCATACCTATTAGACAACCCTAGACGTCAATTTTCCTCACTTCATCCCACTAAAGGTTGACCCTTCACCACTTTTGTTTCAGGTTGACCCTTCACCACTTTTGTTCCCTACCATTGCTTTAACGGCTATTTCATTCTTAATTAGAGTAGCCACACCTTTTTTCTCTAGCTGTGTTGATGTACAGACATTGCTACCAAAATACATAAGAGACTCGTGTAAGTGTAATGTTAGTTTACTTTTTGTCAAAAATATTATAAAAATATTTAAAAAAATGAAAAAGATTTTTGTTTCGTCTAATTATTTTCAAGTGCTCTCTTTTAACTTCACATATGACGGGAAAGGAGAATGAAAAGTGTTTACAAAATATTATTCTCTAAATGTTTTTTAATTTAGATATTATTGTGCACTTATCCCGTATACGTGCCTCTGGCCAACCTAATAAAAATTTTCCTTAAAATTAGTTAACGAGCATATTCAAGCCCTCTTATACGGCCTTGATGGCATTATTTTATCCAATTTTAAAATTAGTTTTTTAATCATTATCATTGAATGCAGCCCACTTATTAAGGTCATTTCCATTGTGCCAAATATGTCTCTTAAATTGGGCGTATTTCAAATGACATGACATTTTCTAATTGTACACGTTTCTCAATCGTGTTTTATGAAAACGGTCTTTTTGGCTTAGGTTCCATAGCATAGCAATTTGCAATATCTCTCCCAGTTCTCTAATTTCTTTTGGGCAAGACAAATGTGGATAGTGTCCTCTTCAAAGACTGGTGTTGGGATATCTACACAATTTGTGTATATTGTTGTATCTTAGGATAGCGCATCAAGAGAATTCGACACCAATTTTTCATACTAAGGGGCTATACTACCTCAAAGATAGTGACATATTATACATGTATCAAACTAGTATTGATTCTGTGACGTCAACTGCTTTATTTTTTAAATCCTCGATCTATATCGAATGTGTTAAGTTCATTTATTATACAAATTTATTTAATTTTATTATATTTTTTGTAATAATCATTTAAGATTCAACAAATTTGAGATAATAATGACATATAGCTTCGGGAAATTCAAACAAGAAATTTGTTCATCTAAATTTTTTTTAATGAAAAACACTTTAAGAGGTGGAGATAAAATTTATTTTTTTATTTGACCACCCTAAAAGTTAGGTACATCATCGACTATTCGAAACCATCAGATTTTCAAAACCAAACTTATCTGTTGTCCAGCAAAAATGAGATAAAGATAATTATTTATGTAAGAATAGCATTTTAAGTGCCTTGTCGAATCAGTTGTACAACCACTTTTGTACTTATGAGTCTGCCATTAAAATTTAAAAACCCCTAAAAATGAGGATAAAATTAAAGAAATAAATATGAAAAAATATGTTATTAGTTGGTACTTCAAATTTTAGATGATTGTTAACAAAGTAGTGGTACAACAAGCTAATAAGTTTAATCTCATAGCCCATGAGATTATGTTCGAGGAAATTAAAATGCATGATTTGTTCTAAGTGGCTATTGTAATAGAGAAATTAATGCCATCTTAGAAAATTTTCAATATTTTCCTTCAATATAACATTAAAGATTATCAATCAAATAACTAATTGTACATCTTTGGATCGAGGAAGAAAGGAGATCGTAAAATAACTTAGAAGACAGAAACGAACATATACTTAAAATTCTTAAGTTAAATAAGAAATATAACCAAAATTAACATAAAAAATAATAATAACTTCAAGCTAAACCAAAACAATCAATTTAAAAGAAAACACAAGTCTAAGCATAAAATAAAAAAAAGTAACAATCCGAATAAATCATTTAATTTCTTTATTTATGAAAAATTAAGGTCATTTTGAAGAAAAAAATTGCTAAAAAAAAAAAGGTACCAGCACCTCAAATAAATCTAATTGAAGAATTCGAAATTATTGCTATTGTCACATAAGTTAATATGGTTTGTGTTGAACTGTGTGAATGGTTGGTAGATTGGCACGGGTTCTAGCATACACACGTGTTATGATCGTACCCTGATTAAATGCTATCAAGATGTTCCTCTAAGAAAAAAAAAAAGTTCAAAGGAAAAATGTTGTGACTAGTGAACGTTATCAAACGTGAAAGGTGGGAAGAACATTACTTTAGAAAATGTCCTTCATGTTCCAAACATGTGCAAGAACCTCATTTGAAGTTATTTCTTGAAAAAATTAGGTCCAAAGTTATTACGTTAGATCAGATCATAATAACCAATAATGACTCTTTTATTGACAAAAGTTAGGCTAATTACTATTAACATCGATTAGAATTTAAGGTAGAAGGTTTTAAATCGACTAGTGATTTTATTTTCACTATAGGAATCAAAGGTGGTTGATGGAAAAAATAGGTGTATAGCTCAATTCACTATGAAATCTAAATTGGTTATCTTGCAACAACGGTTGAAGAGACAAAATAGAATTAAAACATTACTAATCGATATACTTTTTTTTATTAAAATTGATACCACCTATATTCATATATTGTGATTGCTTGACTACTATAGGGAGAGTTAATACTAAGTGTTATTATAAAAAAATCTAGACAAATTCATATGAAGCATAATTATATCAGACAACTATTAAAAAATGGTGTAATAACTATAGACTTTTTAAGATCTAATTATAATAATTGTGGATCCTTTAATTAAAGTTTTAGCTAAATATAAAGTTTAAAAAATATCAAGGGAGGTGAGACTTAAGCCTATAAAAAATGTATTGCTGAAAATAGTGACCCAACTCAAGGACTAGAGATCAAAAAAAAACTTGATCCAACAGAAAAAAAAACAAGTTTTCATGTGATTCATTGAACTACATTCAATTTCTAGGAGAAATTATTTCCAAAATCGTTCTTTATGGTGTCAGTAATATAAATCTTTATAATAGTATCGAGGTTGAGTGAATCATTTAATGAGTTTATAACCTTGTCTTTAGATGAGGTGACGATTGTTATAAGATACCCTTGATGAACTCACTTATATGAGTGCAAAAGTGGGGTCCGCTTCTTATCAGAATTAAGTTATTTTCTAGAGTGATCATGAAAATTGGATATTACACATTTTGTAATGAGCAACTCTAAACATCTTGAAAACACTTAACTATTGTGTGTGTTTTATGTACGATTTACTCTCTTTTTTTCTTTTCTTTTTTTAAATCTAATTCAAGACTTAGTTCATTGATTTCTTGTAGTCCAAATATGTTTCATTGAGTGAGGCTTATGATGATTTATCATTGTCATTTATGCATAGTTGCTCTTCGTCATACTCAGATTTATATAATTTTAAGAGAGGAATTGTTAAAAGCATTTTTAAAAATATAAGAAATATGAAAAAAGAGACCTTATTTTGTTTGTTTTCAAGTGCTCTTTTTTAGTCTCATATTGGATTAAAAAAAGATAAATGAAAAGTGCTTACAAAGCATTTTTTAATAGATTTATTATTATACACTAGCCTATACGTGTGCGCTAGGCCGACTCAATGGAAACCAGTCTAGAAATCGGTTAACCAGGCATACACACAAATTGTCCTTGTGTAGAAAGGCATCCGACCCTCGATTGGCTTGGTTGGGACCTTTTATATGGGTCTTATATAGTAATCACATCTGTTGATTTTTTTTCATAATATGAAACATGACTCTTTTATGGGGTGCATATCAAACGATGTGACATCTTCCAACAAGACTCATTTCTTAATTGCATTTTATAAAAAGGGCTTTTCTGGCTTAGGGTTTCATAACCTAACAATCTGCAATCTCTCTCTCTCTCTCTCTCTCTCTCTCTCTCTCTCTCTCTCAATTTTCTATTCTCTTCTTGGACAAGACAAATGTGAGTGGTGTTTTCTTCAAAGACTTAGTGTTAGGATATCTTTACCGTTATCTATTGAGTTGTTATATCTTGAGGATAGTGCGTCGAAAGTTTTATACATTGGTTCTTTACATTGAGAGGCGCAAAATATCTTAAAGATAGTGGCATCATACACGCCTCAATCGAGTATTGATTCTGCGACATCGACTGCTTTGTTTCTAAAATCCCCTATTTGTACATAGGTGCGAAGTTTCTTTACCATACCAGTTATTTGCTTTCATTTGTATTTGTCCATGTTTTGTATGCACATGTTGTAATGTACGCCTAAAAAAGTAAACTTAATGCTTAAGACAACACTCATAGAAACATGAATGAATTTGATCCAATGCAAACCTAATCTCCTACTAAAACTTGTTACTTTTTTCAGAACCATTGCTTTTGGATGAATTTGGTTACATCAAACATAACTAAAATTCATGATATTTGGTGCAAGAAAGTGCAACATTTTAGTTCAATTTCACATATGCAATGATTATAAATTGCCATCATGTGTCGCCATCCATGTTCAATTCGTACTACCATAACTAAGCTATGAACCAATAACCACGCTTTAGTGATTTCGATAAACTTTATATATTAAATACGAGCAATTGAATATTTCCCATGCGATGAATGCATTGATTATTCAAGTGTATTCAAGAAACCTCAACTTGTGTGTATGAGGTCTCAAGTCCAATCGGTTGCACGATGAATCCTTGATCAACCACAGAATAAGTTTCAACCTGTAATGGTATGTGAAATCCAAATCGTCTAATTGGTTGGCCTTGACATGAGGATTACCTCATACCTTATTCTGCTCACCCCTTGATAAAGTGGGGCACACCATAGAAAACAATATATAGCTACTGATAAATAGCAAAATGCAAGTGTGTGTTGGATATGGGCTTGTAAGCAACTAGATGGCTTTCACATAGGGGTGGTTAACGAACCAAACTATTCGTGAACGGTTTGAGTTCAACTTGATTAAAGCTTGTTTAAGTTTGTTTGATTAGTAAACAAACCAAACTCAAACCTTATTTTTGGGTTCGATTAGTAATCAAACCGAACTTAAATAGGCATGAGTTCAGTTCGGTCCGGCTCGATAGGGTTCGTTTATAGTTAAAAAACCATTGTTTCCTATAATATGGTCCACCTAAGATTTTGATCTGCTTCGTTTTTTTGCTCCTGCCATGAAATGATTTGGTGAAATGTATGAATGTAGTGGATATGGAATACATGCATCAAGGTGGATATGGAATACATAATCAAACTCATAATCAAACCCAAATTTGAGTTTGAGTTCAGTTTGTCTAATTAATCAAACCTAAATGAACCACACTCAAACGCACCAAACTTTAAACAAATCAAACTCAAATACTAAGGTTCAAGTTTGAATCAAACTCAAACCAAACTCAAACTTGAGTTTTGGTTATCAAACTCAAACCGAATATTGTGGTATTCGGCTCGATTCGGTTCATTTACACCCCTAGTTTCACATGATTTTTACGTGGATTACCTGTGGATTATCTCTAAGCATATATCATTTTATCTACACACTCATCCGTTTCTCAAATTCGATGCCATTCAAAGGAGAGGAAGATTGAATGCTTGTCTCAACTACTAATTCTCATTCCTCATTGGAGAAAGGCAGTCATTCCAAAATCATAGTAGAAAATTACAGTTAGGAAAGGAGAGAATACCTGTTATTCAATCTAAGCCGTTAACTATATTGGGTGGCTATTTTAACCCTAAATATAGGAATGGATAAGCTAGCTCCATCATAATGCATCAGCTAGATGAAGTTGTCCATCTATAAATTTATAAAAGTCTATTCAAATCGTGTAGATACCTAATTTAGGATATCCGGGTGGGTAGGCCGATTTTCAGGTAGTTAGAGATGTAACATTAGGCATATTGCTCACCTACTCCGACTAAATACGTGTTCTACTAGGAGTGCACTCCAGTCGAATAATCTGTACAGCGTGTAACTTTTGATGGACGAACCGCCTCCTATCAAATGCCACGTCTAACAACCTGAATTTTGGAAGTAACTTGTATATCTATGTTCATTTATCCGAAGAATTAATCTAGATCTTCCAGGTTGTTGTTTAAAAGATACATGGGTTTCAATCCATCTGGATAGTGTGGGTGATCATCTAACGGATAGTGTGGGTGATCATCTTCAAGCACGAGTCTTCAATCCACCCGGGTTGACACTACAAGCACACTTTAGGTTAGCAGGTAGGCAAAGAGGGATAGTACAGTCCTGTACGAGGTTTTTTATTCCAACTACCACCAAACCCTTTACGGACGGTAACTTTGTAGATATACCAGATGGTACTACAAATAAGTTTAACGAGTATCCAGTAAGGGTGGCCCTTCTTGACGTTTGTGTTTTTATAATCGTACTCGGTTTTTAAGACACCCAGGTGTTTACAAAGTTGCCACCTACAAGTTAGAGTAACAAAGGACAGCGTACTGGTGAGTTCAAAACCTAGACGGAGCCAAAACCCCAGTCCATGACTGTACTAGGTCTTTTTGCCTACCTGCCCTACTAAAGAGTGTTTGTATTGCCATCCGAGGTGGATCGAAGACTCTCGTCCTCGCCCGTTAGACTGAGACAGGTATGTTTCCACAGAGACAACGAATTGGGTTTTACGAGCTAGGTTGTAAATTTTGCAGTTGTAATTTGCAGTGTAGCCGTGCACCGTAAACTTTAAAATTCATAGCTTAAGGTACTAACTGCTGCCTAAAATTATCTTACGTCGGGGCGTAGTGGTGATTGTATGCCCTGACCAAGGGTGACAGGTCTAGCTAGACCCGGTAAGTAAACCATCACACGTACCACTTCTAATGGACGTGCTTTTTACTATAGTCGGACAGCTAATCCGTCTATTTCAATACACTGTTTTAACCTGCCAGTTTTTTTCGGGTTGACAGGTTTTGGTTACATGTACACGTCAGGTGAACTACTCACATATTGGGACTGAAAGCCAGGTGCAGTACCAGTGGTACGCACGATGGTTTACTTACCGGGTTTAGGTAGTGTATGCATGGTAGGTTACCATCGTCTCTATTTGAGTATAACGACGGCCCGGACTTTTTTAGCCTTAAAACTCATCCGGGCCGGGGAACTGTCGGGAAAAACTTTAAGTAACTAACATTGAAACGTAAGCTATCCACCTGCACCCGGGTTGCACTACAAACAAAGATATAGGTACGGCAGGTAGGAAAAACGGAGGAGTAAAATCTCGGGTTTTGTTTTTTTTTTCTTATAAACTTCGAGTTCATCTGGTGTGGTGTCTTTTACCATCACTAACTTCCGAAACGTAATTTTTGAAGAACCGCCGCACAAAAGTTTTGTAATATCAGGCTGATATTTGTATTTTCCCTTCATCCATCCTTGTCTGAGTGACCTTATCAACAGGTTGGATGACAGATAAACATTACAGTGGGCCCTAGAAAGGTTTCCATGGTGCAGGGTTACCATTATCTCCATTTTTTCCTGTGGTGTGGTCCACTTGAGGTTCAGATCTGCTTTATTTTTGGATTCATACCATAAAATAAGCTGGAAAAACAGGCGGGCCGGGTGGATATAAAACACATACATCAGATTGGCCCCGTAGAGCCCCAACACATCAACGAGCCACGGCTGGAGATGGTGCATGCTGGCAACACCACCTAATTAGCGTACACCTAATCAAAAGATAAAAAACCCTTTTCTTTGACATCTCGAGGAGATCGATAACATTAATTAATCTGATTAGATTAATCAAAGGTAATTAGAACGTTGGGCCCACTTGATTTAAAAATAAAAATGACCATTAAATAATCAAAGAGCATCTTTTTTTTTACCCGGATTGCGGTGAACGGATTACCGTCCAGGAAGATTTGTGGAGGAGCCCACCGTGATGTATCTGTTTATCCACTCCATCCATCCCTATTATAAGAGCATTTTAACAAAATGGCCCCAAGAATGAGGCAGATCCAACGCTCATGTGGACCACACCAAATAGTACGTTGGGTTGCATTAAATGAACAAAGCATCATATGAAAGTTGCATTAAATGCAAGAGTCTTCTATGGTGTGGTCCACTTGAGCGTTGGATCTTCGTCATTCTTGGTATCATGCCTTATGGTGATCTTATAGAAGGGATGGACGGAGTGGATAAACAGCTACATTACGGTGGGCCCCTCCACAGATCCACCCTGACGGTAATCAGTCCACGCGGGAGCAGCACGCAATTCGCGTCCCTTTTTTATACAGCCGTCGCCTCGTGATTGAATAAGTGCTACGAGCATATTAGGTGAGGCCGGGGTCTCACCTAATATGGTGCGGCCCTTACCGTGGGTTACCGTGGGGACCACCTTGATGTATGTATTACGTATCCACGCCGTCCCTCTGTTTTTCAAGATCATTTTAGGTCATTATCCCAAAAATGAAGCAGATCCAATTATCAGATGGACCATTCCATAAGAAACAGTGGTGATTGACCATTAATGGGCCACATAAGCTTTGGATCAAGCTGGTATTGTTTTCCCCATTCATCCAGGCTTATGTGACATTATCAACAGATTAGATGGTAAATAAACATCAGGGAAACATTAATGTACGCCTGAGAAGTTTTTAATGGTAGGATGGTCGATCAACACTGTTTCTTATGGTATGGTCCACCTGATTATTGGATCTGCTTCATTTTTTGTATAATTTAATAAAATGACCTGTAAAAACGGTTTTACGGAATTGATAGATAATACATACATCAAGGTGGGCCCCACGGTAAGGGCCGCACCTTCTTAGGTGAAGCCGGGGTCTCACCTAATCCGCTCTCCCCCAAGTGAGAGGCGGAACACGTGTCATAGATCCGGTAAATGCATACGTGTCAGAGGTCTGACCATTCATTGGGTAAACACTGTGCACATTCCATGGACCAAACATAATGCTGGCCAGATATTCGGCAGGTCAAACTCGTTTGTACAAAATGGACGGTTGGGAAAAGAAAAGGTCCGACGGCTAAAAATCAATGTACGTGTGTGGCTAAGTTGATGAGTCTGCCACCTTGATTTTTGGTACACAGCATGTTCAGAGTGCTCGCTACCTGATGAATGACCTGAAAGCGCCTAGGCCATTCATCCAGTGGGCCCACCAATGGAGAGGGCAATCCTGTCTGTCTGATCAATGTTCTGCAAGTGGACTCATTCTACCAGATGGTCAGAATAGACAATTGGAATTTTATTTGGGTCATCCATGGCGGCCCACGAGATGGACGGTCCACGTCATGCTAACATCATGAGGCGGTCCAAGATCAACGGTCGCATCAATACTCACACCCTTGTTTTGACGTAGGATTTAGCTGTACCGAAATGCGCACTGTCAAAACCACCCTAACATCTTTTCAAAATACCTAACGAGTCCCAATGCTTTAATTTCGTACGATATGAAGAAAAAACACCGAAAAACTCGGCGAGAAATTATCCAATACTCGTACCATGTCGGGAGTATCGAACACAAGATTGCGTGTTTGTCTGGGAGCGGATTGGGTGTTTTCTTTTCTTTTCTTTTCTTTTTTTCCTTTTATTATTATTATTTTAATTAAATTAGTCATGCAACGCACCCACCTTGTCTGATGGGCACCGCACCCACTTAGTTAGTCACACGATGTTAACCTTAACGTGGGGCCCACCTTGATGATGTGTTGTATATCCACGCCGTCCATCCGTTTTTACAGGACATATTCCTCAAATTTAAGCAGATACAAATCTCAAATGGACCACGCCACAGGAAACAGCAGTGCTTGAATGCCTACCACTAAAAACTTCCTAGGGCTCACCATAAGAAGATTCATAATGTTTATTTTCCATCCAACCCATTGATAAGGTCTAACAGATCTTGGTGAAGGTATAATACAAAGATAAGATTGATTCAAAACTTTTTTGGCCTACAAAAAGCTTTAAATGGTCATTCACCACTTTTTCTAGTGGTGTGGTCCACCATAGATTTTGATGTTCTTAATTAATTTTATAACGTCATAAACTAATCTGAAAAAACGGATGGACGGAATGGATATACAACACATTCATCGAGACGGGCCCCACACGGTAAGGATAACACCCATTAGAGTGTTCCCCGGTAACACCTAATTCGATCCCGTCTGGTCCGCCCGCCCAACTACTCTCAACCACACGTGCTTTCCTGATCCACGCGTGTGAATCGTGTGAAACCCAAGTCGTCCACTAGGGGTGGCTCCACTGCGTAGATGGCCTAGCCCAAACCAGGCCGATCCACTTACTCCTCAGGTGGTCCACATTGAAAATCACGGATACTTGCAGAAAAGACTGGGGAGCGGATTAGGTGAGACCCCGGATCCACCGACGTGGGTGGGACCCCTGCTGTGGGGCCACTGTGATGTATATGACTACATCCACGCCGTCCATCCGTGTTGAAAGTTCATTTAGGGCATGATACTAAAATGAAGTAGTTCCAAATCCAAGATGGGCCATATTACAGGAAACAGTGGTGATTGACCATTAAAAACTTTCTGTGGGCCATAAAAGCTTTGGATCAAGATGATATTTATGTGGTCTCTTCATCTAGGTTGTTGTGACCTTATCAACAGGTTGGATGGAAAATAAACATTTTTGTGGAATCATTGAAAATCCATGAATTTTTCAATAGTAGAGATTCAATCACGAATGTTTCCTTGGTGTGGTCCACCTACGATTTGATCAGCTTCATTTTTAATCTCTTTACCTAAAATAATCTTTCAAAATGGTTGGATGGTGTGGATTTAAGACACATACATCACCGTGAGCCCCACGGTCAGGGATCCCACCCACCTTGGTGGATCTGGGGTCTCACCTGATCCGCTACCGTCAAAAAGCGGGCCGTGCGCCACAGTTTCACGTGTCACAGAGTATCGTCCACGTGACAAGATAGGGATAGCATAGTCCTCACTCGTCAACCATCAAAAGGTAAAAACTGTCCTACTGCCCACGCAATCCAGAGTACGGGTAACTTTTGCAAACGGAGAACAGATGCGATCAGACTTAAATCCACTCCGTCCATCAGATGCGAGGCCTCATTTTGACGGACGCTGTTTGGCTAGTGACCTATCGTATTAGTTCTATGGGCTTCACTATTACGTATGTGTTTTATGCAAGCCTTTCATCCATTTTTCAGCTCATTTTTTAAGGTATGATTAAAAAATATGAGATATATTGAAATCTTAATAGGAACACAACAAAGGAAAATAGCATTGATTGGAGGTAGATTTAAATCTCAAGTGGACCACACCACAAGAAAACAATATTGATTGCACGTTCACCATTAAAATCTTCCTAAGGCTCAATGTAATGTTTGTTTACCCTTCAACTTTGTCATGAGGTCACATATACATGGACAAAGAGAAAGCACAAATACCATCTAACTGCAAAACATACATGGCCTTCAAAAAGTTTTCAATGGTAACTGTTCAATCCCCACAGGCTCATATGGTGTGGTCTACTTGAGATTTGGATTTGCCTATTTTTTTTTGGATCATGCCCTAAATGAGTTTGCAAAATAGATGGACACCATGGATAAAAACGCATGTGTCACGGTAGGGCAAATGTAGCTTTGACACCCACTAGGTGGATACTGCTGGGTCCCTACCCAAACTGCAATCCTATTTTCACCATTGAACCAAAAAAATCATGATAATCTGATTCTCATGTGGGCCACGTTATAGGATGTTAGGAAACTGCATAACTTTTCTTTCTATATGCAAATCAATGGAATTAATAATATAAAATATTTAGTAGATAAAGATAACTTATAACACAAACAAGTAAATCTTTAAACATGTAAGATGTAAGAGACAGTTAAGATTTTTTATATGAAAAACTCTCCACTGTAAAGGAAAAAATGACTGAACTTAATCTAACACAAATCTTTAATAGAAATAATGGAAGTACAATTATCTAAAGACCTTTCTTAGATACCCAAACTACATCACCAAATGATGAATTTCAAGCAACAATGAAATAAATGAACTTTTTACCAACTAGGAATTGTAGAAAATTTTCAACACAACCAAAGAAATCGATGTTGTGGATGGATCCTTACGAACCTAGATGCAAAGATTTGATAGCAAAAGACTCTTAATATTCTTCTTTTACAAAACTCTATTTTCTCTCATCTTCCTCCTCTCTTTTTATCCAAGAAATAAAAAACTTCTTTTGTGCTCCATTACTTAAGGGCAAAAGCTTATTTTTTTCTTCTTTTACTTGCCTCACCTAAAGATAAAAAATACCCTCACACATGTTGTTGGGAAAGACGGCAGTGGAAGCGAAACACCGAACGCGTGAAGCAATGCGAAATCAAACAAGTAAACAAGATGTAATCAATCACACACAAGCATTTACCACAAGAGATTCCGAATTTAGGTGGAAAAACCCCTCAACGGGTAAAAAACCACATCACAAAATGATCCACTATGAATTTAAACAGAAGATTACAAAGACGACAGCTCACAAGCAAGGAAAACAGAGAAAACCCAAGCTCTCTCTCTCTCTCTCTCTCTCTCTCTCTCACACACACACACACACACACACACAACTCTCTCCCCTCTTCCTAGTACGAATAGGAAACCTTGGACACCTTAGGATACCATCTAATACGGGATTGCACCTCCTTAAATAGGCAAAACTCCCGAAATAGAAACACATTGCGCAGTACTACAACCTGCGCAAGAAATCCGCGTGCACAGACGACTGGTCGCACCTCGCACAAAAAACGTCCTAGGAAAAACACCGACTCTGCCTCACAGCCGACCGGTCGGAGCCCACTGACGACCGGTCGGCTGACCAGTCTGGGCACATGCAGAGGCTGCTGCCCTCTCTGTGCATCTAAGCCAACTCCGTCAGACCGGTCACCCGACTGGTCTGAGCACCCTGTCCACGCACATAGTTTGAAGGCTCTCTAACAATCTCCACCGAGGCTTCAAACATCAAATTAACACATCCTTGTAACATCATCTTATTTTCAATCATAGCTCTATCGCTTCTCGTGCCACCATCGACCCTATCCTTGCAAATTCACGCCCTTTACTGCTATTCTCATGTGGCCCTTAGCACTTGCCACATATGAGCAACTGTGGATCTCGCTGCCTCTCCTGCGGCTCCACCGTGAATTGTGCTCCCAATCAACATGTAAAGATGGCCACACCTCCGTGCCTTCATACACACGAGCGCCGCCTTCATCACTTCACAACAATGATCGTGGCCGATAAACATGCACCCTTTCGCCTCAAGTGCACCAAGAGAAATCACATTCATCTTCATCTTGGGAACGTGCTTCACATCTTCTAAGACTCGTTCGACCCTATCGAACATCCTGATGCGCACAGTACCAATACCCACAACCTTATGAGCGACTCCATCGCCCACAAACACCGATTCTCCACTATACTCCTTGTATGTCGTGAATGAACTCCGATCAGGACAAACGTGACATGAAGCTCCTGAATCAAGGATCCACTCACTACCGTGAGATCCCTTGCCAGAAACAATCAGAACTTCACACAGATCACCACCGTCCTCTACGGTATTGGCTCCCTCTCCAGAAGAATTTCCATACCTCTCTTGCTTCATCTTGGGATTCTGACAATTCCCTCTCATGTGGCCCTCCTGATCACAATTCCAGCACTTCACCTTAGCCTTCCCTTTGCCCTTGGTCCTAGATCCCGATTTTGAATATCCTCCATGCTTAGAACTTTTTCCCCTCATAACCAGTGCCTCTGAGGAATAACGGAAAGCCACGTCACCGCTTTTCTTTCTCATCGCCTTCGACTGGAGGGTTGAGATAACAGTCTCGACGCTTATGGTTTCCCTCCCTGTGCACACAGAGTCCCTGAACGACTCATATAAATCTGGAAAAGAATTCAACAGGATGCATGCTTGGTATTCATCCTTCATCGGTTCATCGATCTCCACCAACTTGCAAACCATTCTATTGAACGTGCTCAGGTGGTCTTCCACCTCAGTTCCCTCAGCCATCCTCAAGGTGAACAACTGCATCAACACATACATGCGATTCTCTAGAAATTTCTTGGCATAAACCTTCTCTAGCTTCGCCATTGTTTCAACCGTAGTCTTCTCCTTCATGACATGATAGAGAACATCATCCGTAAGGTTTAACAGGATTAAGGTTCTAGCCTTCTTATCGAGCCTTGTCCACTCATCGTCCTTTATATCTTCGGGTCGCTTTCCAAGAGGTTCATCAAGCCCTTGCTAAACCAGGAAGGATTCAACCTTCACATTCCATAGCTCAAAGTTATTTTTCCCGGAGAACTTCTCTACCTCGAACCTTGCGCTTGATCCCATCTTCTCGTCTCATATTCGAATCTACTCTACCTCAACTTCATCTCTGATACCACTTGTTGGGAAAGCAGGCAGCGGAAGCGGAACGCCGAACACGTGAAGTAATGCGAAATCAAACAAGTAAACAAGATGTAATTAATCACACACAAGTATTTACCATAAGAGACTCCAAATTTAAGTGGAAAAACCCCTCAACGGGTAAAAAACCACAGCACAAAACGATCCACTATGAATTTAAACAGAAGATTACAAAGATGACAGCCCACAAGCAAGGAAAGCAGAGAAAACCCAAGCTCTCTCTCTCTCTCTCTCTCTCTCTCTCTCACATACACACACACACAACTCTCTCCCCTCTTCCTAGTATGAATAGGAAACCTTGGACACCTTAGGATACCATCTAATACGGGATTGCACCTCCTTAAATAGGCAAAACTCCCGAAATAGAAACACCTTACGCAGTACTGCAACTTGCGCAAGAAATCCGCCCGCACAGATGACCGGTTGCACGACCGGTCGTACCTCGCACATAAAATGTCCTGGGAAAAACACCGACTCTGCCTCACAGCCGATCGGTCGGAGCCCACTGACGACCGGTCTGGGCACATGCAGAGGTTGCTGCCCTCTCTGTGCATCTGAGCCAACTCCGTCAAACTGGTCGCTCGACTGGTCTGAGCACCCTGTCCAAGCACATACTTTAAAGGCTCTCTAACACATGTTACACTAAGATGCTACTTAAGCCCACATGTGGGCCCCACTCAACATGAGGAGGGACTCATAACATAACACAGTGGGATGGTGCTATCAAATCCATTAACTATTGTATCATCGGGATAAAAGCATGCATTCCTAGAAAATTTACTGTATTTCAAAACTCAAGTACGCCAGAACATCTGAATTTAGATGTTTTGGGTATAATAGTTTTAGGAGTCCGGATCCTCTGTCGGCTTACAAGAAGGAAATCCCCGCTTGGAACATTTTCATTGGTACACATCATTACATAGGTCTACAACCCTGTCACATCTTCAATGCAACCTTGTCACAATTCAGTACAACCTGGTCACATGATGTCATGCAGTGTGACCTAAAGACTAATGAAAAGCCTCCCAGCAGCGATTTCCTGCTGGGAAGCCAACAGAGGATCCAGACTCTATTTTTAAATGCGCGTTTCAATGGCGTGTATCGGGTTAGGGTGGTTGCATAGTCCGACTAACCGTGTGAGTGTGTTGCCCGACTAAAAGGGTGTGTGCTTTGCATGACTAACAAAAACAAATTAAAAAATTCAGATGGCTCACCTGGTTGTTGAACCAGCTTGATTTGTTTTGGCATCAAGCCCAAGAAAAAGGGGGTGTAACTTATGGACGGCGTGGATCTCACGCACGTTTTCCCCACGTTAAAAGTACCCCGGTTGGCAGCGGCGCGAAGTACGGAAGCGTTCTCCAGATAGAGACGCTCAAAGCACAAACGACTCATGCTTTCCGTCCTTCCCAATATACCCTTGCAAGACCCTCGAAAAGTCGGCAAAATCCTTACAAACGGCAGGGTAAAGAGGGAAAGAGGACTCTTGCTTTCCGTCCTTCCCAAAATGCCCTTGAAGACCCTTTGAAAAGTCCGCGAAACCTTCCAAACGGCTGCAAGAAGAGAGAGACAGAGCCCCCATTCAAAATATCCGATTAGAAATTCTCGGAATATGCTTTGAATTTGAATAGAGGTCGGGACGACCAACATCGGAAAGGATTTGAATTTGGAAGGGTTTTGGAGGGCTCTGATCTTTTGCCGAGTCGGAGGGGGTTGAGAAGATGTTCGGATTGCGAGTGGTTCTGTTGTAACAGAGCCTACGATGTTGTCTCGCCCGAGCCGGAGCCCTTTTCACTGCCTGCTCCGATCCCCCAGTGGCCAGAAGGTATCGATTTCGATAATTTGCATTTTGATTTGGGTTTGGACGGTTCTGATTGCGGGGGATGATTTTGAATTTTTAATGTGGGTGTTGGTTCTTTTGATTGGTTTCTCTTCCTTTGCTTATCCATTCTGACAATGTTCCCTTTTTTTTTTTCGAATTTGGATGTTAGGCCTAGCAAAGGAATTTGTTGATGTCTGTTTTGTAAGTTAGGTTTTCTGGGTTGACTTTTTATTTTTAATTTTTGTTGCCTTTTAATTTTCTTGGATATTTCAGAATTTATAGAGGCCTGTTTTGAAAATTTAAATTGTGGTTTTTTTTTTTCTTTCATTTAAAAAAAAAAAAAATCTTAAGTGGCCTTTCTTTTCTGTTTATTAAATAGAAATTGGATGTGGGTTTTAAATATTTTTGTCTGAATTATAGGATTATTGCCTGAAAATCTGAGATGGTTTTTATCTCTAGAAGTTTATGGCTATTTCTGGTTGAAATTGTTGTGTTGTGCCTTTTGGATTCTTGAATTTTATTCAGTTTCATAGATAGATTTGCTTCTTTTCTTCTTTATGTTTTAATGGGTGTATCAGATTGTGGATTTTGATTGCCATGCTGAAATGGGTTTTGGGTTTCTCAGCTTTCGGGTGGATATCTTACTTTGAATTCTCAGGGGAGAATTTGGCTGTGTGCTTCTGTTCTTTTATTGAGGGAAAGGCTCGCATGCAGAACTAGTGATGTTGGGTTGGGTAATCTTTGGTGGATATTCACTTTGAATTCTCATGCCTATTTGGTGGATGCCTAAAACTGAGTTCATCTCATTTTAGTTAGCAGTAACTATGTATTAGAGATCATCAAGATCTAATACATAGTTACTGTTAATTAAAATGAGAAAAAAATATTTTTAGGCATCTACCAAACAGTGCCTGAAGAGTTTTTATTTTCTTTTAAGATAGAGAATTAGGTGGTCTGTCTTTATTTCCCCCCCTTTATTGCTGTTACCTGTTGATTGTTGTTTATGTATCAGGTATATTGTGCTTGTAGATGGGTTATGGATTTTTTTTTTTTTTTTTTGGTTTCTGGATTTTTTTTAATTCCATTTTAGTTGGTCTTAATTCTAATTTTTGTATGTTGGATTGGCCGCATATTTAGGGGGATTCTATGAGAGCAGAGGCTATAGCTCTTAGTGAGGGGTGATTTTCAGAACGAGTTGTTCTGGTCTGGTTATTGCAGAAGATGATTCTTTCAATGTCGTAGGTTGGGACAATCATTGGTTATTCCTAGCTGTGGAGAATCTCCTTTATATTTTACGAGATCTGCCACAACGCCTCAAGGATAAACATTTGGCTACTCACATGACCATGGAAGTGAACATTTTGGCCGATGTTTTGGCCAAAAGTAGCGTGTCTAGAGATCTTTTCACATTGGGAACTCCTTCAGTCCTTCCCTGACACTGGATGTATTTTCTTGTCATCCTCAAATAAATTTTTTGTTACTTCTAAAAGATAGGTCAGTGTAAATGTAGGCAGGTTGTACGTTTTGGTTTGATTAGCTTATTATCTTCTTCTTTTACTAGATGTTTTAAATTGTGGATAACTACTATCCGCTGATATAAATAATTCAGTTTTTGCTTGCTTCTCTATTAGTCTTTGTTTTCGAAATTGCAAGCCTATCAAATGGCAGAAACAGGTCGTGAAATTTGTTTCCTCTCAGCGTGTTTCTTTCTTCTTATGGAGGGTACCTTCTGAATTCTTAGATGCGTCACCTTCGGAATTAGTTTGGTGCTTAAGCTTCCAAGTTGATGAAATAGGATTTCCACGACATGGCATCAAGCATCTGTGGCATCTGGGTTGATCTCATACTTCTGAATATGAGTTTCCTGATTATTGATCTTGATGAAATATATCTTGTCCTCTTCTTTCCTTTTCTGAGAAGGACAATAACCTTCTGCTTTTTTCTTTTTGTAAAGTTGTATAATTTTCTCCACCACAATCCAAAATCTTCAAGCGTTTTTCATTTCTGATATCTTACAGAACATGATCTAAGAGCTGAAAAATAGCTTTGTTTATGGATGATGATAATGTCTAATCAACATAAGATGATGATCCAACTTGATCCTTTGGCCTTATCATCACCATGAAAACATTCTGGACTTTATTTCCTTCACTTCGTACCTTTAGGGATGTCCAAATCAAGTGCCTTATGAGTTCCGAACTTTCTAAATAGAATTTTTCAAGTATATGTCTGAATTTTTATATACCATCTAGTCTTGAATGTTTGTGACTTTGTGTAATTTTCTTGATGAACTTGGGATTGATTATGATTGGAAGGTTGTAGAGATGCATCCAAAGAAAATCAGGAAGCTGTATGGAAGTAGAATATGCATCATCTTTTATGGGTGGATAAGACAGAACTAATTTGTGTTACTGCTCAGATTTCTGTCGAGGTGTTCCCAATTTTCTGTTGAAAAAACAACACTCATCTGCATGCGGACATGGGCGTTTCTAAATGATTAACAAAGGGTGGTGATTTTTTATTTTTTTTTCAGAATTTGTTTTGTTCAGTGGTGGTCAAAATGAACATAACTTTGTTGGCGATTTTGAGGGATATGGCTTAGAGAGTGCCTCTTTCTTGGTGTTACTAAGTTGTCACTATGTCACCTGTCGGTGTAAAATGCGATGACATTGGTCAAACTGTAAATCTGGTTTGCCATAGAGATGTCTAAACAGTGTGGATGCTTGCGTAATTCTTAAGCCTCTGTTATTTGTATTTTTATTTTTATTTGTGTTTTTTATCGAGAGTAAAGGTGCCCAAAAGGGCATGGCTGGAGGGTAGTAAGAAAAGGTTTGATGACCCATGGTTTAACTGGGGTAATTGTCCCTGATAGAGTGGAATGGTGGAACAGGATTCATGTAGTTGACCCCAAGTAGTTGGGATAAGGTTTAGATGACGACAATCAGGAGTAAAGGCCAAAGTCTTGGGTGTTTATTTCCATGTACTGCTCCAGTTGGTGAAGAAATTTCAAGGAAATAAACTCCGTGCATAGAGAAGCCTGAAAGGGGGAGTCATTCGATTAAGTTTGACTAGTCAAAAGAGAGATAGAGCCAAAGGGGTGACAGATGGCACCTGTTGGACTATTTTATAGAATTAGAATCTGCAGCCTTAAGTGGCCTTGAAGAAAAGGTCACAACCAAAATTGGGCTTGAAGCGAAAAATGGATTTCAAACTACAACAAACACACTATCGGAAATTTGTCCTCAATAGTTGAAAAGTAATGCAAATGAAATCTCTCTCTCTCTCTCTCTCTCTCTCTCTCTCTCTGACGTAGAACATCCGACCAACTCACCAAAAGCTCTAGAGCTAATGGGGGAGGCACGGAATATCCTTTTAATCTCATAGCCCAGTACGGGTGGGCCCCACACCAACGGATCACTCAGGCCCTCGGTTGAATCCTCCTACGTGGGTCTTGCACCAACGGACCCACCCCGAGTGTGCTCCCGCACCACCAATGGACCGCCCACTCAAGCCCGGTGTGAAAATGCTTCCGCATTACTCTCTTTCTCTCTCTCAAAAAAAAAAAAAGAAGAAGAAGAAGAAGAAGAAGAAGAAGAAAAGAAAAGGAGAGACTCTCTCTCTCTCAAAAAAAAAAAAAAAAAAAACAAGAAGAAGAAGAAGAAGAAGAAGAAGAAGAAAAGAAAAAGAGAGAGAGAGAGAGAGAGAGAGAGAGAGAGAGAGAGAGAGAGAGTTATGCAGAAGAAATTCCAAAGCCTGGAAAATTCATGTTTAGGGTGGCAGATTTATGCAGATTAGGTTGATCTTATCAGTTATCACTAACTACAGGAAATTTATATGTCAAGTTGACTTGTTGGACGTGTCATTCTGACACTTGTAATTATGCCGTATTGAATGGTACATCATTTCTAGGACATTATTTTGTAAAAGAATTATATAAAGAAAAGTTTGTCTAGATAAATGGGCACGTATTATACCTATGTAAATGGTATATATTAATGCAAAAATGCGAGGATGATTCAAATGAATAAATTTGACTCCTGATTGATGGATTTTAGCAGACTGGCCAATTGGACTACTCTTGTCACATAGGTGCTTTCTGTATGTTGGTTTCTTGAAATGGCAGTTTAGTGAAAAAACCTTCGTGGCGCAAACAATTTTATGAATTTCAAAAACCCACCATTTCTTGATAAGTTAAAAATCCCATGCGTTCAGCCATGTGACCGTGCATATAAATCTTTGAAATGTTGATGTTCTTTTGGGTGGGTGAAAATTGCCACAATAGTTGGGGAGCTTTCTGCTGTGTAATTTGATTCGAAAAGCACTGCATTTCATATATTGTTGGTATTCAATTGTACCGAACATCATCTTCTGAAGCGGCTCCAAATTTTTGTGCGTGTCTTTTAATTATTTAGAATGTTTAAAAAAAATTGACTTTTCTAGGGATAATTTTAACAAAAAAATAAAAACAAAATGCACGATCCATGTACAGTGAGGGACCTGCTATTTGGAATTTAAATGTCCTCTCTGTCTATGACATTCTCCCCATTGTTCCATTGTGATGTTAGAATCCTGTCCTTGTTCATGTACCTTCAGGTTAATGTCAGCGACTTTTGTTTTTTCTCCACAGGTAAGGGTTTTGCCCAGGGGAGAATATGTATAGGAGAAATTGAGGTAGTTCAGATCACCAAGTTTGAGCTTGTTTGGAGCTGCAAACTATTGAAGGAGAAGTCAGAAGGTGCTTCGTTTTACAAACCCTCTGAGATACCAGACTGGGTTTTTCAGTCTTGGTCACTATGTCCAACCAAACAACCAACCTCTTCAAGGCTTTGTTGTTGTTGCTAGAGATATTGCTGCTTCCAAAACAGAAACCGAAAACTTGCCCGCTCTCCAAAAACCCCTCGACTATACGCTTATCTGGAGTACAGATGACTGGACCGAAGATAACCATGATGGATGTGGTTATTTCTGGTTACCATGCCCGCCCGAGGGTTACAAAGCTATGGGCTGTGTGGTCACTAACAAACCCGACAAGCCTTCACTTGAAGAAGTGAGGTGTGTCCGAGCCGATCTCACAGATACGTGCGAGACTTACGATTTGATAATTACATCATCCAAGTTTTCTTTTCGGGTCTGGAGCACAAGACCACGCCATCGAGGGATGTGGTGCAAAGGCCTGTCTCTTGGGACATTTTTCTGCAGTTCTGACTGGAGCTCTGGGGATGAGATCAGCATATCGTGCCTGAAGAACCTTGATTCTTCTCTCCATGCAATGCCGAATTTGGACCAAATCCATGCACTCATAAAAAACTATGGGCCGACTGTCTTCTTCCACCCTGATGAGGCTTATTTGCCCTCATCGGTGCCATGGTTTTTCAAAAATGGAGCTCTGCTATATAAAAGAGGTGAGCTGACTGGAGAGGCTATTGATAGCTCGGGTTCGAACTTGCCTAGTGGCGGAAAAAATGATGGAGAGTATTGGATCGACTTGCCAAGTGATGACCAGGAGAATTATGTCAAGCAAGGAAATATAGATAGTGCAGAACTCTATGTTCATGTGAAACCCGCTTTAGGAGGAACCTTCACGGATATCGCAATGTGGGTGTTTTGCCCCTTCAACGGTCCAGCTACCCTCAAGGTCGGGTTGTTGAATTTCAAATTCAGCAAGGTTGGACAGCATGTTGGTGATTGGGAACATTTCACGCTTCGAGTGAGCAACTTCAGTGGCAAGCTCTGGAGTATATATTTCTCACAGCACAGTGGTGGTGAGTGGGTGGACACTTGTGATTTGGAGTACATCGAAGGGAACAAAGCGATCGTTTATTCATCGAAAAGTGGCCATGCAAGTTTCCCACACCCTGGGATCTACCTACAAGGGTCTCAGAAGCTCGGGATAGGCATTAGGAATGACGCTGCTCGGAGCAATCTCTCTGTGGATTCAAGCATCAACTATCAGATCATTGCAGCGGAGTATCTCGGGGAGGGGGAAGTTACTGAACCATCTTGGTTGCAATATATGAGAGAGTGGGGCCCGACGATCGTGTATAGTTCAAGATCGGAAGTAGAAAAGTTAATCAGTGTTCTGCCGTTTTTGTTCAGGTACTCAATAGAGAGCATATTCAATAAATTCCCAATCGAGTTGTCTGGGGAGGAAGGACCGACGGGACCGAAGGAGAAGGATAATTGGGAGGGAGATGAAAGATGTTAGGTTTCTTTCATAACTCTGCATGGGGTATGCTCCACGTGTTGCCTATACCCAGATACCGACACAGATACAACATTCAAATATACTTGGGCATGGTACATGGATATAATACGGATGCTGTACCTGTTTTGAAGCATCTAGGTATTCTTGTATGCTATGCAAGTAGGAAAAGGTGGGCATTGAAGTTAGTCATGCAACCATATATTTATCACAAATGTTCCTGTATAAAGATCATCAAAATAGTGTGAAATCTGTTGGTTGTCTGCATTTACTTGAGAAAAATGTAGTTGTTGTGCCATCATTTTCAGATATTACTACCATCTGTAGTGGCAATTCTCTAGATTTCATTGTAAGTTGTAGTGAAACCACTGTTTGATTTGTGGGTGGAATTTATACCTATCAGCTTTGTGTTATTTTCTGTAAAAGGATACTGAATGGGATTTTCTGGTGCAACTTAAACAGGTATTGTGGGTAATGTTTTTTTGGGTGAAAGTGTTTTCTAGTATTACAGAAATGTAATGAACTTGAGCATATGGATGATCTTGAAAATTTTCATCTCCTTTTAAAATCCCAAATTTGGCAGCATTTCTTCGCCTGCCAGTCTTTTCGCCATTTCAGAAATGCTGAGATGCGTCTTCTTTTATATCATTCCCATTCTTATATCACTTGTGATTTGGGAGTATTGCCTAAGAGAAAAAAAACTCAAAAAACCTCTATCTGCTCTGTAATGGACCGGTACGGGGCTGTTATAGCCTTTGTAGGGAGTGTAATGGCAGTTACGGGTCATTTTTTCCATAACAGTCGTTGTGGCTATTATCACTAGTAACGTGTAATGGTTGCCAATGGCCGTTATGACATACCATACTTGTTACTCGAAGAAACTTTTTTGTTGTAATCATGTAATAGACTATTAGATATTGCTTGATTGTAACAACTTGTGAGAGTTGTGTGCTCTCACTGCCCGCTGGCGTCAAACTTGTGCTTCCATCATGACTCCAAACAGTATGGTGTTCCAAATTCATGCCAGAACATTCCCTGTAAGCAACACACTATATTGGAGCTCGTGGTGTCATAAGAAATTGGCAGAGGTTGGCTAGGGCGTACCCAAAGCTCTTAAGAGGGTGGGATAAGGGTTATATGATGATGATATTCTTGTAATCAAACTAGCGACACACAAAAAGAAAAAAAATAAAATTCCTTGAACTTGCTAGGCCTGCAGTAAGGTAAGGAAATGTGAGTGAGACTCAGAAACCTGGATCATTCTATACGTTGGATCATTCTGTCCGTGGGATGCATCTATACCAGCTAGATGTGATTCCCTTCTTTCTCTATGCCTATCAGGTTTCATCAATTCCTTGAATTTCTCCATCAATTGTCTAAGTAATAATAACAATTCTACATAAATCATATGATATTTTAGTGAACTCAACTATTGTGGGGAGATCCGAACTGGTTCTACACACAAGATCAGTGAGCCCACAGGCCCAAAGGCCCAAGTAGAAGTCCTCGGCCAGACCTCCAAGCTGAGGAGCGAGAGGCCGAGGGCATGGTCGACCAACTTCCTGAGGTAGGAGGTAGCTGAAGTTAAAACTAGTGCCAAAGGCCAAGTACTTGGTTCATTGTTAGGCCGAGGACTGAGCAAGCATCTACAAGTGCTTTGCCTATTAGGCAGAAGAGCATAGACCGACGCTCTGAGCTAGACCAACCGAGGTAGTGATCGACTTCATCTCCTGAGATTGACAACTCGGGCAAGAGACCTAGAAGGAGAGGAGCTCAGGCACTGAGTTCCGTGTCCCGAGCTCATCAGGATGACCTTCGTCAGAGAGGCAGTGCAACTAGTTCGGGGCAGGCGCGCCGAATAGAGAAGAGATAAGGATAACGGCTCCATCCTAGCCGTAGATCACTTCGATGATTACGGGGCAAGACTCCCGCTCTTTTATGACTCTCCAGTAACGTGTCCTAGATTGATTCTCACACTTAATACCCATCCAAACCCTATAAATAGGGTTTCCCTCTACAAAATCAAGTACACAATCCTACACACCCTCTACCCTATGTCCATTTCCAACCTACCTGATTGTCACATCGGAGTGTCCATAGCTAGCCACCATCACCTCCCCTTCGCTCTTTTTTTTCATCCCTTGCAGGTCCGACCACCCCAGGGTGTTGCAAGTTTGCTTTGCCTTGAAAAGACTAAGGGTGATCTAGTTTGCTTTGCCTTGAAAAGACTAAGGGGGAAAAGATCACAAGGCCAGGCTAGCCGACCTTATCTATTGACAAGTTTTGGGCAACAACATTTATATATCTCTCCTACCCACACATTAGCATTCCTAAAATATAAATAAATTGTCTAGAGGTAGTATTATCTGTTGTGATATTGAGCACAGAAAGGGGTTGATATTAAAACAAAAAAAAAAAAAAAAAAAAAAAAAAAAAGAAAAGGGAAGAAGAAGGGAAGGGGGCCATCTCCAACATTGTGAGATCACTCTAGGATTCAAGCATGTTATGTAAGGGCACTATGAGGAGCCCAACCTTGCTTTGGACCTATTAACTTGGCCCCTAGTTCGGGCTTGGTCTAGCACTTGGCTTCAAGTAACTTTTGATGCGGGGCACTCCAAGGATGTATCATATCTCCACATTAGGGGTGGGGTGGCCCATGAGTGGGGGCCTATGAGATGCAGAATGGTCACGAGGTGGGAACCATTACGAGAATGTGATTCAGGGACCATGCATAGCGTGGTTGCTCATAGGGAGGACTCGCTTGAGTTTGGTTGTGAGAATTAAAATATAGAGATAAATTGGTACTTCATCAAACTTGATTATGAAGAGTTAGAATATAGGGATAAATTTGATACTTCATCAAATGTTATGGAGCTTTTAACCCACCTACACCAGCCCAACCATAACTAACTTTTATATTGTACAAATATGCAATTCCAATCCTCGACCAGCCAATTCATGCATCTTTAAGTGTTTGTTTATCCATGCACGTGTAGCTTAGAATATCCAAGTGGAAAATGAGGATTTATCAATGTTTGAGCTGGGCCGGGTACATGCCCTATCAGATTATCCCGGGCTCGGGCTGGGCCTACGCTTTTGCATCAGGTCAGGCCAAGGCCTCGCCTGGCCCATTGCCACTCTCAAATATCTCAAGAAGAGAAGCCTACTAATACAACTGGACCTGCTCTTTTAGCTATCACGCGTCTAATATGTTCCTACCACATGAATGGTCCAGATTGCAGGTGGATCCAACACTTGGCCGATGAGTGGCCCATGCTGGTAGTCTAATGTAGACACGGATTTGGTGGATCGGGGAACCACACATGCCAGTGGATCTGTCACTGTGGAGCCCACCTTGATCTGCAGTCACATATCCACCACCAACCTCAGTGTCTCTGAATGGCTCAACCGTCTAACGTTACCAACTAAACGGTCCTCTGTCTTAATCCCACGATGGTGAGGGACGCGGTTTGGCCAGTGACCCAACACCAGCCGGCTAGCTGGTGTCAAAGCTAAGTGGGGCCCTCCATGATGTATATGTGTTTTTTTTTTCTCGTCCATCTATTTTATCAGCTTAGTTTAGGGCATGTACCCACAAATGAGGCGGATCCAAATTACTAGTGGACCACACCACATGAGAACAGTGTTGATTGAATGTCCACAGTTAAAAACTTCATAGGGCCCATTGTAATGTATATCTTACATCCAACCGGTTGATAAGGTTACACACATCTCGATGAAGGGAAAAAACAAATATCAGCTTGATCCAAAAATTTTGTGGCCCACAAAAAGTTTTCAATGATAAGCATTCGATTCTCACTATTTCCTTTGGTGTGGTCCACCTGGGAATTGAATCTACCTCATTTTTACTCATGCCTAAAATGATATGACAAAATGGATGGATGGTATGGATAAAACGTATACATCATGGTGGGTCACTAGCCAAGCCGCGTTTGATATTGATGGGTTACTCGTCTCTTGGTCAGCGTGAAGTAGCATAGACTACCTTGGCAATTTCAAAGTCAGATAGGTATAGAAGTACGCCGTATTTGTCTGGGTATTTACTCATGCGTCAATGGTGGACTCATGATGGTTGTGCATCCGTTGTTGCCAATGCGATGGTTGCATACTTTCATTTTTAACCGTCCAATAAATGTCTACACTCTAATAGTTGATTAAATAAACATAAACAATGCAGCCATTACTATGGGATTACTGTGGGAACCACCTTGCTGTATGTATCATTTATTTATGCTGTCCATCTATTTTTCCAATAATTTGATAAGGGTTCATTGATCATTAATGCACCGCAAAAGCTTTGGATCAAACTGTCATATGTCCTTCTGAGTTTCGAAGAGGATTTTTCTGTTGGCCTACCACCTGATTGCTCTAGCTTGGCATTTACGCTCAGTAGTGCGAAGCTGGACCAATCATGTGGTCGCAAACAGAAAAATTGTCCTGATTCTTGGCTTTTCCCTTCATTCAATCACGGTCAATGACCTTATCAATAAATTGGATGGTAAATAAATGTTACGGAAATATTAAAATGTATCCTAAGAAGTTTTTAATAGTTAGAGGTTCAATCATGGCTGTTTTTTATGTTATGATCCATTTAGGTACTGGATTTGCTTTATATTTTGGGATGATGCCCTAAACTGACGAGAAAAATGAATGGAAGGTGTGATAGATAATACATCCATCAAAGTGGGTCTCCCAGTAACCCCACGGCCGCACTGTCTTGGGTGAGGAAGGGGGTCTCACCTAATCCACTCTATACATCTCAAGCAGATCCACAGTTACACCGTTCAATTTTAACTAATTGCATTTCACAGATGCAACTTCCAAATGCCCGTGTATCATCCATCACACTCTGCAAGAGTATCAAAGTTTTTCCCCGACAAAAACGACGTGCTGATTAAGAAGAAAGATATTTTAAAGAGACAGTTCTTGGATGCTCTACCGGAGCTTGATAGTTCATACGCAGGGACTCGGACATTTATATTAGACATAAATTAATTCAAATCTAAACCGTTCAAATTTCGGGACCCACTATCTCTATATCATTGACAAAGAAAAGACAGATTGAGCAGCGAAAATACCTCATATCAATGTACATTTGTTAGTTGAAACCGTATTGCCATCTACTTTTTTCATTTAAACCGCCCATCATATGACCAAAATCGTCCATTTAGAGAATCAAATCAGGTGAAAACGAGTACTTGGACCGTTTAATTTTAATTATTTTTATTCTAGTTGTAGATTGTTTTCTCAGAACCTGCGAATCAACTATCACAGTATGCCCGAGTATCAAAGCTTTTGTCTTCCTAAAAATGGTAAATGACAAACAAAGAGAAGGCCCTCTGCTTCATCGTCATGCCACTGCTGGTCCTCCCAAGGACCTTGCTGCGGTTCCATTCCAGGCCACCAGTGGCGCATTTTAGCAGCAGCGGCAGGAGGATGTCAGGGAAGGCGAGGCTGAGAGGGGTTGTATTCGACATGGACGGAACCCTAACGGTTCCCGTTATAGACTTCGCGGCAATGTACAGAGCTGTTTTGGGAGAAGAAGATTACGCTGCGATAAGAGCCAAGAGCCCTTCAGGTATCGATATCTTGCACCACATCGAGACGTGGAGTGCCGACAAGCAGCAGAAGGCTTATGAGATCATCGCAGATTTCGAGCGGCAAGGCCTTGATCGCCTACAAATCATGCCAGGTCGGTTTTCTTTCTTCTATTCTCTCTCTGTTTTTTTTTTTTTGGTTTCTGTTTGTAGAAGGATTTTTTTTCCCTCCTTGAATTATTTGAGTTTTCTGTGAAATGGGTTTTGATTTTTGAGGCTTTTTGTGAAGCGGTAGTGAAAGGTTGTAGTTTCCTTTTTTCTTTTGTGAGGTTTCTGATGAGTTGCTGATATGTGCGCGCGTGCGCGCGTGTGAATTGGGTTTGTCGGATTTATTTGTTAAATTATGATATTTTTGAGCAATAGGATTTTTTTCTTTTCTTTTTTTTTTTTTTAGGATTTTTAGGAAATGGGGATTGATTTTCTTAATGCATTTCGTTATTTGTGTGTGTGTGAATTGGGTTTGTTGGTTTTATTTGTTAAATAATTATGATATTTTTGAGTAATAGGAGTTCTTTTTTTTTTTTCAGGATTTTTGGGAAATGGGGATTGATTTTCTCAATGCATTTCGTTATTATTTATTTATTATTATTTTTAATTTTGAAGTTACTGTGAAATGAATTTTCGATTTTATGGAATTTTGTGAATTGGGTAGTGAGTGTTTGTTATTTTGTGAGGTTTCTTTTGTAGTAACTGGAATTGGATCTTTTGAATTTCTGAGGTTCTGATGAAATTTGTGAAATTGGCTTTGGTGTTTGAGGCATTTTGTGAATTGGATTCTTGTGAGATGATGGAGATTGGAGTTGGGTTTTTTGTTTTGATGAGATTACTTGGAAATTGTTAGCTTTATCAATCGGTGATCTTGGAACTTAAGTGTTCGTGCAAAATGGCATTTGATGTTTAGATCATTTTCATTATTTCATATAATCTGGTGTTACATGTTAAGTTGATTTGTTATCTTGTCAAAAGAAAAAAAAAAAAAAAAAATCTGAGCAATTTGGTGGGCAGTTTGGGAAGAAAGGAATGCGAGGTGTTTCAACAATCTGAGCAAGACGGTGGGAAGCATATCTTATAGAGTCAGAAATTTACTTATAGAATGGGCTTCCTGCTTTTAAGGATTGTAATTTAAAATTTCTTGGGTAGAGTATGGTCGTCCCCTCGACGTCCATCTTTGTATGATTTCTTTTTCCTTTTGTGCTTTCATAAAATTTCATCACCTTTCAAAAAAAAAACACAGAAAAAAAAATCCTGTCAAAAAAATATTACTCAAGAAAAAGTTGGATTTGGGTTATTTCTGGAATTGGTTTTCTTTACCCAACTTCTATTTCTAGAGTTATGGGTTTTTCTTATTGTGATGGATGATCTTGTTGTCTGTTCGATACAATGTGCGCTTACTTTTCTTTTCTTTTTTCTTTTCTTCCCAGTCTTTGATATGGGGCATTGTTTGATTTGTTTCTTGCCTGGAGCTGCTGTGCTTGCATTATTGTTTGTGTGCTTCCTTTTTTTTTTTTTTTTTTAATCCGGTCTTTGATATAGGCATGGTTTGATTTGTTTGTTGCCTGGGAGCTGTGCATTATTGTTTCCTTCTATTCTTTTGATTCTTTCATAAAATAATTTTTTCTCTAAACAACAAAGGGTTTCAAGCCCACAACATTTAACTTGTTGTTAGTAAAGATTAATAGATGGATTCTAACAGTCAAGAAATTTTGGTGCTTTGGGAGGGGATGGTTAATCCTCTGATCATGGCTGCTAATTTTCTGCTGTAAGAAATGAACTAAAATTTGTTGTGTGTTAACTTCCATTGTTGTATGGCTTGACAAAAGGGCAAAAATAATGCAGGAGCGACCGAACTCTGTGGATTTCTTGATTCTAGAAAAATAAGGTAAAAGATTTCCTCACTGTAACCACATTCTTCCTATCCTCCTTATCATTGTCTCTGGCTTTATAAAAACAATTCATATTGCTTGTGGTCTCTGTCTTTATACTTCTCCTTTAGATATTGTCCCAGTTTGTTTCTGTTTGCAAAAAGCCTCGTATAATTTTCTTTTTTGTACAAGCTCATTGACATTAGTTGAACTCCGTGGTAATCTATAAAAAAGGTACTCTCCCAAATGATCTTTTATGAGTCACAGTAGAGCATAGAACCGTCAACTGTTTTGTATCATGTTGATTCCTATAATTTCCTTCCATTTATTCGATTCCCATTAACTTGCATCTACTGTGACAATAATGTTAGAGATGCTGGTGCGGCCTAGGAGTAGGCCCCACGGTCTGTCAAATCAGTGATATGAGCCCCGCAATCTCTCTGGACAGTTTTGTAGGCTGCGATTGTAGTTTGTCTCATTTATGGGCCCCACATGGTTATCATATTGATCATGGGTCCACAAAGTGGACTGGTTGATCGTGGCCTCTGCAAGGTGGTTGGATTGTTCTGTGTGCCACAAAACATGGTCTGATTGGTTTGTGGGCCCATGTGGTCCGTACAATTGGGTCTATTTTCAATAGTAGTAGTTTTTCATTGACTAGTTAAGTTTCCTTTTAGTATTCTTGTCACTTATTTTGTCTGGCACTTTTTGGGCACTGAACAATGTCCAAATGACATGAAATGGGACCATTTAAAAGCCTATTGAGTTAGCTTTCAATGAGTGCAAGATCATGTGATCTGGCATCATTTGAGTGAATTATGACCTATTTATGGAAGGGCCATATGGTTCTGATAGGATTGATGGAAAGTCCCCTTTTAGTGTTTTCTTACATGGTTAAGATCATACTTAATCGAGCCACGTTGTGGAGGCCACAAATCTGTTGTACTTCTTGCTTCTAATTGAGTCAAGACTTACACAACAATGAGAGATTCACGGTGTGAGAGATTCAAGGCACTATATGCCTCTACTATTCATGGTTGAAGAAACATGCGTTTCTTCTTCTCCTCCACCACCTCCTCCTCCTCATTCTTCGTTCTTCTCTTGCTCTTTAGATGAGTGGTATGATGAGGACATCAGTGGTGTGCCCTTTAGAGTGTACCAGAGGAGGAGACATCGTTGATCGAGTGTTGGAGTAGAGGAGTTGATGTGGATCGGCATCGGGCCTCCTTAATCTGTAGGAGGTCAATAAAAAAAAAAAACAGATGTTACTCAATCAAAGTTCCAACTGATCGCCGCGTTTGTATTGTAAATATGCAGTTACGAATAATCCAGACAAAGTAATAGGAATTAGACCTATGGCCACTTCGCTCTCTCCGACCAAGTCCCTCTTGTCGAGTGTTGTTAAAGTTAGGAGTGGGCTTCTGGCAAGCCTCACTCCCAATTTAGAGCCGCCTCCTGCCAATTTGATGAAATTATGTCTTTTCATTTCAGATAAAACACGGTAAAGCTTGTATATCTAGACTAGTTGGCCTACATCTTTTTCGTAGGCCCCCGGTGGCCCCCGAGGCTCGGCGGAATCTGCTTTCCAAAGTGTACCCGTGCCTAGCAGTCAACTGCGCTTGCAACCGCTAGTCGAAAGAGAACTGGTACCACTTGATAGACGAAGCCGACACTTGCTCTGAATGGTCAGGTTCCGAAAGCGACACCGACGACAGTCTACCGGAAAAGGAGAAGAAAGTCAAGAAGGACAGGCCTGAAAAGCTCGCTATCCCAGAAAAGGGCACCTTGAGAATCCATACATCCCTTATTAGTGTATGGACAACTATCTCTCAAGCACAGGTTTAGGTTCGGGCCGCTTTATTGATGGACCACGAAGACCTCGCACGTGTACATATACATTTGGAGGCTCCTTTAGTCGGAGATGTGTGTGGGATGCTGATTTTGGAGCATATCGACCATGGATCTAAGATTGGATGGCAATCAGACCATTGAATTTTTCCGATCGGGTCATCCAACTGTTGGATCGACCCGGGCTAACTTTGGTGGCCCGTTACCAGTTTTCTTAGCTTTTGTTTATTTTAGTTATATTTTCGGACACTATGGATGGTTCAGATGTTATTTTATGATTATGATCTAGTTTATTTTAAAGTTTGGACATCAGGGACACATGTAATTTTCCTCCTTAAGTTTCTTCTATAAATACAAAAGGAGGAAGCCCTAGCTGTTTTTTTTTATGAAAAAAATATTTCTCTTGAAGTTCTTCTTTGTGAAGGTTGGGGTTGTAGGATTGGCTCTTGGGTGTTGAGGATTCCACCCGGAGTTTCATATTTTTCTTTCTTAGATCTTCAAGGTGCGTGGGAAGGTAAGATCCATCTTCTTTCTTTGTGGAGAACCCTTGTCTTCTCCTTCTTGAAGCCAATCTTTTTCCTTTTTCCTCTTTCTTCCTCGAATCTACCCCTTTGGGTATGATCGGTAGAAGATGGATTGCTAGTCATGAGAACTTGATTCAGACGTGAATGTGGGCTGACCTATGCTAGATTTAGGGATATCTTCATATCCTTAGGTCCTCCTTTTACTTGTTTATGTTCGTTTATGCTATGAGGTATGGTCCCAACGGGTTATTATCATTTCATTGTTGAAATCTCATAATCTCTTTAGTTGATAGTGGGATAGTTAAATGAATTCCTTGCTTGAATGATCACACGTACATATAGAGTTAAGGTACATATAGAGTTAAGTTATCACATGCCCCTGCACTATGGTAGATACAGTGTAGTGTGTGTGAGTGATCCAAGGTTCAACCCTTGGTATTGTTACCTTTCAAAAAAAAAAAAGAAAAAAGAAAGGAATGTATCTTTCAAAAAAATAAATAAATACTTGGAATGCATTGTCTTCTTTTACCCAAAGAACAGTAATAAATGAAATTTATGGTTAAAGAAATTTCTAGGTTGGATGACCCTACTTTAGAGTCACAGTTCCTTGGTACTTGAAACTCTAAACTGGTGTACCGTTTCTAGCTGCTTCTGCTAATCAATGTGCAGAGTGCAAACCTTGGATCTCTTACAAGTAATGCAATACTTACAAATCTACATTTTAGTTCTCAAAATTTCGATAAACCTTTGTAGCGGTCATTGGGAACTGGTTTTTATGAACATTATAACTAGTGCACTAAAAAAATAAAACCTGGATGGTTTTACAATGCATTTATTTTATGATTTAGTTATGCCAAAGTTTACGCATTTGTGCGTCTTAACCTTTCAACCTCTGGATATCCTTAGGAACCTGGCATATGGCTTTAACTCATTTATAGGTCTGCATTTCCCCATTAGTTCAAATGAAGAAAACACCTCTCATCACCACAAGGCCTAAGGATGCATATAGACACCTGAACCAACCTGACCTACAAACTTGGACCATTCGAAATGTGCTTGCATGTTAGCATCATTTTTTGCTTGCTATAAACCTGTCTGTGGAGCAAATGATTTGGATTTTGGACTATAACATGAGGTGTGTGGTAGCCAGCTAACCATGCAAGTAGTTGCATGCCAGTAAATGGCCAAGTTACAGCAAATCTACCCTAGTGCACCAGACATTATATTTCTGCTTATAGACATGGTGTGCCATGATAATGTCAGTTCCTCCATGTATTGAATTCTGATGGGACACTACCATGCATCAATATAAAGCCATGCAAATAAGTTGATTTATTATGCCCATGTGAAAAGGGAAGACTTGAATGTTTCAGATTAGCTGTTTATGTTCCTTTTTATTCCATGTAATGCACATACCAAAAAAAGAAGTCAAGATGCCTTTTCTATTCCATCCTTAAAGATTGTTGCTATAGTCATATCTCAGGGGCTAAAATTAGTAGCTTTTGTGATGCTTTTGCAGAAGGGGTTTAATTACTCGCAATGTCAAGGGGGCTGTTGATTTGTTCCATTTACGGTTTGGGGTAAGTTGTCACTGTGGGAAAACTTTCAACTTATGTATTGAAATCTTTAAAGCTACACCCTTAAGCACTGATAGCCAGTTGTTCACAACTGTATTTTCGTACTTGGGATTTTTGGTTCATCTAACATTTCTTAAGACAACATTTTGTTTCATTTTTCCAATGTTTTGAAGACTATAGTGATATCTTCATAGATACTGCATTTTTTTTTTTTTTTCTGAAGTCCTAATTTCAGATCTGAAAGACTGGACGTCATATTACTTCTCACAAACTTGATTTGAAAGAACCATGTAAGCAGTATGCTTATCCATTAGAACTTATAATGAAAGAGCTCTGCCTGCAGCATGCTTATCCATTCTGCTATATTCATTTGTAATTTGGCATGTGATGGGGTTCATGTGACATTTTTCGTATTTAGATTTATTTGCATCTAAGTACTCTTACTTGTTAGTCTTTTTTGTTGCTTATGCTTCTAAACTTTTTAGTGCTTTTTTATTCTTTTGACAGTCGCTATGTGCATGCTCTATCATGTTGGTTTCACCATGCTTTACTTTTTGCAGAGGTTATTCTAAGCAACTGTTTCTCACAACTGTCATTACCTTTTCCTATTTCTGCAGATGGAGTTCAGTCCAGCACTTAGCCGGGAGTTTCGCCCTTATAAACCAGACCCAGCTCCATTGCTGCATATTTGTTCAACTTGGGATGTTCAGCCTGATGAAGTCATCATGATTGGTGACAGCCTCAAAGATGACGTGAGTTGCTTCTCTTTTAAATAATGCATTAACATGCTTGTATTTTTTTTTTTTTTTGAAAGGTTACTCTTTTATTAAAAGAAGTTCCAAGGTGGCGCAAAAGCTACAACCGAAAAAAAGAAGGAAAATTACCATCCTCAAGTGATTTTATACACAATCCCCAATCCACGTCAAAAGCTAAACCTCCACGTCCAATTTAGATTTATTTTGAAAACATCTCACATTTATTTCCCCCCAAATTGCCCAGAGGGTGGCCAACAAAACTGCCTCCAAGTAGTTCTTACTTGTCTCCCAAGCTCCACACTGTGTCAAGCAAAAAAGAGATCTCCAATCGAACCTGGCATCACCCATGACCATGACATTTCAAATAGCCCAAGGAAGCCACTCCACACCACTTGCATAGTTGTGCAATGAATAAAAAGATGATCAAATGATTCTGCATCTGCCATACAAATCACACCCGTTAGGGAGCACCATTGATCTTTCTTGAAGGTGGTCAATGGTCAGCACCCTCTTCCTTCCGACCATCCAACTGAAAGCTGCAATTTTCATGGGAGCACCATAGTGCTACACATGAGACGACCACCCACAAGACTCATCCCCCGGCAGAGACTGGAGCATATCATAGGGGACTAGACTGAAAAGCGACCCGACCTATCCTTCAACTTGACCATCTTGTCCTGATCATCTCTCACCGAATGACAATGATGAAGGTGATCCATGTGTGCCACAAAGTCCTCTACTTCCTCATTCGTCAGGTTTCTTTGACAAGGAGGAGAGTAGGAGACCGAATGACAACATTATCGTTGACAAAAAAGCATTTAGAGACCGGAACACTTCCTTTTTGGTGAGAGACGTGCTGGTCTTGGGAACATGTACTTAGGGTGATCTCCCTGATCCATGTCTTCCCAAAATCGTATTCTTTCCCCGTTACCAAGGGAGAAGCCGATCCCATCATTAATCTTTGCCTTCAAACTGGAGACCTCATTCTAAATCTCGAAAGCACTATATAAAGAAGAATCTTTGACCAACCATCCTTCTCCTTGGCATCCATACTTGTATGCAATAATGTATTACTTTTCTAGCCTAGCCAAGACATTTCGAGCATCTGAAAAGGGGTAGGAAGAACAGAGGCATGTTTGGCAAAGCCACCTTGATGTGAGTAATCCATCTCTGCCCAAGGGTAGGTATTATACTCTTCCACTTTTACAATTTCCTTCCGAATCTCTCCACTACCATGTCAAAGTGCTTTGCTGGTTTCCCTATGCAAAGGGGCAACTCCAGGTAAGTGGATGGGAAAATCCCAGCCATCCGCTCAACCTCCATAGGCATCCGGACAACCAACATTTCACTATTGACAATGTTGAGTTTAAGGCTTGAGACTGCTTCAAACCTCCATAGTCGTAACAGCTGTTTTTTTTTTTTTTTGTTTTTTGAAGGAAGGCTGAAACCCAAAGCAAAATAGGACTCAGACCAACAAAGGGGAAAAATTAACTCTTGCCCAAAACCTTTATGGCTCAAACCCTACCCATTAAATTCAATTTAGCCTTGCTAAAAACCTCCGAAACCTGCCTACTAAGGTTCCTAAAACATCAATTATTCCTCTCCCTGCCTACTAAGGTTCCTAAAACATCAATTATTCCTCTCCCTGACTACTAAGGTTCCTAAAACATCAATTATTCCTCTCCCACCACAATGACCAGATGCTTACTAACATAGAAAGTCTCTATATTGTCCTCCCTTTCTTACCCACTCCTCTCCCATGCCAAGTAAAAAGCTTCTCTCAACTGAACCCAGCAACACTCAGGACACATTGAACATATCGAAGAAGCTATCCCATACTTCTTTGGCAAATGGGCAATGGATGAATAGATGATCAACTAACACCTCGTTTTTCATATACATTACATGGATGTTTGGGAATACCATCTTCTTCTTTCGAAGATTATTGATTGTAAGCACCTTATTCCTATCCACTAGCCAAGCTAGAGCCACAACCTTGGGAGGGGCACCATAATGCCAGAAAAGGCCGTTACATAGCCATTTTTGAGAACCTTGGCATGCGCACACTTCTAACTTGGCAAATGTGGGACATTTGTGGTGCTTGAAAATGTCTGGTGGTGCATGTGGCACATGCAAGGTTCTTGAAGAAGTACAATGGCACATTTAGGAAATTTAATGATGTATGATGGCACATGTGGTGCATGTACAACTTTCCACATGTGGCACATGCGACTCATTGACTCATTTGTATTGCAAATTAACATGTATTATAATAGAGATAAGCATGTCCTTGGCATTCATTCATGGGAATGAGGAATACCTTTCAAACGGTCAAGACAGAGGCTAGACCATCTTTGTTTTTCTTGGGCTTTATAAAGCGCAATATGTAACAAACGCATGGACAAGGTCTTGACCTAGAAAAGCCTGGTCGAGACTGAACTTCTTTTGCTACCAAACAGACCTTATGGATTATGTGAATTGGAACCTGCGTTTCTTAAATATTGAGAATTAAACAAGAGAAAAGGTAGTGCAAACAAGAATGAATTGGACTTGTTGGACTAACTACTCGAGCATTAATTTAGCAAGACATGGGTCTTGTCGATCGGGATAAGTCTAATTTTCTCAAACAAAAAGTTCCTTTGTTTTGTTAGTCATTTTTAGGGGCCTGTGCATTGAAGCCAACTTGGATGTCCTACATACATAAAAAGGTTTCATGCACAGGGCAAAGTATTATGTAATCGTGTCGCCGATATGATCCAGCCCCCATGTTGGCTGATACTGCTTTGTAGCGGCCTTTTTTTCTTTTTTGTGAAAAAATCTAGGAAGTTACTGGTAAGCCTTTTTTTTTTTTTTCTGAAAAATCTAGGAAGTTACTAGTAAAATTCTAAAAAATATGAGGAGCCCAAATATGTATCTTTTCTTGGGGGGTGATATTTATTCGATGTTGCAACACGCCATTCTTTGGTAAGAATGCTGTTGTTGGGTTGTGTCAACTTTACCTTCTGAAAGTTGACTAGATAGGCCCTAATTGAAACACAAATCGACCATGAATTGGTGGTGTAGGGACCATTCTTTCGGTATTTGCCCAAAATGGTCCTCTCAGATTCGATTCATTGAATCCTACTGAAATTTTGTGTTTTGATCCTCGAAATAGGCCAAGATCATCATCATCATCTAAGCCTTATCCTAATTAATTGCGGTCAGCTGCATGAATCGTATTCCGCCATTCCATTCTATCTAGGGCCAGACTACCTCCATCCATTTCCTTTTGGGCCTTCCCTTTCCCTTTAAGAGCCTTCAACTTGTATCAACTCACTCCTAACTGGCATGATTCTTGGTCTCCATTACACATGACCAAACCATCTAATTCTACTTTCCCTCATCTTATTACTATTGGTGCTACTCCTAAGTTTCGTCTAATGCGTTCATGTCTAATTTTATCCTTCCTCATCTTGCCACTCATCCATCTCAACATCCTCATTTCAGCTACACTCATCCTATGTTCTTTAACTGCCCAACATTCCATTTATCCTTCATCATCTTGCCACTCATCCATCTCAACATCCTCATTTCAGCTACCCTCATCTTATGAATGTGTTGTTCTTTAACTGCCCAACATTCTATACCATAAAGTGGTCGTATAGCTATATTATAAAATTTCCCTTTCAATTTGAGTGGTACATGGTGATCACATACAACTCCAGAGGCACTCGAAATAAGCCTAGATTTAGTTTAAACCAGTTTCTAAGATTTCTTCATGGTTGAAATGAAGAAAGAAGTGGAAAAATAAGAGATTGAAAATAAAAAATTTCAAAATGGGCCCGTTATGCCGTAATGGTTATATAATGGTGCCAATATAGCCATTTTTTTTTCATAGTGGACCGATTCGCCCTCTTATTGCATAGTGGGGTGACCATTTCCTTATTGACTGGTTGATACATAACCTTCTTTTAATACTATGGTGCGGCCGCATGTAGAGGCATAGTGAAGCTCTATTTGAGAGCACTATCTCAAGTACTCACATACATGCTTTCTTTAATAATCATTAACACATTATTGTTAAAAAAAAATCATTTGCACATAATTGTTTAAAAAAATTAATAATCATTTACACATACATATTGCGGATAAAAGCATTTTTGTTGTCAATGTTGCATTGTATATAACTGCTCAAGTAACATGTGGATTTGGTATTACCTCAGGTGGCTTGTGGGAAACGAGCAGGAGCCTTCACATGCCTTCTTGATGAAACAGGGAGGTATGACTTACCTGAACTTTCAGATACTGATCTAAAACCAGATTTCAAAGTGTCTTCACTTGGAGAAGTTCATCTGCTGTTGGAAACGAACTTCGAGCTGATGCCATAATCCCAAATTTCTTAGAAGAGTACGCAAGGGCAAGTGTCTGGTGTAATAATCCCAAAAATTCAACACTCAGTAGTTCATGCACCCACCCATCTTGATTAAGGGAGTCTAAACGTTTGTAGATGGCACACCATGTTTAAGTACAGCTTTAGTCAAAGATTCATGAGCAGTATTTTCTCCATGTTCGTGAAACAGATTTGAGAGAAGATAAATAACAAGGTAATTAGTAATTACTCCCAAAGGGGCAGTTTGGGTTCAACTGGCCCAGTTTTTACCAGCTACTTTGTTGTATTTGTGGGTATAGTGATGTGCAATTGAACATATACCGGTGGAAGCTTCATTGAGGACAGTTTCTAAAACACTTTTAGGGTGCACAATTTTTATTTACATGTTCTTAAATTTTTTATCCTGCTAGGTGTCTATCCTATATACATTTAACTAAAAATCGCCTTTACTGTTCTGCTTTATGATGCTTCTGTGTCATTTACATTCCGGGCATTATGGAATGCTGCCGGAGAGCTCCTTTCATTTTATTTAGGATTGGTAACAGAAACCTATGCTTAATGAGGCCTCCTAGCTATCATGTAAAGGTTTGCTAGCTCCACGTGCCTTTACATACCAGCACACATGCTAACGTGGCAGGTTTATGGGAATATGAGAGGTGCATAACATGGTGTTCACTGTGAAAATGGAAGCACATGGAAACCAGGCTGCTCCACCCATCTTGCCAGGCTGTGCCCCTATACAAAATCAATGAACAGTATAAAAGAACCTGCCAACATTCCACATTCAGTATGAGCCTGATGAGTGGACCATCCTCGTTTTTGCACATCACCAAGAGTGGGGACAGCCTTATGCACTTGCACAGATATTCAACAAACTAGCCAGCTTGCTACATGTGCTGCATTAGAGGTGCCTTTAGGGCACGAAACCTACATGTGCCTTCAGCTTGGCACATGGTGTTAGAGGTGCATGTGCAAAGGGGTGCCTTCAGGGCGGCAAACCCACATGCTTAATGTGATAAGAACCAGAACACTCCTAACCACAATCAGTAGCTTTTTCGCATTCTTTGGTAAGATTAGTTCTGCTGTAGAATTTATTCCTTTGCTCACAGAATTCTTTTGATATGGGTATCAAAACATTCATTGTTTTTTTTATGAAAACTCCTATGGTTTTAAGGGGTGATGCAGTGGCATGCGATGACCTAACTCTAGATACATGTATATTCAGTTGGAAGATATTCAAATAATAAAATTACGAAACTAACTATTTTCAATCAGAGGAAACTAGCAAGTCTCAACACAAAGATGAGATCCGTCCGTCCGGATCATGCCCCTTAGCATAAAACTATGTAAAATCATAAAACAAGGAGGATCTAGGGATATGAGGATATTCTAGATCTAGCATAGACCAGTCCACAGTCAAGTTTGGATCCGGTTCTCATGGCTAGGCATCCCTCTTATGAGTAATCATGAAGTACGAATTAGGAATCAAAAGAAGCTTACCTTTCCTCGCACCTTGAAGAAATAGAGAAGAGAACGGAAACTCCGGGGTAGAATCCTCAACACCTAATGGCTAATCCTGAAACCCTAATCTCTTAAACAAAGAGGAAGAAACTTACGAATTTTCTATTCATGAAAATATAAAAAAAAAAGTGCACTAAAGTGCCTAAAAACCAAAGAAATAACATAAAAACGCCTAAAGTAAATAACGACATTAAAGTGCATAGAAACAAGTAAAAAAAAATAGAAATCTGCTCTATAGTCCAGCGGTCATGATGCTCCTCCGCGATTCTGTAGCTCGCATACTCGTAACGCATCAGAAAATGCACCCAATTTGCCCGGCGTCTATCCACATTAACTCGTCTGCTCCAACACTCGATCAATGACGTCGCATCTTCTAGTATATCTAAAGGGCTGCACCACTGATGTCCGCATCAAAGGAGGCCTTCATTGTTTCTAAAACTAGCAAACTACAATTTGAGTTGGGAATTTAGGTCATGAGAAGTTATTATGTTGCGGGGCATGAAACTTCCTCTACCGTTCATTTGCTTCCAAAAAATACCACATTCATAATCCCACTACTCCCTTGAATCATTCATGAATTAAGGTTTCTCAATCCTTCTCCTTGTGAGAAGTATGGGAACATCAAAATGCCTATGCTCTGCCTAATACATGGTTCCTCCTTTTCTTTTCATGTGCATTTGGATGCACGAGCCAATTGAATTGCAAAAAGCCCAGTTTAAACAAGAAGAGGAAATGATTGAACTGGAAGAATGAACTCTAGTTGGCTGGCAAACGGACGGTCGAGGTGAGATTTTTTTTTTTTTTTATATTGTTCAACGTCAGAAAGTCTTTAGAGTAATAAGGATTGTTTTGATCTGGTTTCTAACTCTATGATATGATCCATCGATGGTGGACATGGCGGGTGTATGGACACCACTTGCACGGTGTCGGTACCCACGTCTTATGAGTTAAATACTCCGCCAGCTTTTGTCCAAGAAAAGCTAAAGAGTCAAAAGAGAAGATAATGACATGAGAGAAACATGAAGAGTAATGATGCATTCGATGATCATTTGCAGTTAAAACCACAGCTAAACTGTCATTAAACACTTTTTTTTCTTTTCTTTTGTCGGTAACTCAACGATCTAAAACATGGGAAGGCTGGAGGCGGTTTGGCTGGGGACCTCAACACCATCTAGCTAGCTGGTGTCAAACCTCTTTGGGCCCCACCATGATGTATGTGTTTTTATCCATGCTGTCCATCCATTTTGCCAGGTTATTTTAGGGCATGAGCCCAAAATAGAAGCATATCCAAAGCTCCAAGTGGACCACACCACAGAAAAAAGCGGAGATAATGACGTCCACCACCGTTGAAACCATCCTAGGGCCCACAGTGATGTTGATTTGTCATCCAACCGGTTGATTAGGTCACAAAGACCTGGATGAAGGGAAAAGACAAATATCAGCTTGATCTAAAACTTCTCAATGGTAACCGTTCAATCCCTACTGTTTCTGGTGGGTTGGTCCCCTTGAGCTTTAGATCTTACTCATTTATGAGCTCCCAAAATGGATGGACAGCGTGGATAAAACACATACATCATGGTGGGGCCCACATAGCTTTGACACCGGCTAGCTGGCTGGTGTTGAGGTCACCAGCCAAACCACATCCGGGAAGGCAAGAGACGTACTTCTGAAAATGTCCTTATCACTTTTTTCCAACCTCCCCTTCATAGCATCCGAAGATGAATCCAATGCCTTTCTTGGCGGAACAAAAAGGTAATGCTAATAGGGATTAACTGCGAGGCAAACATGTGCTGTGATAGGGAAGGTTGACCGGCCAACTTTAACCGTCTGGTTGCTTTTGAGTTTTACTGATTGTATGGAGACCATTGATCCGACCGTTCCTTTTGCTGGCCACTAAATGGATGGCTGCAAGCCGAAGACGTCCACGGGATCAACGTTCCCGATCGCCGTTCGGATGGAGTTGCATTGCATGGGAATTATAACGCATAGTAATGTGTTTTCTTGAGTTGCAAGAAATTGTATTTTCTTTCTGCAGCATTAATAAAGGAATGTGAATATGAGTGTATAGAGAGGCACGTACAAAAGGTGTATGCACTCTTCCTCCCATGCATTTGCGAGCAAAGAGGCCCCTGAATTTTGAATCACCAAAATAATAAATAAATAAATAAAAAGCCATGTCATTGTCCACATAGAGACTTTAATGCGGGGACCGTTAGTCATTGTTTTTTTTTTTTTTTTTTTTTAAATTATTCGAATGGCCGCGCATTTGAAGGCGGCTGGTTGGATGGTAAGGATTTTTCGACAATTTCCCATCCACAGCTGCTTTGACAGGATGAACGGTCAGAATCTTGTACACTTGTGTCATCTCTAGCTTTGAGAGAGATCGTCGGTGACACGTTTCATTTCATCTGGCGATGTGCGGGCCGCATCTCGTTCAGAATCTAAAATGTGCGGGCCGCTTCTCTTTTCATCTCTAATGCCGCTTCGGTGGATCCCTGACTTTAGGGCCTACCATGATGTATATGTGTCTTATATCCACTGCCGTCCATCCGTTTTTCCAGATCATGTTAGGGCATGATACCAAAAATTTAACAGATCCAAATCTCAGGTGAACCACACCAAAGGAAACAGTGGTGATTGAACGCCCACCATTAAAAAACTTCCTACGGTCCATCGTAACATTTGATTTGCATCCAACCTGTTAATAAGGTCAGAAAGACCCGGATGAAGCAAAAACACAAATATCGGCTTGATTCAAAACTTTTTGTGGCTCATAAGAAGTTTTTAATATTCAATGACCATTGTATCCTATGGTGTGGTGCACCTGAGATTTGGATCTGCTTCATTTTTGGATTATTGCCCTATAGTAAGCTTTCTAAACGGATGGACGGCGTAGATATAAGACGCACGCATCAAGGTGGACTCCACAGTATCTACTGTAGCGGCGCCCAAAATGACATGGTGCGTGAATTGCCACATATTGGTGATCCAGAAAATTCATCTGATCAAAGGGTTAGGATCGTTTGATGAGAATGAGTTCCATTAAATCCCCCATCGACGGTGGGGCCCATCAAAGGGTTAGGATCATTGATTTAACGGGTCCCACTTTTATAAGTACAAACTAAAGTCTCAACGTATACACCTCTTCTGTTACTTGCTTATGGTCCACGTGGCAAACGATCATAAGATCAGAACCAATCATAACGTAAGCAATTAAGCATAGCTGCGGTGGGCCACCAAACAATAATTGCATAGCTCCGTTAGAGGCGTTTTGGGGAAAGAAAAAAAAAAAAAGATGCTCCAAAAGAATTCAATCGGAAGGAGTAATCCAATTCAAAGGTTGGGATTATCTAATCAGTGGGAATGTTGGAATATGGCCTGTACAATGTAGGTCCTTCCTGATGATCGGTCCAGATCTTATAGATGTTTGCTGCGAATAACAAATCGAGTACATGATGAGTTTCGCGGACGAAAGTCCGGGTTTTCTCCAGAAGCTTCTGCCCCTGCCCGATGGTGATATATCACGTGCATCTCGCGTGCATTTTACAAGTAATTGGGAGCAGTACGATCGCTGATTCGCTGACTGCCCGTGTAAACCGTAGAGAGCGGGACAAACCGTGCGTTTCTTGAGATTTACAAAGGCATGGTTAATCTAATGGGGCCGTTGATTTGGAAGCTCCTGCGGGGCACCGTTATATTTGTGAGAAATCCACCCCATCCATCTGATTTTTTCAGCTCATGTCTATGAGAAATCCACTCCGTTCATCGCTTAAGTCGGCGGGTTGAACGCCGGCTATTGAAACATTCATGGGGTCACAGAAGTTTTGTATTAGGCTAATATTTTTGTGTTGTCAGTGCATCGGCAGTCTGAATGAACGGTTTGGATTGCACATAGACATTAAAGGTAGACTGCGGGAAGGTTACAACAGCAGGCATTTTTCTCCCACATTTTTCTTGTGATGTTACACACTTGATTCTTCGATCCACCTAATTTTTAGGCTTTGACGTGAGCAGGAAAATGGATGAACGGAGTTGATTTCTCACAAACATTATGATTGGCCATAATAGCTTTCGACCGCAGAGTGTCCCAGTAATCCACCTACAACACCTAATGCTATCCGCCACAAACATTATGTGGCCCACCAGAGTCTGGATCTGATTGATTTTTAGAATCATTTCCCAATCTTTAAAAACAGATAGAAAGATTGGGAAAATAAATATTACGGTAAGCCCCAGGAAGTTTTTACTGGTGGACATTGAATCACCACTATTTTCTGTGGTGTGGTCCACTTGAGAGTTGGATCTTCTTCGTTTTTAGGCTCATGATCTATAATGATCTGTAAAAACGGATGGACAGCGTGGATATAAAATACTTACATCACCGTGGGCCCCACAGTCACAGATCCACAGAATTCGCGTGTAGAAGAAAAGAAAAAGTCTCCCTCTTAAAAGATCATCATTCAAGATTTCTGGGAGGATGGTTAATCTGCACCGTTTGTAAGTTTTTGGGCTACCATAATGTTGGGCCAATCCGCTCCGTCCATTATATAAACTCCCTCTTGCTCTCAGTCGAGGCCAAAAATCAGGAGCCCCACCACTTATACATTGAAACAGACACAAACAAATATTTTTAATATTTCAGCCAAAGAGTTCCCTGCGGAGTGCTCTCTCCTCTCTTGGGAATACCAAACTCTCTCATAATTATATATACACATAAGTTTCACTTTATGCAAATGGAGAGCATATTTCAGTGATCCAGACCATTGGTCTGTTGGGCCCCATCATGGATGGACGATAGTCCTAAAAATATTCTCGATTGGACGATTCTTACCGTTCACTTTGTGGCCTGAAAATAAACGGTCAAGAAAAAAATACAACAATGGACAGCTCAACTGCAAAAAGCCCAACATGGGCGGCTAGCATTTTCCAATCTGGAAGACCTTTGAGTCATGGTCCACCTACGTGCCATGGCCAATGGTCTGGATCAGTGAATCATAAGCTCACTTGTTTTTCAGTGGATGGGCCCAGCTGTACCTTCAAGATCACCCCCTAAGATCTTAAACCCTAAAAATCTTGGGCCCTTTCCCCGTTTAATGTGGATGGTTGTTGTGTTTTCTCTTCTTGAAGGGCCACCAATTGAAAAGTTAGGATTTTTTACATTGACAATATTACCGGTCCATTCAAGGTGAGGCCAATCAGATAAACGGTCCAGATCACTGAACCATGGCTCCCCTGGAATGCCCTCTCTCTCCCTCTCTCTCTCACTCTCACTCTCACACACGTTGGTACATTCGGAAATTATAGTTTAAAAGCTCCACACCAGCTCTCTCTCTCTCTCTCTCTCTCTCTCTCTGCATTTGACCTTCCAAGCTAGCCTCTCTCCCTCCTCTTCTCCTCCCTAATCCAATCTAATCTCAACCTTAATCAAGCACTAACCATGATTATCTCCATAACAAAGCCCACTCTAAAACCCAAACACCCCATCTTTCCAATCACCCCCAGACCACCACCACCTCTTTCCTTCTCTTCAATTTCCAATTCCCACCAAAACCCAAACATCTCATCCCCCAACCCCCACAAATCCATAAAATCAAACACACATCTCATAAAACCCTTCTTAGACCCAATTCTCACCTCCGGAACCTCTCCTCCTATTTCCTCCACCAACAACAGCCATTTTCTCCATTTGGGTAACTCAAAGTTGTTGGCCTTCTGTGGTTTTGGGTATTGGATCCAAGGGTTCAGATGCTTCCCTTGGCTGGCTCTCAACTTCCACCTGGCCCAAGGCCTTAACCTGCACCCATCTACACTACAGCTGGTGCAGTACTCTGCTAATCTGCCCATGGTGGCTAAGCCTCTCTATGGTGTACTGTCTGATGCCATTTACATTGGAGCTGCTCATAGACTCCCTTACATATCCTTTGGAGGTTGGTTGTCCTTTTTTCTTTTTTTTTTGGGAATTATTTTAGGAAATTCAGCTGCCGACGTGACATCCAAACCCAGGTAGAATAGGGATGTCGGTTGTCAGTCAGTCGTTGAACTTTTGCCGAGCAATTATGAGAATTCTTATTTCCTATATAATAGTGGACCCAGATAGCTGGGACTAGGCCATGGTGGCGATGAATTTATGTTCTTTGTTTGTTTCTGATGTTTCTTTATCTGTATAGAATGCGAAAGGGTTGTGTTTGAATGGAATCATATCTGGGTTAATGTTATTTCTCAATGAGTTAAGTCACTATCTCAGAGAATTTGGATTTGTTTGTATGTGTGTTTTATTGATTGGGTTGTGTGTGAATTTACTGAGATATACCTTTCTGGTTAGTGTTAGTGTTGAATTGTCAGCTGGACTTCTGTTTGTTAGGTTTTGATAGGTTTAGGTTTCTTACCCTTTGAGGTTCATGAATCATAATGGTGTTCTTTTTATTTTTAATATTTATTTTGAAAGTTCGTGGTGATTTTTTTTTATTGATTCCTATTTCTGCATTTTCTTTTTAGGTTTTGATTGATGGGTTTTAATCTGTAGTTCCATTTGGACAATTGTTGCCTTTTTTGGGTTTTTTATTGTCGAATTTCTGAATTTGTGGATGTTTGTTAACAGGTTTCTATTTGTAGTGTGCATTAAGAAGATCAGCTATCATTGGAAAAGGAATCTTACTAATCCAATCATGTTTTTTTAATTAGCATTTCTTTCTTGATTTGTTGGACAAAAAAAAAGAACTTTACTCTGGCAGAGTGTGACAAATGATATGCAGGCATGTAGAAAGTACTTAGAAATTGTATACATCGTAAAAAATTATTCAAATTGAACTGTCAAAATCATTGATCTAAGTTTAGATGCATCATGAACCAAAAATTAAGATTATTTATCTGACTATTAGATTGGCAGACATTTATTGGATGGTTAAGATCAATCCTATTTCAACAAACAAGTGTCCACAAATCAGAGGTTAGGGTTGTTCAAGTCCTTTGATTTTGGGACTGCATTATTGAAACTGGGTTCCAAAATTTAGTTGGTTGAGTTTGAGCTCATCCACACCACACGTGTGATTTTGAAGTGCTTGTGCATTAAGTGTCTTATGCTGCTACATTATCAAATAATTCCATTTTATGATGAGCAGATGAATCATCTTCTATGGGAGAATTTTGAACAATCTCCGATTATTTATAATTATACTATAGAAGTGCTCTGTTGGGTTGATTGAATGACAATCGGATTCAATCCAATTTAATTCCCTTAATGCCTTTTTATTGTTATATTCCATGAAGTGTCCACATCTTGCAACTGCTTAATGGCCTACTACTAAAACTAATGCTGAATTATGTGAATGAAATCTTTGATTCTAGGTCTCTGAAGGGCTTAAAACATCAAGATGGTTAAAGTCCAAAGAGGCTTGTTGAGCTAATTTTGATTGATATCTGCAGTGCTTTTGCAGGTTCTGTCATGGGGGACGCTGGCATTGATTCCAATTGCGGGTATAACTCTTCCGACTCAAATGGCATGCATTTTGCTAAGCAACCTCGGTGCATCCTTCACAGAAGTTGCGAGTGATGCTCTCATAGCTGAATTTGGTAAAAAACACAAATTGGGCGAGCTCCAATCCTACGCATTCATGGCACTAGCAGCAGGCGGGATCTTAGGCAACTTGTGTGGGGGACTCTTCTTACAGAAAACCCAACAACCCAAAATCTTGTTTCTTGTGTTTTCTCTCCTACTTTCGTTCCAACTTGCGGTTTCCTTAACTACAAGAGAGACCGCAATTGATACGCCCCGACGCCCATCTCATCATCTCGTGCAGAAATCCATTTCGGAAAACCTTTGCAAGCAGTTCTCCAACCTGATCACAGCCGTCAATGAAGACCACATTTTCCGTCCTCTTTCTTGGGTCGTAGCCTCCATTGCGGTTGTTCCAATGCTATCAGGAACCACCTTCTGTTACCAAATGCAGTGCCTAAAGCTCGAGCCTTCAATCATTGGGCTGTCTAAAGTGATTGGACAATTGATGGTTTTATCTGCAACTGTCTTTTACAATCAGACCTTGAAAAGGATTCCCATGCGGAAACTGATTTTTGGGGTCCAGATCACGTATGCTATCTCTATTCTGGCGGACTTCTTCTTAGTAAAACAGATCAACCTCAGACTAGGAATTTCTAACGAGGCTTATGTCCTATGCGTGTCGGCTTTAGCAGAAGCGGTTGCTCAATTTAAGATCTTGCCCTTCTCGGTGCTGTTTGCGAATGTCTGTCCGCAGGGGGTGCGAAGGATCGCTCATTGCATTCTTAGCTTCTGCTCTGTGTTTATCTTCAATATTCAGTGGGTTTTTAGGCGTTGGGTTGGTGTCTCTGATTGGGATATCATCCGACGACTACTCGAACTTGCCTGTCGGGATTCTATTGCAGTTTGTAGCAGCTTTGGTGCCTTTGGGATGGATTTCTCACATACCCATTTCACAAACAGTAAGGAAAGGAAGGAAGAAAAGTAAAAGCAGGAGAAGAATGGTGCTTTTGCCTGCTGGCAATGAAGAGAAGTGAGTTGAGAAAGCTGCTCTTGTTCATTTCAGTATAAACCCTACATGGAGAATGAAATGGATACATGGAAGCAGGAAGCGGCGGTTTGCCAAAGGCTATTCAAGTCCTGTCTGTTCCAGATGGGCATGTGAACTACTCCAAATGGGACCTCGCTCTCTTGGTTTCAATGCAGATTGGGCTTAGAAGCATGATTCTTTCAACTATTGGTCTGCCTGCTATTGATGAATTCCTGTAAAGGTTCAAATAAATGATGGTAAGATGGAATTCAATTCGTTGTATCAGGACACTTCCACCAATGGGTTTGAGTATGTATATTCATATCGGCCACATCTCAACCATTCAAAAGAGAGTTTGAATCGCCCAGTCTTTGGATTTCCTTTTCAATTTGTGTCATTATCTTTGGCAAGTAAAATCTCTTTCAATGTTGGTATTACAATCCCAAGGGTTTAGTAGCCTAACTTAACGTGTTCCATCAGTCCGGGCTTTTGGCACATTGCTTAGGTTCTTAACAATGGATATGATCATATGAATTTGGAATATGTATGTTAGAATGTGGGGTTCTATATATAATCCAATGTTTTAAAACCTGGACCAGACACCAACTCACTTCTGTGATCGGGCCTACCTCCTGTCCAATCCACGAACCTATGTCGACCTGTTTTAAACTGAGAGTCTAGTTAAATTCAATTATTGAAATAAACAAGTATTAAAGAAACAATACAATTTTGTCACTTGTGTTTGTTTGTTTTCCAGGTTGAGGTTTTTGGGTCCAAACTTCATGTTTGGCACTGCGTTTTTGTTAAGAAAATGGTTGTCCACTTTGGTTGAGCTGGGTTTCTGTCCAGTTTTGGTCTGGGTTTTAAAACGCTGGGTATAAACGTGCTGTTTGGGCAGCCCTTTTCTTGACAGCGTTCCGATTACTACAAATTTCATTTAGTAACTAGAAGGCAGGGGCAAAGTTTTGTATGGCACTTAAATTTTTGAATGCTAAACTATGCATAATTAAAGAACATTTGAAGGGTTCTTAAACTAAAACAAAAGGCATTTTAGGTAATTTACAAGGTACACCCTGATCCATAGCTCAAATGGTAGGCTGAGTGAAGATAACCTTGTTTCAACACTGAGGTCTTGGTATCGATTCTCAAGTGGGGGTGACTAACATTGCAGTGTGACTAACAGCAGTGGGGGTGGGTGTACTAACAGTGGGGTGTGTACTTACCAAAAAAAGAAAAAAAGAAAAAAAAAACAAATTGAAGAAAAAAGGTAATTTACAAAGTGAAGCCAATCTACTCTGTGGCTCTCCATCAAGGAGATTAAACTAAACCTAAGCCATGATCTTGTGAACCAAAAACCTAATTAATAGATATGAACACTTTCTAACCAGTTAAAAAAAAAAAAAAAAAAAAAAAAAAATCGTATCAAATTGGAAATAGTAACGAATCTAAATATAGAAGTATTGGAAAAATTCATGTTAAGGAATGATTTGTACTTTTTGTTGAGTGGAATCACAGACATGAGATGGATCTTCCAAATGACAAAGACTTTTTCGAATAAGCCAAGAAAATATTTTGTTGCTAATGAATACAATATTGAGAAATTGTCTATATATAAAATCATAATTATTGATACGGGTCTTTTCCACCTAAAAAGAGGATCTTTTATAACTCTTTTATAACTCCGCAAACGTTTGTAAGACAGAGACCACTGAGTGGGTCTCCATGGGGACCATGCTCGGGACCCAAAATCGTGCCGGTCCACTCATCAGGTAGCAAACTGAAGGGACCACCTCCTCACAAATGGCACTATCATACACCTGCTGCAAATTACAAATTGCCTCTTCACGGAATCAACCTGATGAATTGGAATGGCATGATTATTGGTCCTTGGTGATCTCAACCGACTTGATGAATGGCCCATACATCATAAGCATACTGCAGACCGCCACTTCCGTTTACCCGGCTAACGGCCTTATATTCGCTCTAGTGTTTTCTTCCCACAAACAAAGGGAAAGATAGGTAAACCTTATTTTTACTGGGATAAACCAAGCTTCAAGTGGGCCCAGCTAAGTCAATTCAGACTCAGTTGAGTCTGATCCAGTTCAGTATCATGAGTCACCCTCCCTAATATCCTTAACTCGGACGAGTCATCCACCGACTCATCCAGGTTCAGATCAGGACTGGATTAGTCGGTCCAAGTTGCCATGTCAGAAAACCCTCCAGCCAAGCAAATGCCCGAATCCATGCCAGGCCTACCATGGGCCAGATCAGCCAAATCTAGCCCAAGCCCAATCATAAGTATGAACTCATACGCAGACCATGGCATTAAAGCCTGTTTGGATTTGTAGAAAGCATGGGAAAGGAAATTGTATTTTCCGGAAAAACCTCATTTCAGGAAAAGTGTGGGAAAGGAAACATTATTTCTCAAGATCTAAGCCGTCCATCTACTGAATCTTGCCGTACAGATTTCCTATCCCAAAAATCATAGTGATTAGATCATCAGATCGGTTGCAGGTTGTTGGAAACAAATGGTCAAATTGGCCAAGTTCTGTTTCCCATACCATGGCCCACGTACTGAGCAGACTAGACTATTTTTTGGGACATGACATCTACCTGATGGGACCTTGCTGATGGATGGCTTAGATCCATCGCACATGTGGATCCACCATGAATGTATAATAGGCTAAATATTTTCATATGGCGTGAACCGTGCATTCTAAGGCTGTTATTTAGGACCGTTGTTGTGTTCTCCTCATAATCGCTGGTTACAATTGTTTGATTTCAGATTATTATTATTTTTTTTTTTCCAAACATTATTTGTCCATTGCGGGTTCGGATCAACGGGCTGGATCTCTTCATGAATCTAGTTTTTGGAGTTAGAGGAGATGGTCACATCACCCATCTGGACTGTCCATTACATGTGACCCACTTTTCATGGTTCGGACGTTAGTGTCAGGTTGTGATCCACTTAATGAGTGGATTGGCCCACATAATGAATGGTTATCATCATTTGAATTCTCCAAACTCTGACTTGTTGACGATCTAGCATGCCCTAGGTTCAACATCGTTGATTATCTCGGCATGAGTGGCAAATTAGGTTTTCCATTCTTTCTTCTATGATTTGGTGTTGATAAATGGTGGAAAGAAAGTATCTCCAATAACCCTATTTTCTTTTTCACCATTTCACTGAATCCAAACAAGCCTTTAGATATTAATAAGGGATAACTGACCGAATATCCCTTTAATTATACTCCCTAGTTCGGGTAATTTAAGCTATGTGGGCCCACAATGTTGTCTGTGAAAATTCGAGAGCGGATTGCCTGTGACCCAGGCACAGAGATATCTCTGTGCCCGTGGCTATGTAGGGGTCCACAGAGATGTTCTTGAAAATCACTCGGTCCATCTGCTTTTAAAGATCACAGTAGGACAGGAATGAAAAGATCGGGCAGATCCAAAAATCATGTGGGCCATACCGCACGAAACAGTAGGGATTGAATGCCTGACGGTCACAGAAGTTTTGTATCCGGATGATATTTGTTCCTAGAGTTTATCTGATTGGTGATAATTCTATGAACGGTTTGGATGGAATATAAACATCATGGTAAGCTTCAGGAAGGTTTTAATGGTGGACATTGATGTTCCCACTGTTTGTTAGTATGGCCCACCTGAGTTTTGGATCTGCTTGATTTTTGTAATACTGTCCTATTGTGATCTTTAAAAACAGATGGACGAATTTGTTTTTCAATAACATCTTTGTGGACTGCACGCAAAGCTCATGGGTAGAAAATTCAGCTAGAACTGCAGCACAGATGCAACAGTGGTGACTTCCTAGGTTTGTGTGTGGCCTCGTTGATATGTCCTGATTTTTTGAGGTGTCCCTTCCGTTGTGTCACACCCAAATGGTTAACCCAACAGGTGGAGTGACCTAAGGATACATGAAGCTCCTTTCATAGGTAGAGTGACCTTAGGATATATGAAGCTCCTTTCATCATCCAACATAGCCGATGTGGGACAAACCCAACACCTTCATCTTGGTAGGCATGTTAGTTGAATAGATTGGATGACATACATACACCACAGTGGACCCCACACAAAATTTGGACGATTTTAATGGTGGGCGTCCTCATCTTCAGCTGTTCCCCATGGTAAAGCCTACATGCGTTTTGATATTTGGGCTCCAGTGACAACATTGGGTGGTCCACCTGATGGACAGGGTGGATCTCATACATTCCATCTATTTCAGCAAAAAACACTCTGCCAAACCACCTAAGTGGGCCAGGTTCCCAGCCCGGCCTGCGGCCTACATGAAAGCCATTGAATTGCGGCAGTTCTTGAAAGCGTACGATGCCCGGTGGAACAAAGTGAAAGGAAGTCAGTGCAAGTGCCTCAGAAGAGCTCAGCCGAATTAGTAATGGGGCCTTGAATACCAGCCTAAAGACCCTAAGGTTCAGCTCAATCCAGCCCAAGATAGTTGGGTCCCAGGCTAACGATCAATAGGCCAACCGTCGGTATTCATACAAGAAATAGAATCAAAAAAGATTTTTGTTCTCATTGAGCTCATCTCGGGATAACTGCGTTATCATTTTAACAGCTATGCAGATTGTTCCAATTACATGTGAATCCATTTTAACAGCTATGCAGATTGTTCCAATTACATGTGAATCCGCCATGCAATATTCGCATTCATATTGCTATTTTCAATTACTCTAGATGATCATGCACGCTGAAAGGTAGAAAGCCAGATTAATAGCAATTTTTTTTTTTTTTTTAAAGAAATCATTTTGAACCAGCTCAAAAAATGGATTTATTACATTAATAATAGTCTGATCAATAACTTGGACAATCCATCATTTGAGGGCCACCTTTTATGTTGATCTGCTAAGAATAACATTACCACTTGATGATCCTAATCATCTGATCAATGTATAGAAATGAATTATGCCCCCACCAATCCACAATGGCCCACGTATTCCTAAGCTTGGAAAGAGGCGCCCTGTATATGCCACTGATTCATATAGTAAAAACGGTGGACCCCACAAGTTATTCCTCACGATCCTGTCCGATCAATCTCAGATTGGTACAGTCCGTGCATGTCATAGGGTCGTTTCACTCGCATAGCCTTGGAATCGTCTCACTGTTGGGGTTTGTAAGTGGGCCGTCTCTGGATTTGTACAACTCTAGGCACATCAATCAGAGAGAGGACTTCAGTAGCCTGGTTCCATTCTAATTTGGTGGACCATGTGTTTGGAGAATTGAATAACCAACAGCTGCCTTGAACATAGTTGCATGGAGGTGAGAATCACAAGTGGTTCAGTCTGGCTAGCCCAAATCATATCGAAAATGCGAGCCTGACCCATCTATTAATTAAATGGGCCAAGAATTGTGGTCCAAAGCTGATCCACGGCTCATCCAGTCCGTAGCCTGACCGACCCAACCTGGTTTGACCCACCATGACCCAACTCAGGTTCGAAAATAGAACATGGACTAATGGTATGATTCACCACATAAACTGTTTTATTGGGTCAGGGTGGATTGGGTAGCGTCAACATGAGCACAATCCATTTACTTACTAGGCTACATTTTCTTGCCCAAGCTTGACTCGCCTCTTGATGATCTCATCAGGCAATGCATGTACAAAGAAGATCATCAACGCTGAAACGAAGCTGCACGTACGTTCACCGTCCATCTTCCCAGGTCACGAAATCCCTACCGTGTGTCTTACCCCTAGCTGGTGGGCCAAGTTTGTACACATCATGCATGTGCGGTGCAACCGGCCCACTACTCACCACCCTATATCTTCAATATTGAGAAGCATCAAGCATCCCCCACAAAGAAGAGACCCGACTGGGTATGGACTCTGTATTTCAAGTGCAACATTGAGAAGCATCCCACAAACAAGAACCAAACTGGGATGATGGGATCGGCTTAAGAAGCATAACTCTAACGGAAATGTCTGCCTGCCTGTTGTGTAAGCAACCACCTCATGTTGACGAGATCCACTCGTTCTCATAAAGTCTGCCAAACACGGTGGGCCCAAAGAATTAGACCGACTCCACATCATCCCATGAGAAACAAAAGAGGTGCAAGTCCCACCATTAAAATCGTCCAAAACGGTACGTGGGTCCATCGTGCTGTGTACATGGCTATCCACTCATCTAATGGACCAGACCGATACTCATGTGGAGACCACACCAAGTGACTTTAAGAGGTTCTAGGCATGAGTTCTTCTAGTCTTGAATTCCACTGAATTCTAGGGGTAGTAATAGAAAAGTGACAGCACACCTGATGGACGGGATGGATCAGATTCATGTTTGCCCCACGTAGCACAAGTCGAGCCCACCTTTCTAGGACATTCCATAGCTCGATGGGACGTCTCCACCCTCGAACCCAATACTCCCGCGTGCCAATGTGGCAGGCACGCGGGGAACATGCTGCATGCCCAAGCAGCAGCTTCTACCGATCACACGTTTGCAACATGGGCACGTGCCACATGCATGCATATATGTGAAAGAAAGCAAGGTCTAGGGTGGCAAATTAAGGACTGGCCGCCCACCCAGCCCTGAAGGTGAGAGATCGTGGCCAAGGCCTCTCTCCAGCACTAGGGCCAGGGCCCAAGCTAAGATCGGCCCTAACCAGGACCATTGCCACTGGGTTCCAAAGAGGAGTTCACCACCACGGGTAGTATCTACTGCGACAACCGAGTATCAAGAACCCCATTTTACAGATTACAAAATAAACACTAGCAATTCAAATACAAGAAGCCAACATCTGTTACAACGAGTGCTAAGATTATGTACTGAACCTCTACATCACAAAACAACATACAAATACAAAAGATAAACAAATCTCAGTTCCTCAAAAGTACAACTAACGGTTCAAACCCTAGTACCAGTACCTAAACCCGCACCACCCTTCTGGGCTGGGTCCGCACCAGCTCCGGGTCCAACCCCATACTCCGTGTCACGGTAACCTGGCCCATACTTGCTGCTGAAAATCCCTGCATGAAGCAGCAGTACGTAAAGCAGCTGTGTGAAGGTTAGTATGATTACGAAGGCTTCCAACACTCTCAGCCTCCACCCTCTGTTCCCACCTATGGCTATCTCCTTGCATGCCAACCTGGCCCACCACAAGCAAACAAATAAACATTAATAGCCGTTGATGTAATGCACAGTGACCTATACACCGTTCATTTTGTTCCATGCAAAGATATAAAGATTGTCATACCCAAACGCCAAGGCTGTTACAGCCCATGCAACAAGGGCTGAGGCGGCCGCGGCGGCGAGGCTGTCGTTCCTCCATGCCCTGAGGTGGTTAGCACCGGCGAATTTCGATGCAATGCCGATAACGCCCGCCAAGATTGCAAATACCAGGAAATAACTGGTTGCACCATTGCCTGCAACACCTGAAGAAATACAAAACATATAAGAAAATAAGTCATATGGCCCTGATATGGTTCGTTTTGAATGTGTTACGGCTCAGGAACACTTAACGTGTGGAACCCACATGTAGCCATGGTCAGACGATCAATTGGGACCGTTCAGTTCGTTCCTAGGTGCCACCTCTTATGGTCCATGGTATAAACTTACATCCAACATATTCTGATCTACACCATGCCTTTAGTGGAGTGTGGACCATTAAGACGAAAACTTCCTACGCTCATGTATTTAAATCGCCAAATCAATGGCCACGATCATCCTTTCAGCGTGACTATTGGAGGTACTGATATGAAAATAGTTCAAAATAAGGCATTTATTTGTCAATGGCCTAAAAGATAGGCAGCCCGATGGGAATCTCTCTCTATATATAATGGTATACTATGAGGTCGAGCTGTGTGGGCCCCATCGTGATGTGTATCGGACATCTACTCCATCAATCAGATGTAGCATTTCATGGTGAGTCACGGGCCTAAAAGTCAGGCCAATCCATCACTGAGTGGGCCGCACCACATACAACAGTTGAGAGTGGCTACTTACTCATTGAAATCTTCATGATTGTTTATAGCGTCCACTGAGACATGGCTTAGACATCCATCCCATCCATTGTGTGTGTATCCCACTTGGATGAGGGACCATACAAGTTTCGGCCGTATCCGAAAACTCAAAGTGGGCCTCACCAAGTGCTTTAGATATTTCAGTATGTTTTCACACGGTTTTAAATACTGTGACCCACCAGAGTTCCGTACACGATCGATTTTTAGCATATCCCATAACCTAGAGGGTACCCACCAAATGCATGGCGTGGATGTTCCGACACACATCACGGTGGGGCCCACACAGCTCGACCTCATGGGAAGCTCCCATGAGGCATTTCCCATACATGCTAGAACAAAAAGAGATGGATATTTCTTCCTTTCAAGGAGGGGTACCCACACCCACCTAAACAGATACTTGACTAATTAAGCAAGTGGTGGGCCCCAACAACGCATGCCAAATTAGAAAGATAAAGAGAAATGAGTGGTTAGGATGGTATACCAGGGTAGTGAGTTTGGCCGTTGATGAACTTGTTTAGATTCCAACTAGCAAGGCCCACCACTATTATATACATACACAAGTTCAAAATCAGAAGTGGTCCGGCTACATTCCTACCAACCGTCTGTGCCATTCCTTCTCTTCTTACGCGAGAACTTCTGCCACTGAGTTTTAAAATACTAATACCAGAAGTTGATAGACTCGACCCTTTTTTCTCTCTGTTTCCGTTCTTCGCCGATTTTATTTTTTCTCCCGACCAAAATGCATGCTTCATATAGGAAGCAGAAGGTCCTCGAACGTGACACGTGTCACTTCGTGTAGGCTTTGGGAAGAGCTTCGAAGCATACGCTTACACGTGTTAGTGCACCCGTCCAGTTCCGTTTTACGTTCCCCACGCCGCTCCCTCCCGCAAACCCAAGGAAGGAAATGTTTTGCGAATGCACTCGCACGAGGACATTTTCTCTGTACTCGCGGATTGCATGTGCTGGTTTAAACCACGTGGGAAATATCGAATCGGCTAATCAGGTGGGTCCATGTATTAGTGCCCTTGGGTAAAATTCAGGACATTTTGGTTGTCTGATATGCTTTCCAATATATGTCGAATCTGGACCGTTAGTAAATCTGTCTATTTTATTACTATAGGGAATTTCTTTGGATAATTAGCTAGATTCACGAAATCAATATAGTATGTCAAATCGGATGAACGGCTTTGATCATTCCACAAGTATACCACATTAGCGCGTGTGGTCTGGGAGTACGCAATATGGAACTGGCGTGAGTGTATTTTCACAAGGCTTAGGGAGAACATAGATCAACGCGTGGAAAATCAAGTTACACGTGGCTCATGAATATGGCACCACGTGGCATCTTACGAGCGGGAGTAAAGGACTTCCCTGTAGCCCTGTGGACAATGTGATGCATGTCATCTACTGCGTCCACCTAAAAGTAGGTGATGTCATCTACTCCGTCCATTTAAAGATAAGGCATGTCAAAACTCAAGTGCGACACATCGTAGGAAACCGTGGGTATTGAACCGATCGAAGCGGTTTTGGCTGGTGTCAAAGCCCTGGACCCCATGATGATGTATGTGTTTTATCCACGCCGTTCATTCACTTTCCAGCTCATTTTAAGTCACGAGCCCAAAAATGAAGTAGATCCGAAGTTCCAGCGCACCACACCACATAGAACAGTGGGGGTTGAACGTTCACCGTTGGGGATGCACGGCGTGGATAAAACACATACATGGTGCCCACATAGCTTTGACAGCATCTAGCAGTGAAGTCTGTCCATTTTCAGGGGCTCAGCATGAATGGTTTGTGTGTACGTAGGACTGTCAATGGGCTGGGCCGGATTAGGCAAAATCAAAATTTTAAATGGATATTTGGGCCAAAGAGTTCAAAATGTGGGCCAAATCCAACGCTAGGCCCAGCTCATTGACAGCTCTATTTTAATATTTATGCCTCACAAATCTCTCTTATTAGACATTTCTATCGTCTGATCTTTGATCATTAAACAATTAATAGTCAAATATGAAGTGGGAGAAGAAACAAGAGAACAGATAAGATCGTCTCTTGGCTTTTATTTTTAAAAGGTAAGCCATCATCCCACCGCCAGTATATGAGTGGACCGTTTAATACGCAACATACCACGTTTCCTGTGAAGGTATGGCTCTACCGTATTAATGATTCTTTCATTTTACTATAAAATAACTAGGATGTGGTCCGCATGATTCTTTCAGTTCATGATGAGGATAGCCTTATGATAAGTTTTGAAATGCACATAAACACACTACAACAATTCAGACTTTTTGCCGCAAGTCCATTAGTTGCTTCACAATGTAGGGCCCACTTTGATGTATTTTCTATATATCTAAACTGTCCATATGTTTTCAAATCTTATTTTAAGAAGTGATCTAAAAAATTATGCAGATCTAAATCACAAGTGGGCTATATAAATAGAAACAATAATGAATAACCAATAAAAATAGAAAAGCTTTTGCACGCCACAAAAGTTTTGGATGAATCTGATCTTTCTAAATTCTCTTCTTCCAAATCTTGTTAATATTATCAACAAGTTAGATTGCAAATAAACATTACTAAAACCTTAGAATAGGCAATTTGAAATGTTTAATAGTGAGGTACTCAATTACCGTACATTTTTTGGGTTTTCACAAGGTCAGCAAGTTGCTGCTCAAACATCTGTATTTTAATTTTTTCAAACTTCTTCATTTTTTTTTTCAAAATGTCAGTTTTTTTAAATCTTTCTTTTTTCAAAATACAAAATCATAATTTCTTTTTAAAAATCTCAATTTTTTTTCAAACTTATCAAATTTTTTTTCAAGGTGTTAATTTAATTTTTGAAAATGTCGTTTTTTTTTTCTTTTCAAAATAGTTTAAATTGGTGTTTTTGAGATGAGTTTAATAAGTCGTCGCTAAAATGCACTTTCGCAACGACTTTTGTGTCGCAAAAAGTGGTTAATTATGACAACATTTAAAACTATCTCAAGAAGTCGTTTCCGCCCCTAAAGAAAAATTCACGCGAGCTCGTCGCAAAAAAGTTGACTATTAGCTACGATTTAACCATTTTCATCACAAATAGTTTAAATTGATGTTTTTGCGACGAGTTTAATAAGTCGTCGCTAAAAGCTACCGTTTGCGATGACTTTTGTATCAGCAAAAAATCACTTTTTGTGACGACACTCGTCGCAAAACAAGTCAACTATTGGCGACGATTTGAAATGCCGTCGCTAATAGTCTACCTTTTTGCGATAAAACTATATTTATCGCAAATAGCCTAAATTAATATTTTTGTGACGAGTTTAACAAGTCATCGCTAAAAAGCACATTTTGCTACGATAAGTTTTTTGAGTAGAAAAATTCGTGTGAGAAGTTTTTCCGATGACAATTGGAGTTTGTCACAAAAAAAAAAAAAAAAAAAAAGGCTATTGGCGACGATTTAAAATATTGTCGCAAACAGTATTTTTTTTGCGATGAAACCATATTCGTCGTAAATAGTCTAAATTGGTGTTTTTACGACGACACCAATAATTGTGGCTCGTCACAAAAAAGTTGAATTTTTGCAGCGAAATTTGAAAAGATGTTGCAAATAGTCAAGTTTTTGCGACGAAATTTAACTCATTGTTAAAAAATTCATGGCAAAAAGTCTATTTTGTTGTAGTGATACAACATCGTCCATATGAGAAATTAGCAGCAAACATGCATGCCACCTTAGCTCTTCTACTTGGTCATGGCATCAATCAGTGGGTGGGACCCTGACTGTGGAACCCACCATGTTGTGTTGTGTGTGATTGACTACATCCACATCGTCTATCCATATTGAAAGATCATTTTACAACATGAAAAACAGATGAATCAAATCCAAATTTCAGATAGACCACAGTACAGGAAACGGTCATAAATGACCATTAAAAACTTCTTGTGGGTCACAAAATCTTTGGGATGATATTTGTGTGGTCTCTTCATCTAGGTATTTTTTTTACCTTATCAATAGGTTGGATGGTAAATATATAAACATTCCAGGGAAATCCATGAAGTTTGTAATGGTATTGGGGATTCAATTACGTTTCCAGTGGTGTGGTCTATCTAAGATTTGAGTCAGCTTCATTTTTAGGATCATGCCCTAAAATAAGCTTTCAAAATGATTGGACAATATGAATTTAAGGCACATACATCACCCTGAGCCCCACACTCAGGGTCCCACCCACCTCAGTGGATCCTGAGGATCTACCAAAGCTGCACCCTTCTACCTTGCATATGGCATATGCTTATCTGATGTTCAACTCAACCCAACTAGGGTTGCAATGTGTCTGGTCCCCTCTGGGTAAAAATAGGCGGACCCACTTCTTAGGGGACCTAGATTGTGTGATGACCTAACACCATGCAGCTGTGGTGTTGAGAGGTGGTGAGATTTAATTAGACCACATGCCGCTATAAGACTATTTAGGACTAACAACTTTTAAACATGCTTTTCATTTTCGACAGAATTATGTGGCTCAGTTAAATCCAGATAGTTGAAGCAAATGGGATGGGCTTGGGCTGAATCTTACCAAACCGCGCTCACCCATGTAGCTAATTATCAACAGCACCAAAAACCCAAAACAAATTAGAAAAAAAAGGCTATTTATCAATCAACCAGGCATTGGTTGGTCGAGCCCAACCCGATTATAATTAAACGTACGATTTGGGTTGGGTCTAGCTTGATGACTTGAATGAATTTTAAATGAGTCCGGTGAGGACAAAGGGTACTGGGTCACAGCTGGTTGGCTTTGGGTAGGAATACACCCTTACCTGACCCGAGCCGGACCCATTGCTACTTCCCATCCGTAAACCTAGGCAAATTGTGGGTCCAACATGGATGGAGCATGGCTTGAAAACCATGCTGATTGGACGAACCTCAGTCATCTGATTAGCGTACGTGACACCATTTTCTCTCAGTTTTCCATTTGATGGACACAAATTGGGTGGTCGAGATCAGCTAATCATTCTGACTTACGAACGATGATCCATCCTCATCGAGGGCCATGATTTGAATGACCGGATCAGCAAGCATGCATGCCAAGTGAACGGCAGATAAGTTGCTGCCCCGGAGTTCAGTCAGCAGCACTGGCTTACACGGCATTTCCAATGCAATCTAAATAGTAAAACCCCTCCCACGCATCCTGAGGCCACTATTTGCAACTTAATCAGACGTGGGACCCACCCAAGTCAAAAGGTGGTAGTTCTAACTCGTGACATCCGCCTGATCAAAGATTCAACGGACAAGATCATTCCTGCGCAGAAATTGAAGACAGCTTTACTCAACCTACAATTACCAAATCAACGTGTTGCGCCCTGGTTGGTCCCTGCTAGAACAGCACAACTCTCCATTGAATCTAGATTGTAGGGCTAAAAGCTTCTAGAAACTCGTTGGCTTTTACAGCCTCCTACTCGTCCACAAGTGGTGTAGGATTCCGCATATGGAGAGACATGTTCGGGGATCCAAACCGTTAATTTGATGGGCCACATCGTGGATAGAGGAACCCATAAAAATCTTAGAGATTGAATGATCATAAACCTTTGGTCGGTGCCCAATAAATAAACAGTCGGTTAAAGAGAAATGGAGCGTATAGGTCCCCAATCCACTGGCTGTCATCTGTTTAACGGTTTGGATTTCTGCACTGTCCGTTCATGGAATCATGCACATCATTAGCAGCAGAATGTGTGGTTTTAGTCACTGGACGTTTTAATCATCAATCATGGTCATCCATATGGCTCAACACATTCTCTGGAGCTGCTTTGCAAGACTAACAGATCATGACCATCTATTCGGTCGCTTCCTTTTTGTTATAACCGTTTACTTTGCTTGTCGCTGATTGGACGGCTAGGATGGTCCAATCCAAGTCAACCTTGAGAATCAAAGCAATCCAAGGGATTCATTATTTGATCTTTACTGTTAGGTAATAAATGACAGAAGTAGTAATCTACACGTGCCATCCATCAATCGTACGCTTACGATCGTCCAGTCGCTGTGATACGCTTGTGGTGAGTGAAGATTGAGTTGACGAAACTCAGGATCGCAATTCAATTTGCTTGTCCATCCAAACGGGGTCCACATGAACGATACACACGCCCTCCCTCTTTTAGCCATGGGATGGGCATAAAAAAAAAAACAGGCCGATCCATAAGAAATCGGATTGCGTATTGAGTTACTCGGTACGCTTTTTATCGTACTGAGTAAACTCAGTTGGGCCCATTGTGAATGTATGTGGTTAATCCACACCGTCCATCTATCTTTCCAACTCATTTTAGGGGTTGATCCCAAAGTTGAAGCATACCCAATGCTCAAGTGGAGCATACCACAGGAAATAGTGGGAATAATGATTTCCACCGTTGATGTTTATTTGTCATCCAACCTGTTCATAAGATCACAAAGACATGGATGAAGGCAAATCTGAAATATCATCTTAATCCAAAGCTTCCGTGGCCTCCAATAATTTTTCAACGGTAGAGCTTCAATTAAAGTTGTTTCCTGTGGTGTGGTCCACTTAAGCTTTGGATACACTTCATTTTTTTTTCAAGCCCTTAAATTATCTTTTAAAATGGATGGACGGAGTGGATAAAATAATAAAAAATAACTGTGGGACCCACAAAGTTTACTCAGTACGCAATCCGTTTCCCATCCGTAACTCGTGTAGCCGCACTTGACTTGCCCACCATTATATTCAGGCCATTTTGAAACTTGTGTGGAGCCCAACACAATCAATGACGGCATCTCCCTCCCATCTCTTCCTGCTTGTGTGGCCCACCTGAATCATGGGTCGCCCTGCTTTTTGGGCCCATAGCCAAAGGAGAGAAGATGTCCATGATGGTCGGAGTGGATGTCATCAACATATCACGACAGGGCCTGCACCAACCATTTACACTGGAAAATATTTATGCATTATTATTCCGCGCACACACACACACATATATACATATATAACAATACATGTGTTATCCAAATCTGACGTGGAAAGATGAATAAAAGGGGAGAAGACCGGGGTCTTTCTTTTGACTGAGGAGCAAATACATCTCCCTTTAAATCAAAGATCCCACCACTTCTTTTAATAAGCATCTTTAGATTTCTATTAATCATGTGTTGAGGTTTGCTAGTTCCACACACAGCCACAAGTGCCACTTCGTACTTTCTGGTCCACATGATGGAAGAAAGACCCGATTTTGTAGAGATGATTATTTCCAACCAGATGGAACTCTCAGATCTTGCACACGTGTTCCACACACACACGGGTTGGATTACCAAACATCATGATGTAGACGTACCTAGGCTATCAACCTCCAAAATTTCCAAATCTTCAATGTAGTAACATTCCAAGAACCACGTGTCCCGCGCATGACATTACAAAAGGGGTTGCACCTGCAATATTATAATGTCACAGAACCGACAATGGCAACCTGTAATCTTTTTCCGTAGTTTATGATTTATGGGAATTAATTCATATACTCTGGCAATGCATAGAGAACCGTACACATGCACATATCCAATGCACGTGTATGATACACCCGGTGTGCCTCAAATGAACTGTCCAGATCGCGGCTTCCACTTCGGGTATGGCCATGATTGATTGGATCTGGGTAATCCTTACCTCAGATAAATGGACATGTTTTTTGGACCGTTAACTATTTTTCGTTTTAACCCTTAGGTTTGCTAACACCCAGGTCCATAGCTCAAGTGGTAGACTGAGTGAAGATAGCCTCGTTTTAAGGATGGGTGGGTGTACTGACCATGGGGTGTGTGAGCTAACCCAAAATAAAAAAATAAAAAAAAGAAGTGGGCACCATAAAAGGAAAAGTGAGGATAATGACGTCAACTGTGGAAACCTTCCTGGGCCCACAGTGATAAGGTGTGGTCCACTTGAGCCTTCGATCATATTCCAATGATCTAAACCGTTTATACAACGGCTATCAAATTGTATGGTGGAAAGACAACAAATAAAACCTCCCAGTTGGATTATTTCAACCATTTGTAGTTTGGTCCTTTTCCTTTGAAAATGAATGTTCATCCTAGCCCTTGTATAATCAGATGGTTGACATGCAATCTGATAAACGGTTGGGAATGCTAAAAAAATTCCAAATCCAACCACTACATTCCCAGCGTATCATATTTCTATACATTCTAGTAAATCAGATAGTTAGGATCATCTGCTCAACAGCATGGCAAGATTTTTGGGTTAGGGCCCATCTACACTGGGACCCATGGTTTTAACGGTCTAGATTCATATACATATATGTAGGGGGTGGTTAATGAGCCAAACTATTCATGAACGGCTTGAGTTCGGTTCAATTAAAGCTTGTTTGAGTTCATTTGATTAGTAAACAAACTAAACTTAAACTTTGTTTTTAGGTTCGATTAGTAATCAAACCAAACTCAAACAGGCATAAGTTCGGTTCGGTTAAGCTCAATGGAGTACGTTTATCGCAAAAAAATTATTGTTTCCTATAATATGGTCCACCTGAGATTTGGATTGCTTCATTTTTTAACTCCTGCCATGAAATAATTTGATGAAATGTATGAACGGAGTGAATATGGAATATATGCATCAAGGTGGGCCCCACGGTAAGAACCTCACCGTCTTGACTTTTCTGGATATGGAATATATGTTGGATATAAAATATATGTTGCAACGTTAGCCCCACAATAAGCCTATCCAAAGCTCAAGTGGACCATATCATGCCGTCCAACCTACAATTAATTCTAAAGGTGTAATATCTCATTCATGCAAGCATTCAAAATGTTGCATATAGGGGTGGTTAATGAACTAAATTATTCATGGACAATTTGAGTTCGGTACAGTTAAAGCTCATTTGAGTTCGTTTGATTAGTAAACAAACCAAACCCAAACTTAAATTTGAGTCCTGGTTATCTCACTCAAACCAAACAAGGTTGTATTCCGTTCGGTTCAGATCATTTACATCCTTACATATATTCCACGTGTATAGAGGCAGCATGCGGCGTAGGGAGAATCTATATATCCTCTTATTCTAGAGTACAGAGACTGGAGAGCATGAAGTATATCGCCTTGCCTGAGTAGCGTCTGCGTCAATCTCTAAGTAGAAGGTGGACAGCTGTGCATACAAACAGATGGTGATGAGCCATTGGCGGTGCTGCCTCTTTCAAGAAAACGTCAAACATCCACTAAATTCGATTCCCAATATTAAGTGAAATGTATTTAATTAATCGGATAGTTATCAAGGTGTCCTGAAAAGGCCCACCAAGTTACAACGGCTATACATCAGCCCTACCCTTACGTGTCCATATCTCGACGGGCCGGCCATTTTTTAAATTAGAAAAAAAAATCTCAATCCAGTCCATCTCACAATCGTCGTACGTTTGGACACTTGATCGGTTTTTACAGGACATGTCGCACAATTCCTAGGCATTCCTAAAATGCCCTTCTCTTCTATTTGTAAGCTACCGCTTATGGAGAGATATTTCCCGTGTAGATATTCGGTAGAATAGGGTGTACAGGAACAACCATAAATTTGTGGGGATCACCATGATTTATGTATTTTATCCACTCCGTCCATCCATATTACCTGATAATTTTAGGGCGTGAGACCAAAAATGAAGCATTTACAAAGCTTAAGTGGACCACACCACAGGAAAAAGTGTGAATTGAATGTCTACAGTTGAAAATTTATTAGGGCCACAGAAGTTTTGAATCAAGTTGATATATTTTTATCTTATGAACAGGTTGGATGACAAATAAACATCACGGTGGGCCCTCATCGTTCCCACTATTTCCTGTGATATGGCCCACTTGAGCTTTGGATATGCTTCAATTTAAAAAAGGTCCAAAATATCCATTAATTAAAAAAAATAAAAATAAAAAAGGAAAACATGGAGAAAGGTAGAAGGGCATTTTGGTAATTGACCATGGCATTTTGGACACAACCCATGATCGACAACAAGATGGGATATAGGTGTTTTGATGGTGACATGGAATTGTAAAACTGAGGTAAGGTGTGTGTATATATATATATATATATATATATATATATATATATATATATATATATATATATATATATATATATATATATCATACCACTCATGTCACTCATGTCATTCACCTTGGGAGATAGCTGAAGAGCTCAAACACCAGCCTTGGGTGAGAAAATGGCTGAGCTCTTTGGGTGGGGAGGTGTGAAAGATGGATGGAGAAAGGGGCCATGGACTGCTGAAGAAGATAAACTCCTCATGGCCTATGTTAGCATGCATGGAGAGGGAAGGTGGAACTCTGTCCCTAGGCTTTCAGGTACAACCCACTGCTCAAAAGCCATGCAGGCAGGTTCGAGCCCATGGCTCACTTGACTAGTGTTCATGTTACCTGTGTGTCTGACTCAGTTCATAAAATTTATTGTTACTTAGATTTATTTATTTTTTACATTTAATTAGTGATTTTTTAATTTTTTAATTTTTGGGTGATTAGGGTTGAAGAGGAATGGCAAGAGCTGTAGATTGAGGTGGGTCAATTACTTAAGGCCAGATCTCAAGAGGGGCCAAATCACTCCCCATGAAGAGAGCATTATCATAGAGTTACATGCAAGGTGGGGTAACAGGTGAGTTGTCTAACATTGGGTCACATGCATGACACTACTTGTATGATTTTTATTATAGAATTTTTGTATTTTATTTAGTACTGTGAACAAGATTCAAAGTATATCATCTGAAACCGGTAAGTATCACCCGATACGCACCGATATCACCTGGTATTAGTGGTGAATGATACCTTCTGTGTTACACCCATTTCAAACCTTGATTTTGAAATACTAATAACGTGCAGGTGGTCGACGATTGCACGGAGCCTTCCTGGGAGAACCGACAATGAGATTAAGAACTACTGGCGAACTCATTTCAAGAAAAGTGAAAAATCTTCCCGGAGAATAGAGAAGCGAAAAAATCGCGTCCTAAAACGACAAAGACAACCACCACAGAAGAATAAAAGGGAGCAGCAGCAGCAGCAGCAGCAACAACAAGAACAAGAACAACCACAACTAGTTGACATGAGAAAGATCATGTCCCAACTCGAAGAGAATGACTACGAAGTTTCCTCAGTGCAAGGTGAGCCAAAGATGGTCTTCGTGTGTCCCCAGATGGCATCTGAGGATCAATGCTTATCCTCCATTTTCAAAGGGGACGGCTCTTTGCCAGAGGCCCACCTGATCGATGATGGTCTTTGGGGTGGCCTATGGAATTTGGATGACGTGCATGGGGTGGCCTATGAGCAAACATGTGTAGCAAGAAACACACAGGAGCCAAATGAATGTGCGTACTTGTATCCAGGATATTTGGGCCCACATATTCCTATGTAAGAAGGGAATATATACAAGGTTAAGGATGCACCCAAACCATTGCATGGCCTAAGTGTAACGGTTTCCACTTATGCGTACTTGATATTGTTATAAAAAGAAAAAGGATTATGAAAAAGGGGGAAAAGTCATCTCCCTTCCCTCTTTCTTTCTCATAAATTCAAATGTTGGGACGCTATGGACATTACACTGCCAATTAAAGGTTAGGATCTACCAAACTGGAAGAGGTTTGGAGAATCAACCATCCAAAGTGGGCCTTCAGACCAACTGCACCTAGATAATCAAACCATGAGCTCAACATATACAGAATCAGGACCTTAATGGGGTAAAAAATCTGTATCATGAATCCGATTGTCTCAGGTCATAAATGTATAATCCAGTAAACAGATGTCGATTCCAAGCCGAGCATTGTATAATTCATCTGTAAGGTGGAAATTTGACCGTTGCTGCCCCATTAGGTGGCTACTAGAATCATCCTACCAACGTTATTTTAGGACCATCCAAAATGGGGCAAATTGGCATTCATTGTCGCCTCATAGGTTGTTCTCTGAAGGACCTATTAGGTCGAGTGATGCAACATGTTCAAATTCAAATGGGACCCAGGATTCCAAGATTTATGGTATGGTGATATAGACTATTGATATGATGGGCCTCACTGTAATATGGGGCAAATACTTTCTAGTCAGCTGACTCTATCCGTCAAATCTTTCACTGTACTTATTTAATATTTTAGCTGATGTATGATGTGTAACTTGCGGAAAAAAAAAAAACAAAATGCTCTCGGGTAATTGGGTAAGTCGATCAATATATGATAACATCAGGAGTAGGGCTTCTAGGTAAGACTTCGGATCAGGTACAAAATCCCATATATGAGCGGATATCTTTTGCATATCCTACTGGTTAATAGGCCACGTATCTGCATGACGCATTTTAGATCCATCGTTTTATTAGCCGGGCTCCTCCAAGTGTAGGGACTACCCTAAAAATCAGATGAATCCACCATACAAGTGAGGGACTTATCAGCAGTCTACATTCATCGAAGAGGCATGGCCGACCAATTGTGCATTTTTTTTTTTTTTTTAACTGGCACCACCCGACCAAACCAGCTGCTTCTTGGCAGGGGGGGGGGGGGGGGGGGGGGGTCGGGCATGTTAGCAGGTTAGGCCCCAGTGGGATTTTAATCAGAGCCAAGCGAGTGGCATTCACGTTCCTCTTCCCTTTGGGATTTTAATCAGATCCATAAAAATCTGAGTTCTCCTGACTAAATTTTCACAATAGTGGCTAAGTTGCAGTTCCTGACTGGTCCTTCCACATTGTACAGAAATTCTATGAAAGACAGGCATAACAATGTCCCTCCAGAAGATTTCACTCATCAGGCAAGCTACACCATTGAAATCAAAGGACAGATACGACAATGTCCCTCATGATCCTCATGGTATGGCCCACCACTTTCAGGACTAAGATGTTCTGCCGAGATGGGTACACATCTTTTGGGTCCTTCCAGACAAAATTAACTTCCATAACATTTTACATCCCAGCTGAAACAGTGTGGATAATGTGGAGTTATGCACACCAAAAAAACTCAGTACTGTTAAAACATCCATATATTGATTTTGGATACATCCAAATGAAATATGTATGTACTTGGTACATACGAGACAGATCAAAGGAAGGAGCTGGAAAGTTAAAGACTCAAAGATGGCTGCACGGTGGGGTTTTAAGAATTCAAAAGGCCATCTCTACAAGCATTAGCTAGTCTGAATTCGTTTAACATAGCCAAGATAACTTTATTCTAGCCACAAAAAGCCAGACCAATCTCCATACGATCTGAACAGAAACTGAGAGCACAGTTCTATGCTCACATTACAGAAGATGCAAAGGGCAAAAGCTGATACAAATACTGAATGAAAAATAATGGGGAGTAAGGCATGTCCGCTAGTCCGACAACAACCACAGGTGGGCAATATGTTCAACATTCGCCAAGCATATTCACCACTGCAAAATACTCCAAACATTTCAAGATAATTCCCACCTACTTGAGAACTCGAGATACATGACACTCACGAAAAGCGAGTAATTTAAAACAAAAGATCATCCACGAAAACAGCAAGAGAATCAATCAGATACAGTACAAAATTCCCTCTCATATTTGGGCATCAAATTAAAATTAAAAAAAAAAAACAAAACAAAAAAACAAAATTCAAGAACTAGAGAGGGAAGTTTCCATATTCAATTTTTCCAACCATTTCATATCCCAAAACTGCTTGTAATATAAGTACAACAAGATACGGAAGCAGAAGCAATCATGTCTAATCAAGCTTCCTTTTTTTCCCTTTATCAGAGAATAAAGCATATATAAATAAGGGAACAAAACTTGCATAAATACGAAAAATATACAAAATGCCATTACCAAAAAGTAAAAAAAGCCTCGGGGAAAAAAAATCCTCGCAGTTATATCCTCCCTCTTCCTGGAAGCTCTGTAACAAAAAATATGTTACTGGAGACGGACCCCCCTTGAAACTTTAAGAATGCAAAAGGAAATCCCCAACCAACTTTGAATTATGGAAAATCCCATCCTGACACAGGAGTATGTGGTGAAAGTAGTCCAATGAATGCCCATAACATCAGTTACTTTCCATTTCATCATCACTATCTCCGCTCTCATCACTGCATTTTCAGATTCAGGCAGAGAACTTCAGTGATATACATAAATTCATAAAAACAGTCATATATGCACATGTGTGCATGTGCCAAAGGGTGAGTTGTAATTCAAAACTTCCATGTTCTTTCTCTTGCCATGGAAAGGTGTTAAAATCAACAGGTCAGACCTCATGCCCATTACAAAAATAATAAACGCCATTGATGAAATACCTATGTTCAGGAAGCTTTGATAACCGCCTTGCATCCAAGCCCGTGATGTATTTTTGTGCAGCTTGAACATTTTCCGCACCTATTCAGACATTTGCCCAATAACACCATAAGTAGAGACATTTGCTTATTTTCCCCACTATTTGAGAGGGAGGGCGGGAGAGAGGCAGGCTAAAAAGAATCAAATTAGGATTTGAATGCAGAATTGAACTGGAATTTGAAGGTTCAGTTAAATAAAAAGGAAATGTCCAAATTATACTGATGATGCCTGGAATTCATCATGAGAAAGTATTCCTCAATGTGGCATAACTGGAGTTTGGAACTTAGGTCCTCAATGTGAATACTACAAGTGCAATTACAATTTGGTTATTCCACTAAATTGAACTAATTAGTGGAATTCACTTCAACAGCACATCGAAACCCAACCTAGCAGCTCATAAGGAATTTTCAACAATTTGACAAGCACAGAAAAATAACAGCATGAAAAATAAAATACCTTTCGTCAATTGGAAGACATGCAGAACGCAACGTTCCGCAGCAAGCCGCACGGGGGTGTTTCCATCCTTTAAACACTCTGCAAGCGCTGGGCCCAAAGTTGAAATATAGCTCATAACCACCAAAGGGTTTGCCTGGCATTAATACAGATATGCTCGAATTTAGCTGGCACTACACGAAACTCACGAGTACAAAGAGTTCAGAATGAAATATATGTATAAACCATGCACCTTTGCAACTGCTTTCAGGCCATATAAAGCTCTTCTTCTGACATCACTAGAGTCATCCTGCAGAATTGATACTAGCAATGGAAGAAGTTCCGACCTTGCATTCATGCTCAGTACTTCATTTTGAGCTTGCGATACTAGAAGCCTTCCCAACGCCTTAGTTGCGGTCTCACGGATAGGAAACTGTTTCAACAAAGTCATCAGAACATATGGAGCCACTATGAATAGCATCACCCAAGTGAAGGTTATCATACCTTGTCATCTTTTAAGGCATCTTTAAGGTGATCCACAACTGATGGGAACACTGGAGACAGGCATACCATGGCTGGGTTGTGCATAAACATGGATGAGAACGAAAGGATGCACCCATGCCTAACCCACCAGGTTGGAGCTGAAGCCAAATTTGACAGCAGCATCACCAGATCAAAGAGCTCGCTGTCCTCCATGTACTGTGACAGCAGCAACCAAATGTAAGCCGAATACTAGAGATGAACCAATAAAAGGTGCAAATAAGTCCAAGCACATAGCAGAACAGTACTCTTAACAGAATTACTTTTTGTCCGCCATTCACTCACAAAATATTTGGGTTAAAAGGCTGTCCAATGGCAGTCTTGTAATTTTCAGAAGTTCTGTCCAGTGCCAGTTCTGTAATTTCTGGGAGTTGCAGGAACCTTGAGGAAAAGTTGAAAAGTAAAGAATTCTAGCATTTATTGAGGGAATTTACGAGTGTTTGGACGTCCAAGTTTGTTTAATTTGGTAGTAACTAGAATATATGGAGAAGCATGTATTTCATGTGGACAGTGCTGGTGAGCCTCGGTGAGAACAATGTTCAGGTTTCTAGGGCGTTAATGAAGAATCCAAAAATAGTTTGTAGCTAGTCTATTTCAAGCGGAGTCTTCTCTGTATTTCTGTAACCCATATTCCTTTAGTGATCTAGTAAACATAAAGACTTAATATTTCAACTACAAAGCTTCATGTTGCTTCTTCCTTTCTCTTCTGGGAAACCTTGCAAACTGCAGTTTGCATCAGGGACTGACAGGGTACCAACAGAAACTACTATAAGACTGAGGTGCAAAATCACAGCAGATCGATGCAGAGTGGATGTTATACATGAGGTGATCTAGAAAGCAGCAGATATAAGCTTCATAAGCATTTCAATATTTAACCAAGTGGATTCGTAGATATATTGAAGACCATTGGCCACCATAAAATTATTTGGACGTCGGGCATCTTCAAAGAAGAAAACAAAGATTTGATGAAATTGTAGTAGTTACGGTTATAATGAACCCATGAACAGCCCATGGAAAGGGAAAAGATCCAGTTTTAATTTGTGAATCACCTGTGATATGATTCCCAGTACTCTTGCAGCAGCACTTCGAACTTGATCATCATCAAGCTGTATCAAATCTTTGAGGAGGTTGCACACTTGAGATCTAACACCTTTACTTACGCTCTTACCAGCATGCTTCAACACACCCTTAAGAGCAGTCAGCACAGCCTCTCGAACCCCACCATCCGATTCCTGAACCATCATACACTTTTAGACGCAATATGCGACTATGGCTATTCAAACTTGACGTACAATAGGAGGAAAAGTAAAAAGCATCACCTGCAAAGTGGACAGAAGATCACTAACTAAAGGATCAACCCGAGTGCTGAGGGCACTAAGCTTTCCAAGTGCAAGGGCGGAACTGGAACGAACCGTCCTGCATTGCAACAACAATTAACGAATGGGTAAAGACAAGCAAAAGAGGAAGATGAGGAAAAATACAAGGAAATATCACAAACATGCTCCAACCTTGCATTATCCTTCAGGCATTTGATAAACGTTGTCTGAAGTTGTGGAAGAAAAGGCTTCAATGCGATCCCTCCCTTACTTATTATAATGCACAAAGTTGATAGAATGGCACTTTTCACCTGCCAAGGGAACCTATCACCAATGATCCGAATGAGAGGCCTGTAATCAAGGTCACAACAGTCAGTAACATCAAAATCAGCTGTCAATAACTACGGAATCTTGCGATACTCAAGCAGGTCTTGTGTGAGCAAATGGACAAAGATGAAGGATGCACATATGCACACCCAAAAACATCACCATGCAGAACTTACAGCAGAAAATTTAATGACTATCACGACCACAGCTGCAAGTTCCACATCATACAATAACATAGGCACGGAGGATCAAAACCATTGAAGAGACACTCATTTGCAAAGCAAAATGAAAAGATGAAGAATCACTTTGTAGATTGTGTAGAGATGAAATAAAGAAGAAGAAGAAATATGAAGAGAGAGTTTTTTTTTTTTTTTTTTTGTGGGGGGGGGGGGGGGGTGTTAGGTTTTCACATCTCTATGCTTTTATCTTTTATATTTAAGTATGAAAAAATAAAAAATGGCTCCAAAGACTAAATGGACCAAGAAACAAGTGGGCCATAGTCCCACAACCAAATCCAAGTGACTGTAGGCCCATAGCCACAACCTTTAACATACTTTACTATCAGAATATCATGTACAGAATATGTCACAATACATACCCAGTTATTGGAACGACGAACTCCTTCAGTGCTTGTTCACTAGTCACTTCGATCAATTCACCCAAACCCTGCGCTGATTGCTCTCTTAATTCAGCCGAGCCACTTATCAAACCCTGGAAATATGAGTGAAGCATTACTTAAGTGCTTATAAACCCAAAGCAGTGATAGAATATAGCATCCAGAAGCTAGCACACCCAGGATGTCTATCTATGCAGCAAATTGGCATATTTAAAGGTACAGACACAGCACTTGATTGTACTGGCTACTTGCAAGAGCATATGCACGCAGAAAACAGTGACTAGTCACTTCCCTTTGGAGTAATATCTTAGAAGAACAGAGAGGCTCACACAAGACAAAATAGTTGTCATTACCCAAGACAGACAAGAAGCTGCAATTGTATCAGCCCCTGGCTTAGGCTTGCCACATTAAGTTAATAAAAATGGACCAACTGAATAAAAGACCCAACATTCCACCAAAAACTGAAAATGATTAAAACAAACTTATCCACAGGAACAGGCCTGAGATGGAAGCATGATTGGCAGCCTAAGTTGCCAGTCTCAGCCAGAACTACGTCCTTTATAGACCACGCACGCAGTCCTCACAAGATCCTAGAGATGGAGGCTGGAGAATGAAGTCGTAGAGATAACTCACAGTTAATCATTGCCCAATAGCAAAGAAGACATTGAAGAAAGTCATCCATGGATATATTCTCCACCTAGGGAAAATGCAGGACCATAATAAGGCCTAAAGGAAAAGCCATACCCCAATAAAAAGCATTGCTCACGTCCAACTTGAAGACAACCCAAGGATCTCTAAACTTCTCAATCAACACTATGGCTACATGAGATAACAAATAAAATTGGATTCAGTAGGGAAAAGGTGCATCGGACAGAATAAATCTAGAAGGCACTTCATTTGTGATTTTACATCCAATAGCTCTGCAGTGTGTTAACTTCCTACAGTTCCACCTTAGTCAGCCAATAGAGTTCCTCCTCTTTTGAATCTATCCAGAACTTTTGCATACACAGTCACGATGAGAAGACAATCAGACACAAAATCTTCTAAACTCTCATTGAGAAATTATCAAGAAGCACACATAACAGAACATATATATTTACAATATAAACAGCAACACCATCGTATAAAGTTGCGCTAATTGTATAAATTTGTATAATTCGAATTTACTGGAATGACTCACAAGCTAACACATGCTGGGGTCTCAAAGGGCATTTTAAAGTTGCAAGGAATAAAGGTTTAGAAATACCTGGAGAAATATTGGAAGCAATGGTTGAAGAGCTTTGGGAAGGCAGAAACCAGGTATAAGGACAGGTCCTCCCTGCAATTCCAATAAACAAGCTGCTGAGGAATCAAAAGGGTATTGGCCCTCGAAAATCCAAACGGAAAAAGTTAGCAAACTGAGGAATATTTAATCAAAAATATCAGCATAATAAATTCCGATAACATCATGCTAAAAATCACTTTCCACTGAATTGAAAGGTTGTCACTAACACACCTTCCTTTTTCTTCGTTCTTTATCTCTTGCTGTAGAGACGGCATCACGTACTAATTTTATATATGAAGGAAGTACTTCTTTGGGAACTGAGGCAACAACTCTTGCTAAAGCTTCCCAAGCAACCTATTAAAAAAAAAAAAGTTTCAGAAAGCTGAATCGGAACTAGCCATGAACCATGATTTGCCCTCCCAGGATTTACCGAAACAGTTGCTGAATCTGAATCGCTTAACAAAACAATCAGTGTCGATATCGTGTTTGGAGCTTCATCAACCAAATACAATTTGCTGTTTTTGAAGAAATATCCTGTTAGATAGGAAGAACCCCTCCGCATTAAAGCCTGAAAAACAGATACTAAAACAAATAAAACTACGAACCCAATAAAGAGTTTCATAAATGTCAAAGGCGATCAATGGGAACAAACCTGGTTATCACCAACACCTTTAAGCAGCTCCGAGATCATCGAGTCCACACCTTCATCATCAATGACCAAAACCACAGTTTCTGCAGCCTTCTTCGCCAATTGTTGGACTTCCTAATTTTGAACAAGCAGTAAATACATTGAATAGAAAGAATGTCTAAGGAATCTCAAGGTAGATTGCATAAAACTTGACAATGCAAGATAGAGGTCGTGAAGAATGTAAAAACTGCACATAGATTCAGATGCTGATGTTGACTGAAGTTTGTATGGCTCACAAGCTATTTCTCATCCTAACAGTTGGGAGGCATTCTCACACGAAGGCAAATATGGGAAAGAGAACATGGAACTAAATTCTTGGATACTGAAGTAAAATGCAAGCCAAACACACCGAGAGGTTCAGGCACATCTTGATGAGTAAAGAGCAATTGGTATAAAGTCCAAACACAGAGATGCCAGTAATTTGCCACTGGTAATACCATGAGAAGTGAACTTGAATGGTACATTTCAACTCTACTATGATTAAACACAAGCAACGTTCACATTTCCCAATTCACACGTTCTATTCACTCACCTTTTGTTGATTTCTACTGCCATTTTTATGAATCATCCTATTGCATCGAGGGAAGGGACACAGTTGTATTTGTGCATCCCATTAACAAGTCCCTATCAGCATTTATCTCCTGCATATAGATCCTTTACTGTGCCATTACCTTCTTACTCCGGTCATAAGAGGGAAGTTCTATCTCATCTACCTTCTTCCTCCGGTCATAAAAGGGAAGTTCTATCTCATCCTCTTGGAGAGTGGGGATAGGCTATGGAAGTGAAATGGCTGCCCATAAAAAATAATAAAAAATTAAAAATTAAAAATTAAAAATAAAAAATCGCCAGTGATGGATGACAAATTTTCCTCTATAAATCAACATTGCCTGCAAAGGGTTTTACTCAAAATCACGGAATTGATTATCTCAAAATGTTTGTTCAAGCTACACTATGTCAGAGTTCTTGCTTGGGTAAAATAAAATAAATCGCAACTTTGTGGCTTGACCCAACTTGCTGAGATTTTGAGCCAATTCACCAGGAACTAGCTCCTAACTATGACTTGGCCAACTTAATGAGACTCGTGGTGAGTCGAGCCCGGTCATTCGCCTAATGAAGAGTTAGAAGTGGGGGGGGGGGGGCAGGGGGACGGGAAGCAATATGGCAGTATGAGGATGTTCTTGGGCTGGGTTGGAGAGCATGGCCTTGTAGATCTTCCATTCGGAGAAGGAAGTTTTACATGGTCAATGGTTATGTTTCTTTAGCGCCAACATTGGAGGAAGAGTTTAAAGCCACTTCAGACATGATGTGTGGGTATTAAGGTCCCTAGCCGTGATGACTTTCCAATGTTTCTTCAAGGAGCTTTTGTCCTGGCTTTCCATGAATGCATCCATTCCAGAAATAGGGAGAGGAAAAGTCGGATAGTTTTCAAGCTTGACATTAAGAAGGCCTATGATCATTTGAATTCAGAGTTTTTAGATTATAAGCTTGAGAGATTGTGGTGTGGTTGGAGTGGAGGGGTTAGTTCCGGTCACGCGTGCAATCAACCTCCTTTTCTAACCTGGGTAATGGGTCACCAAAATTTTATTTTAAGGCGTCCAGGGGCCTCAGGCAGGGGATCCTCCATCTCCTTATTTCTTCGTTGTTATAGGGGAGGTGCTTAGCAAGATGCTCTATGAAGGGGAGGAGAATGGTTTAACTAGTGGGTTAAAGGTTTCAAATTAACCATCTTCAATATGTGGATGATAAGCTCTTGTATTGTGATGTGGACGTAGTTTCAGTGGGCAACCTTTGGAAAATCATTGTTTGCTTTGAAGCAATTTCGGTTTTAAAGATTAATGTAGCCAAAACTGAAATGTTGGGCGTTCATGTTATTAGAGAAGATTTGCGGCTCCTCGTGAGTATTTTCATATGCAAGATGGGGGTGGTGTTCCCATCGACGTATTTAGGACCACCTCTTTGCATAGAAAAGCCAACTAAACACCTTTGGAATAGGGAGATTGAAAGAATTGAGAGGAAATTAGCGAGTTGGAAGTATCAATATTTATCCTTGGGAGGCCGGTTGACTCCTAATTAAGCGCCTTTTTCTAATAGGCCCGTGTACTTTGTCTCTCTTCAAATGCCCTAAGACGGTCTTGGATAGGATTGAAAAGTGGAGAAGAAAAAAAAAATTCTGGAAAATGCGCTTAAGGATGAAACGAAGTTTCATCTCCTCAAATAGGAAGAGGTGTGTGAGCCAACTGATATGGGTGGAGCTAGCCTAAAAAGTTTGGGTGTCATGAATCTAGACCTCTTTGGAAAGTAAATTTTGAGATTTGGTACTGAAGCAAGAAGGCTTCGGAGGGAGCTTATTGCTAGCAAGTATGAAGTGCAGGAAGGATAGTGGTATGTGAAGAACTCTTTTCTTTATTGAGCCTTTAGTATCAAGAAAATGATATCAACGACAAATCATCTGGTAGAGGCATTGCCTTTTTGCTTAGGAATAGGCATTGCATCCGTTTTTGGGCGAATATTTGGCGTGAAGATCGTGTGCTCCAAAATCTTTTCCCTACAATGGCTCACCTCACTTCCAATCGTTTCATTTCTGTTGCCGGTTGCTATTCTTATTATGGCGGTTCTGTGGTGCAAAATCCTCCTTACCATAGGAATATGATTGACGAGGAGATTGTTGAGCTCACCAAGATACTAGATTGCCTAAAGAGTATAAATCCTACAATTTAAGAAGTGGACTTGATGATTTGGATTGTGCATTGATCATGCAAATTTTCTATTTGCTTGCTACATAGCTTGATGATTAAGCAACCTCGCATATTTGGCCCTCATCCGTTTATCCATTGGTTCTATGGAGGCCCACCTCATATGGTGGTCTTTCTTTGGTTATTGGGTAGGAAAAGAGTTCTCACTATTGACAATCTTTAAAGGGGATCCTTAGTCTTCCCTAATGTCTGCTTGATGTGTATGGAGAATGCGGAGACGATTGACTACCTTTTTATTCACTGCTCTTTTGTTCGCAAAGTTTGGCAGCACTTCTTGTTACTGCTTTATACCGAAGACAGTGGAAGACCTATTCTAGGCCTGGCATGGGGGGGCATAGGAAAATTTGGAAAAGCTATATGGAGATTAATCATTGTGGCTTTGTTTAGGGTTATTTGGGATGGGGGTCCTTGAAATGGTTGTTGCTTTTAGAATAAGAGCTCTTTATCTCTTTTCTACTTTTAGTGTTACGGGTCATGTTTTGGGATGGGCCGTTTATGTTAATGTGGCTAAGGTTGCAAATCTTTATCTATTTCCTACTTTTAGTGTTGGGTTGTGTTCCTTTCTCGCCTTTCGGTAGGTTTCTTAATAAAATTGTTGCTATCTTTCTCTCTCTCTAGATAGGTTCTTATGTCCCCTAAAAGGGTGGAGAAGATGCCATTGGTTTAACAACATGCCTTGTTTAAGCCTGTGTCGGACCGTTGTCAAATTTTATTGGAGGCGGAGGAGAATTGGGCTCTCAAACCTTTGAATTTTGAGTTATTTTGGTTAGAGATCGAACGCTTTTCCTCTATGGTCAAAGGTTAGTGGGATTCGTTTGAGGTCCAGGGCTAAGTTGGGTTAATTTTTTGTCAAAAGGTGAAGCTCTTAAAAAGGAAGATTCTGGATTGGCAAATGAAAAAATAAAAAATAAAAAGTGATGGGGAGCGACAAGAAGAGACGGACTGCATGTTAAGCAATATCTAAGCTCTTGATATGAAGGCAGAAGGAGATAAGTTGTCGGAGCTATCAAATGAGGAAAAGATCTTGAGATCTAAGTTATCCCAGGACTACGGTAGTCAAACTAAAAGAGAAGGAGATATAATGGAGGCAAAGATCGTGTGCCACGTGGTTGAAAGAGGGGAAGAAAAACGCTAGGTTTTTTCATAAAATTGCTAGTGCTCGAGCTGGAAACAACAAGGTGAGTAGTGTCATGGTAGAAGTTAAGAGGATACATGACAAAAAAGGGATCGTCCCTTCTCAGAGGAAGATGTGAAAGAAGTTGCCCTCTCTTTAAGGAGAGATAAAGCCTCGGGGCCAAATGATTTTCACTAATTTTCTTTCAGAGTTTTGGTAAATGCATAAAGATGACATGATGAAATCCGAGAGTTTTTTGCCATGGGTCATCTCTCCTTGGAAATGGGGGTGTCTTTTATTGCGATCATCCCTAAGATTTTAGGGGCAAAAAGTTTGATGGATTTCATACCAATTAAATTAGCCTTATTGTTGGGTCGTATAAAATCCTTGCTAAAGTTCTTGCATCCAAACTTCAAGGAGTTCTTATCATGGTTGTCATGTGCGATCGCATATGCGAATATGCAAAATCGCATATGCCATTTGTTTTAGATGGATCGCATATGCCATGATGGCATATGCGATACGGGATAGTATGTGATGACAAAAGAACAATACAGGAAAATGTGGTCCACTGATTCCGCATCCTAATAGCAACGGAGACATTTGGTGGAGGACCCAAGAACCAAATTGGTGAGAATCATTGATCTTTTATGCATATTGTCAATGGTCAAGAAACAGTTTTTCCCTGCTAGCCAAGAGAACACAGCAACTTTTGGTGGAAGACCCAAGAACCAAATTGGGCCTGTATGACAATCAAGCACTTGATGAGGCAGATGGGCAAATTTAGAGTAAAGAGACTTCGTAGAGAATTGTAACACCCCATATTGTTATTATTATTTTTCCCACATCTGTTACTACTAGGCTTATCAACTAATAACCTATATTACATGATTAGTATGCCCAATCATAAATTTTCAACATTTTGATTATTATTAAGCAATAACTAATATATGATTTATAGGGATGATCCATCCATGTGAACAGTGTTGATTGAGAGTGGAACCTACCATTTTATCAAATAATAACAATAATAATAATAAAAATAATAATGAAAGTAAATAATGAAAAAATAAATAAAATAAAAAGAAAAGAGATGTAATGATAACATCCATACATCTCCCCCATGTCACCCCCTTCCCCATCCATTCCTTCATTAATTACAACAAAAAGGGGTGGGGGGCAAGGAAAAGAGAGATTATAAAGAGAGGAAGGGAACGTGCATACCCTCACCCCTTTTCTTTCTTTCTTCACTACCTCCATCCGTCCATACTCCTTACTTCCATGAGTAAGAGATAGGGTGCTTGTAGAGGAGCAAGGTGGGCCAGCTTTGATCTCGGTCATTGATCAAGAGATCAAGTGAGTACACCTCCCCCCCCCCCCCCCCCCCCCCCCCCCCCCAACTTCTTCTTTGCTTCAATTCCTTGTGGAGGTCCATATATAGTGGACCCCACAGTGGAGATTTAGGACCACTTGAACCATCGAATGGTGTGGATGATTGAGAAATCACCTAATATAGCTTGATCCAAAACTTCGTAGAATCCATTGTCCTTGCGCCCCACTGCACATCTATAGCCATCCAACCTGTTAATATTGTCATAAAGACCTAGATGGAGGGTATACATAAACATCAGCTTCGACAGAGACCCAGGGCCCCACCATGGCTATATATATATATATATATATATATATATATATATATATATATATATATAACAACAATAAAGAAAGGTGACGTCCTCTTTGGAGAGGCGTCCTTGACCTCTTTTGCCCAAAGGGTTGTGAAGCCCACCTTGGACATACCATAATGAATACGTAAGATCCATGCCGCATTGGAGCCTACCTTGTTATTCATTTAAAAAGAAAAAAAAAAACACCAAACAAAAAAGAGGGTCATACCTGCCGCTCCATGCCCTCTGGACGCTACAGCAGCAGCGTCCTTGCTACTTTGGGTCAAGAAGTTGTGGGGCCCATAGTAGGCCCCACCATGATGTTTGTGTTAGATTCACACCGCTTATCCATCATGCCAGTTCATTTCATGGGATTGCTCCAAAAATCAGGCTGAGAAAACCTCAGGTGGGCTATGCGACCATGGAATTAAAGTCATTCGATTGAAAACTTCCTTGTGGGCTAACTATGATGTTTCTAGGTGATCTGAACCGTCCAAATCATGGACCACAGTGGTATGTATGGACCCACACCTTCACGTGCATCCATTTCCACATGCGCACTCTCTCAATCAATAAAATATACAACAACAACAACAACAACAATAATAATAATAAAATAGTGCAGTTATGAGGTGATGTCCTTCTCTGGACAGAGAGGACGTCCCTGACCTCTCTTTGGACCAAACGATTGTAGGGACCATAATAGGCCACACTTGATGTATTGTGAGATCAAACCCCACTTGATGTAACACTGCGTATTTTCCTACGAATTTTATTTATTTTCGACAAATTTTTTTTAAGTATAGCCGTTAATCTTGAGAAACTCATATCAAATCAACCGTAGAGAATCAAAAGGCGACCTACTTATAAAAGTTGCTTAGAATGGCCCTTAGAACAGTCTAGAATCGTTGGATTTCGTTAAACTCGCCGTTTTCCAAAAATTACAAAAATACCACTAACTAAACCCCGAAACTTCGTGTATGGCCTATCCAACACAAAATAACCGTACACATCAAAAATCAGCTCCTCGATCATTGTACAAGTGCCCCGATAAAAAAATGGTCAATAGACGGCCCACCTCAACTCAGATTCAACCCAAATTTCACGTGGACGGCTAAAATGACATTGTTGACTCATCCAGCAGGTCAGATTAACCCGACCCACCTCAGCGGACCCCAATTGCGGAGAACGCCAATTGCACGCGGTTTCCGTACCGCGTGCGCACAACGCAGACCCCCCTCCCTTCCGTCTTCTTCGTCCGTTGTTACAGACAGCTGACGGGCACTGCCGACCCACGCCCTCCTCGACATCCAGCAAGTGGACCCCATTGATCAATCCAAGACGTCCACCTTGGTCACGCCCAATCAAAACCCAGTCCTTCCAAATCTTGCAACCGACAGTTACTTCTATGGCCCACTTCAGATTACCATCTAAACCAAGAATCACCAAGATCCGAAGATCTGTTTTGCATGGACGCTCTGAATCGCGTCTATAGTGTCTTGTGGACCCCACCTCCTTTTTCAAAACTCTCTCTTTTGTTTGTCCTTCATTCATTCATCATAATAAAGCATAAAACCTCAGAAGAATTATAATAGACATATTCTATAGTTTGTTATTCATTCTCATGGTGGTGATTTCTGGTTCTTAATCGTGCCGTTACGTAGTGATACGGCCCTGATGGTGGGGGTGCTTCGATCGTTCCACTGGCGTCGCGAATCAAATTCAATGAATAATAGCTCTGGAATTCCACCGATCCTAATTCATCCTTCGATACCTCTTTTCTCTCTCCAATTCCGAAAGACTTGTCGTTGAGAAGCTGACTAGTCGACCCGGTAGCGGGGGAGAGGGACGTTCTTGTCGTCCCGGAAGGAGAGGAACTGCTCTAGGGTGACGGTCCCCAGCTTGATGCACCACAAGTGCCCCTTCTTCCAACAGTCCCTGTGCAACGAGGTTCGCAAGTTATGGGATCCACACGGTCTCCTCCTCGAATCGGGAATCCGGAGTTCGGTTACGCCACGCTTCTCCTCCACATTGTGTTCGGCTATAAAGCCATCCATCCGTTCCCTCCCCTCCTTCAGAGATCACCAGATAGAGAGAGAAATACCGTGAGCAGAGAGAGAGAGAGAGAGAGAGAGATTGTGGAAAGAGAGAGAGGGTGATCCGATTTTTGGAGTGTTGTTGTTGTTGCTGACAGTAAAGGGTGCTGTTGCTATCTTCCTCCTAGAAAAGAAGAAAAAGGAAAAGGAAGAGAAAGAGAGAAGAAAGAAAGAGGAAACCCTTTGCCCCATGGATAATATAACTGCTATGTGTGGAGAATGGTTGATTCATAAGAAGCACATGTGATGTGTTTTGGCAAGACCGTGTACGTGATGTTAATGAAGTGCCAAGGAACTATGTAAATGTGTAAATGATGGACCCTTGAGATAGATAAGGGTGTTTTGTGCACCATGTGTCTCATCTTGACTAAGATGTGTACGCCTTTTCGTGGTTAGCCCCTATTGAGAGGAAACGACTATTCCATATCATGACGGACCATGGATGGGGTAAAGAGCGACCTTGGGATTTGGACATCATTAAAACTGTTGGATGATAAACAACTTAAATAAAGGTGGAACTAATCATGCTTTCATTGCTAGCTGCATGGGCCCGTTACACTAACTGGATTTTGGTGTATGGGAACAGTAGAGTGATCCCGTCCTAACTAGAACCAGTGTTCAAAATATCGGTATCGCGCAATGTATCGCACCCTTGGGATACAGATACATATCGGTTATCGCACGGGATATATCGTTTGTATCGCGTAATTTATCGCACTTTTTGGGAAACATGGGGAAACATCAGGAAAATGGTTGAATTTTTCAATGAAACTTTAGTTATTGTTAAAAAAAGACCTTAATACACACTTTTAAATCATAACATCTAAAAAAAAAAGTGCACAAAATAGGTTTCCTTTGTATAGGGTCCTAAGTTATGCGCTATCTGATTGAACTAAGGCAACTATATTCAAATATGATGTATAACATTTATAAATGTATCAAGACATTAATGAAAACACAACCAATGCATTAGGTGTTAGCTCGGGAACCACATAGTGAGTGTTACCCCTATCGTGTGGCCCACATGGATATTATTTTGTATATCCACGCCAAGGTATCCCAAAACGGTTACGATCCGGCCGTATCGGCCGATACGTAAAGGAAACGGTGGTGGCCGTTACGCGTTACTGGGTCGTAACGGCCGTAACGGCCGTTACAAAAAAAATAGGCCGTAACGGCCCCGTAACGGCCGTTACGGGACCGTTACAGCCCTGTAACGGACCGTTACAGCCCCGTAACGATCCCATAAAAGTCATGTAACGGTCCCGTAACGGTCATGTAACTGTTTTCTTCAGAAAATAAAAAGGGGCCGTATCGGCCGATACGGGGTCCGTAACGGCCGTTACGGCCCGTATCGTAACGGTAACGGTGGTGGCCGTTACGACCACCGTTACCGTTATGGAACACCTTGATCCACGCTGTCCATCCGTTTCTCCATCCCATTTTAGGATGGTCTTCCAAAAATTATGCAAATCCAAATCTCAAGTGGACCACAGCACTAAAAACAGTGCTGATTGAGTGCCCACCTTTAAAAATTCCAAAGAGCCCATCGTAAGGTTTTGGTAATGTTTATTTGCAATCCAAGCTCTTCATAATGTCAAGAAGGTCTGGGTGAAGGGAAAATTTAAATATCAGCTTGATCTAAAACTTTTGTGGCCCACAAAATGCTTTTAATGATTATTCATCACTCTATCTATTGGTATGGTCCACTTGAGATTTGGATCTTCTTATAATTTCGGATCACGTCCTAAAATTGGGTGTAACGACAGATGGACGGCATGGATATAAAAAAATACATGAAGGTAGGCCCCACACGGTAGAAGTAACACCCACTAAGGTGTTACCAGGGTGACAGCTAATTCACTCCCCTCTAGAAGCGGAGGGCGCGACTTGGGTGAGACCGCGGAACCAGCAATGTGCGTGAGACCCTGATCGTAGGAGCCCACCTCTATGTATGAATTGTATATCTATGCCGTGCATCTTCTTGTCCGTCTTATTTTATCTCATAATACCAAAAATGAAGCAGATGCAAATTTTGGGTGGACCACACCATAAGAAACACTGGTTAATGACCATTAAAAACCTTTTGTGAGCCACAAAAGTTTTCTATCAACCTGATATTTGTATTTTCCTTTCTTCCCTGTCCACGTGACCTTATCAACAGATCAGATGGTCAATAAACATTACGGTGGACTCTAAGGAGTTTTTAATGGTAGGTGTTCAATGAACACTGTTTCCTATGGTGTGGTCCATCTAAAACTTCCATCTGCTTCATTTTTTTAGACTACATCCTAAAATAAACTAAAGAAACATATGGACAGCATGGATATACAACAAATACATCCAGGTGAGCCCTACGGTCAGGGTCTCACCCACATCGCTGGTTCTGGGGTCTCACCCAAGTCGCGCCCGGAAGGGGACAGACGCGGATTGCCTGCGGAAGCCTTAGCACAGGAAGTTCCTGTGCTGTGAACCTAGGCGGGGCCCACAAAGATATTTTTGATAAATCAACCCCGTCCATTCATTTTGGGAGCTCAGTTTAGGACATGAGACAAAAAAGAACCGGGTCCAAGACTCAAGTGGGCCGAAAACGTGAGGATTGAACGTCCACAGTTGAAATATTTGTGGGGCCACAGGAGTTTCGAATCAGGCTAACACTTGTGTTTTTAGTTAATCCAAGTATTAATGACGTTATTAACGGTATGGATTTCATATAAACATCACTGTGGACCCCAGGGAGGCTTCAATAGTGGTAATTTCCCTACCTAACTTTTCCTCTAGTGAGGCCCACTTGAGTCTTGGATCAGGCTCATTTTTGGTATCATTTCCTAAAATGATCTTACAAAACGGATAAACAGGGTGGGATTTATCAAAAACATCTATGTAGGCCCAACCTAGGTTCCCATTGCAGGAACTTCCCTGCGCAAGGGCCTTCGCAGGGAATCCACGTCTGAAGCGGACTGCATAGTAACTCAATACGCTAAGCATACTGAGTAAACTTTGTGGGGCCCACTGTGGTTAAAATATTTTATCCACTCCGTCCATACATCTTAAAAGATAATTTTATGCCTAGAGGCCAAAAATTAATCATATCAAAAGTTCAAGTGGGCCACACCACAGGAAAAGTGAACTGAATGTCTGTCGTTGAAAAGTTCTTAGGGGCCACAGAAGTTTTGTATCAACCTTATATTTTTGTTTTCCATTCATCCATGTCTGTGTGATCTTATGAACAGGTTGGATGACAAATAAACATCACTCTGGACCCTAGAAAGGGTTCAACGGTGGAAATCATTATTCCCACTGTTTCCTGTGTCATGGTCCACTTGAGCTTTAGATATGCTTAAATTTTAGGATCAACCCCTAAAATGTGTTAGGAAAAATGGATGGACAGCGTGGATAAACCACATACATTCACAGTGGGCCCGACAACATTTGCTCAGTACGATAAGAGCGTACTGCGCAATGCAATACACAACCGATTTGGGGATAAACCCCTGGAAATCGGGATTTTGAAAGAGGAGGGTTTCGGAAAGCCGAAACACTAAAATTTCTCCATCTCGTCCACCAAATCTCCATGGTTTGTGGAGTTTTGTCGTCGAAATCTCCTTCCATCATGCCCACCAAAAGGAAAATCGAAGATTTATCGCACTTACGGAATACCGTAGCTGTCGATCGAGTGGCCCACCGAATTCTTCTTCCGATCACGCGAATCAAGTACCGAAAACCCCTCTCAGAAGATTTTTCCTCTTTTTTCTTTTGATCATGATAAAATCCGCAAAAAAAAAAATCGATGATTTCGCCTAAAATCGTGTTGTATCACGCAATATATCGGTGATTTCGCAAAAAATCCTGCGATATCGTGTGAAATATCGCACGATACAAAGAATTTTGTTTTTTTTTTAATTTTTGTGGGTTTCTGATGGGTTTCGTATCGTTGTCCAGCGATAACGATAATATCGGCCGAGATATCGGCCGATAGTATTGATATTGCGAACACTGACTAGAACCTTTGGTAACTAGTGGCTAATGAGAAGAATGGAGTGATCCTATCTCATTTAGTCAGGGTGCCTTAGTTAGAGCATGCATATCATGCATCGCATTAATTAAGATATTTTCTTCTATGTGTTATGTTTGATATATGTATCATGTTTGTATAATATTGTGCTAGTCTTGGTGGGTAACCCTCACTGAGTTGATCGCGAGCAACTCATGTCCTCCTTGGACGGTGTTTTTAAAACACCACCCAAATATTGCAAGTGACGATCCGTTAGGCGAGCCCGAACTGCAGGGCGAAGAATATGAAGGCTCGTGGCAACAAATAGCAGACGATGAAGCCAACATAGCTTGAAGATGTTCCATTTACTTCCTTTAATAGAATAGATTTATTTCCTTTGAATTCGTAGTAAGTTTCATATGGAGACATTAAGTGAAACCTTTGTTTAGACATGTTTTATTTTACATTTGATTTCGAACTTCGAGTAGACAATTATGGAATAAGATCTTTAATTTCCATCATTACGCTTGAATGCCATGGATGTATGTAATTGCGGTATGAGTGTGTGGAATCGTGACATTAACACACATGAGTTAACACCTGAAAACTCGATCCATCGTGTTGTCCACGAGAGTCAAAATTTCGCGGCGTTACACTTGATGAATGTATTGTATATCCCAAAGGTCCGTATGTCTTGGTCAGGGCATGTCCCACGTAACATGTCGAACACGGCAATGGCTCACTGCTTGCCATCTTCCAATTAGGTGTATTGAGGAGAATGGTTGGATTGTGACCTTAGAGGTAGATAAATCTCAAAACTTTTCCTCTACCGTGTAACACCTCCGGTAGTTGTGTAGTAGAGTGACTTGTTTGGATTGGACTCCATGGGCAGGACTACTTGATTGAGTAGAACTTGGTATGGAGGGACTCCATGGGCAAGGACTACTTGATTGAGTAGAACTTGGTGTGGAGTAGAACTTGGTGTGGAGGTTGTTTTACAAACAACCAAGTTAAGAAGGGCTTTGAGCTAAAGGGGTTTGGTTCCTCCTTTTTCACACATCTTGGGTTCCACTTGGAAGGTGATGATTCCTCCCCTTGGGCTTTCCACTCTAATCATTATTTATGCTAATGGCATGCCTAGGAACATGCTTATTGAGTTGATACGTGCTTAGTGAGTTGATACAATCTTAGTAAGTTGATACATGCGTAGTTGATATTTGAGTTGGCATATGCTAATGATTGGATACATGCTTAGTTGAGTTAGAACAAGCTTAACATGTTTTGTAGATTACATGTGTCACATTATTCAATGTTTTCATATTAAGCAATTGTTGAAGTGCATGCTTTAGTAGATTTTTAAGTGGGAACATGATTAGTATGAAGTGCATGTGAATAATTTCGAATGTCTTCTGGGGAGCGTATATGCAACTTAAGTGCATCTCAAATCTGTTGGGTCTTTTCTTATATGTGTCAAGCTCACGCTCTTGTAAGAGACTTAGGTTGGTGGCCCTAAAGAGACTTGAGGATGAATTGAAAATGAGGATTGGAAAGAACCATTGTGGAAGTCCTTGATGAGATTTGATGTATTGATGAGTAAGGGATTGACTCATGTTGGGAATGTGTTTTGCCTTGAAGGGCCACTACTCCAAGAGAATTAGCATAATAGGTTTGGGTGTAAATTGACTAGTAAAGATCGGCTTAACCATGCATTCATGGCATACGTGCATATTGGTGGTTAATCTGGATGCTGTGAGCACGTACTTATGTATTTTCACTGGCTCCATACCACCTTTGATGGATGAGTTTGTGAAGGCAATTCACTGTGAGCACGTACCTTCGGGTATTTTCGCTGGTGATTGCCAATTGGAAGTGGTATGTGAATTTACATTTTACTGGCTCCAGCTGGGTGAGCATCCCCAGGTCTGACAGCGCATTTGCATGCATCCATTCATTTAAACAAGATTTTTCATGTGTGTTTTGTATTCTTGTCTCTTGAGCTATGCTTGGCTAACAACGTTGGTGAGTAATCCTGAGGGGACCTCACACTAAGCTGCCCACTCATGCTTTGGAATATCAACCATACAAATGATGCAGGAGTAGTTATGGAGGATGGTGAGCTCGAAGTTGCCCCTAGCGACACACAAACTGAAGAGGGCATGGAGTATGCCGAGGAGGAGCCCTACACATAAGTGGTTGAGCTCTATGAGCTCAATCAGTAGTTTAGTTGAGTTTTTATATTTTGCTTCTAGACATTTGATGTTTGGGTTTGTACAAAGTCCTAAATGGGAGGACTCGTGAACTATTTGATACTTGTGCTTGATATGGTTATATTTTCACGGAATGGTTATCTTTTGTCTCTATGGTGCCCATTAGTGCAATTGTGAATGTGGAAACTTAACCCAATGGGAAATTGCGCTTACACATGATGTTTTATCCTTAAATTAACACCCGGGTTCTCGTGGCAATAGTTCATACTCGAGCCAAGAAAACCAGAGCGTTACAAGAATTATTCCATACGGGTGGAAATTCCAAACTAGAGAATCTGCCCCAACCCTGACACCGGCCTAAAATCCTTTAAGCAAAATAAGAGGGAAGCCAATTGATCAACCTCCTCGTCCCTCAAATTTCACCAACAAGGAGGGATCCCCCCTTCAGTTTACCAATAAAATCAATCCATTATAGATACCTCTGGGACCGAGCTGATGGTCTCAATTGACAGGTAAGACTCCTGAAGAGGGGCTTCACCACATCAAAGGTCCTCCCAGAATCTTATACAAGATCCATCACCGAGGGAAAAGTTCCTTCCTTCAAATACTTGAGGTGCCACCTTGGCAATGCCTTTATAGAAATGAGATCCACGATAAAGAGAGGTTTCCTTGATCCACCATCCTGTGGTATCAAGACCATATTTAGTAGCTATAATAGATCTCCAAAGGCTGCCCACTTCATGTCAGAATCTCCGTACCTATTTACCCAGCAATGCTCAGCTAACTTCATCTAGTATTTTAATACAACCCCACCCACTGAACAAGGAATGCAAACGTCATACCATTTGAGCAAATGGAATCTGCCATAATCCTGACCCTCCGCACCACACAAAATCTCTCCTTTGTTTATCAATTTTGTTAATAATTGATTTAGGGCAACGCAACAAAGACATGAAATACATAGGAAGGTTTGATAGCGACGATTTGATAAGAGTAATCTTCCCACCTAAAGAGATAAGCTTACTTTTTCAAGGGGTTAGTTTTCATTCTCTTACAAATTAAATCCTAGAGATGACACACAAGCTTCCCTATACACAAAGGGAGACCCAAATAGGTTGAGGAAAAAGACCCAACATGACACTCAAGTAAAGAAGCAAAGGGACCTAATTCTATAATCGATAAATTCACACCAAGACTTCAAACTTGGACATGTTGATCTTGAGCCCTAACACCAGCTCAAACATCCAAATTGAATTTACCCAAACTGACAACCATAGACTCAATTGCTCGCAAAAAACCAAGATATCATCGACAAATTGCATATGGGTGACGTTCTGCAGGTAATTTGGAACTCGAAATCCCCAAAAGAGGCCCATTGTTTGCCCCTCAACCAACAATTGACTTAAGGCCTCCGAAACAATAAGGATTAAGAAGGGAGAGAGAGGATCTCCTTGCCGAAGGATGTCCATTCATCATCACCGAGAATCTTGACATTGACAAACATCACACATGACATCATCCAACCTCTCCATTTGGTCTGAAGCCCAACTGTGCCATCATATAGTCAAGGAAATACCAGTCTACATGATCATGTGCTTTCTCCAGATCTAGTTTACACAGGATATCGATGCATTCATGAGCTATTGGCCCGAACCATCAATAATCTGCCACCCCCGAATAAAGGCGCTCTAGAATGGGGAAATGAGTTTATCTAGCATAGATCTAAACAATCTTGATTCAACAGTTTAGCCAAAATCTTATAGAAAGTGCATACAACCATATGGACTGTGGCTTTATGTATTACTTGCTCGGTAGAATTGGTTGTAGGGATGTGCGGAGAGGATGTATTAGAGAATGCACTAATTCTGCTCGGTTCTCAGTTTTCGTAAATGGTTCTCCTAAAAGTTTCTACAAAAAGCTCACTAGGTGTCAGATAGGGTGACCCGCTTTCCCCGTTCCTCTTTATTATGATTGTCGAACTGTTGGGTAGAATGCTTACTAGAGGACAAAAGGACGTTCTTTTTGAAGGGTTCAAGGTGTGAAGTTCAAACCCTTAATCTCCCAAATACAATTTGCAAATGATAAGCTTCTCTTTTACAAGGCTGATGTGGTGAAGGTTTGACAATTTGAGTATGATTATAAGGTGCTTCGAAGCAGTTTTGGGGCAAAAGGTAAATCTGGCTAAGTATGAGATGCTTGGAGTTCGTTTGGGAAAATAAAAAAGAAAAGAAATTGAGGGCCTAATTGGGTCTTTTGGTTGCAAAGCGGGATCTTTCCTTTGTGTTACTTAGGGCTCCCTCTTTGCATTGGTAAGCTAGTTAAACATCTATAGGGCAGAATGGTAGAAAGATTTGAGAGGAAATTGTCAGGTTGGAAGGGGTGATATCGTTCTCTTGGTATTTGGATCACTCTCATTAAAGTGGTCCTATTTAATCTGCCCCTTTATTTCATGTCTTTTTATGGGTGCTGGAAATCGGTCCTAGTCCACTTGTAGAGACTAGGCACAATTTTCTTTGGGGAGACATGGAGGGAAAAAAAAAAAATTCACCTTCCAGAATAGGGCGACGTATGCAAATTTAATCAAGATGATGCCAACATAAGAGACTTGGACTCAATGAATCAAGCTCTTTCAGGAACATGGTGGTGGCCATTTGGATAAAAAAGGGAGCTCTTTGGCAGGAGAATGATGAAAGCAAATATAGATACACTAAGGAGGAACGGTGGATAGGCGACTCCTCTCTCTATAGAACCTCAACAGTGTGGAAAGGGATATGTAGCATGAGAGATAATTCAAGGAAAGAATGATTTTCTCGTTGGGAAACAAGGAATAAATTGTTTTTAGGAGGATGTTTGGAGCAATTTACCTTTTCATGTTAGATTTCCTAAGATGGCTAGCCTTACTCCGAATTGCAGCATCATGGTTGATAAATGTTATTCTCTTTGTGATGAATCCATTGTGTGGGCTTCGTCGTGTAGCCAATATCTTCTGGATGATGACGTAGATGAGTTTGTCTCTCTTCTAGATTGCTTGAATCTTTGTACCCCATTGGGTAATGATAGTGATAGGTTGGTGTAGACGGAAGAAGAGTCAATTCTCAGTCTGATCCTTCTACTCCATGTTTCAAAAGAAAAGAGCAAAGTTCGGGCAAATAGTCTCTGTATGCCATTATGGTGATCCTCCGAAGATAGGGGCTTTTCGGTGGCTTGTAGGTAGAAAAATAATTTTGACAATCGATAACCTCCAAAAGCAATCAATGGTTATTCCCAACATTTGCCTTATGTGCACGTCTAACACCGAATCAATGGACCATCTTTTCATCCATTGCCCTTTCACAAGCCGTGTGTGGGTCCATGCCTTTTGATATCAGAGATCTGCTTGTGGCTTAGCATGGGGTGCCTTTAAAAAAAAAAAGTTAAAAAGTGTTATGAAGGCTTTTGTCTTCTTGTTGGGTTATGCTTAATATGGGGGGAAAAGGAATAGAAGATGCTTCTGTAATGAAAGCAGGCAGGTAGAGTGGGTTGCTAGTAATGCAATGGTTCTTGTCGTTGAGTGGGTTGTGAGTATGGAATCTTTTGAAAAGTCGTAATTTGTTCCTTTTTTCTTTTTCTTTCTTACTATGTTTAGTGTTTGCCTAGGCTATAATTTGGCACCATCTCAGCACTCTCTCTTAATCAAAATTCATGTTGTCTTTCAAAACAAAAAGAAAAAAAGTAATAGGGTATTTGTGAGATTCAAACTCACAACCATAATAAAAATGGCAAACTAAAAAAAGGGGTACAGGAAATGTTCGTGTTTAATTCGGTCTCAATCATCAAACAAACAATAAAAAATTTGGTCAAAGAAATAAAAAAGGAAAGATCAAAGATTCAAAGAATGATAAGTATAGGTCTAATATACTTTGGACCCAAAAAACAGTGTGAAAAAAATGGCTATATGTGCCTATGAGCGTGTATGTGCTATATATAAATAAGGTTAAAATAGTAAACCTAATGCGGGCGGGGAGTGTTGGATTGAGCACCATCTCTCCCATGAATAGCTGATCCAAATCCACGGATCTACAGGGACTCATCAACATGTCTTTGTCGAATCCACGAGCTAATCTTCGAATCCACGAAGAAGAAAGAGTATAAACTCAAATTCCATTAAGAAAATTATCAAAAGCTCCTTACAAAAATGAATTTAATCAACTTAAATAGAAATAAAGCAACCTCAAACCCCTAACTTGCGTGATAAGAAAAGACTCCTAAGTGAAATAAGAAAGAAAATCAAAAAAATCTGTGCAAACTGTATAACGCCTGTTGGGCGTCATCTTCCTTCCACTGGTACGAACAATCCACACATCTGATTGCCACAAAACTTTGTGGTTTTGGTAACATCGATGTACTCTTCAAGATGGTCGGCTCAGATTCTTCATATCAGTAGTGGTGGGCCACCTGGACGATCTCCAAGTTAAGTCGGCGAAATTCAAAACTTTCTGGACAGTTCGTACTATTTTGGACACGACGGTCAATCCATAGCTCGGATTGACGTGAAACTTGTTAGGTTTTCTCGGCGTCGAGTAGCTCAACAAGATAGACGGAACGCATCATCATAAGTGATCAAGATGGGCCCCATGAATGGGGCCGAAATCCAAAAACAGGAATAACATTTTCCTGTTTGGTTGAAGCGCTAAAATCGGAAATTCCTTAGTTTCCTCTTGTTTTTCTTTCATTCCATCTCCTCCAAAAGATCGTCGATCCTCACACTTGACCATGGAATTCCCTCCCTACATCAAAACCTAAATTAAAATATTTAGAACCTCTATCCGCATGAACAACAGGAATCTAGTGGTGTTCTTTGCTTCTCACGAAGCCTTCCTTTTCAAGTAAATCCTCATCAAGGTATTCTGTAATGGTAATAGTGGTTGTAACGGCTACCACGGTTACCTTTACAATACAGGGTTTAATGGCTGTTATGGGGGCCGTAACGGCCCCTATAACAGCTGTTAAGGTCTCTCTTTTTTATTGAAGAAAAATCCCAAAAACTTGTATCAGCCCCGTAATGGACCATTACGGTGCTATTATGGCCTTTATGAGACATCATTTTTTTGTGCAACAGCCATTATAGCCTTTATGACCATGTAACATGTAACGGTTGCCATTGTTGCCTTTACATAACGGCCTTTACGGCACACCATGATCCTCATATAAATTGATTGACTCAATAAAAAAAAAATTCAACTTCTGCTCAATTTTAACGATGGGTCACAACCAAGGAATCCAATAAAAGTAAATGGTGGCCATACTGGCAACCACCGTTATCGTTACGATACGGTCATTACGAGTAGTAGTTCAACCATTACCACTACATAATGCCTTTTTCTTTTCAATAACTTGGTGGCGGCCACCAATTACCATTTTTTAAATTTCCCCCAAACATTTTTTTAAAATAAAACATGTTTTATTGAAGAATGTGTTTAATTCAGTTTTTTACCTACCTTTCAAAATATACAGAGTTCTAAACGTTTGATCAATTATACAAGTTTTTTTTTCCCCAAAAATACAGAGTTTAAAATGGAGTTTGGCTAACTAGGTTCACAACCCTACCTAGGAAAGCAAATACCCGTTAGCAACAAGCCATGAGGTGGGTTGTTGTTCCAATCACGCACTTTTATAAACTGTCAAGTTCAGATAATTATTCTTAATAGATACTATAAACTATTTAAGTTTTATTATTAAATACCAAATCAAGTCCTCAAGTTAACCCAAACCCAACTAGACACAGAGTCAAGTTTCCAAGTTTTCGAACTATAATAGAAACATGTATTTTGTGTTTTTAAATAAAAATTATGACTAAATGAAGAATAAAAAAGAAAAGAAAAAAGCAAAAAAAAAAAAAAAAAAAACTTATCCTTGAACTTGTCAACCACCCGACTTAGGAGCCTAAAACAATCTGACTTCTAATGGAACCAAAAAACCACCCGACTTAATAGATACTATAAACTATTTAAGTTTTATTATTAAATACCAAATCAAGTCCTCAAGTTAACCCAACCCAACTAGACATAGAGTCAAGTTTTCGAGTTTTCGAACTATAATAGAAACATGTATTTTGTGTTTTTAAATAAAAATTACGACTAAATGAAGAATAAAAAAGAAAAGAAAAAAGCAAAAAAAAAAAAAAAAACTTATCCTTGAACTTGTCAACCACCTGACTTAGGAGCCTAAAACAATCTGACTTCTAATGGAACCAAAAAACTAGCCCAATTATCAATCAAGTCCAAATTCTAGATCCAGATCCAAATGAATCAAGCAAGACAATTCGGGTATCCCAGTCCAAATCCCCACAAGCCCTTTTTAATTTTGACAAAGTTGAAGTGGCAGATCCGACCGGTGTAAATGCCAACCCAGATGCTAGGGCAAGTTGGACTAGACAGTTAAATCAATTGCCTGCCTAGAACAGGTTTCTAGGTGACCCAACCTGTTCCTGTGACCAATTCCACCCAAAAATGATCGAACTTTCTGGTCCAGTCCAGCTTTAAAAACAGAAGCAAACATTCAATGGTTTAGGGCAGAACATGAAATAACAGTGAAAAATCCCAATTAGGCCCCACTGAAGGTGATTCAATTAGAAATTCAGCTACAAAGGGAGAATATATCATTGAATTTTATTATTTTTATTTATTGAGTAGTGAGCACATTAAGTCCTTCCATGCAAAATATTAAAGACAATAACCCATAGTGCATCAAGCAATCCAGAATTAATTCAATGCTATTGGAAGTACCAACTGATTATTTTCCTTTTTGAAATTTTTTGGCAAAACCTAAGTAACTATGTTACCTTTCAGGAAAAGAAAAACTAAGCAACTATGTTTTTGAAATTTCCAAGATCTATTATCCGTATTGAGAAATAATTATTGAATTGTGAATTTCAATTATAAGCTGGCCAATACTAAATGCAATTTAGAACATAAAAAATTGCCGAAAAGATTGTGCTACTTTGGACAAGTAGATACAGAGGCTGCAGCTTCTTACCACATCATCATCACCCATAGCAGACAGTAAGGCTGGAAGTATTGTTCCAAGGTGAAAATTAAGGCCAGGTCCTGCAACCTCTGCCAAAGCTCCAAGTGCATGGGCATTAAAGGCACTGGATTCATGAAAGAAACTTTAGGAGAAACTACAGTTCCCACAATATAGTGAATTGGAAAAAATTTAGAGGAGAAATCACATACGAGAGCGGAAGATGAACTAGTTTCGGCAAGATATGAGGCAAAACAGCTGTAGTCCTGACACTAAAATCAAGAAGGCAGCAAAATTCAGCAAAAAGTAAGATAATGTCAATTAGTATAATAAGAAGAAGAGTACAACAGAAAACATCTACCTTAAGATTTGTTTGAGGCCATCAAGGGCAGTATCTGAGGTATCATTTTCCTCTAAAGCATGCAAGAGCGTAGGCACGATTTCGTCAATTGCTTGCATTCCAGCACTCTGCATCATCATACTCCACAATTAGCACTCACCAGTTGCCTCCATCAAATTCTTGATGGAACAAAAAATTTAAACAGAAGTACCTTGTAAAGTGTGCTGAATGCTAAGCCTGCAGATTCACGAACCTCAGGCATGCTGTTGTCAAAAACACAACCATATTGGAGTTTTCTCATGGAGATAAAAGTAATGAAAGGTGAAATAGTGGAAAAACAAAGAAAGACATAGCGAACCTATCACAGAGGGCCCTTCGAATTGTAGGTATGAGTTCATCCATGAAATTCAATAACTGGTGCTTACCAGCACTTGCCATCACTTCACTCAAACCAATGCATACCCCCTATCATTAAATTTTGAAGATAGGACATTTCAAAGCAAATGAATCCATTTCAGTAAAAGTAAAACACATGGCATTATAATCAGGAAAGGATTTTAAGTGACATGCTCAATTCAAAACAAAAGAAAAAGGTGTTCTTTCAGAATGCTTAAGCAACTTATTCAATTCGAAACAAAAGGAAAAAAAAAATTCTTTCAAAATGCCTATGATACAGAAAGGGAATTATCATTTTGGCATGCGCTGCCTTCTGATATTCAGTATTTACCTCCCTTAAAAATTTTGGAAAGAAATGGACCTCATTGAGACTTAAGAAAAACTCGATTAAGTCAAGACTCAATAAGACAGTTGATTCGACTCGACAGAACTCCAAAAGATGACCAAAATTCAATTCAACTGCCCAGGATCTACGAAATTAATAATTTTTAAATATATTGAACATTACTCAGTTTTGGTGTTCAAGGCTGAAAAAAAAAAAAAAAAAAACATCGACCAAGTTACTTGACATGACAGACTTTCCAAGTCTAGTTAAAATTTTTGAAGTTCCAAAAGCATTTACACTGTCAAACATCATGCAAATATGTCATGTAGAAAACTAGAACTGGAAGCGCTATCTAGGCATTTCCATCATAAAAGAATTGCAAGTGGTTTACAATCATTGGTCGAAGTTGATATTCACTATTGGTTTCATTGAAAATAAAACTCACTTGTCTTCTGCTTGTGTTTGGGTCTTTTAGCCCTTGAGATAAAATTGGAATAATCAATGGCAGGACCCTTTCACCAAGCTTCCTAACAAGCTCCCCCAAAGCCCTTCCTGCAACCTGGAATTTTATAAACAATATAACTTATAATCCGCATGCACACACATTACCATTTCCACCACAATATTTCATAGATAAGATTAGCATACCTGTCTCCTTTCTGAGGAAGATGATGCAAGCGAAGAAATAAGTGTGTTCATCAAAACTGGCATTATTTCCCTGAGGGTCTTTGGAGTATTTGCTACTATAGTTTTCCACACATGTAAAGCAGCCTGATGAATAATTTAAGGAATGAGAAAATCCAAAATGAAATGTAGCACGAATAAGCTTCCTAGTTAAAGGGTTCATAACCCAGTGGTTTGAAACCAAAATAATAAACAGACAAAACCCATGGCAAATATCATGGTAAGGGGTTTAGTAGGAGAAGCGATGCCATCACCTGCCGCACTGATAAGCTGACATCAGTGCGAACCATATATACAGCAGCAAGAACTTCATTGCGCTTATCCCTCCCTAACACTTCAATTATAGCACGCCCATGTGCCTCAGTACTAGAACCTTCATCATCACTGCCACCCTCAAGAATTGCTTTTCCTGAAGTTCCGGCAACCTGGATGACAACATAAATTATCTCAGACAACAGATAAGCAGAAATTGACCTTAAAAGGTTTGAGGGAGCCATTCAACTAGGCCATTTATAGGATCAACCTTGAAGAGTAGATCGCCCAACAGCTCAACAGAACTCTGCCGAATACGCCAATTATCATTGAAAATACCGTCCTCTACAGCAGGAAGAAGTAGAGGTAGAGACCTGATTTGACAAAGAAGAGAACACAGGCAGGATTTAGCAGCAATAACCAATAAATTAAAATTTTATATGCGAGCACTTCTACAAAGAGGTGGGACACAGGATTCGTACGTTGTTGCATAATGCTCGACTAAGACATGCCCAGCACTGAGCGCCGCATCACGTACAGATTCATTCTCATCAGCAAGACCTAGAGAATATAAGCCAGCTCAATATCTCACGTATAGGAGAGACGTATGCTAACAATAGAGAAAATGTACTTACCATCCAAAATAGCAGGCAACACTTGCTGCAAGTAATTCTGGAATGTGACACCTAAAGACCTCGGCAAGTACTATACATAAGATTTTAGTTAGAAAATGATAATAAAAATTCTGAGTATCCAATATTACCAAGTAAACAATTTCGTTGTATTTCTAAGCTCACCTTGAAAAGTGTTAAATACCCATCACGCACAGATGCCCTTTGGTGAGAACAGTTGCGAATTATGTCCGGAAGAATGGATTCAAAATATTCTTTTCCAAGAGCAGCCAAAACCTGGAAATGTACAGGCCAAAAAAGAAGTATAACAACGTTAAAAGAGGAATGAACCTTCTCACAAAAAAGAAGAAGAAGAAGAAGAAGCACATTTCTTGTATCATCTGATGAAAACCATCACAGCCTTTGAATTCAAGCCGCAATTATCACAATGAACATAGTGGTTATAGATAGTCAATTCCCCAAGAATGATGACCCTTTAAAATTGATGTGACCATCTTGAGAGGGTACCCAATCAATAGCTTTCTAACTACATCCATCTTTACAAACAAAGAAAACACAAGATGGGTTCTCGACCCAAAATGGGGGAAAAGACCACTATGCCTCACAGTAATGAAAAACGTAACATGAAGAGATGGGAAATGTTCAGAAGTTCACACGGAGAAGATTAATACAATCAGTAGAAACTAGTAGATGTTCAAGACAGAATCAAGCACAAAGAACAAACAGAGTAATAGGTTAAGAAAACAAAAAATAAAAAAGCTATGACTATTACATGATTCTGAAAAGAGACTGTTTGATCACAAACGGACACAATGAAAACAAACACTGACCTCACTCAACCCTTGGGCAGCTCCAGAACGTTCAACATTGCTATTATCGGACTTCAATGTATCTAATAGCCATGGTACAAGATCCAGGAAGTTTTCTTCTCCCATTCCTCTTATAAGAGATCCAAGAGCCCTGGCAGCAACAGAACGAACTTCTGGTATGGGATCTACAAGAACCTGTTTTAATAAAAGAAAATATAACCATCAGAACCAAAATTAGTGAAAAGAAAACCTTGTGAATATAAAATTCAATGACTAAAAGGATAAAAGAAATGATATACCTTCTTGACTTCAGGAAGCAACAACCCTATATAAGGAATCATATCCTTTGGTTCAGTCACTAGTGAACACATGTTTCCAACTATCTGGGCTGCTTTCTTTTTAGTGTCAGCGCTCCTTTCCCTTAAGCCTCTATGGACAATAGGCACCAATAATGCTAGTGATGGTGCATCAATTGAATTAACAAAAGTCGTCTGTAATAATAAAGAAAGCAGCATGAGGGCAATGGGCGAAAAAAGAAAAAGGAAAAGTATTGTAAATTAGAACACTTTTAGTAACATTTGCAGGCATCATACTTGAAGAAGAATATCAAGGGAGTGCTTCGTATAATCATTGGGATCAGTAAGGGCCAATAAAAGGGTAGGGACAAGTGCTGCTATTTCTGGATTCTTTATCACACTGCCAACCTACGAAGACCAAAGGCACTATTATACACAACCTCATAACATAGACAGTGCCTAAAATTCGTAAATAATGATCACCTGCTGAAGTGCCATCTGTCCAGCAGACTGGACTTTGGGATGTGTGTCTGTCAATACCTGAAACATGCATAGTAATTTTAAAGTAAGATTGAAAAAAAATAATAATAATAAGTTGAAGCACCAAGCAAAGATCAGCAATCCAGCATTGATGCCAGTGAAAAACCTCTGTTAGTTTGGGAACAATCCTTGGGAGACACTGAGACAATTGCTGAGGAGCACAGTAAGCCATAGCACCAAGTAGTTGTACACTACTTTGCTTAGTTCTCCAAGCTTTATCTTCAAGACCCTGAGAATATCATATTTGTGATTTACCACATGATAACCTAAAGTCATTGAATGAATAACCAGCAAGCCACAATGAAGGAAAGAGAGGAGAAAATTAATGAAAACATATTAAAGATTGGTATTGGAATACCTCCACTAGTAGTTTAAATATTCAGACCATAACACCGAATGATAAATGGGTTCATCTCAAGATGCTTCAAAGAAACCTGGAACACTAAACACTGCCCCCATAATGTACTTGATTGAATCCTCAATAAACCAAGGGTAAATGGTGTCTTTCATAAAACAACTTTAGGGTTTAGAAAGGCCACAAGAGCCTCAGCCTTGAGCATCACATTTTTCAGGCTGACCACTAAGCAATGAAATTTTTGTAGTAAGCAATTTTCTGGGCCAAAATGGATCAGAGGTCTTACAGGTCAAGACCAGTCCGGGTTTCTAAACATTGAATAACAATAAAGAAATAACGACCATGATGAATTTACAATTTATTGCTTTGTGGTTAGGTTCAATTTGGGTTTAAGTCAAAGAGTAAGGAATATGGAGCGATAAGCATAGCAGCACAAAGTGTGAGCAATAATGGCAGCAGGAGAGCTAGCAAGGAAGCAGCTACTCTCAATATGCCAAGAACTGGCTGTGCACAGGAAGCAGGCAAGGAACAGCAGCATTGAAGTGGGTCAAAGATCCCAGCAATTACAGGTTGGCCGGTTTATGCCACAGTCCAACCAATGCACATTTTCATACATGCATTTGACTTTGTTGGCCTCGCAAATCAATTAGACTATTGATCTTGTCCAGAACACTAATCTGGGATATTGATATGACCTTGATCTTCCATCAAATCAATATCGAACCTTGATGTGATGCATGTATGCAATCTGGATGGTTGGATGGTCCAATATTCAATCTGTTACAGTTGGATAGTCCTGATCTATATCTAGGACCCCTCAATCAGCATGATATGGCCATATCTGCCATTTGATGGCTTGATCTTCAATTGAAAAACAAAGTGACAACTCGTGGTCTCCCATTGGATGATCTGACAGTTCCAAGTCACTGGAGATTGGAGAGTTTTAACTCCCGAAGTTTAACTCATCATTAGGTTGCTCTATATGTAGAATCGATAATCTAAATTGATAGAATCAATTCACTTATCACCAGTAATGAAGTCAAAATAGCACTCAAATCATCATCACCATCATCAAAATGGCACTCATATGCAAAAAAAAAAAAAAAAAACACATGCATATATGAAAGACAGTAATAAAGAACCAATCAGGAACTAGAGTTTGAAGGAACCAACATAGCGTTGATTAGAATATATTCATGGGAAGCACCTTAAGAAGAGAAGGAAGGACAAGCTTCACTCCATGTCCAGTAAGTTGAGACATCATTGCACGAGCAGCACATTCTGCGGCTTCACGTACAGCAACAACTTGATCGGAGAAAGAAACAAGAAGCAAGGGCAAAATTTGGATTACATACCTAGAAACAAACAGAAAGTAAATTAGAATATCAAAAGCTCATGCGGGAAGGAAGTCAACCATTCATTCTAAAAAAAAAAAAAAAAATTATCCACATACGGTTCAAACAGTCTACCAAGCTTCTCGCAGAGGCATTCAAATCCAAGTAATGCTCCTTCACGGGATTTTGCTGAATTCCTAGAATCCAAAAAAATATATATATGTGAGAATTAGATATCAAAGGAGATCAAGACATCAGATTTAACCCTTACTGAATCAAAGGAGACACAGAACTTGGAAACAGCACTCTAGTATACAAAACAAATAAATTATGTTTATCAATTCTAGCATGAGAGCGAGAGAGAGAGAGACTCTTAAGTCAGTAGCCATTAATTTCATGATGCACAAATCTATCAATTTCCAGCAAAAGGATGCAAATAAGATCTCTCAAAAAAGAAACAAAAAAGAACAAAAAAAGAAAAAAAAGATGCAAATAAGAAATGAATAGCCTCAAAAATATCTTTTAAAAAATTCAGCCCTAAAAAGCAAAGAACCCGGGCAATCATTCTATAGTAACTCCCTAACACAACTCACCCCCCTTTTACTAAAACAGTATAGCACCTCCTACCTCCAGAATGAGACTTTTAAACACAAAAATCAAAATACTTATCAAAACTTCAACCCTCCTTAACTAGAAAAAATTTAAAAAGCCCAGCACCACTTAATTTCCAACCAACCAAACCTTTTATGAGAGGTTCTCATGTCACCATGACAGCATCACAATTTGTTTCAGCACTAAACTCACATAAATCAAAGCCCTCCATTCTCCAGAAGCTTCCAAACACAACTAACATCTGTTTACTAAAACAGTCCCCATAATAGTTCCTCTTAGCCCCAAAATACTAAACACAAAGAAGCCCAGCCCCTTCTAATTTCCAATCCAATCTAACCTGTCATAAGACATTCTAATGACAACATGAAGGAATCATGATTTGCAACAATCCCCCCAGTGTTCTATGTATCGAGTGTATTGGCCAACATATCAGCCAATACTTTCTGCATCACTGGCCAACCATATGAAACTCGGCAGAAAAAATAATATCTGTATCTCCAACTTGCTGATACCAATAGCACTAGTAGTATCAGAAATTCCAGTTATCGGTGATATATCGCAAGTATCGCCAATATTTTCGGCTGTGTAAATTCCAAGTGTTGCTTGTATCACCAATGTATCAATATCGCCAATGTTGCCAATATTTTTTACAGTATTCCAGTTATCGCTTGTATCGCCAATTTATTGGCAATATATCTATAATGTTGCCAATGTATCGATATCACCAACAATATGAAATTCGGCAGAAAAAAATATATCTGTATCTCCAACATGCCGATACCAATAACACTTGTAGTATCAGAAATTCCAGTTATTGGCGATATATCGTAAGTATCGACAATGTATCGATATTACCAATGTACCGCCAATATTTTTGGTTGTGTAAATTCCAAGTGTCGCTTGTATCACCAATGAATCGATATTGCCAATGTTGCCAATATTTTTTACAGTATATATTCCAGGTGTTGCTTGTATCGCCAATTTATCAGCAATATATCTATAATGTTGCCAATGTATCGATATAACCAACATTATGAAATTCGGCAGAAAAAAAAATATCTGTATCTCAACATGCTGATACCAATAACACTTGTAGTATCAGAAATTCCAGTTATTGGAGATATATCGTAAGTATCAACAATGTATCGATATCACCAATGTATCACCAATATTTTTGGTTGTGTAAATTCCTACTGTCACTTGTATCACTATCACCAATGAATCGATATTGACAATGTTACAAATATTGTTTACAGTATATATTCCAGGTGTTGCTTTTATCGCCAATATTTCTATAATGTTGCCATTGTATTGAAATCACCAAAAATCTGTTCAACATAAAAAATAAAAAAATCCATTTCAAATTTTTTTTATGGGTGCATGGTCTGTATGATGAAAAGCATGTTTGTATGTGTGCATATGTATGCATGCATGGATGGACGGATGGATCATGGATGTATGTATTTATGTCTACATGGATGGTGGGTGGATGGTTGGACGGATGTGTGTGCGTGTGTGTCTATGTGTATGTGTATGTGTATGCATGCATTCATGGATAGATGGATCATGCATGTTTGTTTGCATATATGTGCGTGCGTGCATGGATGGATGGATCCACCATTTTCCCCATGTTTCCCTGAGCCAACAAAACGTACTTTTAAGCCCTATCAAAGGAAGCTTATCATTTGATTCCTAAGTATGCAAATATGTGTCTTTTTCGCTATTAGTTAATTCTTAAAGATGTGAATGTGTATTTTAACATCTCCTGAAGTATCATTTAAAAATTCCACCACTTTCCCGATGTTTTACTGAGTCAACATTACATGCTTTTAAACCCCCATTAAAGAGAAACTTGCTATGTATCCGTCTTTTTTGCAATTATTTGATTCCTAAATATGCAAATATGTGTATTTTGGCATCTCCTAAAGTTTCATTGAGAAATTCCACTATTTCCTCATGTTTCCCCAATGTTTCTCTCAGTCAACAATACGTTTCCGTGTATCAGCGATATCAATACATGTTTCCATATTCCCAGCTTGCGATACATGTAACGATACCGATACTTTGAAAAATGCACTAAAGTGCTCTAAATATAGTTGCACGACATGTGAAAGGAAGCGAGAGCAGGGAATCACCCATTTCAAGGTGTTTGCAAGTATAGACAGTTGGGATGCTGGAAGGATAGTGCAAGTTCAAAACATGATCCAAAGGAGTGACACATTGGTAAAGAGCTCATCTAAGGTTTTAACAATTCCACTCAAGCGGTCTCTCATCAAAATATAATTTTGATGGAGAAATTGTGACTGGAGAGCATCCTCAGGATAGAAGACCAAAAGTGAGAAAAGTTTGTTTAAATTCCTTTATTTTCCAACAGATTACCAAGAAAAACAAGTAGAAATCCATATCTACGCATGAGTTTCATGCACTAAAATGGATTTCAAGAAAAAGATATTCGATTTATTTTTATCTTTTGAAAAGCAAAAAGAAAGTCTGATTTTAAAGCTGCAATACAAAAGAAACTGGGTAGATCCGAATTGCTTCCATTTTCACTACAGCTGGTAGTGGGTTGAAAAGGCCAAATGTGGATAACGGATCTTCCCAAGTTCCTGCCATTTCAAGAGCATCTTCCTAAGTTCTTCCGCAACTACTACAAACAGAAATGTGGATAACGGATCACCCTGACGAAGCCCCCTAAAAGTTTTGAAAAACCCTTTAGGGGATCCATTGACCAACATCGAAAAATGAAGCTAAAGAGATACATTCCTAAATCCACAATCTCCATTTACAACCACACCCAACCCGACCCAACATGTAATCCACTAAACGCCAGCCCACATGACCATATGCTTTCTCGAGGTCTAGTTTACAAATTATTCCTGCTTTATCTTCATTATATATTGAATCTATACATCCATGCGCTAACAAAGCACAATCCAAACTCTAGTGTCTGGCCACAAATGCGCTTTGATTTTCCGATATGGATGGAAGAACTTGGAATCTGGAGGCCAGAATTTTTGCTACAATCTTATATGGAGTCCCCAAGAGACCAACGGACCAGAAATCTTTCAATTTTTTTGCACCTTCAATTTTGGGGATAATTGCTAAGAAAGTTGCCCCCAATTCTTTTGACAGCGTGCCCCTTTCGAAAAACTCTTTCACAAAGGCAATTACGTCCTTCTTGACCTCGCTCCAAAAAATCTAAAAGAAGGCTAGAGGGAAGTTGTACAACCCAAGGGCAATGTCTCTACACAAGGAAACCACTGCCGCTGTAACTTCCTCTTTCGAAAATGATCTTTCAAGCGAGTTTTCTTCAGAATCTGATGGGGGAACTCCATCTTGTCCAAAAGTGGCTGTTGCCAATCTTCGCCAGTCAACAAGTTATTAAAGATATAGACAATGTGGCCGCAAATTTCACCTTTGCAAGTCACATGCCCATCGTTAACCAATAAACTGCCTATACGATTGATTCTAGTTCTCACACTAGCCGTGTTGTGGAAAAATTTCGTGTTCTTGTCACCTTCTTTCAGCCAAGTCGCACACTGCCTCCATTTCATCTCTGCTTCCTTAACACTCTTTACATTTTGAAAAGCCAGCTCTGCTCTTCTCCTTCTTTCCTCGTTTGAAATCTACGCTCCCTCTTTCAGTTCTAAACTCTGAATTACTAACAAGATAGGGTCAACTTCTTCCTCTCTGCTTCTATAAAATTCTTTCTTCCACTCATTCAACTTCCCTTTCAGCAATATTTGGCTAGATTATCAATACTAATAATATTTTGAGAAAAAACCCTTGTAGAAATTCCCTGGTGCTAGCTGACACCATCGATAATATCCTTAATACTAATGATAATATTCCCAATACCAGGGAAACATCTGCGGACTGCTTTTCGGTTTCGAGGGGCTCTGCAGTTTGGGCGCCTCTGTGCCGGAGGAATCTCTTAGACATGGAGATTATGGAATATGATGATCTTCTCGAGATTCTAGGTCTAGTCAAAGTTGATCTACAAGAGGAGGATACCATTGTGTGGGCCATTAATTCTTCAGGAAAATTTTCGGTCAAGTCCTTCGAGATAGTCTCGGTGATTCGGCAGCCTTTCTTTCCTCATCCTTTCCATCATTGGTCCTACGGGGCGGCGGGGCCCCACCTCGAGTGGTGGTGTTTGTTTGGTTGCTTGGTAGAAAAGAATTCTTACGATTGACAATTTTCAGAAGAGAGCAATGATTCTTCCCAACATATGCCTTATGTGCATGGCAAACGGGGAGTCTATCAATCATTTGTTCATCCATTGCCCCTTCGCTTCCAAGGTGTGGAGTTATTTCCTTTCTTATTTCAAAATGGTTTGGGTAATGCCAGAATCGGTGGATGAGCTTCTATGGGCATGGCAAGGAGGAGTGGAGGGAAAATTCGGAAAAGTTAGGTGGAGGCTCCTTATTATGGTAGTTTTTTTGTCAATTTGGAAGGCAAGGAATGATTGTTATTTCAGAAATATCCAGCCTAGGGTTGAGGAGGTCGTTAGAAGGATCTCCGGTTTGTTAGAGAGTTGGGGCTGATTGGGCGTGGTTGGCTTTGGCTATTGCGGGCCCGTTGGCGTTGTATTCTTTTACCCCTTTGTGGGCCTTTCTAATAAATTTTGTCATCTTTCAAAAAAAACATCCATAGATAGGCGAAAATTGACAAAAAATTGAAATTTTTCCAAATATCCAAAAAGGGTTTGGAATTATGTTCCTTGGGAGATTTCTATCACTCTTGGCTTTTATGGAATCAAACCTTAGATTTGGGGAGAAATCTCGACTCAAAACAAAGACAGGCCATAACTCGAAGGTGAAAAAAAAAAAAGAGAGAGAGACTTCATTTATTTTTAAATATTTTTTAGAATCAAACTTCTTCGTCTTTTCATTTTTTTTTCAAAATATTAGCATGGATTACAATGGGCAAAGAAATAACATTTAAGTGAAAAGGGGGGAAATTTGGGTTCGAGTCCGTAGGTCAAAGATAGATAGGGTGTGTTTCAAGTTTCAACATTGAGGTCTCGAGTACAAGCCCAGATTACCTATCAAAAAGGGGTGAAATCCTAATTTTTCAATTTTTATATTAGAGAATGTGTTTTTTGCAGTTAATTAGGGTGAAAATTTTATATATCAATGAGTGTTGTTTGATATATTAATTGGCTACAAATTTTAGATGTTTATTTTATATTAATTTTTTGGGTAACACTGAGTAGGCCCCCTATAAAAAAGGAAACTTATTATCTATAGTTGTTTTTTGAAATCTTTTGATTCTTACATGCGTCTTTTAATCTCTTTAAGTTCCACTAAAAAAATCCACATTTTTGGCCCAACGTTTCCCCAATGTTTCCGTAAGACATCAATACTTTTCCGAGTATCAGCGTTACTATCAGCAAAATACCGATACATGTTTCCATAACCTGGTCATCGATACATGTAATGATACCGATCCTCTGAACACTGAAGCTAATATATGATCTCTGATAGACACCGACATCACCTAAAAATATTGAAAAGAGCCAGGAGGCTCACCCACATCCTTTAAGCAAACAGACAAAGAATGAAGAGGTGATTGTTGACTATGCATGATTCATGCAGATGTTAGGGAGCACTAAAGACCTTTGAAGGTTGTCAATTGTACCATCCTCTTCCTACCTACCAACTGCAAAAAAGCCATTACCTTAGGAGGTGTGCCATAGAACCAAATATATGATGTGTGAACCATCTTCTCTTATGACGATAACCTTTTGAAGCAACTTGTAAAAAGAGCGACCCGACCTATCTTTATACCACACCATTGCGACCCTTTCATCCGAGGGAAAGCAACTGTAAAGATGCTCTAAGAAACTAATAAAGCCATCTGTTACCTCATACAACAAATTCCTATGGCAAGGGGGAAGACTAGGCAACTACATCTTTGCTAAAAGAGAAGCAACAAGCCACATTAATATTCCTTTTCGGAGATAGCCGAGTTAATCTTGAAAATTCCACTTGGAAGGAAGTTCCTCCTATCCACAAGTCCTAAAAACGAATTCACCCACCGTCTCCAAGGGAGAAGGAAACCCCCTCTTTAAAGTTAGGAGCACTAGTAACCGCTTTTCACAAACCCAGCACGCTATATAGAGAAGAACCCTTAACCCACCACCCCCCTTCCTGAACCCTATCCTTGTGATTACCTCTCTCCACGTAATCCTTCTTTCAGCCGAACCTCCAAAGCCATTTTCCTAGCAAAGCAAGGTTTGTGATAACCAGATCCCTAATACCTTCTCCCCCATCTACTATAGGCTTGCACACCCCTTTCTACCATATCATGTATTGTTATCGAATTGCTTATTTAAACATTCAGCACAAAAAAAGTGGCATTACTAGTTTTAGATCCATGTAAAAGGCACAAAATGGTGAGCTACAAATCAGCAACATTTCAGTCAATGAACATGTCAAACAAATCCATAAAATGGTGTGCCCATCACATCTAAATGGTGATTCAGTGCTAAGAACAACAGGTTTAACTGCAATCTTGCATCTTGTAGAGACAAGGACTTCAATTCGTGACAATTCGCACCATGCAATAAAACAACCACACTAAAATGAAATGGTTGCAACGGAAGACAATAGGGCATTAAAATAGCATAGGTATCAACCTTGAAGCTAGTCGATGTGTTCGACACATACATGTAAGGTAAAGGACATTAGCATGCAGGAAGTCTACAAGAATATCGTCACCACCAATTTATGAATTATGTTCCTAGTGATGACCAAAGTATCAATGGCAAGCAAGATGTGTTTTTAGGCCTATACAAGCATGATCAAGCAAATTTAGGATTTGTATGGCTATGTGCACCAAAATATTTATCCAGATATGTTCAGAAAAAAAAATACTTATCCAGCATCTAATAGAAGTCAGGATTAAAGGAACATAATAGAAGTCAGGATTAAAGGAACACTTTGTAACCATACCATCAAGATCCATTGATCAAGAATCTTACAAATGAAAATCACAGTCCAAAAGTATCAATCCGTGTAGTTGAGAAAACTAAAATGCAACATTGACGAAAAGGAAATTTTAAACTCAAAGAACTTACACTGCATTCACACATTATTCCTACAGATGTTTTACACTCAAATAGCTGGTGGTGTCAACCAATACTCGATAAAAAAGAAAAAAAGTTAGTGGCAAGATATCAACCTTCTGGAGTTTTTTTTTTTTTTTCTTTTGAAAGGTAATTTGTGGTGTACTTTTAAGTAATAAAGAATAAAAGACAAAAAAACGCAGGCACATAATAAGTGATTGAGAAATAAAGGTCCATACGGGCACTAAGTGCATACATTATTTTCCACAAAACACCGATCAAATGTAATAACAGTTCAAAGTTCACCCACCTCACAAACTAACAAGTCTTATGGAGTACAAGTTCACTGAATTCGGGTCACATCTAGTCCAAAAATGGAGAGAATAACAAATTACAGCTTCCTCCAAATGGTCTCAAATTCACATTACGACCAAAGGCAAAATACAAATAACCAACATACACGCCTAGGTTTCTGTGTAGTGATTCATTTTCAGAATAACCAAGCATTAGAATTCTGCTAGCATCATTTTCGATACCATGACCTCAGTATTGAGACAAGGCTATCTTCACTCAGTCTACCACTTGAGCTATGGATCCGAATGTGAACATTCAGGCACTCGTTTGTGTGGCCAACGCTGACATTTTCAGTCCAAGAAAGATAACAAACCTGTTCTCCAGACCTTCCCGTAACACAGCAACAATTCCATATTTCTTCAGACAAGAAATTCCAAAGCCTTTAGCCACACCAGCAAGTCCAAAAGCTGCTCCACGACGCTCCCCATACTTTTCACTATGCATTAACCGGTCCAACAGCTTGGAAACAAGTGCCTGACCATCTTCCTGATTCAAGGATAAGGAGCAAATAAGTAGAATTCCAACTAATGAAAAAATTACTAAAATGTAATAATCCAAAACACTAGCCTCTAGTATCACATATCCACTAATAATAGTATCGCATATCCACTAATAAGATAAGGAACGCATCAAAGAAAGGGGGTGTCCACAATACAAAAGAGGCGATCTCACAACATCTTTACCTAACGTGTTGACAAGCTAACAGCTTCACTACCTATGTAAGCAAATGACAATCTTTTTTTTTTTACTTCTCCCTCCCTCCCTCCCTCCCTCATGGATCTAATTCAAAGGCTTACAACAACGAGGGAAGAAAAAAAAAAATCAAAAGCAGGTCCCTCCCTCACGGATCTAATTCAAAGGCTAACAACAACAATGAGGGGAAATAAAATATCAAAAGCAGATCCCTCCCTCACGGATCTAATTCAAAGGCTTACAACAACAATGAGGAAAAAAAATCAAAAGCAAATCCCAAGCACAAGAAAGCCATCATTGCCTCTCTTCCATGTAGAGAGTTACGCTAACAGCGCCCCTCTTTGCTAACCCATGCACCTCATTGTTAGCCTCTCTTGGGAGGAAGGATATTATGTGATTAATGAAGAGATCAAGAACTTCAAATAAATCCAGCAACTTCCAGGGAAGCTCTATAGATGAGGCCAACTTAATCGCATTCTACGAGTCCCCTTCCACAATCTCCAGAGAAAATTGAATCTTGACCGCTAATCTCACAACCTAACGAAGGGCTATTGCCTCTACCAAGTTTAAGCCTTTGATACCAATGGGTACAAAGAAGATAGCTTGATGACCCCAATATTATGGTGGGCAATGCCACCCATGCCTGATGGCCAGGGATTCCCTGGGGAACAAACACATTAATTTCAAACTGCCAATAGGGGAGGAGACGAACAAACAACTGGTGGTTCGTGTTGGTATAATGCACCCTAGAAAGCCGGTAATGAATGTGATAATCATAGATATTGATGACCATGTGTGTTCGGTTTACATCTTAATGCCATAATTAAATGAGTGAAAAGCCTAGACTATTTGTAATTTTGTGGGTTAAAGGAAAGGGGTTCCTCCAATTTCCCTAGGGGAATGCATGTTTAGACACACTGGCCAAGGGAGAGTTGTGCTTCATGGATCTAAGGTGCTGTTTGGTAAACTGAAAAATCAAGCCTGCAAATTAATTTAAGTACTGAGAACTTAAAAAGTGCTGAATTTAAGTGCTTATAAGAACTGAAAAATCTGCTTGGTAATTTGTCTGAAAACTACCATTAAAAACTTATTGCGGCCACAAAAGTTTCGAATCAAGCTAATATTTGTGTTTTCCCTTAATCCAGGTCTTTGTGTTCTTATGAACAGGGTTGATGGTAAATAAACATCATGGTGGGCCCTAGGAAGGTTTCAATGGTGGGCATCATTGTCCCCATTGCTTTTAGTGGTGTGGTCCACTTGAGGTTTGGACCTATCTCATTTTTGGGCTCATGCCTTAAAATGATCTCTCCAAATGGATAGACTATGTAGATATAATACATGCATTATGCTGGGGCTTATAGAATTTGGTGACTTCAAGTACTTGCAGGGGATGGTGTCATAGATAGGAAAGTAAACAAAGAAGGGTAATCCTTGTCATTATTAAATGTTAATAGGAATACTTTTGTCAATTTTTATCTAAAAATTTAAAGAGGAACCACTTACCACATTCAGCTATAAGTTTTAAGTCAAGTTGTCATGGCTGAAAATAATCCACTTAATTTAAGTGATTTTTCCAATTAAGCGCTTAAATTTTTTTAATTACCAAACGGTCTGAATTACTAAAATCACTGTAAATATGATTTTTAAGTGATAAGTCGTGAAATTAAGTTTTACCAAACGCCCCCTAAGTACCCTAAATTCCATGGTCATTGTAGCAGAACATGATTGGTCAATCCATGAAATGTGTATTGATCATCTTGTGTGAGGGAACCGACAATGAGTTAGAATGGAATGTTTCCACCACTGGGCTCAACAATATGTTAGTGCCTACACCATAACCGACATGAGTGTGGGTGTCCAAAGTGTGCAGGTTTTTGTGTTTGGGCCTAGCTAAGCACTTGCATCGGAGGATTGCATTTAGTCTCTAAACCGAAAGGCCCATCATACCCAGATTGGATTGACACATGTACTAGCTCTGACTAGTCCTCAGACCTAAGATCATGTCTAGAGTCCATGGTCCCAAAAATGAGGCAGATCCAAATATTAGGTGAACCACACAATAGGGATTGAATTCCAACCATTAAAAACTTCTTGACATCAATTTTTTTATCAAGCTACTATTTGTATTCTCCCTTCATCCAAGTTTATGTGACCTTATAAACAGGTTCGATGGCAAAAAAACATTACAGTGGGCCCTAGAAAGTTTCTAACGGTGGGCATTCAATCCCTACTATGTGGTCTACTTGAGATTTGGATCTGCTTCATTTTACGGACAGTGCCCTAAAATGAATTGGAAAAACTAATGGACAACATGGATATACAACACATAAATCAAGGTAGGCCCTACGCAGTGAAACAATGCAAGTGCACTGAGTGGCATACACCACAATGTATTTAAAAAAATTATGTGTGGTTGTGAAACAGCCATGTTGTCGATTCCTTTTCCTAAAGGAGAGAGCGGGAACCAAAAGGAAAGAGGGATAAATAGGGAGGGAGGGAGAGAAAGAGGGAGGGGTAGGTTGCACACCAAAGGGGGAAGAAAGAAGAAGAAGAAGAAAGAGGTATTTTTCTTTTCCTTTTCCTTTCTTTTTTTTTTCAACTTTTTCCCCTTAGTTTCTTTAGGGTTACTGTGTGCAACTGTTACGGGGACCACAACGGTTGTTATGCCCCGTAACAACAGTTACTATCCAGAAAAACTAGGAGTCACCGTTTCAGACCCGTATCACGTAACGGCTCTAGCTACTACCATTACATATCGGCCATTATAGTCGATACGTAACCATTTTTGCACACCTTGGATGCTCTCAAACATGTTTTCTTTTTCAGATTGAATATGTAATAAAAAAAGGGAGTGAGAGAAGCCAAAAGAAGACAAACAAGACAAAAACAGTAAAAAGAAAAAAACCTAGCAAACGCCTAAAAAGATTAAAAGAAAGAAAGAATATAAAAAGAAGAGGAGAAAAACCTATACAAAAGCTATACAAAGAAGGAAAACAAAAACCTAAACAAAACAATACAATACAATCCAAGAAAGAGCCATGAGGCAGAGAGGCGCAAGGGGGAAGAAGAAATCCTGGCAACGAGCAAAAAGCCAGGAAGGGGCTACCAAGCGATGGAAGTTGAGCAGCAGTCAATCCGGAAGAGGAGAGATGGTTGGTTTGTCATTGAGAGAGAGCTTTGCGGACCAATCCTTGACATTTCTTCGAATCTAAGCAAACATCATTAATGGGGAAGCAGAAAAATTGTGAAAGCAATGCTTGTTCCTTTTGATCCAGATGGCCCAAAGAGTGGACATGAGGAATAAACACCACATCACTTTATGATCAGGCCCTAAACCACCTTCGTTCGAGGTAAAAGGTAGACATGTGATGGACTTGAGCATCATCCAGGGAAGTTTGAACTAGTCAAGAGTGAAGGACCAAATTTTACCCGCAAACGGGCAGTGGAGGAATAGATGGGAAATGGATTCCGAGTCCCCCTTGCATAGAAGACACTTGGAAGCATTATTCATGCTTTTGAAGATTGTCCATCATGAGAGTTCTTCCTCTAGCTAGGATCCAAACAAAGGCAGACACTTTCGGAGGCGCTCCGTACAACCAGAAGGAGAGGAATCCTTGAATGGAGGAAGAACTGTGGTTCTTGATGATGTCCGAGGGAGAGTGAGACCAGAGAAGGGTGATCTAAGTCTATGGGGAGAGTTGAGTGCCTTGCAAGATCTTCAGGAGGTCCAAAAATTGGTCGACTTCAGACTCTGAAAGGGCTCTCATACAAGGCAAACACCAGACCCCTGAGCCAAACATTTGTGTGACGTTTACTGAAAAACGAGTCGGTTGACCATCTATTTGTCCATAATCCTTATGCAAAGGAAGTGTGGGATAGTTTCTTTGATTTGTTCAATGTCGTGGGTGTTGTTGGGCTCACTGTTTGCAATATCGATAATATCGGCCGATACTATCGATATTGCAGGTCAGCGATATGAAACTGCCCTGGACACACAAAAAATCCACCGGTTCCTGTGTATCGACGATATTATCGGCCGATATGTCGATATCGATCGAGATATCAGCCGATATCGTCCAGGTATCGTCCAGCCGCACAAGAGTTCCCCCATTTTTTGGAGGGAAAAAAATGATTTTTTGCTCAATTTTCTTCTAGTTTCTCCTCCCTAAGGAGTACCAGCTCGACCTGCATACCAACTCTTCAAATGGGTCATATTTTGTTGAGTCTAGTTAGCCATTTTCTAGGTTTTGTTGAGTCCCCATATAGATCCCCATATAAATCCAAGCCATATAGGGTAACTTGCATTGCATTGAACTAGGATAGTCAAAATTGCATTTGGAGGATGCCCAGTCAGTTACATCATCCATAGGTATATTTCTCAACTCTCTTGCTTGTTTTACTTTGTCAATGAATTGGTTGTGTTTTCATTAATGCCTTCTTACATTTATATATCTTATGGAATCAATTTAAACAATAATTGCATCAGTTCAGTTAGACAGCATATAGCTTAGGATCCTTTTATAAAGGAACTCCATTATGTGGAGTTTTTTTTTTTACATATTATGATTTAAATGTGTGTATTAAGGTCCATTTTAACAAAATCCCTGAAGTTTCATTGAAAAATTCAATCAATTTCCCAATGTTTCCCAATGTTTCCCCATGTTTCCCAAAAGATGTGATACATTACCCGATACAACCGATATATCCCTAGCGATACACGATATGTATCTGTATCCCAAGGGTGTGAAACGTAACGCGATACCGATACTGCGAACACCACTTGGGCTCAATTGAGAGCTTCTTCTCGTGTTGGTATGGTGGAGGAATGGGCAAGGGAAAGTAAAAATCTGTGTTTTCGGAACTGTAGTGGCCAGGCTTCGGAAGTTTTTAGGAGGGCTAAATCAAACGTATTGGGTTCAGTTTCAGGCCCTTTTGGAAAATGTTCCCTTTTTTCCCCTTTCTTGGCCAGGGTTGTTTTTTTTTTCCCTGGGCTTCGGGCTCTCTTAATAAAATCATCACCATTCAAAAAAAAAAAAAAAAAACAATGTAAAGATACTGGCACACCCTGAACAAAGTAACAAACAAAGTGGTGCTAAATTTCATAACTACAAGCTTTTTCTCTTATGATGATAACTTACTTGTTTTGAGTGCATTAATGGTGATAGGCAGTTTGAGACTGCCCGTTGAACTGCCTCTGATGGAGTGTTTAGTACATCCAACAGCTTCTCAATAACAGAATGAACTTTAGGATCATCCTGCTCAACAATACAAATAGTCAAGCTATCAACAGGAGGCCATGCCTCTGTATAGTTTTCTCTTTGTTTGCTTTTCTTCTTTTTTAGTAAAGCTCAGCAATTATAAAAATAAATAAATAAATAATCCAGACCTTAGCCAAGTGTTTTGCCAGTGCTCCTGTGAAAATAACAACCCCCTCACGCACCAAATCATATCTTTCTTCATCAGATGCCTATTAACAAGAATATCAAGCTACCGTATGATTCATAATATAAAGTTGCGTGAACCTCTGAGCTAGACGCTCGTGAAGAATATTTTGGCCAAAAACAGTGGCAATAAAAAAATGCCTACCTTTTTATTCAAGTAGTTCTCAAAGATGGGAAAAAGCAATGAAACATTATCTCTTCCATGCCTATCGATAATCATAATGCCAGCATTAATCATTCTTCCCCGGACGTCCATATTAGGGTCAGCCTGCAGCCCAGTATGCCATGGTTAGCTGTTTCTTTTGACAGAAAACATGCATATTAACAGCAAAGAGCACATGAGTTCCCAATAACCATATTATAAGACAAGAATAAGTTCAACTCAACAGTAACCAAGGAATCCAGACACAGAGAACCCAATATCCACTGCTTACCAGGGCTCGTGATATCAGGAATGTCATGACAACAGGAAGGTCCTTAGTTCTCAATACATCGGCAGCAGAATGTAATGCCAGAGCTATCCCTTGTCTACCCAGCCAACAAGGGTCCACAGTTTCTCCTCCAGCACCAACATCGCGGATGTACAAAGAAAATAAAGTTGATAGTGTTTCCTTCAGGTATCAACAAAATTTGTAAGACTCATAACATTAGTTGATATCAATCAAAGCTGAAAAGCTATCCAAATGCTAACTTGTATAGTGTCTGGGTTTTCATCCAAAGCTGCAGCTAACGCCTCCCCAGCAGCCATGCGAACATTATAGTTGATATGAGAGAGTGCATCAAAAATACCCGAATAGTCGGTTCCAAAATCAAACCCATAACGGTCCCATACATCCTCCGCTGCTTCTGCAACAGACTGAGAATGCTTCGACAAGTTAAGAGGTGAAGTGATAAATTAAGAAAGTAAAACTAACATTATTACTCTTAAGCCTCAATCACCGAAATAACGGGAAATACCAGAAAAGGAGATACGGACAAAGCTAATAAGAAGCCAAATCTAAATGGTATCAAATTTTCACATAACAGAAACACATCATAGTAACAACACACTCTCATCTCCTTCTTTTTTTATTTTAGCAAACATTAAAGAACCAAATAGTCGAAAGGAAAAGTATAACTGCAAGCAAACAACTCAAGGGAAAGGCTGAAAGGCAACAAACGAACAATAAAAAACACCTCTCCCTCCTCAGCTAGGAAGCCTGCAAGCTCATTCACTTCTCACAAAGATGAGAACACTCAAATGATTAGCCTCAGGAGGATGCACACCCTAAATACAAAATATTCTGGTTATCAATTTCTCAAAGAAAATAATTGGAAGACGAATTCTAGCTAACAGAAGGTAGAACCAGTGCAAAACATTTAAAGGTTAAAATCAGTGATTAATGCAAAAGGTCCACTTTGGAATGTGGAACACAATTCAGAAACTTTATTAATGCCAACCAGATCAAGCATAAGAAAGATCAAAATAAGAAACAAAGTACCTTTAAGAGCCTAACAGATTGAGAATGCTAAGACCAGGGCCAACAAATGCAAATAGAATTTGGTGGACCATGAGAGATGTACAGCAGAGTAGAAATGACAAATTATTGATCCCATATTTTTTGTCTGATACATGTAGGGTCCGCCCTACATAGTTCACGACTTGAGATACCGAATTAGTTTTAAGGGCGAGGGTTCTTTACATAAGAGAAAAGCAAGAGCAAAAATTGACAATAATGACATTTTTTTCCCAGAGGTGAGCTCAACAACAGAAAACAGGAACTTAACAAGAACAGATTTCATTTAATTGATCCAAACAATTCTTGCTCAGCCACTAAAAGAGGAGGATTACAGTCCTAGCGGAGTCCTGATGGATCAGAACATGAACAGCACCCTACTGAAACCATTTTGTTAAAAGTGTGGCCCCCTGGTTATATTGATCCAGACCTCTGATTTGGACCCAAAACACTTCCAAATTGCAAGACCCTAGCCCTTAAAACATTGCCTTTTTGGGACTCGGGTATATTTCTCCTATATGTCTATATGTAACCCATCTATCAAAGGGTTAAGCTAAGAACGTCTAATCTGCGAGATTACTGAGGAGCCACCATCCACAGCAGCACTCATAAGATAGTCTGATCACTAATAATTCCTCCTAAAACAGAATAGCTAAAGCAGTTAAACATGAAAATAAGAAATAGAAAAGGAAATTCTTTTTTTAAAGATGAAATATTAAATGATAAAGATTAAAAAAAAATACTGGTAAAAATGGAAAACTAGTAAACCATTGACCTAAAACAAACTGGGTATGGAATATCAAGGTAAATCAGGACGCACTACAAATCACCAAAATTGAGCATCCAAGTATACCTGGAATAACATAAACATGTGCAAATTACAAAATTCATATGAAGTCAAAGTTTCAACCAGGGTGTGATCAGTGTTCGCATTGTCGGTATCGCTACAAGTTTCGCTAGCCAGAGATAAAGATATAATATCGTTATCGCCAATAACTAGAAATGCGGAGAAAAAAATGGAAACATGGGGAAAATGGTGGAATCTTTCAGTGAAACTACAGGACATGCCTAAATACACATATTTGCATATTCAAGAATAAAAAATTGCAAAAAGAATGCATTAAATAATAAGTTTTTATTTAATGGGGCCTAAAAAGCATGTGTTGCCATAAGAAATCACTTCAATAGTAACCAAAATGAGTTTATATAATACAAATGCAGCTAGCATATAATAATTAACATCAGATCCACTCCATCCATCAGGTGGGCCATCACATTTTCACTATATATCATTGAATTATATCAAATAAAACACTTAATTAGGCCAAATAAAGGTGTAAAATTATCTTAAAACTCTAAATTCAAGTGTTGTAGCCCACTATGCATATCTAAATCTCAAGTGGACCACACCACAGGAAACAGTAGTGATTGAGTGCCTCACCATTAAAAATTCCAAAGGGCCCATCGTAAAGTTTCGTAATGTTTATTTGCAATCCAACCTCTTGATAATGCCAAGAAGATCTGAATGACGGGCAAGTAGAAAGATCAGATTGATCCAAAAATATTGTGGCCTACAGAAAGGTTTTAATAGTTATTCATCACTTCTTATGACTCGGGATCACATCCTAAAATGAGATGTAAAAATAGATGGACGGCGTGGATATACAGAAAATACATCAAGGTGGGCCCCACACGATTAGGATAACACCCACTAAGCTGTTACCCAGGTAACAGCTAATCCGCTCCCATCCACGTCCGGCAGGAAATCAGATTGCGTACTAAATTAACTGTTAGGCCCACCGTGAATGTATGTAGTTTATCCATGCCGTCCATCCGTTTTTCCATCTCATTTTAGGAGTTAGCCCAAAATTAAAGCATATCTAAAGCTCAAGTGGACCACACCACAGGAAACCATGGGAATAATGATTTCCACCGTTGAAACCTTCCTAAGGCCCACGATGAAGTTTATTTGTCATCCAACCTGTTCATAAAATCACACGGACATAGATGAAGAGAAAACATAAATATCAGGCTGATACAAAACTTCTGTGGCCCCCAAGAATTTTTCAATGATAAATGTTCAATTCACACAGTTTCCTGTGGTGTGGTCCACTTAAGCTTTGGATATGCTTTATTTTTTGGGTTCGTGCCCTTAAATTATCTAATAAAATGGATGAACAGAGTGGATCAAATACATAATCACGGTAGGCCCCACAGAGTTTACTCAGTACTCAGTACACAATCCACTTCCATCCGTGCGCAGTTTGGGTGGATCCCTAACTGTGGGGCCCACTGTGAAGTATGTGCCTTGCATCCACACCGTCCATCAGATATGACGGCTCATTTTAGGGCATGATCCGAAAAATGAACCAGATCCAAATCTTAATGGACCATACCACAGGAAACGTTTGTGATTGAATCCCCACCATTGAAAACTTCATGGGGTCCACGGTCCACCTAATATTTGGATCTGCTTATTTTCTATAGCATGCCCTAAAATGAGTTTTCAAAACAGATGGACAGAGTGCATATAAGTTGCATACATCACAGTGGGCCCCACGGTCAGGAGCCCACAAAATGTTCTTAATGGTCATCCACCATTGTTTCCAGTGGTATGGTCCATCTGAGATTTGGATCTAATTAATGTTTTGCATTACTTCTTAAAATGACCTTTAAAAATTGATGAACATATATACAGAAAACACATCAAGGTGGGCCCCACACAATAAGGGCAATACCCACTAAAGCGTTACCTGCGCAACAACTAATCCACTTCCTTTTAAGACTGTGTGCTGAGTATCTAGGTACGCACACTATAGCATACTGAGTAAACTCTGTGGGGCCCATCGTGATTTTTATGTCTTATCCAAACCGTCCATACTTTCTAGAAGGAAATTATATGAAATAAGTCCAAGCTTTAAACATATCAGAAGATTAGGTGGACCACACCACAAGAAAAAGTGTGAATTGAACGTATACCATTAAAAGCTTCTCAGGGGCCACAAAAATTTTGAATCAAGCTGATATTTGTTTTATCCCTCCATCCATTACTTTGTATCCTTATGAAAAGGTTTGATGACAAAAAAAATCAATGTGGGCCCAAGGAAGGTTTCAACGGTGAAAATCATTATTCTCACTGTCTCTTGTGGTGTGGTCCACTGGAGCTATGAATATACTTTAATTTTGGGATTAACCCCTAAAATGATCTGGAAAAACGAATGGATTCACGGTGGGCCTAGAGAGTTTACTCATTACAATAAAGCGTACCACACAGTTCGCTTCCAGATTTCCAAAGCTTGAAAAAAGGCCTTTCGTCTGCGAAGAGGGGTTTTCGCTGAAGAAAGGGGGTTTTCCATTCAGGTTTCAAAACCCTAGATCCAACAAAAATCGGAAAGAAATCTCCCAAAATCCTCGATTTTTCGCCGATATCATGCATTTGCAACATCGCTCTTCCAATCGAAAGAATAAAAGGGTAATTTTGAGGTTTTTCTTATCTCTATCGAAGACGGGAGCCATCAATCGATGCCCACGAGAGTTCCGATCAACCAGGTATTACCGAAATCAAATGCTTCTTTTTTTTTAATTTTTTTTCCGATTTTCACGTATCAAACTGTTATCTTCCGATTTTTTTTTTTCCGTGGTTGGTGGTATTCTCGGCAAGAATCCAAAATTATCGACGATATCGCCGATATTTCGCCAATAATCCGGAGAGAAACGAAAAGTTGGGGTTTCGGTGTCGCTAGTCTAGCAACACCGATATTATCGACAATGCGAACACTGGGTGTGATTAACAAGATCACAGTATTGGATAAGTATCCGACTCTCAACTGAAAGGTGTGCTGACCACCTCAAACCAGCAAATAGAAATCATATAATCTTCCAAAATGTTTGACTACCTTTATTGTGGATTGTGAAGAAGCATATTAGGGGCTACAACTGATTCAAGTTGATAAATTGTGAAATTCAGCTAAACCAGATGAATGATAAAGAATACTGCAACAGCCCAAATGAGAGATACTAGAAGAACAAATGGCAAGTCACAATGAAGATATAAATTTTTCTTCATATAAAGATATACTGCACTGAATTGATAGTGAAAAGATAATGGACCTCATAAGGAAGAGCAATTAAATACAGTATAAAATAAAGGAGATAAGAACCATAGGTTAAAACAATTGTTAATGTAATAGGACATGAGATAGTGACCAGAAATAAATAAATCTATATATCGAACGGAGAGCAAAACGGCAGCCAATGTTACATGGAATCAGTGCGGCTTTCCTTTGACCAACAAAGTTTTCATATTACGGTTGTGAGAATGAAAGGGTAAGGGTGCCAGACCTTTTCCGGATCATGTAAAGCAATCCAAATGCTTGTTGCAACCTGAATACTCTGAGGAATGGAACGGCCAGAAACAGCGGGAATGCATTTTACAGCATTTAAGCAGGCAAGCCTCACATGAACGTCTTTAGCATATACTCCACGGAGTGCCTGATTTCAAGATTATGAGAAAGTAAGTGATATGGACGTATCATAAAAACAATAGGTCTCTTATGGGTTGTTCTGCATGCACTGATATTTGCTCCTAGTAATACGAGTACTACATTTCTAGATTCTATTAAAAAGTATCATAAAAGCAAAAGAAGCAGAAACAGAGAAAAAGGGACGGAATTTACTGGTGCCAGTTCATCTGGTCGCAGACCCAGACATAATTCGTTTAACATAGGTACAACTGACGCTTGACAGGCGGGAACAACACCAAGAACATGATAAAGAACCTGCAAAACAGAATTACTAAGAAATCTTACAAGTCCCTAACCATTTATATTTAAAAGAAAAAAAGAAAAACCAAAAACGCATGTATTTGCACTTTTGCAGACACAAGCAAAAAGCCAAGAACCCACATGCAAAAAAATAGCAGCAAAAAAATGCACAAAACAGACTCAAGGTTAAAAAGTGTAACTGATAGCATTTGAAGTCTGGGAAGAGGCAGTATAGGATCCAAGTGCAGAGAAATAATCTGAAGCACATCATCATGAAGCCCTGTTTTCTTCGATGACAACAAAATCTGCTCCAAAATCTGGCAACAAGAGGGAAATTTGTAAAACAGAAGACAAGCACAAGCTAAAATAATGAACCATGGCTTAAAAAAATTTAATGATATGAAAGATTAACTGGACAAGTACCGGGAATACAAATGTATAAGAATCTGCAGGAAGAGGTCCAGATTTGCAGGATATCAAAAGGCCTGCAATTATTCTTTCAAAAAGACCCATGCTTGGCCTTTCTTGGACTTCCCCTTCCCCAACTAATGGAATTAACTCCCACACAATACGAACTTCTGCTGTCACAACTATACGTAAAGCAGCAGCAATCTCAGGCGCCCAATTACATAGAGGGGGAGCAATACATCTTGCAAGCTTCAGCAACGTCTCAAATGCTACATCGCTCACTATTGGTGAATGCAGCAAACGATCAACAAACTTTACCTGTTATCAAGATCAAGGCAGTTATAGCACCAAAAAAGAAACACAAAGGAAAGGAAAGAAAGAAAGAAAGGAAGGAAGGAAGGAAGAAAAAGTACAATCGTTGATTCATTTTTTTTGTTGTTGTTTTCTTTTTTGCAGAAATATGTGTACTCCAAGTTAACAAGTAGTCAGCTCATATAAATTGATAATATTGCTTGCACCCATTACAAAGCATCGTGACTGAAAAATCAACTATTCAACAGAGTATCACAATGCAAAACTATTACATATAAAAGAAACCCCAAATATGATCATGCATCCAACAAAAATAATAATAATAATATGAAATTCTTCATTGGTCTGTAACAAACTGAACAATCATTCTCCCAAACAGCTATTCAAAATTGACCAAATAATACCAGCTGGCTTCATTGCTCTACCAATTGGAAGTCAAAATTCATTTCTAAAGTGTAGAAATAGGAAGACATGTATGGGTAAGGCAGAGATCAACATAGTCACAATTATGCTAATGATCCCAAGTTTCCAACAAGTTATTGCTTTTTTTTTCCATTGATGGATAACTGAGACTCCTATTAACAGAAATTGAAGAGCTTATGACGAATAGAATGACTCCTAATACAGATAACAGAAGCCAACTGCCCTCGGTCAAACGAGTCTGCTAGATCATTGGCTTCACCCGCTACCAAGGAAAAAGAAGGTTTAGCTTAGAAAGTGAAGCCTGGACACATAAGGATAAACCAAACCACCATTGCTCAGTGAAATTTTAAGAGATCCAAGCAAAAATGACTCGACTGGTACCTTCAATTATTAAAGGACCATTGTAGGAATTTGAGAAGAACCAAAGCTTTCTCAAATGGCCTTAGCTTTCACTTTATTATGACCAACAACCCTGCAGGGGCGAGAAAAGATAATTTGATCTTCCCCTGCCAATTGCAGATGGATCCCGACCATAACACCATTCACTGTTAGTGTTTTGGAAGTGCGATAAAAGTTCAGTTTGCAAAAATTGACAGCATAGCTACCCGAGGGGAATTCACCTGCTATGACTAGCCAGTCATCTAAATAGTGTTGTTCCATGACATGCATTACCCAAGCTGAAATACCACTAAACTCCTTACATGATAAAGACTAATTTACAAGGGAGACTTTTGTGTGAAAACACCATCCCTGAGTCAACGAAGCTCAACCATCAAATATATGATTGCTTCTTTCCTTCGATATTCTAAAAAAAAACAAAGGAGAGCATTTTTCCAAAGAACTCGAAAAGAGAAGAGTATGCCATAATTCTTTAGCAATATAACAATTAGCAAAAATGTGGTTCATTCCTGAAGCGTTGCACATGACACACCTATTGGGAATGTGGGTTATGTTAGAATTCTATCAGCAACGGTATGTGTCTCCACCAACTGATGTCTCTTATTGCAAATGGAAATTCTCTTTTTTCATGATAGCAGCCTAGAGGTATAGAAAACGGGGTAAATTTTGCACATGGGAATTCCTCCCAGACTGGGTCAAACAGATGAACTCAAAATGTTAAAAGCATCTTTCAAAGGCCACTCAAAATGTAAATTTTTCCAAAAGTAATGCATGTGCTAATTTCACAAAAAACAGTGCTCTCTGAAGCACTTTGATAACAGATCTGCTGTATTATTCTTCCAACCACTGGAAAAAAGACTTTATAGATTAGGAATAGAATGATCAAAACATGATCATTTTCTTCTTCAGATCCTACCCTCGGTCTGAGTTCTAATTGAAGAATCTCGAATGTGAGTTTCCCACAGTTTGTTAGAGTTTTCGCTTTATCGACTTTGCTTCAGTACTTGGCATCAATCAGGAACTGATTGTCGAAGCAGTTAATAACTTTTTTTTATGACATCAAGGTGTCCTCGCCCCACTTTGAGGCGAGACTATTCCCTGCGGATGCACACAATCACCCGCAAACCACATGCATTGGGTAATCCCGGGGAGGGGAATTAAACTCAGTGTCTGTGGGGAGCACACCCACAACGCTTGATGTTTGTCCAAACCCCATTTTGAAGCAGTTAATAACTTTACATGAGTGATTGAGAAACTTATGATCTACTTGTCATATAACAATAACCATTAATTAATTATGATAGATGAACTGCTGTTCAGATTACAGGGTCATAATGGGTTTAGAACTTCTTCAAATAATAGCAATATTTTTCAACGTTAAACTTGTTATGTAATTTTGGTTTTTTGTTGGTGCAGAAATACACCAACTCTGTAACAGAATTTCTAAGCATATGACAATGACCATGGCCATAATAGTATTTTTTGGGAACAATAAATAAATAAAAATAAAAGCCAAGAAAAATGAGTAATATCACGTAATCAAATTTGTAGTTTTCTTCAGAAGCCAAGATTGCCAAAAATCCAGCCCATCCTTTCACAGTTCCAATACAGATTCTGATTTTGACATCACATTCCGCTACAATTTCTGATTTTGACAACACTAGTTCAGAGTATTTAATGGATCCCAGAAATAGAAATGCAGAACAATAACAGGAGTACAAATGCATGTGAGAATTCCAATGCTAGTTCACTGACCGACCCAGTAGAAAAAAGATATCAAAAGAGATAACCTCTGATAGCAGTACCAAAAGCAGTGGTTCTGTTAAACATGAACACCGACCACAGATTATGGAATGAGTTTAGCTAAAAGCATTCCCAGCAGCACACAGTACGTGCACAAAGATTGTAAATAGAACAAATGTCACAACCTAAAGATTATGGATTTACCAAGAAACCTTAGTAGTGAAACCAAATAAAATAAAGCAAAGAAAAGGTGATCAGACACATATGCATACCAGTGAAGGCAGTTCACCATGTGTGAATACCGGATTAGCTATTGCCATTTCCCCAAGAGTTATCAGCATAGCTGAGAGATTCTTCTGTATACACCTAACCTTCTCACGGATGGAGGATTCCTCTCTAAGCAACAACTCCCGTGCCTCTTCCTTTGCGGACTTACCTTTGTCTCCTGGTACTGTTTAACATTTAAATATTTTTGGCTTACAATTTAAAAATATGGATTCACGTGGAACAGAAAATAATGAAAACAAAATATAACTGTAACGAGGACGTGCCATTCTTTTTTGTTGCTTTGCCAATGTCCTTTTTCCCCAAGCCTGTTGCTTTACTTGCCTCTCTTTGTACAGGAGATCTGCCATTATCCTAGAAGAAGCACATGCAAAGCAGAAGTAACTTTCAGTCATCAATTTTCTAAAAAAAGAAAAAGAAAGAAGTGAAAGAACTGCAGATATGCACTTTATCATCTTGGTCATCATAAACCCGGAAACGCCCCTTTGCTTGTTTAGCATTGTTAACGGTAACAGTCTCTGCAACATAAACACCTTGCTCACTGGAGAGCACACCTTCTGGAGTATGAAAAATCTGGGATTGATAAGATGACAGCAAAGAATGTTTCAGACAACAACAATATACAAATCATTAAAATAAAGTGCAAGAATGGGCACGAATTTAATGAAAAATGGAACAAGGAATAGTAAGACAAGGCTGCCATATATTCTTAGCAGGTTTTGGTGTCCTGGAACAGGATCACAATGTTGTTAGAAGAACTTGGGTACAGATGCAGGTAGAGACTTCCTTCCAACACGTGGGAACGGTAGTGCTATTGCATCTTCTAAAGCCAAAATAAATATGAAATAGTTAGGAGGAAAAGGTATCCAACAGTCTGATATTATTATTTCATAGTATATTCATGTATATTTACATTGTAATGGCAGAAATCCTGGTAGAAAATGTCTTTACTATTTTGTAGCCTATTCATGTAAGCATCATTATCATTACCACCACCACTATCATCACCGTCTTTTTCTTTTTCTTTTTCAAAAGCGATATCACCATCATCATCGTCTAGCCTTATCCCAACTAAATTGAGGTCAACTACACAAATCTTGTCCGTCGTTCCACTCTACCAAGCACCATATCCTCAGTTAAACCATATGTAATCAAATTTGTTCTTACTACCTCCATCCACGTCCTTTTGAGCCTTCCCCTTGCCATTTTAGAGCCTTTCAACTTGAACTCAATCTGAACAGGTGGAGTTCTTGGCCTCCATTTCGCATGGCCAAACCATCCGTCTACTATCCCCCATCTTATTACCTATCAATGATGCTCCAAAGTTCCCTTGAATGCATTTATTTCAAATTCTATCCTTCCCGTCTTGCCACACATACATGATACATCTCACTCAACATCCTCATTTCGGCTATCATACATCGCAACTCAACATCCTTATTTCAGCTGCACTGATCCTAAGATTATGTTGTTCCTCGACTGCCCAACATTCTTCCCCATAGAGCATGGCTAGTGTTATAGTTACCCTATAAAATCTACCCTTCAGTTTGATTGGTATGTGGTGATCACATAAAACTCCAGGGGAAAATCGCCTCTTCATCCACCGAACTCTAATTCTACGAGCAACATCCTTCCCAAATGACATCTGACTGAAGAGTTGGACAATATAATTGGGCGAGGAAGGTGATCTTCTCTCGAGTAGGGAAGCAAATGACGGGGCACATGGTTTCACTAAAGCAGGAGCTGGTAGTGGTTTCTTGTCAATCTTGGACAAAAGAATGCCTGGTTGCTTTTTTCTTTTTCTTTTTTTTGGTTTTGGTTGCACAATAGCATGCATTCCTGTATTTTTCCCCCTTTTTAATGAGGTTCATGCCTGCGGACAAGGCCCCGGCGCCCGATGAACTCCCTATGCCATTCTTTCAGATCTTTTGGAATGTGGTGAAGCAAAATGTTGTTAATTTTATTTCGAAGTTCTTTGAAAGAGGCCAATTGTCATCGGAGTTAGAGGCCTCATTTATTGACATCATCCTGAAGACGGAGGTGTGAAAAGTATGCAAGACTTTAGGCCCATAAGTCTTACCGGCAGGGCCTACAAGATTCTACCGAAATTATTGCTTCCAGGTTTTGGGTAGTGCTTGCAAGTATCATCTCAGAAAATCAAAGAGCATTTGTTGTGGGAAGGCAGATTCTGGATAGTGCATAGCTTGCTCATAAGTACATTGGCTCTAGGCACAGGGGAAGCAAAGTGGAGGTTATATGAAAGCTGGATATAGAGAAGGCATACACAACCGTGGTAAGTGGAAGTTTTTAGAATATGTGGAGTAGGTTTGGCTGAGGTGGAGAGGATGGATCCAGGAATGTGATTGACCAACAACAATCTCGGTCCTGGTAAACAAATCCCCGAAAGGCTTCTCTGAGGAATCAAGTGGCCGTTTAGCAGGGTGATCTGCTATCTCCTTCCCTATTTGTAGTGGTAGCGGAAGCCCTTGGCAAAATGCTCAATAAAGGTCAAGAGGTCAACCTTATTCATGGGTTCAAAGTGACGGAAGCAGGCACTCAGGTTTCTCACCTCCAATAGATGACACCATTCTCTTTTGGGGGACAGATGCAACGAAATTTGTATCGGTCTTTTTTTTTTTTTTTTTTTTTTTTGCCCAAGAAAATAAAAAAATTTAAAAAAAACAGAAAAATCCCAAATAATCTAAATATTCCAAATCTATTTTTTTTGTTTTGAACATGTTTATGGTGTTGTAACGGTCCACTCTTTGGTGAGACTATTGAATCGAGTTGTCTGGTGAATTTATTAATCTGAAAAGCTTAGATTGATCTCAAATTGGCCCACAATTCATACAAGTTACACCACTCATCACACTAATGCACATCCTTGAGCATTTAACATCATTCCCCCAAAGAAAATTTAAGAAAATTTTGAAATTAAATTCGAATGAATAATGTCGCTGATTTAGTAGGGGGCCATTTGAATGCCCCAAATAGTTCGAAATTTATGTAATGTATGACATTCATCTCAATAATGCATATCCTTTAGCATTTGACATCACTCTTCCTACGTAATTATAAGAAATAATTAAAATTAAATTCAGATGAATAGCGTTGCAAAGTTGGGGGCCACTCAAATGCCCACAAATCGGCCCCAAATCCCATTCCACTGATGCATATCCCTAACAATATGACATCATTTCCGCCATTAAATTTTAAGAAAAAAAATGAAATTAAATTCGAATGACTAGAGTCGGCGATTTGGGGCCGATTTGGGGGACCACTCAATGCCCCAAATTGCTTCAAATTCATGCAATCTATTGGCACTCATCCCACTAATGTAACTGGCCCCAGATCGAAGGACATTTATTGGATGATGAAGAATGAATAATATCCAATGGTCCCAACTTATGAAATTTGCCCTAACTTATACTTATCTCATCATCCTACTATCAGATTGTTTGACATTCATCCGATGGTAAAGAATTAAAAATATCTAATGGTCCTATTTCAACAAACATGTGTCCATAAATCAATGGCTAACATCATTCACACAATCTGATCTTAAGATTTTGACTTAGCAATAGCAGGCCTTACATTTTAATGGATTTAGTTTAATATAAAACATGCCAAGTGGACAAATTTCATGTGTATCAAGCTTCATACTCCACTAGACTAGTGGGTATTGCACTGATCATGGGGCCTACCTTGATATATGTGTTTTATATCCATGCCGTCCATTAGTTTTCTAGATCATTTTAGGGCATAGTTTCAAAAATGAAGCAGATCCAAATCTTAAGTGGACCACACAGTAGGGATTTCAATGCCCACCATTAAAAACATTTATTCTTCCTCAATATTCAACTTCCCTTCATCAATTTATTATTGAATAACACCGTTTCTCTCCTTTGAAATTCCAAAACCTTGGCTCTGTACACCTATTAATTTCACTCCCACTCCCCCATCTCTTAATGTTGACATACATGAATTTTAACCTGTGTTGCATTGTCAAACTCTCTCCTAGTATGATCTTGTAGTCTATACATATTAATCGTTATGTGTTCGGTGTTCCCAAATAGAAAGAATGCTATCTAGCTTGTATATGATCCACTTTTGAAGGTGGTTAATAAATTTCCTTCTCTCCTTTTAAAGAATTTTGCAACAGCCAGATCATATGCCACTGCAAAATCAAGAATAACATATCCCATCTCATGTCTTCTCCCAAAACAGCATCCTTTTACTACCTTTTTTTCAATATGACAAGTCTCCTACAAATATCCTCTCTCCATTTAGTATTCCCTGTATTAGTTTAGTCCATATCCTCTCTCATTGTCTCATCGCATCCACTAACTACATACTCCTTACCTATCAAGTTAGTGCATTCCATGTGGCAAGACCAATCATATTCTCTTTGACTAGCTTCTTTACCCGCACTCGTCGAAAATGGCATGAGAACCCTTGCCTACTTCTCACTACAAACAAGCACCGTTGTAGAGCATCACTTCCAAGGGACGCCTAGCCAACCCTCGCCCATTTCTTACAATAACTGGGTCTATTCATATTTCTTACTACAACTAGATCTATTCATATATGTTCGCCCTAGTCTATTCATGTATGTTTGCTAATTAGGGCTCTCAATGGAGCGGGTCAAATCCGAGATCCGATTCGCTCTGAATCCGTATAATGCGGATTTGGATCTTAAAATAGGTCCGATTACTTAAATGGACCGGATTTGGATCTTAAAATAGGTCTGATTACTTAAATGGACCGGATATGGATTCACATGAATATATCCGAGTTCGATCCGAATCCGATTAAAATCCGACTCATTGTCACCTTACTGTATATGTTATATTGATGTTGGCCATCTGTTTTACAAATTATTTTAGGCCATGTCTCAAAATTGAGACATGCCACTCTTAGGTTGACCATACCATAGTAAATAGTGGGATTTGCATCATTTTAATACTAAATTAAATATATTATATTATATATTTTATATTATTTTTTTATTATTATTTGTAATGGGGTGGATTCGGAACTAGATCCGACCCGAATCCTATGGTTATATGGATTTTGGATCGGAAATGGATCTAACAATTTATAAATGGATCGGATATGGATATCACCTTTTGGATACGAGTTGAATCCGAATCCGATCCAAATCCGTCTATAGATATATGGACTTGGAGCCAGATCCAACTGGATCCGATCCAGATCCGACCCATTGAGAGCCCTATTGCTAATAATGGAAAATTTGGGGTTCTTAACACGTCAAACATTTGCCCTCTCCTTTCCTCCTCTCACCTAACAAGATGAAGCATCAGTTCAATTTGAGCTACTTTATTCCTTACCTTGAGAAAGAAGTTGTTGTAAAAGAAACTTAAAGCTTTCTCTCAAAATATAAAATGCAAACTTTTTCTAAAGAGAAAAAACCTAATATTTGATACTCTTATAACTTGTTAGCTTTTCACGATGAATTGAGTGCTTGTTGTTATTGATTGTAACGTCCAGCTGTCCTAACCTAGCCCTAAGCTACCTTGCAAACATATTAATTGTAATAGCAGTAATGTGCAATGATACAGTGATCAAAGGACCAGAGTTCTTTTCTTTTCTTTTCTTTTCTTTTCTTTTCTTCTTTTTTTTTTTTCTTTTTTGCTTCAAGATTCTAAATTTTCATAGTACAATTAGCAACAGTTGTGTATATGGTAATACAATCTCCACTTATTTTAATCCTTTTGCATGGCAAAAAGGTATCAGACCTCAGACGTGTTGAGATGCGAAGGGAGATGATCCAGTGCTTCTGAAAGTAAGGAAGGGACTGAGCCTCCATGTCATTGCCACACAAGGGCATACATAGAACTGTTCATTTAGCAGATCCAATATGAATGGGCCATGACCAAAATCATGCAGTTTGGATGATGCCAAACCTTTAATCAGTGGCATTCAAATGGACACTACAGGGGTGGGGGGGGACTCTCGCGTCGTAGGAAAACTCCATTTATTAGATTGCTTGGATAGATCAATCAAGGCAATTTTTTGTCAGTGTCCAATCAATGGTGGAACCTATGGGATGAGTGGGTTGGATCATCATACACATGCCACGTATACGGCACAGATCCAGAGGCATTGGATTGCTTCCTTATCAGTAAATAAGAAAGACAAATGAACTTCGCTACACACCGAGATATAATGATAAGAGTCTGCAATTCCAAATGAAGACGAGAGAAAAAAGATTGTATGTTTTCTTATCGACCAAAAAAAAAAGGAAAAGAAGAATGCATGCTTTCAAATATCATATATGAAATCCAACAACAAATAGTGTTTTCACCTTTATGTCATTTTCTGAAAGTGCATCATGTAAGTTCCGGTCCGGAAGCTCATTTAAATGCTGAAGAGAACACGGACGTTGAGGTCAGCAACTATAGATTCACAACAAGAGAGAGAAAGAGAGTCAACAGAAAACACATCTGACCTTCTCAAACTCTAAAAAGGTGTCCTTCGGTAGTATAGACATCAACGTCGTTAAAGAACTTATAGCAGCCCGTTGTTCCATTACATTAGGACTCATTAACCCCATTGGTCCTAATAAATCCTGAGAAATACCACATGTCAACATGAAGCATCAATAGAAGAAGCAAACAAAACTCTGTAACAAAAACTGTGCAGGGACATGCAAAATGGTGGTGCTCAGGCCAATAGATGTTGAGCAATACATTCATTGCATCATTAACACTGAAACATTAAGCAAGAGAATCAATTAACAAAGCCAATAATGAGCACTTCTGAGCAGATTAGTTGGAAGTTGACGTGAATATGTCTATCTAGAAGAAAGGAAAAGGTCTCAAACTGCAAACAACTCGATTTATTGAAGTGACACAGTGAAATCCAGAAGAATGGAAAGTAAAGAATGAAACTGGTTTCTGCCAAGTGAATAGATTTTAGCAAGAACAACTGCACGCATAGGTTCTTGCATGGTTAAATGTTGAACGCGCACAAACTAGTTCCATTTATAATAAAAACCTGTTGCCCTTCCAACGACATTATCCTAGAAATTTATGAGCAAAATAAAGGGGGAGAAAGGAAAAGACGAACACCAGATATTCTTGGGATGCATACAAAGACATTCAATTTTATTAAGTGAATAACAAACAATCCATGTACTGTTTTTGTCAAAAAGTATTCAAGATGAACCATCATTTTTTCTTATCAAATTTGATTTGCAGGGTTTAAACAGAAACATGTAGGCATTGATTTCATATGAAGAAGCTCACACTCTTTCTCATCGGGTCATCCCTTCCTTTACAACCTTTTTAGTATCACTTTATAATTTAGCAAATAAATTCTTTCTTTTTTTTTCTTTTTTTTTGAATAGTTATGAATAGAATTTTAATAAAAAACGGCACAGCAACTGCCAACCGAAAGAAATACAGGAGATTAAGGGAATAAGAAAGAGTGAGCTACATTCAAATCAATACTCAAAAGAACCACAGCCCACTCACGAACATCTCTCTTAATCATCCAGACCCTCTGCTCCCACAACTAGTGAGAGTTGTCGAAGCAACGAGCATTTCGCTCTTTCCAAATGTTGCATAAACCAGCAAGCAGGCTCAAACTCCAAATATGCAGCTTGGTCTTTAGAAAATGAACTCCCTGCCACGCCCATAATAGTTGCGGCATCGACTGTGGCCTGCACCATTGCACTTCAAAAGAGCTCAGAAAGTGTGCCGAAATCTGGCTTGAGTATGGGCAATGTAACAGGAGATGATCAACAGATTCGGCATCCTGCATGCATAGGAGACAGATATTGGGGAGACACGTGCCTCTCTTTTGCAAATTGTCCACTGTTAGGATTCTTTTCCTTCCCGCTAACCATGTGAATGCCACAATTTTAGAGGGAGCTCCATAGAAGCAGAAATCCATCAGAATCGCACTGACCTCCCCATGACAAGGAGCCCTAATCTTGTAGTAAGATTTACTCAAAACGAGGTGGATGCCGCATCAGGCCAGACCAATGAATCAGTGACTTCCGGGGAGGGAACGAATACCTGGATATTCGATAACAGCCTTGTAAATTCCTCTGCTTCCACGTCTGATAAATTCCTTCTGCATGGAGGGCACCAAGCACCCCTCCCACCCTGGAACGAATAACATCTATCAACCATGATGTTATTAGCCCCAGAGATAGCCACGAGGGAAGGGAAAGAATCAGCTAAGGATCTGGATCCACACCAGACATCCTCCCAAAAATGAATACAGGATCCGTTCCCCAAGTTGAAAGAAGAAGATGCAACTACCGAGGGATAGACCAAGATGACAGCTTTCCATATGCTTGATGCATGACGGTTTTCCGATCCGTTTTTTATCTAAGGGCAAGAGACGCTCAACCAGGAAGAGAAGTTAAAGGCAACAAAGGCAAGGAGATGATCCTGGACGAGGGAGACAATCCTGGACGAGGGAGAAAACAACAATGGGCCAGTGAACAAAGAAGGGTGGATTAAAGTTACAAGGAAGAAAAAACTACGGGTCAAGCAGCACAGATACACGCATCGGCGATACTACCCGACAATCTTCGTCAAAAATCATCCATCTTCATGGAACGCCGACGACCTTCACAAGATTTTTGAAAATTTTGGGAAAGTTATTCAGATCGTTATCCCCATGGATAAGAGGTACCAAAAAGCCTCGTGGATTCACGTTTGTCAGAATGCAAACAGAAGTTGAACTCAATAGGGTGGTCTCGAAGGTTAACGAAGAGCTTTTCAACGGCAGACGAATAGTGGCACAGCAAGCACATTTTGAACCTAATAAAATGGAGGATGCCCAACGATTTAAATCGACAAGGCCGTCAAAGGAGGAGGCCAGCCAGAGTCATAGGAGGCAAGAAGGGGCATCATCCTCCTAGCATCCATCAGATAATAATCATAATCAGGAAGCCAAGGAAAGAGAGAGGGATCCGATTGATAGGGGTAAGAAGTCAATCTGGGTCCCGAAATCTTATCCGGAAGCTACATTAGGGGAGAAGAAGAATGGCCAATGTCTACTGAAAGTTGTGCCCACAGATTCGGTTCTGATCATCAACTCCACCATATGGGCTTGGAAAGATATGCGGGGAGGGCAAGAAATGGTTAGGGTTAATCTGAAGATTTTGAATGCAACTAGAAACCAATTCCTCAAATTGTTATTGAGGATCACCAGAAAAGGAGCTACGATTCAGGAAATCCAAGTTTGGTTCAATATTTGCAGCAAACTCAAAGCAGAGGATTGCATCTTCAAACCCATTGGAGAGACCAGTGTTTGAAATATCGGTATCGCGTTACTTATCGCATCCTTGGGATACAGATATGTATCAGTTATCGAACGGGATATATCGTTTGTATCGGGTAATTTATCGCACTTTTTGGGAAACGTGGGGAAACATTGGGAAAATGGTTGAATTTTTCAATGGAAATTCAGGAATGAGTATAAAAGACCTTAATACACACTTTTAAATCATAACATCTCAAAAAACAAGTGCACATAAATCATAATAGGTTTCCTTTGTATAGGATCCTAAGTTATGCATTGTCTAACTGAACTAATGCAACTATATTCAAATTGAATGCATAACATTTAGAGTGCATGTGATGATCACTTCATCAAACACTCCTAAATACTTCAAAATTAGTCTCAATTGACAGTTGGTTGAAGGGAAATTTTGAAAAAAAAAATTACTTTTTTATTTTTAATTAAAAAATGATTTTCATTTTTTGAAATTAACAAGGATTTTACAAATCAGTAGATCAAACCTCATTCATACTTGATTTCATGCATGGAATGCAACATTATAAGCAATTTGGGAGAATTTGGGGAAATTTCAACTTTTTCCCAAATCAAACCACCTATACACAAATTTTGAAATTAGAGTGCATGCGATAATCATTTCATCAAATACTCCCAAATACTTTGAAATTAGTCTTAAGTTAACTGACAGCTAGTTGAAGGAAATTTTCGAGAAAAAAATTGGAGAACATGAAGAACCAATGGACATCGAAATCAAAGCGCAAAACATGAAGAACCAATGGATTTGTAACCATTTAACATAATTTCAACCAGAGAGAGAGAGAGAGAGAGAGAGAGAGAGAGAGAGAGATCAGGAATTGAAAATGCTCACCGGATCGAACATGTGGGATATATCGGCACTACCTATGCGTTTCGTATTGCACAAGTGGGATACAAGATATATCGTGGGATATATTGGCCGATATCATCAATATTTAAAACATTGGGAGAGACGGAATTATAGGTTTCGGTCAGAAAAGGCGCCAATATTGATCACATCTTAGCAGTAGGTATCTTGTTAATGACAGTCCAATTTTGGAGGTCCGTGGATGGGAAGAAAAATCCTTATTAGGGGAAACTGACGCATTGTTTCTTCTCTGTGGAATCCCTTTGGAGCTATAGGTAGCAAAAGTCTCAAACGCGCTCAGCTCTTGTCTGGGAGAAGTTTTCAGATTGATTCAAATACCCTTAATGTCGATGAGATCAGTGCTACTAGAATATGCGTCAAAAGACGAACCAAATGGAATGACCCTCAGTGATGAGGACATCAAACCCTTCAAGGTGTATCAACAAAGGAAGTGAGCGTCTCAGGCATCTTTGTGGCTAAATGATGGTACGTGAGATGGTGAAGAGCATTGAGGCCTACACATGTGGTTTGGCACGTAGAAGACCCCACAATGAGAAGACACGTGTGTAGGAAGAACCTAAGAAGAGCTTGGAGCACGAGTAGATCGCCTATTTTGAAGTTCAAATTTGGACAATTTTTACTGTCATCAGGCGCCCAACCAGTAGTCACCGGGCGCCCGAAATTCATAGTTTTTTCAAGTTTTATTGTTGGACTGCCACTGGACTGTTTGGACTGCCATCGGGCGCCCAAAAAGTAGTCACCAGGCGCCCGATGACCCGCACAACTTTTTTTTAAGTACATTTTTCACAAGTTTTAAGGGTAGTTTGGTCTTTTTCCTTTTTAGTTAAGTGTTATATAAGGGGTTAAGCCTTAAAACGAATTAGTAGTTGATTTATTATTAAGAAAAGAGCTTTGGTGGCTATCTCCTCCTCCCTCCTTGGTGATTCTTCTCACTCATCCCTTCCTTGTTTTCTCTACTTTCTTCTCTTTCTTCTTTCTCTTTCTTCCATATTCTTCCAAATTCTTCCGTCCTAAGGTGATCTTCTTCTTTCTCTTGCCCTATAATTTGAGATTCCATAATTCCATCATCCCAAAATCTGAGACTTGATCCCAAAACCCGTTTTCTCAGATTTTCAATTCCCTAATCCGAGAAATCATTCGATCTCCTGGACTAATGAATCTCATTGCACGATTGGATCATAACCATGCAAGATCAGGTTTCATCCCTCACTGGATCCAATCCACACGATATTTGAGATCCATACTACGTGGTTGTGATGATGGCTCATATCATTGCATGTGTCCCTTTTGATTTTCTTAATTACGATGATGAATGTTGAATATTTTACTGTTATTGCTTATGTCGTTCCGCTGGATTGTCCATGATCAAATGCATGCATCATAGTTAGGTCATCCTGCATCACTCAATCACTTGATCTTTGGATTGGGGATGACAAATTTCAAGTGGGAGTAACTAGAGAAATCTCTACAAGGTTCCTCACAAGATAGGGAGAGGAATGCAAGCAGAGAAGAGGTTATTTCTGGTCGATGAAGGGTTCAATTGCCAAAGAAGGGGAAGAGAAAGCACCGCCTCAAGATCACTACAGACCACCATTCCCGAACGTAGGCTTAAAGGGGATGACGAGGCAGCTGGATGCAGTGCAAGAGTCACGAGAGGTACAGATGCCAATTCTAGGGGTGGTTCGAGTGGGGATATGGATATCCCTATTGGCCCGTGAGGAGTAGGTACGCTACTTGGGGAACTGGATCGGTAGACGCCTCCGGATCGGCCCTTGATTGCAACCTTCCCAATCCTCATTGTCTAGGACAACCCAATTGCCAGAGCAAATTCTAATTCCGAACTTCAGATCCCGCCCTACATGTGTCACAATTTGGATGAATCTGGAATCTGAAGCTCTCTTATTCCTCGCCAACTATTCCTGAGGGAGACAGCTATCTCAGATTTTTTTCAAGGCAAGGTTTGTGCGAATCTCTCGATCGTGACGAATCACATGCGCTAGCCTTCGGGTCACATGAGAATACTAGTACAACTTTGGCTCGTGCCTTCTAATCCTTACGTGACGCCTAACTTGCATCTTAAGTCGAGAATTCCGCATTACAGTCAAGAAGTCTCTAGAGACTCTTCGAACTCACCCTTTTTAAATTACAGCGCCTCAAGCGGCACCCTAGAAGTCGATCCCCGCAACGTTCCTCGAGTGGAGAACAACCAAGGCGATAACTCAGTTACTCTCTTTCTAGGTGATGTAGACAACTTTGAGATATTCGCGAATGCTTTGGATATCACTCCGCTTTAAGCAGCAAAGGAAATACCAGGGTATGTCAGCGAGTCCTCCCCAATCCACCTCATTGACGAGATCCCATCCTTTTCCTCACCAGCGACTATGTCCAAGTCGGTTGAGGAGTGGTACAAGAATATGTTGGGCTATGTGGGCTAATTGATCGGCATGTCTTTTGGGGCTAAAGACGATGATGTCCAAGCCTTCATGAAGTTTGTCGAGGAGCGAGGCAAAAAAAATTGAGGGATTTTCATTGACAGAAGCCCGAGCAAAAGCATCCAAAAGGGTGGAGGGAGCTCCTGAGTTTAGGCAGCTCGATGAACTATGGAAAGGCTAGCAATAGTTGTGAACAGTGTTTTCAGTAGCGATCGTAGCGTAGCATACACTGTAGTGTAGCGTAGCTAAAACGCTACATAGCGTATGCAGGTAGCGTATGCAAGTAGCGTATGCTACGGGGCATGTAGCGTAAGCTACGGATCATGTAGCGTACAGTGTAGCGCAGATAACGTCTGCTACCTAAAATCTCCTCTCTTTTTGCTTTTCCTTTATTAGTTTTTCTTCTATGCTAGTTCAACACTTATTTTAAAATGGTGGTGACTCATCCCCACCACACGTGTAGATAAATCTAGACCATCTAAATTGTGGTCTAGATCGTGGATAAGCACTTAAATCAATCCGGACCATCCAAATTGTGGTCCATATTGTGAATTTTTTTTAATAAATAAATAAATACGTCACACTTAGAGATGTCTGAAGGCAAAGAGAGATTTTGCATGGAAATATGTGGTTGACAATCCAAATTCATAGAAAAAACTCATAGAAATTATGCATTTTGTAAATTTTATCATATTTTTCTATTATTTTAATTAAAAAATATTAAGTATTGTGTAGCTTACACAACACGCTATAGAGGCCAAAGGCTACGCCACACGCTATTTAAAACACTGGTTGTGTAGGCCTCAGAAGCAGGGGATATAAACAATAGTGCCCATGATGATTCTGTGCTGGAATATAAGAGGCCTGTGGAGCCAGAATAAGCGCATCCAAATCAAGCAACTTTACAGGAAGCACAAGATCAACATCCTAGCGTTGCAAGAGACCACGCTTCAAGAAGTGAACATGGGAATAATCAAAAGCATACAGGGATAAAGGACGTTGAATGGGCAGCCCTTAACACTTAAGGTACAGCAGGGGGGTGCTGGTCGTATGGAATACAGACATCTGGACAGTGGAAAATATTCACATTGGATCATTCTCAGTTTCTGTGGTCCTCGAGGAAAAAGCACCCCAATACAGTTGGTTGTTTACCACAGCTTAAGGCCCATCCATTCCGACCCGTTGGAGTCTACTCTGGCAAGAACTAAACCATGTCAGATCCAGCTATAATCTTCCGTGGTGTGTTGGGGGAGACTTCAACGTCATCAGATTCATCCACGAGAAGTCCCCTCCTGGGCAACTCACGAGAAGCATCAAAGAATTCGAATAATGGGCCGGGCAGAACGAAATGGTGGACATACCAATGGGAGGAGCTAAGTGCACTTGGTCGAATGGTAGGGTGAGGCCAATATTAGCTAGGCTTGACAGATTTATGCAAATAAATTCAGTTAAAAAGACCTCTTTCCGAAACATTTTTTTATCTAACGGCGTGTTTGGATACAAGGAATCCAAGGGAAAAATATATCGGAAAAAGCAATAATTATCTAATGATTATTGCCATGAAAACTGTTGAAAAGGGGATTCCATATTTAGGAGTCCTGTTCGGATAGCAAGTGGAACCCTCAAAACTCATTAGACAACAGCCACCTAGCTTCATGTGCCAAAGAATCCAGTGTAACTGTGTTAGGGCTTATTTCGCAGCATGGAATCGGAGGGATTTGTGGGGATTTGCTATTTTTTGGTTGTTTGGTAGCAAGGAATTGGATATGAGAGGAATCTAAATCACCCAAAAGACACAACTAAAAGGCTGAAAAGCTTTATACGAAGAAAAACAAAACACAATATGATGAAGCCCAAAGTTAGGCTACTATGACCAATTTCACTAAAGCAATAACCTGCAAATTTCAGAATATTATATACATATACGTATAATTTACAAGTAAATCCATAACAATTTTATTTTGTTTATTGAACTACCTTGCATATGGTCTTCACATTTGCAGCGACGATGCTGATAACATCAAACCCATGCCTCTGCAAACTTCTTTGAAGCCTCTACAAATTGATCAAAACAGAAGAAACAGCATGAGATCCTTGCAGTCCCTGCAAGCTAAGAAGTTCCAGTATATGAAAAAATAACAGGCCTTAATGCAAACATCGTAATCATATCCTTGTCCCAGTTATCCGGGGTCAGCCAGCCTAAAAGCAGACACTGTAACGGCAATACAAGACAGAAGACAAACTTAAAAAATACTCTTGGAAAACTAATATCATGCGTACTCGATTAGTTAAGAAAAGAGCAGAAAACCATTACATTTCTTACCACAAATTACTTTCATGATTAACACAATTTCTTGATAAGGCATAATGCTAAAAGACATCAAAGAGATTCTGCCTTTTTTTTTCTTTTTTTTTTTGAAAGATAAAAGGGAATTTTATTAGAAAGGCACCAAGATGGTGACCAAAAGCTTACAAACCAATAAAGCAAAAAGCAAGATACTATCTTTCAAGAACACATTACGAGAAGCCCACTTGACTACATAAGATTTCACCCTACAAATGACAAAACAAAAATCATTCCTAGAGTCGTTGAAGCATCTCCCATTCCTCTCCCCCCAAACAGACCATAGGGCTGCTAAGATCACCAACCGCCACACCGCTAAGATTCTGCCTAAATTTTCTTAATCATGCCCAAACCATTCTAGGCAGATCGACATATTGATGCATTAGTTGAGGCCCACCATGCAGCTTGGATGCCCAACACACATGATTCATTGGATACTGAGCAGAGCACAGTTTGCAAGTGAAAGCCACATGTAATCATTTGTTACAATTAGGGGGCAACTCCTCTCTATTTATGTATTTATCTTTCAACTTCAAGGTTCTGTATCTATAGCTCCCTTGATGTGTAAATAAATAAATGCTTAATTTGATTTCCTGTACTTATGTCATTTGACATGTGCTTAGCACGCTTGTTTGGCACTGTATGCCGTCAACCTTAAACTGTTTGCAAGCACCCTTTTTTGGGCAATGCGCAATAGTTAGGCTGAAGATAAGTGCTGAGCATGATTGTCTTGGCATGACAGGGGTGTTCAATAAAAACTAGCATATTTGGGCTCCCTGTTTTTCTTTGCAGCCAACTACTTGAGCATGGACATTCCACTTTGGGTCCTATGGTAGTAAATGTGTTAGTGCAACTGTCTTTATTACGATTTACATAATAGGTGGGAACTCCATGAATGTGCGCCTCTTGGTCAACACTATGCTCAACCAGCCCATCCATGACCATCCTGCTTTGGGAAGTGCATGTCTTAGCGAGGTGTAGGCAGCCAATTGTAGAACTTTTGCCAATCTATCACTTGCAAAGCTGACCAAAGAATTGCTGGATAAAAGCTAAGATTATGATGATCATAGAACATCACAGCAAAACAGTAAAACATTCCCAATGTCAAACAGCCATCTAAAGCACCCGCATATAAATGCACAGACCGGCAATATACCTCATCACTTACAATTTGTGAGACCTAAGAGTCAAAACATAATTGACAAGACGTGCAATTGTACAAGACTCGGTCGAGATGGGTAGAAGTCTGTCATAGTTATTTTGGTCAGATTTGCTAATTATGCATCAAGTTACAAAAAGGGATCACCATTGAAAAAACAGTAGGGATTGTGGTTTTACATGTGATCGAGGATGTTATCATCTGTAAAAACCTTCTACGAGACGAGAAACCTTTGGCCATTTTACTCATTTGGATCAACACCAAAGAGTAAACAGATGCCGACAACTCTGATTTCATCCATAATGCTGACTGCGGATAATTAGATTTGGCACATCCCACCAAGAGAAAATATTAACCAATTTGAGAATATGTAAACTTACGCAAACTGCAACCTCTATTTCTTGTAAAATAAAGAAAACATCACCAACCTCAGACCAACTTCCCATTGGACCTTTACATTGATTCATCAAAACATATAACAACTATTTTCAAAATAATAATAATAATTGAAACCAGTCCAATAAGAACCAAAGAATCACATTCCTCAAAGAATTTGACAGGTAAGTTTAATATGAAAGTCATTGCAAAATATAATGACTTGGAAAAATTTCTCTCAAGACCAATGTTGTCATAATCATTATTGTATCATAAATTGTGGCTCTGAATTCTATCGTATCGTAAATCGTAAGATTTTTTTCAGATTTTCATAAAACATGTCATAAAAAATATAAAAATTGTATTAAATAAAAAAAATTAAAAAAAAAAACACATCAATCATCCATTTTGTTATGAATATGCAAAAAACAAAAATATGTATCATGAATATATCATCATGTCATTATCAAGTTCAAAAAATAATTCCTTTCCCATCCCATGTACATGTAAGTTTTCTATATGATTCAAAAAATAACATTTTCCCCATCCCAATTTACATGTATAATGTATATGTATTCTTCATTTACTTGTCTCTATAATTCAAAAAGGAAATAAAAATTCCAAATAAATCTATTCTTCATCGGCTACACCATCATCATCCTCCTCATCACCAATGACGTCAAGATTATCAACATCATCTTCATCTTCAAAATTTGATGAAGAAATAAACTCATCTTCCTCCTCTACTTCTACCACTTCCGCCTTTCCCTTTACCTTGCTTCAAATAGCAAGCTTTCTAGGACCTACAAAATAGTTGTTGCAAAATTCATTATAATATAAGACTATTAATTAATAATTATAAGACTAACTACAGGACTAAATAATAAGAATACGAGTCATAGCACATCGCCCATCAGTTTTGATGCGGATCCGCCTACACCTTGCACATCCTCCAAGCCTTCAGCAAAGCATTCACCTATGTCCAGCCAAGTGTTATCTGTAGGAAGTGCGGAATCCTCTTTATCTGTGATCCATTCATCATCAGATTCCATATATGATAAGCATATAGGATCAATCCCTTAGTCCTTCTCTCTTTACATGACGGACTTCGAACTGGAGATAATATTATACGAAGACGAGCGCATTCAATCTGTGTTGCTCAAGTCTATTCCTCTTCATTGAACGTATCTGCAAGCCCGTGAACGTAATAATATAGGGTTATTGGTCACTACAATCTACATGGTGAATTCATAAGTTGATTAATGAATTTAATAACGTCTCACCTGCTCAAAAGTGCTCCAATAGCGCTCACAATCAATAGCACTACATGTCAAACTTAAAATACAAATAGCCAAATTCTGCAATTTTAGACACTCGTCTCCATAACACTCCAATCATAGACCTAAAACACGATCATATATAATTTATATAAACAATAGGCACACAATCAAACTCAAAGAAGCAAAATAATTGCAAGTAAATTACTTGGTTACTTTGTCGTTTTATTTAATTTTGCCATCTCTCTTCCAAATATTTGAACTTGTCCATCTGCTCATCAATAATGACCCTCTGCCTTGAATCAAAAATCATTCTTTCAATACAGTCATATAGGCCAGTTTTAATCTCTAAATCTAGATGAAAATTGTCATCATGCCAAAATCTAGGATTTAAAAAATAAGCCGCCACATGTAAGGGGCTATGCAACTAAAGATTCCATCATTGATCTATTATTTCCCATATAGCCGAATATCGCTTCTTCACCTCTCCCAGGGTTTTTTGCTATAGCTTCTTTTGCCCGATCCATTGCTTCATAAATATATCACATGGTCAGCCTCTCATCTGAATCAACTAGCTTTAGCACCGTGATTAATCTGAGAGTGGTCTTCAAGCAAAACTTGATATATAACCAAAAATCTACTTCGGTCAAAACTATGTCATGAACATGCTTCCCCTTTGTGGTCTTGAAGAAGTCGCTACCTTTCCATTCCTTTAAAGTAAACATCGAACTCGGGCCAATTATATTTTCATGAATGATTTTTAAAGTTTAACACATAGCAAACCGTGTTACAGCTGATCGAGTCAACCCCCCATTCGCATGCTTCCTCGTCAAATTTAAGACCCAACAATGTTTATAAATATAGACCGTTATGGCCCTTGCTTTTGCCACAATCTCTGAATAGACTTGCAGCTTTTCAATATCTGCAAGCATTAGGTCTATGCAATGGGCCACACGTGGAGACCAAAACAAGATCTTCCTCTTCTCCATCAACATCTGGCCTGCCTTCAAATGGCGGATGCGCTATCTGTAACTACCTGCACAACGTTCTCTTCACCCACGTCATCAATCACCGACTCGAGCAACCCTAACAAATTGTCCGCATTTTTTTATTTTAATCAACCGATTCACTCAGACATATCAACATTAACTCGAACAAATCAACATATCTTAAAAATATCGTACAACATGGACTATTAACCAAAAAACTTGTAATCAACTGATTCACTCCATCATTCCACCCATTTGACATAATCGTGCATCCAGTCTTCCCCATTCCTTCTTATAAACATCAATAGATTTCTCTATCGACTCAAACCTCCATCTTGAAAAATTCATTCCTCACTTCATAATACGAGGGAAGCTTCAATCCCAGCCTAAATGCAGCAACCGCTTCCATCATTAGTGCAAAGAATGGGCTCTTTAGAAGGTTGAATAGTAGAGCATTCACATATAGGAAACACGAAAGAGATAGGCACACACTGTCTCTATCTCCCTCCATCCAAATTTTGTTTAGAGTGGCTTGTTCTTTTTCTTTTGACCCACTCTTTCCCATAAAATCATCCATTATTCTTTTACCACTTCCACCACCCATTTCATCGACATCATGAACTATAGAAACCCTTCCAACATCATAGGCCATCTCTTCTTGTTGTTTCTTCTCACTAACATTACTATCCAATAAATTCTTGAATTTTTCCGGTACCTCATCACCTACTTAGGGACATGCCGCAACATTCTTCATCGTTCGAGCTAGGTGATGTTTCATTCGAAACAAACCTCCCAAATATGCCTTCCCACAAAAATAGCATATTAGGTGGAGATTATTGTTCTCATCCATCTCTGAACAATACTCCCACGTAAGATCATTGTCCTTCATCTTTAATTTCTTTCCCATCTTCAATACTCAAAACGAACCAACACAGCAAGTCAGCAACACGCAACTAACAAGCCAAGCCTACATACATATTAAGAAAAGAAAAAACTATTTAGGCCCCAGACAAACATAGAAGATTATTAATTGATTAAAAATGACAAAACTAGTTTAAATTTGAAATAAACGAGAAAACTCTTGAAAACAAAAACTATTTAGGACCACATAAACACCAAATCTCACCACTTCTCTCCAAACAGAAAAAAAAAAAAAAAAAAAAAAAGAACCGATATTATAATGTATGTGGGTGCATAAATAACTTACACAAAAGCCCTAAAAAAGAATTACAAAAAACTGAAAAAATCAAAATATTCTATTTTTCTTTTCCGAAAAACCCATATTTTCAATAATATATGAAAGAAATGAAATAGAAAAGAATAACTGAATATTTTACATGTATTCTTACCTATTTCAACATAGAAATCGAATGCAACAAGCGGCATTCGATTCCATTGAGCGATGAAAAAGATATCTTGATTTCTTTCTCTAAGTTTCCTATGGCCCACAAGCTCCAAAATCTCTCATAAGTTGCAAAAGATATGTTTTTCAAATGAGGGTGGGGCCTAAATAGGTTTTAAAATCAAAAGCCCAAAAAAATTTGCAAGAAAAAAAAAAAAACAGATTTTTCACCGAATGCTGCCAGTTTTGGGGGCTGATTATCGAATCGTACGATTCAGATACAAATCATACGATTCAGCCCAATTTGCGATTCGTCCATATGATTTGTATCGTGCAAACATACGATGTGATACAAATCGTATGAATCCATATCTTGAGTCGTACGATTCTGACAACATTGCTCAAGACAAGTATTTACAAATACTACCGACCACCATGGAAGAAATAGTAGGGTGTTGTTTTCCATGTGAGAATGTTGGCATCAGTAAATGCCTTCTACATGAAGAGAATAATTTCAGTCATTCTTTTACTCATATGGATCAACACCAAAACAAAACAGAATTACACGAATCTGATTTCCTCCATAATGTTGACTGCTGATTATTAGATTTGACACACCCCACCAGGAAAATATCTACCAATTTGAGGATATGTAAGCTTCACATGAACTGTAACCTCTATTTCTTGTAGAACAAAGAAAACATCACCGACCTTGGTACAACTCCCAATGGGACCTTTATATTAATTGATCAAAAACATAACAACTGTTTAAAAAGAAACGATGATGATGATAACTGAAACCAGTCCAATAATAACCAAAGATTCCCATGCCGCAAAGAAGTAGACAGGTAACTTTAAATAATAATAAAAAGTAATCGCCAAATAACATGACTTGGTAAAATTTCCTTAAAGACAGGAATTTGCACAGACAAATACAATGGCCAATGGCAACTCCTAGATTAAAGTAAACAATAGTTAAAGTAAAAAATTATGATGAAACAGATTTACCTTCCATACGCCATTTCCATGAGCAGTGTCAACAATGCAAGGATGGTGTGAGCAAAACAATAGTCTTGTGCATGTGCTTGGACCACTGACCATAGCTGGTGATGAAATCAGAATCAGAGCCTTCACCAACACCTCAACAGATGGCAGGAAAGACAATTGAGCGTCCACTGAATTTTCTGTGTCACTGTGGAACCATACAGTTAAGAAAACAGTTCATATTTTCTACATCAGTGACATCAGAACTAAGGATAGCATATACATCTTTTTGAGTCAATTAAGGATGGTCTGAGAGTTTTGGTACTGTTTGTTTAAAAAGAGATCGTTAGCAAGGCTCCAAAAGAAAGTAATATGACTACCAGAAATGCAATGAAACAAGAGGAAAGGTTATTGATTAAAGAGCAGCAGAAATAGAGAAAGAAAGAAAGAAGAATCTTAACATATAAAAGAAAATTACGGTTCCCTGCATATATCACTCAGAAGAAACTTTGAAATCCGGAGACTAATCTCACATAACAACAAACCAAATGGAATTTCTTGACCTAGTCAGGAAAGTGCTCAAGCCTCATACAGATGAAACTAAGGAGCATCTGTTGTCACTAGAACATACCCTTTTTTAAGTAGACACATTCTCTCTCCAATATCGGAAAGCCAATTTGTAAACTCAGCTAAGATATCTTCAGAAAATTGCGGGGAAGCAGCAGCGATCTTTTTTGTAGCTTCATAAGCCACCCTACGAATGTCCCAACTTGGATGGCACACTAGGTAAAGTATCAGCTGTATAATGCCAAACAGTCGAAGATGAAAAATGAATAATATCTGCAGATAAAGACTGACCCAAGTAATTACTCACTATTTAGTATACCTGTAACATTGGTTTGACTGACAGGGTATCCAAAACCCTGCAGACAAAGAAATGAAGCACCTATTGCTAATCAGTCTACAACTCCCGCCTTCGGTCGGCAGCACTTAATTAACTACAGAAACCATCATTTAACCACATGCAGAAACGTGAAAGTGATATGAGTGTAACATGAAGTAAAAACCTGTGCTGATGTTCCACAAACAGAACCTCAAGAAGGTCCAAACATGCTATACAATCCTCATTTGATAACTTTGAAGCCTGTAGAGCATTAAGAAGCATGTGAACAAACATTCAAAAAAAGAAAAGAAAAACATGAAACATAGCAAAGCCAAAAGGAATAGCAGGGCAGTAGATGGAAGGTACAAATTATTGCATTTTTATAATGTGCACTGCAAACCATCAGCTAGGACCCACAGAAAGCCTTTAATAAATCAGTGAACAATTACCAGTGACATGGATACCACTGACGGTTCGTTTTGAGATATCAACATCCAGATCTTTTCTTTCACCAAAAGCTCCTCTGCTTACAAAAGAACACCCAAACCTAATTAAATATATATATACATATGAACATATTATACCATTCAAAAGCATCATAAGATATTCCAAGAGAAATAGCTGCTATTTTATACAGCACCTGCTTTGGTATCCGCGGAGGCAATCTTCAAAACTGAAAAGAGTGCATAAATTCCATCCAACCGTTGCGCAGCTTTCGTGAAACCTGTTTTTACCAGCTGGACTAGAGACTCCAGCAAAGGCGACACCTGAAGATAATCCGCCAAAGAATTCTAGTTAAGAAGTCTAATCAGAATTTTTAAACAAAATATTGAGGATGAATATAGATCATAACATAATACATCTCCCCACCCGTGTTAACGTGTTACGATTCTTGCAGATAACTCGAATACATCGGAGATGCCCCCTTCTTAAAGTTTCCTTCTCCTTAAGGCCCGTAGCAATAAAAGAAACTACATCAGGTTGAACAGCTTCTGCAGATCGTTCAGCCCAAGAGGCAATTGCAGATGAGATAGCAAGCTTCACCTCCTCACTGCCTGAATGGAACCAAGATCTAGTAACAGTTAGGGGCAAAATGAATTGAGGAACACATTCCTGATAAAATTAAAGCTGACTGCAATAAAATGGCTAAGGCTTGGTTGATGATGATGATGATTCCTGATAGAATGAAAAGGGAAAGGAACTAAAGTAATAAATAGAAATTGGAAAGTGGGGCATCAAATATGGTGTTTACCATCCTCCTTGTAATAGGAGGAAAGGAAGCGACTTATAGAAGGTGCCAAGATGTTCAGCAGTTTTCCCGCCTGGAGCATTTGACAATTCTTGCAATGCATTGATCATTCCAACCCTCTGGTAAGCAAATGCCAGTTTTCCTTCTGATCCTGTATACGCCATTGGCAATCTTTAAGTAAATATCTAATGCATCAATCAGATGGACACAAAGGTACAGAAATTTGCAGATAATGACTAGACGTCAGTTATACAAAACATGAAACAATGGATTCTGACCTCCAATGACGGCTTTGATAGCACTGAACATTGCTGGAAGAACATCAGGATCACTAGACATTTGACTCAAGCAGCCAACAATTGCCAGAGCCCCTACTCTCCTTCCTTCATCAGCATGGCGAACCTGTGGCAGGACCACTGAAAGAAATTCGATGGCATATCTACTCAAATCGAGATTGACTGATTTCAACAGAACCCCAACTGATTCCAACACAATCTCTGGGTTTCGCTTCAGCATCTTAATAGAGGATGGAACCACAACCGTCTTAAAATCTTCATGTACCATACGCTTGAAAAGTGGACAAAAAGCCTCACTAAGAGCCCTTGTTGGTTCCTGACTTGCATTCAGAGCTGCTCTCACATACAAATCAAGAAATATCGGCTGCAAAAGCAAAATATCAGATTGAACAATCCATATATATATATATATATATATATATATATATATATATATATATATATATATATATATATATATATATATATATATATAAACATTTCAAGCGCCAAACAAATTTCTTCCTAGCATCTCGAAGCAATATAAACAATAATACGTAGAAAAATTTGCACCTTGTATTGATCAAACCGAGAAGAGTTTGTGGTCGAGAAGTCGAGCAACACCTTTACCAATTCACCACCATCTCCATAGGATATTCTTGAATCCTTCAACTCTTCCAAGTAGATTTTGTAAAGGTCCGGTGACTGAAAAAGGTAAAAGAAGAACTGAGACTACCAAAGCAATTGGTGTCGTCATTGTATAGAAAAGAAGAAGAGGAAGAACAAGAAGAAGAAACTCTGCAGAAATCAAGGATAATGATATTATTCAGAAAAGACCTCAGAGAATAGATGAAAAAATATTTGTTTGCAAGCCCTTCGCACGCGGAAAGAACCCTGAAGAAGGATATGAAGAAGGGAGGCTTGAGATGTAGCAACTCTCAAAAAAGCATTCTTCGATATAGAAGTAAACTGACTCCATCTTAGGAGGAGGCAAGACCACTTAAGAAGCTTGTAGCATCCTATAGGAGACTTAGTCTTTAGCTGCTTTTCTGCAGCCTGAACAAGTGCAGCAGCAAAGCTCTTCATAAAGGTAGCTTCACCCAACAATTTGATAATCATGTCATCTACAGCTTTTCTCGATGCTCGGTCATCATATATAAACAACGTTTTGAAAATGGTATCAACCAATAATGACACAACATCATTTGACATTTCTGCAGAAAGTGCAAGTAAAGAAATCGATGAGAGAGTTCAGACTGCAAGAAAACTAAGGAAAGAAACATTTACAATAGACTGATAAGAAACAACAGGCACATACACTTTTAGTCCCATTACCACATGCAGGGTTTAAAAACTAAAATCAGGGAAATCAAAGCAAGATGCCTGAGAAAGGAGAATCAAAGTTCAAGCTAAAAGTAGTTTGCTAGTAAGAACCACATTTTAATGCATGTGTCGATTTTAAATTAAAAAATGGTTAGTAAAGGGATTTAGACATAAAAGAATGGAGATAGACACCTTTCAAAAACAGGAAGAAAAAAAAAGGAAAAAGAAATGGAGATAAAATTTATTATCTATGATCCTTTTTTGTGAAGTGACTAAAAACATCAGTAAAAAAATGCACATAAAGGCAATGACTAAATTCCTGGAGAAAGAAGGGGAAATTTGAAGTACTCTAGGCATGAAGTCCCCCACTTCATTCAACCCCGCTTCTCTGCAGAGAAGGTCATTGAAACATTGCTCCCAACCCTTTGAACGGTCAAAACATCCCCTTTACTCATTTCTCAAGACTTCACAAACCCCAGCAAGACCTTCATTTTCCAGAGAGGATCCATCAAACATAAGCTTTAAGATACGCGTTTGAGGTGGTCCCACTTAGCTGTATCCTTCTTTTCTGCCTCCCATCCAAAAGTTGCCACATGTTTAAAATGATTCATTTCATGTCTCCCTCAAAAGAGGTGGAAAAATCAATCGCGTGATCCACTTGGCTTTCATGCATCTGGAATTTCTGAGAATTAAACTACCAGAGACTCTTTTTTCATTGGTCCTTGGTAGTAAATAGTGAGCCTCCTTAAGTGAAAATTAACCCCAATCGATGAGGACCCCCATCCAGCAGGGAAAACTTAATTTTGGCAGTTCCACCTTTGGTAATCCATGACTGAGTGGGATTGGCAGAGTAGTTTGAGAATCAGGGATGAAAATGGTCCACTTGCTTCGTCGCTCTCAGGTCCCATGGGTGAAGGTGATCAGCTACAGTCGATGCTTTGAAATTGAGGAAAGGCTTCACCTTTTTGCTTCGAATCTTTTTGAACTGATACTTGCCTAAGTGGACTCCATGAGTGTTATCTCTGGGACCGGAAGGGCTATGATAACCAATGAACCATGATGAGGTTCACCATATTAACTCTAGGAAAAATATTCCGTTTACACATGTTGGTAGAGAGGTAAATGTCATGTCACAGTCAGACTACTCAGCCAGAAGGGGTATTTTGCTCTTCCTTCCATTTGGATTGATAACTCATTTCCTTTGCTTACTGTGTTTCTTTCTTGTATTTTTAGCTCTCCATAAATGGAAGCCTAAATTTTCAAAAGAAAAGGCACCGAATTTCCTGTACTGTGATGCCAAGATATGGACATAATATATGGAGTGGAGATACGACTCCCAAAGTGTAGGACAGGTGCAAAACATGTATCCAATCTGATACTTCAACATTACGAGAAAATTATAATGACTTTACCAAAAAATAGTGAACCCAATACAATAGGATGTTCTTTGAATCTTTCAATATATATGTGGTGCCACCCGTCAGTATCAATGTATGTTGTTTGAATCTTTCTTACAAATATGTGTGTGTGTGTGTGTGTGTGTGTGTGTGGTGCCTCCATCAGTATCAACACTGCGTATGATACATGTACCTAAGGGGTCTTTTCTTTTCTTTTCTTTTCTTTTTTTGGAAAGGTAATCAAGAACTATCAAAAGAAAAACCCAAATGCAGCTATACAAAGAAGATCAAACCTGAGCAAAAAGAAGAAGAACACCCATCAACACCCAAAAAATTAAGCAGCTCAATCCAAAACAGCTATAGATTTGCCTTTCTTAAGACCTCCGAAGCTGACCCACAAATATTCCAAAAGCATCGGTTATTCTGTTCACCTCAGTCCCCAAAGGCCAGCCAACATAGCCAACCCCCATTTCTTTACTCCTAAGTCCTACCCAACTTCTTTACTCCTGCTGGACCTTCCCCATGCCACGCAAGGAACAAAACCTCGATGGTCCCCAGCAAAACCCAAGAGATTTTGAAAAGGTCAAAGGAACCCTCCCCAGCAAAACCCATGAGATTTTGAAAAGGTAAAAGGAACCCTCCCACACTATTCTAGCGAACGGGCAATGAATAATTAAGTGATCAACCAATTCAGCGTCTTGCAAACATAAGGGCTCATTTGGCTCCCCAGAATCTTAAAAGGTGGAGTGAACCTGTTTACAGGAACAGATTTTCTGGGAAAGAGATTGTCTATCGTGTTAGAGTAATAGGAAAGCCATTCTCAGGAATTCAGAAAATATGTATGGCTAGTGGGAAAGAGATGTTAGTTACATGGGTGTGGATAGTGGGATCAAAAGTATATGACCTCCGAAGGGGAATCAAATCCCCAAGAATTTGCCCCAGCTTTTTTTTAAAAAGAAAAAGGATTCCTTGAGAACTCCATTTCCAACCATTTCCCAGGACCAAAACATGAGCGAAGGTTCCATCAGGGCAGATTTTCATGGAGCCAAATAACCCCTAAACAAATACAATTATTTGGGTATCCTAGCTCCTGAACTCAGGAAGGATTCTTAGACCTCACAATTTTAAATTAATTAGACACAATATCATTAAAAACCTATGGAATTAAGTTACCTAAACTTTCCATGAGCAAGTAAAAAAACTTACCTTTGGTGGTTGGTTCATGGAAAATGTAGACAATACCGAGGGGTGTTCCAAAGGACACAAGTATGCCATTGCATATTTGTGTCCTAGATTTTGTGTTGCTGATGGGTAGAATGCTCAACCAGAACGAACCAACATTGTGGAAACAAAGAAAGGAATTAGTGGAAGTAATGCATGGGCATTTTCACACCGGGCTCGATTGGGGCAGCCCTTGCGAAGCGGAAGCACACTCGAAGTGAGGCAGACGGTGCGAAGCGGGACCCATGCAAAGTGAGGCAGCTCACAAAGAAGCGCTCGATCGGGGCCTGGCGTAGCCTGGGCTATGAGATAAAAATGATATTGTGTGTTTCCCCCATCAGCTCTAAAGCTTTTAGTGAGTTGGTCGAATGTCTTGCGTCAAATTGGTATCAGAGAGGGAGGTCTCGTATTCGAGACTCCTCACCGGGGGTGATTAACGCAGGGTCATTTTCACACCGGGCTCATGTGGGGCAACCCGTGCGAAGCAGGAGCACACTCAGGGTGGGGTAGACCGTGCGAAGCGGCTGCATCGTGCGAAGAGGGAACCATGCGAAGTGGGGCGGCTCACGAAGGAGGGCTCGACCAGGGCTTGGCCTAGCCTGGGCTATGAGATAAAAAGGATATTGTGTGCTTCCCCCATCAGCTCTGAAGCTTTTGGTGAGTTAGTCGAATGTCCTACGTTAGCAAGCCTTGAGTAGTACGGGTCACGCAGCTTGGGCGAAACCAATCATTACAGTATAAGTGATTTTGTCAACAAGTTAAAATTGAGAACCAGGACTGATGGATTATGGGTTTGATTAAAATTGCTCCTTATAGAACTGAGAGTGGTACTAATAAACAATATCCGTAAAAATCAATTGATGTCTACAATAATGGGATGGATGGAGAAATAGAGAGAGCATCCTTTTATCCCCTCGTTCATATGGTCGATGGAAATTGGAAAGAAAATTGTAGGGTGGGTGTGGCCAGGAGATCCTTCTATCCCCTCCTACCCATCACCTAGTGAGAAATCTCATTCTTGGCAATTTCTCAAGAGATTTCATATTTTAAGTTTTTTCTCAGGATATTATCAAGAAAATCTCGGTGAAACTAAAACCATTACAAGGTGTGCATCAGGAAAATCAAGGCAACGTGGGAGAAGACATACTACCACGAGATAAAAACAGTGAAAAAATATCTCTAAGATCCCCCAGCTGATTCTGAGAAATGATCTCAGCAAGAGAAGAAGAGATCGCAACAAAGACAATTCCAACATGAATCAGATATACAAAGATCAATGTATTCATCCAATGAGAAGCGGTCGGAATCTAAGGGTTAGCAAGGTTCTGACGAAATCGTGCTTCTAGAAGGACTGTATGGAAAAAGCACGGTGGCGGCAAAACAAAAGGCAGGGAAGGAAGAAGAATGAAGGATGGAGAATATCAACATCAACGAAGAATCAGCCGGTAACGGCAGAGCTTATAGGAGAAGACTCAACAACCATTTTTATAAACGGCATCGGGTCATTTTGGGAAAGGTTCCTGTGACGAGGGATGGACTCTCATATCTAGGAGAATTCCGATTACCAGTAGAAAAAAAAAAAAAAGAAGAAGAAGAAGAAGAAGAAGAAGAAAAAACCGTCTCCAGGTACGCTTCCTTCCCCTCTCTGTCTCCAACATCCCAGGGGAATGAGACGAGTACACGCTTTCACGAATTTTCAGAAAGGTGGGAAACATTAAGGAAATCGTTATTCCTAGGAAAAGGGGGACTTCAGAGCAAAGAGGCTTCGCTTTCATTCACCTCGAATCCAAGGAAGCAGACCTCTCGGCCATTACCCTCCTTCATCATTCGAGTTACAACGAGAGGAATATCTCTGTTCAAATGGCTAAGTATGGTCCCCCCTCTCATCCCATCTGCAAGAGTCTCCCTCCCTAAGGATCGCTCTCAATCCCTTCCAACAGCCCAAATCGTCAAGCCTCTAGGACCCGACCAAAAGTTTACGGGTCTCAGGACACTCCTTCAGCAATGCAGTGAGAGAAGATCTCCCCCTTTCGCAACCACCAAACCTTATTTCAGTTGTTGTCCTAACCAACGTCGGCCCTCTCCAACTTTCAACCTGCATCCAGAAAATCTCTTCTGAAAGGGGCCGAAATTACGAGTGGATAGATCGATGGTCTTGGAAGCTACTTTCACTTACTCCAACAATCTGGTGGTCTCCTACAAAGGGGGAGCCTCTTTGGCAGGATGTTAAAGCTTGGCTCGATTCTTGCAACCAACTCGGAGCAAACAATTATGCCCTTAAGCCCTTAAGGTGATCAGGAGCTGCTCCTCAATCTCAAGCCAGCAGTTGAAAAGGATACCATCCTACTAGCAGGAGCTCGGTACAGAAGTGGCTCGGTAACCTCTATCTACAAATGGGAAGACTTCTCCATGTTCGGCTTCCCCATAGTTTGTTGTAGATTCTCATGCATCCCTCTCAAATTATGGAACATTGAATTCCTTCTCACTATTGGTTCTTGTGTGGGTGAAGTTCTGCAGCATGGGATTTACGATATGCTAGGATTCAAATCAAATGGAAGAAAATCAACTTAGATATTTTAGAAATTTCGATTCTGGTGGAAGAAAAGTGCCTTCATATAATGGTTTCAACAGAGTCTGTCCATTCTTCGATGGCCGATATCCATACTCCCTCGGAGGTGGTGGCCGACATCAATGGAGGAACGGAAGCAGACGGTGGAGCAGGAAAGCTTCAGTGCTCCGGCAGACTAGCGATCTATTCGCACGAGGTGGATAAAGCACACATGTCCATCCCAAATGACCCTCTCGTCAATCGTAATACGATCTCAGCCATCTAATTCGATGTATCGGATTAGGATACTCTTCAGAAAGATTTGGGTCCAACTACTTTTTCGAACCCGACGGAGAAGATCTTGGGACTGCCCAAACCCTTTATGCATTCAACATGTGGCTTAATCCAAGCCGCTCCTCTTCACTCCTCTGATAGGGGTACGTCAATCAACATCGACTTGCAATCTGTTGAGCCGCAAAATACTAGTAATTGGGTCTCTTTCTCTCCAGTCGTCAACACTTGTCCTCTCCCCTCGAGCGGTCTTAATGACACCCGCTTGCGTGTCATTCAAGGAGAGACTTTTGGGGATCTTTCAAATCCCCCATCTCAGCTTTCTCAAATTGAGACTTCTTCCCGCATTAATTTGAATTCTATGGAAGTCTCTCTTCCGTCAACACATGTTCTACCTATGTCAGCCTTCGTTTCCGGTTTCTTCTTAGACCAACGCATGTCTTCTTCCTACGTCAACAACTCCAATTCTGAGGACAAAGAAATGTCAGTGTATGACTCGTCCAGTCACCCCTCAAGATTAGATGCAGGCTCTCTCTACTCACAAAACCCATCAAATGCCACATGTCCGACCCACTCTACCCTCTGCCTCATTTGCATCATCCATCCCCTTTCCTCCCCAAGCCTCCTACCTCATCGGTTGACAGGTGGACTCCATCAGTCTTCCTTTTCCTTGCATCAGGACAAGATTTAAATAATAAAAAACTCCCTCCCTTCCCTTTCCTTTTTTACTGCCATGTGGACCCAAATTTTGCACGGTACTCCCAACCACATATTGATTATCCCCATCCCTCTTCACATCCCGCCCATCTCCTGTAGCCTCTCTCTACCATCTCCAAGCCAATGTCCATCCATCTCTTCTGCTTCCTCAGAGCCTATTATCTCAGATTCCCTGATTCCCCCAGAATGGGAGAGAGTTCCGATGTCATTCGACTCTACGAATGTTCGGAGGGATCACAATCAGGCTCTTTCCTCTCCTTTTCTCATGGATTCCCTTACCAATATCATGATCGTCCCTCTTCAGATCATCGTTGATGCTCCCATTTCTTCGAATCCCAATCTCTTGACAGAACCAATGGAGGCCTCTGTGGAATCATTTTCAATCCTCTTTGAATGCAAAAACCCTTAAATAGTTAAAGAGGCCTTCATGGGCTTTTGAAGATCCATTAGAATGTCCTTTAGGGATAAAGAGGACTACATAGCTCTTTTCCATTTTATCAAAGATCGAGAAGCTCGGGCCACCCTAGAAATCAGAAAAACTTCCAAATCTCCCAAGGATAGGAAGGAGCTAGCTAAGCTCGAATCTTCAATCAACTATGAAGTAGGCTCAAGCTCTAGATCTTCGAAAAAAGGAAGAAAAGGATCTTTTGTTTCCCTATGAAGATCATTTCCTAAAATGTATGTGGTCTTGTTAACAAGAAAAAGAATTCTCAAGTTAAGGACATCCTCCGAAAATATAAGGCTCAAGTCATATCTATTCAAGAATCGAAACTTTGATCGATAAGTAAATCTGATCTTGGCTCGAGGAGTTAGGCATAAGGATTGGCTCTTTCTTGAAGCAGTTGGTTCAGCAAGTGGCATTATTGTCGATTGGACACAACTCTGTGGATTACGAAAGATGCTCGAATTGGTCCCTTTTCTATTTCAGTTGTCTCGAAAGATATCTCTTGCGGATTCAAATGTGTCTTCTCCTCCATCTACGGCACTTAGAAATCCTCCCTCAAACACCTCCTATAGGACAACCTCAATGCAATCAAACTCAAATGGTCCCTACCTTGGTGCCTCAGAAGGGATTTCAACATTAATTGATTCTCTTTTGAAAAATCGAATCGAGGGCACATCTCAAAAGTATGAAATCCTTCTCTAACTGAGTAAGGGATAATAATCTTATTAATTTACCTCTGTTAGATGTTAGATTTATCTGGTCTAACAATCAATCCTACAATTTTATCGAAACTGGACAGATTCTTAGTTGCCCCAACCTAGTTAGATGCTTTCCCTATTGTTTAGATTCTTGGTTGCCCCGGCCTAGTTAGATGCTTTCCATATTGTCTACCAACGAGGTCTTCCTAAACTACTCTCGGATCACTGTCCCATCCTCTTGGACTCGATGGAGGACAATTGGGGCCCTAAACCTTTTAAGTTCGAGCTCTCTTGGCTTAAAATGGAAGGCTTTTATGCCCTTATGTCCAACTGGAGGTCCTCTTTCAATATTTCAGGCAATCATAGCTTTGTCCTTAATCATAAGCTCCTCAATCTAATCAAATGGAGAAGAGAGACGGAGGACGATCTAGAGATTGCTACATCTAACTCCCTTTCAAACATTCATCAACTGGATGTGCGGGAAGAATTGAGCCCTCTTTTGGAGGAAGACCGAGTGCTTAGACAATCTCACAAGGTTGATTACTCAAATGATAACCAATTGGAGATTGAGTGGCATCAGAGATCTAGATCTGTTTGGCTTGAGGGAGACAAAAACACGAGATATTTCCATCCACATATCTTGGTTTGACCCTTTGCATAGGCAAGCCTGTCATTCACCTCTGGGATGTGATTTTAGAGAGAATCAAGTGAATACTCTCCCTGGAAGAGCATATGCATGTTACTTGGAGGGCTCCTCTCCATCATCAAAGACTCTCTATCCAACCTTCCTTCCAACTTCCTTTCTATGTTTTGTTGTCCTAAATCTGTCATAGGTAAGATAAAAAAGAAAACTCAGGAGAGACTTTTGTGGAACGACAGCTCAGGCAGTAACAAATTACATCTTCTAAGTTGGTTTGAAGTTTGCAAACCTTGTGGAAGGTGGAGCGGGAATCAGAAACATTTCTGAGATTAATTCCTCTCCTTGGAATGATTGTAGCATTCTAATAGTGAGGTGGGTGCCAGGTGGAGAGAGATCTTAGTTTGTAAATATACCGCACTAAGGATGGAGGTTGGTTCACTAAATCCTCCTCCCTCCACAAGGCCTCCTTTGTTTGGAAAGTCATCATTAACCTTTTTTTTAAAGGTAAGTCATCATGAACCTTAAGCCTCTCTTTATGGAAGGAGTCTCTTTCCATCTTCGAGAAGGCAATAGAATCAAGTTTTAGCTTGAAAGATGGATTCTCAATGAGCCTCTAGCCTCTGCAAATAGCAGACAACCGACCAGCGCACCAAAAGTTCCAGAGTTGATGGGGACGGACCGGTTTATCCCTATATGCAGGCTCTCCCAGGCGAGACCTCCAATGGGCAACCCCCACATCACACAAATCCTCGAATCGCACGGTCCCATAGTGGGCCCCACCCCGTGGCCATTCTGCATCTCACAGACCCCACTTCGTGGGCCACCCCACCCCAGTATGGAGATACGAAGCATCCTTGGATGTCCGCACCAAGATGCTCCCGCATCATCTGCTTTCCCTCGTCTTGTCGGAATTAGCTCAAATTTGTTCATCTTTGTGTCTAATTGCTTTTTGTTTACCAGCTCAAGTCATGGTGTCTCCCCTGTAGAAGATCTCTATCGGAGGAAGACCAAAGACCTTCTAGAGTTGTTGGAGCTCCTCAAGCTTCTTCAAGGCATTCTGCCTACCCCTCAAGAGCCTGACTCAATCACAAGGAACCTCTCAGCCGCAAGCTTATTCCCTTGCAAATCCTTTTTTCAGCATTCTCAAAGGTAGTCTACTGCTCGACTCTCTCCTTCCCTTTCCATTTCCACTTCTACAGAAGCCCTCCAAAGGTTGCAACTTTCACTTGGCTTCTAGCAAGAGGGAGATCTCTCATGATAGATAACTTGCAGCGCAAGGGTTTCATCTTGCCTAACATCCGCATCATATGCATGGGCAAATGAGGAATTTATAAATCACTTATTCCTTCATTGCTCCTTTGTCTCCAATATTTGGTCTTCTATCCTAGCCAAGTTTGGAATTGCGAGGGTTATGCCCAACTTGGTTCCGAAGTGACTTTTCTCTTGCCACGCCCCGAGTAAGTGCAATGACCTTTGAGCTATTTGGCATCTGGCAATCCTAGATACTCTTTGGGAAGTCTATAAAGAAAGGAACAACGGCACTTTTAGAAACTCTTCCTCCCCTTCCTCCAGAATTGTTGGGCTAGTCTTTCGGAACATCAAAGATTGGACCTCCACTATCAGCCTAGAAGATAGCTCTCCCATTTATCGGTTGCTAGAACCTTTCAAAAAAAAGAAAATGTATTGGTTACTGGATTAAGCATGGCTTCCTCTCCCTTCTCTTTCGTTTTTGTTTTCAAGTTGTATAGTTCTAGCCTTTTCATTTCTTCTGTGGCTATGTTCCCTTAGCAGTCTCAAGTTGTTTACTTTTTTTCTTTCTTTCGTTTTTGTTTATTCTTATTTCTTTCCTTTTTTTCTTTTGGGTTACATCTCTCTTCGTTTAATAATATTCAATCTTCAAAAAAAAAAAACTAAAAGATATTTTAAAATATTTATTGTAAATTAATAAATAAATATATATTCATACGACAATTTTTTTAATATTTCTACTAGTTTTTTAGTTAATACTACGATAATATCATGATGAAAACATGATATTTTAAAATCTAGCAAGATTTTCAAAATCTCGCGATGACATCGTTCAGTGTATTTTTCGCAATACTCTCGCGAGATCTTCAAAATCTAGGTGATATTTGTCACACTGATTAGGAGAATATCCTCTAGCCTTGGAGCAAAATTCAAGAGAGGAGAACCGAAGTGAGGTAACGTTACAAACGAAATGAGGTATCCTAATACCCCCCCAAACAAAGCAAGCAAGCACTGAGGAGGAGGATCCACATATCTTGTTTCTACTAACCAACCACGCAGAAGCTACGACTTCTTAGGCGCGCCATAAGAACAAATACTGCCAATGTGACTTCTAATACCCCCCCAAACTATGATCAACCGACCTCGAGTAGGACCTCATTGAGAACAACCTGGACTTGCTAGAGCTCCAAATGAGTGAATCATGCTCCCCCAACACTGGCAAGGACCCTTGCAAATGAGATGAGATCCACTAGATGACGAAATTCGACTTCGGTCAAATCCCTATGACAAGGGGGAAGCCAAACTCCCCCAGAGTCCTAGGAGGAAAAGCAACTAGAAACCGAAATGTTTGCAATCGAGCATAGGTTGGCCAAGGAAAGGACTCGTGCAGAGGAGCATCTCCACACTAGACATATTCTCAAAACCCAACCCTGGAATCAATGCTAACAGATGTCATCACAATGCCATTTTAGACCAGTGGACCGCATAGCATATGCCATGAAGGCACATGCAGTTATTGTGTCGTTGGAGCTTATGTAGTTGCACAAAGAAGTATGCGACCGCGTAAGCCATAGTTATGCGGTTATGTCATCGCATAACCTCTCAATGGTTAGATTTCTGACAATTGAGATTTCTTTTTTTTTTTTTTTGTTGCTTCCTCTCACTTCTTTAGACATGTCAACGCATAACCCCCACACCCACCCACCCCCCCCCCCCCCCCCACAAATTTTTTCAACTCTAATACTCTCTCACACTCTCTCATTCTAATAATCTCATCTCTCAATCTCTCTCGTCTCTTAACTCTCTTACTCTCTCTCACACTTTATTACTCTCATTATCTCTTAAAATAACATTAATAATAAAATTATGTTGTTTTTTCACAATTTTTTAGCGTATGCATTCCTTTGAATAGTTGTTAGTTGACTCGCTATAGTAAAATAGTCTAATAAAATTATTAAAACCAATTCCCTGCAGTTGTAGTATTTTTACATAATTTTTCATTTTTTCATTTTTTTTTTCTAGAATTTTCCATTTTTTATTCTTTTCAAAAAGGAAAAAATTGTCTGGGGGGTTGTGCAATCACATATGCGATTATGCCATCACATATGTGCACATACCCCTTGGGTCGCACAGCATTGCTTATACCACTAACCCATAGAAGAGGACCCAACTAGTGAAGGAGCCAAAACAACCACAAATTTCCAAAAAAGAGGCTCAAGGAGGTTCTATATAGGGAAGAGCCCCTAATCCACTAACCCATAGAAGAGGACCCATACTTGGCAGCGATCACTCACCTCCAAAGAATCCTCCACTTCGAAACGCCACACCCATTTACACAACAAAGCCTCATTAACTATATCCATCTGCTTGATACAAACACCTCCTTCAAATAAAGGCTTACACGCCTCATTCCAATTCAACAAATGAAAGGTCTTATTGATCGCATCACCCTGCCATAAGAAATCTCTCCTAAGCCTATCAATCCGAGCCAACACAAACTTAGGACACTTAAACAGAGATAAGAAGCAGTTAGGGAGATTTTAGAGAGAGGCTTTAATGATGGTAGTCCTTTCCCCAAGGGAAAGAAATTTACTTTTCCATGAAGGTAACTTCTGTAGAGATTTTTTTGGCCTCTTGTATTTCCGCATGTGTACCATCCTTCATGTTCCTGCAAAACCATGTAACCTTATTTCTAATAAGAGTTGGTGTTAGGGCAAGTGGCCCATAACACTTATTCTCCGAGACTCTCTCTTTCCTTTCTCTCCTTCCCTTCTACTTTTCTTCTCTCCCTTTCTCCTTTATCTCTTCACTACAAGCTTCTACTTGGTATCAGAGCCAACTGCCAGAGTCACCCCCTTGCTTCTGGAAACAATGGGATGTTGACGTTAGCAGCGTACGAATGTACAGTGTCCATTGTAGCGATTTTTTTCAGATCTTGGGAGAGCATGATGTAAGGAGTTTTTTGGTGATTTTTTAAGATTTTTTTATCCCTCTTTCCTTGAGTTTTTCCTAAAATAGAGTTTTTTTCGAAAAACAGGCCCCAATCCTCCTTTTTTCTCGATTTCTCTCAATCGGTAAGCTTATTCTCAAATCCCCCCAACATGAATGGTCTAAATACATCCCTTAATATTTCGATAGAGAGTTTTCTAAAAGAAAGCCACTTTTGAGTGTGGATTTACCCAAAATGTGGTTGGTTGGGGCTTTTGGGGGTTTTTCGTGTCTGAAAATTTCACCAAGTTGTTGTGTATGTGTCATTTGACTATTTAATTCCCCTTCTTGCAGTTGTTCTTTCCTTTTTTGATTGTTTGGTGGTTGCCTTGGAGCTTTGGGCTGCCCCTTTCCTGTTTTTTGGTCTTTGTGCTGTCCAATTTTCATTCGTTTTTTTTTATGCGAGATTCTGTTTGGGTCATTTATGGAAGACAAAGGGGCTTCATCTTCCTCTGTCGCACCTCTTGAATCCAGCCCCCTAGTGATTACGTCAGTTAAATTGAATGGAAGCAACTATCTTCAATGGGCTCAATCTGTCAAAGTATTTTTGAGGGTCGTGAGAAGTTATCTTACATATTGGATGACCCTCCAAGTGCTTCAGATGCCAGTTACAAGACTTGGACAAATTGCTTGGTTGTTGAACAGTATGGAGCCTTCCGTGAATAACTCTATTATGTTTCTATCTACAGCTAAGGGCATTTAGGACACCCTTTATGATATGTTCTCTGAGGCTCAAAACTTCTCAAGAGTTTTTCAAGTTTCAACTTATTTTAGATATTGGTCGGTTCCAACAAGAGTCCAAATCATTGAAGGATTATTACACGACTCTATGCGGCATGTGGGATGAACTTAATATCTATAAGTCTCTTCCCTCAAAGTGTAAAGACGATCATGAACATGCCCGGAAGCAACACAACGACACTCGCGTCATGCAGTTCTTAGCCAGCCTGAACTCTAACTATCGTAGTGTTCGGTGTCAGATTGTTGTGAAGGATCTTCCCCACCGTTGACGACTGTCTATGCCATGTGTCAGCGAACCTCCACTTCTGCACTTTCCTCTTATTCCTTTGTGCCTCTGGAGCGGTCGGCTCATGTTGTTGTCGATCACCATCCTGCACTTCATGGATCTCGAGCACCATCTCTTAGCTCGGGGCGTGACTTTGGATCAGGCGATCGTGGTAGGGGTTGCAATGGTGACCGTGGTCATGGTGGTCATTTTTCCCGTGGTCGTGGAGGACGTGGCCGAGTTCGTGATGGTTCCTACTCATGCTCTCACTACGAGGGAGCTGGTCACACTGTAGATTACTGTTGGCAGCTGCATGGCCGTCCTCCCTATGTCGCCACCTCCTATTCTGCTAAAAATGCTACCACTGGACAGTCTTCTTGTGGACACTCTCCATTCTCTCTACTACTCTATCCCATAAGGGCCCGTTTAGTTCGCGGGATTAAATGGTATGGGCGTTAGATGGAATTAACACCATTATCGTGCAATGATTGCATGTCTGGAAATACCATGGTATTCCGACCATCCAATCCCATGTTTGGGATCAAATTCTTCCTTTGGGAAAAAACACTACATTAAGCGAAACCTACACTTCGCGGACCATGGAATTGTAATCAACGGATCAAATACACAACTGATGCCGGTCACCTGTACACACATGCAACTCGAATGTCACATGTAAAGGGAGCATATGGATGGACGGCGTGGATAAAACACATGCATCAATGCAAGGCCCAAAAATGTAGTGGATTTCAAAATCCCACAGTATCTACTTTCAGGATTGGATGATATGATACCCAGATTAATCCAATCCTTCTCGTTATTTCCAAACATCGAATGGAATTTGCAAGGGACCAAGTACAATTCTATACTACCTAGTCCCACATTCCGAACAGGCCCAAACATAGAGGAAGGCCCAAGAAAGTCGAAGGAAAGGAACCATCCTTGCACGCAAAAACCTCCATAAGTTGAGCATCCTCGCCTTGAGGAATATTAACCCCGAGGGGGCTTGCTTTTAGAAAGAATAATATTAAGGCCATAAACTACCTCAAACCACCTAATCACTATCCTCGGATTAGCCACTTTAGATTTAGAAGCCTCACATAACAAAAGGGTATCATTTGCAAACTAAAGATGGTTAATAATTTGAGAAAAGCTAGGCATCCTAAAACCTTCAAAAAGACCTTCAGATCGACCTCTAGCGAGAATTTTACTAAGAGCCTCTGCCATCGTAACTTATAAAAAAAGGCGACAGGGAATCCCCTTGACTAAGGCCCCGAGTAGCTTAAAGAGAGGGGGGGGGGCATCAATCATAACCAAAAATTTGGGAAATGAAACACAGGACCCAATCCATTTCTTCCATTTTGCACCAAAGCCCGATATGCCCAACATATAGTCTAAGATGGACTGATCAACATCATCATATGCTTTTTCAAGATCCAACTTACAAATAACACCCTACCTTCCCGCCTTACGGCAAGAGTCCAAAGTCATATGGGCCAACAGAGAGCAATCTTTAGAAGGGCGAAATAACATTTGGGAGAACCACCCTAAATCTCTAACTTATAATCTTTTACAATAATCTTACAAGGACTGCCCCACCAAACTGATAGGTCTAAAAAAAATTCAATTGTCAACTCCCTCCACCAAAGGGTAAGGGCCAAGAAAGAAAAAAAAAATCTTCAACAAAAGCCAACAAATTAGAATTAATCAAGTCCCAAACATATTGAAAAAATGCCAATGAAAAACCACAAGGACTCGGGGCTTTATCTCTCCCGAAGTCCTAGACCACATCCTTGATTTCCTCGATGCAAACAAAGGCTTCCAGAGACTCTATTTCCTCCAGGGAAAGAGACTCGAGCGAAAGATTATCTAGATTAGGCCACAAATGCTCCTCATCCGATGGCAAGGAATGATAAAACTCCACAACGGCATCACAAATGGGACCTTTATCTACCAATCTTTTACCATCAACCATCAAAGAGGAGATGCAATTGGACCTCACCTTGGCGCTGGCCATGCCATGAAAATATTTGGTGTTCTTGTGAGCTTCTTTAAGCCATGCAACACTCAAATGTTAGCACCATTTCATCTCCTCTTCTTTAACCCTAAACTGATACTCAAAAGAATACTTATCTCTAACAACACATTCGACGTCAGAGAGCAGCCTGCTCTCTTCCTTATGTCCAGAGCTTGAATGTCACTCAACATGGACTCCAGCTCCAACTCTTTAAGGCCGAACACTTCAAGTTTCCAAGAAACAAGCTTTGCTTTCAACAACTTTAATTTTTTGAAGAGCCTAAAACCCGCCTAACCCTCAACTTCAAAGGAAAACCCCCAATTAGACACAAAGGACCTAAAACCTTCAACTTCTAATAAGGACAGCTCCAATCTAAAACGCTTAGGCCTCCAATTCAAGGCCTCAACCTCAAAAAGAACTGGACAGTGTTCTAAGATAGGTTTAGAAAGCCCTAACTGACGCAAAAGGGGAACTTCTGCACCCACTCAAGCGAGACTAGGAACCTATCCAGCATAGAAATAGCTGGATTAGCTTGACCATTGGACCAAGTAAACCTCACCCCACCCATAGGAATGTCCACCGAGCTATGCTTCAGAACCCAATCAGCAAAACCTCACATGCTAGCAATGAGCCAGCCTCCAAGAAGCTTCTTGTAAGCAAAACAGACTACATTAAAGCAAAACGGACTACATTAAAGCAAAACACTCCGCCCACTCATTTGATCTCCTCTTCTTTAACCCTCGACCGGTACTCAGAAGAATATTTATCTCTGGCAACACGCTCGGCGTCGGAGAGCAGCCCGCTCTCCTCCTTGATGTCCAAAGCCTGAATGTCACTCAACATGGACTCCAGCTCCAGCTCTCTGGGGCCGAACACTTCGCGTTTCCAAGAAACAAGCTTTGGTTTCAACAACTTTAATTTTTGAAGAGCCTAAAACCCACCTGACCCTCGACCTCAAAGGAAGACCCCAATTAGACACAAATGACCGGAAACCTTCAACCTCTAACAAAGCCAACTCAAATCTAAAAGGCTTCAGCCCCTAATTCAAGGCCTCAAAAAGAACAGGACAATATTCTAAGATAGGTTTAGGAAGCCCAAACTGATGCAAAAGGGAAACTTCTGCACCCACTCGGGCGAGACTAGGAATGTAGCCAGCAAAGAAACAGCCGGATTAGCTTTGACCATTAGACCAGGTAAACATCACCCCACCCATAGGAATGTCCACCAAGCTATGCTTCAAAACCCAATCAGCAAAACCTCGGATGGTAGCAATGAGCCAACCCCCAAGAAGCTTCTCATGAGCAAAACGGACTGTGCACCTTCCAGTACCGAACTATCTTCTGCTATTTGGTCGATTTGGGCAAGAATTTTGTTGTAATCAGTTGGGAGTTTGTTTTGATTGGTTGTAACCAGGATTAGTTGGTTATCTTTAGCCACTAAGGTGATTAGTTAGATGATCATAGAACTCGTATGAGTAAGCAGATCGCAGCATTTCTAAATCATCTGTTAAGAATTTAATAGAATTTGAGAGAGGAGAGCTGAGAGCCCTTTCCCTCTTTCCTCGAGGAGGTGTTTGCATTGGCAAATTGCAATCCAGATCCTTGAGATCACTGATTTCCTCCCTCCCTCTTCCCTCTGTTTGCAAAGGGGTCTCCTCTAGGTTCACCGGATATTCAAGATTTGGGTTACATTGTTAGATCCATCATCACACTGTTGATCTAATTCAGATCCTCAATCAGGCCAATCTGGCTGGTCGGATGGTCCAAAGTTATGATCAGCTAGTTTGTGTAACCTGGACACATCTTTGATCAATCCTATATGGTCCTGGATGCATAAGTGTCCCATCCAAGCATCTGATGGCTCCAGAATGCATTTTTCGTGATGGTGAGTTTGATAGACAGTTCGGATCTTTTAACACATGGCACATATTAGCACATATGTAAGAGAGAGTTAATCAACATCTTCCTACAAGCTTAAGAAGAAGAAGAAGATGCGGAGGGAGCAGCTTTCCCAGTCATTTCCCAGTCAATTGCAGATTAGAGATGAAAAATGGGCTGCATCAAAACACGCCCTGAGCATCTAATTTTAAATGACTGCCGTTTGCTTCTTGTTGCTGTTGATCTTATTCTAACTCCATAACACAGATGTGAATTATCTATGAAACTAAAAAATAAGTATAACTAACAAAAACGGGCACAGAAAAAAAAAAAAAAAAAAAAAAAAGGATTCTCGACTCCAATAGAAACAGCAATTTACTAACGAAGAATCAAAATTCCCGCAACGCACATACCTGAATTCTGTAGAACGGATGGAATTTCATCGCGAAATATTCTAACCCGCTGTTTCGTAGACGATGTTGAGACCGCTTCGGCAGCAGAGCTCAGCACTTCCACCGATTGAGCCATTGAATCAAAGTGATGATAATGGTACGGAACTAGGGTTTTGGGATACCTTTCCCAGCCCTAAGAATCCATGAAAAAGGAGGGATTGCGCCTTGGATTTGGATGTAGGGTTTATGGAGATCTCCAGTTGTATGGATTTCGATGCTGAGAGATATAGAGTTTTAAGATTTTTCTTACTCCTGGGAGATTTGGAGGATTGAGAGTTTCAGTCCGGTGGTGGATCTGAGTCTGAGCTCTTCTTCCTTTTTCACCTCCAGAGGAAACGCTAGGGTTTTAGGTCCTGAAGTATGAAATGATGCTTTAAAAAGCAAGAGCAGTCTGAGCAGAGTAAAGAGGCTAGGGCGTGAGGGAAGTGAAGAGGTTTGATGTGATTACTACTTTCTTTTATTAAAATGACTGATGGGTCCTTACGTGTTTCGCGAAGTGTGGACTGTGGAGGCCGAGTTAAGAGTTAATGAGGGTATTATCGTCCATTGGAAACAACAGGGGGGTACATACGTAATTTGGAGCGAAAATTCTCTGCATCGCGTGCGAAAAAGACGCGCGACGACGCCGGTTGGCGTGCGCACATGGCGAGGTTCTATATCTGTGTTGGGTATCGTGTCGGCTCACCACTGGTACGGTCCGGCATACCGTGTCGGGCACTGTATCGGGCTATTCGAAGCCAATACAGCAATACCATTCATGGGCTACACGGGTGCATAGAGCCCCGTCCATGGGTACCGGTTTCAGACTATAAATCTTGGGCTGAGCCAGCCCCCACTTAGTGTGGCCATGGACTCAAGCCCGGCGTTAGACTGGGCTTGGACTTCTTAGCTTGGCTCATGGTTGGAGGCGGATTGCGTCCTGCCCCCCCACCTGGACAATAATCCATCCAGACAAGGGCTCTGTGGGGCCCACCGTGATGTATGGGTTTTATCCACGCCATCCATTCATTTTTCCATATCATTGTAGGGTACCAGGACAAAAATGAAGCAGATCCAAAGCCCAAGTGCACAACACCACAGAAAGCAGCGGTGCACCCACTGTTGAAACCTTCCTATGGGCCACCATGATGTTTATTTTCCATCTGACCTGTTCATAAGGTCATATAGACCTGGATAAAGGGAAAACACAAATATCAGCTTGATCTGAAACTTCTGTGGGTCCAATCCTAACCTAGTCCCGACCAGACCTATACATACAGGAGTTGTTTATTTTCTGATTCATGGCTGGAAATAAAAATAAATAGGTAATTATTATTTTCCCATGAGAAATACATGCAATCACACATATTTCATTATTTTTTATTTGACAATAAGTAAATAAGTATGTTTGGTAATAACACATTGATAAGTAACCTTTTAAAAGAAAATTTCTAATGTACATGTAATCATCAAAATATTGACATGAAAAGAAAAAGCTAAGCGTTGAGGCAATTTTCCTAATAAAATGAGCTTGTCTAATCCTCAGGTACATGCCATGCATGTGCTAGTATAGCAAGATTGGTCCGAGATACATTCCATCCATTAGAACGGGACCACTATATGGATGCCTTGGAACAAGAATCAGGTTGATCCACTAATCAGGTGGGCCACAGTCTGCAAAAAAAAATTGTACAACTCCGGAAGACTTGGCTGAAGTTCCCTAACCCATTCACTTGTTTCCAATAGTTGGTCCACATGGTGAGTGGACTAGAACCATGTTTGGGAAAGATGTAGAAAATCAGATCAACTTGATTGGTGGATTGGATCTTGCACCAATTAATGTAGGGCCCATCTTTGATGTGGGTCGTCCACTGTGTGAGCCCCACCTTTGATGGGACAGTCCATCATGTATGAGAGAGTCAGTAATTGAGTGAACGATGAGAGAGACCTTTGATATGTAGCGTGACCTGGGAGAGATAAGTAGAAAAGCTAAATTGGAGGGTGGTTAATTAACATTAGAGGGTGATTAACAGGTGTGGGTGTGTACTAACACACACACACACATACACACAAAAAGAGCAAAAGCCTGACATGAGAAAGATAAAGTAGAAAAGTCAAAAGTAAAAAAGCTAAAAAAACAAATATTTCTTAAAATAAGTAATTTTTAAGAGATAAGTTACCTTTCAATTATACTTACGGAACCACCAGCTTAAGTGCCAAAAGTAACTTAACGACTTAAGTTCACTCAAAAAGTAACTTATTTGGTAGTATCCATACAGGCCCTAATAGCTAGCCAAAGAACAGTGGAGATTAGACCGTGGAGAGCTTGTATTGCATTAAATGAGAGAAGAAGTGGGCATGGAAAAGGAGGACCACTTGCACATGCATAAGCATAAAAATCTCTAGAAGTATGATCAATGGTTGTGATAGTGTCATGTCGCATTCCTGCAATCGCTAATATTACTCTTGAGATCAGCAATCTACACAAACTTAGCAACATAAGCATATTAGAGAAGTTTATGACATTCTTAAGGTTTCTCTACACATCTATGATACTTTGGCCAGTTATAAATATCGCTACCCAATATGCACAAGCTTCTTCTGTTGCAATGTGAACAATAAATTGACCGAGTCCATAAATGAGCCTCTAAGCTTGTGACAAAGCTACACACGGTCCTTCTGTGCCCATTCATGGGCAGGTCTATTAATTGATCAAACCTTTGGCTGGATTTTAAATTGTTCAGCTTGGGCTTTTTTTATGTTTATTTTTAATATTTTGTAGCAATACCAAGGATTGAACCCTGGATCACTCACACATGGCCTGTTTGGTGCATGGTATTAGGTGGTATGGAATTGCATTTGATGCTATTCAAATTCCATAAAGCGTTTGGAAACGAAGGGAATGCTTTTATTAATCCTGGTATCATATATCTGGAGCTAATAATACATATGGTAGGATTTTGAAATTCACTACATCTGTGGGCTCCATGTTGATGCATGTGTTTTATCCGCGCCATCCATTCATATGTGCCCTTTTATGTGACATTCAAGTTATATATGTGCAAAAGTGACCGGCATCAGTTGTGAAATCTGTTCCATTGAATAAAATTACATGGTCCACCAAATGCGGGCTTCACTTAATACAACGTATTCTCCAAAGGAAGAATTTAATCCTAAACATGGGGATTGGATGGTAAAAATGCCATGGCATTTCTCGTCATGTAATCATTGTGCAATAATGATGTTAATTCCATCTAATGCAATTCCATACCATTTAATCCCGCAATCCAAATAGGCCTAGACTATCTCTACCAACTCATCTAACGAGCGGGCTTTTGGGTTAGGCCTATTCAAATTCATACAATTGCTAAACTCGGCCTAACCCATTGACAGCCCTATGCACAATGCAAGTGGGCCATGTGTAGAGTAGCTATCATGGTTCTATGTAATTACGTGCAATGCCTAGCCAACTCAAAAAGTTGAACCCACCACGAAGAACGCAGGATGTAGAAGTTGGACCACTCATCAACTGGGCCTTGGGTTTTCTTTAAGCTAGATTGGGCCATGCATAATATTTTATGTGTGCCATACTTGTACTTTGGAACAGTTCAGTACTTGTCCATTATTTTATATGGTGTGGGCTACATAATAAATATTGTACATAAACAATGACTACTTGCCTTGGCAATTCAATTTTACCCGTATTTTAAAATTATTTATTAATTCATAACATTTTTTTTTAATGAGGTTTAATATGAAAAACATTACTGGTGGATGAGTACCGTGACTGCTAATGTGTAGATAGGCCATAGACTAGAAGGCAACGTAGCTTAGCCATTGGTGTGAATGGATGGTGAACTCAAGTGTGGCATGTTCCACAGCTCACATGCAAGACTAACAGTAATGGATGGCTAGAGTTGCAGAAATTTTCACACATAGCATGTTGATAGGTTCAACGGTCCTGGTTACGTCAAGCGTAGTTGTAACGCCCCGAATTTTCGACTCTCGTGGACAACACGATGGGTCGAGCTTCCGAGTATTAACTCACGTGTGTCAGGGTTACGTTTCCACACACTTACCTGTAATTCCATACATTCATGGCATACATAGCATAATGACGGAAATTTAAGTTCGTATTCAAGTTTTTTCTACTCTTGGTTATCAAGATAATGTCCTTAAATCATACAAATACATAATGTTCTACTTTCTAGTCTCAATGAGAGGCTTATTACAAGTTACATGAAAATAAATCTACTATACAAAGATAATAAACATAATCCATATTCAAGCCGCTTCGGTTTCATCGTCCGTCACTTACTGTCACGAGCCTTCGAGCACCTCGTCGTAGTGTTCGATTCTCTTACTGGATCTTCACCTGGATTTTCTAAGATGTGGTTGGATAGCGTTAAACGCTATCATAGTGGGGAATATCCCTTTAAAACAATCATGATGATAATGACACAGAGTAAACGCAAGCAGGATATTATCATTTAATCAAATCAAAACAATTCAGTAAAAGATCTTGGTTAATGCAATGCATGACATGCATGCTCTGGCGAAGGCACCCTGACCAAATGAGACGAGATCACTCCACTCTTCTCACCAGCCACTAGTCACCAGAGGTTCTAGCTAGGATGGGATCACTCCACTCTTCCCATGCACCAAAACCCAACTAGTGAAACGGGCCCATGCACACTTTCACTAGATAGCGAGAGAGAAACGAGCCCATGCACACTTTCTCTAACTCCTGAGGGGCTGACCCACCAAGACGGTCCAGTTAATGCATGATTAGTTTCACCTTTAATTAAATAAGTTTAGTATTCAACCCATTAAACGATGTAAATGTCTAATGATCACTTCCTTACCCCAATCAATTCAAAAATCTTGATATTCATCAATTTCATACTTCATTGGATCCATCATAGGTAACGAATCAATAAGGATCCATTGGCACGTAAACAACACTGCACACACGGTAATGCCAAACTTAACATTATGGCATGTGAAATCAATAACACATACATGGTAATGCCAATACCTAATCCTCAATGTCAAGGCACATTTATTCAATAAGACACACGATAATGCCGACTTTCTTAATAAGGCATATTCATCCAAAACATTCTCATAGTAATGCCAACGTAACAAGGCCTCACACAGTTTCTTCTCTTTACATCATACGGTTACATCAGTATGGGGTTAAGGGGTGTTCATTAGCGTAACATCCACATACAATATCCCACAGCAAACAATACATTAATCATCATAAGCATGTGACAATCTAAATCAAGCATGGTTTCCACATAAGCATGTACATCATCACAATTCTTTCTCTAACCACTTAAACATGGTTCACACATCAAAATTTAACATACACAACAAGGAACATCATACAATTCATATTTACATAGAAAGATTTCAACAAGCACGGTTTCAAGAAGTCACGTAACAAAATCCTAGTTTCCAAGCATAACATCAACATACAATTTAATATTATCGTAGATGGGCTTAAAGGAAATCCCCACCTCTAATGTTTGGTTGGTTTTAGACGTTGCTAAGGTCGTGTGATTCTTCTTAGGTCCACATCCTATGACATTTAAAGAAACACACCAAATTAGGGTGTAACTTGATAAGCTCTCACCACTATGATTATCTAGGTTTAGAATCCTACCTAGGGTTAGGGTTTATGCTTGATTTAGGGATCAAAATAAGGGTTAGATGGGCCTTACCTTACTCAGCAGCGGGGCGACTCGATAACTCGACTGAGTCGACTCGGCTTGGCTCAACTCGATATTCTATTTCTCTCTTTCTTTCTTTTCTCTTTCTCCTTCTATTTCCTTCTTCTTCTTCTTCTTTTCTTCGGATTTGGAATAAGGCTCCAGCGACAGCAACAGTCGAGGCACGAATCTCCTCCACACGGAACTGTCTCTCTCTATACAAACTCTCTCTCTCTCTCCATCTCTCTCTCTCTACACGATTCCACTCTCCCACATGCTCTCTCTCTCTCTGGCATCTCTAGAAGGAGGGGAAAAAAGACAGATGGAGGGTGTATAACTTACCTAAGTCGATGGGAAGGCGCGGTGCCAAAACGAGATCTGATTTTGGCGTTGGCACCGCCTGGGAATCATCCCGCCCGACTTTTTTGCACTAGATCGACCGGGGACCGTTCAAAGGTTAGGTGAGGTCCATAAGATGCTCTGGGTGAAGTTTGGAGTGCCCATGCAAAGCGGAGGTCCGGATCTTGGCGATTCTTTGTTTGGACGATAGATTGAAACGGGTCGTACAAGTGACGGTCGGTGGAGATTTTCAAACGGACTATGTTTAGCTGGCCGGTGAGTCGAATGGACGGAGTGGATTTGTTAGTGGGGTCCCGTTGATAGGTGGTGTGGGGTGCACGGACGGATAACGTCGTCCGCTGTTGAAACGAAGAAGACGGAGGAGAGAGAAAGTGTCGTGCGCATGTGGTACGGAGACCGCGTGAGACGGCCTGTCTCCGCAGGTGGTGTCCACTGTGGTGGGTTGAAGCAATCTGCTTCGACCAGTAGGTCGGCAGCGTAATTTCATCCGCTGAAAGAAAAATGAGGCAGATCCGAGTAAGGTGGGCCACTTATGGCCTGATTTCTGATTGAGCCGTTTGTAGGATGATCGGAGGGCTGAATTCGACATGAATGGTTATTTTGGGCCAGATAGATGATATACAAGGTTTGGAGCTTAACTGATCGGCAGAAACTGGTTTACTGAAAGCGATGTCTTAACTTAGTGATGTTTTCGTAATTATCTAAAAATAGTGAGATTTTCGAAATCCGGTATTTCTACGACATTTATAGGGTTATTCTAAGCAACTTTTGTAAAGGGTCCCCTATCGGATCTCCTACGAATGGTCCATTGTTTTCAAAACAAGGTAAACGCCCGATAAAAAATCAAAATAAAATTTTTAAAATTCTGAAATAATACTCGAAAATTCGGGGCGTTAAAGTAGTACTATGGCATAGAGACATTTCTCCTTTGATGAAATATCAACTTGGTAACATCTAAAATGGCATGAATAGCTACAACCATCATAAGGTTGGGATTATTTTTTCACATGAAAGTTCATTAGAGTAGTGTGAAATATCTTATCATCGTTAGTGGATATATGCATTGCATATGACACTTTTTCAAGAACTCATGACAAGCATTAAGAAAGGATGCGTGTGGTTGTGCGATTTTGAGAAGTTGATGCATGAAGTAACTCGCGAGGAAGTAGTAAGATTCGTGGTGACATGGCTGACATTGATTAAGTGATGCCATGACATCAATAAGGATGAAGTACGAACAGTGGTGGGTGGGTGTATTAACAGTGGGGTGTGTGTACTAACCTAAAAAAAAGATGAAGCAAGCAAGCGACGGTAGGTGAGTCAGTGAGACAATTACAAGAAAAAGCAGCAAATTAAGAAAAATCTGGAAGATCGATTGTGTCAAATGAAGCGTCAAGAACTCTGGGACGTGTGGGCAATGAAGGCTATAAATATAGAAGGAAAGGGACAGAGAAAAAGGTCAAGCACCAACCAAATCAAATCTCTCAATTATCTTTCAATTATCATGTTCCTTAGCATTTTTCTATTTACATTTCTTAGTGTAATCAGTATCTTGGTTTCATTTTCATATTCATTAGCATAATCTTGTTATTTACATTCTTTAGTATTAGTTGTGAATTTATTATTCGTAGCAATAGATCAATAACAATAATCTAGTGGCTGACAACTTTAGTTGTACTCGAAGTCTATGCTCATACGTTGGACTTATTTTAATAAGGTATTCTGTTCAGAAAGGTGATCTGCAGCACATTCTACGCGACCGACTGTAAGTATTCCTTTCCCATTTTATTTAGTTATGTATTAAAAAATCTTTTTTCGTATGGAAGGCATAAGAGTAACCTAAATACGCCTAAACTATATCTATTTGTTCATCTAATGAGTGGGCTCTTGGGTTGGGCCTACTCAAATTTGTGTATTTGCTAAGGTTTAACCCATTGACAGCCCCATGCACAAGGCATGTGGGCTGTGTGTAGAGTAGCTATCATGGTTACAAGCAATTATGTGCATTCATGCAATTACGCGTAATGCCTAGCCAACTCGAAGAGTTGGACACACCACAAAGAATGCAAGACGTAGAAATTGGACCATCATCAATTAGACCATGGGGTTTCTTTCAGCCAGATTGACACTTGTACGATATTTTACAACGTGTGCCATACTTGTACTATGGACCGAATCAGTGGTTGCCCAATGTTTTTTATGGTGTGGGCCACCTAATGAATGGTCCATTTTATTTTAAAGTTACATGATCTTCTTGACAGGGCCCACTTTCATGGGCTGGATATCATGCACAATTGACAAGATGCCATTAGAATAAAAAAAATAATAATAATAAAATAAAGTATTGTACATAAATAACGACTACTTATCTTGCTAATTCATTTTTACCTGCATTTTAAAATTAATTATTAATTCATAACAAATATTTTTTATTTTATTTTTTAATGAGGTTTCTTGATAATGTTGTGAGAAAAAAACATAAAAATATGAAAAACATTATTGGTGGACGGAGAACATAATTGTTAATGCATGGATAGGTCGTAGACCAAAAGGCATTGTAGCTTAGCAATTGGTGTAAAGAATGGATGGTGAGTTCAAGTGAGGCATGTTCCGCAGCTAACATGCAAGACTCACGGTAATAGATGGCTAGAGTTGCAAGAATTTTCACACATGGAATGTGTTTGGGCTCAAAATCTCACCCATGATAAAACAATATATGGTAATTTATCTACAACAATTTGGATTAATTTCAGGGGCAAAAAAAACCCGGAAAACACCAACGCAACCCTAACCTAGGCAATCTGCGCAATCATAGTCAATACCTACGAATATCATTTCGGAGCAGAACTGGACATGCGTATTGCCACCAAACGATTCAGAATGCCCAAAAACCTTTAACTAGCAAGTTTGAATGCCGCGTGGTGCAAATCCTTACCCGCGCACCTCGAAATGTGTTTTGCCCCTGTTTCGAGCTGAATAGAAGGATCCGAAAGCATATAAATACTATTTTGGAAGAGAATTAGACATGCGTATTGCCGCCAAATGATCCGAAATGCCCAAAAACCCTTAACTAGCGAATTTAAAAGTAGTGCGGTGCGTATTTTTATGTGCGCGCTTCCCGAAGCGAAGTTCCTATATGAATAGCTGACCTAGAGGCTCCAAATTAGGAAATAACTACCAAAGTTTGCAACATCTGATCCTCCAAACCCCATTTCATTCATTTGATATGTCAATAAGAGCTTAAAAGCAGCTTGGTGTCAGTGACTTCGATCCCCGAAAGGGTACCTGTCTTTGAAAGGGTCGCTGGTCGGAGCCTGAAATCCTGAAAATATTCTAAATAGTAGAGAATTTGTATTTTTAAGAGAGACATGCGGAAGCCCTAAAACCACATGCGGAAGCCCCGAAACCACATGCACTAGTCACATGCGCCCAGGACATTTCCTCCCGAAAAAACTTTTCGGAAAACGTCCGGAAAAGTCGAGTTTGGAAACATGCGCCCGGCCTGAGAACACATGCACTAGTTATAATTGGAAAGTGATAGTCGGGAAGCACATCCGCCCAGCAACAGTCAGGAAGTGACAGTCGAAGAGCACATCTGCCCAGCAACAGTCGGAGAGTGACAGTCTGAGGGCACATGCGCTCGGAAAGTCTCCCACAAACACATGAGCTCACCATATTCAACTGCCCCGGACTCGGACCCGATCAAACTACTATAAATAGCAAGTTGACCTGATGACCATATGCAATATCATCCACAGATGACTTCAAAGCGACGCAAAAGGTAACATGCGCTCGCTCTGTCTTCCCTTGTCGGATCCCCTCGTCGGAGAGAGATTTCCCTACCAGAACCCCTGGCCGGAAAGGGATTTTTCCGTCAGAGTCCGAATGCAGGGGGAGAGAGAGAGAGAGAGGAAATCCTGCAAAAATGGCTAAGTAGTGGAGATTTTTCACTTTACAGAGGGACATGCACCTACCTCCTCTTAGTCAGAAAACTCAAAAAATCGACTAAGTAGTGGAAAATCCACATTTTGTAAGAGAGACATGCACCCACTCCCTTGCCTGCCTGAAAACATGAAAATAAGCTAAGTGCTAGAGGGACATGCGCCCACTCCCCCATAGCCAGAAAATCTAGAAAATTGGCCAAGTCCCAGGAGGACATGCACCCATTGGAGAAATCCTCTCTCGCATTTCTCTTGAGATGCGCCCACTAGCCTGGTAGCACATGCGCCCACTAGCACTTCACATGTGCCCGGACATTACTCCTTATGCTGAAACTTCTGTGGTGTGGCCCACTTTCAGTGGGTCCCGTCTCTACAGCGTAGTGTGCCTCTTAAACACGTGTGGACGTGCTCTATCCATCTCCCAGACTGAATTTTCCAACGGTCGATGTTAAAGACCTATAATCCTTGATTTTCTCCAAAATGTCAAACACTTAGCCATTTTTGCAACTCTGAAAACTGCACTACACATCTCTCTGCACTGCATACCTGCACACATGCACTACACCACACACCTTATTTGCATAAAAACGTCTAAGTAAATGTCCATTTACTTTAAGTTATTTATGTAAATAAGGAAGTACTCCCCATTTGGATTCAATAAAAAATACTAAAAAATAAATTTCCAACAATAAAGATTTTGATTTTCCATCCGAAGTACAAATCACAACTTTTTGGCGCTCCCCCAAAAGTTTGTCTTTTAAATGGATGGGTTTTCTTTGAATCTAAACCGTAAAAAAAAATCTGAAATACCCTAATTAGGCTAAAACACCAAAGAGCGATAAAATATTCATGATATTTTATGGTCAATTTATGGATATATAAAAAATTTATATTTTTACTTAGAATTTTCAGGTAGCAAAATGATCTGAGCATCGTTTTAGTGCAAATTTGTACATAATAGATCTATAAATTGATAATGTTCCTTACCTTATGCATCAACATTCATTTGTGCTTAATCAATCATCATTATTAATTACTAAACAGCACGATCAAGCGATAAACAACCCCGATACTTAGCCATTCATAGGCCCAGAAATGTGCAATCTAGCTCATCGAGCTTGAACTCTCAAAGAAATATAACTCGATGCAGCCTATTCGAGTGATCCAATCTCTTGAAGCATCGATCATTAACAATAATGTGGTTAAATTAAAGATATGCATAAGGCAGATTAACCAAATCAAGTGCAAAATTCACTCGATGCGGTAAACATTAAGCATAATGCAATCCTCCATCGAGCATGCAATAAAGATCAAATATATTTACTATTGTGCTCCTCGTATCCATTATATGAACTCAATTAATCTCAGATCAAGGTATAAAACTAAATCAAATGGACTATGGTTATCATCGAAAACCATAGCCAAAGAGTTTCAAAACATCTGAAATATTTGTTATGAACTACTATCGCTAAAACCAGTTGATGTACTTCTCATCCAAAGCGGGATCTGTCAGTTAAACGACTTAGGTAGCTGCGGTGTATCTTCCTGTGGTTGCCCGCCCGCAGTGATGGTCACTGACACTGTGTTGTACCACTTGACGGCCTTAGTGTGTCTTCATGTGGTCACCCGTTTGCAGCGACGGTCACCAGCACTATGTTGTACCATTTGGTAGCTATGATGTGTCTTCCTGTGGTCACCCGTCTATAGTGACGGTTACTGGCACTGTGTTGTATAATTTAGCAGCCATGATGTATCTTCCTGTGGTCACACATCCACAGCGACTGTCAATGGCACTATATTGTATTATATGGCAGCCGTAATATGCCTTCCGGTGGTTACCTGTTCGTAGCGACGATTACTGGTACTGTGTTGAGCATGGCAACCATGGCGTGTCTTCCGGTGATTACCTATTCGCAGAGATGGTTACTGACACTGTGTTGCAATACATGAGAATCGTGGCATGTCTTCTTGTGGTCACTCGTCCACATCGACGATAATTGGCACCGTGATACATGACTCGATTAAAGTTCTGGCTGTTTCTCAACTATAAACACCTGAAAGAACATGAGACAGGCATTTAACTCGTCTAAACGATGACCCAATCCATAAGAAACCTGAAACTTGATCTCTACTACCGTGAACTTAAGACCATAGTCCCTGATGATTTAAATTACCTGCTCTATCTATCAGGGCTTCCTCCCGAACATTTCATCTATTGTACAACTATCATTCATAGTGGAACTTTTGTCGCTTTGTGTCATGGTTTTCTCCCGTAAGGGTTTCCACATAAAAATCTGTGTTGTTTGTGGTGTGTTTTATTTACATTTGTGCTCTTTTAATACTTTATTTAATTTATCTATGATGCATGCATACATTTATTTTTGTCTTTTAATCAAGGTTGATCAACCATTGATGTAATTAAGGGTTCGTGACCAGTATCACAGCCTGGAATGTAAAAGATGTTGGAATCTCTGGAATAAAATTCTCCTTGCGATACCTTCTCTTGTGTACTTTGTGAATGCTTGTAATTGTTTATGAATGTCTCTATTGCTCAGAACCCCAGAATAACAAAACACAAGAAAACTGCCTTGTGCATTTTTTAGTTTTAATAGCATGTTGACAAGTTGATCCGCTAGATTAACGGTCATGATTACGTCATGCATAGTACTATGTGCACATTGGCGTAGAGGCATTTCTTCTTCGATGGAATATCAACTTGGTGAGGAATGCTCACTTGTAGAGTTGTACACGGACCAAGTTGGCTCGAAAAGTTTGCTCAGCTCAGCTTTGCTCGAAAAAGCTTAATTCGGCTCAATTCGAAAGGTGGATCAAACCAAATCGAGCTTAATTTTTAGGCTAGTTGAAAATTCAAACAAGCTCGAGCTACTCGATTTAGCTTGGTTTAAAATCAGGCTTGGTTTGGTTCGAACTAGGCTCAGATCAGCTCGGTTTGATTATATATATATATATATATATATATATATATATATATATATATATATATATATATATATATATATATATATATATATTTCGAGCGCTCGCCTAACCCTAATTTCATTCGAGCGCCCTCCCCCCTTTTGAGTTTTGCCCGCCCACGCCCAACACCCAGTTGACAGCCGCCCAACCACCGACCGTCTGGTAGACCCTTGCCAGATCTCTCTCTCTCTCTCTCTCTCTCTCTCTCTCTCTCTCTCTCCCTCCCTCACTCATCTTCATCTCCCCTCGCTCGTCCCCTATTACTCTTACAAATAGCCACATGACCCTCTCTCACACTGGTTGGAACTCCACTCGAAATTGCTCGAACTTGGTTCGAAAGCTCAACCAAACCAAGTGGAGTTGGCCAACCTGGCTCGAGGACCAAACCAAGTCGAGCTCAAGCCCAGATAGTCCACTGGTCAAGCCGAGCCGAGTTGGGGCCTACTCGATTTAATTCAGCTCGTGTACAACTTTACTCACGCACCAGTTTTCACGAACTCATGATCACCTTTTGGGAACTCACCTCATGTGATATGAGCCCAAAATATGAATTGTCCATGTGGTGTAGCACCCCAAGAAACCCCCAAGACCCAACTTTTACCTCGATCTAAAACTTTAGTGGGCTATAGTAAAAGGAAACAATTTTCTCCCTTGATTTGCCTCTCTTTGTAGAGATAGCCCACCAAAGTTCTAGATCAGGATAAAAGCTGGGCCTTGAGGGTTTGTTGAGGTGCTTCATCACATGGACCGTTCAGATTTTTTGCTCATATCACGTAAGATGAGTTCTTAAAAAATGATTATTCCTCTCAACTTGGTAACATCTAAAACGACATGGACAACTGCAACCATCATAAGGTTGGAATTATTGTTTCACATGAAAGTCCACTCATATAGGGTAGTATGATATATCCAATCACGGTATATGCGTTGCATGCCGCTTTTTTCATCATATGTATGCATGTATGTATATATTGTACTTGTGGGGTTACCTTCTGACGATCCAAACCTTTCTTATATGGTTCTATCAAGGGTGGGACTGATAAATACATCTAATCGAATGATCCTAATCCTAATCTAGCCCTTATTAAATGAGGACTATCTTTTCAGTAGGTTAAAGCATTAAATTGTCAATTTTTCACTTAATATGTATGATTTCATTAATCAAACATAGGATATCTTCCAACATTATCATGTTTGCATACATCGTAGAAGAAAAAAATGAGGTAAAATGAAATAAAATGAATAAGCTCCAGGGGTATGGATTTCAACCCTAATTTCTACCTAAAAATTCCTTTATTCCGAGAAAGTTGGTATTGTATATTTACCAAAATGTCCTCTATTCACAGAGGATGTAAAAAGTTAAATTCGCTTCGGGAGGAGATTTAATGCAAAATAGGGAAGTAAAATGCCTTTCTTGACCAACAAAAATTGAAAGCTATATGGGTCTTAACGTGATGTTTTTGAGAAATCCACTCCATTCATTAGTTTTGTAAGCTCATACATGGAAATAATTTCAAACATTAGGTAGATCCAAAATCCAAGTGGGCTACACGACAAGGAAAAGTGAGAGTGTAAACGCTCCACATTGCTACACGGTGTTGGGTCACCACACAATCCACTTTCATATTTTTTTGTACAAATTTGCCCCACATGTGGTATTTTATTCCAACTGGGCATCCGGTTTGATAGAGAACGTGTGTGGGTCTCATCACTATGCCTTTAAGAAATCCACTCCACCCATTAGTTTCACCTGCTCATGTTAAGACATTAGCCCAAAAATGAGACAAATCCAAAATTGTGGAAATTCACTCCACCTATTAGTTTTCACCATCTCATGTTAGGACATTAGCCTAAAAAATCAAGCAAATCCAAAACTCGTGTGGGCCACATGGAAGGAAAAAAGTGAGAAAATTGTTGGGACCATGAAAACGAGAATCAAACGAAGGCAATCACAATGGTTGTCGAGGCAAATCAACATAAAAGAGACAATCCAAATTTTATGTGAAAAAACCATTTCCGGAAAAAACCACGGCACAAAGCAAATCACTATGAATAAGAAATTACAAGAGATGAAGAACAACTTACCCGGATCTAAGCCCCACACAAGAGAAATCCAAGCTACCACAAGTTTTTTTCTCTCATCCTATAACTCTCTCAATCCTTTGAATACGTAAAGGACTCTTTGTGTTACCCTAATCCCGCATTACATCCCTTTAAATAGCATAAAATCAGAATTAGAAACAAATCCGCGTAAAGCAGGAAACTGTATAAATACATTCGCGCGCATTGCGGGGCACCTGATAACGACCAAAATTGTTTAGAGAGTTCACAGTTCCATTCAGGGAGTTTCGATGCCTGAACCGATCCTATTGGGCCACTGACACCCCTCTAGTAGTGTTCAAATTATAGAAGCCTCATCTCGGAGCAGTTTCATGTGCTCGACCCTACCCGTGTCAGGCGACAAACAACCCCCCTTGGTATCCAAGATTGAAGACATCTCCAACAAATATAAATGTGTACCGTTAAACCTATTTATGGTCACATAAGTTTTGGATCAGGATGATATTTGTTTCTTCAATTCATCCATCTCAATGTAAACAACCTTATGACCAATTTGAAAAGCATATAGACATCATGATAGTCTCCGAGGAGATTTTAATGACGGGCATTTACATTCTCACTTTTCCTATCGTGCAACCCACCTGAGTTTTTGTTGGGGTCCCAAAAGTGAGGATCCTCGAAACAATGATTCCGAATGCCCAAATCATCACTTGGTTGAATTTAGGGCCAGTGCATCGAAAATCGTGGCACGAATCACAACACACATTAGACTTGACCAAAAGGCGAGGAATTGGGCCAGTGGTGGACCCCACCGGTCATCATGATCAAAACCCCCGAGTTTGAGAGGGATCCCTCAATTATGAAGAAATAGGAGCAGTGCATCGACAATCATCGCAAGGCGGGCTCCACAAGCCCTTCGTTTTGCAAAACTCAATTTTTCAAAACACGAGTACGTCGGCGCATCGAGAAAACCCGTAGCCAGCGCATCCGAAAATTAGTCCAGCGCATCAAGAAAGTCGGACAGTTTCACGAAATGAATTTTAGGACGCACTGCCTCTAACGCATCCGAAAATTCGTCCAGCGCATCAAGAAATTCAGACAGCTTTTATGAAGTGAATTTCAGGACGCACTGCCTTCAGCGCGTTTAGAAATTCACGCGGCGCATCATGAAATTCAATCATTTTTAGAAAATGAATTTCAGGACGCACTGCCCTCAACGCGTCCAGAAATTCGTCCAGCGCATCCAAAAATTCAGCCAATTTTAAGACGCACTGGCAGCTAGCGCGTCATGAAAATCAGCTTCCAAACTTAGCCATTTTGAGACGCGCCGGGTGACTTTATCGACACGCCGACCCATTTTCTCGACGCGCTACACGTGTCGACCTCCTATTGGACGACTTCACCTATAAATATCCCCTCCCACCACCTCATTTGCACGATTCAGAGAGAGAGAGAGCCGAACCTCTTCGCCGAAAAACCTTTTGCGACCGCCGGAACCCTCTTCCGATCGCCGGAACCCCTCGCCGGAAATCGCACCTTCGACCATAACAGGTCTGGAGATGAAATAACACAAGTTATCATTTTTGGACGCACTGGCCCCAACGCATCACAAAAATGATCCAGCGCATCAGGAAAAAACCCTCGGCGGATCAAATAAATCAGCATCTTAACTCATTATTGGATGCACTGGCCCCAGCGCGTCACAAAATCCTTCAGCGCATCAGTAAAATCAGTCGTCTACAAAACAAGTCATTTTCGGACGCACTGGCCCCAAGCGCATCACAAAAATAGCCCAGCGCATCAGAAAAATACACCTTAAAACAAGTCATTTTTTGACGCACTGGCCCCAGCGCATCACAAAAATAGCCCAGCGCATCATGAAAATAAACAAATTTTTAACAATCATTTTTAGACGCGCTGGCCCCAGCGCATCAGTAAAATCAGGCCAGCGGATCGCAAAAATCAAGCACTTTCAGCAGTTCATTCCAGCACCTTTAAATCCTCATTTTATGACGTTTTTGAGCCCCGTTTGGGCCTATTTTGGGTATTTTGAGTATTTCGGACGCAATGGAGCAGTCAAATGACTCATCCGAGCTACCCAGTGAGCAGAATACAAGCCTTCGGAGCCCGATCTGATCCAACAAGTTGAACGGAGCGATCCTCCCAAAAAGAGTCTGTCAGTGCCCAGGACCATACTGATGCATCATCATTACATGTACTATCACAATATGACCCAGATTCAGGCTCGGACTAACCAAAGGGGACTATGGTTAACACGATAAACCATGCCAGGAGAGTTCTAAACTATCACACACGATTTGTTAAAGACTGACATTTCAAGAACAGTCGATGCCCTACCCATCCAAACGGCATCCGCTGGTTGAGCTGCGCAGGTACACACAACTGTAGAATGGACTTCCCGAGGTCACCTGTCCCTACATTGACAGGCGCAGGCCTAGAGTCGTCCATCTCAGCCATAAACCCTGACAGTCTCAGCCCGGATCTCCGGTCAAAATATGGGACATAGACATCCGACTCGTACAAAGATGGATCAGTCCAGAACAAAACATACAAATACAGGTCTCCGTGACCATACAAATACAGGTCTTCACGACCATACAAATACAGGTCTCCGTGACTATACAAATACAGGTCTTCACGACCATACAAATACAGGTCTCCGTGACCATACAAATATAGGTCTCCTGTGACCATACAAATACAGGTCTCTACGACCATACAGATACAGGTCTCTACGACCACACAAACACAGGTCTCCACGACCATGAACTCCTGAGACCATAGTCCCCGCTGACTAGTCTTCTGCCTTTTAATCAAGGGTCATCGATCATTCGATGTAATTAAGGGCTCATGCCAGACCATGGCCTGGAATGTACATGATCTCAGGATCTCTGGAATAAAATTCGCCTTGCGATATCTCTTCTCTTGTGTACTTTTGTGAATGCTTGTGATTGTTTATGAGTGTTTCTATTATTCAGAACCCCAGAGTAACAAAACACGACATCTCAGAAGATGTTCCCCGCGGTTCATTTTTTTAGTTCCAACAGTTTTGAATTTACATAATCTTTGAAATTATACCCTAACACGAGCTTGCAAAAATCGATGGATGGAGCGGATTTCTCTAAGAACATCGTACTTGGTCTCATATAGCTTTCGATTTTTGTTGGCGGAGAAAGGAAATTTATTTTGGTAAACGGCGTCTTTTGGTTTTGCATGAATCTTCCCCTTAAGGGCATATTTGACTTTTTGTATCTTCTCTTTATAATCATAGGAATGCTTTTGAGATTTACAACGTAAAAAAAAATTCTTCAAAAATCATACATTTGAATATTTGAAGAAAATTTTGGATAAAAATTCATTTTCAAATCTTGAATTTTTAATTATATTTGGTAAAATGGATTTTTAAAATTCTAAAATTCAGAAATTGTGGTTGGCAGCTTCAATTTTGGCTTTGTGGATTCTTAAAATTACTTTCTATATATTCACAAGAGTAACGAGGTAAATTGTCTCAACGTGGCATATATGTGTGTATTGACAATCACTATACTCGGCCCATTGTAAGATAACGTTAGTTAAAAACCTTATCAATTTTTTAATGTTATTGTCAAATTTTATTAGTATTATGTGTCATAGGAAGTCGATATTTTATGTATGACCTTAGTTATCGGTGAAATTTTTTCTATCCCTTTAATTAATCATGTGTTTGGAACTAGTGAAAGATATGAATATTTTATGGGTTAAATGAAAGGGTTTCCTTTAGTGTTCTAAGAAAAAATGAATTTGAACATAAATGTTACGAGCCAGGGGAAAGTTGAGTTTGAAGAATCTCAGTACTCTAAATTTCATGATCATAATAGCGGGAGTGGACAATCTGTGAAAGGTTTAGTTGATAATCTTGTGTGTAAGAATCAATGATGAGTTTGGATAGAAGGTCTCCACCGTTAGGCTACCGATGCTAGTGCCCCACTCTATATAAGTATACGAGTGTTCACGAGATATAAGTTTTTATGTCTAAGACTAACTGCTTCATTTAGAAGATAGCATCAAGTATCTGGTTCGAAAGGCTCATCATGCTTGGACTAGATTGACTTGATTGTGTACTAGTTTTAACTTATTCTTAGGGATTCCATCGTTATAGTATTATGGGCTTTGACTTACCCTATTGTTTTATTTAATTTGAACACACATCCACATGTGCAATGAATGACCCAATTTTATTTGAGCATGTGTGAGTATGTAAATGTCGAGCATGTCATAGTCATATTCGACTCGAATCAAATAGAACATCTTATGACCCTAGGTGCCAAAAAAGCCGAATTAAGACCACATATATGAAGGTTGTTTTGACTACTTAGCCACCAATTAAAAATCCTCATTTTAAGACCACATACATTTAAGGCAAAATGAATCCATCTAAATGAGTAACCCTCCCCTTCATAAATCCCCTTATTATCTTAAGAATGATGAATCCATCTGAATGAATCCATTATGAAGGGTTACTCATATATGAAGGCAAAATGAATCCATCTGAATGAGTAACCCTCCCCTTCATCTTATGGATTCATTTTGCCTTAAATGTAAGAACTTTTATAACAATGATGATGACTTGGTTGCATTTGTTCACAAAATAACTTAAGAAAGTAAAACAAGAATTTAAAGGTTAAATGCTAATTTTAATAATATGAATGTAGATCCAGTACAATCAGCATATTGAAGAAAATAAAGTAGGAAAAGTTACCAACGACAGTTCGAGTGGACGAGATAGTTGTGGACTGGACGGTTGTGGAGGAAAGCTTGATAGTTGTAGCTTTCGGTCAGTAGGATGCGATTGAATAATCACTTAGTAAGGACTTAGGTTTCTTTAGGGGATCTGACGATGAGGTTGTTGTATTTATTTAATCTAAACCAACTTACTGCAGAAATGCGTTGAACAGAAGTGAAAACCAAACAAAACTAATCTAATCTATTCAAACTTGTTCCAGGATGACATTAGATATAAGTAGAGAGGCTAAAACTAGGCTATGCTAGAATAAATGTTCATAAGAGACGAAAGATTGGTAGTTAACATTGAGATGAAAAGAGGTATTATGTTTGATTGGATTGGTGAGGCCCATATCTCTTTATTTTGTACTTCTTTTATAAGCTTAGAGACGTGGTGACCTGCATATGATTTCTGAATTTTTAGAATCGGTGTTCGACAAGTTAGCGGCTTAAGCTTGATACATTTTTATGAGGTTAGTTATGCAATATACCTCCATATATATGTGTATCTCGGATTCCATGTGATTTCCTTTTCTTAATGTTCCACCTCATGATCTTCGAGTGTGCGTGACCAATCAGATGTGGCCAGGTGTCTTTAAGTGTCACCGTGACATCAAATAAGTCTTTAAAAATATAATAAGTATGCTTTTTTTTTGTGTGTGTGTTTGCTTGCCCATATTCTATAGAGAATGACCACCTCTAGGTTTCAATAGTGCACACGTCTCTGAGTATCTTAATTTTTTTAGTGCGTTATGCATATCTAAGGGAGAGGTTTTGGGATCCTTACAACCTCCATTTTTGTGCCTATAAGTACCTTCTTCGTATCTCCATACAAGTGTGCCGACATGTGGCGCCATCCTGCTCGTCGATTCTAACTACGATATGTTGGGTGTAAACACCTGCAAGGTTGCATTTGTTGATGACATATGAGTATAACTTGGCCAAATTTTTTAGGATGTGATAAAAGTCTACGTGCTTCAACCATGGATCCGCTTGGTTACTTGGAATACATAGTGAACCGATCTTAATGTATAGACTTCCCAACAATTATTTTTAAGTTGTCCAACAATTTTAAATGTTTTTTATGTTTAATCGATCAATTGCAAGGCTTTTAATTTTAATTTTTAAATTACTTTAATCGCACTTAATGAGACATCCTATGCTTAAGATCTTGTAATCCATCACTAAAATCACAATGTGATTAGGTTAAGAATGGTGGATATGGAAAATGAAATGATTTGGTCAATTTAGGTGCATTGATAGACGAAGATTATACCAATGCGCACAAGTGTTCACACTCTATAATTTTAGTATGGGATGGGATAACTTTTGAATGCTTGTTGCTTGATTTGGAGTCACAACTAATCCATAGAGCTAAAAATCTATTGATCGGCTAGACATCTAGAATCGTTACGAGTTCATGAATAAAAAATTACTAACTTGAATAACTTTTATGGTTAGAGATTCTAAAGTAAGAGCCTTGGTGATGGAGAATGAAAGAGTTAGAAATCCTTTCACCACTTGCACAAACATTAGGTCTCTGTTTTATGACACATGGCTTCTCTTGTGATGTGTTATCTATTAAGGAGAAATATATCTAGAAATGAGATAATCTTCCTTTTATAAGATATCTTATGTATGATGAGATAGTGCGAAAGATTAAAAGCTTATATTATTTGTTTATTTTATTTTGATGAAAAAGAAAGCTTTATTGCTACCCCATGCAATATTACTATAAATCCTTTGTGTCCTATTGTCTCTTGTTATTGTTGTAGCTCTTTTTTGTGATTTGTTCTATTTGCGTCAATCGTGTGTTACAATGTTTTTTTTTTTTTTTTTTTTTTTTATTTTATTTTATTTTAACAATACAATAGACGAGCTGTCTAGCACACCCTATAAAGCGTGAAGAATGGGATGGCTTAAGAGCTTTTATATGAAAAGTTTGGTGAAAAATAAAAACCTAATGATAACATAATATCAAACCTATTTTGCATAATATTGTGTACACCCAAAATGCCCTGATCAATAATTATGTTGGCCATTTTAAAATCCACACAAATATCCATCCAAAAATGATTGAAAAAAGTAAAACTGTATACCTAAATAGGCCTTGATAATTGTGTTGACCATTTTAAAATCCACACAAATATACACCAAAAAGTTATTGAAAAAATAAAACCAGTCTAGCATAAATGATAAAATGAGATTTTCTTGAAGCGACTTAAAGAACAAAAACCAAATGAATCAATGTTTATAATTCTACCAGAGATAGAGATAACAACCTCTCCTCCCCCCATCCAATTACAACCTCCCTCAAATAAATAAATAATAAAAAGAAATATCAAGAATATTCAACTGATGTGTTTCAGAATAATTGGACACACACACAAATTGGAAGGGGCATGGGACCCCTGACTATGGGGCTCACAATGATCTGTCCATGCACTTCGACATCGGTCCATGCCCTTCACTTGCTCACCATTATACAAAACTCTAAATTCATGCATCCATGTTGCTTAGGACCGTAAATGGGCTCAGGTTTGGGCCTGTTTTTTTTGGCCCATCGAGTGCTGGGGCTAGGACTTGGACTTGGGTTTTACTTCGTGGGCTTGGCTCGGAGAGATTTGGGTTCACTGTCAGCCTATGGACACTGATTTTTCAATGTGTACATTACACATTACACATACATCCTTTGCAAATGTGGGTGGTAATGGATTGAGCGAAGCCCTTAAGAGACCTGATGACTAAGACCAACGCCCAATTGGGTCTCATGTTTAATCTGGACTCACCCAAGTTGGGGGTGAATCGGCCCAATTTGGTTGAGCCGGGGTGGTTTGTGTGTGTTGAACTGGATCAGGTCGGATGGAGCCCAATTTGACTAAAAGGAGTTGCAAGGGACTCATCCAAGGCTTATGCCATGTGGTCATGGACCCGTTTATCAATCGAGCCGAAAATTAGACTGGGGCCTGTCTCAACGTAGGCCTCAAGGCAGTCAAGCATGAACCAGGGCTCAATTTCTCTACCAATCAGGCATGAAGCTGAAGCCCAGGTCTCAACAAGTCTAAAAAATCAGGCCCAGCCACGGAGTACATTGGGTTAGCCTAGTGAAGGGTGACAATTGGAATTTTGGAGTGTTTACTTTGCGTTTGGAATGTGAGGGAGATGACTGGCTAGACGTGTATGATCAATCCAGACTGCTCATTTAGTGGGCCCTATCATGAATTTACCAATTTATAAAAAAAAAAATACATCCATCAGACTATCATTCCATCAGTTTATTGACTTTCCTAGCGTCGATCCTTAACTGTTTTTTTTCTTCATTGTTTTGAATGCCACTCATTAGATGGTTAAGATCATCCCATCAATGTCCATTTCGTACCATTTTCCAATTTATTTGGACGTGGATTGCCTGGTGAGCCCCACATAACGTAGTTACGCTGTGTAAGGACTCTTTCGGGCCCTCCTTGATGTTTTTTCTAATACATGCTCTCCCTCTGGTTTGCCAATTCATTTTTTGGGCATGAGCTCAAAATTGAAGCATATCCAAAGCTGAAGTGGACCACATCACAAGAAATAGTAGAGATTGAACGCCTAACTACCATTTGGGGGACGCAGAAGTACTGGATCAAGCTGATATTTGTGTTTTCTCTTCATTTAGGTCTATGTGACCTTATGAGCAAGTTGGATTGAAAATAAACATCACTGTGGGCCCTAAGAAGGGCGCATGTCATTATCCCCAATATTTCCTTGTGGAGCGGTCCAATTGAGCCGTGAACATGCTTCAATTTTAGGCTCATGCCCTTAAATGACCTAGCAAAACGGATGGACCATGTGCATACAACATATACATTACGGTTAGCCCCGCAGAGTCTTTACACCATGTAGCTTCGTGGTGAACCGAATCCAATTTCCTTGCTAAGAGAGGCTCCAAGGGGCCACAGTAATGTATGAGTTTTGGGTTATATCCACACCATCCATTCATTTTGCCATATCATTTTAGGATACAAGCCTAAAAACGCAGTGGATCCAAGACTCAAGTGAACTACACAGCAGGAAGCAATGGTGATAATGACAAGCTCAGGGCCACCTTGATGGTCAATTGCCATCCAAGCTATTCATAAAGTCACATAGACCTGGATGAAGAATAAACACAAATATCAGCTTGATAGATAACGTCTGTGGGCCTTATCAAGTTTTGAACTATAGGTGTTTAATCCCCAATGTGTGGTTGACTTGAGCCTTTGATTGCCTCATTTTTCGGTATGTATCCTAAAGTAATATGGTAAAATGGATGAACGGTGTGGATAAAACCCATACATGATATCATGGTGGCCCCTCAGAGCCCTTGTTCATTCATAGCAAGGGATGGATGGGGCCAGTACCTAATCCCCAATTGGATGTATGGGGATGGCTTTACATGGGCTTGGATCACCACGACGCATGAGGAGACAGACGGGTACGTGGTGCATTGTCATTGGCCGACTGCAGCGGGTTCTGCACCTTGAGTCTAATGCAGAGCTGTCAAACTCGTCACATCCCACTAATACTAACATGCGGGGCCCGCTGCGTCAGCCAATGGCGATGTGCCACGTACCCGTCCTTCTCCTCGTGCGTCCTAGTGGGAGTAGTACCTGATCCAAGCCTGCTTTACATGGGACGCCCATGGGGGTTCTACGAGAAAATTTTTGTTACACCCATGACTTGCATATGCTACCAATGAGCAAATCACAGCCGGGGGTGAGATCCGCATCTCGAAGATATTTTAATACTTCCAAGCGAGCGTCTCTCCTCATTTCTCTCTTTGAGGTTCTCTCCTAATGGCAAGCAAATGATGCACGATTTTTTTGCGGAAGCCTTTAGTAGGAAGTTATTGCGTGGAAACGTATGTGGGGCCAACCGTGATGTTTGAAATTCACCCCGTCCATCCTCTATGTCAGCTCCTTTTAGGATGTGAAACAAAAAATGAGCTCGATTTAAGAATCAAGTAGGCTGCACTAGAGGAAAAGGTGGTAGGAAAATTCCTACCGTTGAAACATTCTTGGGTCTAGAGTGATGTTTATATACCATCCATACCGATCAAAATCTTATTCCTACTGAACTGAAAACACAAATTTTATGAGATTAGATCCTATTGGCATTCAGGCGGATGCAATGCTTCATAAGTGATGTTTATATGACCAGTATGTGCCATAAGCGATGTGAGGTAGGGTTGGTGCCATGCAAAATGTTGGGTGCACTGGTTAGATCAGGCCAATACGATTATGAGGTGGGTCCGCATTTGTACGCTGGATGAAAGTGTTGGTGGGTTCGATCTAAACCGTCCTCTATTTCTGTACAGGGTGGTCTGCCTGAAGATTGGACGACCCTTTTAATGATGAGGCCCACGTTTCTCATGGTTGAGATGTGGTGCACACTTGAGACGTTGGCACATCGATGGGTCTGTATGCTGACCTACAATTGGTTGTAGATGATCACTCATTTTAATTTTCAGAAATCATTGATCAGAATGCTAGGGTTCATTGTTTAGTAATCCAAACCGTTGAAATGATGTTCCTCACCGTGGATGACCCTTGCACTCAATGATCAGTGGATTGGAATAACCTTAACCATTCCATAGGTGGCCAAGAAATATACCATTAAGGAAGAAAATATGTTAACCGTTAAAATTCAACCAAGAGATCTATAAACTATATCAATAGTTTGGATCACTGAATCATGAATCATGGACCCCACTTATATGAACTGATATTGAACATAACTACACAAACACAGGGCTTAAACGTTGTATTATGCTTCAAGGGGACCGAAGAATAAAAATAAAAAAGTCATTTCCTTCTATTCATGCGGGCATCGCTGCATTACTTGAGTTGGTGGGCCTCACTTTGGATGGCCAAGGTGTTGCCGCACCATCAGGTAATCCTAATAGTTTCACTAGTGGGCTGCAAAACAAAACTAACAAATATTGGTTTATTGCTACCCACCTGTATCAATGAATCCGAGGCATCCATCAGTTGGGCTCTATGGTGTGTAACCCACGTAGCAAAAAATCACCGTGATTTATTTAGCCTACTGGGTAAACCTCTTACGCCCACCGTGATATACTTATTTTATCCACTTCGCCCATCCATTTTAACGGATAATTTTAAGGCTCGATAAAAAAAATGAAGCATATCCAAGGCTTAAGTGGACCACACCACAGTAAACAGTGTGAATTGAACATCTACCATTGAAAAATTCATGGAGGCCACAAAAGTTATGGATCAAGCTGATATTTGTTTTTTCCACTCATCCGTGTCTTTGTGATGTTATGAACAGTTTGTATGACAAATAAACATCACGGTGGGCCCCAGAAAGGTTTCAATGGTGGAAATCATTATTCCCACTGTTTCTTGTGGTATGGTCCCCTTTAGATTTGGATATGCTTCAATTTTGGGCTCAACACCTAAAATGAGGGGGAAAAAGGGACAGGCGGCGTAGATAAACCATATGCATTTATAGTGGGCCTAACTTAGTTTACTAAGTCCAATAAAAACATACCCAATTGCAACCACCGGACGTAGATTTTTTGCCAATTTCTTCGGCAGAAAGTTCAAATGCTTGACCGTTAGGGGCGTGTTTGATTGGGTGAAGTCCTGAAAAATACAGGTAAATGTGTCATTATTATTTCTTCACCACTTTGATTTGACCGCCCATGTTATTGTTAAAACAGAGAATGCCAACGGGTCATATTTGTGGGTCCCATCGTATGTTATGTGACTGATCCACACCGTCCATTCATTATATCACTTAAATTTATGATATGAACTAAAAAATACGATATATCCAAAGCTTAATTCAACCACACGGAATGAAAAATGAAAATAAACATGCATTGTTAAAATCTTCTTGGAACTGCTCTTTTGTTTGGTGTGGACCAGTTACGTATTGGACCAACCTCATTTTTTCAACTAAAGCTTAAAAAAGTTATGGCAAAACTTTTAGATAAAATAGATATATCATATACATCACGGTGGGGCCCACAAATTGCAACTAACATTTTGGACCCATTTTCAAGGCTAGAAATGGGATGGATTTTCAAACACAGGAAAAGAGTGATAATTACTCTTTTGCCTGTTTTTACCGGACTTCACCGAATCAAACACGCCTTACATGTGGACGCCGCTCAACTAACGTCACCAGTTCTAACCTCCACCTCCTAAGCAGCGCGACCCGCTCCTACTCTCAACTGAAGCCACGTGTCATCAGATAAGGCTGCCACGTTTCATTTCTCACTCTCTCTCTGTCTACCGTTCGTCCTATATAAACCGGACCCACCAAAGCCAAAAAGCATTACTCGGAATCGAAATCAGCAGCAGACCCTTTTTCGTAATAATCATCATCAACCATGTCTCAGCAGCAGTTCAACGCCGGTGAAGCACGTGGTCACGCCGCGGTAAGAATTTCGTTCCTTCTTTCCAAATGGGCCCCACCAATTGCAATTTCATGTGTGCCCTACCATGTTCTTAGAATGTCCAACCAAAATCAAGCGGGTCAGGTTATCCGATGGGCCACAGTCTACCGAATAAAATAATGGCTAAGAAAAATGTGACCAATGGTCCACATTCAATGCAACCTTTGTGGCCCGTCGGATGATCAGATGGGTCCAACTTGATTAGCGGCATGGATCTATTGATGGAAATTCGTATGGGTTTTAACAATGGAGTTTTGCAGGCGAAGACAGAGGAATGGGTAGAATCAGCTAAGGATACTGCCAATAAGGCTACTGATAAGACTGCCAATGCGGCCCAGTCTGCCAATGAGAGTACCCAACAAGGCGCGGAATCCACTGCAGGATTTCTCCAGCAGGTTCTCACATCTGATCTCCACCGTCCCCTTCAATGATCAAGGGCGTGTATGTGTCCACACTGGGGTGTAAATGGGCTTAGCTCAAGGATTGTCCATTTCCGGCTCATGACCATTGTACTGGGGCCCAGGCCTGGTAGAATGAAGTTGAGCCAGTCTATGCTCTGTTGTCGGCCTTTGTGGCCCGGCCTAGCAACTTATGGGCTAGAGCTCATGTCAAAGCCTAGAACTGGTGTGCCCCTTGGCCCAAATTCAGAAAAGTTGGTAGCTGGTCCTTGGCCTGCCTGGCCCACTTTCATTCCCAATTTCCATTGTTTAACAGACTAATGACACTATATCCTGGTCATACAATGAGGCCCACCACCCAAGCAGAATTGCTCTGTGGGCCCCGCAATCAGGCCTCCCACCCATGCAACTAGTTGGATGATATGCCTACCGTTCATTAGATCATTGGTCTAAACATGTAAAGCGTGCCCAACATCCAATCCATCCAAAAGATCGGCTCTATCGTGAATAACACAATGCATGAATTAGGCTGATCCGTTCACCGGTAGGCCCACCATACAAAACAATGAAACAACCATCGATCTGATCCAAAAAGTACACTTCTGCCCCACCTCATGCGTGGATCAGCCTGATTTTTTGCTCCAGATGATCTTCATGGTGGATGAACCGGATGGGCTTGGGTCCAATAGAAGGCCTCGATGGACTCTAATGCCTAAGCCGGAGCCTCCCACCCTGTCTATCAGGCCCGATTTATTAAATGGGCCCAGCCCATTGGAATTATCTAAGCCCAATCCCAAGCCCAACGTGTTTTCATGGTGGATATGGTCCCAATGATCAATGGACAAGAATCACTCTGCCATACATTTATATCCTTCTCTTATTCTTGTTCTTATCATTATTAGTTGTTGTGGTTGTTGTTGTTGTTACTTTCTTTTGAAGACTGGGGAGCAAATGATGCAAATGGCACAAGGAGCTGTGGACAGTGTGAAGAGTACTCTAGGAGTTGGAGATGCTCAGAGCAAGAAGTGAAAAATATCTGTCTGTGTCTGTCTTCCTTTATTGGAAGGTTTTGCCTACTAAGAGAGAGAGAGCGATATGGATGTTTGAGTCTGTATCTGTCTCTCTCAAGCTCATGTTTTTATTCATTGTTGGTGTGTTTATTTCATTTTCCTTAAGGAAGCTTTTGTTCACGACATGTAATAATGCTACTACTTCGTAATGAAATGCAACTCTTCGCAAGTCTATTTCATAGCCGGTATTTTCGTTATTTGTTATTATCATTAAATCAGTTTTCCCTTCATCTCCAATCCTAATTTTAGTTCAATCCTCTACTTGATTACTTATTCAGATAGCTATCATTTTCTATCTGTGTCATTGCAATCCAAAGGAAATGCTTGTGTGTTTAATTAAAACAAATACAACAGCTGATCAAGATCAACTAACTGAGAAAAAAGGCCAAAAGAATTTATGGTTAGGATCTTCAAATTTAGGAGAGTTTCTGGCATTCTCTATCTGCAGTGGGGCCACTGAATCAACAATCTAGTCCATTGAAATGCGGGTATATCATTTGAACAAAAACCCAGGACAGTCAACAATCAGGTGGGCCACACATCAGCGAAAACAATGAACGGTCTAAAAAAGTAAAATCTCACACCTAATACACGGATCGAATGCCACACAAATGGCAGGCAGGAATACGTAGCAATATGTACGTACATCATGTGCTTGTGGGGTGAGGAGGTTCAGTATTGCATAACAGATGTCGGTATATGCGTGGGTTAATTTGTCAGGTTCCAGTTCACAGCATGGCTGTAGATCTGGTATGGGCACATGTCTATTTCTGATAGCTAAAATATTCAAGAAATATAGTTAAGAGGAGTGAATGCTTTCTGTGCTAATGGGCAGAATCTGAACTTAAAGTCCATTTTTTAGCACCACACAGAACTAAGAAAACATATTTATAATATTCACACCTTAATAAAAATAATTTTTGGGAATGACTGCCCCTCCCTTTCTTGATGTATCCTTCCCATACTAGGCATCTTGACAAGCATTGTTCCATTTGTGTTCGGCAGTTGGGAGTAGACTTGTTTTTGTACATGGCGTTTTGACTTAACTCGTGTCGTATGTTTGAACCTGATTTTTTGGTGCTGGCGTATGGATCAGACCTGTAACCTTGGTTGACCTTGTAGTTAGATCTATTTTTGTTTACTATTAAAATGTCTAGAGCCATAAGAAGAGCATCAATTGAACTCATAGCTACTGAAAGTGTATTCGTTGGAAGAGGAGGATGAGCGAAATCTTGGCCATCGAAATTGCTATTAGATCATTTGCTGGTAATTGAAAGTATTATTGATTTACATCTCATAAGTCATCGAAAGTACATGCTCTTCGCTTATACTACTCGTCATTCCATCATCAAATTATCATTGAATTTTTCCTCTGCTTTTGAATAAACGTTCATAGTACATTTCAAACACAAGTTACTCATTTTAGAGTACATTGAGTTTGAAGAAGTAGATGAGGATAATCTTATTCAGAATGGGATATTTTTTTTATTTATTAGGATGAGTATCTGTGGAAATCTATATAGATTTCTCGTCTCTTTTATATATATTCAAGTTATTGCTAATGAAATAAATAAGTTATAGTTTTAATAATATATTTTCTTGTGGTTTAATAGTGAATACAAATGAGCTGCAGTTTTAGTCACATATTATAATATTTTCATGTGAAAAATCGAAGTTTGAATTCATTCAATTCTTTCTTTTAATGTGTCATCTCTGTGCTGGTCATTTATAGTAATAAAATTTAGGCATGATTTGATTGTTATATCAATCGATTATGAATAGGCCAATCTAGGCATTTTCTTCCCATCCCTTGTTTAGAGCTTTCAGGATCACTTAAACTCACAATTGTTTAACTTACCCATCAAATGAGCAATCCATTCCCTCATTCCCCTATCCTCTAGCCAACAAGTTTTTTTTTTTCCCTTACCAACAACCTCTCTTGGTATTTTCTAGCCGGTCCTAGCACCACTCAAATATCATCCCACTATTAGTATAATGGCTATGACGGCCTATCATTTTATAAGATCTGTAATGATCATTAACTGCAATATAAATGTAATTTTTGGGTGGAGGTGATTAATCTTCTCTTATTGTTATTCAGAATTTGTTTGGATTGAATGTAAACTAGAGAATAGAAGAGAAGGCAAAAAGGTGACATAAGTCAGAGGTAAATTGACATCAGTGTTAGGGAAGCAAACACTTTGTGCATGTTTGTTTGCTAAAGAAAAATTTCAAAAAATATTTTTTCTTTACATTTGCAATTGTTTGGATTGCAACCCCGCAAAGGGAAACTTTTTTCATTTCAAAATTACCATTTAAAGCATAAAATCAGAGATAAACTCTTTCCCTTCTGTTTGGCTTTGAAAAACGGTTGTACTCTTTATTTAAGAAGAGAAAATATAAATACTTTGCTGCAACATTTACTATTTTCCAAATACGTGCAAATGTCTTGTCAATGCAAATTGGTTGCCCCCAATTTGCTTTCTGTCCAAACAGGACCTAATGAGAAATGAAATGGCCATTTGAAATTTGATGTTTATAAAAATGAGTTTCTACCAGCTATGTAAAGTCATCTAAAAATTACTAAATTGGGGCCATTTCTCAAAACTTAATGATGATTAGCGCGTAAATATTTTTCTTTCTTAGAAGTTGTAGCATCTCACTAGTGGTCAACTAGCCAGTGCCATGTATCTTGGGTGGGTTGACTCTATTTGTTTATTTATTTTTCTCTCTTAAAAGTTGTGGCATCTCACTAGTACCAGTCAACAAGTGAGTGCATGTATCCTAGGTTTGCTTACTTAACAAGACACTTTGTCCTTAAAAACTCTCACCATTTCCGCTTATCATAACAGTGCGTGTTTTTTCATCTATTTTTTCTCTCTCTCTCTCTCTCTGTTCTTCTTTCTTCCCTACTTCCTTTGTAGGCAAATCAATAACAAGGAATCTCAGTTCAAGGCCTTCAATTGAGTGCCCACCTGATTTAAGCCACCCATCATCATAGAGAGTTGTTGTATCCTGAGGATGGAGGAGCTGTGACTGTGACCTAGTGCATAAAAGTTCGGTTTCTTTATGGGGGCAAAATGTCTTTTAGACTAATTATAATGTGCCAAACTCTCTTACCTTCATTTCATTTTAGGGCCCGTTGGTTTTTTAAAATCCACCGTAAATACCCGTAATTACCCTGTAAACAGGCAATTAGTACAATTTCACCATGCTTGAAAATACTATGTATTTCTGCTTTGAAAACTGGTCCAAAATGACGGGTTTAAATTTGTGGGCCCCACTGTGATGTATATGACATATCTGTCCCGCCCATCTGTTTTACGAGAACATTTTGAGGCATGAGCTGAAAAAGAAGGCAGATCCAACTTTCAAGTGGCCCACATCAAAGAAAACAGTAGCCCTAAGAAGTTTTTAACCGTAGGTGTTTGATTCCCTTTTTCCTGTGGTTTAGTCCACTTGAGCATTGGATTTGCCTCATTTTTTTGTTTATGCCCTAAATTTAACTAGCATGATGGATGGACGGTGTGGATAACTCACATACATCATGGTGGGACCTGCATATATGTTGCAGCATCCTCCATTTTCGTGTTAAAAAAGTTGACAGTCAAGTAGAAGCATTTATGCGAGAATAAGTGAAGTAAATAATTATTAATCATTTACAAAGTATTTACCTCTAGCATGGAAAAAGGGGTTGTTTGTTTGCCACTTAATATCTAATTTAAATTTGAAAATCAGATTTCAGCCACTTCATCTATTATTTGGGTTGTTTGTTTAACACACTGAAAAATAATCCTAAATGTAAATTAGTAAGCGGAAATCAGTAAGTGATGGGGGCGGAATGGCGTAAGTGGTTTGCATTAATATTTTTTGCTTATTTGCACTAAAATATCCTTGAAATACCTATTAAATAACAACTTTGCTCTCTTCAAGTCACGCAACCAAAGCTTTGAAGTGGCAAAGATCTACCGTGGGCCCCATCATGATGAATGCCTTTTACCCACACTGTTTATCCATTTCTCCACTTCATTATAGGGTATGGGCCAAAAAAATAGGGCAGATCCAAAGTTTAAGTGGACCACACCACAAAAAGTAGTGGGGCAACGACTCCCACCATTGAAACCTTTCTAGGGCCCATCATGATGTCTATTTGCCATACTACCTTTTTATAAGGTCACACAAACCTGAATGGGAAAACATAAATATAAGCTTGATCCAAAACTTTTATCACTCTAAAGAAGATTTCAATGGTGGTGTTCATTCCCCACTATTTTCTATGTTGTGGTCCACTTAATCTTGGATCGGTCTCATTTTTGAATTCATACTCTAAAGATCTAACAAAATGGATGGATGGTATAGATCTTACACATAAATCAGGGTGGGTCCAGAGAAGTTCCACGCGTCAAGAGGTGCAAACTCAACGTTTTTTGTGAGCTATTGTCTTCTGCAACTGACGTGGCTCGGGATTGGCTGCTACTACTACAAAGACCGAGCCAGAGACATACTGTCCTGTTAGGAGATTTATGGGCCCACAGCTATCCATGTCGTCCATCCATTTTGACAAATCATTGTAGGGCATGTCTAAAAAGGAGGCATGGACCACACCACAGGAAACAATGGAGATTGAAAGCTTGCCATTGAAAACTTCCTTAGAGGCATAAAGGTTTTGGACCAAGTTGATATTTCAGTTTTTCATTCATAGACCTTAGGAATAGGTTAGATGGCAAATAAACATCTGGTGGTTCTTAAGAAGTTTTCAACTGTAGGAGTTCAATTCCCACTGCTTCCTATGCTATAGTCCACATGAGCCTTCAAATTGCCTCCTTTTTAGGCCTATGCCCTAAAATGACATGTAAAAATGAATGGACAACGTGGATAAAACATATACATCCCAATGAGCCCCATGAATCCCCTGATAGGACTGTCTGCCTTTGGCTAGGTCCTCGTGGGGGTAGGACCCAATCTGCCCCCAATTGAAGTGTGGAAATGAGAAGTTATGGTACAAAAATTTCACGTGCCTTCAACATGAACAATTAATACTCTTCCATTGGTGGGCCTACCACTTGTATCCGATCAAGCGATCGGAAGCCAACACATGTGTGGAGCCCATGGCTTAATTATCCTAACAGTCAAAATGACGTGTCATTGATGGCTCGTGCACCTAAAGTTAGCTAGACTAAAAGATCCTAACCATTGAAATTTAAAATCCACCCCCTGCCCATATGCTTTTCCAAATCATGTTATGACATGGGCACATTAAATAAAGTTGTCAAATTTTAGACAATTTTACCAAATATTTTTTTTTGAATTTAGGATTAAATTTCCATATTAGGAATTCTTTTAGATAATTTATCAAATAGGCAATTTATCACATGTTAGTACTTAAAATTCAGTACAATGTATCCAGTTTCAGACTAATTTTTTTTCCCTTTCCGTTTAGTTTACCAAACGTACCATTGAATGGCAATTTTTCTGTGCCTTTCTCTACCTTGAACCAACAATTGTCAAGAACTAGATTTGTTTTGATGTCACAATAAGATGTGACTTTCCTGTGAATCCCCGCAACCTAAGCTTCATGGGCCCACCATGTTGTCAGTGTTATTTCTGCTCCATCCATCAGTTTCACCATTAGCTCATTTCAGGTATGAGGCCAGAAAGAGAAGCATATATAAAAAGTTAAGTGTGCCACGTGATAGAAAATGATAGGAAGGAAAGCAATCCTTTCAAAGGCCCATTTTTTAAATCCAACCGGTATGGAAGGCGATTCGGGACCTAATGGAAAATACAAGTGTAAACCTGATCCAAATCTTTCATAGCGTAGAGAAACTTTCAATGATAGGATTCAGTTTCAATGGCCTAAGAAAGTTCAAACGGTGGGCATTCAGTATCCATGGCCTAAATAAAGTTTCAATGGTGGCCATTCAGTCACTGTTGTCTCCTGTGGTGTGGATTACTTTAGCTTTCAATGTACGTGATTTTTTAAGACCATGTCCTGGCATGGGCTGGCACAGAATATGGACGGAGTAGATGTAACGCTGAACCCCAGGAAAGCCACTTTTTTCCTTTGACACGTGCTGCAATACCGAAAATATCACTCTAGCTATCATGATGTATGTGTTTTATCCACTGTGTTTATCCATTTTGCCAACTCGAGGTGTATCTAAAACTCAAGTGGACCACACCACATGAAATAGTAGGAATTAATCACTCACCATTGAAAACCTTTTGTGGCCAGAAGTTTTGGATAGGTTGATAGCTATGTTTTCAGTTCACCCATGTCCATAGACCATGATCTTACTAACCGGCTAGATGGCAAATAAATATCTAGGAAGGTTTTAGTGGTCCGCTTTATCTTTGAATACTCTTGCCAAAAAGGGATGTACACCATGGATAAAACAAATGGGAATATATTAGTGAGTTTGGGAATATACTAATTTCGGTTAGACACCATGTGGTGAAATTTGGTTTAAACTTGAGCGGTTATAAAAAATAGCCCCACAAAGCATGTTTAAAAGTGGTTAGTTAAGTAACTTGTACACGAAAATAGGCTAGCCCATGATTTAAATGATCTGATCATGGACAGTGTGGATTAAACATGTGGGAATGGATTCAGTGAGGCAGGAAAACAGAGTTCGGTAGGCCCTCTAGTGGGCGACATGCAGTAATCAGAAATTGCCACATAAAGCATGTTTAAAAGTGGTTAGGTTGAGTACCTATTCCACCAATGGTGTGGATTGGGCTAGGACCTAGCTAGAGACAGACGGTCCTCGTAGAGGCTTTTTAAGGCTCAGCGTGATCTTTATGTTTCATCCCTGCCATCCATCTAGTTTGAAAAATCATTTTGGGGGCATGAGCCAAAGAATGACGTAGATAGAGGGGTCGAGCAGACCACACTACAAGAAGTGGTAGGGATTTAACTCTTACTGTTAAAAACATCCTATGGACCATCTTGATGTTAATTTGCCATCCAACCTGATCTTTTAGGGCATGAGCCAAAAAAAAGGCAAATCAAAGGCTGAGTGGACCACCCCACAGTAAGCAGTAGTGACAATAACAGCCACTATTGAAACCTTCCTAGGGCCACCTTGATGTTTATATGCTGTCCAACTTATTCATAATGTCAGACGGCCTTGATGAAAAGAAGACATAAATATGAAATTTTCACCCTCCTTCCGTTTGTTTCAGCATATTTGATGAGGTTATTCCAAAACATAAGAAAATATGAGTTTGGATCCTCTATTAGCTTCTATGCTTGGAGCCTTTTGACTAGTCCGCATTACGCTGTATGACATCATGTGAACAAGTTGCATTGAAGGATGATTAGGTTGCATTGAGGATGTGACAGGATTGCAGACCTATATGATGATGTGAACCAATGAAAAGGCTACAAGCAGGGATTTTTGCTGGGTAGCCAACAGAGGATCCGGACTCTTGAAGATTACACAGCTGAAAAAAAGCTGTAAATGAGCATTAAAATCTTCTCGAAGGCCACAAAAGTTTTGGAGGAAGCTGATATTTGCATTTTCCTTTCATCCAAGTCCGGTTGACCTTATCAATGGGTTGGACCACAGATAAGCATCATGGACATGCTTACATGCCGACGGATTTCCTGCGAAAGCTTGCGCAGGAAGCTCCTGCGAACCAAGGTGGGGCCCACAATGATGTTTTTTGATAAATCCACCCCATTCATCCGTTTTGGGAGCTCATTTTAGGACATGAGAACAAAAATGAACTGGATCCAAGACTCACGTGGGTCGAAAACGTGAGGATTGAATGTCCACAGTTGAAAATTTTGTGGAGCCACAGGAGTTTCGAATCAGGATAATATTTGTGTTTCCCGTTCATCCCAGTAGTAGTGACGTTATGAACGGTACGGATGTCATGTAAACATCACTGTGGACCCTAGGGAGGTTTCAACGGTAGTAATTTACCTACCCATCTTTTACTTTAGTGAGGCCCACTTGAGTCTTGGATTCGGTTCATTTTTGTTTTGATGTCCTAAAATGAGCTCTCAGAACGGATGGACGGGTGGATTTATCAAAAAAATCACTGTGGGCCCCACCTTGGTTCCCAGTGCAGGCACTTCCTGCGCAAGGCTTTTGCAGGAAATCCGCGCCCTGCTTACAGTGAGTTCTGGAAAGTTTTTAATGGTGGACATTTAATCTATATTATTTCTGTGATGTGGTCCACCTGAGATTTGAATCTGCTTAGTTTTTGGGACCACATCCGAAAATGTCCTAAAGTAAGCTGAAAAAACAGCTGATCTGCCGTGGATATTCAACACATCGTCAAGGTGGGCCTCACGGTGAGGGTAAGTGTTACCCGGGTAACGCCAAATCCGCTCCCAAACAAAACTCACCCATCAAGTCTCACCACACGTCATGGCGCGACAGCAGAGAGTATGCAGATTGCCTCCGAAAGCAAAGGGTAGGAAACTCTCTGGAAGTGAGGTCGGCCACCAGCATGCTCGCTTGAAATTCACTCGGTACATGCGGCCTGAAGCAGATTCAAAACAGTGAGTCATTACCCAATCTGCGCCTGTTTCCCGGGCCTCACCCCATCCGGTTCCAGGTTCCAAAACGCAGGACGCAGCTTCGGTGGATACCTGAATGTGGTGGATCACTGACTGTTGGGCCCACCGTGATATATATACCTTACACCCAAGCTGTCCATCCATTTTGACATTTTGTTTCAAGCATGATTCTACAAATGAAGTATATCCAAATCTCAGGTGGACCACGCCACAGGTTGAATGACCATTAAAAGCTTCTTGTGGGCAATAAAAAGCTTTGGACCAAGCTGATGTCTATCTGGTCCCTTCATCCTGATCTTTGTGACCTTGGTGGCAAAGAAACATTCCAATGCCCCACAAGAACTTGTCACGGGTAGGGTTGTCAAAGGGTAAGATTCGTACTTTATCAGTATTAATCCGGATTCGGATTAAGGATTTGCATGATCCGAAAAAACTAGTGTAGCTCTTAGGTGTTTTTTTTTTTTTTTTTTTTTTTAGTTCTTTTATATTAGGGCTCTCAATGGGTTGAATCTGAATTGGATCCAGTTTAATCCAGCTCCAAGTCCGAATATGTGAAGATGGATTCAGATCAGATTCGGATTTAACTTGAATCCAAAAGTGATATCCATATGCGATCTATTTATAAATAGTTAGTCTATTTTCAATCCAAAATTCATATAACCATCGGATTCGGGTTGGATTTAGGTCTGAATCCACCCCATTACAAATTTAAAAATAAAATAAAAAATATAATATATTTAATTTAATAGCAAAATGATGCAAATCTCACTATTTAACGTGATATGGTTGATCGTGATAGTGGCGTGTCTCAATTTTGAGACATGGCCTAAAATAATTTCAAAAGCGGATGGGTAGCATGAATATAACATATATGGTAAGGTGACAATGAGTCAGATCTGGATCAGATTTGGATCGAACTTGGATATGTTTATGTGAATCCAAACTCAGGTACATTTAAATAATCAGACCTGTTTTAAGATCCAAACCGGTCCATTTAAATAATCATACTTATTTTAAGATCCAAATCTACATTATACGGATTCGGAGCGAATCAGATCTTGGATCTGACCTGCTCCATTGAGAGCCCTATGTTATATCCTTATAATCGGATTATTACCGGAGATCCGATAGGTGTCTATCCGAATCTGATCCAATTATTAAACAAATAAAAAATTTCAATTCAAATCCGATCCATTGATCCGAGTAATGATCCAAATCTAATTAAATTCGATTGGAACTTAATCGAATTTGTACCTTGATCCAAGCTGTCGACAGCCCTAGTTACAAGTGGGTATTCAATCACCACATTTTCCTATGGTGGGTTCCACATGAGATGTTCCACCTAGATTTGAGTCTGCTTTAATTTAGGGATCATGCCTTGAAGCTGTCAAAATGGATGGACGGCGAGGACCTAACTTATCTGATAAATAGCTTATCTTAAGTAACTTACAATCCAAACGGGCCCTTAGTGATGTGCGTGTGACCTTGTAAACATGTAGTCTGGCAAATAAATGTCACTATGAGTCGGTCGAAGGTTTCAATGCTGGATGTCACTATCCCCACCGTTTCCCCTCGTGTGGTCCATTTGTACGTTGGATATGCTTTAATTTTGGGCTAAATCCTTAAAATGAGCTTAAAAAAACGGATGAACGGCGTGGATAAGATACGTACGTCTATGGCACGCTACAGCATCCTGAGTTACTCAGTACGCAATCCGTTTCCTCCTACCAAAACACATACATCACGATAGGCCCACGGAGCTTGGGCCACGTGTGCTCCAGGATATTCGCAGATACGGCTTCGCGATATTTCTCGTTGGTGCTACTACCGATGAACAGGAACTTCTTTTGTATGACTGCCACGTGTCACCGCCATTCACAAGATAAATACTTTCTCAGCCCATCACGTGGGCGGAGAGAAAGCCCAACCACTAGAAAATTATCACGGGAAAGTTACCAGGGACAGCTGCTGCAATCGCGGTTGTGGCCATGTTACTATACACGTGGCATCTATCCCTATGTCGATAATGAGTCAATGGACTTGGCTTTTAAAATATGACACGAGTTTCGGATGACCTTGGACTTCCATGAATGGATTGTAAACTAATATGAACCGTTAGCTTTGCATTTCCAACAGATTGCCATACAAAGCAAGGTCCCTAAGTTGGATGGTCGCGATTTACATTATCAGTTTATCACATGGCTGCATCTATTACATTACTTTCGGCTCTGCCATATTAACGAACAGCTGCAAAACAAAGACAAGCGACACCATACTTCACCCCAAAGCTTGTCCGCGGATTCTTGAGAGAGGCCCACTTATTAGCCCGTGATATATATTTGTTTTATCCACTCCGTTCATCCGTTTTCTTAGCTCATTTTAAGGTTTGTACACAAAATTGAAGAATATCTAAAGCTCAAATGTACCACACCAAAGAAAAAAGTGCCGATAATAACGTTCACCGTTGAAACTTTCCTAGGACTGTGGTAATGTTTATTTGTCATCCCATCTATTAATAACATCATACAGATGAGTGAAAAAACAAATATCACCTTGATTGAAGACTTCTGCAGCCCCTAAGAAGTTTTCAACGATAGACTTTAAATTTTCATTTTTACTAATGATGTGGTCCACTTATGACTTGGATATATTTAGATTTTGATACCATACTCGATAATGATCTGAATAAACTGATGGACGGATTAGATAAAACAAATTAATCACGGTAGGCCTTATAAATCGTTCACACCACGGTAAAGGGTGGTTACCGCCTCACTCCACAATCCGCGTCCTCCCATAGGTTTTGACACGTGTCCTTTATTACGTGGGCAGCTCTTATTGGATGGACGGAGCGGTAAAACAACGCGGGATCGAGAGCAGATTAGGTGCTGCCCCGGCCTCACGCAAGACGGTGCGGCCCACCATGATGTATTTATTATATATCCATCCGTCCATCAGCTTTTCCAGATTATTTTATGACTTAATTCCAAAAAATGAAGCAGATCCAATTCTCAGGTGGACCATAACATGGGAAATAGTGGTGATTGGCTATTAATGAGCCATAATTTTTTTTTATATCAACCTGATATTTACTTTTTTTTCCTTCATCCCGAACTGTTTAACCTCATCAAACACTACGGAAACATTATGGTGGGCCCTAGGTGTTTTTTATGGTAGGCCTTTCAGTCTCCACTGTTTCCTGTAGTACATCTGAGATTTGGATATTCTTCGTTTTTGGGTTCACGCCCTAAAATGATCTGAAAAAACCGATGGACGGTGTGGATATATAATATATACGTCAAGGTGGGCCCCACGGTAGGGGCCGCACCGTCTTGGGTGGGGCCGCACCTAATCCGTTCCCCGCGGGGATCGGCTGTCTTCATTCTACGGCATGTCTTTTGCCGTCCATCCGAGAAACAGGCAGAAATCGTAGCCGCAAGTCCTCTCGATCGTCCAGCTGCCGACACGTAGCAAGGGACACGTGTCAATAATTTGAACGCCAGAAGTAGATTTGAAAAAAAGAAAAGCTTTTTTCCTATCCTATAAAAATGAAAAGCTCCGTGCTCTCTTTCGCTCTTCACCTTCCAAACGATCGTCCTTTTCGCTGCATCAACAAAAGAAGAAGAAAAAGGTTCTCCCCCCCTTTCGCTTGATCTCAACCGTCCATCTGTAGGGCTTAATGGATATGGCTTTGGGCCTTTCTCACCAGATCGGATCCCTCTGCGGGACGCCGCTCCCCTCATCGGAACCCGGCTCTATCTCCGGCGACCCAACGACCGTCGCCCTGTGGAAATCCCCTACACCTAACCTCAGCTGCCGGATCAAAGGAGGCTCAGACGCCGACGGGCTCTCTCCGCCGGTAAGCCCCTGCCGGACGCAGTCGCCGGTGCTCGGTGGGATCCGGCCGGATTTGTCCGTGGCTTGCCAGGCGTTCGCGACTGACGTGGTGCCCGCGGAGGAGATGTTGGACGGGACGCTCAGGGAGTACAGGGAGGGGGGTGCGCAGGTTAAGAGGAAGGGGGTGCCGGTTTACGTGATGTTGCCGCTGGACAGCGTGACGATGGGGAATTCGGTAAACAGAAGGAAGGCGATGAACGCTAGCCTGCAGGCGCTAAAAAGCGCTGGGGTGGAAGGGGTGATGATGGACGTGTGGTGGGGATTGGTGGAGAGGGAAGCTCCAGGGACCTACAATTGGGGTGGGTACGCGGAGCTTATGGAGATGTGCAAGAAGCACGGCCTCAAGGTGCAGGCGGTCATGTCCTTCCACCAGTGCGGCGGTAACGTCGGTGATTCTGTCACGTGCGTACGATAGCCTACTCCCTCTTATCTTGCGCCTTTTTTAATTATTTATTATTATTTTTTATAATATACGCCGTCTCTTTCGCATCTCTAATTATCTATTATCTAAAATCATCTATTATCTAAAATCAGCTAGATGTAATATAAATTTGCACAGACTAAAAAAAGGGAAAAATCTTGCCTGCGATGACAAAAATGCCCTTGGGTTTTTTACCTATTGACGGGAATGCTTTTGAAATGAATCTCCTTCTATTTTATTAAACAATCTTTAAGTAATTTGGTAAATTTTCAACTAAACAAGGGTATTTGTCCATTTTGTTGGAAAAAAGAAATTTGATACGCGACCCTACGGTACGCTAGTATTCTGACAATTGCCCTATGTTTATGTAATCCAGACCGTTGGTCTGTTACATCCGACCGTGTATAGACTGTGCCCCAACAATCTTCTCCTAAAATGGATAATCCTAGCCGTTAGATTTGTGGGGAACAAATTGATGGCTAAGAAAGGGATTTGAAAAAAGGTCCTCGTTGAGCTGAAAGAAGTACGGATATTGATTGATGGGATCGAGATTTTAGGACATGGTCCATCCCTCAACGGGACCAGAACATATTGATGGTCTGGATTGCCCAACCACGTGCCCCCACTGCCAGAATTGAAAAATGAGGTTCGGGATTAGAACGGGGTCACGTGCAGGGACCCAAAGTCTCGGATCAGGTCCGTACGTGTGAGTTCAATTGTTTAACTTGAAAATTCTTTTTAGAAATTCATTATCTGGATTTTGGAGCGCGTATCTAGAGACGCAGGTTCACGTTAGCAAGTGCTTATGTTGACGCTTGATTTGCGCTGTGGTGTGTGCAGTATTCCCCTACCGAAATGGGTGGTGGAAGAGATCAACAGGGATCCGGATCTTGTGTACACGGACCAATGGGGAAGGAGAAACAATGAGTACTTGTCCCTCGGCTGCGACACTCTCCCCGTGCTCAAGGGTCGAACCCCAGTCCAATGCTATGGCGACTTCATGCGTGCTTTCGGGGATAATTTCAAACACCTTCTGGGCGATACCATTGTGGTAAGTGATTTCATCCACCAGTCTGATTTACATACACAGGCATACGCTTTCACTACTATTGTCTTGTGTATCTATTCTGTATCTCATCCGAGTGATGGGCCACCATGCAAAAAAAAAGAAAAAAAGAAAAAAGAAAAAAAGAGAGCAGTTTTTAAACACTAAAAAGGACAGGAAGATTGGATGGTCTGGATTTATGGGTGTCAGTAGTTTATGCATGTGGTAGTTACCTTTAATATTAGCATCATTTACGGTTCGATTAGTGCATTCTCTCAGTGTTCGTTTGACCTGAGAATCCAAATGGATTCTATTGGTGAAGGGTGGAATTTGTGTTTTGGGTCATGGGAAAGGATGGAAATGGATTCTCCATGGGAATCTAATTTTCAAAATTTATCCCTTTTATAATTCCTATCTTTAGATGAGCCTCAAGATTTGGTTCCATCAATGAGGGGGCATCGTGGGGATGGGTGGAAATGGGAATTCAATTCCCCAAATCCCTTTTATGATTTTCATCTTTGAGATGAAGTTATGGCCCTCAATAGTGGAATGGTGGAAAATAATTCAGGTAGCCGATACCAATTAATTCGGGTGAGGTTTAGATAAGGCTGGGATGATGTTGATTATCTTGAGCTGGGTTGCAGGACAGGTTGAAAAACATAAAAGGTCTCTCCTTTCCTAGCAACTCTTTCATAAGTATCCTAACATTGATAAAAAGCAAAAATGGAGAAACCAAACTTGGAGTAAACACAAAAACTCCCATCCCAAGCATAAAAACTGTATTCTTAGAATAGCTTTTTGGTGCCAAACACGTAGACAGAATATCTGCTTTCTCTGTAACAGACTTCCCTTTTTGAGATTCCAGGGAGCGGCCTAGTGGAAGTGCTATGTTCTTGAAAGATTGTGCCTTTAAAAGATTCTAATTACTATAACCCCTGTAATCAGGCTGGGTATGGGCTAGGAGTTTAGATCCACAGATTGAGTCTGGACCCTGATTTTGGGCGTTACTGTTAATTTGGCTGTGTTTGGGCCTAGCATTCTAGAGCCCATCTACCTCACCGTAGCCCAATCGCCTACATATGCTTTATTGAATTATTAATATTACATTGCTACTTTCAATCATTTTGTTATTGTTATTATTATTTATCAGTACATGGTTGAATTTGGTTTGGATTCAAGCTGGGAAGGGTCTGAATTCGGGCTGCCTCCAGGCTCCAGCCTGGTTCGATGAGCTTAACATGTTTGTGCATTGGACTGGGGCCGCCTCTCCCTGTAGTGGGCTGGAGATGGTCCCAACGATGCCTGCACATGTAGGCGTGGGCTGGATTTGGGCCTGGGTCGTCACCAGTTGGCCCTCTGTCAGTGAACCTATTTGGGCCCTCGGTGAGGGCCACAACCTCTTACCCAGATCTGTTCAAAGCCCAGAGAGGCCTGTGAGCTGATAAGTTGGGCCTGATAGAAAAAGATAGGTTCTCTTGGAATCATATCTTTTGGTAAAATCACAGCCACGGTAGTTCATTCATCAGCAGCGCCACAAAAAAAAAAGAAAAGAAAAGAAAAAAAGTCAGGCTACATTTCTACAGGCTGTGACTACAGGCCTGTGGGAATTCGCTCGCTAAGCCCTGCCCACGAGCCCAGTCCGAATGGTTCAAAGCCATGCCTAAGTGGACCCTAGGCCGAGCCCTGCTTAATGGGGTCTGTATTAACAATGCGTCCATATAATGATTGAAGGGTAAATGTGCTTTACACACATGATCCTTAGCCTTCTGTAGCAGTAGCTTCTGCCATTCTATGGTTAGTATCTCTACCTGTTTATCTCACAAGCCAATCTGGTTGGGATCCTGTGCGCAGGAAATTCAAGTAGGAATGGGCCCAGCTGGTGAGCTTAGATATCCTTCGTATCCAGAGCTGAACGGGACATGGAAATTCCCTGGCATTGGAGCTTTCCAATGCCATGACAAGGTACATATATATGCATACACATGCAAAAGAAATTCAATGGTTCTTGTAGCTTATATCTTCATGCTCTGAATGAAGTACACTGATGTTGTTGTGGGCATGTCATGCAGTACATGATCAGTAGCTTGAAAGCTGCTTCTGAAGCCATAGGCAATCCGGCATGGGGAAATGGAGGTCCGACAGACGCGGGTGGCTACAATAGCTGGCCTGAGGATACCCCCTTCTTCTGCCGTGATGGTGGTTGGAAGAGCACCTACGGCGAGTTCTTCCTCACCTGGTACTCTCAAATGCTACTCGAGCATGGGGAGCGTATCCTTTCTTCCGCTGTGTCGATCTTCCAAGGCTCCCGTGTCAAGATATCAGTGAAGGTCGCAGGCATTCACTGGCACTACGGCACACGTTCTCACGCGCCTGAGCTGCACCGCCGGATACTACAACACTCGCTTGCGTGATGGGTACCTCCCAATTGCACGATTGCTGGCCCGCCATGGCGCAGTCTTCAACTTCACCTGTATCGAGATGCGGGACCACGAGCAGCCCCAGGATGCACAGTGCGCACCGGAGAAACTGGTCCATCAAGTGGCCCTTGCGACGCGTGAGGCTGGTGTCCCACTTGCAGGGGAGAACGCATTGCCTCGGTTCGATGAAACTGCCCATGACCAGATCCTACGTGCATCCTCGCTGAGCATCGGGGGTGGGGACGGGAAGGCGGACCAGGCGATGTGTGCATTCACGTACTTGCGGATGAACCCCAACCTGTTCCAGCCCGACAACTGGAGGCAGTTCGTGGCGTTTGTGAAGAGAATGGGAGAGGGGAGAGAAGTGAAACGGTGCCGGGAGGAGTTGGAGCGGGAAGCCGATTCGTTCGTGCACGTGACCCAGCCTCTGGTGCAAGAGGTTGCTGTCGCTCTGATGAGCGGCTGAGGCGAAGGCTTCTTCTGCACATGTAATGGTTATCTTCGCCGGTAATCTTCTCCTCTTCTTTTTTCTTCTTCAAGTGGGCCTGACCAAGAGAATAATAAATGAAGATGGTATTGGTCAGTGAGAAGAAGGGATGATCATGGACGGTGGAGATTAATAGATTGTGAGCAGGGATGTGTAGAATACGTTATAACTAAAATAAGCGCAGATGATTTTCTAATGAAATAAATACTAGTGTTCCTAAGAAGTGTCCTATCATGTAACACAGCTAAGTAGTGCGTTTGGATGCACTGCCGACTTGAATTGCGATTTAATTCTTTGTTTGTATCACCGAGACACCCGAAGGGCAAAGTCATAACTCACGTAAAAAGCTATTAGCAATCTAGTAATTTGTATCCTGTATGGAGCCACGTCGCAGTATAACCGCTGCTTGAGTCCCACCTATCCGGTGAATCTGGCAAGGTGATCGACCCCAGACGACTAGGTATGAAGGCTTTCTGTGCTTAGTGGTTTGCCATTTTTATATAGGACTTCTCCTGTGACGATTGGAAAAGAGGCTTCCCCTATTTCATCGTTAGAATCAATTCTTCCACCCTTTTGTCGATTTTAAATTGCAGTTCGAGCCTTTTTTTTATAGCTTATGCTCCTCTGCCCTCTGCTATTAGATGGTCCGCCCTTACTCAATTTCTCATCGAATTTGGAATTGCGGGCGGGAACACGGAACACTAATTGCATATATTTATATCCAACTTTTGACATAGGTGATCATAGAACACAAAAGTTGGTGATCAAACAAGGAACTAAACTCGTTTTAATTTATGTTCCCGGAGTTCGAAGACACTGTAGCGACAACACGGAACACAGAGTGAAATAACTAGTTGACTACAGCTGGGAAGATCACATTCTAAGGATGTGAAGGACCCAAATCCTTGCTCATTTCACTGAGATTGACTCAGTTACATGAAAGAGGATTTGTCTCATTTGCTGTGAGGCGTAGCTGGACCGCTTCGAACTCCAAAGAAAAATGCCACCATTCCTATTGAGTGTTGAAGGTCTGGGCTTCAAATTGGAATCGCATGGTTGCGTATGGTAACACCACCAGAAAAGCTACTTCTGGCAGCGAGAAGCCCCTCTAAGGTCTAGTTCACATGTACATCCAAACAAAGCTTTTCTCTGAAGAATAGAGCAAGAATTCCCTTCTTTTTTTTGTTGTGTGAAAAGCCTGATCTTGGTTCGGTTGAAAAGTACTCTAATGATCCGGGACGAGATTATTCAGATCCCAGCCGTCCAACCGAAGAGAATTGGACCACACCATCCTAGTCTTATTTCTTGTTTTGCAATTGGGAACCAAATATCTATCAAGCATGCATCATCATGTGAGAAGGTTTTGGATGATCTCCATCGGCCTGCTTCTTAGTAAAAGATGATTGGATCAGAGCATAATCATTACCTAACAGATGATCCCAACCATCGATTGGTGGATTTGAGCGCACAGGTTCTCTGTTCATTATCCATCAACATTTTGCATCCAGATGATGGATCTGAAAGTTGCTGGGATCGTGGTGATCTGGCGATGCATGCACGGATGTCATGGTGCACCCGTCTCATGCAAGTGGGGCCCGTGGCTAGTTGATGTTACGTCATGTCATTATGGGCCCTACAAAGATGGCGGATGACCCAAAACTCTCGGAAGATTTAGCTCTACTCATATAGTATTTTTCTCCTTACCCCTATCTGTAGGCCTCCATCTAGACCTGGCAAAATTCGACCCAACCTGACCCTTTTTTCCCAGTTTAGGGGTTGAAATATTTAACCTGATTTCAATTTTTGGATTGACCTGAACCAGAATTTTATGGGTCGGGTTTAGTTTAAAGGTGACCCGACCCAACCCGAATCATACAGAAGTTAAGTAGACTATTATATATTAATTTTCTTATTAGTTAAAAAATACATAAGTTTTTTCTCACCGACCCTGCTGGAATGGTCTACATGTCTATCAATTTAATAAGCATGTGCACACCAATGATCACATTTTATGACATGTAGAGCTAAAATATAATGAGATTTTATTATTATTTGTGGTGCTCATTTATTGGAGAACTGAAATGGTAGCTAATGCTCTGTAAAATAAATTAATAAAATTATGTTAATGGTTATATTTATTTGACTTGTTGATCGGAATCTATTGGACGGTTAAAATGAAATGGTCAAATAGTACCATTTCAATAATTGTGTCCACAATTTAACTATTTAAAAAATTAAATATCAAATGGTCCTATTGATTTGATCCAATGGTCAAAAAATAAAAATAGAATTGTTGGACATTAATTGAATGGTTCGGATGAAATATTAAATGTTAAAGTCAAAAAGTTTTACGTATAAGAGTATCAATCATCATTTTATATCAATGCATTTAAAAAAGTCATTATAAATTCTTTCTTTCGAAAACCCTAATCTCATGTTGTAAAGAGTGGGCTTCTTTCAGCCCCATGACATGGGGGAGAGGAAGCTCTTGTGGAGAAGCCATTATGTATCTAGTTTAATCTACAAATTAGATAGTTGATCATTAAAGTGCGGATCAACCTGACCTGACCCGGTTTAATTTGGGTTGGTAAGGGTTAAGAAAATCCAACCGAATTCAATTTGGGTCGGGTTAGGGTTGAGGGGTAAATGACATGACCCGAACCCTACCCGACCCATTGCCACCTCTACTCCAATCAAAGGGATCAGAACCTCAAATATAGTTAGTGTTTTGGGGAATGTCATATCTATAGTAGGGACCCATAAGATTGATTGAACGATCCTAGTATATACTGGTTTGTTGAACTGCTACTTTCATCTCAACCGTCCAATAGATGTCCGATCAGCCGTATTAGAACTTTCATCTAGGTGTAACATTTGGTTTAGGAATATAATGAAAATGGGCCCAGTACTTGGATGGTTTGATTTGAGTTATATGTCCGCCATATTGCTTGTTTCCGCGGTGGAGAGCGTGGACAAGGGAAAAAAGAAAAGAAAAGAAGGAAACCGTGCCTGTTGGGTTGTTGAATGGGTAAGTGGGCCCATTGAATTTATGGGCCCAGATTCATCACTGGCCGAGATTGGGCATCAGGGCCGGTGGGCCCATAGAGTTTCATCGCTCAATTCATCACTTACGGAGATGGCATCAGTTTCGACACTCAAGAAGAATGAAGGAGATGAGAAGAGGAACATAATTGAGAATTACGTCAAACACCTCTATGTGAAATAGCTATAATTCTATTTTTACCCAGAAATTAGGACAGCGATTCATTAGGTGAACCAACCCTTTTTTCTCACTCTAAATGCGGAACTTCGGTCATTCTATTTTTGACCGTCCATTTCTTCAATAATATACTGCACACCAAATCTAGCGGAGGGCGCGGATTAGGTACTTCCCCGCCTGTACCGAGCTCGGGACAGGCTAGGGCTCTGAGGGCCATTGTGATGTATGGATTTTATCCACACCGTCCATGCATTTTTCCATGTCATTTTAGGATATGCTCCCAAAAATGGGGCAGATGGAAGGTTCCAAGTGGGCCACACCACAGGAAGCAGTGGTGCTAATGATGCCTACCGTTGAAACCTTCCTAGGGCCCACCCAGATGTTTTTTTTTGCCATTCAACCTGTTTATAAGATAATAGAGACATGGATGAAGGGAAAACACAAATATCAACTTGATTGAAGTTTAATCCCCATTTCGTGGTCCACTTGATCTAGGATATGTCCTTTTTGGGTTCATGACCTAAAATGACATGGAAAAATGAATGGATAGTGTGGATAAAATCCATACATTACGGTGGCCCTCCGAGCCCTAGCTTGTCCTGAGCTCGGGACATGCGGGGAAGTACCTAATCCGTGCACACCGTATTCTTCGTGGCTAAATTTCCAAGAGAGAACTTGATGCATGCCATCTACAAGCGGTCACATACCATTTACACCCTTTTTTTTTTTTTTTGTCAAAAGCATCTCCTGCAAAGCAAGAGTCCAATTGAAGCAAGTTTCTCTCAAAGTATCAAATGCCATTTATTATTTTTTTATGAGTTAGTAAACACAGCCCATTGTTAGTACACTTACCCACCCGTTGTGGGAGTTGATACCATGACTTCAGTGTTGAAACGAGGCTATCTTCACTCAATCTGCCACTTGAGCTGTGGACTTGGATGTATTTCAAAAATTTTCTTTTGAAGTTTAGGTTAGCAGAGAACTGCAGGTGCCAATAGGCCAAGCTTAGGCTTGCAAAATATTAGAATTTTGAATAGGTTCGACACGTTCACAGCCCGACTTAGAATATGCTATTGTCCACCGCCATCATTACAGTACGCTTAGAAGTAGTACAAATATTTATGATTTTCTGTCGCTTGATCTCGATGAACTGAGATCAAATGTTGATTACATTTTGCTGAATAATCCTTTGTTTATTTTTCTACTTTGTTATCTATTGATTTTACAAAGCATCACACATACGTATAATTGAAATTTTTATTCCTTTACATTTGAAATACATTTATTTTTATTCTATTGGGAAATGTAAAAGTTCCCTAAGAAAAAAAGTTTTCATTTGGAATTACTAACCTTATCTTTAATAACTGTACTGGTCGGTGGTTGAAAATGCGGCATGCTCTTAATCGATCAATTTTAGCATATGGCCACCAGCATGCCCACGAGCGCAACTTGGCTTCGTAACTAGCAATGTGGGTGAGACCCTGAACCTAAGGCCCACTTGGATGTATTCTCTGTATATCCATGCCATCCATCTGTTTCTTCAGCTTATTTTAGAATAGGTTCCCAAAAAGAAGCACATGAAAATTTTGGGTGGACCATACCATAAGAAAAAATGCTCATTGAACACTTACCATAAAAACTTCCTGGCATCCACCGTAATGTTTACTGACCATCTAATCTGTTTATAAGGTTATCCAGACCAGGATGAAAGGTAAAAAAAATATCAGGTTGATAGAAAACTTTTGTGGCCCACAAAAGTTTTTAATGGTCATTAACCACTATTTCTTATCGTGTGGTCTAACTGCTTATGCTTCATTTTTGATACCATGGCCTAAGATAAGCTGGAAAAGAAGAAGAATGGCATGGATATAAAATCCATACATCTCCGACGACCAGGGTCCTACCCACATAGCTAGTTCCGGGGTCTCACCCAACTCGCGCCCCATGCCCACACCATCCTAGTCACACGCGTTCACTAAATATAAGCCCTGGCTAACACGCGTAGCATCAAGGAATTGCGCAAACGCATACTATCCACAAGGGCCATGGTATTAGAGACAGGTGGACGGCTTAGAAAACTCTGGCCAAGTTTTTCTCAACCACACATTTGTTCGTAGACTATGGCCCACGCGATTAATAGACAAACCTGGCCAGAGCATATAAATAGAGGTACTCACCGATGGATGGACTGGATCCAGATCCAGATCCATATGGGATGCTCGTACGTACAGGTGTGGCCTGTAGGCTGTACATGACATGGGGTATCTTAACTTCGTCCCACTGCCGAACAGATCTCCCAATTCTCCCAAGCTTCTCCATCATTTTCACACCTATTTCTTCGGAAAGCTTTGCTAGACTCATACGCGTGTACAAGTCAACTAAGGCACAAGGTACCACATCTGCCAGCGTGTAGAGGACAGGTGCAGAATCTAATCCATCCATCAGAAGTTTACCACTACTTATGAACCCTAGGAAAATAATTAGGTCGGTCCACTTGTCAGGTGGGCCAAAATTATCTGAAAAAAATGTGACTAAGACGTCCACTTTCTAATACATGGTACGACTACAGAGATAACCACCTTTATATTGTTTCTGTTGCACCTACACGGTGAGGTCCACATGATAGTTGGTTTGGATATTTCATTTTGTGCCACGCTGGCATATATGATGGCGTGTGCATAAGACAAATTACACGCGCGAGTGGGCTGAGTAAGGCTCTTCATCATATATATATATATATATATAAATGTTTTAATAACGTACATCGCTCCCTATGTTGACTTTTATGCAACTTGATCCACTTATCTAGAACTAGAATCCAAAATTCATTCAACTTGGCTACGGAATTGGATTGCGTGGCGTACCACACACTACCACCTCCGTTGTATGTGTTATATCCACACCGTCTATCCATTTTGTCAGATCCTTTTATAGCATGACCCAAAAAAGGAGGCCGGTCCAAACCTTAATTAGACCACACCATGAAAAGCAGTGGGACAATGATGGCCAACAATGAAGGGAGCAGATTAGCTGTTACCCGGGTAACAACTTCTTCTGCTTACGGGTTAGATGACAAATAAACATTACGCATCTGCTTACAGTGAGAATTGGGGAAGTTTTTAATGGCGGGCATTCAATCATCACTGTTTCTTATCGTGTGGTCCACCTGAGATTTGGATGTACTTAATGTTTGGGACCGTTTCCTAAAATGGGCTGGACAAATGAATGGACAGAGAGGAGGATATACAACATATCATCAAGGTGGGCCCTACGGTAAGGGTAACACCCACTAAGCTATTATCCTATTATCCAGATAACACCTAATCCGCGCCCAATGAAGCCTTCCTAGCCCCACCAAAAGGTCAGACAAACCTGGATGAAGGGAACACACAAATATCAGCTTGATCTAAAATTTCTACGGCCCCGGAAAGTTTTCAATGATAGATGTTCAACCTCCGCTGCAGAAAAATTATCTGGATTGTACTCATTTTTCGGTGTGGTTCACTTGAGGTTTGGTTCACTTTTTCCGGTGTGGTTCACTTGAGGTTTGGATTGTACTCATTTTTCGACTCATGCAGAAAAATTATTTTGCAAAATGGATGGACGGTGTGGATATAACACATGCATCATGGTGGCGCCAACAGAACTTTGCCACGTCGACACACCAGCCCGCTGTACCAGGAAGAGGAGCTCATTGTACAGTACCTGACATGCGGCGCTTAATTAGGGTACTGAATCTGGACCACTTTTTCTAGTACGTCTTATTTGAAGATGGCTATCGGTTAAAAAAAATAAAATCGCCACATGGATAAATCCTAGCCATCAGATTTTCCTTTCGAAAGTTGGCCATGAACAATTTTCTTCTGTTTTCAATTTCAAGGGCACCGTTACTATGGATAGTTTGTTCGGTGTGATTTACCATCCAGGGCGTTCTTGAATAGGATTCATCAGATGGACGGTCTAGATCCTAAGCCGCACTTGACAGGAATCACTCTCAATGCTTATATTTCAGCTCTCAATGAAGAAAAATATCGACTAGCAACAGTTTGATCACTTGTTTCCTTCTCCGTCGTGGATACTGACCCGTTTATCACCGGGTCTGTTTTACCCATTCCCAGACCCGTTTAAGGGGGAGTGGTTTGGGAGTAGTGTGACAATATCAAAGGAGATGAAAACTGTTTATGTTATCAACGATGAACGTAAATCCAAATGCAAGAGAATTTAAGGGTGGCAATGGGCCGGATAGCCCACCTGAACAGACTAGCCCATCCCATCTTTGGGCCGGGCTTGGACCTACTTGCTAGGCCTATGGGCCAGCTTAGGCTGTGCATGCATGGCCCATCATTTTCGGGTTGGGCGTAGGCTCAAGTAAATGAAGCCCCACCGAGCCTGGTCTAGGTCGACCGACCTGACTTTATATGTACATTTGTTACATTAGTTTAGTTCCTCCAAAGTTTTTATTACTTTGTTAGTGGATACATTAGGAACATTCAACTGGGAAATATGAATGTTTTTTTTTTGTTTTGTTGTTGTCAATTTTTGGGCTGAGTTAGGTTAGACCAGATCACGCTAGGCTAACCCAATCTGAGGCCTCAGGTCTTAAGTGTTAGGCATGTGGTTAATCTTCCAAGCTACAAATGAAATGTGTAATATATTTCGTCCAGGTGAGCCCCACTTAGCTTGGATATTGTTGTGGCAATTAGGGGCTAACTATCTATCCATTTACTGTAGCAGTTGTGTAACTGCACAACCATCTCTCATGATTAGGTGACTGCACTTTGGAAGTCTTTGTATTTGAGACTTTAACAATACTTCATGAGTGTAGAGAGATCATCTAAAACAAGCAAATAGAGAGAAGATTGGATTCCATTAGACCACCTGATTTGCAGTGTGGATCCTTAGTTAAGAGAAGATTGTTTCTGTAGACATCTTCGACAATATCTCCATCATTTTGGACGGCCATCAAATCTGTCCAATGAGTTTTCAGGAGAAACACTCAAATTTCAAGCGTCCGACTAAACATGGTCGGGCGCCCGATCAACATAAAATCAGGCGCCCAACTGTAATAAAAACAGTCCAAAGACTTTTGGTCTCTCTGGGTGAATATCGGACGCCTGATCACTGATCGTCCGAATGACCGACCACCCCAGGCTAGCAAAACTTATTGTGTGTTTGGCTCCACACCTCAATAAGACCTTCAACACAAAATTGAAGCTAAATACGATTTTTCTCCAGCAACCTGCTTAATCTTCTACCAGATAAGTGAAGAAACTCTTCTACCCCTTTGATTTGTAGTCAAAATGGCCTACCAGATACGATCAACAGTTCATCTCATTAGATTTAAGCCAATGGATATGTGTTTATGGATAACTATCTTCTCTTACTTTTTTTGGCTCTCCACGAAACTTTCTTCCAAATGTCATCACCAAATAAGAAATTTTCTTCAATTAGATCTGAGCCAATGGATATGTGTTTATCCCTTGTTCTCCTAATAACTCTCCTATTTTGAGTTAGAGAGAGATAGGGCCCTGTAATGCCCCGAATTTACCGTAATTATTTTAAAATTTTTTGAAATTTATTTCTATTTTTTTATATTAAATACCGGCCATTGATATTAAAATTCAAATAACGGGACATCCGTAGGAGATCATATGGAGTACCCTTTATTAAAGTTGCTTAGAATGACCTCATTAACAATGTAGAAGAGTTAGATTTCGTTAAACTCAAATATTTACAAAAAATTACAAAAATGCCATCAGTTAAACTTAAGTTAAGATGCCATTTTTAAGTATTATAGTTTCTGACGATCACTTTCATGCAAAATCCTGGATTTGAGCTTTTGGGCACATATTAACCATACACATCAAATTTCAGCCCTTAAATCATAGTAGAAGTGGTCCAATTGTCAAATCAGCCCTTAACCCTTGATTTTCATGTCCATCGAGTGAGGAAAGTAGATGGTTAGTCGTAGTCGAATATTTCTCTTCATATGAATGACTTGGATCGTTTTTATCATGGACCAATAGTGTGATTTGATTGCCCCACATTGATAAGCCTCTTTCTTATGCGCGAAGTTATCCCGTTCTAGAAATTAACGAGTTACCAACTCTTCTCAAATTTGAACCTTTCAATTTACCCACTTTTGACCATCAATCGCTTCTCAAATTTGGACAACCCATTATACTCATATGACTACGAGTTTACATAAAATTTGGACCCCGATCTACAATCCTACACCGTTGAACCACAAAGCCAGCCCCTTCCTTTTCCGCAAAAAGTTGGAATTTCAGATCTAGGCATTCCTCACCATCAATCAACCACTAAACTTTGAACAATTGTTTGCCTATCATGACTACAAATTTTTCCAAAATTTAGGCCCTGATCATCAAGCGTAGACCGTTAATTGAGATATAGTCCATTTTAGCACCCGTTAGGCCATTTTTAAGGATCGGCCAATTTAGAATGTGGATCATCAAGAAATTTACGTATTCTGACTCTACTCTTCGAGCTTGATAAGATGAACGGATTGGAATTGATCAAAGATCATCCGAATATTAAGATTTTGAGAAACCCACCTCGAAGGTTGTTACACAACACCCCGCGTGCACATCCCTCTCCATATTTCTACTACGCACCTCCAAACCCTAATTCCAACCCTACCTCTATATATAGGGCCTCTCTTAGCCAAAGATGACCCCCACCCACGAATTTGAGAGAGGGAGAGAGAGAAAGAGAGGCTAACCCAATCTGAGGCCTCAGGTCTTAAGTGTCAGGCATGTGGTTAATCTTTTAAGCTACAAATGAAACATGTAATATATTTCGTCTAGGTGAGCCCCACCTAGCTTGGATATTGTTGTGGCAATTACGGGCTAACTATCTATCCATTTACTGTTGCAGTTGTGTAACTGCACAACCATCTCTCATGGTTAGATGAATGCACTTTGGAAGTCTTTGTATTTGATACTTTAACAATACTTAATGGGTGTAGAGAGATCATCTAAAACAAGCAAATAGAGAGAAGATTGGATTCCATTGGACCATCTGATTTGCAGTGTGGATCCTTAGTTAAGAGAAGATTGTTTCTTTAGATATCTTCAACTATATCTCCATCATTTTTCGCTGCCGGTGAGTTGATTAATTACAAATAGATTGCAATCTAACAATTATTGTGCGAGATCAATGAAAAAAGCCTTCTCTCTCTCTCTCTCTCTCTCTCTCTCTCTCTCTCTCTCGGGATTTTCTTTTCTAGATTTCCAAAACGATGTCTATCTTTTCCATTTGCGTGGTGTAGAATGATAGACCTGTTGCGCAGCAAGCTAACAACACCGGTGAATCGAGATCCAATCTCCGATGTCACCCACAAGCGATAAATGAGAAGAAACAATATGTAGAAGCAGAATTAAACAAACCAACAATCCACAAGACAAGATTTACGTGGAAAAAACCCAACAAGAGTACAAAACCACGGATCCAATGTTCCACTATTAAGAAAACGAAGTTACAATGAATATAATCACTTTCTCCTATGCTCTCATGCACAGATATGACCCTTTTCGCTAACCTATTCTCCTTTTTTCACCTTGGACGTATAGTAGGGCTGTCAACGGGTCGGATATGGACCGGATCAGTGATAATCCGTATCCAACCCGATTAAGGATATATCCGACCCGAATCTGATTATGATCCGAACCCGACCCGTTTAAATTTTTTGAGATCTGTTTCCGATCCGATTATGATCCGACCCAATATCCGAGAGAGAGAGAGAGAGAGAGAGAGAGAGAGAGAGAGATGCTTGTGTGTAGAGAGTAGAGACAAAGGAATGACTGTTTTTTTTTTAAAATCAGGTCGGGTCGTTAACAGGCCGGTTCAAGTTTGATCCGAATCCGACCCAAATATTAAACGGATCATCTTTGAGTATCCGTATCCGACCAGATTATTCGATTATTGATCCGAATCCGATTAAATCGGATCGGATACGGATCAAGATCCATACCATTGACAGCCCTAACATATAGTAACCCTAATCTCGAATTATAACCCTTTATATAGCATAAGTCGGAAATAAAATCCAAAATAGAAAATCGCGTGGAAACAGTTCACGCCTGGTCAGGCACCTACCAAGACATGATTGCGCCCGACAGATATCAAATCTGTCCAGTGAGTTTCAGGAGAAACACTCGAATTTCAAGCGTTTGACTAGATATGGTCAGGCGCCCGATCAACATAACATCGGGCGCCCGACTGTAACAGAAACAGTCCAGAGACTTTTAGTTTCTCTGGGTGAATATCGAATGCTCGGTCACTGACCGTCCGGGTGCCCGACCATCGCAGGCTAGCAAAACTTATTGTGTGTTTGGCTCCACACCTCAATAAGACCTTCAACACAAAATTGAAGTTAAATACGATTTTTCTCCAGTAGCTTGCTTAATCTTCTACCGGATAAGTGAAGAAACTCTTCTACCCCTTTGATTTGTAGTCAAAATGGCCTACTAAATACGATTAACAGTTCATATCATTAGATCTGAGCCAATGGATATGTGTTTATGGATAACTATCTTCTCTCACTTTTTTTTGACTCTCCACAAAGCTTTCTTCCAAATGTCATCACCAAATAAGAAATTTTCTTATATTAGATCTGAGCCAATGGATATGTGTTTATCCCTTGTTCTCCTAATAACTCTCCTATTTTGAGTTAGAGAGAGATAGGGCCCACCCACTAAGTGATTGCCCCAAAAGTGGGGAAGAGTTTCAAAGGGATAAGGAATCCTAATGAATTGAAATCCTACAATGGTAGGAGTCTATTTAAATGAACGCCCATGAATCTTTCTGGAGAAAGGAATATCACACCAAGGAAATATACTACAGTGCCACTAAAGTCAGTTGGGGCCACCCTCTTGGGGTAGCACAAGTGGACCCCAATGGCCCACGTCCAGCTCTTTACAATAAATGTCCTCCGAAATCATCAAGATTCTAGATACGCTGCATTTGATGTAATGTTGACTTGAGACAACACAGTATGAAGAGGGAGCGCATGATCTCTCCATTACACAAAAAATGGCGGGCATGCACATGCAACATGACATGGTGAGAAATGACTAAACTACCTTCAATACATACATGTGTGTGTCTGGTACCTTTGACGCTCACAACAGGAATACACATCACGTGAAATGATATACACAGAAACTATGGGGAGAACCCTTATGTTTAAGGTACTGCCCGCACGTGATACTCTGAGCTGATACAATACCCTTGGGACTTAAACCCGGACATCTTGCGCTAATATCATGTTACTACCGGTTGCGTTAAAAGCCTTAGCTGTTAAGGAACGACAGAACAATGTACATCAGGAGATTTGCCCTGACGCCTCCCACAAGTGAAAGAAAAACTAGGGTTGGCCTCCAATCCCCAATGTTCCTTGCAGTGTGACCCACCTGAGTTGTTGATCTGTCTGATTTTTCGCAGACTGACCTAGCGTGGCTGTCTGATGGACAACATGGTAGGCCCACAGAGCTTGGGTTGTAGAGGATTTGGGTCCTCTATGATGAAAGGTTGAACCCTTTGTGAAAATGGTGCCTTAGGTTAGTTACCTTTCTCACAAGAGGACGGCAAGCACATTAGTGTTGGTCCCAACATAAGTAGTTTAACGGTCCATATTGCCTTTATGGGCAATTACCGGATACAACCATCCAACAGCTAGTGTCGGTGCCATGGTCCATGCTACGTGTATGTTTACCCACACTCCTAAGAAGAATAAATAAATTATGAGAAATTTTTTGATACCTTGGCCGAGAATGGTAGATGATACGCAGGCACTTGGAAATTACTCATGAATTGCACACGTGGCATAACAGCAATTCAAATTCCACTGTCTGAAATTATGGGCCCCAGTTTAGATGTATCATGAAACATGAATTGTGCGTATGTGATTATAAAACTATCGGATCGATAGGGCATATATTGGACGGTTAAAAATGAGAAAAATTCATGCTTTTATTTGAACAAAGAATCAGAGAAAAAGATGGTTCAACTAATCTGATTTTGGGATTGTGACATTAATGAATGCCCCAATTTAGATGGTTTCTTTTGAACTTTTGAGCAATCACATCACTCATCTGAACCGTTCATTAGGTCCAATCCCCTTCTTCCGCAAAGATCACAGCAATCGAATGGTCCTAAGCATCCGTTAATTGGCCTACCTTTCAGGAATGATCTTGTACATCCATTTTTGCAACGATTTCGAAAATTTGATCAGTATGATTTTTACTTTTTCAAGAAAACCTTGAAGAGGGGATTAGACCCAATAGACGGTCCAACTATATGATGTGTATGGATAGATAATAGAATAAGAGATGTGACAAAAGAGGAGGGAAAAAGGGGTGCAATGTCTTTTCATTTCCCATGATCGGTTGACTCCACTTGGGAGTTTTTAAATCACTTCAAGGAATATGATTTTATTTTTTTAATCCATCCATAGAGTCTTCCAAGGGTTCTGAAAGCCATCACCTACCTACTTTAGGAGGCCTTTATCAAAATGAGAGAGAGTGTGTGTGTGTGTTTGAAGCCCAACCGGTTGGCCTACAAGCTACGGTTTACCAGGGGATTTAGCTTTAGACTACTTTAAGTGCATCGGCCATCCAATCATTCCAATGGGTTGGCTCCACCACGAGAGGATCATCTTAGTACAAGAATAAGCCATATCTACTCAACATGTGGGCTACAGCATAGAAAATAAAGTCTAGTTATTGATAAATAACACAATATAGGTGTGGTCCACTCGGTAAGTGCATATGGCTGATTGCAGTGTAAAAAGAAGTTCAATTTCTTGTAAGGTTTATCATTTTTTACATTTTCATGAGATATTGTAAAACTTTTGGTTGAAAATGCCCTTCTAAGGGCGAATAGGCTTGTGTACAAAGCCTTCTGAGAGTTCAAATGAGTTGTGGGCCAACTATGGCACCACTTTGATGTTTATGTTTCATCCAAACTGTCCATCCAGTTTTAAATTTCATTTTAAGCCATGGGTCCAAATCTGAGGAATATTTAGATCTTGAGTAGACCATGTTGCATGAAGCAATGATTTCCACGGTTGAAAACTTTCCAAGGCCATCATAAGGCTCATTTCTCATCCAAATCTATTACTCTAATAGCTCTTTAGGCTTGCCATGGGCTGGCCAACCTAACGGACGGACTGGATCATCCAAGGTAGGCTCCACCTAGCCAGTAAAAAAAAAAAATATAAAAGAAAGAAAGAATGAAAATCAGCGGTAGAATAGGAAGCGAGTTAGCCGTTAGCAGGCAACATCTTAGTGGGTGTTATCCTGTGTGGGGCCAACTTCATGTATATTTTGTATATCCATGTTGTTGTCCGTTTATTTTCCTCTATCATTTTAGGACATGATTCCAAACCTAAAGAAGATCCAACCATCAGGTAAAACATACCACTGAAAACCGTGATGAATAACTATTAGAAACATTTTATGGGCCACAAATGTTTTGGATCAGGCTGATATTTGTCTTTTCCCTTCATCCTGATCTTTTTTAAATTATCAACAGATTGGATGGAAAATAAACATTACGAAAACCTTACTATGGGCCCTTTGAAAATTTTAATGGTGAGGCACTCAATTACCACTGTTTAGTGTGTTATTATCCACCTGATATTTGGATCTGCTTAATTTTTGGAACCCCATCTAAAACTCATTGGTAGAAATCGATGGATGGCATGGATATACAGTACATCATCAAGGTGGTCCCCACGGTTGGGGTAACACCCACCATGCTGTTACCTGGGTAATAGCCAAGTCGCGCCCGTTGAGTAAGATGGCGACGCTGCTGCCCTACAGTGTGAGAGGCAGTCATTTTAGGCTATGTGCCTAAGTCTGGGACATATCCAGATTGCAGTTCGGCCACACCATAGGGAACAGTTTAGACAATGATTTCCATTGTTAAAACCTTGTTAGGCCCCACTATGATGTTTCTTTGTCATCAAACCTTGGGTAGAAATCACGTAGGCTGATTTAAGGGAAAACACAAGTATCGGCTGGATTCAGAACTCTGGCGGACCATACCATGGAAAACGGTGGAGATTGAAAGACCACCATTGAAAACGAATGGGGCCACCGTTGCTGCGCCATGTGAGGCCCCACGGTGAGGTTTATATGCCACCTTACCTGTTGATAAGGTCGCGTAGGCCTCGATGAAGAGACCATACAAAGCTTTTGGGGGCCAACGATTGGGCCTATTGCAGGCGGTGTGCTTTCGTACGCCTCCCAGCAGTGGTCCACCTTGTGGGATCCACCTTAATGTTTGTGTTTTATCTAAGTCGTTTATCCATCTTCCCAAATCATTTTAAGGCATTGGCTAAAAAATGAACCAAATACAAATCTCAGGTAGGCCACATCAGTTGAAATGGTGGGGACAATAATGCCTACCATTGAAGCCTTCCTAAACCTTCCTCCTGGGTGGATCATCACGAAGGACTATGGATCTCACTTGGGGGTGGTGCTCAGGTGGGATGTACAATGCACAGGGGAAACCCACAATGCTCTAGTGGGGCCTAACAAGGCTTCAATAGTGGATGTCATTGTTCCAATTGTTTTCTATGGTGTGGCCCATCTGCAATTTGGATATGCCTCAGAGTTGGGCCCATGACCTAAAATGATCTTGCAAAAAGGATGAACAACATAGATGTAACATATATATCATGGTGGGGCCCCTTTGTAACGCCCAAAGGACTTTCCCACCGCTTCATGGATGTACGTAGAAGCCGGTGATCACAGGGGCATTTTCAACGGGAAGTTTCGCAATTTCTTGTAAAAAAGGCTAAAAAAGATGGGCTCACAAGAAATTGTACTTTCTATAAAAATAGCCACAACTCAGGGCTATTGCAGTAAAATCGCGTCAGTTTTTGCTTGCTAATTTACCGCGGACTGGAATCCTCCCCGACACCTGTTTATGCAGTACGTAAAACATTCAAATCCGTGGGCCCACCACTTTGGATATGTAAGATCCACTCCATCTATCGGGTTCTATCCTCGATTTAGGCCCTGCAACCAAAAATCAGATACATCTAAAACTCAAATGGAACAATTGAGGACCGGATGCCATCCACAGGCTTTTGTTGGGCCACAATGGAGTGTATCTTTCATCATATCCGTTAATCAGGTGTAACTCATCGGGGATAAAGAGAATAAAAAATATTATCTTGATATAAAATTCAAGAGGGCCACACTGTGTGAACTTACCGGTTATGATAGCAATTTAATATTGTTTCCATTGGCATAGCCCATATAACTTTTTTTTCAGTTTTATCTCAATCATTTGCGGTCCAAATAATGACTCTGATCCGATGGACGGATTGGATTTTACATGTACAAAATGGTGGATCTGGCATAACTTGATCTTTGTTTCCCAGCCACTGACGGTTCCGGATGTTTGATACGCCGCGCAAAACAGATGTTCTAGACGATTCCGGTCTCGACTCTCGAGTATCTCGACCCGCACACCTACAATCAGGCACGCATGCCAACGTTGACCACTTGTTAGACTTTCAACCTTCAACCCATGATCTGTTGGGCCCACCATTGAATGCATCCTGACCCAAAAAACAAGGTCAGACCGTTGATCATGTGGGCCACACATTTACATTGAATATGGACCGTTGGCCATCTTTTCCAACCGCCCATATCTTAGTACGGATTGGATAACAAAAACCCCCATGATACATCAAGGTGTCGTGTGTGGCCCACAAAAGTGTGCGTGTGGGATTGGAAAGATTATTTATTCGTTGGTTGAGGTTGCTGCCAAAAACGTGCGATCCGCCTCACGTGACTTAAACTCCAAAGAAGGAAAGCCATAACTTCACTTCCCCGTCAAGCAGTTAAAATGGATCAGCATCCCACGTGCGTCCGCAGCAAACGAAGGTGACACTTGAACTCCAACCTTCCGTTTCCCTCCCTTCAAGTATCCGCAGTCCTCTAAAAATGACGTTAATGCCCTTCTCCTTCGCCGGGCTGTTTTCTTCACTTGAAGGGCATATTTGTAAATACGGGATCGTGTTGGAAGTGGGTTTAGAGAGGAAAATCGGCTTCTAAGTTTTGACAGCGAGACTTTGGAGTGGGATTAAACCAACATAATTTTTTTACATTGCCGAAAATACCCCTAAAATGAGAGGTGTTTCATACTTCGAACGAGAGGAAACTGAAAAAGTACTGCACACGTGTCAGTGTGGAATACGTGTAAAAGATCCGGGCTGTTGACTGTCGTAGGACGGCGGTTTTCTTTACCAGATTGCCCCACCACATCAGATAACCGACCTGATTTTTTGGGTCGGGGCACGTACTAGGTGGTATTCGTCGTACGAACGGCCTGGATCTTGCACATGAATCGACTTTCGCCTGTTCATGTGGCCAGGATTGTAATCTTAATTGGGCGGAATACATCCACCGTATTGGGATATGATCATCGTAATTGGAGCCGCTGGATTTGGGTTTTCTTCAACGATCTAAACCGTTTATGCGAAGGATTACTAGTGGATTATGAGTTCTCGAAATAGACTATTGGAGTTAAAATTTCAACCCTTTGATTATACAAAAGCTATGGTGACCGTTCATGTTTAAAGCATAAGATCCAAATTGCCAAACGCAATTGAATCTTATACTTGTTGTCAAGCCATGATAGAAAAGTGAGAAACATCATAAACGGTTTCGATAATGGTGAGATGACTCAGATTCAAAGGAAAACATGCCGACGAATCTTGCAATACGTCACCATCTGTTATCCCAAACCTTTCTACGGAAATACCTTCCAACTCCTGCTACAAAAAATCTGCATAATCGTTTTTTTTTTTCCTTTTCTATTTCATATTTCAATGATCGGAGCGTTTCTATAATGGGCCTCACCCAATTAGAATACATGAAAGTGGCTAAAGTCTCACTTATAATACATCAGAAATTACCATCAAATTCATGTGAATTGAAATTATCAACAGAGTTCGGCAATATATAATTAGAATTTACTAAAATCAATGTGAATTGAAATTGCCAATTTTGTTTGGCAATATGTAATTGGAATTTACTAAAATTCATATATAGAATTTACTAAAATCAATGTGAATTGAAATTGCCAATTTTGTTTGGCAATATGTAATTGGAATTTACTAAAATTCATGTGAATGTGTAAGATGGTGTATATTTATATATTTGGAATGCGTCGGGCCCAATCACAACTCAATGGTAGATTCACAAGAGTTACAACACTGAGGTTATGAATTCGAATGCTCATTGTGGTGTGTCAACTGTTCATCGGTTCTAGTAAGCACTTTTTGATAACCACTTCTACTTAATCTAAAACTTTGATTGCTATGGTAAAAGAAAAAAGTTTCCATTTTTTTTTTTGTTTTTGTTTTTGTTTTTGATTAGTCATGCAACGTGCACACCTTGTTAGATGTGCAATGCACCCACCTAGTTAGTCATGCAATACTCCCACCCATTGGTGGAGTTAGTGGGTTTCTTCTCCTTGATTTGTCTCTCTTTGCTCTAATTTACTAGAGTTGTGGATATTTAAAGAAAAGAAAATGAAAGAAAAAGAAGCAACATTAGGGTCAATGGAGATAGGAAAAGACAAGAAAAGTAAAAAAATGAAAAAGGAGAGAGAGAGAGAGAGAGAGAGGAAAATAGGGGCTGGGACAGAGAGCTCAAATAAGGATAGCAATCTCAATTTAGATGATAAGGCCGAGGGAGAAGTGCATTAAGATAGTAGCAAGCTTCTACAAAAGACGTAGAAATGTGGCTTGAAGCCATACCAATAGAGCTAGTGGAGATAATAATGAGTGAATGCACAGCTCAAGTGAAAAGGCGCATGAGTGGGTATCCATGGCTGCTGAGGGCTCTCTTTATAATCGTGGGAATCCATGGCGGCTGTGGGCTCTCTTTATAATCGAAGACAGGAAAATATCCAATGAACGTTTGACTACACATTTAGAACATTACCTGCGGGTCCAACTTAGATTGCTGACGCTCACGAAGATTCTTTGATTGGAAAATCCTAACCATCCAATCAATGGATCTCTTCACGTTGTATGTACGTTGTATGTGGATCATTGGCTATACTTTTTTCTACCGCCATTTCAGAAGCTTGAGTAGATGGCTAGGATCTTCCAATTGGCGAAAGCTTCAGGACATGCAATATCCAGGGCGGGGCCTACGTGAATGGTTTGATGAGCATTGCCATGTGTTATGAGAGTGCGGATTAGGTACTACTCGAGCCTGTCCCCGGGCTAAGGACAGTCTAGTATGTGACGTGTGGGCATTGAGGATAGGAGGCGTGACATGATTGTGTCAAGCTTGCTAATGTGGCAGGTCTCTTCAAACATCTTGTCCTTTACTAATACAAATGTGACACGTATGTGCCACGTTGGGCCTATCCTGAGCTCAAGACAGGCTCGAGTAAGTACTTAATCCGAGCTTGTGGTATGACGAGCTCCTTTTCATTTCCTACCTATGTATTGCAAGATGACGTAGGAAAGAGCGATCGTACTATGTATGTGTGTACAATGGACGTGCAACAACCAGCTCATGTTGAACGAGACACGCGACTGATTGGGAGCGGATTGCCTGTGACTTGGGCACAGAGATATCTCTGTGCCCAGGGATGTGTGGGATCCACAGAGATGTCTGTGACAAATCCACTACGTCCATCTGTTTCTAAAGACAAAAATAGGATAGGGTTCTGAACATCAGTCAGATTCAATGATCAGGTGGGCCACACCAACAAAACAGTGGTAAGACCAACGTCCACCATTGAAACCTTACTGGAGCTGACCATGATGTTTATATGCCATCCAAACCGTTCATAGAATTATTAACACTCAAGATAAACTGTAGGAAAAAATATCATCATGATGCAAAAGTTTTGTCACCGCTAAGTGTTCAATGCTCACGCTTTCGTGTGGTATGGACCACCTGGGTTTTGGATCCGCTTGATTTTTATAATCTTGTCTTATCATGATCTTCCAAAACAGATGGACGGAGTGGATTTGTCATGGACATCTCTATGGGCCCCACACAGCTTCGGGCACAACGATATCTCTGTGCCCGGGTCACAGGCAATCCGCTCCCCGACTGATTGTCTGATTATCCAGCCTATAATAATGTCTATTCAAGGGGACCAGCTGTGGATTTTCGACGGTCCAATCGTTGAGCCGGCGAGACAATCTAAGCGTCTGATTGATGGCGCATCAGAGCTAGCTACTAGGAAAAAAAAAAAAAAAGCCATCCATCCACAATCAATGATAACAAATCCCTTGATGTGACTGATAGAGTGATCCGATCTGTGTAACTTATAGATAATGGCCAACCAGTGGGACACACCGGATGAATGGTTCGGATTGTCAGTCACATCAGCCACGTATTGCAATTGTCACTTTTACCATATAGGTGGAAGGATATTGCAGAGGTTGCTAATTCCACGCGTGCGGGGGCAATACACGTCCACAGGCATGCACGTGTCAAAATGTGACGCATGTGTGAGATCTCAGCTTTCCATCAGATGAGCTATTCTGTTTAAATCTCAGGTCATTAAAAAATACGCCATTTCATAGCTCAACGACTGTAGTGAGGGTATTTTGGTAATTGAGATTTATATTCCGGAGTTTCAGGTGGTGGAAGCGACTGCCTGCCATTTTTCCCTTACACGTGCAAAGACCCATAGAGAATCGAGAATAGAAACTTACCCTTAAAATTATCCTCATTTATTATTTCCGCTCCTATTCTAGTTTTCGTCTAGGAGTTTTAGAATAACTTTGATGCTCTGGCGGTTATGGCGGATGATAGACAGTCACTCAAGATGTTTCCATGTGTCTATCCTGCAACTCGGATTAGACCGTCCAGACAGTTTTACCCGCTTTAGTTGGTTAATAAAGCAACATTGATTAATTGATATCTTAATCAACTATTGGAATTCGAGGAACAAACTATTATAATCAAGATTAAAATCATCAGATTACTTAGTTTTATAAACGGGTTCCTTTAATTGGACCGGCTAACCCGGAGTTAGATACGTGCCACGTGTACAAATGCACTATAAAGTCAGCTATAGCATCAAATAGCTCTTCGGTGAATTTCACATTTGCTAAGCCCACACCCACATCTACACGCTGCCACACGTGCCATCCTATGAAGCGTACAAGACATCCTAGCAGTGCATCATATGGGCCACACATAATAAATGCCATGGCCAAAAACTGTTAAGCCAAGATTCGCTTCTGCTCGTTGCAAACAAGCAAGCTTCAAGTGTGTGGGATTGGGTCAGGTGGTCCCCACTGTTTAGACGTTGGGCACGCGTGATGTAGAAACATTTCCCTTTGTATGATGATGTAATTGCATGATTTTCAAGAAGATAACACACGTGGTGAGGCCCATCTGATACACGGCTCAGATTAGCGTGACAGTTGGTACTTGTTGCCACGTGTAGAGGTGCATGTGTAGACGTGCGTGTCGGCTGAGCATTTAAAATACATGGAGAAAAGCGCGTAGAAGCTGATATCATGGGATTGCTTGTAACCCAAACCAAAAGAAACAAGAATAGAAGCCTCTCTCTCCATCAATTCGAGGTTAAAATAATAAAAAATAGAAATCAAACACTTCTCATTAAAAAAGTAGTGTATTCCAAAACCAATATTAAAAAAAATGCATTTGCTGCTTTCACGCGCGTGTACAGCCATACACATTCACACGCGGGCACACGTACGAAAATGAAAACACGTGTATGAGATCTGATCTTTCCGTATGGTTGGAAATAATTCTTATATATTCTGGCAGAAAAATCAGATAGTTTCACTCAAGAGATTGATGGTTTTCTTGTACCCATTCATTTGTTTTCTTATGCTGTGGCCCACTTGATGAATGGAATAGATTGATTTTTATGCCAGAAGATCTATACAGTGTAAGTAGCCAGATGGAAAGCTAAGATATCAAACATGTGCTACATTATATCACATGCACTTCGTGTGGATGTGTACGGATCCAATCCCCGTGTGGAATTAACAAACCTCTGACTTACCATGTAACAAACGGTGTTGACTCGTCTCCAACAATCTGGACGCTCCAAACCGGAGAACAGCCCGGAAACTACTATGACCGAATGATCCTTTCCATCAAAGTTGCCTCTATCAAATGGATGGTTAAGATGGTCTGTTTAGTGGACACTCAGATCAGACGGTCCAGATTGCGTGGAGTCAAATCCACGTGTACGGTGGATGAGTCACGCCACCATTTTAGAAATGTTGGTGAACTATCAGAAAGGAGATAGCAGATAGAAAAAAAACGAAAAGCATCTGTATGAAAGTCTGCTGTTTTAATTGTATTTATAGCGAAATGTGGGGTGGCAGATACAAATTCAAGGAGTCATTAAGGAGTGTAGAGATGGGTAGGTCGAGTTTTTATAATGCGTTGAAGCCACTGCAAGAAATGGTGGTGGACATGGCCATTGCGGGTGCGCAGGTTAACAACATGCACCCACCTACATCTGCCTTCTGAAAGAGATTTTTCCAATGCCCGTCGCTATCTTACACTTGGGGTGTTAGTTATTAAGAGGACCCTGATTTTTCTTTTCTTTCTCTTCTTCTTTTTTTCCCCTTCTTTTTTTGTGTGTGTGGGTGTTCTCTGTTGCTAGTTATGGAGATCTAAGAGTCTCAGCTCCTGAGCATTAAAAGATATGGAAATGGGAAGGAAGAGAATGAGAGAAAAGAGTGGTGGTTTATGTTCTTCCATGTCTCCTCTTTCTCTAATGACTCTTCTATTCATCTTCTTCTCTCTTGTCTTCCTCGACCGATCGCCGGGCGTTACAGCATTGAATTACACTAGCAATAGGAAAGTGGGGACTTTGAGATTGGCTAGGATTCAAAGGCACTTGAACAAGATCAACAAGCCGGCTGTGAAGACAATACAGGTACGTATAGGAATGGTGGTATGGAATGGAAGAAGATGGAATGTTTTCTTGTTCTTGCATTAGTTTTCTTCATTGATTTGTGCAGAGCCCAGATGGAGATATCATAGATTGCGTCCACCGGCATCGGCAACCGGCGTTGGATCATCCGCTCTTGAAGAATCATAAGATCCAAGTAAGAGAGGAAATAAAAAAAAAAAAACTTGCATTAGCCATTGTTTTTTGTTAGTTTTGTAATGTTTCATGATGATTGTGTGGTTTTTTTTACATAGAGAGCTCCAGCAAAGAGGCCTAGATTGAGTAAAGAAGAAGAAGGGAGGAATTACACTGGAGATGGAAGTTTAAGGTGGGCATGGCAGGCGTGGCACGAGAGCGGGCGGTGTCCCAAGGGGACGGTTCCGATCAGGAGAAGCTCTGTGGATGATGTGTTGAGAGCCAAGTCATTGTATCATTATGGGAAGAAGCAGCGCAGGCTTCCTACTCTGGCTCGGTCTGTTGAAGCACCTGATGTGGTTAGTGGCAACGGACATGAGGTATATCCTCTCTCTCTCTCTCTCTCTGGCCAGCATGGAACATTGATGCTGGATCCAATCTATTCATCAAAGGGGTATTGCAATGTAGATTCTCTTATCCAAGAGTCAGATTGGTCCACTCATCAGGTGGGCTACAGTTAATGAAACAAATGGACGTATTAAAAAACTTGGGGCCATTGACCTAATGGATGAATGGCTTGGAGCGAGCGAGAATCTTTCTATTAATTAGGAGTTTGAGGCAAAAGCTTGATTCTATATCATTTTCTGAAGTTTTCCATTTTTTAAAATTAGCAAGTAGAAACCAAAAAGGGTTTGTAGGCCTTATTGCAAAACGACAGATTTGAAATATTGACTAAATGAAGTCAATTTTTTTTTCTTTTCATATGAACTGTAAGAAGACAATCCTGCCAGAAAATCTGAACCGTCCCATCGATTGGCCACCTCATATGAGGACCATAGTCGGAAATTCACACCAACAAAGTGATCCAATCAATCGGATTAATCAATATCTTCAAATTCATTTCCCATCCAAAAGAAATCTACTCATCAAACAATCAGGCCCGTCTGATTTGTGTTACATAATGTGGTCTTCTAATCAGACGGTCCAGATCGCTGAAATTGACGTGGTATTCAGTACGACTATATACTGACCTTGGGTGTAAGATTTATCCAATGCGTCATTAGCCCTAGCTTACTCAAAATCATTAGTTGACGACTGGAAAAGGGGATAAGAAAGAAAACCCATATTCTCATTTCTAGTTTGTCCTTTTACCTATTTATTTATTTTTATTTGTTTTTATGGGCATAGCATGCAATCGCATACACGGGATCGTCACAAGAATTGTATGGTGCCAAGGCTACAATTAACGTTTGGGATCCTTCCATCCAAGTGTCCAATGAATTTAGCCTCTCCCAGATCTGGGTTCTTTCGGGATCTTTCGACGGTTCAGATCTCAACAGCATAGAAGCTGGTTGGCAGGTATTTCTTTCATTTTCTTTGTATAAGAACACACTCGAATTAAAAGAAAATAACATAAAATTTTCTTTTTCTGTTTTATTCTGAAGCTTTGATTTTTCTAGTCAGGTCAGCCCTGAGCTCTATGGAGACAGTAGGCCGAGGTTATTCACGTATTGGACGGTCAGATCTCTTCCTCTTAACTATTTGCATTTTATTTAGTATAATTTAAGGATAATTACCTATATCTGTTATAGTCACTTTTACTCTCATGTCGATTACCTGGCCTAAAAGTAGGCTTCTCAACGCCAAGGTGGGCCACACGTTTCAGAAAAAGAAAAAAAAAATGGATGGTCTAGAAACAAGTGCCAGTTGTCCACATTCATCTAACACATGTGTCTCGCACGACGAACTGAGGGTCTTGATTTATGGACCATGGTCATCTTCACGTTGCAACCCAGCTAATAAACGGACACTAACATGCCACACAAGTGCCACGTGTGGAACATGCAAGGATGAGTGTCTCGACTGAAATTACACTATCAATGATGAACGAATTATATAACGTTATAACTACATACGGCGAACATAAAGCGTATGTATCATCAGATGGGCCAGAACCTGAAAATCTAACCATCATTTCTTCCTAGAAAGTGGATCATGTCAAGAACAACAATCCTTAAAAAGACCCATTAATCAAACGGTCGGGAAAACTTTATACGTGAGGCTCTTGAGCCATGGGATCCCATGGACGGTCTGGATTGATGGGTATGTGCACCGTGTGGATAACTTACATACATTTCGTACATGAGATGTCACCATTAATATCCCCAATAACAACAACAGCAACAACCACAACCACAGAAACAACTACAACAAAACTGATTTCGTTGTGTTTGTGTTACAGAGCGATGCATACGAGGCAACAGGATGCTACAACCTTCTGTGTTCAGGGTTCATACAGACCAACAACAGGATAGCCATTGGAGCTGCTATATCTCCTGTATCTTCCTTCTCTGGGAGCCAATATGACATTACAATCCTCATCTGGAAGGTTGGTTTTTCTCCTACAACCAATGTACCAAGCATCCATTTCATTCACTTCCCCGTACTAATACGTTATTTGTCTTTTTAAAAATGTCGTTTCTACCACAAGTTATGATGACTTACTATGCAATCACTTACCTTTTTTTTTATCTCAATATCATTACCTATGAATTATTATACCCATTGGAATCCAATGTGAAATACCCACAGCGAAACCAATGTTCCAAGTCCCGTTAGGATTGAATGATGATGATGATGAGAAGTGGGCCATGCATACTAACCACCTCTTTAGGTTATGGGTGTTTCACCCTCAGACCATTTTTCTGTACGTATGCATGTCTTCATTGTGGAAGTAGCAATATTATGGTGTGGGGCCCACTGTGATGTGTGTGTGTGTGTGTGTGTGTGTGTGTGTGTGTGTGTGTGTGTGTATGCCATCCAAGTACCTGAAATTTGATATTTTTTCCAGGATCCGAAGCTAGGCAATTGGTGGATGGGATTCGCCGACAACACTCTCGTTGGTTACTGGCCGTCGGAGCTCTTCACGCACCTGGGGGACCATGCCACCATGGTGGAGTGGGGTGGAGAAGTTGTGAACACTCGAGCGGACGGCCAGCACACATCGACCCAGATGGGATCCGGCCACTTCGCCGAGGCCGGCTTCGGCCGGTCGAGCTACTTCCGCAACCTTGAGGTGGTGGACTCGGACAACAGCCTAAGTTCTGTGCAGACCATCTCCACCCTTGCAGAGAACACAAATTGCTACAACATCAAGAGCTCATACAATAATGAGTGGGGCACCTACTTCTACTATGGTGGGCCAGGGAACAATCCCCAGTGCCCTTGACCGTCTAAAGCATACCATGCTCACATGGATAACCGTTGGATTCGATGAGATCTCTATAATTCCATTCTTTCTTTCCACAAATCTCATATGTTTCTCTCTCCATGGCGATATTTATTGTATTGTGTAATATCAATGGGAAGCGATATTTACACCCCTTTTTGATAGTTACAGCCTTCTTTTCTAGTTTTGGTAATAAAATGGTGCAAATGTACTGTTTTATCACCCAAACTAGAGAAAACGGGAGTATCAGTCGTAAAGGGACTAGTGTAAATATTCGCTCGCAATATCAAATAGTAAATCTCTTATTGTTTTTCCACATGGTACGTTAGAATTTCTTTTTTTTGGTTATTTCGTATTGTGTCTTATAACTAGGATTGGGTTTGCATTGTTTAAGTTGTTTTTGCAGCTGAGCATCTGAGGTGTTAAACCTAACATTCCAAATAGTCAAGATAATGGGCCCCACTTTAGATGGCCACAAACCAAAGATTACCATAAATTGATGTCTAATTGACGGTTTAAATCAAAGTTAGATCGGTTTGAATTCATGGTTTAAATAAAAGTTAGTCAATGGTTCGAATTCAACAAACAAGCAATGCTCACTGCTCATTGTGTTGTGTGTTTTCTTATTTATTTATTTTTACACCGTATTGATACCCACACAAACTCACCCATTCACACCACAGTGGGATTCCACCATAATAGATAATTGAACCCATGAACGCCTGTTAAAACTCTTGTGAGTCTACCACCCGGGCATGAGGAATGACCCATGCCTCCATAATTGCATAGACCCATTTTGCTAGTTTTTCATTACTTTCATTAGCAATTATTAAAAAATAACAAAGATGTTCATTGAAAATAAATTCCAAAATTCTCCTCCATGAAAAAAGCATAAACCCTTTAATTCTCCTCTATTTAGAACATATTACAAAATAATTTTATTTTTAATTGTAAAAAGAGAGATTTTACGATAGGATATCATTTTTTTCAAATTAAAAAAGTGAAAAGTAATTATGCAGTAGTGAATATTTGCAATAATTGCAAATTAATGTAGCTCTTTGCAAACATTTATTTAGTGGATCTTTATAAATATCCTATCATTTAGGTAGCTATTATTTAAAAAAAAAAGGAAAAAAAAGTAAGATAAGCACATAAACTCAAGAGCCTAGGTTCTTGGGTTGATGGTATGGTCTAAATATTGGTGCACCCCATAGACCTATAAAGTTTATTTGATATCTATCCCGTCTAATAGCTTTGCTCCACCATAAGGATCACCTTCTTTGCAAAAATAAAAAAGAACAATCAGCTCTATCTGCCCATCATAAGTGTGACATCACTGAAAACTATTTATAACCATTGATAAACACAAAAATAAAAGTCTGTTTCACTAGATGAATGGACAGGGCTGATTTTGGGACAATGTGATCTCATTGTCGGCCAACCTATTTAACGGCTTGGATGTCACATGCACTTAATAGGTTTGAAGTTATCTATTAGATGGATCATAACCTACGATCCAACCGGCTGGACTGGAAATGTTGTCATACATAACATTTATTTTGTTTGGTACATTAATGTCTATGCATATGGTTGTATAGCATTCAAAACTTCGTATGAAATTCCGGGCCTGCTTTGCTGTCCATGCTCTAGGGCTAATTAATATAAGCATGGGTTTTCATAGAATACGAGGCCCACACATCACACCTGCCCTTCCTACCATTCGACCACACGCAAGCGTGTTAGAGATCTGGTCCATTCATCAGGTGGGTATGCTGTGAACATGTCCTGGACCAAAAAAAAAAAAATTGTCTGCTGATCAAGCAAATCACATTTGTATGAGAAAAAAATGGGCGGTATAAAGGAAAGAAATCGAACGGTCGGATTGCACTACACATGTTTGGCCCACTTGATGAGAGTACAACCATAAAATGTGCACTTCCTGATGGATGGCCCATGTTGATCACACGTGCACCATCCAAAGGTAGGAAGAAAGGCCCCGCATGGTAGCTGTGGAGGGAGTCCGGTGCCCACCATCCTACCAAACCTCACAGTAGTATATAATCATATGGCCTAGATAAAAGGCTGTCGAAATTTATGAAGGATGAAAAGGAGCTGGGTCCCACAAGCCATCAATGGTAGTAAATACAAGTAGGTGAGCACAGAGGCCCATTGAGATCCGAGAGAGGAATTGCGTACATACATGGGAAGAAGGGATGGAAGGAGGATTGAGTGGTGACCCCAGTACCAGCCAGGTAGGTGGTATTGGGCGCTGTGGGGCCCACCTTGATATATGTGTTTTATATCCACGCTGTCCATCTGCTTTCACAGATCATTTTAGGGCATGAGTCCAAACAGAAAGCACATCCGCAGCTCAAGTGGATCACACCACAGGAAACAGTGGAGATAATGACACTTACCATTGAAACCTTCCTAGGGCCCACCGTAATGCTTATTTTCCATCCAACCAGTTGATAAGGTCATAAAGACACGCATCAGTTTGATCCAAAAATTTTGTGGCCCCAAGAATCTTTTAATGGTGGGCGTTCAATCATCGCTGTTTCTGTGGTGTAGTCCACTTGAGATTTTGATCTGCTTCGTGTTTGGTCAAATGCTCTAAAGTAAGCTGGAAAAAAGGATGGATGGCGTGGATAAAAGACAAACATCACGGTGGGCCCCACAGCGCCCAACACCACCTAGTTTAGCGTTGTTGGGTCAGCACCCAATCTGCTTCCAGAATGGGAACCCTGCCTGCCTTGGAAGAAAATGACGAGAACCGGCCATGCTCTGGCGATTCGCCTAGAAAGGAGAAGATACTGTGCAGACGGTTGCACCGTAATAAGGTAGAGCCATAGTGTGCTCTTGATCGAGATCGTTCATCTAGTGGGTCCTATAATAGATGGATCATCTCCAGAAAATCAAACCTAATGGCTAATGTTGGATGTCACCTTTTTTTTTTTTTTTTTTCATTTCACTCGTTGAATGTTGGATGTTAATCAATTTTGTCATCCACGTATGTTTTGGTTCATTGCCCATATATAGTAAGTTACATTTAGATGCGTGGAGCCATTGATATGTTACCTTGCAAAATGACCGGATAGATGCACACGTGGCAGGTTTATGTGGCAATCAGGACCACCCATCTCATTGTGCCTAATTATGGATGGTCAGTGTTTCGAAAATCACAGTACTCAATCTTATATTCGTAGTCCTCCTCTTCATTTATTTTTGAGCATTTAATAGCAAGACAGTTTTGATTTTTAACCGTTCCCCTGAAGTCCATTGATCCGATTGATCAGATTATCCTATGCATGAATATTCACCATCCATAAAGGGCCCACTAGATGGAAGGTCCTGATTGATAGATTGACCTGCCACGTGTACTGTTGGGAAGTGGCTCTTGCAAATTCCGGTTCTACCAGCCCTACGGTGGCTAAAGCTGTACACGAGTCAAGCTAGTTGGGTTGGCTCGCTCAATTCGGTTTGAACCAGTTCGATCTGACTCAGTTTCAACGCTGGTTTCAAACCGAGTCGAGCTCCTTTTTTCTAGCTTAGGGACTTTTTAGCTAAGTTCAAACTAAATCTGGCTTGGCTCGGCTCGAAACTCGGTTTGTGTTGACTAAGCAAGGCAAAATTCCACACGACCCATTAACCCGCACGAAAAAAACCAATGTTCGGTTCTAGCCTTATTGTGTCAGGTCACTAACAGATTGACCCGTTAAGATCCATTAGCATAACCAGTCGGGTCAATGTTTCGGAATCGGATTGCATGCGGAGTAACTCCGCACGCTCTTATCGTGCGGAGTAAACTCAGTTGGGCCCACATAGAATGTATATGCTTCATCTATTCCGTCCATATGTTTTTCCAGCTCATTTTAGTGGTTGAGCCCAAAATTTAAGCATATTCAAATCTCAAGTGGATCATGCCATGGGAAACAGTGGGAATAATGATTTCCACCGTTGAAACCTTCCCAGGCCCTACAGTATTGTTTATTTGTCATCCAACCTGTTCATAAGATCACATGGATATGGATGAAGGGAAAAAACAAATATCAGCTTGATCCAAAACTTCTGTGTCCTCCAAGAATTTTTCAATGGTAGACATTCAGTTCACACTTTTCTAGTGGTGTGGTCCACTTTAGATTTTAATATGCTTCATTTTTTGGCACCATACCTAAAATGCTCTGTTAAGATGGATGGACGGAGTGGATAAAATTCGTAAATCACTGTGGGCCCCACAGAGTTTACTCCGCACGCTAGCGTGCGGAGTTACTCAGTACGCAATCCGCGTCCCAATGTTTCACCCGCGAACCTGTGTAACCTGTTAACATAATGTTCTAGATCATTAAACCATGGCCCACCTATGAACCTTGGCACTCCATTGCAATGTATAGGTGATTCCTCCTCGTCTCACTAGTGAATCTAATTGTTTCTACAATAGAATGGGCCCATTAGGTGGACCACAGTTGTATCTTGGGTTAGACTATGAGTTGTCCTCATCAACAGTGTGGCCATCTGATGAGTAGATTGGCCTAACGGGTTAAACAGGTTGGGTTACGGGTAACCCATTAAATTAGGCCAGGTTTGCATGAGAAGATTTTTGACACGACACGAACACAGTTTAACATGACTGTTGCCAATGCCAATGCTGACGGGATTCAAGTTTGACTTGGCTCAAGTACTTAGGAGGTAAGGTTTTTTAGTCCCACTATGATGCGAGCAAAGGAAGAAAAAAAAAAAAAAACTGTTTATAAAAGCAGTAATAAGGGGTGCCAATGGGTCTGATTACTTTCGAGCTTAGATTTTGAACTCTTTTATGATGGACTTTTGGATTGGGCCTATTCAAATGTTAGGCTTTTCTAGGCTCGAGATCGGCTCAACCGAACGAAGCTGAGCGGCAAAGTCGAGCCGAGCCTTCCGTAGAGACTGAAGTGGCGATTTGCAGCCTAAGTGCCAACATGGCACACGTGCGAAATCCAGACCATTCATCACGTGGGACCCATAACGAAACCGTCCTGGCTCAAAAATCAGACCAGTCATCAGGTGGGCTATTCTGGCCTGTGTGCCCTACATGATAGTTCACCTTATTTTTACACGTGTACAAGCTTAGCACTAGTGCCCCGAATACCCTCTTCAATATCTCTCCTGCAACCCATTTTTAGCATCTTCTCCACCAACGGTCCTGCTCATTAGCATATGTATTATTTGCTTCCGTACATATGGCCCCACTTTTTGTCCATCGAAATTATTTAGCTATGATACTCCGTACGTTGTTACGACGCCATTTAAATATAAGGCCTGTTGGGGTTAGGAGCCCCGCAGCGGAAGCAATCAAGGTAGGCGAGGAACACACCATAATGGCAATCAACAAGCAAATCATTACACACAAGAAGGCAAATCGATTTTTACGTAGAAAAATCCCTCAAGGGTAAAAAACCACAGCACAAAGTGACACCAATCTACTATGAATCAGAAGTTACAAGAGATTACAGAAGAAAACCATGGATCATTGCCTACAAGAGAAATCCCAAGCTACCCGAAGCTAATTCTCACACGAGGAGGACAAACTCATCCCTTTCCTTCAACCTAAAGAACTCCAAGCTTCCTCCCTAGCTCTTTCTCTCACTCTCGAACCCTCTCAATCCATTAGCCCATTAGCGGCCACTGGCGGCAACCCTAATCTCGGATTACATCTCCTTAAATAGGAAAAAATTGGAATTAGAAACTCCCTGCGCAAAACTGCGTAAAAAACCAAGTCCAAAAAGGAAATTGCCCGACCGGTCAGACCCCCCCCCCAGCGATCGGTCGGCCGACCGGTCAGATGGCCCAAAAACGGCTCCAAAATCCCGCTGTCTTCATCTCCAACGTGACCGGCCGGCCGGTCGATGGTCTTCATGCTTAAAGGTTTGAGGCGTCCAATCCCAACAGGGCCAATGTGGATCTGCAGATGATCAGTTGGGCCGTTGGATGAAAAGATCGACAGATGGGCCTTTGATCATAGGTGGGCCCACTTTGGACCAACACAAGGATTCACAGTTAAATCAGGTATACAAACAACGAGTACGAAGAATTCAACTGAATGAACGGTCCCAAATTCTTGAATAATGACCCTGCTGCAGAGAGCGGAGGGACCCTGGAGATCTCTACCGTTGGTTGGTGGCGAACAAGACAGTTGAGTGAAAAGGTAAACTGAACGGGTTTTTATTCGAAATCAGAATCTTGGGCATCATCCATCTACAGTGGGGCCCATCAGATCAACGGTTTAGATCACAGAATCATGGGCCCGCACGTGCTAATTTCAGCAGAAGCAATAATTCATTAATGTGACACTCGACATGTCGCACGCTTGTGAAATCCGCACCATTCACTGCATGAAGAAAGACGTGTGTTAGACATAACGATCTAAATTATCAGCGGCTGGATTTTGTCACCTTGGCATGTGTGTACGAGATCGAAACCGATCATTCAACGGGTCCCACCATAGATGGGCTAGAGCACAATAATCAGATGGATTGGACAATCGTAACCATAAGTTTGGAGGACTTTTGAGAGAGTTTAGATGTTTAAGAATAAATTTGAATGGCCGATAATTTATTTTCTAAAATATCTTTCAACTGAAGGGTTAGGATTGTCCATTCAGAATGAATTTTGATGTATGAACCATTCATGGTAGGTCATATAGAATCAATAGTTCAGATCCTAAAACAACTGTGCAACATGTACCGGGGCAGATTGACTGATGACTGAAGCCTAGGGTTGGCAGTGGACCGGGCATGAAATCTAAACCCAGTTTCTGGGTCGAGCCAGTCGTAGGCTAATGACGAATGGCTCGGACTGGCTTATTCACCGGGTCTGATCATCAAGTCGGCCACTATATAAAAATAATGGACGGTTCAAAGATACGTGCATTTCCATCCACATGCATGTCCTATGTCATGTTTCAATGATCCAAACCGTTCATACGATGGGCTCATTTCCTGAAACAGCTATGGCCTGTTTAAATATGACCATTTCAAACTTTTGATTATCCATTAATATTCTTAAATATGACCATTTCAAACTTTTGATTATACATTAATATTCTTAAATATGACCATTTCAAACTTTTGATTATTTAAATCTTTTCCTGAAACAGCCATGGCCTGCCAAGACCGTATCGGGTCAGGATCCAGGCCTTTTTAGCCTGATCATTGCCTAGGCCTGTGGCCCGGTCCAGGACTTTTCAGGTCCATACCGGCCCGCCACTACCACTCCGACTAAGTTTATAACATTTTCGGTTTTATCTGTCGTTTCATTCCCCACAATCACAAAAGAGGCTGGATCGGCTGCCATCGCATACCGCCCTGCATTCACAAGATTGGCCAACTAATGGATTGGTTGACGCTCAAAACTTGTAGCACCCATGAAATGGGCCCGACCATGTAAGGTGTAAAAATCCTTGACGGATATCTGAACCCAATGTTATCTGGCTCTAATTCCTAGCATGGACCCAAACCCAAACCCGGCAAGAACTGGGCGTGTTTGGTGCATAGTATTAGATGAGATTAGGAGGGATGAGATTAGAAAAACATCATTATTGCTGGTGTCATGTGATTGTCTTCTGATGCTGTTGGAAACCATGGGATAAAGAAACTCTATGCCGTGTTTGGCATCCGGTGGGATTCATTGGATGTAATTTGCACTTATTACTATGGGACACACATGAACGAACAAACTCTACACCAGTATTTGGAATCATTGATCCCATGATGTATGTGTTATATCCGCACCGTCCATCTATTCCGCAACATAATTTTATGGTATGGGCTCAAAAAAGTAGGAAACGCAATGGACCACAGCACAGCAGAAGTTTCAACAATAGGTGTTCAATCCTAGCTACTTTCTGTGGTGAGGTCCACTTGAGCTATGGATCTGCCTGTTTTTTGGGCCCTTGCCCTAAAATGATCTCGAAAAATGGATGGCCAGTGTGGATATAGTCTATACACCATGGTGGGACCCACAGGTACCATGCTGACATTAGCATTACATTTTCAAACTTTTCAAAGGTGTGAGCAGGAAACAATGCTGGCAGGTTTCATGTGGGACCAAATGCAATTCCATTCGGCTTAATCCCAACCTCTCCAAACGCAGTATAGGATTTGCAGGATGCCAAAAGCAATTCCATCCCACTTAATCTCAGCTAATCCCATGCGCCAAACACCCATTGATCAAACCAGCCCGGGTACAGGTATACTTTAAGACCAGACCGGACGGGAGCCCATCGAACCAAAATAATAATAATAATAATAATAATAATAAATGATACTCTGGCAGAGCGGAAGTTGATACGCCGGCGCTAAGAAATTGTAAAGGTGCCACGGGAGTCATTCAAACGAAACCGTTCAAATTGTGGGACCTGATTTACACGGTTTTTTACGATCAAGATAAAATAAAATACGATATTATTTTTGCCATTTGTGGTTTTGGTGGAAGTGGAACCCTCTCTTGTCAGTCAACGACAGACAAGGAATTAAAGAGGGAGCTGATTGGGTGGCTCCCAGTCCCCAGAGATACAGCATCATCACACCTAAGCTTCAATTTCAGTGCACCTGGCAAACCTGGAAGAAATTCGGACATGATATAATACAGTAGAGCCATCACTCCACATTACATGTAAAAGGTTGATTGATCATTTGAGGCTGTCCACCTAGTTATGCCAATTGTTTTTCGGTATTGCTACAAGTTTTGCAGGCCAAGCATACTACAACAATATTAATGTCATTGATAATATCCCCAATAATTGAAAATGCAAAGAAACATTAGGGAATCTAACCCTCTAACCTTTTATCTAAACATCCATTGATATTTCAGAATATCAACAGCACTATTTCGCCAAGAAATCAACTGCAATTGGAAAAAAAATGAAAGATCATATTCTCGATATCATTAATGTTGCGATAACGATATTATTGTGATATTATCATCGACAACTTGAACACTGCATACAACGATGCACTCGTAAGAAAAAATCTGAAATGATTTTTTTTTATCTTATATAAATAGATTTTTTGCAATATTGATACATTAACAATATTATCAAATTATCATCGATACATTGCCGATACAAGCAACACTTATAATTTACACAACTGATAATATTGGTAATACATTGGCGATATCAATAAATTGGCATTAAAAGTGATTCCTGAAATTTACACTATTGGAAGATTGTCTCCTAGGCCTGTTTTCACTTGAATGCTAAGGTAGTGAATTGATGGGGCTGGTGGTTCCATTGAGATGATACTTTGATTCCACAATGCTGGCCAACACACATATGGCTTGGATCACTGGACCATGTTGTGAGAATTCTGTTGATTTTAGAATGGAATACTAATATCTGTTTTGAAATGAAGAGCGCAGGTCATAGCATTGGGTGGCAATGGGTCGGGTAGGCCCATGCGTCGACTTTTATTGGTGGAACAGGCGATGCATGAGCCTACACGACTTGAAAGTAGGGGCGGTAATGGGTCCTGTGGCCCCATGTGTCAACTGGCCTGACCAGCTTTAGAGGCGGGTTAAAGCTAAAAGGTAGCAGGTCAGGCTTGGGCTAAAAATGGGGCTCATTTAAGTAAATGAGTCAGCCTTGGGTTAAACACTTCCAAACCCATCCTGCCATATTGGTCATCAATAGGCTGGGCTAGATGACTTGACCCAACCCAGCAGCCCAAAACCTGAAACAAACTAATAAAAGAGTGCATGCACATAGATAACAATGTACATATGTAATGTATGTATCCAGCATTTGGGGCTAGGCAGGTAATTGAGGATAGATTGTGGACACCGTCACGGAGGGTTAGGATCGCAGAAATCAAGCCAAAGGGATAAGTGTAGAAATGGCCTAAATGCACACTATAGCTTTTTCTCTCCGTTGGTTATGAACTTTGCCCCCGTATTACCATCTTTAAACATGAGTTGGATTGTTGGGTCAGGTCTGGTCAGTCGAGCCAACTATAATTAAATGGGTTGGATTATGTCGGGTCAGGTTGGGCCACATGGTAATGAGCTATGGTTCAGGTTTGGAACAGAATCCTTGGACCATTCTGTAAACTGCTCAATGCTTGGTTGACTCTGGCTACACCCAATGCCAACTTCGGGTGTGCAGTGTGGATTGGGTTTTCATTTTTTATACAAGACTCGGTGACACGACTGAGTCGTTCAGCCCCAGGTAGAGCTGCCACTTGAGTTGGGGTTGAATAGGAGGATGACTTGTATCGAACCGGAACAGGTCTGACCCAGTCTGAGTTGACTCCACCAAGCCACATTAGACTCGCCCAAGCCTTAAAACCATGTATTCAACCAAAACAATTAGTGTATTTTCTATACCTAGGATCTCAGAACACAGGTTTCTGGTCCATGTACTCTTAATGGTGAGGCTCACAAACTGAAAACGTGTATGAGTAGGGTGCAGACTTTCAGCCCAAAAATTGTATCATGCCTAAAATTTGGTAAGATATCATATTTCTTTTTGGCAAGGATTAAAAGTAATCTAGAAATATAATCTCTAAAACATAATTTTAGTTACTAAGATGAGATGAAGTCAGTTTTAGGCATCTACCAAACAGGCCCTCGATGTTTTCCAATTCACTTGCACGATGTAGCCCGGAGTATGGATTGGTGATTATATCTAAGGATGATTTGGTAAGCCCCACATCGGATGGCCATTTATAAGAAGGGGATTTCTTAAGAATGACGCTTACTCATCCATCATCTTCATAACATAACTTTTGGATTCCAATGAACCTGACCTGATTTTCAACTAGGTCCAATTTTTTGGAGCCATTTTGAACTTGGGTCACGTTTGGGTAGAGTTGGACATAAACTATGCCAGCTTGAAAGTTCAGCCCAACTCATATCGAAAAAGTCTGGTTCGCCCAGTTCGAAGTGGAGTTTGAGCTGGCGACAAGCCACCCTAACACGGCCCCATTTAATAAACGGGCCGAACCTAATCTCTGGTAGCGCGGCTCGAAGCTCAGCTCGTCCTAGTTTGGACTGACCTGGCCCAGCCTTACTTACATAAACAATATTGTCTCTCTTCCCCGCACCACACCGCATGCTCTCCCACCGCACCCCAAATCTCTTTCCCAAACTCTCTCTCTCTCTCTCTTTCTCTCTCTCTCTTTCTCTCTCATGTCTATTTTGAAGTTGTATTCCTCCTTTGGAGGATGTTAAACATCATGCAGTAAGATACTATTGTATTATTTGTGTGTTATTTTTAACTTTTTTAATTCTTTTCTATTTATACAAATAAGAAAAAAAGACCCACCACTTATTTGAACTTGGCCCAGCTTGATTCAAATTTTTTACCAAACCAATCCCAGCTTGAACTTAATTTTTATGGAGCAAACCAAACTCGGGCCGCATGGGTCGGTCCAAAACCCAAACTAAGTTGCCCACCAAGATGAGTCAAACCCAAACGAGGGCTAACTGGCCAGGCCGAATCATTGCCCACCTCTAGGAATAGGTCTGCCAAGTTGAACCCGATTGAAAAAAGGGTTTCATTGGGTTTCATTCCAGTCCCCATCTTGGACTTAGTTGAAATCGGTTCAATTCTCAGTCAGGCTCAATTTTTTTCATAAGTTAAGTTTGTCCATTGGGTGGGCTGACACATTAAGTTTGTCTATTGGGTGGGCCATTCTTATAGATTAGGGTTTGGTTAGGATTTGGATTAAGATTGAGGGTATGGATCAGGGTTTGAATCAAGGTTAAGGTATGGATCACCATCCGTCCCAATCCTCTAGTCAGTTATAAGCTTGGGGTAAGGTGTCTACATTTGGATAAGCTGATACTTGTGTTTTCCCTTCATATTGGTCCATGTGACCTAATCAACAGTTTGGATCGCAAATAACATTACAGTGGGCCGTAGGAAGTTTTTAATGGTAGGTGTTCAATCACTGCAGTTTTCTTTAGTGTAGTCCACCTGAGATTTGGATCTGCCTCATTTTTGGGTTCATGCTGTAAAATGATCCAAAGAAATTAATGGACAGCATGGATCAAACATGTACGTCATGGTGGGCCCAAATAGCTTCTCCATCAGCACACCATACATCTATGTATGTCTACGGTTGAAGAGTCACTACCAGCTTGTGATGGTGGGAATCTAGCTTCTAAGGCAATACGCCTTTTTGCTTGCTTAAAGATGCGGTGATGGCGAACTATCAAGTTCAACTGCAAGTACTTATAAAAGTGAAATTTGCTAAACCATTATTTTCGTAGCATGTATGTTGTTGCCTGTCTACCAATGTGAAAATGACTAAACTGTGATTTCTTTACGGCCTATTTGGTAGACACCCAAAAAATGAATTTATCTCATTTTATTTAATTACAATTATATACTAGATATCATACTTCTGTTCTGAAATGATTAAAAAAATCTTAATTATCAACCATTATGATCTCTAATATATAATTATGATTAACTAAAATGGAATTAATTCATTTTTAAGTGTGTGCTAAACAAGCCCCTAACATTCATATTGAGGAACAGTTTGGATGCACTTAGTTAAAATGGGGTTTAACTTTTATGCCTACTTTTTTAGTTGATTTTGCCAGTTGGCATTTTAGCCCATGCGGAAGATGTTGGGATTTGCAAAGCGCATCCAAATCCTTAACCCTCTTTTCAGAGGGTTCGTCCAAACGGGCCCTAAGGCCCTGCAAAATCAGTTTAGTTACAAGATGGACTTGTACGTCATGCAACGCACCCTGTTAGCTGTGCACCGAACCCACATAATTAGTCACACGGTGCACCCAACCACCAATGGGGTTAGTGTGTCTTTTTAGTACTTGAACGTGAGACCTGCTGTTGAAACACCTAGGCATCTTCCAACTGGGCTAGCAGGGGAGACATGAACATCAATATGAGCAATATTTCCTCATCATGGTGAATGGTGGTACATTAATAGTAAAAAATGGGGTTTTAAGCCTACTTTTTCAGTTGATTTTGCCAAGTTCACATTTTACCGCATGTGGAAGATATTGGGATTTGCAAAGCGCATCCAAATCCTCAAACGCTCTTTGCATCCAAACGGGCCCTAATGGCCTGGAAATCAGTTTAGTTTCATGTTGGACTTGTTTGACATGAACAGCAATGTGAGGATATTTCCTTATCATGGTGACTGTTGGTAAATTAATAGTCAAAATGGGGTTTTAAGCCTACTTATTTAGTTGATTTTGCCGAATTGGCATTTTAGCGCATTTAGAAGATGTTGGGATTTGCAAAGTGCATCCAAATCCTTGAACCCTCTTTTCACAGGGTGCGTCCAAACGGCCCCAAGGACCTATAAATCAGTTTAGTTTTAAGACGAACTTGTTAGACATGAATGGTAATATGAGCGATATTTCCTCATCATGGTGAATGGTAGTAAATTAATAATGATGACTTTATTATCGTCATTTGAAAAAGAGGATGATAACGGAAAAATCATGCCTTAGAAAACCATAATCATATGTAGTGAAGTTCAACAGGGACTTGCATGTCTCCATTTGTGTGTGTCTGATCCACACTGTTCATCTGTTTTACTAGCTTATTTTTGGATAGATAGATTATCAGCTCAAGTGGAACACATTGCAAGAAACAGGAAAGATAATGACATCTGTAATCCAACTTGTTCATAAGGTCACTCAGATATGGATCATGAGCTAGTAAAATGATTGGATGGAGCTAATCAAACACATACATCATGGCGGGCCACAGATTTTATTGATCTCGTATTTTCCCTCCCTAATATTAGTATTAGCACTTTTCAAACGCTCGTAGGTGGTTGGCATGAATTCCTCAAGTAAATAATAATTATTTAATTACCACTATTTACCAATAACCAAACGCATCCTTTCGCAATCTAATCCCTTACTATTGAATCCACCAACCATCAACCAAAACTGACCAGGTCTAGGCGTGGCCCACCGACTGATGGAAGACCCTTTATCGTGTGTGGCTACCTGCAAAACCACCTGAGGCATGTGCTATAGCAGGGGTGCACCCGGGGTGCGCTAATGCTTGTCCAAATCTAGCCATGTGTACAGACCTAGGTCCAAGCCCATATGGACCCACAAGCTTTAAAATCAAGCCCGTGACTCACCGAACTTGTGAGTCAAATACCCGACCCAACTATTTTAAATATGATGGGTCGAGCCTCCTGACGGATTTGTAAGCATCGATTGCGCCAAGGCCAGACCATTTAAAATGCCATAATGAAACTTCTAACCCATGGTCATCAAATGGGCCCACGCAATGAAAGCAGGGCCCATTTGGAACCCTAGCTGGTGACCAACTTTCTAGTGGGTGAGGGTGATGTTCGTTTTGGATTGAAAATACATTGGATCAACTAACACATCCACCGTACACGTGGCATACCTAGTCGCGTAGATTGTGGGTAGGACTGTGAGTGGATTATGTCCCAGGATCAGGTACGAGGGTTGTACCGTAAGTAATGATACAGCCATTTTTCCCTCCAAAATCTCATGTGTAGAAATATCCTATCCGTACAAAAGTTGGACCACAACCTGATGAACATTTGATATTAAAATCAGGCAAATCCACACCATACAACGGTCCACAGAGACGGTATTTATGGACAGTTACTGGTATGACCTACTGTGATGGTGCGGCCCACCCAACGAGCAGATTGGCCTGATTTTTCGTGCGTGTAAATCATAGTGGTGCGGGCCACATTTTGTACGGATAGGATGTTCTACCCATCTGACACGTTGGTGGAAAAAAGTTGGCTATAGCTGATAATCCCTACGACCCAAAATCTCTCCCACCATTTCATGTTGCCCGCTGTTGTCGGCCATCTTCTTAGAAAAATCCGCTTTACGACTGGTCGACAACCGACGAGATGCACCGTATCATCCTACTGTCAAAACTCCTGTGATAATTTAGGAGTGGTGATGACTCACCTCCTCTCCTTGTGGCATTCATGTGAAATTATCCAGACCACCCAAATTGTGCCGTACATTATAGATGGTTCATATCTCCAAAGTCACACTGATCAAAGAATCCTAACTGTCTAATTAATGGCTATCAAATGGATGGTTGTAAGTGAAAGGATGGTTGGTGCAAATCCAAATACGAAATCTATCCCGTTGAGAGTCACCGCCAGTTTTAAAACGGTGATAAACTATCATCCGGGTCTATCCCATCCTTGGGTCGCGGATTGCCTATGATCAAACCTGTTCATAAGATCACAAAGACCTGGATGAATGAAGGGAGAGCACAAATATCAGCTTGATCCAAAACCTTTGTGTGCCCCCGAGAGATTTCAATGGTAGGTGCTCAATCCTCACTGTTGGTCCGCTTGAGCTTTCGATCTGCCTAGCTTTTTTATTCCTGGCTAAAATGAGCTGAAAAAATAGATGGATGGTGTGGATAAAACACAAATATCACGGTCGGCCCCACATAGCTTGGTCTCCAGGGTATTCTCTAGTGAATAGTGAGCCCCACAGTAGCGCTATGGATACACGACAGTGTACGAGATGTGTAAGTCAGTCTATGCGTGTGAGTACGATTCGCCGTACTCTTCCAGACCCCTTCCCGGAACACAATAACCAAGGACGACTTTTTTTACTCGACTATTTGTTTGTTTTCACACGCAACGCTGCACGCACGTGAACTTTTCGATGCGACTCTTTGTTTCTCCTACTAACGTGTCATCTGAGTGCGACATCCAAACCGTCCAGAATGGAAGCGGATTGCCTGTGACCCCGGGCACCACTGTGTTGGGCCCACAGAGATTTCCGTGACAAATCCACTCCGTCGGACAGAATTCTAAAAATCAGGCAGTTCCAAAACTCATGTGGGCCATATCACACGAAACGGTGGGTATTGAACGCTTGGAGATGACAGTAGTTTTGTATCCTACGGTTTATCTGATTGGTAATAACACTATGAACGGTTTGGATGGCATATAAATGGAAAGTTTTCAACAGCAAATGCTTCTGTTCCCACTGTTTCGTTGGTGTAGCCCACCTGAGTTTTGGATATTCTTGCTCTACTGTAGTCTTTGAAAACAAATGAACAAAGTAGCTTTGTCACGGACATCTCTCTTGCCCCCACATAGCCCCGGGCACTGGAAATCCGCTTCCGTCCAGAAGGTCTTCTGCACCGTGAAATCGTCTGCGTGTTAAGCAGAACGGTCGATTCATCGTGAGATCTACTCCGTAGAAATCAATGGACATCTTATCACCTGACTCTGTGGGGCATACCTAATGAGTTTTTCAGTCCCATTCTCGCCCTTGGTGAGATCCTTACGGATGGCCCACCTTTTGAACGGAATCCTTGTATGCGTAAGCATTTCTCTTTCTTGGGTAAAAGGGAGGTTTTTATGAACTCGGAGTGCGTACTGAGTTACTCACTCGGCTTTTCGTACACTGAGTAAACTCTGGTGGGCCACCATGGTTGTATGTGGTTTATCCACAGCATCCATCTGTTTTTCCAGGTTATTTTAGGGGTTGATCTAAAAATTAAAGCACATCCAAAGCTCAAGTGGACAACACCACACCACAGGAAACAACCGGAATAATGATTTCCACAGTTAAAACCTTGCTAGTGCCACATGATTTTTTTTTGTCACCTAACCTTTACATAAGATCATGCAGACATGGATGAAAAGAAAACATAAATACCAAGTTGACCGAAAAACTTTTGTATCCCAAGAATGTTTTAACTGTAGAAGTCCAATTTACACTATTTCCTGTGACGTGGTACACTTGAGCGATATGATTATTTTTGGGATCAATCCTTAAAAGTATATGATAAAATGAATGGAAAGAGCCCATAAAATACATAAATCACGGTGGACCCCACAGAGTTTACTCGTACGCAATACGCTTTCGGTTTTTGAATGGGGGCGTTATTTGATACTCCGGTTGAGTATGATGCTTGCTACACAGGCATTCGGTCATTGTACACGTCGCATGCTTCAATTAATCTAAGTTGTATAAGCCACTGTCGTAAAATTCTTGGTTGAACAACCTAACCTCGGATTCGTGTACACGTGTTTGGTGAACCATTAGATATTTTCAATCCCACCGTCAGATAATCAAATAATCCTATAGTTTTAGTTACTTGCATGCCACGTATGCAACTAAGTAATCTCCAAGTACCTGTGTATCATCCATCACACTCTACCAGACTATCCAAGTTTTCCACTTTTTTAATTGAATAGCGAGATGAATAGGCGTTTCGTAGTGTAATGCGATATTTTGATAATGAATAAAGCGGTGATATCTCCTCCTAGCTAACAGGTGATGCCGCATGTGGTGTTTGCCGAGTATTCGAGATGATAAATTGCGACGATATATCGCACGAAATTGACTCGAATCGACTACTCCTGTCCTGCCATTAGTTGGACTGTCGTGGCTATATGTGGATAGAGGGATAGTGATATAACACGTCATCCATGGTCCCGTTCCTGTCCGCCTCCTTTCCCTGCCTTTCCGCGCAAGGAAGTGCTCCTGGGAGAGGAATGATGGTGTGTGCGGGGCCATTCTGGACGCGGATTCCGTCGTCGACAGACTCTGTCTTGGCAAGAGCTCTAAGGAACCCACCTGTGATGTACCTGTCTTATCTACGCCGTTCATCCATTTTAATAGATCATTTTATCTTATGACTTAAAAAATGAGGCACATCCAAGGATCAAGTGGACCACACAGTGAGGATTTAACACACACTGTTAAAAACTTCTTAGGATCCTCAGAAGCTTTGATCAAGCTGATATCCGTGTTGTCCATTTATCCAGGTCTATGTGACATTATGAACAGTTCGTATGGCAAATAAACATCACCGTGGGCCCTAAGGAAGGTTTCAACGGTTAAAGTCGTCATCACCCTGTTTCCTCTGGTGTATGTCAAAATGGACAGACGGTGTGGATAAAACATATGCATCATGGTGGGCTCCACATAAACCTTGGCAGTGGCAGGACGCGATCTGCGACCGGCCATTTTACCACAGGTAGCGTCTGGCGACGCTCCCGACTGTACATGTGTCATGTAATCACGTACCACTTGCCCTCGTGGGACCCACTTTCGATGGATTGTGAGGAAAAAAATTACATATGGAGGAGAAGGCTTATTTTTCTACAAAAAAATCGGCCAAACTGATATAACTAATTAAATTAGACTAAATAGTTCGGTTTGAGTCTATTTTTCATTTTAATTCAGATCGGTTCGATTTTTTTATATTAAAATTGAGAATGTCGGTTCAATTAATCGATTTGTAAAAGTTATAAACAACTTTCAACTGAACTGAACTAACTATATATATTTGAATTATATTTATTAATGTTACCCCCATCATATGGCCCACCTTGATAATATCTTATACATTCACGCCATCTAATCGTTTTCTCAACCCATTTTGGGATGTGTTCAAATCTAAATCTCAAGTGGACCATATCATAGGAAACAATGTTGATTGAGCTCTTGCCATGAAAAATGTCACTCTTCCCTTACTTGAGGAAGATTTACAATGTGATTTGTCATTCAACCCATCGATAAGGTCAAACAAACTTGGACGAAGGGAAAAGTTGAATTTCACTTTCAGCTTGATCCAAAACTTTTGTGGCCTATAATTATAAATAGTTTTAATAGTCATGCATTAGCTTTTACATTGGTGTAGTCCACCAAAGATTTAAATCTTTTTAATTTTTTGAATATAATCATGAAATCGACAAAACCGAACCAACCCGAATTTATTTAGTTCAGTTCGGTTAGTGAGACTTCATCGGTTCGGTTGTTAAATATATTCAAAATCAATTGAGTCGATTCAGTTGGGTATCGAGGTGGGGCCATCGTAGTGCTTGTGTGAAATCCACCCCATCTATCCGATTTGAGAGCTCATTTTAGGACATTCGACTAGAATGAGGCGGATCCAAAACTCAAGCGGGCCACATGAGAGGAAACTAGTGGGGATTCCAGTTACCACCTTTGAAACATTCATATTGGCACAAAAGTTTTGTATCAGGCTAATGTTTTTGTATTTTCACTTCATCCCAATGAAAATTATCTTACAAACAGTTAGTATGGCATATAAACATCAAGGTGGAGCTCAAAAAGGTATCAACCATGGGCATATCTTTACCAATTTCTCCTCTCATATGGCTCATTCTAGTTAGGGATCTACTTCAGTTTTGGTTGCGTGTTCTAGAATGAGCTGGCAAAATAGATTGACTTGATTTTTTCATAAATATCAGATGGGCTCCACCTAGCATCACATCACTGGAACTCCCTGAGAAAGGCTTATATGGAGGAAACCCGTGATCCGATCCAAGCATTAACAAGAACTCTAAAGGTAGTGACCCCTCCCGTGCTGAGTTCAGAAGTGGTCCATCCTGATCGATTGAAGCTCTGTGGCACACAATTAATGTATATGTTTTATCCAAACGGTCCATCCATTTTGAAACTCATGTTAGGACATCAACCAAAAAATGAGGAAGATCCAAATCTCAAATGGACCACACCACAAGAAACAATGGGGATTAAGTGCCTACCATTTAAGACTTATGGTGGGACATAGAAGTTTTGGATCAAGCAAATTTTTGTTTTCTCTCTTAATCCAGGTTTACATGACTTTATGAAATGGTTGGATGGCAAATAAACATCCAGATGGGCTGATAAAGGTTTTAACTGTAGGGTGTCAATATCCCCACTGCATCTTGCAGTGTGGTCTACTTGAGCATTGGATTTGCCTTGTGTATGGTCCTGTACTCTTAAATGAGCTCGTAAAATGAATGAACACCACCAGTAAAACAGAAACCTCATGGTGGAGCCCATTGAGCTTTTCCAGTACCGACTAATACCGATATTGAATGGACGAAGAGTCACCATTGAATCCGAGTCCAAAATGCCCAGCTAGATGTAAGTGACTTTTGATACCCATGTCAAGCTTGAAATGGACGATTTAACTGTGTCCATTAAAGTGTAGGATAACTGTTATGGTACCTGCTGTCCAATTATAATTTAAAATTTTCAAAAGAAAAGGGAGCATAGCTTTTCTCTCCCACTTTCTAATCTCCTTTTTGTAGGCACTGCACATGTGGGGCCCACTGTAGTGGGTGTATGCCAGTGCACCAAGTTAACCCCACCATACAGATGAGAAGAAAAAAAAAAGGATAATCCAATTTTTAAATGGGCCTAAACTACAGAAAATAATCAACAGCCATTGAAAAACCTCAAAATACCCTAGTTGATTGTTAGATCAACTGGAACCTTGGAGTTGGTAGGGTGACTCTGTTGGATTGGTTAGATGGCATGAGTACTCGCAAACCACAGTGGCCCACATGAAAAGTGTTGTAAAATAACTTATTTTATAATCAATTCTTTTTTTTTAAATAAAAAATTCTAACTATCATTACTAAGTGTAGTAATTAAAGATTACATAAACTAATTGGAATACTAGCATATATGCTAGATAAAAATATAATATATAATACAATTAAGTTTAATTGGATATGGGTAAGGGCATACCATTAGTGGCACAATTAGCAATGGGGCTCAAATTAATACTCAAACCCACTTCCACAGTCCATTTTTAAGTACTATTTTTTTTTCTTTGGAGTTAGTGCACACACCCCACTTTTTAGTACACCCATCCCCACTGTTAGTCACACCGCAATGTTAGCCACCCATGAATCAACACCAAGACCTCAGCGTTGAAACGAGGTTATCTTTACTCAATCTACCACTTGAGCTATGGATCCGAGAATCAACACCAAAAAATTGCCATGTTAACTGTCACATACCCTTCATGTGCCATGCCTGATGATATGTACCAATTGATAGTGTCACATGAGTACATGTGCCAAATTGTACATGCATTACATGCACCAATATATGCGTTAATGTCTTCCATGTGCTGCATGTGCCTTACACATGCACTTGCCTCACAATCACCACCGGTCCAACTCATTCCACATTGGAGTTCCGATGATCAGCCTGGTCTTAATTAGCTTGATCCAAACATCTTAATGGAGCAAGAACTTTGCCTGCCTCCAAACAAGCCCTTGGCAAGAACTCGCCAATCCTATACCTTCCTCCTCATACTCTATACATAATGTATATTATTTTTGTGCATATCATATTCCTTACGTAAATTATTTTGAACCATCCATGAGTTCAGATGAGCTACTTTATAAAACCATCTTATTTCAACAGCTAGTCAACCATGACCCCTTCACCAACCTGAATTTATCCATATAGAAGCAAACTCTTCGTAATAACAGCAATTAGTAAAATTTGAAGTCCTTTACTTTCGTTACATTCCATTAAGCCTTGCATGCATCTAACACATTAATGTGAAGAGCGAGGAAAAGAAATCCATCCCTACAAATTTCAAGTTCCAACAAAGAAGATTTATTAAAAGATGAATCGGAGAGGCAATTAGTACTACAAGGTTTTCAATTAGTACAAGTGGGTCATGTGTCCTAGTAACTCAAATCATTGATTAGATGGGTTCTGTTAGGAATCACCTACCTCAAAGCTTTTCCTTGGATTCGAGAATAACTGAACGTGAAGACTCGAATATTGGATCTTTCGACGTGAGTAGGTTTATAACTTCACTGATCCAAGAATCCACACTGCAAATCATGTGGTTTGATGGAATTGAACTTCTTCATTTTTACTTGCTCTTTGTGATGATCATTCTTTCTGTTTGTATGGATTGATTATCTCGCTCACAAGAGAGATTACAATGTGGTTATTTAACCAAGAAAGGTTGCCTTGCAATTACATAATTGCTTTAGCAATATCTATCTCTAAGCTAGGCGGGGGGGCACTTAAGACTATTTATGTTACCGGTCCCACTGTAGATGTTTCACACTCCTTTGATAGAAGAATCCTAACCTTTTGATTAATGACCTTTAAAAGAGATGATCAAGGGAAGAAAAATATAATAATAATCCACATTCAATAATAATAATAAAAAGGGCGGGCCACCCAAAGACCAATGGTCTAGATCATTAAAACATGAGCCCCATTTGTAAATATCGAATAATATAATTGACTTTCTAGAAAAAGGCTTCAAAACAAGGCTTCCTGCCCAATTGCTTGCCTCCATTTCCCCTTCTTCCTTTTTCTCTGCTACAGTGGTGTCGAGTCGAGATCAAATAATTTCCACATCCATTACTAAGCAATCAACTATGAGTTTGGAGACATATGGGAAATGGTGAAGGAACTTTCTTAGTAGAGCTAATATGTCTTGTTTTTCGTATGAGAAGGTAGAGTTATAAATAAATATAAAAGAAAACTCCTCTCATCCGTAGAAAAAAGCAGTTCATCTCGTCCATAGAAGAAAGAAAAGGTAAAGGCTTCCAAATGCACCATTGGATTTTAAAGGCTGCATAAGGTACTTTGGCATTATCAATTATTATTGAGTGCATTGTCTCGTCCCATTTATACAAGCAACGTGACCATCGGAAATGAGTGGACCACTCGGTGGGTTGATGGGCCCATTCTTTTTACTAAGGGGAGTAGTTCAGCACTCCTGCTGTCTATCAAGCTTCTTATGGGGGACACGAGATTAGCTACGACTGGGTTCAGTAGCTATCTCGCTACTGAAGTGATGTCACTAAGTTTTGTGGCCCCATCATGATGTATGTGTTGTATCCGCACCGTCCATACACTTGGACAGATCATTTTAGGGCATTCTCTAGAAATCTACCTAGGGCCCACCATGATGTTTATTTGAGATCCAACCTATGCATAAGTTCACACTATCTTGGACAAAGAGTAAACACAAATACCAGCCTAATAGAAAACTTTTGTGGCCTCCGAGAAGTTTTTAATGGTAGGTGTTCAATCTCCACTATTTTCTATGGTAAGCTCAATTTGAGCTTTGGATCTGCCTCATGCTTTGGCTTATGCCCTAAAATGATCTCTTCAAATGAATGAACAGTGTGGATACAACTCATATATCATGGTGGGGCTCACAGAACTTGGTGACATCCTTCAGTAGCTAATCTCCTAATGTAGAATGGGTCGCTGTTTATTTCATGCCCAGATGAACCAAAAGAAGACCGATCGGGGTCGAAAGTGATCCGAGCCGTCAGGACTGTAAATTGGTCGTATCTCGCAATCCGGAATGAGTTTCTGAACATATAATATATCATTTTGGGGTAGTTCGAGCTACTTTAGCCACCCTAACCCGGCTATGCCTTGGTTGCCTATGCCGGAATCGCAAGATTCAACCATATCAACGGTCATTAGGTTAGTTTATTTTCAGTTTTACTATTTATAGTAAGTTTTAATTCGATTATAACTTTAGATCTATAAGGTTTTAGAGTTAGTGCCTAACATGAAAAGGGCTTAGAATATTTAGTAGAACAACATAGTTGGGCCTATTTGATAACTTTTTATTTTTGGCCGAAAACCAAGAGTTCCAATAGGATTGAATGACTTTTATAAACAGTAAATTTACTATTTATAGTAAGTTGCGTTTTCTAAGAGTTTGAGTTTGAGTTAGAGTTTGGTACTTTACCTAGGGTTTAGTTTCCTATTTATATGTATTGTAATTACTTTTCTATTCCTTCAATCTATCAAAAACAATTATTCGAAATTAATTTCTTCTTTTCTTCTTTTATTTCTTCTCGTGGATTCGAGAAACAGTCGGTTAGAGAGACGGTAATCGACCTACCACGTCCTCCCTGCATCATCTCCACAGGTTCTTAGAAATTGTAAACGTGGCATATGCTAACTTGAATTAAATTAACTAAATTGCAGGATACCATCATTGCAGGGTAAACAATCCTAACCTTTGATTTGTGGGCACTTATTTGTAGAAATAGAAATTTTGAATTTTTTTTTCAATTTTAACCATCCATTAAATGCCCACCAATTAGACAGTTAAATAATAAAACGTATCTTAATTTTTATTTATTTTACATTTAAAGTAGGACCTGTATTTTGGACACTTTTAGTTTGGAGTGCTTGTATTCCACGTAGGGTTGTACATTGAGCCGAGTCAAGTCAAGGTGGGCCAAGCTTGGCTTGACTTTGTCTGTGCTCTCTTTGAGTTTGAGCTCGAGCTTACTCTTGAGCTTACCATTAGAGCTTGCCATTAGAGCTTGCTTTGTTTGTTAAAACTTTTGAGGCGAGCTAGTGGATCGCTCCCACCTCAATTTATTATATTTTTTGCTATAAAATACAAATTAAAAGTCAACAACATTTAAGTTTAAGAAGTCATATATATATTAGGGGAGAATAGTATTTTTATCAATGGGACCCTACCATTTAAATGACTTAGCTCTGTTCAATTTTTTCTTTGACTAAGTCACACATGCACTGAATGCAGATTACTAGTAATATTTTTTGAACCATAGATTAATACGGTACATGCATAGCTTACCACATAAATGGACTGCCCTAATTATTGTGTGGACCATTTTTATGATGAGGCCCAGCTGATTCATGGATCAGATGCACCACCTCCCTCGTAAAATTGCGATCAATAACTGCATATGGTGATTGGTCTTACCAGCCCTAATTCCACCTATGCAGTTTCTAAGAACCTTGTAGCATCCATGACCCGCTAGAGTATCAAGGTCTGTCTCTGCCAGAGTATTATCCAATTTAGTGTAGGTCCCTCGCATTGTACTGGATTATGATGTTCCTTTATATTTTAATTTCACAAATTTTAAAATATTTTCTTTCATAAGTTCACGGGCGTGTATTAGAAGCTATCTCGCCACCTAATGTGGCGACGTGGCACACGTGTTTTAGACTCATAATATACATTGGGTGGGTCTCACCTTGAGATGCTCCTGGATAAAACCAGTCCAGTCCACTGTCCACAGGCAAATATACCAATTACTTCAGAAAAGCTTGGCTATTTTTCATAAAACTCATCGACGGCATCTGCATGGTTGGGCCCATCTGATGAACGGCTTGGACCTCTCACACTTGGGGCACTTGCACACGTGCGGTAGTGTAGATGGATCGCTTGTATACGCGTCTTGCTCTGCAAAACTCTTTCTTCCGGACATAGTTAAAAAGAAAATAAGGGTTGAGAAATAAAAAAATGAGAATGATCAGCTCAGCGGCTGTATCATAAGTCATGATACAGCCATTTTGTTTCCATCCAATATTTCAATATTAAGAATATCCAATCCGTGAAAAATGTGAACCGAAGATTGATTATCGTCCGATATAAAAATAAGAACGAATCACTCAATGGTTGGGCCACACTAGTAAAATGATCCATACCATTAGTTGTTCGTTGATTTTGATGCTTTGTCCCGATCAATGAGCAGATTGGCCATTTTTCATATCAGTTGATCATCATGGTGTGGCCTGTTGGAAATTCTATACAATTTACATGTTGGTGGAAAAAATTGGTTGTATCATACCTAATAATACAGCCACTGTATCTAATAATTTCTCGTAAAAAACCATACTCTCTATTTCTTACAAGCCGTGTCAGATTAGACATGAGTTTGGTACACCTAAAGGAGCATTAGGAATTAAAGGAGCACACGTCGAGAATTGGCAGCTCATCCGCAGTATGCATATGACTTACTTTTACGTCAATCCAAACCGTCCAATCTGTCAATTCTCGGTGGAAGAAAGACCAAGATTCGATCTGACCAGTTGGGTTATTATATGATTTGTGGCCATCAAATGTACGGTGAGAAAGGATTAGTCAACGGTCCAAATTCAACGGGTAAGTTCAGGTGGTTAAGATCACCCCTTGTTTGTGAAATTTGAGGCAGACCCATCCATGATGGGTCCCACTATTTGGATGATCTGTAATGACTTACATAAGTGCCACGTGTAGTGATGGTGAATCACCAATATTCATTGCGCTGCAGTAAACTCACGCCCTAGACCACACGTCTTGTGAGAACACAAAAAATCTTTATTCTGGTCCAGCTTGAGCGGCTGAGGCTGGTCTGGAATATCTTGTCCGTACTTGTGGCTTACTTTCAGGGAAATCACAGAAGTTGAATTAATAGAATTATAAATGGATGGTAAAAATTATAAAAATTTGAATAATAGTTCACATTCAAAATTATTCTCCATCAGAAGGCCAGAACGAAAAATGACCGCGGATTTTGTCTATGAATTATCTGCATGGTGGTCCACATGATCAACGGTTGAGATTATTTTATTCTGCCACGTGTATGGGTAGATAGTGGATAGGAACGCCTTCATGGCCAAAAACGCTCGGAAGCCTCGCATCACATCACATCACATCAGGATTCAGGAGGAGGTATAACGTCCTGATGCGTTAGCACGAGAGCATTGTACTGATGCGCCGGTTTGTAGATGTAGGGCCATGATTAGAATATCCCGAAAACTGATCGGAAGAATCCCACATTGGACGGTTGATGATGAAGAAATAGCGAGATTAGACGATTCCAACCCTTGGATCAGTTAACTACAAATAAACGGTTGTGGATAAAATATAGAAACGGTTCAGAATAATAATCAAATATCAGAGTTATAGAATCATGTATTCCCAAAGAAGCTTGGGAGATACTTTATCCATGGTTTGTTCCATCATATCAACGGTTCGGATTTGAAGGAATTAGGTCCAACTTGTACAAAATGGATGATGCGTCAGGACATTCTTCAGCATCACGACTTATCATTCCTCATCATGTAATCCCAGTTGGGTTTTAGCAGTGGGATTTTCTGACAAATTTAAAAATTAGGAGTCGCTTAAATTTCAGCTTCATTTTCAGGCGAAGGACTCTTCTAATAGTTTAACACCGTCTTATAAATAATAGTGACTCATCCCTCTAATATTTGGCACTAGTGAATGGTTATCCAGACCATCCAATTTGTGGGTCCCACTGTAGATGGAAAATATCTTGAATATCACACTGATTACATAATCTAATCTTGCAATTTGGTGACTTTTAAATAACGTCTAAAATTGAAATGGTGAGTGATAAAATTTGCAGTATCGAAATCAGATTCAGGTCATGATCCATCCAGTATTGTTTCAGAGGTTTGTATGGTCTGGATGTTCATAAAAACTTTCCACGTGACAGGACAAGAGTCACCACCATTTTAAAATGGTGGGTCTACCATCATGGCAGTCTATCGCCTTTTCAATAAAAGCTTGTAAAAAAGATGAATAAATACCATACGGTGTACCCGTATCTTTGCACAATATACATGATTTTCAACTCTGACAAGTGGGTTCCATAATTTAATAATCCAGACCATTGATTTGCCGGATCTTCGTGTTGATAGAGCATGCCCCAAAAATCTCTTACATTGAAAGTATCGATCGATCAATATTTTCAGACCAAGATAGCATTTCTCTTATTAATCGTCTATCAGTAGGCCATAGATACAAAGTCCAAGATTGTTCTGCAGATGCTAATTAAAGGCTTCGTCCATCCCAAGGTGGGGCACAACAGAAAAACGGTCTGGATTTCTAAATCAAGGGCCCCACACTTCAGTAAAGCTAAAAAGACAAAACGGAAGTGGAAAAGCATTAGCTCTTTACTAACCTCTCTCTCTGTCTCTCTCTCTCTCTCTTCACAAGATCTACTCTCTCTCTCTCTCTCTCTCTCTCTCTCTCTCTCTAACCTAGAACTCCTCTCTCTCTCACTTACACACACACACACATCTCATGGATCTGAGAATCTCTCTCTTCCTCTCTCAATCCCACTGGCATTGCCCTCTCCGGATTAGGTTTTCATGATCTCATGCTCTCCAGACGCTCCTCTGCTGTCGCCATGCCTGCATTCACGCCAAGGACAGAGGGTAATGAGCAATTCCGCCAAGAGCAGGAGGGCATTTCCAGAAATCCCACCGACTTTCTCTGTATGCCCGTCGCCGTCTCTTTCAGTCTCCGTCTCTGCTTCTGAAGATGGTGTATGCCAAGCACTGCTGTCGGTGAGAGAAAATGCGGATGCCGTTTCAGCTGCTGGTGCTGCTGCTGGTGCTGCTACTGCTTCCTTATCTCCTTGATTCCATTTCATCTGCTTACGGTACATCCGAAGCTCTTAGTTTTCTGTTCTTGTTGCTGTTTTTTTCACCCAATTACAGTAGTTTTAGAATCTTGAGTGTAGCTTTCCATGCGGGTTGAGATTCAGGCATGTATTAAAAAGAGTAAAAGTAAATCGACTGAACAAGAGGATGTTTTGAATTCTTTTTGCTCGGGCTGTTGCAGATTTCAACACTGCCGCTCTTACATCATACGCAATTGTAAAGGCTAAAAACCCATGAATTTGATCGGAGCTCTCAGGAATTCTTTCTACACCTATTGAATTTGTAACACCTTTTTTCTTGGATATGATGGCATTGAGCGAAGGATCTTGAGAATGTGGCATTTACACCCTTCCCAATTGATAAAACCCCCATTTGTGCAGGCTTTCTAAGAGATACAGAATGGATTTAGGGGGAAATAGAAGTCCATGTAATACAGTTCCGAAGGTACGGGCATTTGGGCAGGCCCCAAAAGTTGATTTGGGGGTAGAATTGGGTTCCGGCCCAATTCACGATTTGGGGGAAAAGATACCTGTTCTACCCTAAATCTCAAGGATATCCAACCACACCCTGAACTAGATAAATGCAGTTCAGTAAATCAGTAGTTCACGTTCTGTTTGCCTGAATATTGCAAGTATGGGGCGATTATATTCAATCAGTGACGTCGATGGAAAGGAAATACGTTAGGATATTGTCTATGTATTTGTCTTCTTTGTCATTACTTGCTTCACTTCTTCATATTTTCTTTATACTATTCATGGATTAAATGAAGAAAGCACTTAAGGGTTTCAGTATTTTTCTTTTATCCAAGGGGTATTTGGTTGAGCGGTTGGGCATCTTGGGGTCATTGTCAAAGAGGAAATCTTCTAATGTCACCAAAGTATCCAATAATCGTAATGGTGGCTGCAACAGCCACTGCCGTTACCCTTACAATACGGGCTGCCGTAACGGCTGTTACAGCCTTTGTTTTTTAAACCTATATTGGCCCTGTTATGGACCACCATTGTCTCTGTAACGGCGGTGCGGACGTTACATAACCCTTTTTGCATACCTGGAATGTCATTGCACACTCTAGCACATGCATCAGACGAGTCCAGGATGGTGGACCAAACTAGAAGTTAGGGTATGATTGGGTGGAGTTGAGTTGGTTAGGGTGTAGTTGAGTTGGTTAGCATACTCTTTTTTTTTTTTTTTTTGAGAGATGAGTTGGTTAGCTTTCTCTATTTGAATCATCTTAGGATTATTTAAGTTGGTTTAGCAGTGGATTACTCAAAAGTGTGAGTTAATTTAGAAGTAAGCTGGACCCTTCAAAAAAAAGAAAAAAAGAGAAGTAAGTTGGAGTAATAGTTGATTGAGCAGTTTGACTACCCTTAATTTAAAAAGTTGATTGGGGAGTTTGATTGAGTAGAGTTGGTCAGTGTCTTGGTTTACAATCATTGGTATGGTTGGTTTTAGTGTTTCCGTTTTCTTTTTGTACATATTATGGTTAGTCACTAGTCTATGGTTATTTTTACGCATTGTGTAGTTGAAGACTTAAGGTAGGAAATATTAGTAGTCAAATCAGTCTTAGTTGGTGCTCTTAAATTTTGGCTATATATGCAGTAAAGGGTGATGGTTGAATATGTATGAGTTTTAGCTTTTAGTTGTGTCATATATTTATTTGCTCTTCCGTCCTCATGCATGCATGTGAGGACGTTTACATAGTGTTAAGACTCTTAGAGTAGTGCTTGAAAGTTCAAAAGCTATCTTTGAAAAGCAACTTTTCTCTAGACATTGTATACCGAAATGCGTTTAGTGAATTTGCCAATGCAAGACTTGAGTGACGCAATGCATCCTCAACAAGCTGTATCGACATTTGTTCCGTTATTTTGTTTCGGCATTCCAAACCCAATGAGTCTTATTCTTGATGACTGGGGATCCTGCAACTCACTTATGGCCTGATCCTCAAGGCTTGCTTGGTGACACTTTGTCAGGGCAATTGGCTTTTAGCAAGTGAATGTAAGATTTTAAATATACATGTTTGTCTTGCAGAAGCAACAAGATTCAGGACCTAGTGGCACATGTTTGAGTTGTGGTAGATCCATTAACATGTTCTCATTGCAGGAAAAGATGGTGAATTAAGAAGTGCGCAAAAAACATATGAATCATCTTTGGACTAGCTTGATTGACACTCTTGTGATCTTTTGTCCTCTGTGTCATGTGATCTTTGTTTACTCAATTGAATTCCATTGAGGTTGAACATTCTTGTGGAGGGTCAAAGTGATGACTGATCATGAGGTCGGAGGTTAAAGTTGTAGTAGCAATGGCAGTTGTGTCTTGCATGGCCAATTCTTTTCTGTGTATTCTTTCATTAGCTACACAGAACGGATCCATCGTGATTGGTGAAAGATGTGTGCAAGTTCTTTGGTGGGAGGGGGTTTAGAACATCATCCTTTGTAGCAAATTAGCAATTGTGAGGAGATTGAAGCATTTATGGGATTGTTGAAGAATGTTTATAGTGATTCTAACAAGGAGGACGATAAAACATAGTAGGAAGTCCCCCACGTGAATTCTTTGCTAAGGTGTTTTTCCAATCTCTTGCTCATTGCCTCAAGGAAGCTGCACCATGCACAAATCTTATCTGTCATAGGGTGGAGGCTTTCACCTGGTTAAACCCCACCAACAAGATTTTGATCTCAAATAACTCATGCAAAAGAGGATTTTCCTTCCCAAATGTGTGCTTCATTTGTTGTGAGATCAGGAATCGATTGGTCATTTGTTCATCCATTGTAGGGCGGCCAAGGAGTTGTGGAATAATGTCTTTGAGCCTTTTGGTATAAGTCAAGTGCTAAGTGACTCTGTGGGGGAAATAATTGAGGGTGGTCAGTCAACCCATCACTAGTTGTCTAAGTTTTATGCCATTATCTGGTCCATGAAACCTTGTGCTATTGTGTGAGGCTTGTGGAAAGAAGGGAGTTGAAGATTATTTGACAGTGAGGTTGATGCGGACATTAGTGGTGCACCCTTTAGAGTGTACCAGAGGAGGCGACGTCGCAGATCGAGTGTTGGAGCAGACGAGTTGATGTGGATGGACGCCGGGCCCATTTTCTGATGCGTTACGAGTACGCGAGATGTAGGATCGCGCAGGAGTATCATGACCGCTGGACCATGGAGTGGATTTACGTTTAGGCGCTTTTCTGTTTATTTCCTTGTTTTTAGGCGCTTTAGTGTCGTTATTTACTTTGGGCGTTTTTATGTTATTTCTTTAGTTTTCAGACACTTTAGTGCACTTTTTTTTATATTTTCGTAGCTTATATATACTGTGAGAAACCCTATTTCGAATTATTGAATGAATAGAAAATTCGTGAGTTTCTTCTTCTTTGTTTGAGAGATTAGGGTTTCAGGATTGGCCCTCGGGTGTTGAGGATTCCGCCCTGGAGTTTCTATTTTTCTCTTCTCTATTTCTTCAAGGTGCGAGGAAAGGTAAGCTTCTTTTGATTCCTAATTCGTGCTTCATGAGAACCCATTGCTTTTCGACATCCCTCGTCCTTTTCTGAACCCCCCCCCCCCCCCCAAAACTTTTGGTACGATCGAAAAGAGGGATGCCTAGCCACGATAATCGGATCCAAACTTGACTGTGGACTGGTCTATGCTAGATCTGGGATATCCTCATATCCCTAGATCCTCCCTGTTTTACGATTTTACATGGTTTTATGCAAAGGGGCATGATCCAGACGGACAGATCTCATATTCGTGTTGAGATTTGTTAGTTTCCTCTGATTGAAAGTAGTTAGTTTCGTAATTCTATTATTTGAATATCTTTCAACTGAATATACATGCATCTAGGGTTAGGTCATCGCATGCCCCTGCATCAGAGGTTCATGTGGGCAAGCATTTTACAAAATAGAAAAGAAAAAATAATCAAGTCCATGGTACTTGGTTGTGCTTTTCTGAGGCCTGAATTCAAAGGAGTGTCTAGGACATTTCTTTAGGGACTTGGTTGTGCTTTTCTGCTAAGGTGTTTTTCCAGTCTCTTGTTCATTGCCCCATGGAAGCCGCGCCATGCACAAAATACGTGGGGTCATGTTTTTCGTCATAGGGTGGAGGCTTTCACCAGGTTGAACACCACCAACAAGATTTTGATCTCAAATAACTTATGCAAAAGAGGATTTTCTTTCCCAAATATGTGATACATTTGTTGGGAGATAGGAATCGATTGGTCATTTGTTCATCTGTCGTAGGGCAGTCGAGGAGTTGTGGAATAATGTCTTCAAACTTTTCAGTAAGTCGGGCACGAAGCGACTCCATGGGGGAAATAATTGAGGGTAGTCGGTCAATCCATCACTAGTTGTCTAAGCATTATTTGGTCCATGAAACCTTGTGCTATTATGTGAGGCTTGTGGAAAGAAGGGAATTGAAGATTATTCAATAGTGAGGTTTATGCGGTCAAGTATTTTACAGAAAAAGAGAGAGAGAGAGAGAAAAAAGAATGAAGTCCATGGTACTTATTTGTGCTTTTCTGAGGCCTAAATTCAAAGGAGTGTCTAGGGCTGAGTTCTTTAGGGACTGGAGTGCCACGTCAGTCATGGTCCTGAAAGAATTGAACAAGCCTAGCAGAACTAGAAGCTGTCAACATTGGCTTATGCATGACAGAAAATGCTATTGGACTTTTAGAAGTCTCATTGCTGAAGGGGACTCCAAGTTTGTTATGTCCTTGCCTAATGCGTCTTCTCGAGCTCATTGGAAGCGCTTCTCTGTTTCCTTTAATCGGAGGGCTCATTGCTCCATTCTCTATTTCCTTCAATCTAGTTCCCAGTGAAGCTAATTTGTGGCAGATAACCTGGCCAATGGGGTGGCCAGGCATGTGTTTGAAGATGATTCTTATTCATTTCCTTTATGGATAGAATCCTCTTTTAAAGCTTGAATTGATAGAGCATGGCGATTCAATTATTTTATCTCATAGCTCATGCCCCAAGTCCATGGGTTAGGTCCTCGGCCGAACCCTCCTTCGTGGGCCCCAAGTTCATGGGTACGCATCAGTCATCACACGAGCCACCCGAGTCCACGGGTGGGGCCCGAATCCACAAGCCACTCGCACAGGTGGGGCCTGAGTCCACGAGCCACCCACCTCACATGGGCCGCCCACCCCGAGTGCGTCCCCGCCTTCACAGGCTACCCCCACTCAAGCCCGGTGTGACAATGCCCTTGCATCAATCACCCCCGATGAGGACTCTCGAACACGAGACCTCCCTCTCTGATACCAATTTAATGTAGGACGACCAACCACTTACTCTAAAAGCTTGAATTGATTAGGCATGGCGAATTTATACCTTTATCTCATAGCCTAAGCCCCAAGTCAATGGGTTAGATCCTTGGCCGAACGCTCCTTCGTGGGCCTCAAGTGCATGAGTATGCATCACATGAGCCACCTGAGTCCACAGGTGGGGCCCGAATCCACAAGCCACTTGCACGGGTGGGGCCCGAGTCCACGAGCCACCCACCTCACACAGGCCGCCCACCCTGAGTGCGTCCTTGCCTCCACAGGCTACCCCACTCGAGCTCGGTGTGACAATGCCCCCGCATTATCTTTCCTTCTTAATAGAATCTTTGTTGTTGATCATGAATTAATCATCCAACTGGAGCTTGGAAGCATAATTTTGATTGATGCTCTTTGGGTAATCTCGGTTCTTTTGGACATAGCAGTTTTTAAAGAGATGATAGGGGAGAAATCATTCTGACCTATTCTAGGTTGTTTGCATGGTCCATTTAAATGTGGTGTAGGCTCTAGCTCTTCATGAGGTATTGAGCATCTTTTGCACATTGAAGGAGACTCTTCATGTGTGATTGAATGGGTCTCTTCATTGGAGCCAGGGCCATGGAGCATTGCCTTTGTTGTTTTGGAAATTAGATTTCTCACTCCCCAGTTAAATGTAATTGGTTCAAATGTATTGAGGGGGAAGCAAAGGGATTGGAAATACCCTTGTAAAAGAGGGAGTGACGAGTGGATCACTTCTCTCTCTTTTTTTCTTTCTTTTTTTTGAAGATGACAAAATGCATAACCCAAAAAGAAGTGATACAAGCACAGAAAAAGGGTGACCCTCTCATCACCCTGCCTGAAAGACAACAAAAATGCAGAAAAAAAAAAGAAAAAAAGTGAAAGCGACACAAGCATGCCGATCATCTTAATACAATATAGGCGCAGTGTCTCCTGAGCGTAGACAGGACAATCCCATTGATATCTGGCAACACTAAGGCCCACCCAAAAGCCAGGGAGGCAACAGCTCGGGCAACAGAGCCCATAGCCAGCGGTTTGCCTTCATATAGTCTCGAATGTTCTCTCTCCAAATGCCCAAACAAACATGAAAGGGATCGGCTTCCACAAAAAAATTCCACACTAAGAAATGGTCTGGCCGGCCACCCTGTACTAACATGAGGAACAGGGGATAACTCACCATCTTGTCCTCCTTTCCCCTCGCTAAGCTGTTTTGTTTTCTTGTTCACATGCATACACAGACACACATTTTTGGAAGATTGACAAAATTTATTAAAAGAAAAAACACCAAAGGTATCGGCTCTGGCATTATTGAATGAAAGAGATACTGGTCAGTCAATTGCATGAGGTAGGAGATGCAGGACCTGTCTTAAGTTCTTAACCGCAAGTGCAAAAAGAGAAACAGGCAACACCAGCTACAACCTGAGGAAAACAAAAACAGAGACAAAACAAAACAAAAAAGCCAAGGCAAAGAAACAGGCCAAGCCTACTGCTATCCAAAGATAGAAGAAAGAATACAACCAAATTTCTATAATGAAATTTGTCACCATTGAAAAAAGGCAGTTGTGTACCTGATTCACATAGGATATGTGACAAAGAAGGTTGTGAGAAGTATTTCGTGATATACTAATTGTTCTAGTCCTTGCCACCAGGAGATACATCAGTGGCATAAAGAATGCTCTCGTACACTGCTCTCAAGGAGGCAGCTTTGTGCAGTAAAACCCAAGGTTGTGACTTATGAGGATCCTAATCATCATGATTACATGCACAAGCTCTTGGAAGTTATATATGTGGCTTCGAGCAGATGTGTCGTCTTGGCCTAGTTTCAGTGCTCCAGTTCATCCCTTGTCGAAACTGGTCTTTGCTGCATTTAAGCACTTCTTTTTAGACCATTTAGTTCAAATAGGAAATTCACATACTCTTCATTAAAAAAAAGAAGAAGATGAAGAAGAAGGAATCACATGTTAGTAAATTTACCTGTCTCAGATTAACAGTTTGGGTACATCTAGAAACAGACAAGTTCCTTAGAACTTACATTTAACATGCTAGATCATCAAGGGTTCTTGTTGGTTTATGAAGCTTGTACTCACCGACTTTCTCCTGCAGGATATCCACTGCTGCATATAAACTTGTCTCCTTCTGTGCTGCCAGCCAAACTGTTCTCCGTGAGAAAATTGTCATTGGATCATGGTAAGGATGCAAATTTATGGTGTACTGGCAATTGGAAAGGTGTTGAAACTTTTCATCAATTGTTTAAAACAATATCAGATTTCTCTTAGCTGTTGTTCAGGATTTGATCATTGGCATGTTTTTTTTTTTTTTTAAAAGATAACTGAATTGTATTAGAAAACGAAAAAGAAACTACAAAAACTGATCGCTGAGAAAGCAGACCAGAACTCAAACAAGAAACAGAAAATTACACCACTTAAGGAAATCGACATTAGCTGCCCATTCAATAATTAGAGACCTTGCCCTTTTAGAAATGGCCTCCCCAGACTTGCTTTCTCCTTGTAGAGATCATTGGCATGTTGAGGCAAACTTTGTTGCAGATAGGCCAGCTGGCTGCAGTCAGATGTGTCTGTTGGCTGTTGTCTGTTGTCTGTGGCATGGTTTGAGGAATCATCCAATATGACTTGGTATCATCCCAGGTGTATCAGTTTCAATCCGAAGTGAAAAAAATCACCACATGGATACAGGATTGAGATGGACCAAGCTGTCAAAGTCCGGGCAAGTCATACTGGTTTCGGTCCCCAGGCGAGTCGCACTCAGAACGGCTATGTAAGCCCTTGGTTTGTGGTTTAATCATGTGCATGTTGAGGCAAACTTAGTTGTGGATAGGCTATCCGGCTGTATTTGGAATTTCTTTCTTTTTTTTTTTTTTTTTCAGAAGAGCTCCACGTAGGGTTTGTGTTTTCAGTGGAGTGCAGTGCTTTGTTTTTTCTCTTTCAAAAGAACTAATCTATTAATAAAGAAAAGAACAATATGCCAATATTACCTTACCTACCAACTACTCTAAAACCTTCTGCTTGCAGGAGCTGCTTCTCATTCGCTTCAGTCATATTTACTCTTGAAAGCAACACTGATGCAAACCTCAAGCAGAAACCCTTTTTTACCATACAGGAATCAAGGTCTTCAATCTCCTGGCGGCCACCATGAGTTATATCTGATAAACGTAGATTTTGTTTCGTACATGCAAAACTGCATGTATTCTTTAGATAGTGTGGCCCGTTCTAGTATGATCCTGCCTGTTTCATGTGGCATATTCCTTCTGATAATTTTCCGTAAGAGATTATTATTTTGGTAATTGAGCCTCAACTTTACTACAAGCACACCCTTCAGCACAACCGCTGACACTAATATCACCTAATCAAGGTGTTCAGCTTCTTGTATTTATGAATACAGTATCCTTAGATAATTTCTAAGATTGCTAGGCTACAATTATGCAGCAAGGTCAATTCCATTGAGTCCGATGCTTACTCCTACAGAACCACCTGAAATGTGGAAACTTGTGCCTTCTTCGGGACCGTCGTCTGCACCCACTATTTATTCAAAACATCGAGGTACTTGTGATCTTAACCTCAACTCCGGGCCCTGGTAATTGTCATTTACATTCATTTATTATTTAGCTCCTCTTACAGGTCATGCTCAGAGTCCGAGAAGTACCATATCAAAACATCACAGGAAGAGACACCATGCAGTCCCACCAACCTCATTTACCCCTTCACCTGGCCAAGGTTTGAACTTTGAATTGTTTAAAGAATTGAAGCTCTTTGGGTTAATTTCCAACATGAGCATCATAATGCCTGTATGAATTATTTAGTTGTGCCGTGGATGCTAAAAGCATGTCTCACTGTTATGCTGTTTACCTCTTTATGTTACTAATTTAAAGAAAAACAGGCTATCTCATTGATTATGAACTTAGGATATTGGAATATGTGACAGATTGCGATCAAGTCAGTTGTTCTGATCCACTTACATCGACTCCTATTGGTTCACCTTGCGGTTGTGTATTACCCATGCAAGTTGAACTTCACCTTGGGGTAGCTCCCTATGCCGTCTTTCCTCAAGTCCCGGAGCTAGAAATTGAGATTGCAGCAGGCACGTATCTGAAACAAAGTCAAGTGAGGATAATGGGTGCTGGCGCTGATAGCCAAGATCAGGGAAAAACAATAGTGAGCATTGACTTGGTGCCACTGGGAGAGAAGTTTGATAATACAACAGCATTGCTGACTTACGAGAGATTTTGGCAGAAGAAGGTGCCAATCAATATGACTATGTTTGGTGATTATGAAGTGATATATGTCCATTATCCCGGTACTAACCTCGACCAATGTTTCTATTTGTACAGTTTATTTGTTTGTGTTTCATGTCACTATAGTGATTGCATGTGTCATTTTCAGGTCTTCCTTCCTCACCGCCGTCCATATATGCGGGGTCTTCTGGGATTGGCCCCAGTGGAATTAATTCCATGGGAGGTCATGAACGTCCTTTCATGGCAAATGTGCTGAGCAAGGCTCAGAGAATGAAGGCTAGAACAGTAGCTATCATTGTCTTATCATCTTTCGTTCTCTTCTTGATGTGCATTGGATCATTTTGTATCCTTTTAAGATGCAAGAAGCTTGGGAGACCATCTACTGCTGTTGGTCCTGCACTTACATCATCAATTACTAAAAGATCTGGTAAGCGCATGTATATTTGAGTTTTTGGTTGCTGGTGTAGGGCTTGCTAAAACTGTGATGCCAAACATATTTGCATTACTTAGTGAAGAAATTCATTGCCATTGGTTGAAAATAACATTAATGTCAAAGTGATTATACTTTAGCCTAAAATGTTTAAGAACAATAAACTTCTGAAAGAGGTCTGAACTGTTGAAAATAGGATCCTTTGAAAGACAGGTAATTGTCTCTGGATGTTTGTTCCATTCTCCTTTTACTGGGAGATCTGGTTTGAAAGGAACTCCTGCATTTTTTTAAGACATCCAGTCTCTGGTGGAGTCAACTCTCAACGGGTTAAGCAATTTTTTTTTGGTTGAGGAAATGGGTTAAGCACAACTTGCTGGCCTGGGCTTCTGGTCCCCAAGATTTTGCTGGAGTCGATGTCTCAGTTGCTAATTGGAGATTGTGCTGCTGAATTGCGGTCATCCAATGATCCAAGTCAATCGTGATCGGAAGAGGGCAGATTCCTTGTGGAACTTGTTGTCCTTAGTAGGGAGGACTCTTTTTGACTTGGGGGGGGGGGGGGAGGGGGTGCTTCTTGCGGACAGGCACGTCTCAGTGGCTGTGGCTTTTCCAGTCCTGCAAGAACTGCTTCTTGGCTTTAAGCCATTGTCTTATCTCTTTGGGAGGTTGTCCATATCATCCACAACCAATTTAAATCCCTTCCCATGGTGGTGAGATCCTCACAGGGAGATTTTTGTTTGGGTCAAGGGGCACAGATCTCTTCCATGGGATCTCAATTGTATTCTTAAAGAAATCAGATTCCTTGCTGGGGTTTTAAATATTTCGTTTTACCCCTCAACCAGCGGATCTGATCCTTTGGCTGTCAAGCTTGCTATTTCAGGGGCCTTGTGCCCTTATCTTTGTATTGGGAATTCCATTCTCCTCCTTTAGCTTTTAATGCATCTCGTTAACCTTTCAGAAAGAAGAAAAAAAAAAAAAAAGGCTTGGACGGTTGGCAACTAGACCCTGATTGTCTTGAATCTGGGAATGTACTTCCTAACAAAATCCCTTTCAAGACTTCTTAGTGTTTTGCAAGTTTTCATGATGTGTTCCGAATTTTGGTACATCATTTTACACAATTAAGCTGAGCGTTTGTGGGTCTGAAATTTTTTTACATGCTGCTGATTCGCATACTTACAACTGATTCACCAATTCATGTCAAGAGGACTCTTCCCGCCTGTGCTGTGAGATGTTTGGTAGTTTCTAACTATGTCAATTCAGCTTTGGCATTATTGGAGCATTCCATGTAATGGTCAAACTAACAGCAGCTTAAAAATTACAATGTCATCCATACATGGCCGAGTTAATCTGGATTTGTTTCATCAAAGAGTGGTTTGCATGAATAACCCAACCAAATCAAATGAAGAAGTGGAAAATTTTGGAATTATGGTGTGAGGATAAGATTAGTTTCCCTCCTCTCTCTCTCTCTCTCTCTCTCTCTCTCTCTCTCTTCCCCTTCAAACTCTTTCTCCCTCTCTACCAAATGAGAGATATCCTAGGTTTTATGCATTTTCTCATCATAATTCTTCTTCGTAACACATTGATTCATTCTTATTTTAATGCAGGCATCAAGTCCACTTTATCGAGTAGTGTTGGTAGCTCGACATTATCCCTCACTTCCACCATGGCTACTTGCATACTCTCAGTGAAGACGTTTTCACTGGCGGAGCTTGAGAAGGCCACAGATAAGTTCAGTTCCAAGAAGATTTTAGGTGAAGGTGGCTTTGGACGTGTCTATCATGGGGAAATGGAAGATGGAAGTGAAGTAGCTGTTAAGTTGCTCACGAGGGAGGATCAGAATGGAGATCGTGAGTTTATTGCAGAAGTTGAGATGCTTAGCCGTTTGCATCATCGTAACCTTGTCAAACTCATCGGTATATGCATTGAAGAACGCACACGCTGCTTGGTTTATGAGCTTGTCCGAAATGGAAGCGTCGAGTCCCACTTGCATGGTATGATCTCTACCACGTTTGATGGATGCTCTTTGTTATGGATTCTTGTAGTTACATTTGTTTGGTGTTTCAGGTCCTGACAAGAGAAGGGGGTCACTTGATTGGGATGCTCGGATGAAGATTGCCCTTGGTGCAGCGAGAGGACTTGCATATCTTCATGAGGATTCCAACCCTCGTGTTATTCACCGTGATTTTAAGGCCAGTAACATCCTATTGGAAGATGATTTTACCCCTAAGGTTTCAGATTTCGGTTTGGCAAGGGAAGCATCAGAAGGAAGCCAGCATATTTCCACTCGGGTCATGGGAACATTTGGGTACGTTCTTTCTAACCCCTGCTTGAGTTTCAATCATTTGCACGTCTGAGGTCCAGGCTGTTCATCATGTGGACCATGAACCCTGCCGTGTCTATATTGTGGCATGAAAATCAGGTATCTGATCATCTGGTGGACCATGTGTATGTTAAAATGTGAACCATTGGCCAATTCTTTTTAAATCTCCCTTTCTAGTTTTTTCATCCGCATATTTTTGATCTCCATTTCTTACATACACCAGTGTTCCACCTGATGTTTAGACCAGCCTGATTTCCAGATCACATGACATACATGGCAGGCCACATGATGAATGGACTGGATCTCACAACATGTGTGGTGAGAGTAGGATTTGGATTCGAGCTCTATTGAGTAGGCCTCACCTTTCTTGATCTTTCTATATTTCCTTTGGTGGGTAAAATTCTGGCCGCATGCAGTCTTTGACCATCACAGCTTGGACCCTTGGAATGCCAAATGTAGCTTTTTCTTGCCGTGTGGAGAGGGGCCATAGGTGTCACTGTAACAGATCTAAGTGTAAATTGTGGCTTTGCAGGTATGTTGCTCCTGAATATGCAATGACAGGTCATCTACTTGTCAAGAGTGACGTTTACAGTTACGGGGTTGTATTGCTAGAGCTTCTATCAGGGAGGAAGCCTGTCGACATGTCTCAACCTCAGGGACAAGAGAACCTCGTGACATGGGCACGGCCGCTTCTGACTAGCAGAGAAGGGCTTGAGCAGCTGGTGGACCCATCGTTGGTTGCGGACTACAACTTTGACAACATGGCAAAGGTGGCTGCCATTGCTTCGATGTGTGTCCATCCAGAGGTGACTCAGAGACCCTTCATGGGCGAAGTTGTGCAGGCACTAAAGCTTGTATACAATGATGCGGATGAGACTTGCAAGGACTCCCAGAGTCAGAAAGAGGAGTTGTCCAGTCCCGACTGTGACCTTAAGGGCGATCTTGGCCCTGGCAGTAGTTGGTGGAATGGGGGAACCCCACGTTTGACTTATGGGTACGCCTCATCCTTTGTAACAATGGATTACAGCTCAGGCCCGCTGGACGAAATAATAGACAGGCCGGCTTCAGCATCAACTATATTTGGGGGTGGGGGATCTTTAACAAGGCACAACAGATCTGGGCCCCTACGGACCATGCGCAGCAAGCTGGCCTTTTACCGATTGAGAGGGAGTATGAGCGAGCACGGGTTCTTTTCGAGGCGGCGCGCAGGCTTTGATGGCTACTGGGTTTGAGCTTCTGTTCCATTCTATTTCAAATGTACAGCTTCAAGGGATCTCTGATGTGCTTGCTTCATCATGTATTGTAGTAGTTGCATTGTTGTGGGTGTTATCTCCCTGTTGTGATGTAGAAGGGAAGGGGAAACGGGAGTGGGCCATGGCTTCTAATTTTGGAAAAGCTTGATTCATTCTTATACGCTGGTGATGTAATCTGGACACTTGTATTATAGGTGCCGAGTTCTTTCTTGGAGTTTGGTGCTAAGTACAGGTGAATACTTCTATTCCAGTGCTTGGTTGTATGTATCTACATCCACTTTGATTGCTATGGTGAACTACACTCATTTGTCTTTTTCAATTTTCCAATTGTATTGGTACAACCGTATACTACTATCCATGGATAGGACGAGTTGGATGTGAATCATCCGAGTTGACTCGGACTCTGTTTAAATCAATCTAGTTCAATACGATGAGTCAACCCGAATGAGTTGTGATGAGTCACCAAGTCTGAAAACCATGCTAGTATTACAGAGGTTTTCTAGCATGACTCTAGCAGCTAGTGTTATAGCGGATTTCTAGAATGACTCTTGCCTGGTGGATTGCCCCTTCTGCCCAACCGTGTGATGATCCAGACCAGTCTGGAAGATCCTGCAGTGGGGTTGACATGGGAAAATAATCTCACTCATCAAAGATCTCATCGTCCACAATGGGTTAAAAACAATGGTCCATTTTGTATTATATATAAGCAGTTCAATGGTCCACTCTTTTGTTACACCATATATTTTTATTTAATATTGAGTCCAGTAAAGAATCGTTCTAGTCTTACAGTTGCCGAGTCCATTTTTTGGGTTTTTGGGTTTTTGAACTGGGAGATCTGCGGGCCCACTCAGTTGTGCATGTGACATCAAGTGAGGCACGAGATTTTAGGCCCCTACACCAAAATTCATCCTGACCGACAACCGAGGTAGGCCACACCACAGAAAACATTGGAGAGGGAATGCCAACCGCCAACCAAAGGTGGTATTAGAGCTGGACAAGAAAACATTGGAGAGGGAATGCCAACCGCCAACCAAAGGTCGTATTAGAGCTGGACAACGAACCGAACCGAGTCGAACATGGGCCAGTTTGGTTCGGTTCGGTTGCCGACTGGGCTGTGTTCGAACAAACATTCGAATAATGGTGTTTGTGTTCGATTCAGTCTGGTCCAACACATGTTCGAACATTTTTCAATTCGGACAATTTTTTCAATTCGAACAATTTATTTTTATCATGTAAAAATATTTTTGTTTTCGTACATTTTCGCAAATTACAAATCATAAATTATAAGATTTTTAACCAACCAAATTACAAGTCATGACTCTAGACATGCAAACTGACGAGCAAAGGGATGACCGGAATCAAACTAGCAGTAGCTATAGGCATTTAAAAATAAGATATTAAGAATATTAAATAATTTAAAAATAGAAAAGAGAAACTGAGCTTGAGGTTTCGTTCGAACCTTTGAAGCTGAAAGTGTAGACTGACCGGAATGGTGGAATCGGATGGGCAAGCTACAAGCAAGACTAACGAGTGACGAGCAGAGGGATGACCTGAAATGGTGGAATCGATGGGCGAGCAGGACTGATGAGCAAAGGGATGGTCGAACGTTCGACGGGACTGAAGGATGAGGAGAGGATGGCCAGAATCTCGGTCGGTTTAGCGGGCATAGGTGAAAAGGTGGAAGTGGGAAGGATGGGCAACAGAGGAGAATGAAGGTGGAAGTGGGAAGGACGAGCAAGGACGAGCAACAGAGGGAGAGGATGGCCGGACGGATTATGGAGGGTTAAGGTTTCGGTTGTTCTTCGGGCAAGGTAAATTTTTTAAAGCCGGTTGAGGTCGATTGAAAAATAAGGGGTAAAAAAAAACTATTTATACTATATATGTCATTCGAACCGAATTAAACTAATTCGAGTCGGACAACTTCAAACCGGTAAAACGAACCAAATCGAATTTAACATAGGTATGTTCGTGTACGGATCGAAATATTTTCAAACAACCAAAATCAAGTTCAATCAATTTTGTTCCACTTTCGAACCGGTTGTTCGGTTCCTTTTTTTTTTAATCAAACCGAGAGAACAGTTCGGTGAATTGTTGTTCATGCCCAACTCTAGGTGGTATGGAGGGGGTGCCATGGTTTGTATATTCCATCCAATTCATTCATTGGGTGAGCCTCACTAGGATGACCATTTAGGCCAAAAATCAGCCTGATCCAAATTCATATAAACCACACATGACAGGTTTTAGGAGTGATTCTACATTATTCCCATGGTGTGGCCCATTGGGAATTAATTATTATTATTATTATTTAACCTTATGGTGAAAATAAGAAGGCTCACTTGGACATAATGTACAGGCCTCAGATAAATAGACCTACGCATGTGTTGGATGTGAGATATTAGAAGGAAAATATTTCCATTGAAAGCGGGGAAAGTAAATGGAGAATCCCAGTTCACCAACTAAACCGTCTAAATTGGGTGGACTCATTTTTCAATGGATTATAACCCGAAAATCACACTCAACGTCTGATTCTAACGGGTATCCACTGTCATTCTGATTTTGGGGTTGTGCCTATGCCCCATCAACTGTGGGTCCCATGATTTCAATGTTTTGGATTCAAGTGCATCATGGAATTGAATGGGTTATGGCAAGCATACTTAAATCATGGTTTTTTTTTTTTTACACCTCAGTGACTCATCCCCTCGAGTCGATTCATAACTCGTCCGAGTCAGGGGTCAATGGGCTGACTCGTGATACCAACCCAACCAATTCACGAACAAAACCTAGTCGAGTGGGCGAGTTGGATAGGACCTGGACGAGCTGGTCAGGTGCATCACACGTACGTTGACTGTTGAGAGACTCCCCATTCGTTTTTTGTGTGCGGCCCACTTGACTGAATGGCCACCGACAAATGACATCAATGGATAGATTTCATTTGGAATGTCCAGGGTCGTATCCAGACCATCAATCACAGATTTGATTTGAAATTAGCAGGGGCCGCGCGAACGCGTACCCCCTCTAACACAAATTATGACGTGCACTCTCCTACTTGAGGAGATGCTAAGTCAGTGCCCCTCCAAAGTGCAATGGAGGCCACTAACCTAGGCCATGGGCCTTTTTGATCACCCATTTACCCCGTCCAGGTAAGTATGAATCAACGGTCCACATCCATTCTCTTTTATAACACATTTTCTTTTACACGTCTCAATTCTCCATCCGATGTGGGATTGCTCATATCAACTATCAGAATTAATGTTTAGTAAGAAATTGTATGCATTATTATATATAAACGTAACTCAATTTAAACGGACCACATATTAGGCCAAGATATAGATGGACCATGATACAGAATACCACTAAAATGATGTTGTAGATGATCCATGAAGGATGATCGGCTCAGATTAAAAATATCCAAGTCTTCCGGTTAATTAGTGGTTATGATCTTTTCATCAATATGACTTTGGACTCATGACCATGATAACGGATCTCCACGATTTCGACGGCTAAACATGCGTCCACGTGTACGATTTGTACGTTTGTATGAACCAGCGTGTTTTGAGGAAAAAAATATCTTGGACCTTATAGCATGAGCCATCGATGGGAAGGCCCAGTCCTCATTCCACAATTGCAGCACTTAGCTGACTCACAGCGCTTGGAGTCTATCGTTTGGCTCATCCATGATGGGCCATGCAGCTGCAAGGACCAATGATCTGCACCATTCATGTAGTCGGCCCTGCAATGAATGGGTTACTGTTACAAATATTAGATGGGCCGGTCATTCTTATACATCCAATTGACACGGGTAAAAATGAAGTAAAGTCATTCAAAAAGAAAATGAAATAAGTAAATGTGCCATGGTAAATGGGAGAAAGCTTGGATAATATATGCACGCTGACCCGTTTCAGCCCCCATTGATATGATGAATCTTGTGATGTATAAAAGCCTGCAGTTTGGGCCTTGTGATGTGTTTTTGTGATTTAAACGTTGCGTTTGGCGCGCCTCAAAATGAATATTAGGCGCCCCAAAAATCGGGCCACACTACATGAAATAACAGAGCTGTAAATGAGCCGAAGCAACTCAGTTAACTTGACTTAACTCGGCTTAAAAAACATGATTCAACTTGACTTGTTGCTGAGTTCAAACCGAGTTGAGCTAGGCAAGTGTGGTTTGAAGAGACCAAAAAAAAAAAGAGGTCATGTTCAAGCCAAACGATAGAGGTTGGACTAGGCTGGGCTCACCTAGACTAAACGTTTGTGATGTTGGAGGAACCATTTAGAAGAAAAAGAGTACCGTTTGTGAACAATATCCAAACATGAGCATCTTCTTACTAAAGCAAGAAGTAACTTCTTAAGGACATCAAGAAACACCACTAAAACCATGTCATACTCCCAAAGACTTCTTTTTTTCTTATTTATTTATAACCAACTCAAGATGGTTGATGATTTTAAACACTTATTCGGGGCTCGTAGCCTTATCTCCATTCATTTCGAATACTATTTCTTTCTTTTACTTCTTCCATCTCAAATTCCCTTCTAACTAGGCTTCTTTTCCCTCCAAGGTGAATTTAAAGGAAGCTCCATCTAAGAAAGGTTGCTTAACGTCTTTGAGTATAGGCTCCAAGATCATATCCAAAAGCCATGAAAGCCCTCTTCTAGCTCACTCCACCAGATTAGAGAGTTCAAGCAGTTGGGCATCTACATCTTGAAAGCCACTAACTCAACCATTCTCGAGTTCATACAGATGTCACGTCGCGAGCTCTTTTAAGCTTCTAAAGGGGCATGAGAGATCTCCTTCTCATTTTCGCAGTGGGGTTGGCAAGGGATATCCATTTACTAATTACCCAACACATCAGAGATGGGAAATCGGATGCAGATGTGAGACTTTTATTTGATTCGAATTTTTTTACCTAATTATTTGATTACCCAACTTCTAAGCATGTCGGTTTGTCTGTACCTACTTACCCAATCATTTGAGGGCATTTCATAATTCACCTACTTGTATTTTAACTAGCCATTTGTCCTCATGCTATTTCTATGGTAGGATTTGATTGGGCTATTAGTGCACTTTTCTGTGGCATACTAGTGTACCTTATTTGTCAATCGCATGTGTCCTTGAGTTGTAATGTCGGTTGAGCCTTGGCAAGCTGAAGACCGAAGATTTAAGTGGACCATAAGCATCAAGGAAGAAGAACAGGTAAATGAGATGCCTTAGTGACCTTAACCATTTGAACCAAAACACCAAAATCTTCTTAGATGACTTTGACCAACTAGGAATACCCTTAGTCATTCCTATTAGCTTTAAATCATATAGAAAAACATGATAAATTAGGTTAATAAAAGATGTGGAAGCTGATGTAATCAGACTAGCCGAAACAACAGTTTTTTATAGGTTCTCGATAAATCAGAGCCTAGTTTTGATAGGTCTTCGATATATCGGAATGACCTTTTCGATAGATCGAAATATGTCCAACAACTTTACAACTCTCCGGATAGGTTCTTCGATATATCGAATTGGTGTCGAAATCGGTGTTTCGATATATCGAAACCTTTTTCAATATATCGAGAATTTTGTCAAGCAGCTTGCTGATTCTCTAGACAGATTCTTCGATATATCGAATAGGCTATTTCGATATATCGAAGATCGCTCTCGAAATGATATTTCAATATATTGAAATGACAGTTTTCTGCCCGTTTTATAGTCGTTTGAGATTTTTCTATAAATACGTATGGAGTCATTTTTTGGCATAAGATGAGGATTTTGAGGAGTTTGAAGTCACCATCATTAGAGACCATTAGATGTTCAAATCCTAACCTTAGCAAGTCATCTTCCCTGTGATTCATCACAAGAATGGAGCATTCCAAGCCCATGATGAAGATGTAATTGTCCCTCTTTAATCTTTAGAGTTTGGACCAATTTAAATAATCATATTCCTATCTAAACTTTTATGATGAGATCATTGTAGGTGAGATTCTCATTAGTTGTAGAGATCTCAAACCTACCCTCCTATTTACCTTGAACATCTCAAGAAAATCAAATGTAAGGCGGTTGATAATTGGAACTGGAGTATTGGCAAAACATCGGTAACAATATCGGGAGAGCACATGGGAAACTGATTCAAGCACGGAAGAGCGAGAAGAAGCAACCCAAAGCGACGTATTAACGGGGCTCAAATCAGACAAGTAAGGTTGTCAATTTGTGTTGAGTCCATCCACTCTATTCCCAGTGGGAATTGAGTGTAGAGTTTGTTTATCAAATTCGATTTAGGTTCGTTTGTCAATTTTTGGCTTGTTAGTTGAGCCTAAAAGTCTAATGAGGCGTTTGGCAAATCTATTAATAAGAGCTTATTTACTTATTCTAAAAAAATAAGCTCTTATTATGAAAATAGAACGTTTTGTAAAGCTTTCATTTTAGAGCTTATTTTTTTAGAAAATAACAAAAAAAAACTCTTAAATAATAAGTGATAGGGATGTCACCTTTTTTTTAAGAGCTTATTTAGCTTAAGCGGGTAGACATTTTTCATTAATTTTTTGACAAGTTTGTCTTTCAACTTTTTAAGTAATTCACATCTTGCCATCTTCTATTCTTTAAAATATCTCTAAGGTGGGCCCACATGATGAATAACCCATATTGAAGGTGGGTTTCCACATTAAGGTGGGCCCCACATGATGAACGCCCACATTAAAGGTGGGACGTACATGATGGATGGGGGACATTGAAGGTGGGATCACATGATGGAAGGTTGACATCAAAGGTAGGCTCACATGATGAACAACCCATATTGAAGGTTGGGCCCCACATGATTGACGGTGAACACCAAAGGTGGGTCCCACATGATGGATGGCCCACATTAAAATGTGGCCCTGCATGATTGATGGACTATCCACATCAAGTGGGCCCCATATTTCATAGCAAAGGTGGGACCCACATGATGGATGGTGGACATTGAATGTGGGACCACATGATGGAAGATTGACATTAAAGGTGGGCCTACATGATTAATGACCCTTATTGAAGGTTTGACCCCAAATGATAGACAATCCACAGCCAAGGTGAGACTTACACGATGGATGGTGGACATCAAATGGGTCCCACATGATGGACTACCTACTTGATGTGGGCCCCACATGATAGTGATCCACAACAAAGGTAGGACCCACATGATGGATGGTGGACATCAAAGATGGGACCCTCATAACGAATGACTCATATTGAAGTGGGGCCCCACATCAAGGTAGGCCCACGTAATGAAAGGTTTACATCAAAGGTAGGCCCCACATGATAGATGGCCCACATCAAATTGTGGCCCAACATGACGGAACATGCACATCAAGTAGGTCCCATTTAAATAACAGTCCACATCAAAGGTGGGATCCACATGATGGATGATGATCATTGAAGGTGGGCCCACATGATGGTCAGTTGATATCAAAGATCGACTCACCTGATGAACGACCCATAAATGAAGGTGGGGCCCCACACAAAGAATAGTCCACGTAATGGATGGAGTGGGCTTCACATGATAGATGGCTTACATAAAAGTCTGGCCCCTCATAATGATCAATACTTGACATCAAGTGAGCCCCACCTAATGGACGGTCCACATCCAAGGTCTCTCATGATGGATGACCCATATCCAAAATGGGCCATATGATGGATGATCCATATGGAAGGTGCACCTCACGTATAGAAGGTGCACCTCACACAATGAATGATATATCAAAACTGGGCTCCACATGATGGACAATACACTTCAAATGTAGGGCTTATAATATGGACACATCAAATGTGGAGTCCACATGATGGTGATGAGTAGTGGACATTGAGGGGCCCCACATAAAGGATAATTAACATTGATGTTGAGCCCCACATGATGGACGGTCCACCCAAACAGCCATTTGGATTGCTCTTATATTTAAGTTATTGTAATATTTAAAAATGACATCAAGTACCCTTAAAAAAACTCTTATTTGAAAGTTTTACCAAACATGCTTATTTTAAATAAGAGCTTTTTTTAAAGATTTTACCAAACGGGCTTATTTAAAACAAAAGCTAGAATAAAAACAGCTTATTAAAATAGCTCTTATTCAAAAAGCTCTTATTGAATTAGAGTAGAGATGTCAAACGCCCCCTAAGAGCGTTTGTCATTCATTGACTCGTTTGTTGAGCTTAAATTTTATGGCGTTTGTCGTTTCTTCGCTCATTTGTTGAGCCTAAAATTTAGGTTCATTTGGCGATTCTTGACACGTTTGTCGGGCTTAAACAAGTCTTAAAGGGGAGCCACTAACACAGGTGTAAACATGTAGGTTGGGAGGAACTTATAAACTCCCCGGTTGGATAAATCCGAATTAAAACACCTAGGTTGGGAGGAACTTGATTTAAATTCCCTAATGAATGCCGGTGTGCTCGAGGTGTGAGTACTTGAACCGGGAGTGGAGTAGACCCAAAGTCAAACCACTATACATTGTTGTGTTTGAGATTATATTTGCGCACATTTTTTATTATGCATTGTATTTAATTGTTTAATTATGTATGTTTAATTATAATGTATCCTAGGCACTAGATATACACATTCACACACAAGATATATGTTCACTAATTAGAATACACTTGAGCTTTATGATCCATTCTCATATAGTCTACTTAGGTTGCATAGATTAGGTGTTTGATTAGTTTAATCTCTTGTTAATCTGTGCATGCTTAAACTAGGTTGCTTATTGCATATCATTCCCTCGTCTTGTGATTGGACCCACTTAGGCTTGGAAGTCGAAGTGTTCTTTCTTATTTAGTGTTAATTGTCAAATTATGTAAGTAAGCAAAAATAATTAAAAAAAGGTCCTAATCATCCTCCTGGGTCTTAGTCATAATTCCAGTTGCTCCTCTAGGCTTCTGTACACATACGCGTTTACAAGTATAATCAAAGTGACGCGATTTCATAAGCCACATGCCAATTTCAAAGATGGAACCCTTGCAAAGCATGCAAGTTTTAGGGTTAAGTATTTGATTAGGCTTCATCTCTAACTGCGGCATATAGCCTAATAAAATCCCACCACGCTTGGGCCACGAGGGATATGCTATGGGATTCGGTTACATGGCAATCCATATTCTTTATGTCATGAAAGTAGGTTGCCTAATGACCAAATCACTATGTGTATTTCTAATGACTTGACTTAATGGGATTTGGTTAGGCCACACCATATGTGCCTTTGTCAGAAATGGGGCAAGACATGTATGGAAGTTTCACTTGACCAGCTTTATCTCTTACAGCAACACGTAACCCAATCAAATTTCTCTACATGGATCACCAAGGTATCCATGGTGATTTGATAACTAGCCGATCAGCTAGGTCCTTACTCATGCCTTGGTAGTAGACTCACAAGAGTGTAATGGGTTTGAGTACCCATTGTGGTGAAATCCCACAAAAACCAGCAGATCCGCTCCCCCACAATATCATCTCCTCTCTTCACCGTCCAAAAATCAGGCTTTTCTAGAGTTGCATCCATTCCATACATGGCCCGTTTGGCACCATGGATTTGAGGAGAAGTGAGGAGAAGTGGATTCCATGATATGAATTCTCATAGATTCCACTTCTTATCCATTCCAGATTTTCTGTTTGGCAGCCAAGATTTGAGAGAAATCAAACATGAAGGAATGGACGGTGTAAATTTTAATCCCACCGTATGCCCACCGTATTAGCCTCGATTTTTAAATCCATGCCATTCATCCATTTTTACATATCATTTTATGCCAAGATCCAAAAAAAAAAGCAAATCCACATCTAAAGTGGACCATTAAACAAGAAAAAAGGGAGAGTGAGACCTTCATGATGCACAAAAGTCTTGGATTAAACTGAAATTTGTGTGGTCCCTTCATCCCGGTCTTTGTGACCTTATCAAAAGGTTGGATGGAAAATGTACATCATGTTGGGTCCCATAGTTAGGGACACATTATGGTGGGTCCCACGTTGGGAAGGATTTCTCCTCAGGATTTGAAGAAGGGCTAAAAGTGTCTTTTTGAATTCTCCTGGATTCCACTCAAATCCACTTCTCATCAAATCCATGGTGCCAAACATAATAAAGCAACCAGTTTCTCCTCCTTTCTCCTCAAATCTATGGTGCCAAACGGGTAATATATTGAATTGGGTATATTTGATGTAAAGATTGAATTTGATATATTTGAATTAATTTCATTTACATTGTGTAATAATAATACAATAGCAAAATTCAATCCTTCAGATATGGGGATGGGGATTGATAACTGATAAGAGTCAAAAAGGAAAAAGAAATAATATAACTCTAAAAGTAGGATTAGAGATAAGGTGTGATAAACATGGTCAATGCTAATCTTTAAAAATACACCATCCAAAAATCAGGCAGATCCAAAACTCAAGTAGGGATGGTAAGAATGAAAACTTCCACCGTTGAAACTTTCATGAATCATATCATGATATTTATGTTCAGTTGAGTTTTGGATCTTCCTGATTGTTTTGGAATCCTGTCGTATTGTGAGGTTGAGGAACTGATGAACGGAGTGGATTTCTCACGTAGATTCCGACCACAGCAACTTCATCTCTTCCCGCCGGACGCCTTTTTGTGGAACCCAAGCCCGCAGGCGACGTGTACGCCACATCAGCTGGGGTTGCGTTGCACGCGCACCAGGCGTCCGTTAGCCTCTCCCATTATCCGTACCCCTTTCCTCCACCTTCTTCTCGAACTCGCTTTCTTCTAACTGTTAATATTATCTTTCAAGAACCGACAGTAGCAACAGCACTTCTTTCATGGCTGCCTTGAAAAGCTACCAGAATCCTCTCTGTCTTATACATTTCCATCACCCTTCTTCTTCTTCTCTTCTCCTTCTTATTCACCATCACGTAAATCCCTCCGCCTTCAAAACCTTCATCTCAATCCAGAAAGCAAGCTTCTCGTCATCAGACTCTCAAAGAAAGTTAGGCTTCCACAATCCATCTGCCACTCGGAAGTAAATCGCTCGATCCGCTGCTTTTGCCAGCAGATTCAAGCAAATGGACAGGAATCCATAGTAGCAGAGGGCGAACGTCCTCCTTTCGATCTCAATCTCGCCGTCGTTCTCGCCGGGTTCGCATTTGAAGCGTATTCAAGCCCGTTGGTGAGTTCCAGTTTGCCCAATCTTCCTATCTGTTGGAAATCAATTGTGTTTTGTTTGATTTTTTTTTTTTTTTTTTTTTAAATTTCCATTGGTGCAGAAAGATGTAGGTAAGCGCGAAATTGATGCAGCAGATTGCCAGACAGTTTTTCTTTCAGAGTACGGACTGTATATTTTTTTCTTCTCTTTTCAATGAATTGTTTCAGTTTTTCTCCATGTCTTGGTTATTTGAAATCTAGAACTGACTGCATCATGGGAATTTCTTGTCTGAAGCAGAGTTTCATGATCTGGACTGTTTATTGGGTCGTGCACTATGGGTGGACCACTTGTTACAAAGTGCACTGATGGATATGCTACACATGTTGATTGATCGATCTTTCCATTCAATACTGGATGGATCAATATTCTTTTCCCATCCATTTGTAGGCCACCTTTCAGACATTTGAGATCATGGTATCAATGAGATTAGCCTACCATGCATATCCATGGTTTAAGACCCTACAAATGGTTCTGATCATGGACTTGCATAGTCACATGGCACATGTCAATCTTCGAAGGAGCTCACAGCAAGAAGCACTGATGCACTGCATAAATAACCTATGTCTCTGTAAATGAATCACGCACCACCTTCCTGAACTTGTCACATACATGTACACTAATCCAGACTTTCCAATCATGAGCACCACAAAGGATGGCACATTGCCAAAAAGTACAGATACTCAGTGATCTTATCCATCTGATTGGTGGCTGTCAAATTGAAAGAAAAGAAAATGATCAACAGTCCATGTTCAATGGGCATCGTTAGGAATGGTGGGCATGTCCTATCGCAACGAGGCAATGATTTGGATGGTGCAGATTGGTGTATGATACCATGCCAATGGTGGATGGTTCATGTGCATGATCCATTAGTCTGCCAGAGTATGGTATGATTCCTTTTCTCATTAATCATTTATCCCAGGCATGTACATAACATGTGGTCTTTACTCTTAGAAATCAAAGAATGACACCACATAACAAATTATTTTTGGCATTGCATGGTGTTAAATTGTTCACTTTACAGGCCGTTGTCGTTGATTTGGTTAATTATATTGCCGTGCTTCAATTTCATACATCCACGTGAAGGGATTTTGGCTGATAAGTGTATGAGTCATTAAATTTTCCTTTTTGGGGGATCAGCTAGCAAGGTATTCAATAATGGTAATGTTGGCCATAATGGCCCCCACCATTATGATATGGGCAGTAATGGAAATTTGTCCTTTTTTTTTGGTTGAAAAAACCTGTATTGGATCCATAACAGACTGTTACGGGCCTTCCCCTCCCCTGCAACGGCCTTGTAATGCGTAATGGTTTCCAACGTTACGGCCGTCATGTAACTATTTTTGAACACCTTGTTGGCAGGTCATTTAGGGTTTAATATTACATTTCCCCATGAACTGATGAGAGTAAGCTTTGGACATGTGTCAACTGTCAAAGGAACTGGGGAGAAAACATCATGAGAGTGTAAGTGAAGGGCTGACTTGTGTTGGGCTTTTTGATGAGTCAGTGATGAAACTTCATTGGAATCATGACATTCTTAAACAAAATGACATGAGTTATTGAGAATTTTGAGCGAAATCACATTTGTAAGATGTTTCTCAAGAAGTTAGAAGGGCTAGATAACTCTTCATGTAATGGATTTTTTTAAAAATATAATTTAAGCACCAGAAATGGGAAATTTTGTCAATCATAAGAGGTGATGCTCATCCACCTAGATTGTTTAAAATTTTCTGTTGACAATATCATAAAAAGCAGTGGCTGAGTTTGCCTAAGGCTGTGAGTAACAGTTTTGCAACTAGTTTGATGCCGGAGAAGTTTCCTGAGTGCAAAGCATATGCATGTTAAGCTCCATAATGCCATATTGTATCTCTTGCCAATAGTTGTTGTCCGAAGTTAAAGAATCAGTCAACTAGCTCACATGTCTTTGTTAGTTTGATGTTTTTTTTCTACAGCTCCAATTGAATGTATGACTGGCCCACTCAACTCTGAGCAGGCAAGCACTGTTCCATATGTAGTATATATTTTGTTCACTAAAATACATAACCAGATCAAACACATTCTGTTGCACAAGTAGAAGATACTTCTGAAGAGTGTGATTCAAAACCGGAAATCTCACATCTGAGTACCGATTGTGCAGGTTTTTTGTGCGTGAAGTGTATGATGGACAGTTGTTTATAAAGTTGAAAAAAGGCTTTGATTTCCCTGCCATGGATCCATGGGTATGGTTCTTTTCATTGAGAAGTCTGATTTGGCTATTCCAGAAAATTTTGCTGCTGTTTCTGTGAAATGTAAATTGGATGTCTAATACTCCGGTTTTTATTGGACCAGACACTATTAGTTTACAAATTAATGAATGCGTGCGCGCATCAATAAGCAATGGAACCAAAGCTCAAAAAAGGATTTTATGGGTTCTAGAAATACCCCGTTGTCCACCATATTCAAAGAAATAGAGAGCTTCTCAATCCTCCACTTAGACGCTGGTACACCTTTGGCATCCCACAGTAATAACTGCCCTATGGTTGCATTGCAGATTTCCTTGGTTGCAGGGTGGGATCCTTCAACTTATTTGGGCTTCCCTCTATGCATAGGTAGAGCAAAGAAAGTCCTCTGGTATCCGATTGTGGAAAGAATAGAGAAAATATTATTTGTGTGGAAATCTCTTCCTTAGGGGCTGAATTACTCCAACGAAAGCAGTTATATTTGGCCTATTGATTTACTTTATGTCGTTCTTCAAATGCCCAGCCCTAGTCATCGAGAAATTGTAAAAGGTTTTAGAGAAGATTTATTTTCTTTTATTATTAATTTTTTAGTGTATAAGGTGGGAGGAAAAAGGAATTGCCACCTAATTAAACGGGGAGTTTTTGTAAAATCCGAAGGGGGGGGGGGGGGGGGGGGGGGGGGGGGGGAATTAGAGGAAATGGCTTTGGAGGTTTTCCTGACGGGATTACTCCCTATGAAAAAGGGTGATTAGTGCAAGATACAACATGAGTGATAATGACTGGGAGCCTCGCTTGAAGTCTGGTCATTTTGTTTCTGGAATATGGAGACGTTCAGTCAGCGGTGACAGACTTTAAGGGTGGAATCAGATTCAGTAGCGGGAAATGGATACTATGTGAGATTTTGGGAAGACCCTTGGTGCTCCAATAACCCCTGTGCCATCCATATCCAAAATCAGTATCTCTGGCTATTGATAAGAACTCCAAGATTGATCGTCACTCTAGTTGAGACAGATGGCATTTGGTTTGGTAGGTCTTTTTATTTTTTAAATGGTTTGGTGAGTTTTTTTAGAAGGACTCTAAAAAATGAGGAAACTGATTGGTATACCTTGCTTTTGTCTATTCTTTCACGGTGTCTTCATTTGGAAGTAGGAAGCGCTAGGCATCTTTTCATTGTAATCATTTTTCTCACAGCTTATGGGGGAAGAGTAGGAACAAGGCTCCTATTAATCTGATCGGAGAATTGGATGCCCTCCTAGAGATGCTGGATGCTGTTAGTTTGCAGGATTGGATAAAACAAAAACAGGCAAAGAATTATTGCAATTGGAGTTATTTATGCCTTTTAGAGGAGGAATCATTTAACCACCTTATCATCCATTGCAAGTTCCCTTGGGAAGTTTGGTGGTCTATTTTTAGTCTCTTTGTGGTGTTGTACATGATGCCTTGATGTAGAGCGGGTCACCGACTATTTCATGGCCTAGATGGACCAAAAGAAGACCAGTCGGGGTCGGATCCAGACCTTCAGGACCATAAAACGGTCGTATCTTGCAATCTGAAATGAGTTTTTGGACATATAATATATGATTTTGGGGTAGCTTGAGCTAGTAAAGCCAACCAACCCTGCTACGCCGGGTTGCCCATGCCGGAATTAGTGAGATTCGACCCAATTGTCGGTCATTAGCCTAGTTTTATTTCAATTTTACTATTTATAGCAAGTTTTGTTTTAATTATATCTTTTGATCCGTAGGGTTTTAGGATTCGTGCCCAACATGGAAAGGGCTTAGAATAATGCATAGAATCACGTGGTTGGGCCGGTTTAAAAACTTTTTATTTTTGGCAAAAAACCACGAGTTCTAGCAAGAATGAGAGACTTCTATAAATGGTAAGTTTACTATTTATAGTAATTCGGGTTTTCTAGGTTTTTTTAGTTTGAGTTGGACTATAACACTGTTTTCTAGGATTTAGTTTATTATTTAAAGCATTGTAATCACGTTATTTGGAAGCAATCAATTATTACGAATTTTCTAGGAATTAATTCCTGTTTTCTCTTTTTTCCCTCGTGGATTCGAGGAAGTCCGGTTGAGGAGTCCTGGAGGCCTTGTGGATTCAAGGTACTTATCCGGTAAGGAAGGCGGTACTCGACCTTACCATGCCCTCCCTGTGTTAGTAGTATTAAAGCTGTACGAATATCATGACCTAAAGCTGAACGAGAACTCGGGGACGAGTTCTTTCGAAGTGGAGGGGATTAATGTAGAGCAGGTCGCCGACTATTTCATGGCCCACATGGACCAAAAGAAGACCGGTCGGGGTCGGAAGTGATCCAGACCATCATGATCGTAAAACGGTCGTATCTCGCAATCCGAAATGAGTTTCTAGACGTATAATATATGATTTTGGGGTAGCTCGAGCTAGTAAAGCCAACCAACCCTGCTACACCGGGTTGCCCATGCCGGAATTGCGAGATTCGACCCAATTGTCGGGCATTAGCTTATTTTTATTTCAATTTTACTATTTATAGTAAGTTTCGTTTTAATTATATCTTTTGATCCGTAGGGTTTTAGGAATTGTGCCCAACATGGAAAGGGCATAGAATAATGTGTAGAATCACATGGTTGGGCCGGTTTAAAAACCTTTTTATTTTTGGCCAAAAACCATGAGTTCTAGTAGGAATAAGAGACTTCTATAAATAGTATGTTTACTATTTATAGTAAGTCGGGTTTTCTAGGTTTTTTTAGTTTGAGTTGGACTCAAATACTTTTTTTCTAGGGTTTAGTTTATTATTTAAAGCATTGTAATCACATTATTTGGAATCAATCAATTATTATAAATTTTCTAGGAATTAATTCCTGTTTTCTCTTTGTTCTCTCGTGGATTCGAGGAAGTTTGGTTGAGGAGTCCCGGAGGCCTTGTGGATTCAAGGTACTCATCTGGTAAGGAAGAAGGTGCTCGACCTTACCACGCCCTCCCTGCGTCATGCCTGGTACGGTTGAAATTTTCTTAAAGCTTGAGCCTTGGATCAAGTTCTGAGAGGCAGGTTTTTGTGGTTGTTATCCCTTATTACGGTTTGGCGCTCCTTGTGAGAAGAATGAAACAATAGGTTTTTTAAAGGCAAGATCTCAAACTAAGGTTAGGTTGCTGAAAAGGTTAAAGTGAGGATTATTGGGTGGGCACTAACTGATGAATCTTTTAGAGGGGCTGGCTGGATGTCATCTAAGATAGACATGGTTGTTTTGTGCAGAATGCCCTAGTGGTCTCCTGGTCCTTGATGCCAATGTGGGAGCTCAATTTCGATGGGTGCTCTAGACTCTAGAGGTAATCTAGGTCTTGTTGGTATTGGAGGCATTATAAGGGATGGGTGCTCAAGAGGTAATCTAGGTCCTTTTGGTATTGGAAGCATTATGAAAGATGAATTGGGAGATGCTGACATTGCTTTCACTGGTCCTTTAGGATCTATCTATTCTAACCAAGTTGAGGTGAGAGCTTTGTGGCAAGCTGTCTTCTTGCTTTCTCATCTATCATTGAAGGAGACCGGCCAGTGTGATTAGATAGGCATTGTTGTCCATCCTCTATCCTTGTTTTTTTCCATGTATAGAGGAGATTGGAGAGATTAAGGGCATGATCTCGGTATCCTTATGATGAAGACATCCGACTCTTTAGAGTGTACCAGAGGAGGAGGATAGCAATGCCACCTTCTTTGTGGCTAGACAAGTGTTACATGGGGTCCGTGGGGTCCAAATTGCATCCCTAGTCATCGTAGAAGACCTCATGTGCATGGTTTGTGCATCTTTGCAGACCCCACATTGGGAAGATGCACGTGGGCTGTGTATTGTGGAGTTCCGGAACGTTGGATCGAGTGTATGCGTCAATCGAACCGTTGGATCGCGCGATCAGGCCATTTTCCCACTTTTGATCATGTCCCGCCTCGATCGTGGACACCTTAGGACTTAGATGTCTCAGTTTTTATTTTTACTTTATTAGGATTTAGTTTATTTTGCAGTTTTATTTTGTTTTTTGCATTAAAGAACATTTTAAATATTATGTTTATTTTTTTTATTTTAAAGAAATCTTTCCTGAGAGCGTCTTTTTGTAAAAAACGAATTTTTGATACTATAAAAGAAGAAGGGGGGGGGGGGGGGGGGGGGGGCTCTCTCCATGCTATTGCTTCTCAAAAACTTCAAAGTTTCTCTTCTTTCTTCATGTGATTTGAAGGATTCTCCATGTGATTTGGAGATTAGGATTGGTGAGATGCCATTCCTATTTGATGGAGGTGCAAGGTTTCCACTTATTTTCCGTATTCTTCCTTTTTCTCTATCAAAGAGGTATTTCTTTCAAGTTTTCACCTTTTCTTCTTCCCCTTTTTTCCAAAATCCCTTCCTCTTTACATCCTTCCATATAAACCCAACCCTTGTGACCCCAGACCCTAGCCAAAATAACCCACACATGTGACCGTACAACCACACGTGTGAACCCCTATAGCTGGCCGTACGACACACCCTTCGTCCCTTTGATTCCTTCTTGCTTACACATCAAAACCCCCCTTGAATCCCATACCTTAATCCTAACCTAAACCATAGATCCCCAAATATCCAAGTTTCCCCAAATCACCTAAACCTTAGATTCTCAATTTCCCTAATTGGCCCTAGATTCCAACCATCCAAATCTCCAATTCCCTTCTATTAAGACCCGAAGCCTCAAATCCCTTTACCAATTAAGCAAAGTAAGCCTTAATTTCAATTTTCCCCAAATCTCATGAACCCTAGTTTGGCCTAAACCCTAATTGAGCAAACAACCCAAGTAGTATTAGCTTTTCCTCTTTGAAATTAAACTAATTCCTATGCTAATTGGATGTTCCTACATCTATAAGATCCCATCTTTTAGTACTTAATGGTCATGCATTGCTTAGTTTGATGTATGTGGCCTGAACTTCTCATAGTTACATGCTTGATTCTTGATATATTTGATGATTTAGCGTAGTTTGTGAATTTTGATTATTTAGATTAAGTTTCTGATTGATCTTGCTTAATTATTTAGCCACATGCATGCGTCTTGCATCACCTTATCTCATATTTGTAGGGACAAAATTGCTGTAGTTGATGAGCTTGCCAAACAAGGATCTCTCCTTTATTCTTTTGTAATGGGAGAATCACTACCAATGTACCTTTAAAAAAAATCGCTACCAATGTCGTGAAATTGCATGTGATCTTGTGCCATCTAGGGGGATGATTGCATGATCACATAAGCGATCACCCATTTTGTTTAAAGCAAAAAAGGGAAAAATAGAAAAAATTGCAAAAAATTTTAGTAAATTAAGAAAAAATGTGTAATTACTGCAAGTGATCCATTTTTTTTTCTTTATGTATTTCATTATAGATTGTGTTAGTGCCTGATTACTATATGATTACATTACATTTAAATGACTATTAGACCATCTAAGTTTCATAAATATAACAATCAACAAGTTACACACTTACACTAAGTCATCTTTTAAGTCACTAAGAAATACACCTTATTAAAAATATAGAAATTTTATTGATAACTTGATGTGTTACTTCACTTGATGTATAAATGGTACAAACTACAAACTAATAGTTAACTAAAAAAAAAAAAAAAAAAAAAAACTCTACTAGCTACATACTTACAATTACAATTTACAGTCTACAATTATAAGTTATAACTTTCAACTTACAAAGTTACAACTTATACTACTATATATTCATTCGTCTCCCATTATGGCATATCACCACCATCATTGTCATCATCGTTGTCGGGAGTCATCTCCTTCTTCAACGTATACTTCATCTTCTTCTGTTTCTTCATCATTGGTTTGCGCTAGTTGCTCATTCACATACAATAGCTGATCATCTTCTTCTTATATTGCTTCAATCTTATTCTCATCTACTTCTTGGCTTTGTATCTCATTTTCTTTTTGTACCTATTCAATCTCATTCTCTTCTTGGCCTTTCCATCCACAGACTTCAAAAACATGTTCTTTGATAAATAGTTTATAAGAAAGTAAATAAGTGTCCAACTGTATCCATCGGTCCATCCATCGGCCATTAAAGTACAACCATATAGTTTCCACGTTTGAATTGACCTATTCCATCACCAATAGCTTTGAAACTTTTCAATTTGATGGTGTTGAAAGCAAAACCAGCTTGATACAACCACTTAATGATATATTGAATTGTGGTTATCTTATCTTTATTCTTATAGCGGTTTTCAAAAGTTGTCGTGCGGGTCCTTTACTTTTACCCCTTTAGTCAACCACATCCTCAAGATGTGATCTACAACACTAATTCATTAGCCCATGCCCATGAGCTCTTTTGGGCACTGATGGTCTAGATCACCCCATGGATGTAGGTGATGTAGCATCCACATCAATAACATCAATGTCAATATCCTTATAAGATTCTCTTTCCATAAATTCTTCTTTAGAAACCGAAGTGTCATGCCTTTTTCGAACATGCTTGTCCATGTACTCTATGATTTTCTTTCGGATATTTAGAGTAACATTTGGACATGCTCTTGCATTTGATCTTGGAGCGTGTGCAAGTGCGAACCAATGTCATCGGCACTTACAAATCCACATAGATCATACACTACGTAAAACTTTTCAGTTCTAACCCGGGTCATTGGACTTTGGTTTCAAAGAAGAAGATTGGGAAGAAGACATGATGAATGACTCGATGTTGACTAAATTGTAAATACTAAATACTAATTGAAAATTAGAAACTTCTACTTGTAGCTCTAGGTTCTACGTTTTTACTCTACTTCTATTCTAATTTCTACCTAAGTGCTACACTCCTACTACTAAATGTACTATAGAAAATTAGAAACGAGAGAGAGAGAGAGAGAGAGAGAGAGAGAGAGAGAGAGGTATCTTAATTCTTGAATGCACTTGATTGAAGCCTTGACTCTTGATTTGTTAGTTTGTTAGTCCTTGTCTCTGACTTCAGTCTTGGGTAGCTAAAGCAATACAACTAGCAAAAGAAACTTAGAATGATACACAAGTAGCCAAAGCAATACACTTAAAGAGGATGAAACAAATACAACACACAATTTTTTTTTTTTTTTTTTTTTTTGGGGGGGGGGGGGGGGATTAAAATAACAAATTCTATGTCCATCTCTAATAACAAATTCTGTGTCCATCTCACCGTTGGAAAATATGCGATTGATTGTTTGCAGTATCCTCGATATTATCGAAATATCCCCAATATTATTTGTATCTCCAGCTTGACGATACTGATAACACCCACACATTGGTAGTCTTAGAAATTCCTGGTATTGGTTATGTATCGCCAATGTATTGATATCGCTAATGCAATGTAATATTTTCTATCGTGTAAATTTCATGTGTCGCTTATATCGCCAATGTATTGATATTGCCAATATTTTCGACTTTGTAAATTTTGTAAATTTTAGGTGTCGCTTGTATCACCATTGTATCAGCGATATTTCGATAAGATTGCCAATGTATCAATATCGCAAAAAAATTGTTTATTAAAAAAAATTTCATTCCAATTTTTTTTTAATGGGCATATGATTGTTTGCAGTGTTCAAATTGCCAACCATAATATCGGTCATATCGCAATAGTATTGTTATTGCAACATGACGATATCGAGACCATAGTCTTTCGTTTCCCTTCCAGTTGTCAACGATTTCTTGACAAAATATCGTATGTATATTCTGAAATATCGATGGATGTTTAAATGGAAGGTTGGATGGATAGACGGGATGGTTGGACTGGTTTCTTACGGCAACACATGCTTTTAGGCTCCCATTAAATGAAAACTTATTATATGTGCATTCTTTTTTGCTAATTTTTTTATTCCTAAATATACAAATATGTATATTTTAGCATCTCCTGACGGTTCACTGAAAAATTCCACCGTTTTCCCCATGTTTCCCCGCATATCCGGTTATTTGCAATATCGATATTGTTTCCGTATCTCTGGCAAACGAAACTTGTAGCGATACCGATACTTCGAACAGTGCTTCCATGTATGTATGCAATTGTGTGATTGCATAATCGCTTATGCAATCGCACTTGGCATCAGCAATCCCTCCCCCTTTTGTAATTTCTCTCTTTTTTAATAGATCCCCCTCCCCATCTCTCTCTGTTTGCCTTTTGAAAAGGCTAAAAAAGAAAGAAAAAAAGATAGAGAGTTCTCCCGAAATGCCTCCCCAATACACACACACTCTTCGGTAAATGACTTGCATGCTTGATCACTCAAGAAGATGAAAAGTGCCTCTTAAGTTCTAAATGACCAATCACATGCAAATTAAAAGGGGCATCTTTATTTCACAACTTAAGCATTTGATAATTAAAAAAAAAAGGATATGAGCATTATTGGATGTTAGCAAAAAAATCTTTCACAGGCAAGGTTGCTCCCTCCTTCCCTCTCTTTTTCTCTCTATATGTGTGTGTGTGTGTGGCTGGCAGTTCCTTATGATTACTTACTAATTGGGCCCATCAGACCCATTTGTATGATTCTACTGAGGTTCTACTATGTCTACTTCTAACTTGGTTTATTGGGAACTTTGTGTCAAACTTTAGGGAACAAGTGATCCATACGTCATCATACAATTTGATGGGCAGGTTGCAAAAAGCAAGATCAAATGGGCGTAAGTTACTGATTCTTCTATATACATTTGAAAGAGAATGATATTGAACTTGACTATGAGTCATTGAAGTTTATTATGAGGACAAATGGGTACTTGTTACTTCAGGATCTTATTCATTATTGGGCCTGAGCTTGAAAGTAGTATGCATAGATCTTATTCATTATTGGGCCTGAGCTTGAAAGTAGTATGCATAGATCTTATTCATTATTGGGCCTGAGCTTGAAAGTATTATGCATAGTTTTTCTTTAAAGCATGACTGTGAAGTCTTCTATCAATCAAATGTTAGAGACTTGTTGACTAAATGGTGATTGGCAACCAGTGTTATTATGAGTCTTGAGCAAATGAGATCGAATTTTGAGAAGCAGGAACTGGCAATTAATTAGGCATTTCATCATTTACCAACTAAATGATGTAAATGAACAATAACATTCCAGCTCCAGGTTGTGTATATGAATATTGTTACCAATTTTCTTCAAGCAGTTTGTTAGAGAGGTTTAAGTCATTTCCTTCCAATGAAAACAGAAGGAGACGCAGAGTACAAAACAAGCAGTTCAATAATGGAATGCAAGATCATATTACCGTCAACCCCATCAATAGAAAGCCTAAAGTACACAATATGGGCCAACCTATGGATCACATTATTTGCCATTACACTATTAGTATTGACATCTTATGAACTTCCCAGAATTACAGCTTTAAGAAGGTCACTATTAGTATTGACATCTTATGAACTTCCCAGAATTACAGATATAAGAAGGTCATATAAATTGGCCAATAATAACAATAAAATCTTAATAAAAAAAAAGAAAAAGAAAAAGAAAAAGAAGAAAAAACTAATAATACCAATTAGCCTCAAGTGGCTATCTCTCAATATGATCTTTCACTGCTTGTAGCATGTACAATTTGGAGCTTCTTCGTTGTTCTTTGAGGCTTTTGTGGACATTGAGTGCAAACCAGCTACTTTGATGGAGCCTGCTTCAGTTGTCTTGTCCTCAGAGAGGTCAAAATATATGGAGATAATGCCTGTTGAGATGTCATGGTCCTTGTGAAAAGAATGTAATAACTAGATGCGCCGAACTAGAGGAAATCAAAAGGGTGCACCAGCAATGCTAGCCATCACAAGTATGACAACACTTGTCACAGGAGCAAAAATCACTAGAAGTGCTTGGAAAACAGATGAAAAAGAATAAAGTAAAACTTTGCTATTTATCCAAAAAGAGAAGTCCCTTGGCTTTTTGCAGTTTTCTCATTTTTCAAAAGATAACTTTCTAATTGCCTCTTCTCCCTAAGATTATTTCCTCACTAACCTAGAAATTCATATGAACCATCAATTACTTTTCTTATAAGAGAATAAACCAAAACCAATTCTAACGTTGATCACAAATACTTCTTCTAGTCTTTAGTTGCCGAACTGCAATTCCTCCTTGTCAAGCGTCATGGCATCAATCTCATCCATGAACCCTAGATACGAACCATTAGCTTGGAAAACCTCTTCTAGCCAAACGTTGAGTGGGATGCTGCAGAAAAGCACCTAGGACTATTGATTCCAATGTAAACCAATCTGTCTCATTTGCAATCCTTTTAATCAGATCCTCAAAGAAGCTGTTCCCTCCCTGTGACATCTTTTCAACCTCCTCTTCGAGCTGCAACCAAAATTCGAGATTGGACACCTGCGGGCTGCGGATCTGCATGTTAAACTTTTATAGTCCCACCTGGCTTCAAGCCAAAACCTAATCTCATTGATCCATCACTGTGGATCGTCCATCAGTAACACTAAGCTTCTTCAAAGATTTGCCCTCCCCTTCCTCACCACCCTTCCAGTCACTAAAATCTGTTTCATGCCTTCCTTTTACTGCAACCCTCTTCCACACCACATATTCGGCTTTGTAATTTGGCCATCTCTCCAATCACCCTCTTTAGGCACCTTCCAGGAAGGAGGCCACTCCGCAGCAAGGCTATAACAGGGAAATAGCAATGCTAGTGGCAAGAATGGGGCCACCATTACTGATACTTTTGTGAAACTCTGGATTTTACGTAGGTATTTTCACCCAATCCTCTAGCCTCCTACCACTTTTTCACCATTACTGATCTATGTACTCTCCCTCCATTCAGACAGCTACTCTGGCTTGCTTTGTGGATGCTGTAAGCTATTTAACATTGCAGTCTCTATCCCCTTCCACCTCTCCTAAGGGAACTTCAGCATTCTAGATGATTAGTCTAGTGCTTTGTTTTCTTGCCTGACTTTTGGGTATTTAACTGGCTTGCTTCTTTTTTCTTGTTGTTTGTGGTTTGCCTTTTGCCTTTTTGGTTGGTAATGATAAGCTTGCTTACTCCAACTTACCTCCCAAGCTCCAAGACACACAAAAATAAAAAATCATGAACCCTGCCCATAGAGAATCTTGTGGAGAGCCTGGCAGTGAAACACCATCCGGCAGGTTTGGGGCGTGCAAAGTGGTCCAAATATGCAACACTCTGAATGGCCTGCTTTGATAAATGGAATGTTCTGATGTGGACACATTGAATGTCTAATCCAAACCGCCCCTTTGAAGGCCTATGTGCTTCTCATCATGTTTTGTTTCACCTTTATCCAAACTGCGTCTGTATTGCTGATTTTTGGGGTGTATACCACTGCCATATCCATATCAGCCTGTGTATCCAGGTATAATAGATCATTGATTTTCTTGCAATTTTTTCCTTCTTTGAAAGATGAGTAAATTTTATTAAAAGACAAGGCCGGTGACCTAATTGTAATTTTCTACATAAACATTTATAATGAATCCTTTGTGCATGAAGGCTGCTGAGATGATAGACAATTTGATGTCTATTGGGTGATGCCTGAATCTATCAATGATCTTATGGGCCTGACACAGTGGAGGAATAGGAAAGGAAGGGCAAGCGGTATGGTGCCTTGTTTTGATAGCTGTCCTATGGAATATCTGTGGGGAACAGAACAAAAGATGTTTCCACAATAGTAAAGGGTAAATAAAGGAGGTCGTATGGAGTGTAAAAAATGAAGTGGTAGAATGGGTATTGGAATTGCAGGATGTGAATGCATGTAATCTCGAGCTCATATTTGGGATGTAAATATTACTGATATATTCTTTCACACCTTGGCATCTGCCAAGGTGTTATATTAATAGAATCATTTGCACTTCAAAAAAATAAAAAATAAAAATCATAATGAATCCTGATTACAAATTGCATGTACTTTATTTCCAAGTTGGTGTAAATCGATGAATCAGAGAGTTACTTTCTCAGTTTTGTTTTCATTTCTTCTTGATTAAACTGAATGTGTGCAGATTCATTTCACCAGTGCATCCTAATGCTGCTAAATTTTACTGAGGAAATTGGTCCTAGGCAAGTAGTATTCAACATAATCCTGTTTGAGTTAGGTTATAGAAGTTCTTGTGCTAGTTCCACATGCCAGAATCCCTTGAATTGAAAATCCAGAGAGAGGGGAGAGAACAGATTGAAATCTTGTTTCATATGAGTTTCCTTTTCATTTGATAGAACCTTGATAAATACCTCTCTAAATTTGGAGAGTCATACTTTATGATGTCTATACATGCCCATGTCTTTATTAGAAGCTATAATGCCACATCATGTTTCAGGTTTGTATCATTTGGAAGTCCACAGTGTCATTGATGCTTTTGGAGTACAATATGTATTAGTAATGTGATGAGGACATGGACAACCTAATGTTGATTGATCGGGTTGATTTACTTGCCAATGAGTTTCGACATGGATTTGACCGTAGAAAGGGGCCCAAATATCTTCCATAATGGGCCAAATCTGTAAACTCATCAATGGAGCATGCATTATGGTACCCATGGTACACTTTTGGGTTTACAAAAGTGTTTTTTGGTGGCATTTTTATTAAGTTATGTTTTTTACTTTATTTCTGTACGAATTTTAGTTTATTTTTGCTTTGCTTTTGCCCACTTAAGTAGATAGGGGTAGTTTAGTCTTTTTCCTTTAAAATAAAATTGTAGGGTTGAGATTATAACATCCAACCCATAGTTATGCTTTGATGTAAGGCCCATATTAGTTCCAGGGCTTTTCTTTTGTTCCTTTCGTATAAAACTCAATAATAAAATTTGTCTAGTAGTTTTTTGGGACAATTTCTTATCTTTCCTACAAGCCTTGGCTAGGGTTTGATAGAATTGCGTGTGGTTGCCGATTTTCATCTGTTAGTTACATCAGATTTGGTATTAGAGCCTTTGTTTTCGCCATTATTTCGTTCTTGCATGAGCTTCTTCTCTTACGATAATGCTGCGCAGAGGTAGAGGCTGTGGTGCACGAAGTATGGACGAGGAAGACGCAGATCCAGTAGAAGAGAGATTTGCCATGTTAGAGAGGTGGATGCGGGCTATCTCCTAACAACTCGCTACACTATTGGCGATGAATGAACCACCGACTCAAGTAAACGATGACAATGAGTCGAGTGGGAGTGACATTAATCCGTTCCCTCGTGAAGCTTCGTTTGTTGAGCCGCGATGAGTGGGAAGGAGGGATTATTATGATTGAAATACGGAGTTGGAGGTGAAGGTAGAAGTTCCTGAATATCATGGTAGCATGCGCGGGGACGATTTTCTAGATTGGATTGATGCTGTGGAGAGGATCTTTGATTACAAAGATGTGGACGAAGCCAAAAAGATGAAAATAATTGCTATGAAGTTAAAAGGTAGAGCTTCATCGTGGTGGGAACAAGTTAAGGCTACCTGAGAAAGGTGTGGAAAGTCCAAGGTGAAAACATGGGAGAAGATGAAGTCTCTCATGAACGAAGCCTTTCTACCCATCGACTACATGCATTCTATTTTCCAGCGATTACAACATATTCGATAAGGGGACATGACTGTAGAGGAGTATGCAGAAGAGTTCCATCATTTGGTGGCCTAGAATAATTTATCCAAGATCGAAGAGCAGCTGGTTACTCGTTTCATGGATGGGTTGTGACCCACTATTGCAGATCAGTTGGGGATTCAGCCAGTGTTTACTGTTGCAAAAGCATGTAGGCAAGCCACCTTGGTTGAAAAGAGGAGCAGAGCCAAGTATGGTTGCATGGAAGCTTTTAATCAATCCACTGCTGTTCGAGGTGGCAGTAATAAGCCTGTAAGGGATTCAAATCAGGCCAAGAATGTCACTCCAGGATCTGGGTCACGAGTTCTAAACGACGGGACAGCAAGACGAACGAGTTAGAAAAATGTTCCGACTTCCGTGCTACAAATGCAACGGAATTGGCAATATTTCCTCCGAATGCAGGCAGCGACAAGTCAATTTGGCTAGTAGCTCCAAATCAGTCATGGAAGAACAATTAGTTAGCGATGAGGGTGAGATCACGGAGGGAAAGCATGATGCGGATTGTGATACCGATGGTGAGGATGACGGAATATATGATGGTCCAGAAACATTGGTAATCCGAAAGAGTCTTCTTGCACCCGAGTCTCTCAAGGAAGATGATTGGTTACAGACTAATATCTTCTACACTAGCTGCACAGTGAATGACAAAGTCTGCGGGGTGATCGTCGACGGTGGTAGCTATGAAAATGTCATCTCTGAAGAGGTAGTAGAAAAGCTTCAATTGAAAACCGAGAGGCATCTAGTTTCAGATAAACTTGCTTGGTTTAAGCAAGGCAGTGAGGTCAAGGTTTCTTGTCGTTGTTTGGTTTCTTTCATGATTGGTTAAACCAATCATGACAATGTATGGTGCGACGTAGTCCAAGGGATGGACGTGTGCCATATATTATTGGGTCGACCATGGCAGTACGACTGGCAAATCATTCATGATGGTAGAAAAAATGCATATACCTTCATGAAAGATAATCAGAAGATAGTGTTGAAACCTATGAGAGAGAGGATCTGGGCGAAACTCATAACCATGGGGGACATCAGCCTTCTATCTCATGCAAGGTTTCTAGAAGAAATTGAGGGTCATGACGTGGTTTATTTGTTGATTGGAAAAAAAAATGTTGATGCTGCCACCCTAATGAGTAAACCGATGAGAGACCTAGTTGGCGAATACAAAGATGTGTTCTCGGATGAGCTACCTCCGGGATTACCGCCAATGAGGTATATCCAACATTGCATTGACTTGGTGTCGGGATCAAGTTTACCCAATCGAGCCACCTACAGGATGAGTTCGAAAGAGCATGATGAATTGAAAGGGCAAGTCACCAAAATTAATAGAAAAGGGATATATTAGGGAGAGTGTGAGCCCGTGTGCAGTTCCCGACTCTACTAGTTCCTCAAAAGGATGACACGTGGACGATGTGCATTGACAACAGGGTCATTAATGAAATCACCATAAAATATCGGCTTTCGATACCTCGTTTAGATGACATGTTGGATATGATTTTGGAGGGGATTTTTTTTTTGCTTTTTCTAAAATAAATCTACGAAGGGGATATCATCAAATTCGGATCCGCCCAGGTAATGAGTGGAAGACCGCGTTCAAGACGCGGGAAGGTTTGTATGAATGGTTGGTGATGCCATTTGGCCTCTCTAATGCCCCAAGCACATTCATGAGGGTGATGAACTAGGTGCTACGCCCCTAAATTGGAAAGTTTGTAGTGACATATTTTGATGACATCCTAATTTACAGTCCAGATATGTGCACCCATATGCATCATCTACGAAGTGTATGTGACACTTGAAGACAGGAGCAATTATATGCTAATCCAAAAAATTGTAGTTTGGGGATAGATCAGGTTGTGTTTCTTAGCTATGTGGTGAGTGCATGTGGTATTAGTGTGGATCAAGAGAAGATGCAAGCAATATAGGAATGGCCCATGCCCAAGACAATACATGATGTGCAGAGTTTCCTTGGATTGGCTACTTTCTATCATTGATTCATTTGAAACTTCAGTACATCGGCAACTCCTTTGATAGATTGCTTGAAGAAGGGACTGTTTGGATGGTCTACAACGAAGCATAAGAGTTTTGAAGCAGTGAAGAAAAGGTTGACAGAAGCACCTGTTTTAGCTTTGCTACTCTTTGATAAGGTGCTCCTGGTAGATTGTGACGCATCTTACATTGGCATTGGGATGTTACTCAGCTAAGATGGCCAGCCTATAGCTTTTTACAACGAGAATCTAAAATGGCCTGATGATTGCCGTAAATCGAATTTCAATACCCTTCGCCAACTCCCAACTCTGTGCGTGGACAATTTCCCGGAAGAATGGATGGAGATCCATTTTCAGAGATTTTTTGGAAAATTTGGGGAAGTTTGTGAGGTGGTCATTCCACGAGAACGTGGCTCGGCCACCATCCGACACTTTGCTTTCGTGCGTTTCAACTCGGATGGGGAGATTAAAAAGGCAGTGGAGGGTTTGGTTGGAACCAGATTCTATAGGAAAGAGAGTCACGTCAACGTTGCGCACTTTGGGCCTGCCCAGGTGAACTTCGAGAGGAGGCCAGACCCTAAAAATCGGCCGGACCCGGCGTCATGTATCCCGGGTCCTAAGGTGCATTTCGCAGAAACCGCTTCTCTCATCCAACCCCCGGTATCGACTGAGATGAGAGGTTCTCCTCCAAATCCTCCAACCTCTTTCAAAGAGGTTCTTCAGGGTTCCACCTCATCCCATACCCTCCTTGAGAAATAGGTTCTGCCCTCTTCCCCCGAAAACCACTTTTCTCCTCCAGGCCTCTTAGATGCCATCCTGCCCTCTCCTTCGTCTCCGATGGTACCCCCCAACCCTACCCCCACACCACACACAAACACACACTCCCCCCCTCCCATACTTCTCCTCCTCCCCCTGGCCCCCCTCCTATTGTGGTTTTGCCTCATGTGGAGGGAGGTCGTCCTACGGTTTCTGTTCCGGTAGACCTTATGCTCAAAGCTAAGGCAAATCTTCAGTGGTCGATCATAGTCTCTCTATCACCGGGTTTCTCCCTTCTCGATCTTTCGGCATGGTTTCAATTCTATTGTGCTTTATCACCGGGGGATATCTTCCTTAGCTTCTCATCTCCCTTGATTGTTTGGGCTTCCTTCTGACCCCTAACAGATATTGACATATTGACTGCATTGTTTCAATTGGCTCCCTGAATAGGGTGGGGCCAGTGAAAGATCTTTACAAGTGGGAGGCGTGGTCCCGTTTTGGCAAAGAAGATGCTTGATTTTCCTTTTTTGATATTCCTTTAGAATTCTGGTTTAAAGATTTTTTTCCTTTCATTGTGTTCTTGTGTAGGTGAGGTTGTGGAAATCCATCAGGCTACAGAGTGATGGACGGATTTCCGTTCCGCCATAATGCTGATTAAAATCGGGAAATTGTTAGAGATCCCAAGCTCAGTGATGGTTCTAGTAAGGCAACTCGATTCAACGAGAAGTTCCGACTTCAGGCACTAACGAGGAGTCTGTCCCGGCTATGATGCCCCAGCTTGAGTCCGCCATGGGGGACGAAGCTTCAGAGAGAATGCCTTGTTGGCTACAGATCCAACTCCCTCGCTCGTGCCATGTCCTGCATCGCAAGTGCCTAACTACAGATGAACAAATGACATCTGAATACCGACACGTGGCCCCGACTCTGTCCACAGATGCTCCACACGTGGTTGGGCCATAAATACCAGAGAAGATGATCTTTCTTTTATGGCCCAACCACACCTTCGTCTCATCCCTCATTTTGGCTAGAGCTTTCCTCTGTTGTTAACAGATGGAATCTTCCGTGGGTGGTTAGAGGGGACTTTAATGTCATTCGGTTCTCCTACGAATGTTCTAATGGTTCTTCTATCAACGCTTTCATGAGGTAGTTTTTGGATTGGGTGGCCAGCCATGAGATGGCGGGCATTCCTATGGGAGAAGTTAAGTTTACGTGGTCTAATGGTGAAAATCCCTATTACGTCCCTTCTTGATAGGTTCTTGCTATCCCATGACTGGATCAATCTTTTTTCTTTTGCTCGGCAAACTGGATTGCCAAAACCTACATTCGATCACTGCCCCATCCTTTTGGAAACAAAGGAGCTGAATTGAGGCCCCAAACCTTTCAGATTTGAGTTAGCTTGGATGGAAACTGAGGGCTTTCAAGAAATGGTTTTAGATTGGTGGAACTCTTGTGCTGTCAAGGGGAAACCTGTTTTCATCCTCTTTAAAAAATTGCAATTCTTGAAACTAAAACTTAAAGCCTCGCATAAAGAAATTTTTGGAATGAGAGAATCTAGGATCTCTTCCTTGCTCGCAGGCATCCAAGCTCTTTATGTTAAGGAAGAGGCTCAACTCCTATCCGAGGAGGAGTTAGCTCTCAAACTTCAGCTTTCCTATGAATTTAGTTGGAGGCTGAAGGAGGAGGAGATCAAATGGAGGCGGTGGTCCAAGGCCTTGTGGCTGAAGGAGGGAGATCACAATACCAAATTCTTTCAGAAATACACTAATGCCCGGGCACGGGTTAACTCTATATCCTCTCTTTCTATTGATAATGTTGTGGTTACTGATAAAGCTACTCTCTGTGATTCTATTGTTAAATTTTATTTTGATTTGCTAACTGTTGAACCTGTTGATCGTCCTAGGTTTGATGGGCTGCCCTTTCAATCGATCTCGGCGGAGGAAGCCCTCCATCTTAAGAGTGTTGTGGATCCAGAAGAGATTAAGATGGTTGCGTGGGATCTGGGAAGAGACAAGGCCCCTGGGCCTAATGGTTTCCCTCTGGTTTTTTTTTTTTTTCCAATCTTTTTGGGACACTGTTAAATCTGACCTTTTTGCTTTTGTTAAGGAGTTTTTAAAGGATAAAAGGCTTTCGACTAAGCTGGGAAGCACTTTCATATCCTTTATTCCTAAGCTGGAAGGAGCTGAGTGTCAAACAACCACTTGGTCTAAAAGCTCGAGCCGGTTAGAGTATGGTGTATCAATGTCTATCAAGGGACTCTAACACTCCCCGCACGTGCGGGGTAGAACTCCGCACGGGAACATACTGGGCAGGGGCGGAGGGACACTCATAACTCACACCATAAACGGCCCCCCGTGGGAGAATAAACTATCGGTGGCATATTTGCTACTTCCAGGATTCGAACGTAAGACTTTCCACTCTGATAACATGTCAAACAACCACTTGATCTAAAAGCTCGAGCCGTTAGAGGATGGTGTATCAATGTATATCAAGGGACTCTAACACCTAGAACTTGAAAGATTTTTAGTCTACTGGGTGGCTGTTATAAAATCCTTTCCAAAGTTTTGGCCCAAAGGCTGAGACTGGTTATCTCTATGGTGGTTTCTCCCTTTCAATTTGCCTTCATTGAAGGAAGGCTGATTCTTAAGTGTGCCCTTATAGCCAATGAATGTCTAAACTCTTGTGTCAGGGAGAAAAGAAAGGGAATGTTAACTTTGAGCGAAATGTTGACTTCCTGAGGCATTCGACAGGGAAACCCGTTGTCTTCTTTTCTCTATGTTCTGGCCTCTGAAGCTTTGAGCGGAATGTTAACTTGGGGACAGGAATTGGGTTTGTTCAGAGGCTTCCTAACTTTCCCTCCTGTATTCATCATTTACAGTTTGCTGATGATACTTCACTCTTCTGTGATGTAGATGATTTGATGATGACCTTTCTTAGTATGACGATTTGTTGGTTCCAAGTGGTTTCTGGGTTCAAGGTTAACATGTCTAAATCAGAGTTGTTTGGGATTAATATCCCCATTGAGGTCTGTAATTCCATCGTAGATTCCTTTAGCTGTAAGGTTGGTACCCTCCCTACTTTGTACCTGGGATTACCTCTCTGCATAGGCAAGCCTCCTCTCTCTCTCTATGGGATAATATTATAGAAAGAATGGAAAGAAAACTCTCCTCTTGGAAACTGAACATTTTATCTTTAGGGGGCGGGCTTAATCTGATAAAGGCCTCCTTATCCAGTATGCCCATCTATTTCTTATCTTTGTTCCTCTATCCCAAGTCAGTGATTTAAAAAATCGATAAGCTGCGTCGGAAATTCTTGTGGCAGGGGAGTTTTGATTCCTCTAAGTTCCCTTTCCTTCAATGGAAGGAGGTTTGTACCCCTTACAGTGAAGGAGGCGCGAACATCAAAGACCTTCATATTATGAATAAAGCCCTCCTCGGTAAGTGGATTTGGCGATTTGGTGTTGAGTCCGATAGCCTCTAGAGAAGAATTATAGCAGCAAAATATGGCATGCCTCCTCCTGGCTGGTGGTTAAGGATTTGGCTTTATACCGGAGTTCCTCTCTGTGGAGAGGGATTGCTGAGTTGTCCCCTCTCGTGCGCGATAGAATTTCTTTCTCCCTTGGCACTGGTTTTAGAATCAGATTTTGGTTAGATGTTTGGTCTGGGAACTCTTCGTTGGCTGATGATTTCCCTCTTCTTTTTGCCTGATCTCCTGACCAAAATATTCCTGTCTCTGATTGTTTCTTTGATGATGGTTTTGGAGGAGTCTGGATTCCCCCTCTAAGGAGAGCTCTTACAAACGACGAATGCTAGGAATTCTTATCTCTCCTCTCTTATTTGCAGGAGTCCCAGCCCCATTTTGCAATGGAGGATTCGTTGCGTTGGAGATTATCCAACTTTGGAGCTTTCATGGTTAGATCCTTCCACAGTCACCTCCAATCTTGGGTGAATCCCTCCTCCTGCTGCCACATGGGTGCCCAGTGGTTTTATGGTCTTCCCCCGAAGGTGGCGGCCTTCGGCTGGTTAGTAGCTAGGAATCGCATCCTCACGGTTGATAAGTTGAAAAAGAGAGGTTTGGTGTTGCCAAATGTTTCTCCTTTGTCTTCAAAAGGAAGAATTGTTGGACCATCTCCTCATTCACTGGAAGTTTGTAGCTGACCTGTGGTGGAGTGTTCTTCATCTAGTGGGTGTCCCCTGGTCCACGCCTTCCTCCCTTGACAACCTTTTCTGTTGCTGGCACGCAGACTCAGGAGGTGCTTTAGGGAAAAGAAAATCGCGTATCATTCTTTTGGCTGTTCTGTGGGCGGCGTGGGCTGAAAGAAATAACTGCTGTTTTAGGAATCAATCAGCGTTGTCGGCTGCGGTGTTCTCTAGGCTTCTTGTGCTTTTAGGGATTACGCCCCTTGAGTTTGGGCTGAGTCTCCTTGGGTTGGGGCGTTTGTATTTTGCTTTCTTTCTTCTTTCTTTTTTCCTTCTCTCCTCTTTTTGGTCCTTTCTTTTTTCCTGTTTCTTTTTCTTTTCTTTTCTTTTCTTTTTTTTTTTCTCTTTTTGCCCCTGTAGCTTTCGCCGTTTCGGCTTTCTTAATAAATTTTCTTCTCTCTCTCTCATAAAAAATAGAAAAAAAAAAAAAAAAAAAAAAAAAAAAACTGCCACATTATAACTTCAAGGTTCCATTTTGTGTATGTCTATTCATGCATCTAAAAAATGTACAAAGTTAGCTAAACAGGTTACTAACATTCTTTTTTTTTTTAGTCATGCAACGCACCCACGGGCCACACAGTTAGTCACACGATGCACCCACCCACCGGTGGGGTTAGTGTGTCTCCTTCCTATCTTCATTGTGCATCTCAGGTTTTCCAGCAGCTTACTTCTGATGTGAATAAATGGTTGTTGGCAGGACAAAAGAGCCAACATGGAATGAGGATTTCACTATAAACATCAAGAAACCCCCTATGAAAAATTTACAGGTCCAAACCATCCTCTTTTGAGAATGTTGGCTTCTTCAAATCTTGCATAGTAGAACTCATTTTTCATTTTCCGATATTTTTGGAGAACAAGAGGATTCACATTTGGTTATATTATTTGTTTTCTATAGTTCACCTCAAAAGTTCTTTTGGAGTCCTAGAAGAATGGGCATCCTCTTGTTTCTCTGTGAGAACCCCAAGTGTTCACTGTTTTTTTACAAAGTAGACTTGTTGCGCCTCCATGTTAAATGTGTTGACATGGTAAGCAGGGAAAAAATGGATTTTACTTGGTATTTTCTATCCTGTATGTACTCTGTGTATTATGTAGAAAATAATGCAGTCAATTGTGTGTGGGCCCACCCCACCATGAAGCATGCCAGCCATCTGACCTGGGCATCAGAGCACCCAAGAAAATAGGATGCCCCAAAAATCAACTGGATCTGAGACTTAGGTGCGCCACACCATCTGGGTAAAAACATGCCTAAAGCCTCTAAAATCGTGTGGTGGCCCACCTGAGTTTTGGAGCCTGCTGATTTCTGGGTCATTCCATTTTTGTAGGGGGAACGCCTTTTGATGCATGGTTTGGATGGCTCATAAGCTTCATGGTGTATGGTTGACTGTGTGGCACAATTTACTGTCTGTGACCAATCCCCCCCCCCCCCCCCAAGCCTATGTTTCCTCTCTAATTCTCTATGCATGCCTGTGTATATAAAAAAGAGAGAAGTCTCAAATCCAATTTGTTGGACCATAAGTTACTGCCCACGTAGTGGATAATGTCCTATCTGTCATGTGCATGCGACATCCAACTTGTCCAATAGGTTGTCCCCACCACAAGGATCACCTTGTGCAAAAGTCAGCCCCATCCACTCATTAGGTGGACCATACTTGTATTTTGTTCTTTATCATTTGCAATAGATTGGTTTCTATAGTGTGGCCCACTGGATGAGTGGATGGGGCTGATTTTTGCATAATGCAATCCTAATGGTGGGGCCAACCTATTGGACACGTTAGGGGTCAAACACATGATAGATTGTAAGTTATCTGCTGGGTGGATGGTAACTTATGGTCCAAACTGTTGGACTTGAGACCTGTGTGTGTGTGTGTGTGTGTGTGGGAAATGATTCAATATAACATTAGGAAATGGGCTCCACATAATGCATGCATGACATCTGATCCATCCATCAGTTGTGTTCCCCCATGTTTGGCCAGGGACCCAAAAATCAGGCTGATCCAAGACTCAGGTGGCCATGTCAGCAAGAATAGTTGAGAGGGAACTCTCACCCATTGATTTGTGTTGGAACTTGGGCCCCACCTGAGTTTCAAAATGGCCTGATTTTTTAGGTATCTCTTCATCTGGGGCAAATGATTGCATATCAATGGACAGGGTGGCACATAAACAACATGATGGGTCCTCTACAAGAATCAATGATAGGAGTCCCTTCTCAAGTGTTCCTTGTGGTGTGGCCCACCTAAGTCATGGATTGGCCTGATTTTTGGGCTCATGGGCAAATGTGGGTGGACACATCTGATGGTTGGAATGGATGCCATAGATAGATCGTGTGGGGCCCATTTCCATTGAATCATTTCCCTTTATACACAATTACACACAAAGCGAGAGGTTTGAGGGTGTAAATGCTAAATTAGAGACTTGGAGGAAGTCTTTAGAGTTAGATTTTCTATTCTTGTAGTAGGGAAGGAGGGAGACCCAAAAATAGGTGGGGCAAGGCCTTGACGATGATGATGCATGGACTTGTTAACAACTTGGCTTTGATTGGGTGGCTATATCGGACATCTCATATCCATGTTTTGCCCTGTCACATTGGTCTCTGTTTAATTTCCATAGACCACACAAACTTCATTTGATGCAAATAAGCTTTTTGATGAAGTTCCTTTTCAAGAAAATTGTTAAGGTAGTAAAAGAATGCTGAGTGATGCTATGGTGGTGTGCAATTGATGTTCTGTGTTTTCAGGCTATGTATATTAATGTTTATTTTCTGATTTTTGGTCTTCAAACCTCAGGTTGCTGCTTGGGATGCAAACCTCGTAACCCCACACAAACGCATGGGTAATGCAGTAGTTAACCTGGAATCCTTTTGTGATGGTAAGAACACAACTTTCATTTAGACAGCATAATGATTCTATTCTCTTTTGTTACTTCTGCCTAGAAATAGGTTGGCTAGTTCAAGTGCATAGCTCATTGGTAGGCAGAAGTAGCTTCTATATTGTGGTCTCCGGGTTGAAGGGGGGGAAAAAGACATGCACACACATAGATAGTTTGGTATGGTAGTCACTAACTCGATAACCAAGAACCTAAGACAAATACATCACAAGGCTAATGTACCATTATATAGGAAATCAAACTAGGAGCATAAAGATTTGAATGCATACAACTTCGATGATTGATTCCATCTCTAGATGCTTCAACATAGCTCCAACAAATCTAAAATTAGCAAGCAAGTAGAAATAACAGTAAAAAGAAGAGGATAGATATGTGGAATCACTCTGCAAACTCTATGAAGTTGCACTACAGTGTCTAGAACCACTCTAGGTTTTGAATCCCATTGTAGGGAAAAAGAAAAAAGCCTAAATGTAATCATGTTTAGGAAGTCTCATATTCATGACCGTCTGTATATAGAGACTTTACAATATGTCCTACGAAAATTAATAGAAGTCAATCCTAAAAGCCGATAATAAAGCATCCTCATAGTATCTCAAACTAATCCTTAGGTTTGTCATAAAATCAAGGAAAGAAATAAGGAAACTAACTTAAAAGACTCCAAATCAGTGTTGTGCAAATCGCCAATCCTACGTTTTCTATTCTGAATACCGCAATTTGGATTATGGTCATTTTCGATCTGGATTGCTATTTTTACCAATGAATTTATGATTATATACTCCCTAGTGTAGGTTAAGTTGCAATTAGGGCTATCAACGGGTCGGATACGGGCCGGATCAGTGATGATCCGTATCCGACCCGATTAAGGATATATCCAACCCGAATCCGACCCGAATTCGATTCGGATCACAAGTATATGATCCGAACCCGACCTGTTTAAATTTTTTGAAATCTGTTTCCGATTCGATTATGATCCGACCCGATATCCGAGAGAGAGAGAGAGAGAGAGAGAGAGAGAGAGAGAGAGAGAGACGAGAGAGAGAGAGAGAGAGAGAGAGAGAGAGAGAGAGAGAGAGAGATGCTCGTGCGTGGAGAGTAGAGACGAAGGAGATGGCTTTTTTTTTTTTTTTTAATCGGGTCGGGTCGTTAACGAGCCGGATCAAGGTTGATCCAAATCTAACCCGAATATTAAACGGATCATCTTTGGGTATCCGTATCTGACCCGATGATCCGATTATTGATCCGAATCCGATTAAATCGGAGCGGATCTGGATCGGATACGAATAATGATCCGTGCCGTTGACAGCCCTAGTTGCAATGAAAATCTATGTTTAGAACCTAGAGATTTATACTTCAGATATATACAACAGCATGCATATATGCTGTTGAATCTATGGGCAAAAACATCATCGTCGTCATCATCATCATCATCATCATCATCATCATCATCTAAGCCTCATCCCAACTAACTGGGTTCGGTTACAAGAATCCTGTTTTGCTTGTCCACTCTATCGAGGACCATATCTTCAGTTAAACCAGGTCATCAAGTCTTTTCTTACCAACTCCCACATTCTTTTGGGCCTTCCCCTGGCCCTTTTAGAACCTTCAAGTTGAACCAACTTACTCCTTCTAACCGACATAGTTCTTGGTCTTTGTTGCACACGACCAAACCATCCAAGTGTACTTTCCCTCATTTTATTACCTAGTGGTCGTACTCCTAAGTTGTTACGAATGCATTCATTCCTAATTCTATCTTTCTGTGTCTTGACACATCAATCTCAACATCCTCATTTCCGCTACTCATTCTATGAACATGTTGTTCCTTAACTTCCCAACATCCTATCCAACATGGGGAAAAACATGATCAAAGAAAAAGGATAGGGAGAAACAACTGCTGAGATGAGGAACAAAGAGATGTTGGAAAAAATCTCTGTCCCTTTCCATACTTAAATCATTTTTATCAGAGAAATAGGCCCTAGTTAAACAAAGACAAGAATACCCTTCTTACAATCAGCGCTTGTAGTATCGGCATCTTTACATGTAACTCTAGCTGGGGATATGGAAACATGTATTGATGTTGCTGATATTAGTGCAAATAGCCGGAAACGTATCGCTGATTGAGGGAAACATTGGTGAAACATGGGAAAAATGCCATCTGGTTTTAGACAAGGTGATTCCCTCTCTCCCTATCTGTTTGTGGTGGATCTCCTTTTGGGTTTTATCGCAAATAGGCGGAAATGGATCTCCTTTTAGGTATTTTAAGGCTTCTCGCGGTATCAAACGAGGCGATCCCCTCTCTCCCTATCTGTTTGTGGTGGTTGGTGAGGTGTTTAGTAGAATGCTACATAAAGCCGATGTCAATGGCCTGATTCGTGGTTTTGGGGTGGGGGGAGAGGGATGCAAGTTAGCCATCTACAGTATGCAGATAATACAATCCTTTTTGTGATGCTGAGGTGATGGTAGTTGAGAATTTTAGGAAGATTGTGATTTGCTTTGAAGTGGTTTCGGGTTTAAATGTTAATGCAACCACGTGTGAAGTGTTGGGAATTCATGTTGGGAGAGAGGAGTTATCTCTTTATGTGGATTATTTGGGATGTAGAAGAGGAGATTTCCTCTCTACTTATCTTGGTTTGCCTCTTTGTATAGGAAAGCCGGCGAAGCATTTATGGGACAAGATCATAGAAAGAATTGAAAGATGTTTTTCTTCTTGGAAGGGCTGATATCTCTCCTTGGGCAGGTCCCCGAATCTTATTAAAATGACTTTCTCCAACATGCCTATCTACTTTATGTCCCTCTTTAAGTGCCCTAAGTCGGTGCTAGATGGGCTTGGTAAATTAAGGAGAGATTTCTTTTGGAAAGGGGCCAATGGGAATCGAAAGTTTAATTTACTTAAATGGGAAAAAGTGTGCAAACCGCTAAGCAAGGGAGGGGCTGGTTTGAAAGATATGGGGTTCATGAATGATGCTCTCCTAGGGAAGTGGCACACTGGCACTGGAGGTTTCATTTGGAGACAGGAAAACTTTGGAGAGAGCTCCTTGTATCTAAATATGGAACTCAGTTGGGGGAATGGAGCATAAACTTGTCCTTGTTATACCGAGCTTCTCATCTTTGAAAGGCGATTGTTGCCACCGAACATAAATTTCGTCAAGGGATTTCCTTTGCTATTGTAAAAGGGAATCACGTTCGTTTTTGGGTAGATAAATGGTGTGGTGAAAGATCGCTGCAAGAGCTTTTCCCGGGTATTGCCAGCATAGCATCAGACCAGTCCATCCTAATTGATCGTTGTTACTCCATAGAGGGAGGCTCTATTGTATGGGCCTCTCCTTGCCAGAGAAATTGATGGATGATGAGTGTGAGTGTGACAAGCCCATTAGATTGATCGACCATCTAAAGTTAGTTGTGCCTTCGCCTCAGGAGGAAGATTTGATGATTTGGAAAGAGCATAGCTCAGTGCGATTGTTCTATAAAGTGATTTCTAGGCTGGCTACTTCACCCTCCTTTGCTTGTCACTTTTGGTCCCATGGGGCTCCTTCGAGGATTGCAGCTTTTGTATGGCTTATGGGAAGGAAAAGAGTGCTAACCATTGATAACCTTCAAAGATGAGGCCTGATTCTCCCCCACATCTGCTTGATGTGTATGGGCGATGCAAATTCGATTGATCATATCTTTATCCATTGTCCCCTCACAAGGATAGTTTGGGCTCACTTCATTTCTCTGTTCCAAGTGTCTTGGGTTATGCCGGCCTCTATTGACCATTTTCTCTGCGCCTGGCATAGTGTGTCACAATGGGGAATTTGCGAAAAGCTATTTGGAGGCTTGTTGCTGTGGGGATTTTCTGGTTTATTTGGAAAAGTCATAACAACTGATGCTTTCAAAATAAGGATCCATCTGTTGAAGACAACATTTTCTTTGTGAAAAGTGTTGTTTTGGAATGGGCTCCTTTTGTTAAAGCAGTTGCATCTACTGGCCTCTCAGATTGGTTTTTGATCTAGTGTTGGGGTGTATTCTTTTCCGCCTTTTGGCCTTTTTTTTTTCTAATAAATTTGCAGTTATCTCTCATAAAAGGGGGGTGAATGCTTGAATTTCTCAATGATACTTCAAGAGATGCTAAAATACACATATTTGCATATTTAGGAATCAAATAATTGCAAAAAAGATGCATGCATGATAAGTTTCCATCCATCCATGCATATACATGTCTAGCCGTCCATTCATGCATGCCTACATACGTACATACATGTGTAACCATCCATCCATCTATCCATGCATACATACATCCGTTCAACCATCCGTTCAACCATCCATGCATACATACATAGGTTCAACCATCCGTTCAACCATCCATCCATGCATATATACATGTCTAACCATCCACCCAACCATCCATCTATGCATATATACATGTCGAACCATCCAACCATTCATCTATGCATATATACATGTCGAACCATCCAACCATTCATCCATGCATGCACGTGCGCGCGCACACGCACATACATGTGAAACTATCCATCCAACCGTCCATCCATCTAATCCATGCATACATACATACATGCCTAACCATCCTTCCATCCATACACACATGCATTTCGTCATACAACCATCCATAGAAAAAAGGAAATGGAGTTTTTTCTAAATAAACAATTTTTTAATAGTTTTTTAGAGAATATGATTTTCCACCAATAAATGCAACCCATTGATCATAAACATGGACCATAAATAAGAAAATATCAAAAGAAAACAGGAATTAAAAAAAAGATTGAAATTAATTTTTTCTTATTAAATAGATTTTTTCTTTTAATTTTTTGAAAATATAAATAATTTTCAAAAAAGTTTTCAAAAATCAAGAGCTCAACATCAATCGATAGCTCAGCCCCTCATCATACTAAAAATTGGGGCCCCAATTACATGTTTTTTTGCAAGAAAATGGGGAAAAATCGGATTTCCCCCAATTTCTCCAGATTTCCCTATTTTGATCCTAAAATCCCCTTATTTTTCACCCAAATTCATGTCAGTGCATGAGAACATGGATTTGGAAAGAAATCCATGCAAAATAAACCCAAAAAACTATTTTTTTCTTACAACATTCATACCTTGAAAAGTTTCGGCCCTAGTCTCTTTTGATCTTTTACCCTATATCGACGATATCAGTAATATTATCGTTGATACAGGGAACCCTTATAAAGGAAAGCTGGTGATAAAATGTCGATATCAACACGTGTATCGATATCGGCAACATATCACGGATACCCGGAATAATGAACTTCATGGGTGTTTCGGTATCACTGACTTGGCGATATACTGATATATGAGCAATATTGTCGATAATATCGCCAATAATCTGAACATTGCTTACAAAAAAAAAAAAGATTAAAAAACATGTAGTCGCAAAAAGGGTTATGGGACCTAGATGAGATGTCCCAACCTTAACAGCACTCCCCACAAGCTGGTGGGTGGAGATATCCACAATGCCCAGCTTGCGAAGTATCCCATATAGTCATGTATTTCCTACTGCTTTAGTTGATGCATGATGCATCTGATAGCTGCTCTGTAGACTTCACAAATGGAACTCAAATTTCCTTGGAGATAACTTTTTCTTTGTTGAAATTGCGATCAATTTCAGTGTGCTTGGTTCTTGGTGTTGAACCGGGTTGTTATAGATAATAATAGTTGCTTTGCTATCACAACATAAATTCATCCTTGTACAGGGAAACTAAGTTCATGTAACAAGATTTGCAACCATGATAGCTCACATGCACCATGTGCTATAGATTGGTAATCTACTTCTGCAGTAGATTTCATGACAATAGCTTGTTTCTTACTCCTCCCAGTGAGCAGATTACCTCCAACAAGCACGCATTAAGCTGAGGTTGACCTGTAGTCAGTCATGGTGCCTGCCAATCTGTATCATGCATGTCTTAACTCTCTCATGAGCATTATTAGTAAGCAGAATTCCTCTACTCGGTGAAGACTTTTAAGTATCTGAGAAACCTGAAAGCTGCTTCTAGATGAGTGGTATATTGGAGTGTTCATAAACTGACTGATCACGCATATAGCATATGTGATGAGGACACAAGGCCATTTCAAGTGTACCAACGAAGAAAACGCCATCCACAAGTACCATCCTTGTGGATAGACGACTATTGAGGAGCTGAAGACCCTCCACACGTGATCACACACATAGAAGACCCCATCCAGGGATGACACGTGCGTAGGAAGATTGCAGAAAAGGACCGAAGAGCTGAAGACTTCGGGCGCCCGACCATTGCCTTCGGGCACCCGAACTTGGCCTCTCGAGCGCCCGAAACTCTCTGGACGTTTTTGGACGTCTTCGGGCGCCCGAACTTTTGCGCAGTTTTGCTTATTTGCTCGTTTTTGCTTAGTTTATGGGTAGTTTAGTACTTTTACTTGTTTTATTTGCTTATTTAAGTGGGTTAGGCCCTAAACACGAGATTAACTTTTGATATTGATTAATGAAAGCCTCTTTGAGCTTCCTCCTGCCTCCTCTCTCTCTCATGGTGATTCTTCTCTTCTCTTTGATCTTCTTCTTCTGATTTCTTCTTGAGCCCCTCCAACTTCTTCCAGGTATTTTATCTTCTGTCATTATTATCCTAACTTCTGTTTTGATTATTCCCTACGATCTAAACCTTGAGAATTGATCCAAACCCTAAATCCCCAAATTCTCAATTCCCTAATCCGAGAAACCTCCTGGTTCTTCGGACTAGTGATCCACATTGATCGATTGGGTATAGCTATGCAAGATCGGGAGGTTCCATTCCTCGCCGGATCCAACCTAGGCATTATTTGAATCCCATACTCCATGGTTGTGATGATGGCCCATTCCATTGCATGTTTTCCTTCTGTTTTTCTTAGTTTATGATGATCTATGCTAGATTTCATTATTATTATTGCTTTTACTTCCGCTGGATAATTGTGATCATGAGCATGCATCATATTTAGGGCTGTCCTGCATCAATATGCTATATCTGGTATGATGAGAGAGAGATATTAACTTGCCCATTGGCCTTTGGAACTTGCTAACATTTTGAATAGATTCTTGACTCAGCTCATCCAGCCTATGATTTTGTTCCAAGTGTATCAGTAGGTTTAGCATTACTTCTTTTTATGATCTTGTCGGAAAATGGTGTTCTTCATATCGGGTCCAAGGGATGGCTGGTTTTAAGTTGCACAAAAAACTGAAACTCTTGAAAGAAGATTTGAAGACTTGGAATAGAGAAGTTTTTGGGGCTAGGGAGAAGGAATTGGCTGGTCTTCTAGAGGAGCTGCATGCCATAGAGCTGAGAGAAGAAGGAGATGCGCTAGCCGCACTGGATAAGGATAGAAAAATCTATTGCAGGAGTACTCTTAAGCATCTCAAGTAGGAGGAGATTAAGTGGAGGCAGAGATGAAGGGCTATTTGGCTGGAGGAAGGTGTTAGGAACATGAAAATTTTCCATGGCATGGCATCGGCTTGGGCACGATTCAATAGAATCTCCTCTTTGAAGGTAGAAGGAGAGCGGATCGATTTGAAAGATAAAGTGTGTGAGGTGTTTGTCACCTATTACAAGAAGATACTATCCAAAGATTACTGGGATCGACCGAAGCTGGACTTCCTTCATTTTGACAGGATATTGAACGAAGTAGCGTAAGGGCTGGAAAAATCTGTTTTAGAATTGGAAATTAGAAAAGTAGTGGACAGTTTGGGCAGAGACAAAGCTCTAGGTCCTCACGGGTTCCCCATGGCCTTCTTTCAAGTGTTTTGGAATGTGGTGAAGAAAGGTGTTATTGGTTTTGTCAAGGAATTTTTTTGAAGAACGATGTTCATCGCTAGAATTGGGGGCATCTTTCATCGCTTTAATTCCTAAAGTTGAAGGGGCAGAAGAGTTAAAAGGATTTTAGACCAATTAACCTAATTGGGAGCTTGTACAAAATTATGGCAAAGATTCTTGCATCCTGTTTTCGAGAAGTATTGGGAAGCATTATATCCCTAACCAAGGGGCTTTCATTAGCGCATCAATGCATTGACTCTCGTTTCAGAGAGAAGATCATGCGTATTGTTTGCAAACTAGATGTTGAACATGTGAATGATCACGTTGAATGGGAATTCCTTGACTATATATTGGAAAGAGTGGGCTGCAAATCGACGTGGAGGAGCTAGATCCAGAGTTGTGTCAAATCTCCTTCCTTCTCCGTGCTAGTCAATGGGTTGCTGCAGGGCTACTTCAAATCTTCTAGGGGTCTAAGGCAAGGAGAGTCGGAGACCCTCTCACCTTATCTTTTCCTAGTGGTTGGTGAGGCCTTTAGTCGTATGCTCTCCAAAGGCTAGGAGTTTGGGCTGATTGAAGGCCTCAAGGTGTCTTCGATGGGGGACCCAGTCTCTCATCTCCAATATGCCAATGCCACGATTACTTTTTGCAAGGTGGACCTAAGCATGGTGGCAGATTTATGTAAAATGGTGATGTGTTTCGAAGCAATGTCTGGTTTGAGGATAAATGTGGAGAAAAGTGAATTGTTGGGGCTTCATCTGGTCAGAGAAGAAGTGAAGTTTCTAGCTTCTATTTTTTGTTGTAAAGAAGGCTCTTTCCTGTCTATATACTTGGGTCTTCCCTATGCATAGGCAAACTAGCTAGGCATCTTTGGGACAGGGTGGTTGAGAGAATAGAAGGAAAGCTAGGTGGAATGGCCGATTTCTTTCTCTAGGTGGCTACCTCACTCTTATTAAAACAGTCCTCTCTAGTATGCCATTATATTTTATGTCGTTGTTCAAGTGTCCTAGAGTGGTTTGCAGAAGGTTGGACCAAATGAGAAGGGACTTTCTTTGGAAGGGCGCTAACAAATGGGGGGGGGTAATATAAATGCTGCTCTTTTAGGAAAATGGGTGTGGAGGTTTGCGTCGGAAGACGGGAGCTTTTAACAGGAGATTATTGCCTCTAAGTATGGTGTTCAGGACGATGGTTGGGAAACAAGAACATCTTCTTTGTATAGGGTTTTGTCATATTTGGAAGTCTATTTTGTTGCTTAGGGATATAGTATGGCAAGGCATTTCCTTTTCTGTAGGGGATAATGCTCGGATAAGATTTGTGGTGTAGTGAGATTTCGTTAAGGTTGGGGTTTTCTGCTTTGGCAAGTGATGGGGACATCAGAGGACCTGCTTGAGTGTACCAGAGGAGGCAGCGGCTACTTGCATAAGCACAACTTTCCTTATGGATGGATGGCAACTTCCAGACGGGGTCCGCAGGGCCACTTTGAAGACCCCACATGCATTGGACATGCATCAGGAAGATCTCATACTGGGATGATGCATGTAGGTTGCTTTTTAGGAGTTTTTAGCCATAGGTTTTCAATTTTGGGTCTATCGAACCGTTGGATCATCTTAATCGGTCCATCGGACTGTTAGATCTTCCAGACTTTGTCCCTAATTTTTCTTTTCTTTTCTTTTATGTTATTTCTAGGACATGATGGGTGGTTTGGATTAATGTTAGTTGCTTTGGATATTTGGTTTTGAGTTTAGCCATTTGAACTTTAAGTGAGGGCATAGTTGTAATTATTGAAAAGTTTTATTATAAAAGCCAGGGGGGGACTTCCAACCTCACTATTGAGTAAAAGAAAGAAAAGGGGGGGGGGGGGGGGGGGGGGGCTTGAAGTTTGTCTCTCTTGAGAAGTTCATTCTCCATTCTCCTTTAGGGTTTGTTCAAAAACCTTCCCTTCCAATCAAATTGTGAAAGGGTAGAGCATAGCTTGGTGGTGGACTCCTCTAAGGATATCATCTCCTCTTCTTCTCCGTTCTAGGTATTTATCTTCACTTTTCCCTTCTTCTTCTTCCTTCTCCTACAAATCCTAAAACCCCAAGGCCCTTTTATTTCCCTTCTCTCTTTCCATCAAACCCCTCAATCCTTGAATCCTTTTTTATTCGTCATAGGCCCACGCGACCTTAAACTCAAATTTTCCTCTAAACTCCAACTTTTTCCCATCTGAATCCTTCAAACCTAACCCAATCTCATATAACTTTCAAATCCGACCATCCCCTTTCTCCCAAATCCGATTTTCAGCTTTCCCGTGGCCTTAGTTCCCCAAATCCCTAAATTTCTAAATCTCTAATTCCCAAAACTCTCAAATTCCAATCCCTACATTCTAAAACCCCTTAGGAAAATTCCAAATCCAATTTTCAGCTTTCTCATGGCCTTAATTTCCCAAATCCCAAAATTTCTAAATCCTTAATTCCCAGAACTCCCAAATTCCAATTCCTACATTCCAAAACCCCTTAGGAAAATTTGATTTTGAACAAATCCCTTTTTCCCTAAATCTGAATTTTAGTGGCACCATTGTTACTCATGTGGATGTGACATTACCTATGCTAGATTGGAAGTTCTGTCTTCTAAGTGGGCCACTCTTGTGATATTTCATATTTTCGTGCATCGTGTTTGTGAATTGCCTAGGATTATCTAGTTGTTAATATGAATTTCTTATGTTATGGTATGGATTTGCTTGAATTTATTAGTTGATTACCTAGTTAGGGTGTATTTTGATCTCACCTCATTCATCCTAGGCTAGTTTCACTCATCCTGCATCAAATTTGGTATCAGGTCTGTTCGATAAAATCCCTACATGAATAGCATTGCTGCATATGCCTGATTTTGCGTGCCAACTTGATTTTCTGCGCAAATAATTTTTGTGTAAACTAATTTTCTGTGCCATCAGTTGTGCGCAAATCTGATTTTCAGCCATCTGAATTTCAGCAATCTAATTTTCAGCAAGCTGATTTTTTGTGCGCATATTAAAGTTGCGCCATTTGAAATTAACTTGCATATTAGAAATCTTATTTCATTAGGAATATTTGGGTTTAATGCATGTAGTTAATTTTGCATATAGGTTTGCATCTAAAGTCTTGCATGATTAGTCTTGTTTGAATGTAGATTAGTGTTCCCATTGCATGCCTAGATTAGTATCGCATTGAGCATCATTAAATCTGAATTTTGCATTGCACATTATATAGTTCACATAGAGTCTAGGTCTAGTTCACTCCCTCCTAAGTATGGACAAGTTAGCCGAGGTGCTCAATTCCATTAACAATCTCCTGGCATCAATTGAGGACCAAAATAGGATCCAAACCAACTCAATTCATTGAATTAACACATCCACCGACCGATTAGATGCCAAAATCCTGGCAAACCCTGACAAAAGGAAAAATGCACTTGAAACTAGTACCAAGGTCGGGAAGCTAGTGAGGTGTCCAAACTACCAAGGTCTGGGTCACTTCGAATACCAATGTCCTACCCAAAAGTGAAGTGAAACCCTTATGGTTGGTGATAATGAAGAAAGAGGGGGAGAGTATAGTGATGATGAAGGATAAGAAAATCAACTCGAGGCGATTGGTGTTAGTGAGGAAGAAGTTGATCATGTTGAGACTGCACCACTTGTAGTTGTCTTGAGTGCTTTGGATCAACCCAAGGAGCGCGAAGATTGGTGCAAAGGCTCCAACTTCCACTCTCATGTTGAGTGTGGAGGTAAAATTTGTACGGTGATTAACGATAATGGAAGTTGCACCAATGGTATTTCCTCTAGCACTCTTGAGCAGTGATCCTTCCTCAACCCGATCGAGTGGCTTGGGTTGACAAGACCCCCATTCTTATGTCACAAAGGTGTTTCGTTCCCATTCAATTCTCTTTATATAAAGACACTTCATGGTATGATATGATGCCTATAGATGTAAGCCACATTATCTTGAGTTGTACTTGGCTATATGATTTTGATATGACACTATTTGATAGATCGAATATGTGTTGCTTTATCTTCGTAGGCAAGAAAAGTGAGAGTAGCAAAGAGTCACATCCTAAGTTTTTCCATGTTATTAATACGAGAAAAAAAAATTGAATGAGGGGTCGAGGATGGAGAGAAAGAGTCAATCCCCATATTAGTTTCACGTAGGCCATTTGAGTCCGCAGAAGCATTTGCACCGCATATTGCATAGTGAGATCAAGACGTACATTAATGCCAGTAATCAACATTATAAACTCTTTGCAGATTCACATCGTAGGTTTAAGGAATTTCAGGTGGGCGCCTACGTCATGGTCCGCATTAGGTGCGAATGATTCCCACCAGGAACCGTGAGGAAATTGCATGCCCGTAGTGCAGGTCCATATAAAATTTTGACAAGAGTGGGCCCTAATGCATATGTGGTGGATCTTCAATCTGACATAGGCATGAGTGCCACATTCAACATGGAGGACCTTGTACCTTGTGACGGACCCACGCCTCCATCTTTTAGCCCTCCTGCAGACCTCCCCTACCGTAGATGACGGTGTACCTAGCCCCAACCCAAGCCCATGGCCTTTGCTAGACCTTACCTCCCACCCATTGCCTTATCTTCTATTACTACCTGGATAGAAAGAAGAGATTGAGGATGTTCTGGATCACCAAGCGATTTTTACTCGCCATGGAGGATATTAGAAATACCTCGTGAAGTGGAAGAACAGGTCGGGGTCAGATAACACTTGGATTACAGAAGTAGAGTTCCAACGCATTGATCCCGACCTTCTTGAGCACTACCACAGCTTTATTTCGCTGGTGGCGAATTCTTCTCAGTTGGGGAGAGTTGATGGGGACATCAGAGGACCTGCTCGAGTGTACCAGAGGAGGAGACGGCTACCTGCATCAGCACAACTTTCCTTATGGATGGATGATGACTTCCAGACAGGGTTGCAGGGCCACTTTGTAGACCCCACATTATTGGACATGAATCAGAAAGACCCCATACTGGGATATAATGCATGTGGGTTGCTTTTTATGAGTTTTTAGCCATAGGTTTTCAGTTTTGGGTCCATTGGACCATTGGATCATCTTGATTGGGTCATCGGATTGTTAGATCTAGGCCCCTTGGACCCTTTTTTTTTTTTTTTTGTTATTTCTAGGACATGATGGATGGTTAGATTAATTTTAGTTGCTTTGAACATTTAGTTTTGAGTTTGGCCCATTGAACTCTAAGTGAGGGCATAATTGTAATTATTGAAAAGTTTTATTATAAAAACCAAAGAGGGGTGGGGGTTGACGTCCTTGGATTATTGAGCAAACGAAAAAAAAAAAAAAAAAAAGGTTTGAAGCTTGTCTCTCTTGAGAAGTTCCTTCTCCATTCTCCAGCTTTACCTTCATTGTGCCAGCTTTTATGGACATAGTAGGAGCCTAATTGACGTTGCAATGTTCTTTTCCCTGTCATGATGTATATGTTATATCCATACCATTCATCCATTTTGCCTGATCATTTTATGGCATGAGCCAAAAAATAAGGCTAACTCAAAGCTTAAGTGGACCACACCACAGATAGCGGTGGGGATAATGACACCCACCGTTGAAACCTTCCTATGCTGTTTGTTTGCCATCACATAGATCAAGACGAAGGGAAAACACAAATATCAGCTCGATACAAAACTTTTGTGGCCCCCAGAAGTTTTCTTGGGTAGATGTTCAATCCCCACTGTTTTCTATGGTGTGGTCCACTTGAGATTTGGGTTTGCCTCATTTTTGGTCTCATGACCTAATATGGTATGAAAAAAAGGAATAAACAGTGTGGATCTAACACATACATCATGGTGGGCCACAAAACTTTGCCACATCAACATGGTAGCAAGGTCCTACCTATGCGATTGCGGACATAGAATCCTAACCCCGATTGATTACCGATGTGCCAGCAGCGAGGTGGCTATTGAAGGTCCTCTGTGGGCCTCACCATGATGTACCTGTTTTATCCATGCCGTCTATGTATTTTGGATAATTGGTTAAGGGCATGAGCCGAAAACCGAGGCAGATCCATATCTTAGTTGGACCACACCAAAGGAAAATAGTGGTTATTGAATGCTTACGATTAAAAACTTCCTAGGGCCCACTGCAATGTTCATGTTCCATCCAATCTGTTGATTAGGTCACACAGACCTGGATGAAGGGAAAACATAAATATCAGCTTCATTCAAAACTTTTGTGGCTCCTAGGAAGTTTTTAATGGTGGGTGTTCAATTACCACAGTTTCTTGTAGCGTGGTCCACTTGAGATTTGGATTTCCCTCATTTTTTGGCTCATGCCCTAAAATAATCTTGAAAATTGGTGGGATGACGTCGATTTCTGATAGACATCAAGGTAGGCCATCTCATTTTTTTGGATGTCCAAGGACACATATACTTAGGCGGGTTGCATATGAGGATGGCATGCCTTAGGTTATATAAATTGTATGTGGAGGTGCTATGTAGGCCCCACCATCATATACATGTTTATCTATAAGATACTTACCTAGTAACCCAAAGACAAAAATGCACTTACAATTCAAAAAGATAAAAACATAAGAGGGTGAAAAGCTAAATGGGTGAAATGTCCCAATTCCAACAACACTACATACATATACATCCATGCATGTGCGCGCTTACATATATTTTTACATATGTATTATTTACATACATACGTACATACATTCATAGTTTCATATATTAGTTACACTATCAATTTGTGTATAAAGCTATATTGCATTTACCTAGTGCGTGTACTGGAGCAACCCACATGATCCTACCCATAGCATACAACACAATGAAGTAGCAGACAGTGTACCTGTTCCCGTACAACACACCCGACCAATCCACAATCCAGGTAACCTTGCTCCAAATGCCATTTAGATACTCCTATACACAACCATCTAGCCCTATATACAAGCCCCTCATGTAGTTCTAGGTTTGTGTATAAGTACTCAAAAACTCATTCTATTGGTTTATGGTTCTTAAAAGAGTATCTTACCGGTATATATGGCCATTTGATTGATCCTTTTGGGCCAAGCCGGATGGACATCTGATTTGGTCTATAGGTCCTTCAACTACTGGACTGGTCTAGATCAAGCATTTGGTCCTTGATCTGCTCCAGATCATCAATCAGGTCTATCTGGACCTTGATGTGGTCCAAGCCTGCAATAAGGATTGTTGGATGGTCTATATATTTAATTTGGATGATTGGATAGCTATTGTAGTTGGATGAGCCTGATCTAGGCCTGATCTACTATCTGATGGTCTGACCTTCGATCGATCATCAAGGAACCACTTGTAGTCTCCCACTGGATAATCAGATGGTCCTGCATCAAAGGCTATGAGAACATTTGCGGGGAAATTATTCCTGTAATTACTAGTGTATATCGCTAATGTGGAGCAAACTAGCTTTTGGGCATGAATATGACAAATATGTGGCATTGAAATGATAACGTGTCCTGTCAGGAAACTCTCATGAGGTGCTGGTGGAATTGGAGGGCATGGGAAGTGGTGGAAAGATCCATTTAGAGGTAAATGTCATTCACATTGTTATCTACGAACTTTGACAAGATCAAAACACCTAGGTGAAAATGTAAAACTGCTTTAATTGTCTCCAAATAAGTGATTCTCTCTCAATTTTAATTCTGCGGATACCCTTACGTCTAACTTGGTCAGTTATGATTATAAGGTGGATGAACCACTCCTCCATGAGCTTTAACCTGTTTAGAAAGAAATTATTATTTCTTCGTATGTTACCCTTCCATTATTTTTAAACCATGTTAACATAATGTGATGTGAAACAGTCCTCAGGAAAATTGTAAGAAAATAAGTACCCTGATAGTTTAGATAAAGAGTCATCTCATATTTCATGTGCACAGATGACTTGAATCTTTTGCAAGTAACGAAAAGGATGTAGCTAATCTAACTTGAAAGTTTGATGAAAATAGTAACCTGTTGAGAGAAATTCCTTGTTGGAAATTTCACCAAGAAAAAGAAAACTTTCAATGTATTTCTCCATTTGAGAAGTCACCAAAAAGATGAAAAACTCCCATATATTGTTTTCTGTTGAATTTCGTGGTAAAGAGAAAACAAGTAATTAGAAACTTCTAGGTGGTGAGACTCACAAACAAGGAAGAATAACTCAATGTTTATTTCTTGTTGGTTGGTCCTTGTGAGACTGCTGTCGTCGTTGTTATCGTCTTAGCGCCTTATCCCTATTAATTTGGGTTGGCTACATAAATCCTGTTCCACCATTCCACTCTATCAAGGACCATATCCTTAGTTAAACCATAGGTCATTAAGTCTTGTCATACTACCTCCAATTCATTTTTTTCCACCTTTTCTTTAGGTTTCTTTTCTTAAATTCAACCATAAAGTTAGTATAAAAACTCATTAAACTAGATCTAGGCCTATTTTGGGGATCAAAACGCAATATGAGATTAAATGAATTGAAGTGGAATGAACCATTTTGGAATAAATTAGAAGGGGAAAGCTAACACTTCTTTTCCTGTTCTTTTTTTCTTCTTCTTTCTGTTTACTTAAATATAATGGCAGTGGCACTAATCTATCAACTCATGTTTGATTTGTGTTCAATTAGGGTCTATCTGATCTTATAAAAGAATGATCTGTTACACCATTGAATACGTGTTAAAAACATAGGAAAAAGATAGAATCTAGTGCTTTAGATTTTTTCCTATTTTCTTGATAATTTTTCAAAAGTTTTTTAGCCAAAAAAAGATCTGCACGGGCCTATGTTGTCTGATGCAGTTCGGTAAGCTCCATATCAGATTGTTTTGTGCCTGGCCGATACATCTCCCGATATCGATATTCAAAAGCTTGCCCTAGGTCTGTGTTAGGTGGATAGAAAGTTAATTGGAGAGTTTTTATAATAAAATGTTAAGTCAGCCTTCATAATTCATAATGCAGACAAATCCTGTAATTGAAATTTTTCTTTGGTACCTCAAACTTTCACATTATATGGGTTGTCATGTATTTTGCTTGGGGGTACAGCCTTACAAGTTTTCAACCATGATTGGTTCAAGTGGTTGTGTATTGATCGCATCAGCAATGTCTTGGTACTTTCTCAGTGATAATGAATTATGCTTTCTCCAATCAGATTCACTATATATTGATAAAAAAGTTAGATGCTCCATGTCTTCTAATTATTTCTCCACAGAAATATGCATCAATGGCATTGGCCCACCTACCTTGTGACAACAGTTTGCTTATCTTGTGATGTTCTTGCACCTTCAGATATCTTTGAAAGAAATTATTTATGTAAATTTGTTACAGGATTGATCCGCTTATTTTATTGTCATTTTTACGACGTGTTTTTTTCTTCATCCATCTTGAACCACTTTATCAGATCCATACTATTCTTTGAAATCTTGCAAAGTTATGTTCCAGAGAACTGATTTGGTTTGTGTTTTCTCTGCTTGGCATCATCTTCTTGTTGCCAAATGTTGGCATTTAGCAGGTCATGTACAAAAGCTTTGAGGACATTGATAAAGAGAAACAATGGTGGAGAATACCTATTGTCTCGGAATTTCTTATGAGAAACAGTTTTGCGTCTGCCTTGAAAAGGGTTCTTGGTTCTGATAGTGTACAAGCCAGTCAGTTTGTGCAGTTTGCATTTGGGCAGTTAAGATCATTGAATTATGCATACCTTCAAAACGATCGGTTCTCCAATGGTGATAGCCATGAGATGGAAGGCTCTGGAAAATCTTTAAATCCTGGTGGTGATTTGTCAAATCAGTCTTCACCGCAGGAGAGTAGATCTGAAGATTCTGTAGATAAATTGAGCTTCAAGAAAGATAATGATCCACTGAAGTTTGATGTTGATATCGATGTTGGAGATAATGGGAGTAACTCTTTATTGGAGATGAAAGGTGACGATTCTATGGAATCGGATGCATATTTTTGGAAAAACTTAGCTGATGTTATGAATCAAGCTGTTGTCCAGAAGCTGGGTTTTCCTGTTCCAGAGAAAATTAAGTGGGATGGATTTGAGTTATTAAAGAACATGAGTTCACTGTCCAGGAGGATTGCGGAGGCACAGTATGTTGAATCAGGACTTGCAAGTCCAAAAGTTAAGGACAATGTTGACGCCACAAGTGACTTTCAATCTACTGTGAACAGGTTTCAGTCTTCATTACCAGATATTAGGACGGCATCGTTGGATTTGTTAAGACAGACAGATGCTATTTTAGGAGCACTGATGGTCCTGACTGCAACATTTTCTCAAGAAAAAAAGGAAGCACATTCAATTGAAGGGTATTCCACTAATGAAAATGTGGATACTACTCTTGAGAGATCAGTGCTAGATCAGAAAAAAACAGAGGAGATGAAGGAGTTGTTCTTAACTGCAGAGAGTGCCATGGAGGCTTGGGCTATGCTTGCCACTTCATTGGGCCGTCCAAGTTTCATTAAATCTGAATTTGAGAAGATATGTTTTCTAGATAATGCGTCCACTGATACACAGGCAAGTTCATCTCAATTATCTGCTAATGGAGCTTAATACACATTTTCACTTGGCAGATTTTTTTTTTTTTTTTTCCGTTCTTTTTTCCCCCCAGAATTGACGACACTTGAAAATGGAACGATCTGAGGTTGTACCATGCTTTTCAAGATACGGAATCTTTTTCCATTGGTTATGTTTCTTATCGTGTGAATTGCTAAATTCAATGAGCTGTAGGTGGCCCTCTGGCGTGATTCTCTTCGGAAAAGATTAGTTGTTGCTTTCAGGGGAACTGAACAAGTATGTTGGTTTTTCTAATTAGTATAAAATTGTGTTGGCTTTTAGTGGTACATGGCTGTGATTTGGATCTGTCTAAAAGAAGGATTTCTAGCTGTCAGGCTCTCTCTGTCATTTTCTTATGCTAAATCTGTTGATTTTATTGGCCAGTCAAGATGGAAGGATTTGCGAACAGATTTAATGCTAGCTCCAGCTGGGTAATGGTCTATACTTCTCAGAGAAATGACCTGCCAAGGGTTTTTTTTTTTTTTTTTTCAATGTCTCTTCATTGCGGCCCATAATTTGAAAAGCTCCTTGACAACCCAGGCACAGTTTATATTTCTCAATTGTCTGTTATTTTTTTTTTTTCTTCGCTTTACTGCAGAAGAATCTGGATGGAGTTGAAAGATAATCAATGGATTTTTTACATCATATTGGTGGAGCATAGTGTTGCATCTGTCACGTCTAATGCATTTATATGAATGTTCTTTTCTCTTTTTGGTTGGTGTTGATATTCTCTAGCTGTAAGTGTAATATTCTTAAACTGCACAATGTCCTTTGTTGAATCAAGAGAGACCTTGAGCCTTTTTTCATGAAAAGAAGGATTAAGTAGGAATTCCTATGGATGTAATAAAAAGGAGGATATGTAGGGGTGCAACTTGGTTTGTGCTCAACCCAAACCAGACTGGCCCAACCCGAACATTAGGCTGGCTCTAGTCGGGTTGGGTTTAGATGAGGTTCGACTCAGACCAAAAATCCTCAACCCCAACTAAGGTTGCCTTGGTCTTGGGTCGAGGCCTTGGGCATCCCAAACCAACCTGACCTTGACCTTATCTCTACTATACATAGTGTGAGTTGCCAAGGGCATACTTTCCACATAGGTAGTTTTTCGAGCATCTTAGTCTTTTTGTTATTAGAGGACATGGGGAGGATCTTAAACCTAATAATTTTGATAATTTACAGGTGACGTTGGCCATGTGTTTAACAACATGTGGCCAAGATACTACCGCTAACCCAACCCAGCCGAGATCCTACCGCTAACCTGACCCAATCCAACTCAACTTGATCCCAACTGAGTCGTGCTAGGGTTTAGCATGCAATGCCTCAGGTTTAGTAGATTGGTTTGGGTATAGGGTTCAGGCTCACTCCTATTGATGTCAGGTTGGGCTTGGGTTGAGGAGCAACCCAAGCTCAACCTGCCCAAGTTGTAGAATGTCTTGAAAAAGTGAAGTGGGAGCTGGATGATCTCTCATCATCCTTTTTGTATCCTCTTTTTACTTTGTTTGTAATAAATTTCCAGTTACCTGTAAATTTTTTTTGTTAAGCTTCTCTTAACATGGCATTGTTTGAAACCTAGATTGTGTTATGAAGGGCCCTATTACACTCATGATTTAGTTAAGCTCAATGAATCCAAGGCCTCCTCTCACTCAATTACAATTAGCAAAGACGTGCTAGCCGATCACAAGACTTTATTAAAAGGAAATCAGGAACGAACTACTACAGGTCAATGACAAGCTATGAATGAAAACTGGAGGCCTGACAGCCCAACAGACAATGAAGGAAAGAACACATGCTACATTGGCGGTATTGAATCACCAACTACCATCACACTACAGTTCACCCCCTGGTCAGCATGCAAATCAGCATCTGCGTTTTCTTCTTCATGAATGTGGGAAGCGGCAAACCTCAAGTTACAACAAAGATCATAAACTTTATCCATAAAATCTTCTAATGCCACAAAAACCAAGATGTTTCCATCACCCAATACATTATATTTTTGGAGTTCTCATCAATAATTAACACAGTCCTCGAGGAGGATTTAAAAGGTGGAGTCTGTGGAGCAAGTCATTACCATTCTCATCATCATGAAAACCCTGTCACAACAATTTGGGATCATCTTGACCATTCTTGTTTCTGCAAAAATTCCCCAGGTTGTATCTTTGGTTAGCAAAAAAGCCTTGACATCTATCTCACAACCTATATGAAAGTCCTTTTTAAGTATGTTTGTTGTTTTAACTTGTAGGCCTTTCAACCCTGTTCAAAGTTCCCTTCCTTATGTGGGCTGTCTCTTGTTTTCTTTCTCACATGATTGTTCCATCTCAATTGGTTCTCCATCATTTTATCTCCCATTGGGACTACTCCCAGATTTATTCAAGCGGCATCATTATTAATTCTTCCCATCGTATTCTTCAAGCACATCCATCTCAACATCCTCATCTTAATGCTGATTTCTGTTGTTGTTACCTCTTAATTGCCAAACTCTGCCCTTATATAGCATAGCCAGTCTAATAAATGTTCTAAGTAGAAATTACCTTTTAAGTTCCATTGGCATACAATGATCACACGACACTTAAGAGACACATCTCCACTTCAACCACCTAGCTCTAATTCAAATGCAAACATCCTCAATCTCTCCGTAAAACGAATCACTTTGAGGAATCTCTTGGTCATCAATTTTTAACTTAAGCCTCACATTGATGACAGTTTTTTTTTTTTTTTGTTGAGAAATGAGCACTTTATTAAGGAAACAAAAAAAGAGAACACCGGAAAAAAAAAATAAAAAAAAAATAATACACCCTTAACCCAACTCATGGGGCCCAATCACTAAACAACAACAGAACTTTCGAGAAAACTACAATTGAAGATCTTCCAAGGCTCTTAAAAACCCTATTGTTTCTCTCCCCCCAAACGGACCACAGAGTAGCCAACATGACGTGTAACGCCCTGGATTTTCCTGAGGTGGCTTTGAAAGTATAGTATAACATATTATGTATAAAGTCTCCGATTAACGACAATTTTAATTTATTTTGTGAATAAGTAATGATCCATGATGAATTCGATATAGATTCTTTTGTAAGATATGCTTAGGATCGTATGCATAGAACCTCGTAAGACCGTTAGGTTTCCCAAAAGTTTCAGATTAAAAATAACTATGATAATGCCCTTGGCCCACCCATATTCGCGATTTCGGATCAATCGGGTAGGTAATTTTATAATCCATTCGGAAGGTAGGCGTAGTTTTAGGTGTGTATTGACGCCATAAAGTTAGATTTTTTAAATGGCCATTAGATCATGGAGATCTTAACTTAGGAGCATCTGTGGCCGTTGATCGAGGAAGCTAGTCGGGAAATCAACCGTAACAAACAAATTATCTTAGTGGGCTAGCCCCTCAGGCATTAGAGAAAGTATGCATGAGACCCGTTTCTCTCTCACTATCTAGTGGAAGTGTGCATGAGGCCCGTTTCATTAGTTGGGTTTTTTAGGGCCAGTGGAAGAGTGGCTAAGGCCTTGTCCCATGCTCAAAACCTTTGGTGTCTAGTGGCTAGTGAGAAGAGTGGTATATTCCCGTCTCATTTAGTCAGGGTGCCTTAACCAGTGCATGCATATCATGCATTGCATTAAATAAACATTTTCTCATGTATGTTTTGTTTGGGTATGATTATTATGCTTGAATATTATTGTGCTAATCTTAGGGGGTAATCCTCACTGAGTTGATTGCAATCAACTCACTCCCTCCTAGGACGGTGTTATAAAACACCAATCAAATTGTTGCAGGTGACGATCCATTAGACAAACCCGACTTACAGGTTGAAGAGTATGAAGTTTCATGGCGGATGATGAAGCTGAAGCTGCTTGAAGATGGATTATGTTTATTATTTTCATCTTCATAGAATAAATTTATTTTCATGTAAATTGAATTAAGTCTCCCATGGAGACGGAAAGTGGAATATTATATATTTGGTATGATTTAAGGACATTGTGTTTGATAACGTAGAGTGGAAGAATATGAAATAAGAACCTTGATTTCTGTCATTGTGCTATGAATGCCATGAATATGGGAAATAAAGATGAATGTGTGGAAATATATCCCTAACACATTCCAGTTAACACCTGAAAACTTGGCCTATCGTGTTGTCCACGAGAGCCAAAATTTTGGGGCTTTACGTGATGCATTGCCATTTCTTTTTACCAAGCACCCTGCCAGATTCTCCGTGCCAGGAAGAGAATAGAAGCTCAAGGGAGGAAGGCATGACCCAATCAACTCCCACTAAGCGGAGAACGCTCCAACATAAATCAGAAGAGAAGGGGCAATGAATAAAGAGGTGATCCACCGTTTCTTCACCCCTTAGACACAATAGGCAGGCATTTAGGATCTGGAAGCCTTTTTTACGAAGGTTGTCCTGCGTGAGGATTCGGTTCCTCCCAGCGAGCCAACCAAAAGCTGCAACTTTTGAGGGGGTGCCGTACAACTAGATTTTTCTGGTGCTAGAAGCAAGGTGAGGAGAACCCACTGTCACGAGGTGGTTTTGGTTCTTCACATTGATGACAGTTGATTTTGTTTTTAAACCTCTAGAATCAAAAGTCTTCCTCCAAACCTCCAATCTAGTGTTAACCCCCCTCTAGTCTTATTGATTGACACCAGATCGTCGCTAAACAACATACAACAAAGGACTGTTGATGAATTTAGAAAGAAACAAAGGTGTAACTTTTCAAAAAGTAAATAAATCAAATTTTAGATTTAAGCAAAAGACCCCCTATCTAGATATTATCAAATTCTAAAAAGCGATAAATTAATAAATATGATATTTACCTTAGATTTGCACCATATAATTGATGTAGGAAGTCTGATGCCAATCCCCTAAAGTAGGTCTTTCCCTGATCTATCCTAGAAAACAAAGAGTGGAAACAACCACACAACCAAGCTGAGGTAGGGCTGGTCGAGTGCACACCAGAGAGCAGTCCGCAGATGTCACCCTCTCTCTCTCTCTCTCTCTCTCTCTCTCTCTCTCAATGGGTGTCCCTATAGGTGTGGACATCTAGCGTTATATGCGTGCATGCTAGGATAGGATTTATTTACGAGTAGTCAATGTTTAAGAGAAAAACACCAGTATGGTGCTTCTCACCCCTATAAATTTTAGCATTGTCCACTACACAAAGTTTGAAACTTGCCTTATACATACACCCAAATTGAGCAAATCCTTCCACTTATCATGGCCATAACCCTGACCAATTCTCATGCCGATCTAAGAGATGGATCGTCATATCTTAACCGTTGAATCTTTCATCAAGTGCGATAAAAAAAGTTTAACGTCTAAAATCAAAAGATCGACGGTCAAAATCGATCGACTAAACATCTTAAACATTCAAAACACACTAGCCAGTTTATAAACCACTTGATGGATGGTCCAAACATTAAGATCAATCCACTATATGTATCTAAATAACCATGTTTATCCCTTGTTTAAACTATGTAGTCATCTTATATTGCATCCTAATGCTTGTGCCCAACCACAACTGTATGTCAACCACCATTGTAGCCTCCAAGGAGTCACCAGGAGCCCAAAATATTAGGACCATGAAGTCCCAACAAAACCTCATGTCAAAGGGCTAGTCTAAGCTGGTATATGATCAAGTCTAGTTGGTCCAGGCATGATGGGCCTTCCAAACTAGAGTCTCGATGCGATCCTCCAATGCAAATGCTCAACAAGGCCTAAACACAATAAACCCAGATTCTGTGAACATTCACTCCCATGTGGGGTAGGGCCAAGGAACAATTAACTTGATGATGGAGACCTTCCACCTCAACTTGTCACTAGTTGCCACACACAGGATGACCAATTAATCCATTCATGGATTGCACATTTCTGCTACTATAGTGTTGGAATTCAGGGTATTAAGATCCATAAAACACTCCCTTGGCTAGTGATCATTATGTCTAAACTCATCTTCTCCTAGGGCACCAGAGGAAATCCTCCTCGTTAACTATAAAAGTCCGCATGTTTCATTAGTTCTGCACATACAATTAGTTGAGTCAAAAGTATTTGATTGGTCTTTCTTGGATTATATATTGTTCAGAATGGGATTTGGAGACAAATGTAGGGCCTGGATACGCTCTTGTGTGTCCTCAGCTAGGTTCTTAGTCCTTATGAATGGTTTGCCCTTTAGATTCTTTAGCGCTTCTCGAGGTCTCTGCTAGGGCAATTGTTGCCCCCTACTTCTTTTTGTTATTGTTCTGAAGCTCTTAGTTGTTTGCTCTCTAAGGGCCAGAAGGGTCTTTTTAGGTGTTTTCGGGTGGAGAATTTTTCTCATCGTAATTGTCATTTTTGTCGGTGCTACTCTAATCTTCTGTGAGGCTAACAAGACCATGATCTCCTTTTTTTTTTATTATGACAATCATTGGGTTCAGGGTTATTTCAGCTCTCAAAGTCAATCTAGCCAAGACTAAACTAACCAGTATTTATTTGGAAGCAGTGGTATGCCATTCGTTTGCTAATTTTCTTAATTGCAAGGTGGGTTCTCTTCCAACAATCTATCTTGGCTTAAGGTTATGTATTGGGAAGCCTCCTCTATTCCTTTGGGATAGGATCATCAAAAGGATGGAGAGGAAACGTTCCTCGTGGAAGCTTAATTTGCTATCTTTGGGTGTGAGACTAAATTTAATCAAAGCTTCTCTCTCGAATTTGCCAATCTATTATCTGTCTCTTTATCGCTGTCCAAAATCTATTATTGCTAAAATTGATTAGTTAAGAAGAAACTTCTTGTGGCAAGGAGGATTAGATGTTAGGAAGCTCCCTCTGTTAAATTGGAAAGAGATGTGCCTGCCTTGTGGGGAAGGGGGAGCAAACATAAAGGATCTCCTCCTTGTTAACGAGGCTCTTTTGGGAAAATGGGTTTGGAGGTTTAGGAATGAGAATGGAAGTCTTTGGCACCAAATTATTGATGCAAAATATCGCCTCTACCCCCAAGGTTGATGGACCAAAACTTCCTCTCTCTACCGTGCTTCTTTCTTGTGGAAGGGAATAGCCAGGACAACCCCTATGGTGTTCGAGAGAGTATCCCTCTCTCTCGGGAATGGCTCGAGAATTAGGTTTTGGTTAGGCATATGGTGTGATAACCAGGCCCTAGCAGAGTCCTTTCCAACGTTGTATGCCATTACTGAAAACAATGATATAGTTGTGAGGGATTGCTTTCTTGCTATGAGTGGGGGAGGTGTTTGGCTTCCTCCTTTCCGCAGGAATTTGTTAGATTCTGAGATCGAGGAGTTTACTCTCATTTTTTCTCGTCCCCAAGATACTCTTCCTTCTGCTCTTGTGGACAACTCGATGTGTTGGAGGCTGTTAAGGACAAGGAGCTTCTCAGTTCAATTGCTATACAGACCCATTTCTATGTCATTCTTTTCTTTGACCAGCTTCAACATGGATCCTCTGTGGCATTACGGTGTTCCTTCAAAGGTAGCGTCTTTTAGATGGTTGGTGGGCCGGAACAAAGTCTTGACAGTTGACAACTTAAAGAAAAAAAGAAATTTTCATTCCCAATGTGTGCCTTCTTTGATATGGGAATGAAGAATCAATTGATCACCTCTTCATCCATTGTCCTTTCACCTTCAATATCTGGTGGAGCATCCTCAGGTTGGCCGAAGTCTCGTGGATCATGCCTAAGACTATTAACGATCTTCTATGTGGCCGTCATGCTGATTCGGGAGGAGAGGTTGGTAAAAGGAAGTGGAGTCCTTTTCCTGGTTGTCCTGTGGTCGGTTTGGGTTGAAACAAACAATCGATGTTTTAGAAATTCAAGTGCTTCCTTGGCAGGGGCGTTTTCACGAGTCCTAGTCCTTTTTAGGGAACGGGCTCCTTAGGTTCTTGTTGCGCTTTCTTGGGGTAGTGCTGTCGTGGGACAACTCTTGTTTGTGCTTCTTGCTTTTTGTTATTTGTTGTTTCTAGTTTATTTTTCCTAGCTTCTTTCCCTATATTTGTTTTGTTTATATCAATAAAATCCTCACCATTAATTTTTTTTTTATAGTTTACCTTGTTGTTCTGTGAAGTTGATGGTTCTATGGTGGGCTTGTTGAGCATTGACTATTTGCTAGTTTGAGGTGGTTTCAGGCCTGAAGGAGAATTTATCCAAGATGATTTTTTCTGGATAAATTTATCTCTGGAGGTCATATCCTGCGTGGTTGAGTGTTTTGGTTGTAGTGTGGGATCCTTGCCTAGTACTTATCTTGGCCTTCTTCTTTGTGTTGGAAAACCTCCTCTTTATTTGTGGGATAAAGTCATTGAATGGATGGAGAGGAACTTATCCCCTTAGAATTACCCTTATCAAGTTCTCTCTGTCCAATTTGCCCATTTATTATGTCTTTGTTTCATTGCCCAAAGTCAGTCCTCCGGATTCATAAGCTCTGTAGAGAGTTCCTCTGGCAAGGGGGATCTTCCTTTAGGAAATTCTTACTTCTAAATTGAAAGGAGGTTTTCTCCCCGTTTTCGGAAATTGGAGTGGGGATTAAGCAGCTGGATTTGGTCAATGAGGCTTTATTGGGTAGATGGGCTTGGAGGTTTGGCCGGGAGAAGGATGGTCTCTAGAGATTGGTTATTATGCTTATGTAGGTTAACACCCCCCCCACCCCCAAGCTTCCTTTTTATGGAAAGGGGTTGCTAAAGTTGCCCCTAAAGTTTTTCACGAAGTGAGCTGTGATGGTTTGAGGATTAGTTTCTGGTTGGATACCCAATGCGGTAACCCCTCCCTCTCTTTAACTTCTCTTTCTTTGGCTACTATTAGTCTGAATTTGGACATTTCAGTAGTAGGTTGTTTCTAGGGTGAGGGTGGAGTTTAGCTTCCTTCGTTTAGTATCCTCGATATTATCTGTATCTCTAGTTTGGCAATACCGATAACAATGGTAGCAATGATACCAATAACATGGGAAGTCTAAAAAATTTCAGGTTTCGACGATGTATCGCCCTTATTTTTTACTGTGTAAATTCTAGGCGTTGCTTGTATCGCCAATGTATCGATATTACCAATATCTTCGTTTGTGTAAATTCCAGGTGTCACTTTTATCGCCAATGTATCGATATAGCCAAAAATTTGTTTATTAAAAAAAATCATTTCATACTTTTCTATGGGCGCATGGTTGTATACAATGTTCAAATTGTCAATGATAATATCAATCATATATCGATATTATCATTACTGTAATAGGCGATATTGAGACCAGAGTCTTCCACTTCCTTTCCAATTGTCGATGATTTCTCAGCGAATTATTGTGTGTTGTCGATATTCTGAAATATCGATGGATGTTTGGATGGAAGGTTAGATGAATGGGATGGTTTTATTGGTTTTGTACGGCATCACGTGCTTGTAGGCTCCCATTAAATGGAAACTTATTATGTATGCATTCTTTTTACAATTTTTTTATTCCTAAATATGCAAATATGTGTATTTTAGCATGTCATGAAGTTTTCACCTGGAAAATTCCACTGTTTTCCCCATGTTTCCCCGTATTTCCGGTTATCGACGATGTCGATATCATTTCCATATCGCCGGCCAGCAAAACTTGTAGTGATACTGATACTTCGAACAGTTGCTCGGTTGCCGGGTTTCATTCGTTCCCTGGATTCAGAAGATTCTCTGATTTGGAATTTAGCTAGCTTGGGTTCCTTCTCAGTGCGGTCCTCCTACCATTCCCTTACCTCTCTGGCTCCTTCAGCAAGTTGTTGTCACACAGGAGTTGTCTATTCTAATGGAGCTCCTTCAAAATTGCATCCTTTGAGTGGTTAGTTTGGAAAGAACTGGGTGTTTACGATCGATAACTTCAGGAAAAGAAGCATGTCCCTTACAAATGTTTGTTTGTTGTTGATGCAGGACAGCCCTAAATATGATGCATGCTCATGAACACAATTATTCAGCGGAAATAAAAGCAATAATAATAATGAAATCTAGCATCAATCATCATAAACTAAGAAAATCATAAAGGAAACATGCAATGGGACGGGCCATCATCACAACCATGGAGTATGGGATTCAAGCAGCGTATAGGTTGGATCCGGCGAGGGATGGAACCTCCCGATCTTGCATGGTCATACCCAATCGATCAATGATGATCACTAGTCCGAAGAGTCAGAAAGTTTCTCGGATTAGGGATTTGAGAATTTGGGGGTTTAGGGTTTAGATCGATTCTTAAGGTTTAGATCGTGGGGAATAAACAAAACAGAAGTTTAGAAGGATAATAATAGAAGATGAAATACCTGGAAGAAGTTGGAGGGGCACAAGAAGAATAGAGAAGAAGGAGATCAAGGAAGAAGAAGAAGCACCATGAGAGAGGGAAAGAGGAAGGAGGCAACCAAAGGTTTGCTCTTTTTCATAAATCAACAACTAACCAAAAAGGTTTAGGGCAACACCCTTATAAAATTCGGAATTAGCATAATTACCAAAATACCCCTACTAACAAAATTTTAAAAAAAAGACATTTGCATGAAAAAACGTACCCACACTAACCCAAAACTCAAATAAGTAAAAAATGCGTAAAATAAACTCAAATCTAAGATGTCCAATGCGCTCCAATGATGGTGTGATGAAAGTGGGCCACAATGAACCAACGGTCCGATCACATCATCATCACGATCCAACGGTCTGATCATCTCCTCAAAGCAACTTACATATGTCTTCCCAAGGTGAGGTGATGAAGACACAAGATCATTTCAAGTGTACCAACGAAGAAAGCGCCATCCACAAGCACCGTCCTTGTGGATAGGCGACTATTGAGGAGCATTGAAGACCTTACACATGTAGTCCGAGACATTTGAAAAGACCCCACCTTAGGAAGACATGTGTAAGTTGCTTTGAGGAGATGATCAGACCGTTGGATCGTGATGATGATGTGATCGGACCGTTGGTTCAGTGTGGCCCACTTTCATCACACCATCATTGGAGCGCATTGGACATCTTAGATTTGAGTTTATTTTACGCATTTTTACTTATTTGAGTTTTGGGTTAGTGTGGGTACATTTTTTTCATGCAAATGTCTTTTTTTTTGAAATTTTGTTAGTAGGGGTATTTTGGTAATTATGCTAATTCCGAATTTTATAATGGTGTTGCCCTAAGCCTTTTTGATTAGTTGTTGATTTATGAAAAAGAGCAAACCTTTGGTTGCCTCCTTCCTCTTTCCCTCTCTCATGGTGCTTCTTCTTCTTCCTTGATCTCCTTCTTCTCTATTCTTCTTGTGCCCCTCCAACTTCTTCCAGGTATTTCATCTTCTATTATTATCCTTCTAAACTTCTGTTTTGTTTATTCCCTATGATCTAAACCTTGATAATCGATCTAAACCCTAAACCCCCAAATTCTCAAATCCCTAATCCGAGAAACTTTCTAATTTTTCGGACTAGTGATCATCATTGATCGATTGGGTATGACCATGCAAGATCGGGAGGTTCCATCCCTCACCGGATCCAACCTATACGCTACTTGAATCCCATACTCCATGGTTGTGATGATGGCCCGTCCCATTGCATGTTTCCTTTATGATTTTCTTAGTTTATTATAATTGATGCTAGATTTCATTATTATTATTGCTTTTATTTCCGCTGAATAATTGTCTTCATGAGCATGCATCATATTTAGGGCTGTCCTGCATCATGGGGTCTTTTCAAATGTCTCGGACTACATGTGTAAGGTCTTCAATGCTCCTCAATAGTTGCCTATCCACAAGGATGGTACTTGTAGTTGGCGCTTTCTTCATTGGTACACCTTGAATGCTTTTGTTCCGCATCATACTCCTCGTTTGAGAAGAACTCGACTCCGACGAGTTAAAACTCTTGTGGCGCTCTAGTAGATCTGGATTAACGCTCTGTAACTCCACTTCTATCAACCATGTAGATTCTGACGGTGGCTTGTTACTCCATTTGACCAAGTATCTTTGGAAACCTCCGCCTCTCATAAAAATGATCTCTTCACCCAAGATCTCCTCAATTTCTTCTTTATGGGTAATAGATGGAGGAAGGGGTGGAAGGGGTTGTGTAGCAAATTCAGAACAAGGCCATGAAAGGGATGATGGATCAACGATGGAATGGTGGGAACGAACTAGATCTTCCACATTAAAAGTTGGGTTAATGCCCATTTCAGATGGAAGGTCGATCCGATACACGCTAGACCCAATTTTCTGCAATATTTTGAATGGTCCAGCACTACGCGTTTGTAATTTCTTAGCGGAACCCTGTGAGAACCGCTCTGACCTTATCCTCACCATTACATAGTCTCCTCCCTGAAATTCTTGCAATCTACGATGAGAATCAGCTGAGATTTTATAATCATCATTGCTCTTATTTATCCGCTGTTTAATATGTGTATGCAAATCATGAATATGGCATGCGAATGCATCGGCTAACTCTGAAGACTTTTGGATAACAGATATGGGTGAAACTAAAGGACGCTCTAAAAAATCAACGAACTGGAAATAAACACTCTTATGGAAATAAACAATCCTATGACCTAAAATTTGAAAAACTAAAACAAAAGGACACTTCCCATGGGTGACACATAATTTCTCATTATAAGTATTATAAACAAGGATGATTTTCATGTATCCCAACACTTGAGAACAAACATTAGTAATACCAAGTCTTAAGCAGATCTTGGCATCAGCCGTTATGTCCAAAATGTCATCAAGATACGGGATAAGGACTATGGTCATCATATCCACCATGACGTGAATACGTCGCATGATGGCTTGACACTTGATTGAAGCTTTGTGGGCGGTTAGGATATGCCCACATGTGTGCCATATGCCATTGTTCTTGAAAGTGAAAAGGGCAGGCATGACACACAGAACAAAACTCCAACTCAAACTTTCCTTATTGAATTCTTCCCCGAGAAGTTTATCAAATTGACGCTGCATTTCTGTATTTTCTACGGGGTTCACCTGGTATGGAGGAAAGCTTGACAGGACTAACCTAGGGACAAGATCGATTGTGTGTTGAATGTCCCATATGGGTGAAAATTTATCCCATAAATCATCTGGTGGGATATCACAAGTCATGTGGGTGTCTACCATCATATCCTCACTAGTCTCCTTTTCAAATTCATTCGTGTGCATTATGGTAAGAGACTTAGATTGGGATTCTACATCACTTAAGTCACACATGACATCTGGAAGTAGTGCGGTCTCAATTTCTTCGACCTTTTCATCACTAGCACACACTTCGTCATCCTCAACGATGATGAGCGATACCTCAATTTCTTCCATTTCCTCACTACTAACATTAGGCACGTACTCTTCCACTTCATAAACAACCTGATTGGATTCTTCCAACTGGCCATTCACCAAGGTATTATCTCGCTTCCAAGGAAATATAATTGGTATTAAACACTCAAATTGTTCATAAGCCGAGATTTCCTTAATGATGGGTTGGACCACTTTACAAGGAGGGGACCATATTGGTTCTGTGTTTGGACGGGAAGGTGAGGCAACTCTCTTTTGAACCAAGGGCTTTTGACGATAAGAGATGGGAAGATATTTTTCTTTTAAACGCTCTTTCATCTCGTCCCATTGTGAGATCGGGGATCTCCCAACTTTATCAAGTCGTCGTTCCAAATCTGTCCAAAACGACTTGGCTTGGCCCTCCAATTTCCACTTGACAAACCTCACTCGACGGTAATTCGACATATCATACCAATAAAAAAAATAGTCTAAGTCTTCAAGCCAATTAAGGAATGTTTGTGGGTCCATGTGACCATTAAAGTAGGCCAACTCATCGGAGTTCGGCTTTCCATTAGGTCTCGACGGCCACACAACAACACTTAATGGCCCTGAAGATCTCAAACGCCTGTACTCCATTCACTACGGGGAGACTCTAAGGACTGGGTGATTCACAATATGAATGTGATGAATTAAAACTACAATGAATTGACACTAATTAATTCTAGATGATGCGACTCAAATTAGAAAATTTTTCAAATTAGGAAAGTTTCTAAAATTGGAAAGTTTCTAAAATTGGAAACTTTCTAAATCTGGAAATTCTCTAAATTAGAAAACTTTCTAAAATTGGAAACTTTCTAAATCTGAAAATTCTCCAAATTAGGAAACTTTCTAAAATTGGAAACTTTCTAAATCTAAAAATTTCCTAAAACAAACCTAAAAATCAAAACCCTAATTTGATAACTCGATCTAGACACAAACCATGCAAGCCTATTCTCTGATACCAAATTTGATGCAGGACAGCCCTAAATATGATGCATGCTCATGAACACAATTATTCAGCGGAAATAAAAGCAATAATAATAATGAAATCTAGCATCAATCATCATAAACTAAGAAAATCATAAAGGAAACATGCAATGGGACGGGCCATCATCACAACCATGGAGTATGGGATTCAAGCAGCGTATAGGTTGGATCCGGCGAGGGATGGAACCTCCCGATCTTGCATGGTCATACCCAATCGATCAATGATGATCACTAGTCCGAAGAGTCAGAAAGTTTCTCGGATTAGGGATTTGAGAATTTGGGGGTTTAGGGTTTAGATCGATTCTTAAGGTTTAGATCAGTGGGGAATAAACAAAATAGAAGTTTAGAAGGATAATAATAGAAGATGAAATACCTGGAAGAAGTTAGAGGGGCACAAGAAGAATAGAGAAGAAGGAGATCAAGGAATAAGAAGAAGCACCATGAGAGAGGGAAAGAGGAAGGAGGCAACCAAAGGTTTGCTCTTTTTCATAAATCAACAACTAACCAAAAAGGTTTAGGGCAACACCCTTATAAAATTCGGAATTAGCATAATTACCAAAATACCCCTACTAACAAAATTTAAAAAAAAGACATTTGCATGAAAAAACGTACCCACACTAACCCAAAACTCAAATAAGTAAAAAATGCGTAAAATAAACTCAAATCTAAGATGTCCAATGCGCTCCAATGATGGTGTGATGAAAGTGGGCCACAATGAACCAACGGTCCGATCACATCATCATCACGATCCAACGGTCTGATCATCTCCTCAAAGCAACTTACACATGTCTTCCCAAGGTGGGGTCTTTTCAAATGTCTCGGACTACATGTGTAAGGTCTTCAATGCTCCTCAATAGTCGCCTATCCACAAGGATGGTACTTGTGGTTGGCGCTTTCTTCGTTGGTACACCTTGAATGCTTTTGTTCCGCATCAGTTGTGCCTCTGCAATGCTGAGTCTGTGGACCACCTGTTTCTCCATTGCTCCTTCACTTCTAAGATTTGGTGGTGTGCTCTGGCCTTGGCTGGAGTTTCATGGGTTATGCCTTCCTCTATAGATGATCTCTTTCGTTCGTGGCATGCAGATGCGGGAGGGGTCATTGGGAGGAAGAAGAGGATTTTGCTTCTGGCTATTCTTTGGGTTGTCTGGTCAGAGAGGAATAACTGTTGTTTCTGGAATCTTCAAGTTTCCTTAGTGGGGTTTTTAGTAGGGTTCCTTTGTATTTTTGAGATTGGGCGCCTTGAACTTTGTTGGGTTCTCTAGGTTTGGGCTTGGTTGTTATGTTTTTAGTTTTTAAGATTTTTTTTGTCTCTTGTTTTTGTTTTTGTTTTTTTGTTCCTTAGGTTTCTTTCTGTTTGCTTCTGTTTTTCGGCGCTGCCTAATAAATTGATTCATCTTTCAAAAAAGAAGTATCATTCCATAAATGAAATAACAGAGGTCAAACACAAAACATTGGCTTTCCAGGCACACAATACTACCAAGGACCTTATCTTAGATAATAGCAATTAATGATCCAATGCAATAGCATTTTTAAGCCCCTCTTACTGCCTCAGTTTTGAATTTGTATAGTTATTCCCCTCATTCTCCTTTTAGGCCCTTCAACCCTGGTAGAAGTTCCTCTCGTGTCAGAACTGTCTTCAATTTTTGTAGCACCTGACCTAATAATCTCGATAGGCTCCCCATCGTAGTCTCTTTGGGACTACTCTTTTGTTGCTTCAAATGACCCCGTTCTTGATGCTAACCTTCATTGTCTTCTCACACATCTATCTCTCAACATCTTCATCTCTCTGACACTCTCCATTGTTGTAGTTGTCTGCCAATTGTCCTTCATTCTGACCCATACAACATAGCTAATTGAATAGCTGTCTTATGAAAAAAAATTCTTTTCTTGGTTATGAAGCCTAGAATTCAGTCAAATGTAGTATTGAATCCTCATTATTTTGTGAGTCCATTGACATTAATCTGCAATGGTGGTAGTAGCTCTTCCAGTTTCACAATTTTTTGCATGAAATACTCCTATGAATCTATTTAGTTTTACATAAAACCTTCCAACCATTTCTTTATGTCCTGCGATCAACTATTCTGTTGAATACAGTTGTTGTGATTGCTTGGGAATGTCCCCTTGTCACCTTTAATTAATCTGTTTTTTCATGAGTGTCATAGTTGCCATGATTTTGTTGTTTCCACTTTCCATAACCATTCCAATCTTTGAATTGCTCTATATATTACGCTTAAGTATGTCCCACCTGGCATCCTATAGAGGGTTGTTGTTGGGCCCATTCACATGCTTATATTTCATTAGCAATTGTTGCTTGTCAGAGGTTTCTGAGACTAAATTTCAGAAACTATGAGTCTTTTCTTTGCAAAGACAATGCACTGTTTCTGAGACTAAATTTCAGAGAGTATGGAAGAAGTTAAAGATTGCATGCAGACATGTCTCATTCCTTTAATTATTATTATTTTTTTTTTATAGGCTAAACCCTGAGAGGATTGGTGGTGACTTTAATCAAGAAGTTCAGGTAAATCCAACAGGTGGTCCTTAGGCAATACACATTTTCTAGTGAATATGATGGATTTAACTGAAGTAAACTGTCTTGTTTATGTTTTAATGAACAAGATGCCCTTTTTTTTTTCAGGTTCACAGTGGGTTTTTGAGCGCATATGATTCAGTCAGGAATAGAATAATGTCTCTCATCAAAATTTCAATAGGTTTTGTGTAAGTCATACTTTCTTAGCAATTTATTTACTTCACTCTAGGTATAAAAATTACATGTTATTGTCCATTGGCATTGTGTGAGAAGCGACATCATTCGATACTTATGGCCATTCTTGAAGGGACATTGACGGGCAATAGTGATATGTCCACAGAAGTACACCATAAGTTTCTACCTGTTGATGCATGGGCACTTTTATTTTCAATAATGAAAATTAAGCCAGGAAGGTATAAGAAAGTGTTGTTTCCTATAATCTGATATGTATAGTTTCCTGAAAAGAAAAGACAAAAAACTCTGATATTTTTAAAATGTGATATTGCAATGTGCCTTCACTCTTTTCAACATCGTTCTGCTATTACATCCATATAAATCAATTTACAGGTAACATTTATGGTATCATATGTGAAATTGTGAACCATGTCTTACTGATGGTACATCTGGTTTTAATCATCTAATACATATTTATAGTTAACTAAAATGAGATGAACTCGTCTTTAAGTGGCAACCAAACAGGGCCTTAGTCTTTCCTGTTTTTGAATGGTATTTTGGCAAGAGTTTAACGATCAGCTGCCCAGCAGCCATTGACCTTCTTATTTTACCTGGGCTCTTGGAACTGGCCATGGCAAAGGCTGACATTGACATCTAGATTCAAGATCCACCAGGCTCCAGCCAAGGATTGTTGGCGAGGAACATTATGAAACTGCTCAAAGAGTTGAGAGATTTTGTTAAATAAATATTTGCTACTTGACAATTTAAAACAGACTTTCCAAGTAAAATACTATTTAATGGATGAAAATGTGAACATAATCTGGATCATACCTCTACTTATTCTACTGGATTTTACGGACCTGTTCACACACAACACAATTCGGATCTGATAATAGAAACGATTCTCCTCGAGCGAACCAGCCTATCCTCTGCAGGGGAACTTTTGTGGTGGTTGGAACATAGACACATTTGGTTGTGAATTCTAATGCAGAGCATAATCTTTCTGCTTTAAGTACCAGTTTCCTCGCTTAATGGATAACCATTTGCTACTCACTTGCCAACACTGGGCCACCTAGTATTGGCCCCAGCTCAACCATTACATGCAACTACAAAGGGTGAGCAAGGAAAGTAGTGGAGGAAGAGTTTCCAAGCAACCTACTAAGCATGAAGCACTCATATTATCAAACACATGAAAGGTCATGCTTGAGTATTGGATGCACAAAATAGTAGGGAAACCACTAATACTGAGTGACTCACATGCCAATATGGTCAAGCCACATGCTATCCTTTAGCACAACTACTGCACGCAACCACAAAGGGCATTTTCGAATGATTTGTAAGGCCTATCTTGCACTGTGACAACCCGAGTGCATATGCCTTGCTTGGTAAGGTTAACGGTTAGTAGATTTGATGGAAGAAATCTTCCAAACACTTGAAGCAACCCCAAGATTTCATTGTCATTGCCAACCAGGTAGTAACAACTCATGTGTTGTCACTAGATACTGTGGTTCTATGATGCAACTAGAATCCTGGATAAGCCTAATTGCTAGAATAGATAAAAGAACAAAGACCATACATACTAGATTAGATGCCAAACAATCACCAAAAATATCTAGAAAAAACAACACACAGGAAATAAGAAGAGTGGATAAAGAGGTTGCGAGTTAGAATGGTCAACGGTCCTCTAGCACATTAATTTATTTTAGCAATACAAGTTCTAACCAATCTTAGCACAGGCTACCAAGACAAGTCTTGGCCTTGTGACCTAGACCAGGTTTATCAATGACCATGCTAGCCAAAGGCCCATCGTGCTTGCCGAACACATTCTGAGCTTGGGTTTAATGTTTGGTTTGCTGAAATATGACTGTCCCCATTGTTTGAAGTATCCCTGATCTTATTGAAATATCCCCGATATTTTCTGTGTCTCCAACTCGACGATACTGATAACACCGGTAGCGATACTGATAACACTGGCAGTATCAGAAATTCCAGTTATCAGTGATGTATCGCTAAGAATTGCCAATGTATTGATATCGCCAATATTTTTTACTGTGTAAATTCCAAGTGTCTCTTGTATTGCCAATGTATCGATATCAGCAATATTTTTGACTGTGTGAATTCCAGGTGTCGCTTGTATCATCAGTGTATCAGCAATATTTTGATAATATCAGCAACATATCGATATTGCTAAAAATCTATTTATTAAAAAAAATCTCATTTCATTTTTTTCTTATGGGCACATGGTTGTATGCAGTGTTCAATTTGTTGGCAATAATATCGCGATATTATCGTTATCGCAACATGCGCGATATCGAGACCACAATCTTTTATTTCCTTTCCAGTTGTCAATGACTTCTTGGTGAAATATCGTGTGTTGGCTGAAATATCGATGGATGTTTGGATGGAAGGTTGGATGGATAGATGGGATGGATGGGATGGTTGGACTGATTTCTTACAACAACACATGCTTTTAGTCTCCCATAAAATGGAAACTTATTTTGTATGCGTTCTTTTTGCAATTTTTTTATATTCCTAAATATGTGTATTTTAGCATCTCCTAAAGTTTCACTGGAAAATTCCACCATTTCCCCAATGTTTCCCCACATTTTCTGGTTATCAGTGATATCGATATTGTTTCCATATCCCCGGCCAACAAAACTTGTAGTGATACCAATACTTCGAACATTGCCTCTCTCTAAACTCAGCATTTGATAAGTAGGTCAGGCTCTGGTTAAGTTTTGATAGCTTCCCTGTTGGGGTCTAGCCCGAGCCTGTGATCAGTTCCATCTATGACTGTCATGGGTTGGGCCTGGCAAGAATTTTGAGGCCCAAAGATCCAGCTGGGACCTTAAAATAAACATGCTGGTACGGGCTTACCTAGGTATAACCCAAGCTGCCCTGCTGATAGTTGTAGCCTTGACAGGTGACCTTGCATGGGTTTCTCATGTTGCAACAAGGTGGCAGCGTGTTGCCCTCCTAGATAGCAATTGCTGCAACCATCCTGGATCCCAAGGATTGGGCTGCAACCTTCCTAGGCTCCCAACTCTCAAAGCTGGACTTATTGAATGACAGGCTTGATTGTTTGTGCTCGGTCGCCACAACATTTGGCTACTCTTCAATATCTAAGCAATCTTAGCATGAGCTACCTAGATTGAGTAGATCTTGGCCATGTGCCCATGTCAATAACCCTGCATGTTTTTTTTACATGGCAACAAGTTACCCCATTCCCTGCCTAGATAGGTCAATTGAGATCCCACTGGAACACTGGAATCCGGTTGCAATGTTGCTTGGCTTTAGGGCCAGGTGGCAAGCTGCAGGGTGAGACATGACCAAGCAACTTTGGATTGCCACTACATGCTTCATGGATGCTGCATGCTCCACAGCTCACTGCCTGTTGTTGGAAATTCTTTTTTCGTTTTACTTTATCCGTATTATAAATATAATTCTGATGCAAATTTTCTAAAACCTATGCTTACAATGTTTAAGATCTGTTGGTTTTGGGATCACATGGAATAGCAATGAATGGACCACCAGTTTGGCACCTCAAACGTGACTACTGCTGGAATACTTTAATAAGCATATGAAAGTGAGATACAATAGAAGAAATAGAGAAAGAGGAGATAGGAGAGGGATTTTCCAGAATACGCTTAGTAATGAATAATTGACAGAGTTTCGTTTTCCTTCTGCATGGTACATCAATGCCTTGACAATATACACCTGATTATGCCACATTTAAACATGAACAATCATTACCATATACATTTATACATGACTAGAAATTTTCATCCAAGCAGTGAAAATTTTTAGCAATAAGAAGACCATGAAATGTAGAACGAGGAAAAAGGTGATTAGAGGCTAGATCTCATGTGATTGGCTTGATGCAGACATAGTTACTTACATTCATAATCTTAGTGTTAAAGGTCAACATTGGCAGTCCAATTTATTTAGCCTGAAAGTTTTTCTGTTTTATCATCACCGGTGTCTTTCGTGAAATGTGATTGTGGTGATTGTGTTCAGTTTCTAGATTGCAGAAGCTAAATATGTTTCCATGGCAGAGATGATGGTTTGGAAACTATGCCCAAGTGGCATGTTTATGTGACTGGTCACAGTTTAGGTGGTGCATTGGCGACCCTTCTTGCTCTTGAGCTTTCATCGAGTCAAATGGCAAAGTGAGTTCTATCTTATCTCTTGCCAAACAGAATGTGAACTTCTATGCCTTTCTCTTTGGGTTAAAATACTGTGATGCATACATAATATAAGCATGCTGCATTTACTACTTTCTGTTGATAGATAGATATTTTCCTTTTTGCATGGAGTAGATTGAATTGTATGTTTGCACCATCATATATTTGGTTGAATTTGTCTGTCCCTTGTTGTCCATCATCGTCATAGCTTTTGCCCACCTATTTGGCATCAGCTTGCTGTAATTTGTTTTGGCAAACATTCAATTACTGGCTACCCACCTGATGTCAACCACCCTCCTTTACCCGGGCTTGGGACAGGCTAGCATGTCACTACCATGTCACTACCAGGCAGAGTTCTTGATTCTCATACTAATAAACTAGTAAGTCAATTGAGTTTTTGTTGGTTCCTTAGTAATCGGAAAGGGAAAACTTTTTTTCTCGCGTGTTTCCTGGGATTTGGCATACTTGAGGATGTGTCCTACTCCCCCAAAGGGACAGCTTCACTGTAATTCTCTATGGATAACTGGTCAATTCAATCCTGAATGCCTTCACTGTAATCCTCTATGGTTAACCACTCACCTACAATTTCAGGTTAACTGGCAAATGCTTCTTTCTAGCATTTTTCCCTTAAAAACGTATTCTATAAACTTACTCTATTTCAAGGTTACATTTGAAAGCCAAATTTATGAAGGCATAAAAAATTGGGCTGTAGCATACAATCAGTTGTAGGTGATAAGTTCCTCATTTTTTTTTTTTAATATCTTTAGCGGGTGTTTGTTTCCCAATTTCCTCCAGTGAATACATGCAAATGAATAATAATTAATTACCAAGATAATTCCTACACTGTTTTCTATGTTGACAGTGATGGATTGCTTTTTTATGTGGGGCCCATTGTGATATATGTGGCTTACCATGCCGTCCATCCATTTTGCAGATTGATTTTAGGGCATGATCCAAAAATTGAAGCAGATCCAAATCTCAAGTGGACCACACCACACGAAAGAGTGTGTTGAATGGATGGACAGCATGAATATATCACAGACATCGCATGAATATATCACATACATTTTTGGCTCATGCCCTAAAATGCTTTGCTAAAATGGATGGACGGCATGAATATATCACAGACATCGCAGTGGGGCCCACAAACTTTTGTCAATCATTTTGAAACCGCTTTTGCAAAGAGGTAATTACTATCTGTACCAAACATGGGTAAATGGTAATTATTACCCATTTACATACATTTACAAGTATTTTCCTCCATTTACAACAAAACAAACACCCCCTTAACCTAAGTTGTTAAAATGGGTAGAAAGAGATGTGTTCCATGAATTTGCTATTCTTGAAAATGTGTTCTTGATGCAAGATGGATGGGTTAACCTAGAATGATGCAATGAGATCATAAACGGATTAACTAGAACAATTTAAAGCACAAAAAAAGAAGAAGCTAATCTATCACAAGTTTTAAAAAATTCAGCAATGTAACATGTTTGAATTCAAGCCATATGATATTCCCACAATGTAGATCCAATACAATACCAAATAATCGGGATCTATGGAAGGTAGAACTTCCATCCAGCATAGGTATTGTTCTCAATTCAAAGGGGTTCACTTGGTTTGTTAGGGTTTGGGTAGGTTAAGGTTTGGACTCTAGGGTTTGGGAATCGAATTTTAGGAATTAGGATTTGGAATTAGGGTTATGGTTTTGAGAGATTTTGGGTTAGGATTTCATATTTTCGGTTTAAGGGATTTAGGATTTAGGGTTTCTAGAATTGGGAATATGGGTTTCGGGTTATGGGAATTAGGGATTTATGATTTGGCCAAGGAATTTTCAGATTTTGAGGATTGAATATCTAGGGTTTTGATAATCAAGGGGTGGAGAACTAGGATTTTGAAAATTAGGGTTTGGCTGGGTAGGGATTTGGATGGATTAAGGTTTGATTGAATGTGGGTTCTAGGGAGACAAGAAAAATCAAAGAAGAGAGATTGTAGAGAAAGAGAAGAGAAGAAAGAATATAATACCTTGATGAAAAGAGAGAAAAATAGAAAAGATAACTAGGGATTCGTTTCCCGTGGCTTCGCACCACCAATCCAATAATAGGATGAAATTTTGCTCAATCTCAAAGTAAAAGGAGATAAATCTCTTTCATTCATAACATGCATTATGTCTAGGATGTGGATGTCCAACCCTTTATATTTTAAAAAAAGACCTTATACAAAAAGGCACTCTTAGATAAGATTCTCAACATAAAGATGCTTAATAAATTAAAAGTTGTTCCTAATTCCCCAATCTCAACGTAAATATAAGCTATACCGAAAACAACGAAACGTGTAAACAAACTAAGCAACAAAACTATTTCGTGGCCCATAAGGTCCGTGGTCAAGATGTCCGATGATGATAATCCAACGGTTCGATCATCGTGTCCACTCAATTCAACAATCTGATGTGTCCATCAAGCTCCTGTATGTAGCCCACGTGCATCTTCCTAGTGTGAGGTCCTCAAAGATGCACGAATATGCATGTGGGGTCTTCAACGTAGCTAGGAATGTGAATTGGGTCAAGTGGGCCTCCTATAATGGTCGTCTAGCCATAAGGAGACTGGCTCAGCCCTCCTCATCTGGTATGGTGCTCGGATGTCCTCATCAGTTTTACTTCTCCTCTGAATGTAAAAGCTTATTTAAAAGCTCAACTGCCTCTCCTAAGGGGAGCATGGAGTTTTGGAGGAATAATTGTCTTCCGCATTAGTTGAACTTGTCTGTTTCACTAGTTATTGGACGAATTTTGCATTATTATCTCAAGATTTGTTGGATATCTATCTTTGGGCATCATGGTATAAACACATTACAAGTGCACACCTATGCCCTCTTCTATAATCCACATGCTACAAACTAGTTGCTTGATGTATGATAAATAGAATATGTTTACGTGGGTGACAAGAGGGTCAACTGATGCCTGTGCTTTCCTGGAGCACTTGTATTTTTCTTTTTCTCTTTAATGAATTTTGTCATCTTTTCACAAAATAAAAATGATAATAATAAATAAATAATATGCTTTCGTGGGTGCTTATACATTTTGTTGTTTCCTACCCAATGGCCACGGAACATGGATGCAAACTATGTAATAGTTGGGACACATGAGTCTCCATGCTGATGCACCTTTCCTTTCTCTTAAATCCAAAATACATTAGAGCCTAACGTGGCGTTTCAGCTACAGTGCCTTAATTCTACTACCAAAGTTGCATACTGTACACACTCATTGAACAAGGTCCAAGTCAAACTTCACCCTCTGGTCATAGGATGATAACCATGCATTGTGTGCATACATTGGTAGATTGCTTTTTTTGTTTTAATCTCATGGAAATTAGTTCCTTCCTCAGTTGACGCCAGGAGTTCCATTGGTCTGACATGTGTGGGTGGCATGCTATGATTGGATCTCACCCATGGTATCATGCACACATATTTAAAGCATGTTATCCAATCATTCAGGCCTTCCATGAATGGGTACACATCTCCTATTCTATGTTTAGATTTGCTACTATAATCTATGCCCTTTTAGCTATGATGGGTGACATTGTCATGTCATCACAAACATAGCTCCACCACTGACTCTAGCAAACAGAATAATCTATGCCCTTTTAGCTATGATGGGTGACATTGTCATGTCATCACAAACATAGCTCCACCACTGACTCTAGCAAACAGAATAATCTATGCCCTTTTAGCTATGATGGGTGACATTGTCATGTCATCACAAACATAGCTCCACCACTGACTCTAGCAAACAGAATATAAAATCAACACATTTGGCACCGCCTCAGACCAAAACAAGAATATGGGATCATGAGGGATTCCATAATTATTAAAAATAGTGTATACAAGTATACACTAATACTTTTATATATAGGTTGGGCAGGGCTTGGGAATTCCTCACATGTTCCACTTTGGGATTTGGCTTTTGCAAGGACATCTACAAAAGATCCTACACAAAGATGGCAATCTCTTGGGTAGCTTGTAATATCTTGTTGCCATGGAAACATGTGCTTATTGTAATGACAGTTAAGGCGATGGTTGTTTCCAAGCAAATTTCCTTTGAGCGCATGTCTAATTCCCTGCTTGCAAAGGGGTCTCTAGACATTCTCTTTGTTTTGGATCCTATTATCCATTACCTTGATGGATTTTAAGATCCATTATCTTTTAGTTTAATAAAATGTCAAGTCTTCCGGCCGGGTCATCCTGAAAACGCGGGCAAGGCAAAAGGGAGAAACCATCTCTAGATAGAGATAGGTTCCACCTTTCGAAAAGTGGAACCCCCTATACGTAAAAGCGAACCGTAGAAACCAGCGGCTCTAGAAACGGTTTGATCTGCTGGGAGAGTATAAGCGGCTGCAAGAGGGGGCCCCTGTAATGAGTCACTGCACGTCTAGTCTCGCATGGAGTCTTTCCCGTCATGAGTCGTCTAGCTGCTGGTCGTGCCAGCTGCACGTCTTGTTGAATGAGCCGTTCCATTCTATCATTACATATTACGCGATGCCTATACCGACGAACGCTCGACAGGGGTACATGAATAGGATGACAGGAGAGGTCGAATAGATGGAGCTGCTTGGCGGGCGGAGCGTTTCCAGTCAAAGCCTTCGGCCGGACCTCAGAAACGGAAGAAAGGGGGGAAAGTGCGGAAGAAACAGATGTAGAAATATTGATCAAAAACAGAAAAAGGGCCATGTCAAAAGTCGTAGCCCCATTCTACCAAGATTGGGTGCAAATGATTGGCCTGCATCATTTCCTTAGATCGTGAGCATCTCTTGTGTAGGTTGTGTAGTCGGGTGTTGTTCAGATCTCTTTCCAATTACTCATGAGAGTCGAAAGGATGTTTCCCATAGAATTCAAGCTGGTTGGCAGAAATGGAGATGTGCCTCTGGAGTTCTATGTGATCCTTGCATACCACTCAAACTGAATGGAAATTTTTATAGGATAGCTATAAGGCCAGCCATGCTTTATGGGACAAAATGTTGGGCAGCTAAGGAACAACATGTTCATAGGATGAGTGCCACTGAAATGAAGACATTGAGATGGATAAGTGGCAAGATGAGGAAGGGTCAAATTAGAAATGAATGCGGTTGAGGGAACTTCAGAGTTGCACCAATGGGTAATAAGATAAGGGAGAGAAGATTTTAGATGGTTTGGTCATGTGTAATGGAGATCAAGAGCCGCGCCAGTTAGCCTGGAGTGAGTTGGTACAAGTTGAAGGCTCTAAAAGGGCAAGGGGAAGGCCCAAAAGGACGTGGATGGAGGTTGTAAGAAAAGACTACTGAAGGCCTGGCCCTTGATAGAGTGGAATAACAGAATAGGATTCATGTAGCTGACAGGTCTAGGATGACGAGGATGATGATGCCCTCTCTCCAACAACAGGTCTAGGAATGAATGGCTACATAAATTTGAAGTCAAAATCTTGGATGGTTTTTCCTTGTGGGAAAGGTTGATATAAAGAGCACCAACTAGAGATTTTCAATAATAACTTGAGGTCAAGAAAGTTATGGCATATTAATCATGGGGATTTACCATTCTGGCTCTAGCTATTTTCATGGAGTGCAGAATTTTTAGAGAATACTTTGGAATATCTAATTATATCACTAGTGGGTTTATTTTTATGAGTGAAATAAGGGGGCTGTCATGCATGCTTGACGGTTACTAGAATTTGGAGCTAATTGATAATATCAAATAGCATCTTGGTTCTGCTTTATCTTCTAATAATCCAAGATCACCTTCTGATCATTATGTAATGTTGAGGAAAAAAATTAATATTTTGAGGCACTTTGAAGTGCCGTGTCAAAAACTTTAGCATGTCTTAGTAGGAATGAGATTTGACTTGATATGGTTCCCATCAATTGCTATATCTCTCTTCTTATAAAATTCCATCTACTCATCATAGGTCCTTCATGCACATATGATATCTTTCTTTGGTTGCAATGTTGATGTTATCTTTCATTGTTCTCATTTAGGTGTGGTGCAATTTCTGTTACCATGTATAACTTTGGTTCTCCAAGGGTTGGGAATAAAAGATTTGCAGAAGTATATAATGAGGTAATTGGTAGTTGTAATTGTACCCATGTTCCTCCTTTCAAGTCACTAAATTGATTGTTTGTCATATGGGGTTTCTTTTCTTGACTTTTTTTTTTCCTTTCTTTTTCTTCTCTAATTGAAGCTTTGACCTTAAAATTCTCAATCATGGGCTTTCACATTTCTTGATCCATTAATGTTCCTTTGGTCTGACAGTAAAATGAAATGTTAAAGGGCTAAGGGCCCAATCGGGCAATGGGATGAAATGAGTTGGACACATTTTTCTTATCATTTGCCACTGCGAAAACCATTGGCTCAAAAAAGTTATCTTACCAGAAAGTAGGGAATGGTCTAGATTTGACATATGGTTATGGCCCATCCGAGCAGTGGATTGGCCTGATTTTTTACTAAAACAGTCACACTGGTAGTACCCACCTTATGAACGGTTCAGATCTCGGTGCCATGTTCCATGTGGGTACATGTTGCATCTAGGCTTGATACATGTGCTCATAGGAATGATTTTTTTTTTTTTTTTTTTTTTCCGGATGGAATCCCATAAATCCAGTTTTTCAAGGACAATTGCATTTTCCAATAGAACTATTACAGTTGATGTCAGCTGTAAGCTACTTCATGGAATGGAAATGATTCAAGCATGGCATCCAAGCAGACCCTAAAATTTCAAAGTCATACCTGCTTTCCAAGGAATCACAAGAATGCCATCAAACATGTAGAAGAACGAACAATAGCTCCAAAAGGTGTTTCATATTCCAAAGAAACCTTGCAGCGTGTAGAAATTACAAACTTGCCTAGATATTCAAAATGTAAAATATACGTTGTCGTTGAGAAAATTTCTGAAACTTTAAGTTTTCATACCCACACTTGTTAGTTGCCAATAGACCAAGAGTCACAGGATTCCTAACCTGCTTTTGGAAGAAGTTCAAATGAAGTGTCTTACAATTTCGAAGTTCTAATTCTATTTTGCCAATTCTCTTCGTCACTTGGCCTATTTCAAATGCAAGCTTAGATCTGTTCTCTTCTATTCATTTTCTTTATTTCCAAACAAACTTGTAGAAGACGGAATAAATAGTCTGAAAGTGTTTCATATTTGAAACAAATCCTTGTAATCTATATGAATTAGAATGACTTCAGATATTAAAATGTAAAATATGCTTAAAAAAAAAACTTTGTTGAAACTATGGAAATATATGTATTTTGGGTGTGTGCGTGTGTATGCTTTTATGTACCCAGCGGAGTATTGTAACTTTTCCCTTCTAATGATGCGTGTGTGTGTGTCTGTGTATGTGCCTGTGTGCCTGTCTAACCGTTTCTCCCTTTCTCCATGTTTCTCCTTTCTCCTCATTTCAGTTCTTTATTTTAAATTTCTGCTTGGTATCAGAGCATCGATCCTTGCGGTAGTGGGGCCCGCTGATGACATTGTCCGACCTAACGGATGTAGGACTGTAAATGGGTCAGCGAACCCGATGGGGTACCCAGACCAAACCCATTTAGACCCGAACCAGACCCAACCCATTTGTTAAATGGTACGGATCTGGGTCCAAGAACAGACCCATTTGCTAAACAGGTCTAGGTCTGGTTTCCTTTATATTAGGCCCGACCCGAACCCATTTAGTAAGTGGGCGGGTTTAGTCTATGTTTCAAGGGACCCACCCAGCCTAGACCCGTCCAGACCCGATTTTAAGCCTTGTTAAAATGCTTGCATATTAGATCCAGACCCAGACCCAGACCCATTAGACCCGACCCATTTATAAATGGGTCTGGGTGGATCTCCCTCTACCAGACCGAGACCCATTTATAAATGGGTCTGATGGGTTAACTCGGACCCGACCTAGACCCGCCCATTTAGTAAAAGGGTCTGGGTTTAAAATTTGGACCCAGACCCATTTAGTAAATGGGTGGGTCTGGTTTTGGCTAAACCCGCCCTAAACCCGACCATTTATAGCCCTAAACGGATGCCGTCAACAGTGTACGACCGGCTCCTTTTTTTTATGTAGAAGTTGTAGGTTTGTGATGTGAACATCAGTGGTGCATCCTTTAGAGTGTACTAGAGGAGGCGACGTCGCAGATCGAGTGTTGGAGTAGACAAGTTGATGTGGATGGACGCTAGCCCCATTGGACCCATTTTCTGACGCGTTACAAGTACGCGAGCTGCAGGATCGCACAGGAGCATCATGACCGCTGGACCATGAAGTGGATTTACTTTTAGGCACTTTTCTATTTATTTCATTATTTCTAGGCGTTTTAGTATCGTTATTTAGTTTAGGCTTTTTATGTTATTTTTTTATTTTCAGGTAGTTATAGTGCACTTTTTATATTCGTAGCTTATATATACTGTGAGAAACCCTATTTCGAAATTATTGAGTGAATACAAATTTCGTCTACTTTTCTTCCTCTTGTTTTAAGAGATTAGGGTTTCGGGATTGACTCTCGGGTGTTGAGAATTCCACCTCGATTTCCATATTTTCTCGTTTCTATTTCTTCAAGGTGCAAGAAAAGTACGATTTTTCTATTTTTATCATCTGTGTTATCCTTCATCTTGAACATGTTCCTTCCCCATCACATTCGTTCTTTCCCGAATCACCCCTTTTGTTTCGATCGGAAAAGAGGGATACCTAGCCATGGGAACCAGATCCAAACTTGATTGTGAACTGGTCTATGCTAGATCTAGGATATCCTTATATTCCTAGATCCTCCCTATTTACGATTTACATAATTCTTATACTGAGGGGCATGATCCGGACGGATGGATCTCATCTTCGTGTTGATATTTGTTAGTTTCCTTTTGAGCGAAAATAGTTAGTTGTTAATTTCTTACTTGAATATCTTCCAACTGAATATACACGCATCTAGTGTTAGGTCATCGCATGCCCTTGCATCAATTTTGATATTAGAGAGCACAAGGTTCTAGCGTAGGTCAGTTTACCTAGAATTTTCCTTTTACAGTGAAAATTTACACAGGAACCCGATATTCCAAATTGTAGACCTTTCGGGCTCTCCGCCCCGAACCTCGGGCAGGGGCGCGCCGCCCCCTGCACCCCCGGCGAGCTGACCGTGTTCCGACTCTGCATAGGGGTCATAGTTTGTTGAGTCTAATTAGCCATTTTCTAGATTTTATTAAGTCCTCATATAGATCTAAGCTATATAGATAGCTTGCATTGCGTCGAACTAAGATAGTCAAAACTGCATTTAGATTTTTTATCTTTTTACACACTAGTTGTCGGTTTGGTCTCCATTATACAAACAAACACAATCCAAAAAAAAACAAATGCCTACGCACACTAGTTGTCGGTTTGGTCTCCATTATACTATAGACTCTAATCAAATTACCAAAACTATAGAGGGTATAATTACGAAAATGAATCAACAATTTAGGTCCTTGAGGGATGAGATCGCGTAGCAGTTTGTGCATCAGGATGATAGGTTCACTCGTTTAGAGGAGAGGGTCACGCGCTTAGCGCATGGCATCCAGGCCACCACTTTAGGAGGTCCCTAGGCGACCCCCGACACTGGGGCAGTCGATCAGTCCCAAGTTGTAGGCCCTGATCCGCCTAGGGATGGTTTGGTCGCAGGCTAAGCTCGTGGGCTTGGCAATGGACACGATGGGGTGCATCATCAGCCACCCCCACCGATTCGTGATCCCGTTTTTCCTTCCCAGCGAGAAGGCCATGATGGGATGCGATATCTGCAACCTCAGAGATACCATAAGCAGGAGGACCCTGTTGCTAGGGTCATGAAGGGCATCAAGGTTGACGCTCCCAGTTTTAATAGGAGACTGGACCCCAAAGTTTCTTCCGATTGGCTAGCAGACATGGACCACTTCTTTCAGTGGCACAGTCTGCCAGACCTACAATGGGTCGGATTCACCAAGATGAAGTTGGTGGGCCAAGTAAAATTACATTGGGGAAATGTGGAGCGTCGCTGCGAGCGATCAAGAGAGGGATTAGTTCTCTTTTAGATTGAAATGAAAGAGTTGTTGCGAGAGAAGTATGTTCCCTCTTTCTTACAAGCAGAGGCTGTTGGATCAATGACACACTTTGCGCCAAGGATCCATGACGGTAACGGAACACATCGCTAAGTTCGATGAATACATGATGAGGTGCGATGTGGATGAGGACCCTGCTGTGGTTCTCTCCCGTTTCCGTATGGGCTTCAGGCTTGACCTCCAGCATGAGCTCATGCCTCATATGGTCACCAGCTTAGAGCACGCTTACCAGATGGTACAGGAACTGAAGCGCTATGTGCGCCAGTCCCCTACTAGAGGATTTGAGATTCGACTTACCAGTGCCTAGAGTAGCTCCACAGGGAGTGAGACCTCGGGTCAGAAATCAACCCAGGGCTCAACATGGTACCCAGCCAGTCAATAGAAATCGAGGTAACAATGTGGCTGGACCAAGTACTAGGACCGCGATGCCAGGGCAGTGCTACCGCTGTGGTGGCATGGGTCACATTGCCGCAGAGTGTTCAAATAGGGGTGGGCGTATTGCCTTTGTTTCTGAACACTCTACAGAAAAAGTAGCATATGAAGTTGATGGTGACCAGAATGATGAGGAGATCATCGTCCAATCCCTTGAGCTGGCCAGTGATGCCGAGGATGATACTGTGAAGACTACCCCACTTGCAGTGGTGAGATGCGCCTTGGTTCAGGTAAAGGAAAGTGAGGATTGGCGCAGAACCACAATCTTCCACACTTACGCTAAGTGTGGAGAGAAGAGTTGCAAAGTGATCATATAGACAAGTGGGAGTTGTGAGAATGTAGTTTTCCTAAGTACTTTGAGTTGCCTGGGGTTGAAGCCAGTCCCTTACCCCAACCCATACCGAGTTTCTTGGTTTGATGCGACATCCCTTCCTGTGACTCAGCGATGCCTTGTTCCAATTGAGTTTGGACCATACGAAGATAAGTTGTGGTGTGATGTGGTCACGATGGATGTGGTCATATCATCTTGGGGAGACCATGAGTCTTTGACAAAGATGTCACAATATTCGGGCGTACAAATAATTGTGCGTTTTAGCATGAAGGAAAGAAGCTTGTCTTGAGACCGCTCCCTCCCAAATTGCCCACAGGAGCGAAAGATGTTGCGTCTCCAGGCAGCTCTAAGAGTTAAAGGGGGCCTCAGTCGAAGTCTCTCTACATCATAGATGCTAAGGAGTTTGAGAGAAAGGCCAAAGCTAAGACAATGGTGTACGCTCTACTAGCTAGAGAGAGTACACCTGAGGTTGCTATAGGGTTACCCCAGGAGGTTTGTTCAGTCTTAGAGGAGTTTCGGGATGTCTTTCCTGAGGACGTTCCAGACGAGCTCCCACCGATGAGGGACATTCAGCATGCGATAGATCTTGTCCCAAGAGCGACCCTACCAAACCTCCCTCATTATGGAATGAATCCCACCGAACATGCCGAGTTAAAGAGGCAGGTGGATGAATTACTTAAAAAAAGGATTCATTCATGAGAGTATGAGCCCGTGCACCATGCCCGCGCTTCTTACGCCAAAGAAAGATGGCACGTGGCGCATGTGTGTCGATAGTAGAGCCATAAACAAGATTACTATCAAGTATTGATTTCCTATCCCGAGACTTGATGACATGCTTGACATGATGGCCACCTCTACAATCTTTTAAAAAAATGACCTCAAGAGTGGTTATCACCAAATTCTTGTTCGCCCAGGAGATGAGTGGAAGACTGCCTTCAAGACAAAGGACGGGTTGTACGAGTGGTTGGTTATGCCCTTCGGGTTAACCAATGCTCCAAGTACATTTATGAGAGTGATAACCCAGGTGTTGCGACCCTTTATGGGTAAGTTTTTAGTTGTGTACTTCGATGATATCCTCATCTATAGTACGTCCCCTAGCCAGCACCTTGAACACTTGAGGCAGGTCTGCAACGCCCTGCGAGCAGAAAAGCTTTATGCGAACCTCAAGAAGTGTTCCTTCTTGACCTCCAGAGTTATCTTCCTGGGGTTTGTTGTCTCGTCAGAGGGTATGTCTGTGGACCCTGAGAAAGTCAAGGCCATTGTCAATTGGCCTGAGCCGCGTAGTATACACGACGTGCGAAGCTTTCATGGCCTAGCAACATTCTATCGGCGGTTCATCCGTGGATTTAGCTCTATTATTGTTCTCATCACAGATTGCATAAGAAAAGGGGAGTTCCAATGGACTAAAGCCGCAGCGCGGGCTTTCTCAGAAATCAAGAAGAAGATGACGGAAACGCCTGTCATGCGTCTACCCGACTTCTCTAAAGTCTTTGAGGTGGCATGTGACGCGTCAGGACTTGCCATGGGGGGAATGTTAAGCTAAGAGGGACATCCTATGGCCTTTTTCAGTGAGAAACTGAATGAGGCTAAACAACGCTACTCCACCTACAACAAAGAGTTCTATACGGTTGTGCAATCATTGCGTCATTGGCGGCATTATTTATTACCACAAGAATTCATCCTATTCTCTGATCATGAGGCCTTGAAATATTTGAGCTCTCAAAGGAAGTTGAGTCTTAGGCATGCTAAGTGGGCACAATTTCTTCAAGAGTATACGTTTGTGCTTAAGCACAAGGCCGGGAAAGAGAATAAGGTTGCTGACGCACTTAGCCGTTGTGTCATGACGCTGCGGTCCATGAGCATTAAAGTTATAGGCTTTGAGCAACTCAAGAGTGAGTACTCAACTTGTCCTGACTTTTGGGTACGAGGCTTCAATTTTCTTGAGCATATTATCCTCAGTTGGATGGTCAAACGGAGGTAGTGAACCGTAGCCTAGGGAATTTGTTAAGATGTCTGATTGGAGACCACCACAAGACCTGGGACACTGTTCTTCCTACAGCAGAGTTCGCTTATAATTCTTCAGTGAACAGGTCCATAGGAATAAGCCCATTTGAAATTGTTTCAGGTCTTAGACCCCGAGCCCCTATAAATTTGATCCCCATGGCTATCCCACATCGTCCTTCAGAGTTAGGAGAGTCATTTGCCCAGCATATACATGTATTGCATAGTGAGATCAAGAGGAAGATTAATTCAAGTAATGAACATTATAAACTTTCTACTGACACTTATAGGAGATTTAAGAATTTTCAACCTGGAGATGACGTCATGGTTCGTATTAGGTCTGATAGGTTTCAACCTGGATCTGTGAAAAAGTTTTATGCCCGTAGCATAGGCCCACATAAAATTGTAAAAAAGTTGGGGTCTAATGCTTATGTTGTCGATATCCCTTCTACCATGGGCATCAGTTCCACATTTAATGTGGAAGATCTAGTTCCCTATCACGAGCTATTACATCTATCCACTGGTTCCCATGTTTCTTCCAAGACCTCCCCTATATATGGACTCTGGCCACAGCCTGACCTCCCTATACCTATCTTACCATTTCTTCCATCTGCACCGAAAAGAGACGAGATGAAGGAAATTTTGGACTCCGAGTTGGTTTCTACTCGCTTAGAGGGTTACCAGAAACTCTTAGTCAAGTGGAGAAATAGGCCTATTGCAAACAAGTCCTAGATAACCGAGACAGAGCTATAGCGTATAGATCCAGACATGCTTAGGAGGTACAGGAGTTCACTTTTGCCAGTTGCGAATTCTTCCCACCCCGGGAGAATTGATGCGGATATCAGTGGTGCACCCTTTAAAGTGTACCAAAGGAGGCGACGTCGCAAATCGAGTGTTGGAGCAGACGAGCTGATGTAGATGGACGTCGGGCCCATTGGACCCATATTCTAACGCGTTACAAATACGCAAGCTGCAGGATCGCACAAGAACATCATGACCACTAGACCATGGAGCGGATTTACTTTTAGGCGCTTTTCTGTTTATTTACTTGTTTCTAGACGTTTTAGTATCGTTGTTTAGTTTAGCCGTTTTTATGTTATTTTTTTTGTTTTCAGGCACTTTAGTGCATTTTTTATTTTCGTAGCTTATATATACTGTGAGAAACCCTATGTCGAATTTATTGAATGAATACAAATTTCGGCTGCTTTTCTTCCTCTTGTTTTAAGAGATTGGGGTTTCAAGATTGACCCTCGGGTGTTGAGGATTCCACCCCGATTTTCATATTTTCTCGTCTCTATTTCTTCAAGGTGTAGGAAAGATACGATTTTTCTATTTTTATCATATATGTTATCCTTCATCTCGAACATGTTCTTTCCCCATCACATTCGTTCTTTCCCGAATCTATCCATTTTGTTTCGATCAAAAAAGGGGATACCTAGCCATGGGAACCAGATCCAAACTTGATTGTGGACTGGTCTATACTAGATTTAGGATATCCTCATATTCCTATATCCTCCCTGTTTTACAATTTACGTGATTCTTATGCTGAGGGGCATAATCCGAATGGACGAATCTCATCTTCGTGTTGATATTTGTTAGTTTCCTTTTGAGCGAAAATAGTTAGTTGTTAATTTTCTTACTTGAATATCTTCTAACTGAATAAACATGCATCTACGGCTTAGGTCATCGCATGCCCCTGCATTAGTTTGTTAGATCTGGATTTAGAGGGATAATGAAGATTTTTCTGCATGGTTTGGAGTAGGTTTTGTGCAAGAAATGAAGAAAATTTGAAAAAGTTCAAATTTTTGTCTTTCAACTGTAGCGTTTTTTGGAGCAGTTCTTCCACATGGGTTAGGTGTAGTTTATCAAGAGCAATCCCCAGATACGAGTATCACGAAGATTCGTCAAGGTTTGATTGTGCTATGGCGTGATTCGTGAGAAACGGATGCATCGGTTCCTTGTTCTTTAGATCCATTGCTGAGATTTATATTTTTCCCTTCTTTTGATGATATAGGGTTGACGTATAGAGTGATATTGCTGGGATTACAAAGCTGAAATTCTTCTTCTGTACCTAGATGTATGTTGCGCACACTAGATGTTTGATGAAATGCTTCACCCAACTTTACATGGGGGTTGGTTGCTATTGGTGGATCTTCCCTTCTACGTTCATCTTCCCTTCCTTTCTTACGCTTTTTTTAATGGTGTGTGTCCCTCCACCTTATTATTTGTTATGAGTGTGTTGCACATGATGCACACAAGTCTCTACTGCTATTGTGTGTGTTCTCTCGAGTGTTGCACATGATGCACACTCATTGTTATTGTTTGTGAGAGAGTTTGCATGTGGATGACAAGTTATTGACTCAATTGTTGTCGAGCCTTGTTGTAGGCCTTATAGCCATGTTTTTGTAGAAAAGACTCTACAGTTGAAGGAAGTCCAAGCTTTGTTCGGTGCCTAGTGCCTAGCCATGTTATACTTGAGGGGGAGCAATGTTCCATGCTCATTTTATTTTATGTATTTCAGCTTGTATGTATTCCAAGCTAAAGCATGATCAATATACATGCCTCAGCTTGAGGAGGAGTATGGAAATATATGTATTTTGGGTGTGTGCGTGTGTGCGCTTTTATGTACCTAGCGGAGTATTGTAACTTTTCTCTTCTAATGATATATGTGTGTGTGTTTGTGTAGGTCTTTGAGACCTAACACAACACAGCACTCTCTCAACCATTTCTCTCTCTCCCTGTTACTCCTTTCTTTTCTCCTCATTTCAGTTCTTTATTTTAAATTTCTACTGAAACTTTCAAGACGTCATGCATTTGATTACTATGTTTAATGTATTTTTCCTATTGAACAAGTTTAGCCCTAAAAGGTTAATGTACCTTTGGAAACACAGACTGTTGCTACATCATTGTCGTCATCGTCTAAGCCTTTTCTCAACCAGTGTTTTAAATAACTGACGCTATGTAACTTAGTCTTCGTGCTACGTAGCTCATGAAAATATCATAACTTGTGTGTAGCATACACTATTCACTAATTAGCATAAGCTACATGCTACGTAACCTTCACAACACACTTTGTAGCTTACACTACAAGTCCATTTTTGGATTTATTTCATCTATTCTATGACCGGAACAAAGGGGGATACACGTTACACCATGATTTTGAATCAAAAAAGAGATTTCAAGAAATGGCAGATCTATTCACTCTATCAATAATCGAGCCGGATCTGATGTATCATAAGGGATTTGCCTTTTCTATTGATTCCTACGTATTGGATCAAAAAAATTCTTGAATGAGGTATTCAACTCCAAGGATGAATCCAAAAAGAAATCTTTATGGGTTCTACCTCCTATTTTTTATGAAGAGAATGAATCTTTTTATCGAAGTATCAGAAAAAAAAAAAAAATCAATCCGGATTTCCTGCGGGAATGATTCGGAAGATCCAAAACAAAAAATAGTGGTATTTGCTAACAACAACATAATGGAGGCAGTCAATCAATATAGATTGATCCGAAATCTGATTCAAATCCAATATAGCACCACAACTATCTCTCGAGCACAAGTTTAGGTTCGGCCTCAATGGGAAAATGGAGCACCTAACAACGCATCTTCACAGACCAAGAACTATGAGATCACCCCTTTTATTCTGGGGTGACGAAGGGATCGTACCATTCAAGCCTCTCTTTTTTTTCATGCTTTTCCCGAAGGTCTGGAGAAAGCAACAATCAATAGGATTTCCCTAATTCTCCCTTCCCGAAAGGAAGAACGTAAAATTCTTTTTCCTTTCCGCAGGGACCAGGGAGTTATCTTGCAAAAACACATATAAATCAAATGATTTGTTACATTTTATATTTTCAATAAAAATTAGTTAATCTTTTTAATGATTTTAGTCAAGTAATATAAGCAACAATATTAAATCAGTTTCGTTGCCATATCTTTATACTTAATATGTGCCCTATTTTCCCTATTATTTTAGGTTGTGTTTGAAATTACCAAATATCGTGAAATTTCATGAACAATGTGCAACCTTAATTAAACATCTAGAAATAGCGTGTAGAGAGGTGAATGCTACGCTACATTCACTATTTAAAACACTGATCCCAACTATATGGGGTTGGTTGTAACTTCAGTTACACCGTAGGTCATTAGGTCTTTTCTTAATACCTACACCCATGTCCTTTTGGGCCTAACTATACAGACCGCTACGTATATAAAAAAATAAAAAAAGGTTATGATTTCGTGATTTAGTTATTGTGGTTGTTCATCCTCTTGCTTCTAATGGCTCCTTGGACTGCTCTAACTCTCCGTCAGTGCGCTCACTTGATTATGATGTAAGGTGAAGCTTTACTCATCCTCTTATAAATAAATTTTCAGAAAGTCAAAGATAGCTGGAGAATTGTGAATCGCAGAGATATTATCCCAACCGTCCCGCGGCTGATGGGATATTGCCATGTGGCTCAGCCTGTTTATCTTGCTGCTGGAGATTTAGAGGATGCTTTGGTGGGTAATCAGTTTCGAGCTCCATTATTATCGATGTCTCTTTAAAGGTTAAAGAAAGTAAATTTTGGTTCTGTTTGTCCTTTCAGCAGATATTGGATTTTATTATTCTATCTGCACAATTGTTTATTTGGAACAACCTGAGTACTGATTCATGGAAACATTCGTTCTCTTTTGTCATGATAAAGAGACACATTTTACCCTTTCTGACAATACTATGGAAATGGCAATGATTCAATTGACTTATTATTTTATCAATATGGGAACCAAGATCTGTTAGCGAGATGCTAAGCAGTCCCACACCCTGGTAAGGAGGGTTGATGGCAAGTGGGCAGCCAGCTGTCGAACCTTTGCAGTGCAAATCATGAGAAGCCAGCTGCAAATTGCTAGGGCAAGGCTGTGACAATGATGAGATGGCATCCCTAAAAAAAGACAATGATGAGATGGCACATGCTACACTTAACATCTTCTGCTGGACAAGAGCCCAAGACTGAGGGGAAAAAAAAGGACGATTAATGATGGTTTGGTGAACCTCTTTGTTGGATGAATTTCACTAACAGATGTGAACTAATCACCTCCCAAAATCAAACATTTTCTGAGCTCAAATTCTCACCTCAAGCAAGCAGTAACAAACTCTTATGTTTCTCTTATTATTCATGAAGGGTCATTGAGAGATTGAACTCAATACTTACTGCAAACAAAGATAGATTGCAGTTGGTAATATGATAGATGGATAACTCATCATAGATATAGACCATATTAGTAAAAATTCTTGTGATAGAATGATTTTCTTATTTCAAGGAAGCAATTTCTTGCTTTAGTTGATAATGCGAGGGATTTCATGGAGGGTACAAGGATCGATGCAAGGAGGATGTAGTGATTTGGATCTCCTTGTGCATGGATTTTCATGGAGGATACAAGGATTTCCTGTAGGAAGCTACCAAAATAACTGAATGCTTATTTCTCGAATCAAAAGGATTCAAACAAAATTCTTAACTCGAAAAGGCTCCCCAGACTAACTTAAACTAGGGAACCTAATTTTCGTTAACTGGAAGTTTTTGGCCAAAGTAAAACTGTGAAATAATAAAATGAGATCTTTTCTGAGAACCCCATCATACAGTTAAAACGCCTATATTTGATCCCCCAAACAATTCAATTTATCAAGATCTTCAACAAATTTGAGTCGATCTCATCAAGGAGGCATGCATAGGTATTCATTAATAGACAAACACACTTAATCATGATGATATGCAGTCCAGAGGATAGAGAGGTCATTGCATCATTCTCTTCCAGTCGAAAGAAACTCACTCCTGCAATTTTGAATCATCTGCTATCTGACAACCAGTAGTGATGATTGTCTTCCATCAAGTAGAATTAACTCAAGAACGCAGTCGATATTAGATCAAACCAAATTGGATGTTGATCTGATGTTGGAAGAGATTTAAGTATTTTGTATCTTTCCTTCGTATGGTTCTTCTTTAGAGAAAGCCCGAAAACTCTTCTTTAGAGAAAGCTTGAAAACTCATGTATCATATCCGTCTGGTTGATGGCAAACAGTCCAACACATCAGATCTGCTGTGATCTATGACAAAAAATGGAATGAATGATAATATCTGCTTCTATTGAACCCAGAATAAATCGTATCTGTTGCAATAGATGGCAAATGGCAAAGATTGGTTGGATCTACTTTAACCAGCCGTGAAGGGTGAAGTAGTGGTTGGATCTACTTTGATTGATAACGAACTGTGTGGCAGCAGTCTGATTTGCTCAGATACCAAGTGATGTTAGGAGGAATTAAAGATGTAAGTGTCCTCCTGTAAGGGTTTCTATGGAAGCATCACAAGAGAACTAAATTCTTTTTTGGTCCTCCTGCAAGGGTTTCTATGGAAGCATCACAAGAGAACTAAATTCTTTTTCTCATATCAGAAGCTTCCTCATCAATCCAAAACAAATATTCTTCAGAACCCTAAAAGTCTCCCGTACCTAACTCATTTAGAAATTCTAGTTTTAATTAGCTAAAAAAATTTAATCCTAGCAAAGAAACAAAATACTAAAATGCATCTGAATCCTTCATCCACAACACACTAATAGTCCTGTCCTATGTAATGTTTTGATAATGACATCGGGACAAGTGTTTTATAGGATGGTTGTTCAACCCGCTGTGTCATGTAGAGTGTTGGGTGCTTAGATAGCAACATGAGCAAAGGATGAGCATTCCAGAGATGAGGATGTTGAGATGGATGTGTGGGAAGACTAGAATTTAATAAAGAATGTGGTGGTCCAAAGAAACCAAAGAGTAGCTCGAATAGGAGATGAAATGATATTGAGTAGATTGAGCTGATTTGGAAACTGAAGACGGCCTCACCACAGAGGTGAACATCAATTGGGTTGAAGGACCAGGAAGGAGAGTGAGGGAAGAATTATAAGGACTTTGATCGAGGTGGTGAGAAGAGATTAAGAATCATTCACTTAACTGATAACAGGGCCTTGGATACTGGATAGGAATGATTGGCAAGACAGGATTCATATTGCTGACCTCAAATAGCTGGGAAAAGGTTATGATGATGATGATTATTCAATCCCTATGCTGGTGACTCTCATGAACTTTGCAGTGGATTATTCAATTAGGTTTTCTTAGATACACATTAATGGGCAAACAAACACTTGTGTGAAGACACACCTTCTGGGATTTGGGGGTGCGCATGGTTGCATCAGCATATGCATATCCTGGAAAAAGTGAGAGGAGACAATGATTGTGAATTATAAGATGAATGGCCCAACAACAAATCGTTTTCTCATCCAATATCAACCTGAAAACTAAATTTGGTTAATTGCTCTTTAGGTTTTTTTTGTTCATATTTGATTTCATGTCTCGACCTTGGCCAGTTTCACTTGGTAAGCTGCTGCTTGTAAAACTTTTGCCAATCTACCATTTAAAAGCCAACTGAAATTTCTGGGAGAAAGGCTAAGATGCTTCTTTTTTTCCTTTCTTTCATTCTTTCTTTTTCTCTTTTTTCTTTTAAGAGAAGACAGGTCTAGATGATAATGAAAATGACTTGATTTCATATCTGGATGTTAGAAAAACATTTCATTTGTAATGTTATACGTTCTCTTATGTGTTTATTTATTAGTTCCTACATTTGAACTGATATACCATGAGATTGTGTCTAAACTCTAAAGTGTCAACTACACTCAAATATCTGCTGTCATTTTCTCTCCATGTTCTTATACATAACAAGCATGTTCTCACAGGAAAATATGGAACTTCTAGGAGATGGCTATGAAGGCGATCTAATTGGGGAGTACACACCTGATGTTCTTGTCAGCGAGTTTGTATGTCTCCCAACACCATTTTTTTTTTTTTAAATCTTAGTTTGATACATATATTGATCAATTTTGGAAAATTAACTAATAGAGAACTTCAAGAACCTGCAATGAAAGATACTACTTTGTGGTTTCTTGGAGCATGTTCAATGTTTCTCATAAATGTGCTAATTAGATGTGTCCCTTTCGTGCACTGGCCTATGTGGGTGTCATTGATTGGTCTCATCACTGTAATCTGATCTCAGCATAGACTGTAATCTGATCTTAGCATAGAAAAATCCTAAAACTCTAATGGCAATTGGTGATTTGAAACAAAGATATTTTGTAAGCCCAGAAATTGTATTGCATGTGTGGACGGATTGAGGAGGAAAGAGAAGAAGAAAGGAGAGTAAGAATGAGAGAGAGAGAGAGAGAGAGAGAGAGAGAGAGAGAGAGAGGATTAGGGTTCACACGTCCCCACCTTTATCAAGTCTATTAACATAGTTTTCAATATTTATACGAATGCCATTAATAACAAAAGTAAAAATACCCATTACGTCCTAAACCTAGACAGGCTTAAGAATGGGCTATATAACAGCCCACATTCACATTCGAAAACACTTCCCTTCAAGTTGGAGCATATACATCATGAATGCCCGGCTTGATAAAGAGATGATCCAGTTAAGTTCAACACAGCTTTTGTAAATATGTTTGCCTGTTATTTTAAAAGAAAAATATTTGTGTGTGTGTGTGTGTGTGTGTGTGTGTGTGTGTGTGCGTGCGTGCGTGCTAGTTGATCTTCAAACTTGATGAATGGCATGCAACTTCGATGTGCTTGGTCTTCTCACGATAGACAAGGTTGTTGGCAATATGAGAGACTGCTTAATTATCATAAATACAACTTCTTAGAAAATCAAAATATAAACCCAAGTTTACCCATTAATGTTTTTAGCCAAATAAGCTAACATGTCACATGTCATTGCTTTGTATTTTGCCTTAGCACTTAAACTTCTTACTCTTCCATATAACAAGATTACTACCTACAAAAGTACAATGGCCAAATGTAAATCGCCTATCAGATGGAGAACCAACCTAGTCTGTAACAGAATATCTCTCTACTTGTAGATGACTATTTTGCATGTAGAGGATACCACGACCAAGAGCTCCCTTTAAATACCTAAAGATAAGAAACACGGCTTCCATATGAGGAACCCAAGGAGCTTACATAAATTGACTAACCATGCTGGACAGGATATGTAATATCAAGTCGAGTATTGTTAGATAAATCAATTTTCCCACAAGTCGACAATATCTCCATGGATCATCAATTAATACACCTTGATCTACACCAAGTTTCTGATTTTGTATCCATGGTAGTTTCGGCAGGCTTGGCTCTTAGAAGGCCTATCTCATCCTGTAAACCCATCACATATTTTTCGTTGTGACAAGTTGATGCCCAACTTAGACCTAACTACCTCAATGCCTAAGAAATATCAATGACAGTCTTAAGTCCTTAGTATAGAAATGCTGCTATAAGAATTTCTTCAACTTGTGAACTCATGTACTATCACTACCCATGACAATGATGTCGTCTACATATACAACCAACACAATAGTGCCCGTCACTTTGCCGAACAAAAACCAAATGGTCGACCTGGCTACATTCTATCTCGAATCTGAACACCACTTTTACTAAACTTGTCGAACTAAGCTCTTAGAGACTATTTCAACCCATAAATTGATTTCTTGGGACAGCAAACCTTATCTGACTCCCCTTGAGCAACAAACTCAGGTGGTTGCTCCATGTAAACTTCTTCAACCATATATCCATGAAGAAAAGCATTCTTTATCAAGCTGATACAACAGTTGATCCTAATCCAAATTTTCAACAATAGGAATAACCACAAGCATTGAGTGAAGCTTTGCAACAGGTGAGAAGGTTTGTGAGTAGACGACTCCAAGGTTCTGAGTGTATCCTTTGGCAACCAACCGAGCTTTTAAACGATCAATTGAGCCATCAAGGCTCAAAGTTAGGATGAAGACTAAAGAAGAATTTGGCAACACAGAATTCCTCTATCTATCGTCACACGGTCTCATACTTTGTAGATAAGAGCTTATATATGTTTAGTTCCTCCCACATGCCTCGTAAGGCAGAATAATACTCTTCGGTGCTCTTATCTCTTTGTTGAAGAGCGAAAATACTCTGAAGTAACTCATAGATCCATGTTAAGTTCTTTTCCCCTGAATACATCTCCTTCAAGTTATCCCAGACTTTCTTCGTTTTCTTGAAAAAAAGATAACATTGCACTTATATGAAGTTCTATACTATTCCATAGCAAAGACCTATTTTGAGCATCCTTTGCCACCCAACCTTCATACTCTATTGATTTTTCGTCAGGTTTGAAAGTCAAATATTTTACTTTCTTTTACCCATGAGGAATACCTCTATTGATGTGGCCCACTGTAACTTTTGCCTTATTGAGTCTAGTCAGTGTAGTTTGAATGTTCATCAACTTGGATGGAGACAAAAGACTACTGGTTTCATTCTTGACATCTATTGATTAAGGAGAAATCAAGCACCCAAGAAGGAATGAATAACTTTAACATAGCCGTCATGTGTTTCAGAAACCGGTGTATGTTAACAAACATGATCACTTGATGGAACTTCTTGTTTCAACACCTTCACACGTACATTGTTTCTTTAACCCTTGCAATGCTCACCCTCAACACATAGTTTTTATTATCTTATATCTGATCACAAATCTGGCCATAAACACACAATGTCCCACTTTTGTCCATCATGATGGATCTATATGAAAGTGGGTCTGATACACATTCATGGGACATGATTACACAGCCCACCATACGGTGGTTGAGTTGAGAGAGATTTGAATAGATTGGCCCCCAACGACATTAAATTTTCACCTCAAAACAATAGAAGGAAAAAAGAAAAGAGAAAAACCGTTGAAGAAGAAGGAATAGATTGATGTCCCTGATCAATTTAAATCTGATACCATGTGGACAGATTGAGAAAGGAGGAAAGACAAAAAAGAAAAGGAGAGAGAATGGGGATTAGAGTTCACACATCCCCACTTTTCTCAAGTCTATTAACACAATTTTCAATATTTAAAAGAATGCCATTAATAACAAAAGCAAAAATACCCATTACGTCCTAAACCTATATGGGCCTGAGAATGGGCCATATAACAAGTCACAGTCATATTCGATAACAACATTGAATACTTAAAGTGCTATAGTTGTTAGAAAATTTACATACACACTCACATCAGTTGTCATATCTGAACACTTCCTGTTCACTATCAAGTGTTGTCGCAGCATAATGCCCTATGAAAAAGATGCCCATGTAATGATTGACAGAAATTTCATATCTAAGTGATGATGGATACAGCCATATTAGCACTCGTAAATAAAATGAAATCAAGTTAATTGTCCCATGATGGTATTATTTCTTATTTACTACTGTCGTGGATTTTTTGTGCCTCCATAAGATTATGAGAAATTCCCCTTTCAGATATTTGGATTGTATAGTGGAAAATGGACCAGATGTGTAATGGAACACCTTTTACACCTACCCACATAGTTATTGATGAAGCCTTGTCCCATGTGACACCCTATTAAATATAGATAATTGCTAGTATTGCATTGAAAGAGAGTGTCTATCCAATGTGACAACCATTTTTTTTTTTTTTCATTTTTGATGTGTTTATTATTTTTGTCTTCTTTTTTGAAGTGTTTATTTTTTTCGAATGTTAACTTTTTTTGGGGTGCTCAATTTATTTTATGGAACATCTCTTACCAAAGGAGAAACCCAGACTTGCCTCATGGTTTGAACTTTGATGGATATGTTATTTCCTTAAATTTGCAACTGGGAACCGTTTTTACAAAACTATATATGACCGGTTTAATGTGTTCTTCTTTGTGACAATGATTTATATTCACCAAACCCACATTCAGACCAGGACTAACAAAAGTTTTCCCTCCCCCATTCTTCCAAGAAGGCAAGAATTTCCTTCATTGTAAATTGTTCTCAGCCAGATTATTCCAGTATCTTTTACCTTGAGTGGATACATGGATGGGTTTCATAAAACATGCTATTGGAGATTAGTGGAACCAGTGAAAAGATATCTTAATTATTTGGTTAAATTCCTGGAGCCTTAAAATGCCCAAGTAACAAGTTGACCATTTCATACTGGAATTAGGCTTTAGTTGTTGACCGAATCTTGCCTGAGAATCAACTCAGTTCAAACTTGATGAACCTATATCTGACTTGACTGCTCTTTTGACCTTGGTTTGGGAAAAAAGTAAAAAATAAATAAATAACCTTGGTTTGGGCAAAGTTTCCAAATTTTTTTGTTAAATAGGACAATGAGCAAATAAAATGATTGATAGATAATCAAAATAATTTTAGGGGACTTTAACAAGAAAATGGGTGCCACTGTTGAGCTTCTATTGTATGTCTTCTTGGACATGCGTATCCTTATGCATCTGCTACATTTACTGTATTGATTTTATTTTTTTTTTTCATTTCAGAAAACGCTTGTGATGAATATTGACATACATGGTAACATAGTTTGAGATGGTTTAGTTTTTTTTTTTTCTTTCGTTTCTCTTCATCATCTTTTTCTTGGCATGAGGGTACTGTTATGGAATCCAGTTCATTTTTCCACTTTATATCAACAAGACAATCTTCTCTATTTCCGTGTGTATGCTTGCTTCTGAACCCTAGTTTGAGATATGAAAACCTTTTCTTTATTTTTTTCCAGATGAAAGGAGAGAAGGAACTTGTTGAAAAGATTTTGCAAGCTGAGATAAATCTCTTCCGTTCAATCAGAGATGGGACGGCACTTATGCAGCATATGGAAGACTTCTACTATATCACACTATTAGAGGTGCTTTCCTGTCTTCTTTTGTTCTTCCCAAAAGGAAAACACCGTCATTTTATTTTATGGATCATTGTAGTCGTCATAGCCTTGTCCCAGCTATCTGTCATTGGCTTTACAAATATTGTTTTCAGGAATTCTCATGATTGCTTGGCTGAGTTCAATGACAGGCTGTCTACCTGGCATCAACCCTCTTTACATGGGTTTGGAACTGGCTAGCAAATCATACCTTTACTTGGGTTTGGAACTGGCTAGCAAATCATACCAAACAAAGTTGATAATAATCCATTTTTGGAAAAATTCATCAATGGTGGCATGATTATGTTTTGAGATGGATGGTTATGAAATATGCATTAGATGTAACTATCTTCTTAAAGCACCTTTCCAAATTTCATGCCCCTGTTTATCTTTCAGCACTTTCTTTAAAGTGGCTGATATATTTGATTGTGTTGTCCCTAACCTGTCTATAAATTACTATTCCGGCGTCATTTTATAATAGAGTTTACTGTGAACACCAATTACCAGATGATTGGGTAAAAGAGAGTATAAACTCCTGTCTTAGAAACAAAAGAAAATTTGTATACACCAAGTGCTTACACAAAGATAGCCTTTTCATAAAGAAAAAATATAATGTGAAGATATTTAATTAAACATATCTGGGTCAATCTACATAGAAGTGCCAACTTAATTATGAAATGAGAATCAGGTATTCACATGTTTGCAATGTAAACAAGCATGTAGACTCAACCATGTTTTATTATTTCTCTGGCATCAAATTTCCTTGACTAGATATCCTTAATGTTTTGCGCAGAGTGTGAGATCAAATTACAGAATTGCTGGCAGTTCAACTTCCAAGGAAGAAGGTGCCCCATTGATCACCTGAGCTGGCTGGCTGGCTAGAGCATTAGCAACATGCCATTAGTTGAATCAAGCAATCTTAAAGTATGGTACAGCTTACTGATTCCTGAGTTCCATTAGTTGAATCAAGCAATCTTAAAGTATGGCACAGTTCACCGATGCCTGGGTTTCTACATTTAAAATGCTTACACTCAATGCATTCATGTACAGGAACTCCGTACAGTCGGGGACAGTTGTAATTTATAGTCCGCGAATGCGGTCCTACTGTAGCATGTATGTGTATGTAATCATATTGTCCAGTTGTACAAATCAGAAAGGATTAGTTTCCATTCCAAATTCAAGATCACTAGGCATCAGAGTCGTCTGCTATTATCCCTTTCTCATTGCATGGCCCATTTCTCTATACAACAGACTAATTTTTGCAAGCCGAAGGTCATGATGGTGGTTTGCATGCATGGGAGAGCATGGGAAATGAGAGCATATGTGAACCAGCAGCAGATTGCCTTTACAGTTGAGACGCCATGTCTTCTTTATCTATAAAATTGAAATCCACTATAGATGCATTTGGGTTTGGTCTTCATCCCAATTTCAATTCAATCAGAGAAAGATTTCAGGTAAAGCAACCAAATAAACGTGGCTCCTCTTCTCATGGAATTCACTGGAAGCATTTCAATTAAATGGAAAAGCAGTTCAGCTTACTGCTAATTCTTCATTGTCTTCATCTTAGCCTCTGCAGGAAAAAATGGTAGATTGGCAAGAGTTTAAAGATAGGATGCCCACCAGACATCAACCTTCCTTTTTTTACCTGAGTTGTATAACTGACCATGGTGGAAGCTCGCATTGATAACTGTTGCATTCTGGCATTGTCCCACTGTGTACCAATCTATCTCCTAAGCAGTACAAGTGGATCCAAAGTGCAAGCGCAAGCAGCGGATCATAAGAGTGGTAGTTGCCGGACATTACTGCTTAGCACAGGTGCCCAGGCACAAGGGGATAATGCTTGACTTTTTCTTTTTCTTTTTCTTTTTTTAAGTTGATTATCATTCCTGATTGGTTGCACAAAATATAGGCTTTAACCCTGAGTAGACCTAAGGTCTGCTCGGAGACCCAAAATAGCACCTCGTTTTAAGAACTTCTTTTTCTTCTTCTTTTTGTTAGTCATGCAACACACCCACCCTGTTAGCTGGGCAACGCACCCACACGGTTAGTTGTGTCTCCTAAGCATTTCGAACCTAAGACATGCTGTTGAAACGCCTAGGCATCTTCCAGCTGGGCTAGCAGGGGAGACACACTAAGTTTTAAAAACTAACTTCTTTAGACTTTAAAGTGCTTTTTATATTTATTTAAGGATGAAATTATCCCTTGCCTTCTTTTATCACTAGTCTTTGGTTATCTTTTCTTTTATCATTATGATCCAACGATCTTTCTTTCGTGCTTTCTTAATATTTTATGAATTCCGACTATTTTCTCCCAAAAAAACTTCCAACTAAGAAAAATGGGTTCTAAGCTTGTTTAAGAAGAAGATGAGAAGAATATATTGCAAAAATTCAACTTTTTGAAGATGGGATCTTTATTCAAAGATTTTGTTTAGATGGTTCTTTTGCCAAGAAACAGATAAAAAGAAAGAAAAGAGATAGCAAAAGCTTCTTCTTATCTTCTTTTTAAACAAGCTCATAACTCATTTTTTCTGTGGTAAGAGTTTCCACCTGAAAAAGAAATCGAAAAACATGAAGTATTGCCATAGAGTAGTTGGTAAGCACAAAAGATGAGTGTGGTGGTAAAAGAAGAGAGTTGGAGATAGTTGGAGAGTATGGAGAAGAAGGTTAAGGGGCATTTTCATCTTAGAAAATACTTTTATGTCTAAAAAAGTTTTTAAAAAGGGGCTTCTATTTTGGGTATCCCAACAAATCTTAGGTCTACTTAGGGAAAAGGCCCACAAAATACTGCTATCGTTATGCACATGCACTGGTATAATCCTGTAATGTCAACAATATTGCAAGTTGCAAGTGTTGTGGCCTCTATGGGGCCCACCATGATGTGTGCATGATATCCATTCTAACTTTCAGATGCCGACTTCCCCTATTTGCCCTAGAGCCCAAGAATTAGGCTGGATCAAAACCCAACACCACAGGAACAGTTAGGATGGAAATACCCACCAGTAAAACCTTCAGGGCTGTGTGCCACACTAACCATGTTGTGTGAATGACATCTGACCAGCAATCTGTGCATCCCACGAGAACAAATCAAGACCAAAATCAGGCCATTCCAAAGACTCAGGTGGGCCGTGTGTATTTAGAGGTTTTAGGCATGAATTTTATTGTTCCTTTTGGTGTGGCCCACCTGAGCTTCAGATCCAATTAATCTTTGGGCTCCATGGTGAAAATAGGGGCACGCATGGTAGACAGTAGTTTTCATGCACACATCATGGTGGGTCCAATGGATATGGACTCTTATGATAAGGTTCCTGTGGGTTCTCTTTATCTGTGTATGTGTGTGCACACATCCATGCATGCGCGTGCGTGATGTGTTCATGATCGAAGCTCCATTCCACCCAACGTTAACTTACCAAAATACAGGTTTTGTTACAATTCATAGGTACGCAACATTCAGATCAAAATACGATACAACTGATACCTCAGGTAATCTTATCAATCTTTCTGCGGAAGATGAGGAAACTTCCCCGGATAGCCCATAGCCCACATATATATATACATATATGATCATGTGATCTTCATGATTAATCTTATTAATGGTGGACGTTCGTTTTTTGTTGGTCCATGTCACAAGTGCAGGCTCTGAGGAAGATTCTTCTTGGCAATTTGGGCCTTTTTGGTGTTGCTCATGATTCGTAAGCTCTGTCTAAGTATGTCCACTTCCCTCTCCCTCTTGGTTCCCTCCTTCTCCAAGGCTGAAAGTCGGGCTTTCAGTTTCTCCACCATCTCTTCTTTGGCCTTCAACTCCCTTTGAAGTGCCTCCATCATATCCTCCTCCTCTACTCCCCACCACAATCTCTCCCCTGCAGAGAGAAACAAGGTCATGCCCCATCACACCACATTATGGAAGTCTATCATTGTCAGATTGCTCGGAGCTTGCTCCTTTCAATGCTTTTGGTGGAAACTAATGTGGAGAATTAGGGAGCATTTGATTGCACCGAATATCGTGAAATGATATTTTGCACTATATTAAACTCAAGTGTTCAGGTTGCACTAATTATCATGATATTTTAGTGTAAAATTTATGATATTTAGTACAACTAAATGCACCAACTATATTTAGCTCATCTTGTACATACAAGGCTTGCCCACAGCTTGTAAAAACATCTAATGTAAAAACTAAGGTGTTTATGGCTGTCTAGGAAAAGATTAATGTATGACTTACGATTCAGGAATGATTACGATCTGACTATAAGTCTTAGGAACGATTACAGTCCGAGTACAGGTTCCAAGAATGATTAGAGTCCAACTACAAGTCTCAAGAATAATTACAATCCAACTATAGGTCCCGAAAATGTTTAGGGTTATGAAACAATTGCAAGTAAAATGCTTTGCAAGGGTTTTTAAAATGACCTAAAGTACCTAAAGTCGCCATGTTAGCCTCCCTACCTATTTCACCGACGCAAGATTCGTTGAGTATTAAAAAGAATACAACCCAATCTAACACATCACTTGGAAGAACACATGTTAAGTCCTTTTTTTTCCTTTTATTTATTTAATTTATTTATATCGTTTCTTTTCACTATGACGGATGTAAAGTGTATAATACTTTTGCATTATTGCTCATAGCACGTCTGTAGCTCATTTCAAACCCGTGACTCAATGTCGAGGCACTTTTAGGATCCTAACCACTAGGTCACACCATCTGACACCGATTTATATTCGGGCCCACTTTCATTTTCATTCAACATCACCAAGGAGAGAAAAAAGGACAATCTTTACAACGAGTTTGTTCTTTTCAACTCTAGGTTCCTACTATAGTTCACCACCACTTTAGAAATGGTGTATGGCAATCTACACGTGCACACACTCGTGTATAGGTGTCAAGGTGTTAAGTACGTACAACATCTCACCCATTAAAAAGGTGGGCCCTATCATGGAGAAGTGGTGGCTACTTATCTACCATAGGGGGAGATATATAAATCAATCTAGACCATCCAAATGATTGGCCCCATACTGATGCCTTAATGTTCTAATCTCTGCCGTTGATATTGGGGTGTGGACCATATTCTTTTAACCACTCGATGTGATCAATTGGATGGTTAGGATCACCCAAATAGTGTGAATCAGGACGCTTCATCTACAGTGGGACATTCGATTTGTATGGTTTGGATTGATTTACACATATGCTGTGTGCATGGATCCCATCTCCACCACTTATAAGAAATGAAGAAAAAGGCACATGGCAGCCGTGTGCTCAAAGAAGTAAAATCACGTGGTTTGTGGGGCCCAGTTCAGCGAAAAATCCAGCAATGCTGTGTACTCTCTCGAATAATAGGAACGCGGCATCGTGATGCACGTGCCTTCAAGGAACACATGTGAGCGGTCCAGGCCATTTCTCAGATAGGGTGCGCTGTCCTCTGGCCCAAAAATCAGACTGTCAACACTCATCAGGTGCGTGACACGTGTACGTAAGAAATGGACGGTTATAAAAATAACCAACTTTTAACATACAAGTATTGCCTATATAAGTGTACCACGCCGACTCTGATTCTGGCCCATGCTGCTGCTCTACGTGATGGATGGACCGAAAACCTCACATGAATCCATACCGGCACGTGACCAACGGTTGCAAATCAATGCCTACGAAAACTGTGCTTTTCTGTCAATGTATGTCAGATCAACCGTCTAGATCACCAAACGTGGGGCCCGCGTGTGTTGTATGATTCCTAGACAGCGATGTACCATTTCAGAATTATGATCTTCGGCCCTGAGGATATGGATAGTATGCTCGGGCCTTGACTTCATGCAAATGGAGAATTGGTGTGGAATCCAGACCACTGATCTAATTGGCCACAAAGTGGATGGATTATGTTCCAAAAATCTTTCCTTTGGGACAATCCTAATCGTTCAATGAGTGCCATGTAAATGGATGGATAAGAAAAGATATAACAACGTCATTCAACGGAAAAGGCCACAAGGTTTGGATGGCTGGTACCTTCGGGTGTGAGAAGTTTTTGCCGCATGGTCCATCTATGACAGGGCCCACTAGATGGTCCATATATGATATGCAGATGGCCCATATATTGATATCCTCATGACCTCATGCTACTTACAAAAGCCCAGAGCGGAAATATATGGTCCAAAACAACCTTAGATCAGGTACACTATTGTAATTGGACAGGATTTGATTGGATGATAAGTAGCTGTCTGAAATGTGTCAAACAGATCTAAGCATTTGCTCAAGTACCTAAATTTTAAATAGGGTCAATTGAGTACTACCCTTGCTATGCCAGTAGGGCTGAAAGTGTGGGGGGGGGGGGGGGGGGGGGGTTTGGTGCTCAACCTAACCCAACCCAAGGCTCCTATACCTCAACCCTAACCCAACCCCAGGTGGGGAATTCTCAACCCAAGCCTAACCCAAGTGGGTTTGATTGGGTTGATGAGGTTTGTCGGGTTGATACATACTAATATTTTCATTATTACACTAGTTTATTATATTCCAAATTTATCTTATATTTTATTATGTAAGTAGTTATTTATGGTAAAGATCTTCACTTTTTCTAGATAAATAAGCTTAAAAAATAGAACAATTATTCCATTAATACTTGAGAATATCAAATTTCAAACATTATAAGTTTACTTATTAAAGTAATATAAACTAATTAGTTTATTTGACTAAAGTATAAAAAAATTAGAAGTAACTTGTATAGATCGGGTTCGGGTTCGAGTTGACCTCAACCCAAGCTTTATCAAGTTAGTGTTTGTATAGCCCAAGCTCAAGATCGAGTTCGATATTTCTTATCTAAGCCCAAGCTCAAGCTCAAGATCAAGTTCGATATTTCTTATCTAAGCCCAAGCTCAAAATCAAGTCGAGATTTCTTATCCAAGCCCATCCCAATGTCAGGTCGATCACATATAAGTTGAGTTAACTACACGCAACTTTCAGCCCTAACTCCAGGACGTGGCAGGATTTGATTAGAAGTATAGTAATAGTCCTAGGCATATGCAATTTTGCTTGGACTATCTTTTATAAGCCGCCTGCCTTTCAATCAAACCATATCAAGCCAAGGATGAATGGCAAGTGCAGTATCCGATGCATGTTCCTTTCAAATATGCTTTGTATGGCCCCATCTCTCACAGGCGTACCAGCTAATCAGTAATAACAACGTTGCTACAGGCCAATGTCACCGTTGAACTAATTGTTCCACCACATATAGAGCATTCTTACCATATGTAATCCAATGTGATAATCCTAGCTCTTTTCTTCGCAGTCACAATTAGATGGTTAAGAAAAACTTCAATGGTCCACGTACCAAAAAAAAAAGAGAAAAAAAGAAGGAAAAAAAAAAAAAAAAACAGTGGACGGCTAAGATCTCCGAACCTGGAGAGCTTTTGGGCATGGTCTGTCTAACCTAACAATGGGTCCCATTTGTACAGATCGAACGTCCTCGGATCAAAGGGTCATATAATAACGAGTTGCATAGTTGCACAATGCTCACTCACGAGCATCTACAGTTGTGCTCAGATTTTCAGTTTGTATGAGCGGTGGGCCCATAGTCACAGATCCTAAACGTTTATAGGTTGATTCCATGGACCCCACTATAGAGAGCCCATACACCAAAAATCTCCCCTCAAGGTAGAATCCTAACTTTTCACTTGATGGCCTGAAATTAGTCCTGCTAGGAAAGACAATACAGGCAAATACCTTCATCCAGAAAAAGCCCAGAATTCTATGGCTCGGATCTTCTAATCTAAGAGAGCTGTTATTAAATGGGACATGGCCGAACTTGTACAATGCTTAGACGGTCCATGTCATGAATAGTTCATCAAGGGTACTGTGGTCATCTTATTATTTGGGACCGGGTCGAGTGCCATCTGGAGGCAAAGGAGTTATTGTGCCTCTGCACACGTGGCGTGGAAGGAGTAGATCAAACCGTTCATTTGAGCAGACAAAAAGTGAATGGACCATATTCCAAATGGACGCGGATTGCCTGCGAAAGCCTTTTGCAGGTTTGCAGGCATCTCCTGCGCTCGGAATCTATGCGGGGCCCACCGTGATGTTTGTGAAAAATCTAAGCCGTCCAACCGTTTGGTGAGATCATTTGAGGCGTTGCCACAAAAAACGAATGGGATCCAAGACTCAAGTGGGCCGAAAACGTGACGATTGAACTTCCACAGTTGCAATATTCGTGGGGCCACAGAAGTTTAGAATCAGGATAATATTTGTGTTTTCAGTTCATCTCAGTAGGAATGACACTATGAACGGTGTGGATGGCATATAAACATCACTGTAGACCCCATAGAAGTTTCAACGGTAGAAATTTCCCTAACCACCTTTTGCTTTAGTGCGGCCCACTTGTGTCTTGGATCCCGTTCATTATTGGTCGAAATGCCTAAAATGATCTCACAAAACGGTTGGACGGCGTGGATTTCTCACAAACATCACGGTGGGCCTCACCTAGATTCCGAGCGTAGGAGATGCCTGCGGAAGGCTTTCGCAGGCAATCCGCGTCCAATCCAAATGTCTGTTTGAAGAATCCGGATCCTCTGTTGGCTCCAAAAGCAGAGAAACCTGTTTGAATGGTTTACCTTTTAATGAAAGGTGCTGCAAATGGGTACTAAAAGACAAAAATCAGCAATGACCCTGATTGAGTGAGAAAGCATCCATTTATTAGATGGCTAGGATAGTCCAATCAAATCAGTATTTAATTAATGGACAATCAATCGCAGTTCGGATGTGCCACGTGTACGGCGATACACACCCGAGTAATGAAAAATGTCACAGTAAAGATAAGATGAGCAGTATCGCCGGCTTCTGGCCCGCCCAGACCCGTCCTAACCAGCCAATTGAAAGGCCTGACATGCAACTAGTATTAATAGGCTGGCCAGGCTTATACACGTGTGGACTTACATGTGCAAGATCAAGGCCATCCATCCAATGGGTACCATTGTGGATGGGCCATAGCTAGGGCTCTCAATGGAGCGGGTCAAATCCAAGATCCGATTCGCTCCGAATCCATTTAATGCGGATTTGGATCTTAAAATAGGTCCGATTAGTTAAATGGACCAGATTTGGATCTTAAAATAGGTCGGATTACTTAAATGGACCGGATATGGATTCACAGGAACATATCCGAGTTCAATCCGAATCCGATTAAGATCCGACTCACTGTCACCTTACTTTATTTGTTATATTCATGCTGACCATCCATTTTACAAATTATTTTAGGCCATGTCAACCATACAATAGTAAATAGTGGGATTTGCATCATTTTTCTACTAAATTAAATGTATTATATTATATATTTTATATCATATATTTTTTTAAATTTGTAATTGGGTGGATTCGGACCTAGATCTAACCCGAATGTGATGGTTATATGGATTTTGGATCGGAAATGGATCTAACAATTTATAAATGGATAATATATGGATATCACATTTTGGATTCGAGTTGGATCCAAATCTGATCCGAATCAGTCTATAGATATACGGACTTAGAGCCCTAGCCGAATGTCACAATTTATTGAAGATCCCATCTATCCTATTGAGGCACTTTCAACTGTTGAATGCAGACCATGGACTCTTTTTCTTTTTAAGTTTCTATTTGTAGGCCATTGATCCAACGGTTAGGATTGTCTAATCAATGTCTTGGTTATTATTTTCTAACCGGTGGGACCTCCTAAATCAACACCCTGGACCTTCATACAAGTGTGCCATGGACACAAAAAGGGCTTTGTGGTTCATATTTCTTAAAGCTAGGGTCCCTATCATGGTGTGAAACACAAATACAAAGTAACCGTACTTATAATTGGACCACCCTCGATCTAACCAATCCCACCGTTCTAAATAATAATAAATAAATAAAACTATAATAACTATTTTTTGTTAGGATTTTCAAGGGCTGGATCCCTTAAATCCAACGGTGGTGGATTCATAGATGTAACTACCACTGAAAAAAGGTACATTTTAGTACGAAAATATCATAGTGACGGCTTATTAGCTTTTCCTAATCCCATATTCTACTGAATGTGCTCATGAAGCTAACCCATGTAGGTCCAACGGACCATGGTTTTAAGACTCGAGCTCGTCGGAGTCTACCCAGACTCGATGGGACCAATCTGGTTCGATACACACCGACTCAGACCTGTGCAAGGTACGAGTCAACTCAAGACCGAACGACCAGTAGAGTCATTTAACCATGGATGGGACATGAAGCAGGGACAAAGCTGAGCTGGTGCTGGGACTTAAAAGCCAATAGACAGATGCAGGAGGCTTGAGTCAAACCTCACCTAACATGGGCTAACCCAAAGAAGCCAATTGAGCTAATGTCAATTAAGTAAACGTACCTTGGGCCGTTGTACGGATGAGATCGTCGAGCTCGGTCTTGATTGCGAGGTAGAGCCGCTTCCATTTCTCGACGGCCTCTTCTCTGCGAGCCTGTTCCTCTCTCATATGCTCTACAAGCAAGTTGGTGCCGAGCATTTGCCATTCCTTATCACCTTTCTCTACGCTTGCAGTCTCTTCTTCCAGCAGTCGTATCCTCTCCTCCTTCTCTTGCAGATTCTTCTTTAACCTGCCTACCTCCTCTTTCCATCTCTTCCTTTCCCGTCTCCACTCAGTCTCCTTAGCCGCGAAGATGGATGCCTGGTGCAGCTGGGCCTGCTCTCTCTTCAACTTCACCTGCATCAGCTCCTCTTCTAGGGCTTTTATCTTTTCATTGAGGACTATAGGATCCTCGAATCGTTTGGTGGTACCTTTGGCTAGGACAGTGCCCATTTCTCCCTCTCTATTTCTCTCTCTTTCCTACCTTTTGTATGGAGATGGAGATTTGGGGAAGAGAGGAATATAGGAGGGAGAGTTGGAGGTTAGTGGGATTTGGATGGGAAGGAGATGGGGACATAAATGGGGTTGGAAGAGCAATCTCTCGTGGGAGGAGCGATTGTCGGGATATTCCGATTTCAACCCTTTGGGCCGGCTCCTTCTGATAAATGATGGCGTGGATGAGGTCCGTGAAGGTGACTGGCTCTTGTAAATTAAGAATACAAGGTGTGGGGCCCATGCCATTAGTTGGATTTCTGGTTTTTGTTTCCACAGTGGGGGGCCCACATGTGGAGATGGTCTTGTGATTGGAACCGTCCATGTTCTCTGTTGTGGTCCTATACTATTGATGTGTGTGTGTGTCGGTGAATGTGAGTTGCGGACGCGGATTGGCTGCGAAAGCCTTTAGCAGGCATCTCCTGCGCTAGGAATCTAGGTGGGGCCTACCGTGATGTTTGTGTGAAATCTACGCCGTCCAACCGTTTTGTGAGATCATTTTAGACGTTGGGACCAAAAATGAACGGGATCAAAGTCTCAAGTGGGCCGAAAACGTGACGATTGAACTTCCAAAGTTGAAATATTTGTGGGGCCACAGAAGTTTTCGAATCAGGATAATATTTTTGTTTTCAGTTCATCTCAGTAGGAATGACATTATGAACGGTATGGATGGCATATAAACATACTGTAGACCCCATAGAGGTTTCAACGGTAGGAATTTCCCTACCCACCTTTTGCTTTAGTGCGGCCCACTTGAGTTTTGGATCCCATTCATTTTTGGTCGAAAAGCCTAAAATGATCTCACAAAACAGTTGGACGGCGTAGATTTCTCACAAACATCACGGTGGGCCCCACCTAGATTCCTAGCGCAGGCAATCCGCGTCCGTGACTTGCGGATTGCCTGCTTACGCTGTCAGTAGACAGTAGCTATGGACGGTGCTATGTGAGCCCAACCATGATGTAGGTGTTTTATCCATCCACGCCGTCCATTCATTTTTCCAGAACAATTAGGTGATGAAACCAAAAATGAGAAAGATCCAAATCTCATATGGACCACATTACTGGAAACAGTGGTGATTGAACGGCCACCGTTAAATGCTTGTTGGCGGTCGCAAAAGTTTTGGATGAAGCTGATAATTTATGTTTTCCTCTGTGTGACCTAATCAACAAGTCGGATGGCAAATAAACATTACAGCGGACCTTAGGAAGTTATTAATGGTGGGTGTTCAATCACCACTGTTTTCTTGTGGTATGGTCCACTTGAGATTTGGATATGTCTCATTTTTGGGCTCATAGCCTAAAACGATTTGGAAAAATAGATGGACGGCGTGGATAAATCACATAGATCCTTGTGGGGCTCACAGAGCACTGTCCAGTATCCACCTCGCTACTGGCAGCGTCAGTAGGCAATCCGCTTCCGTTGAAAAGAAAACTTTTGATGATCACAGCTAAGTCCAAAAATTTAATGGTGTGGATTTCCTTTTGGGAGTATTGTTGGGAAATAGGTAGTGCCCAAGTGATGGACGGTTGTGATCATAAGAGGTTTAGACAAACTCTGCACGTGGACCTTATGAGGTGCACCATGTGGGCGGAACTGAAAAGCTGCGTTGGCAAAAGGTGCTCGTTGCAACATAAGGCTCCATAAATGGATTCTGGATTGGAAAATTCGAAAAGGTAATCCATGCTCGCAAGTCATCGACCCTTCCAACCGGCAAGCTACACTTGCAAGTCATCCACCCTACATGTGGTCTAAATGCAGGATGATCTGGACCGTTCAAATTGTGGGGTCACATGTGGGTGGAGTGCAACACAAAAATCAAACTGACCAGACGATCTTAACCATCCAACTGATGAGCATCAAATGAACGATTGACAAAAGTCAACAGTTGGAATTCAATGACCCAAAGTAGATGGTTAATGGAGTGGGCCTCCAGATTTGGACAGTCTGGATTGACATTCATGTGAGCCATGTGTACTCGGGGAACAAGCTCTTGTGCCTTGCAGTCTAATGGTAGCATTGGCAAGGTTTGGGCTGAGGCTGGCCCAGATGGAAACTTAATCCAGTTGGACACACAAGATAGTCTAACCCATCTGACTCTAGGGATAATGGCCCATCTATAGTGGGTCCCAGTATTTGAGCAGTTTAATCTGGGGCACATGCAGGCCATGCATACAATTCCATGTGCATGAGTATAAGCATCGTAGGCCTTCGGAGTATAAAATAAAACTAATGTGAAAGGTTAGGTGAATGTTCAACAACCCAGGTCTCAATGCATGGCATAGTGGTAAATGCATCTTTTCAACAATGTAGTCGTGGGTGTATCCATGGGGGGTGGACGTGTGAAAAAACCGGTGTGCCCAGCTATTTAGGCAACTTAATCAAGGAAGAGCAAGGAATGGGCAGATCTGTGTGGGGCCCTCCATGGTGTATCTGTTTATCAATGTGGTCCATCCCTTCTATAGTATAATATTAAGGTATGAGCTCAAAAATGATGGAAATCCAATGCTCAAGTGGACCACAACAGAGATGATTCTGGCATGTAATACAACTTACATTTAATGCAACTCAAGCTTATTATTTGGTCCGGTCCACTTGAGCATTGAATCTGCCTCAATTTTGGGCTCATACCTTACAATGATGTAAGAGAAGGGATGGACAGCTGTGGATAAACAGATACACCAAGGTGCTCATTCCTTGCTAGAGACTAGTGGGGCCCTGCAATTAATTCCATCTACCTAAGTATAGGTTTCATTACTGAAGTTCGAGTACCCTTTTTAGGTATGCGTGGATGTGTATGAAAAAAAAAAAAAAAGAAGGACGATCCATGTTGCTGTAAATTGAGGACAGTAGGCCACTGATCATAGGGCAAGGAAGCCACCATTAATTGGGAAAAACTAATCCTACCGTCATAGAATTGTAGGTTACAATTCTTACAACGAAATTAATTAAACAAGTTGTTCCACCAACTGTACGTTTCTCACCTGATGGTGACCTTCCATCAATTTTTCGAAGTTTCGGCATTGCGATTATACTCCTTTGGAACTTGCATTCAACCAATTAATCCTGTCTGTCCATCAGGTTATAACTGATCATCATATCCATGGGTTCAGGTCCTTACCTCGTTGGTAGACTTTTGTAGAGTTTTAATAAAGGATCTCGGTCTTGAAACTCAGTAGTGATGAAATATCCACGTTGCTAACCGCACCAATGGTGGCGTTGGATGATTGACTGCGTGGGTGCGTTGCATGAATGACAAAAAACAAAAACAATGATCATCATATCGTATATAAATTGCCCGGCTTTTTCAAAGCCTACATCTAAGGAGCATTCGATGATATTGTTAGGCTTATTTGATAATAAAAAAAAAAATGATTATTTAAACAATCCAATGAGAGGAGTGAAACTGGGGATCCATTGAGGTGAGTGGGACCCTGAATGTGGGGCCCATTGTGATGTATTTGACTGCATCCATGCTGTCCATCCACATTGAAAGATCATTTTAAGGAATGATTCAAAAAATGAAGCAGATCCAAATTCGAGATGGACCATAGTACAAGAAACAGTGCTGATTGACTATTAAAAAATTATTATGGGCCACAAAAGCTTTGGATCAAGATGATATGTGTGGTCTCTTCATCTAGGTGTTTGTGACCTTACCAACAGGTTGGATGGCAAATAAACATTCCGGTGTAATCCATGAAGTTTTTAATGGTGGGGATTCAATCACCACTATTTCTTGTAGTGTGGTCCACCTAAGATTTGAGTCAGCTTCATTTTTGGGATCATGCCCAAAAATGAGCTTTCAAAATGGTTGGACAGTGTGGATTTAAGGCACATACATCACTATGAGCCGCACATTCAGGGGGGCCACCCACCTCGTTCGATCGTGTCTCACCTAATTCACTTCCCATTGAATTATACTGGCCGTCCATGTTATAAGTTACTGATAAAATGGATAGAATCATCTGATCAGTGTTATTTTTTAGACGTCCTGCCATAAAAATGTGTCTTGGACCCAATGGTCAGCCCAGGATGGATTGCGCTGTCACAGCGTCCAAATGCAAGACCACTGTTTCGGGTGGAGGGCAGGCTACCATAGAAGGCCGAGGCGGACTCGGATTGCGTCCTACCCCTGCCAGGACAGACTCGGTCCTCGCTTGATTTTGTGGGGCCCACCGTAATGTATGTGTGTTTTATCCACGCGGTCCAACCATTTTGATGGATAATTTTAGGTTACAAAATTTTAGGATATGAGCCAAAAATTGAGGCAGATCCAAGTTTCAAGTGGACCACACAGTGAGATTAAACGCCCACCATTAAAAACTTCTTAGGAGCCGCAAAAGTTTTGATCAAGCTGATATTTGTGTTTTCCCTTCATCTACATCTATGTCACGGCGGGCCCTAGGAAGGTTTCAGCGGTGGGGATCATTATCACCACTGATTCATGTAGTGTGGTCCACTTGAGCATTGGATCTGCTTCCTTTTTTGGATTAATTCTCTAAATCTATTTGTCAAAATGGATGGACGGCGTGGATAAAACACATACATGACATTGACCTCACAGAGCCCCATGTCAGGACCGAGTCCGTCCTCGCTGGGGCAGGACGCAATCCACGTCCGGCCGCGGCTGAAGTCCAGGCGCATATGATGAGAAGCAGGACGCCATGACTTTTGAGACGACATGACATTGGCAGTAACTTCTTCGGTATTTCCAACGGAGTAGAAAGAGGCTAGAAGCCCACGTTCCAGGCTTTCACGCTTCTGGCAAACTAGCAAAAAGGTGCACTTTCTACTCGAACATTAAGCACCAGCACCAGCACGCGCGTGCAAGATCCAAGCCGTTCATCAGGTGGGCCCTTCTACTTAGATGCCCTGGGATGAAAATAGCATGTCTAAATATCAAGCGACACATTTGTCTAAAGAGTACAAAATAAATAAATGGTTGAAACAAATGACCAGTCGTCCACATTTGATGCACTTGTGTGGCCCAGTCATTCAATTATTGATCTGACCATCCACACAGTGAGTTAGAACAACAACCTGGAAAGTAATTTCTAATGCATTTTCATACATACATCAGGGATCTCTGATCAGTAAGATTTTTAGGGTAGGCTAGCTATATATGGTTTGAACTTATAGATGAACGGTCTAGATCATCACTTGGAGAGGGATGAATTAGATTTTTGGTGAAATGATAAAAACGAAGTTGGGTAAGGTCAGTTTCTACACGCACAGCTGCAATAACAAAATGAACTCCTAGGATTCCTACCAAGAAAATGACACCTTGTCTTCTTGTTATCTGAATTGGTAGTTTTCCTTGAATGAGATATGGTTGTTTTTTTTACCTTTAGGTATTAGGTGGGTCCACAAGTGCAAAATCACTGCTTACACCCACCCGCTGATCGATACACCCACCCTTTCTACTTTTGTTTGGTTACAGAGGCCGGTTCCTCCCCGAGTCCTAGTGGAATAAGCTTATTCCGCGAGGAGATGGGTGTGGCCCACCTAGATGTATATATGTATGGCATCCAAATTATATAGAAGAGTTGCGCTGTCATTAAAATCACAAGAGATAGGCCAATCCAACCATCACATGAGCCACCATGAGTATTTTAAGGTTTTTGGGGTGTGTTTTTGTTTTTTCCACCTACTGATTGAATATGCCTGTTTTTTTAGGCACCCCATTGTCACCGTAGGGATCACTTAGTGCATTTGTCGGGTTTGAAAGTTGGTTGCATGGTGTGCTCGGTAGTATGTTGACGTCACCAAGTTTTGTGGTGGTCCCCATCAGGATTAATGTGTTATATCCACACTGTCCATTCACTTTTTAAGACCATTTTAGGGCATGGGTCTAAAAATTTAGGTAGAGCCAAAGCTCGTGTAGACCATACCATGTATACCATATTGAAACCTGTACTAGAGCCTACCATGATATTTATTTTTCTGTCTAATTTATTTAAGGTCGCACAAACTTTTGTAACTGGGAAGAAGATTTCAATGGACAGTGTCATGGTCTCCCCTGCTTTTCTGTGGTGTGGTGCACTTGAGATTTGGATATGTCTCATTTTTTGGCCCGTGTCCTGAAATGATCTTACACAAAATGGATGGACAGTGTAGATATCCATAAAACTTGGTGAACGTCAACACACCACAGTCACACCATGCAGTCCACTCCTGGCATACACACAGCATGGTGGACCTGGCACAGGAAATACCATATAACAGCTGCATATACAAATTAATTGATAGATATTGAATCAAATAACATGTAGGCGGAGGTGCATCTCCACTCCTATGAATAACTTGAGGTTTTTCTTGGAGTTGTGGAGGAACCAACATCCTGGTTAGAACATAGGAGTGGTTTTGGTTAAACATGGACTGGGGTTGGCAATGAGCTGGGCAGCCTAGCTAGATCTAGGGCTTAGGCCCCTAAACATGGCTTAAGGGCTTGACCAGGATGCCCAATGCCCCAACAATATGGTCCAGGCCAAATCATTCAGTAGGTCACCATTACAATGGTTTCAAGAAACTCATTAATGGTCTCCATTCGCTGTACATGTGTGGTGTAAGGAAGATTATTAGATCAAGGGTTATGCTTCGATTATCCAAATCATTTAAACTTTGAATTTATTATAAGATTTAAGATAATTTCAATAAAGAAAAATCTTAAATTAAGCTTATTTAAGAACTCTAATCGCCTACAAAGAACCTAATTAATATGCCAAAAGCCTTAAAACCGATTGAATCGCTAACAACATAACATACCACCACGCTCTGCAGCTGACATTTGCAGGTCCCACTCTATAGTAGCACTTACTCAAAGAGTGTAAGGTAGCCACACTCTAGTTATCTAGATAGCCCTTTCTCTACAGTGGCGTCTTCCACTCTAGTCCAAGTTGCCCTTTTCATAGGTCACTACTCTCTCTTGAAAGTTGCCCTTTCAAACAGGTGACCCCTTCAAAAGCTCCAATGAAACTCATCAAGCTAGCCTTTTAAACTGTAGGAAATATCACATCACTCGACCCTTGTCCCCATCTTATAAGGGTAGGCCAACCATTAAGCTGGGGGACGGCCTGAGGGATAGGGTCACCCACACATGAGTACATCTTTGTTCTTGGTGTTGTTGTATAACCAAAAGTAGAAAGAATGGGTGTATCTATCAAAAGAGTGAGTCCTAAAGACAAATTCCCATGTGGGTAGGTGGCTGGTTAGTAATATTTAGGGAGATTAGAGAGAGACGGTGACAATGACTCAGCGATTTATGTGTGGTTGAAACTAGCATACGGCTTGGAAGCCTCATGGGTCTTCATCCAGAGTTTTTAAGACAGAGACTCCATCCTTTAGTAGGCTTGGGGACCAGTCATAGCCATATGCCAAATAATCGCAGTCACACGTGCTGGGTATAACATGTGTGAGAGATCTGAGCTGATTATTCGGTGGACCCCATGGTGAAGATGGTCTGGCCCAATAATCAAGCTGGTCCGGGGTATCTATACGGTTTGTCTCCCTCCTATTCAACGGCTTAGATTTGTACACGTGTGTCAACTTGGCATTTTGGATTGTCCAATGTCCAGTATCTAGAAAGTGCACTCCATTAATGAGCTTCGGATTTTTCGGATAGATGAACATGCGTACCGGAGATGGGAAAAGATCGAATGCATTAGAAGGCACATAGTTCATGTTACTCCATTTTATGTAGCACTACACGTGTCACGTATGTGATGATCCAAACCATGTATCCTGCTGTCTTCACCACAGATCAAACACTATCTAAAAAATTGCATACATGGTACTATCCTAACCGTCTAATAAATAGGTTTTATATCAACGAATGTAATCCATTGTTATTTTTGTCTTTAGTGTCCACTTATATGCCACCAATAAGAAGAGTAAAGTCATCCAAAAAGATTTGATTTACGGAAAATAGTCCAAGCACCACTGGGCCAATTGAATAAACGGTTATGATCTAGTCCGTTTATACCATGCTTCGATGAAATGGAGCGCTGGATATGTGAGGTGTGAGCTGGACAACCAACCCCAAAATAGTTGAACATGCATGTGAATACATGACCCACTTTCTAATTAGGAGCAGGTGGGCCCCAATGGGTTGTAGGGCTCACGTAGAACCTTCGAATTAACACGAGTCTGGATGCGTGTTTCAATGATTGTCAGTCACATTTGCGTTTGCCTGTACGGTTTTGGACGTCTCAGATCTGACATTATTACCAGATATGTTACAGCAATCGTAATGTGTACTCTTTCTACGGCTGAGATTTCATATGATATAAGGATTGATGGTAGGAATGGCGTGCTTGGCCAGCTTTGGCCCGGGTTGGACGGTTGGACCTATTAGTTTGATCTGTGGACCGGGCTTGGCCAGGCATGCGTGGCATAGATAGCTCCATCAATTTTCAAGAGGAATTAGGCTTAAGTCGTTTTTGGCTATCATCGGGTCTTGGACCTGCAAGTTTGAAAGAGTCATGAACTGACGTTGGAGTCTAGCCCTTGTTGACGAAACCTGACCTAACTCAGACCAATCACACCCAACCTTGACCCGATCCAACCAACCCAAGATGGGTTCGGGTTGAGAACATGGTAAGTTGGGTTGGGCTCTGGTTGGGTCAGAACACCGGTTGACCCAGTATGATGCCAGGTTGCGCACGGGTTGATCCTCAAGCCGACAGAACTCGCCAAGTTGCCCACTTGATCAACTCACGACGGAATGTTTGTTTTTAACATTTCACTTGTCAATGCATGTAATTCCTGTCGTCTCCCCTTTTCTTTTCATTTTATACCGGCAATGACTGTTTGCTTTTTTACACTAAAATTGAGGATGGTGCGAATTTCATGTGTGGCCCGGATTGCCTTATCGTGTAATTCCGCACGCTCTTATCGTGCAGAGTAAACTCAGTTGGGCCCACCTAGAATATATGTGCTTTATCTATTCGGTCCATATGTTTTTCCAGCTCATTTTAGTGGTTGAGCCAAAAATTTAAGCATAGCCAAATGTCAAGTGGACCATGCCACAGAAAACAGTGGGAATAATGATTTCCACCATTGAAACCTTCCTAGGCCCTACAGTGATGTTTATTTGTCATCCAACCTGTTCATAAGATCACATGAATATGGATGAAGGGAAACACAAATATCAGCTTGATCCAAAACTTTTGTGTCCTCCGAGAATTTTTCAATGGTAGACATTCAGTTCATACTTTTCTTGTGGTGTGGTCCACTTTAGATATTGATATGCTTCATTTTTTGGCACCATACCTAAACTTTTCTGTTAAGATGGATGGACGGAGTGGATAAAATACATAAATCACTGTGGGGCCCACAGAGTTTACTCTACGGAGTTACTCAGTACACAATCCGCTTCCGTGTAGCTTATCCACGCTGTCCATCCATTTTGTGAGCTAATTTTAGAGTATAAATTCAAAATTGAGGTAGATCCAAAGCTCAAGTAGACCACACCACACGAAACAACAGGTTGAACACCTACCATTAAAAAGCTTTTATGTCCATGATTTCTATGGTGTGGGCCACTTGAGCTTCAAATTTATCTCATTTTTTTGGCTCATTCTCTAAAATGTTCCAGTACAATAGATGGATGCCGTGGATATGTCCCAGACATCATAGTAGGGCTCATAAATTTAAGTCGGATATTTTTCAAAGCATTTCTTAAGGAGTAAATACTCTGTTGCTGTTAAACGGAAGTAAGAGTTAATATTCAGCTACTTACATATATTTACAGTGCAGTTGAGAAAACAAACACCCCTGCCTTGGACGTGGGCTCATGTTAGGCTCAGGCAGGGAGGACATTGAGCCTTCTAGTGCCTGGACGGGGGGGCTGGGCGAGATGGGCGTCAAAAGACTTACATCCCCTGATTTGGGAAGCGATGCTTCAGGGTCACGAGCTAACAGAGAGCCCTTCGAAAGGTATTACCAAAGAGAACCGCGACACACGCATCAATGGCAAGTCCGCTTCTCACGCATGAAGCGTGACGCACGTGTGCAAGATCCGAGCCGCTCATTGTCAGGACGACTGTGCATCACATAAAAGCCTTGTCTCAGAACACATGCTTGTCCAATTATAATACAGACCAGACATGTACATTGAATTTGGACAGTGAGCTGTTTCATATTAACCGTTCATTCATTTTGCATGCGCATGACTCACCTGATAGTACGATCCAGTGTGATTTTTTAGGACAACATCTACACCGGTGGACCCTATCTCACGAGCAGCTTGATTCATACACGTGGCGGTTGCCACCACTTGTGAGAGCCCAGCTCCCTCGAAATAACGTAGAACCTCCTGATAGAACAATGCCACTATGAAGAGGGATAAGATGATGAAGTGGACCAGATACAGATCGTAGCAGGATCGTTGGGCCACTGCAAGGAATGTTATATGGAGTCCTGAATAAGGACAATAGCTATGGAAACGATATATAGTCATATCACGTCCCTTCATTAATTTCAGTGCAACCCATGTGAAGGAGCGACCGTGAAAGGGGAAGTTCCATCCTCTGGTAGAGTATTAATGGGATGCGATTTGGGTCCTTTTCAATGACCAGGTTTATCTAAATAATGGGTGGTGCTTAGTTAAAGGAACTTTCATATGGATTTACTTCAACCTTTTGATTATTTAAAAGTTACAGAGGCGGCTCAAAATTAAAGTAAAATAGTCAAATGATTAAAGAGAGAAAATATCTCAATTTAGGAGATTTTATCTTTTTGTGTATGTGTAGAAGATAAGACCTGTCATGTGGTCACCAGAACATGACATAAATTTCAAAGGCGACAAGGACACAGGAAGTTTTTGAATCCATTGCATTTCAATGCAAATTGAATAGGATACCAATTATTGCTATTTTATCTAACATGAGGAATCAACCAGTTTTTTTTTACACTGATTTTGGAAATTTGAGATTTTTTTTTCTTTTTTAATTCCTTAAGCCTTCAGTAGATATATCTTTAACAAAAAGTTCTATTTAAAATTTAATTGATTGGTCATGCTTATTGTATTTGGCCTAACGCAATTCATGTTGTCTAATGAAACGTCGTCGCATGTCAACATTCACATATGAACAATATAAGGCAAATCATACTCGTGCCTCAAGAAATTTTTGATCCATTCTGTAACACGTAGCTTGCTAAAAGCAAAATAGCTCAGGGCCATATTGCGGTCGAGAAAATAAGGACACTGCATGAAGGATACTTAACCATTGCATAAGTAGCACATATGACATACAATGTATGCAAGAAGATACTTAAAGTCGTTTGAGGACCAGCAAGGAAACTCTTCGCAATCAAATTATGATGACAAAGAGTCCAAATCATGCTAGTACACAATCGATCGCGTATCTAAGGACCAGCAAGGAAACCCCAGCATAACCACCACCTTTCCAAACCTATATAAATAGCCTTTGCCACACAATTAATCAATCTTTACAACCCAACATTGCTTATCTTAATTTTTAATTTCTTAACTTAGATATTCCACTTCTATTCAGCTACACTGTAGCAAATTCTGAATTTATAATTTAGCTTAGATACATTATTGTCCAACGTCATCGCTATAATAAACCCTGAAAATAAGATAAATATCAACGACCTCTGTCATTAGATATCATTGAATATTGAGTTTTTAGTCGGTAGATCACACCAATCACATCCGAAAGACCATATACCTTGATTGTTTTGTCTATACAAGCAATCATAAGTGATTATTTTTGTTTATCTGCTTAATTTACTTTTTCTTCACTAATTGTATTATTTTTCCATTCAAGTTAATGAAATCAACAATCAACCTTATATTTAATCTCACTCATTTATTATCAGTTCATTGAGAACCTAATATGTTATCACTATTGAAGAGAAAAGTCTTTAGTGCAAGGGAAAAAGATCCCATTTTAAAGGATTAATCATCTTTCTTTTTTTCAAATCACCTGCACACGAAAATATTAGTGATTGAATAGTCGGATCAACTTTCACAGGTTTAATGTTAATCTGGCTAGTTTGATGCCTGGATCACACGCTTTCAATTAACTTGACTCAAGTGTGCCAGAACTTCTCTTAATTATTATACACTTCTTATCCAATTTGAGTAATTTGAAACACATCTGGCCATGCATTCAGATTGAGCAACAAGTGATTGCAATAACATGAATGACTCTCTATTTACTCAGCTTCTAAAGTCATAATCATAAGACTGTAGAATAGAGTTGATAGACGACAGCATTTTCCAACGACTACCCTAGAAAGGAAATTGGTAAAAATGTACACCTTGGATGGAGTTGACGAATAAAGTCTCAATTATTGGTTAGGCAGCTATCAACCTCTAAATGCCGATGGTTTTTTAGTTCAAATTCCTTCACGTGTCTCAACATGGAAAGAGGAAAATTATAAAGGCGTTAGCTACTTGCATCATGTATAGTAGGGATTACCATGAGATTTGTAATGTTTTTCTTGCAAAGATCCTTGAGAATTTATTTTTCCCTAAAAAGAAAAAAAGGTCCTGAGTGAAATGATCTTTTGGGGAGTGAAATGACCAAAAGGACTTTTGTTTCTCAAACTAATTGGGTTGGACACTGTAGAGCCCACGTGGTGTGGACATGACATCCAACCACCATGACGGTTATACAACCTGAATATCAAGCCCATTTAATAATCATACGGTATACGTAGTAGAAATCAACGGACCCACCAAAAACACCCAGAGTCATGTGTTGCTGGCATGAAGATTGGATTGGCCTGATTTTTTTGTTATCCATGGTCACGGTGGGTTGATCTGTAGGCCGGGTTGGACGTCAAATGCAAATGTGGTTCTAAAAATCCCACTCCATCCATTGCCTTTTATGAGGAAAAAAGAAGAAAGAAAATAGATGAAGCGCCTTATGATCAATGCACCCATCAAAACAATAGTTCAGAGGTTTTAAATTTGTCAAGGTTTTTCTTTCCCTTAATCAGAGTTCTTGTAGATTTTATGGTAAAATTCCAACCATCCCTGTTCCTACAAAAGAAATGAGGGCACGGGCTCTTATAGTGTAAAACATGAAGGAAGAAAAAAACCTTGACTTGACTCGCCTGAGTCAACTCGTCCTGACCATATTTCATGAAACATTGAGAAGAATTTGATCTGGTCCTGACTCGGTTAAAGCTCTAGAAAAACTAGACTTAAAAAAGCTCAGCAAAATTTGAAAAAACTTGACTTGCCACAACTCAACTTGTAGGGCATTATGTATTATTTATACTTTTCAAATATTAATTTATGCTTGTGCAAGCTGGATCTTGGAGGTCGGACCGTGCTCACATAGCATGGTGGGTGGATTGTTTGTTTGGAAATGATCGAGATGGTTATGTTTCACTAGAGTCGCCACTACCCAACTAATCCGATTCCATAATTGAGTAGACCCCTGTAGAAATGTTAGGCGGGAGAATCTTAAGGTTCTCGACTAATCTCGAGCATAAAATGATTCCTTAATTTATGACCGAAAATTCTGGGTAAGGGACTGCGGTTATAGAAAGTGAAGGTATTAAGTACCCTACTCCGCTCATACGAATATACGATCTCTACTTCACAGGATCAAGTAAAATGTTGAGCATTAGGATTTAGTTATAGGGTGTTTATGATGCGATGTGTGTGCAATGCTGTGTTGAATACATCGCCTATGACAAGTAGTTTTGGCTGCATAAATCTGCCTTGACTTCCCACTTACCAATGCGATAAACTAGCTAGTCCAAATTTTTTATGGACATGGTCTGATTATGTCAGCAAGCTGCAGAGCTTACATTTGAGTAGATCGAGTATTGAGCGCAATGTATGTAATGTACTGTTTAGGAAAATGGTATGTGATGCGGTGTGTGAAATTTAATGTTGAATGCAATGCCTACGACAAGCTGTAGTTTCGGCTGAATAAATCCACTTTGACTACCCACCTGCTGAAGTGATCAACCAATCAATCCAAAATTCTGATGGACATGATTTGACTATGTTGGCAAGCGGTAGAGCATACGTTTGAATAGATCGAGTGCACAATGCTATAGATGTAGTGCCATGTGGGAGTGAGAAGAGAATAGGTATTGAACGATGCTTGTGCGGTATGAATGAAGTTGATTGAGAGTTGAATGGACGATAGTGTCGCAAGGGTTGGATTGAGTGGTTTAGATCGAGGCTTTGGTCGCTTAGGTGGCTAAGGGCTAGACCAAGTAAACCCGAGTTGGACTCTCTCCTATGACTCTTTTAGGCTTATGATGCCTAAAGTGCTTCCCGATGATCCTTGTTTTTTTTTTTTTTTTTCCCCTGATGATTGAAATGTCAAGGGGAGATGGCTACTTATTGCTTTCCTAGCTAGTTTTCTTGCAATTCTTGTTAAGTCCAGGGGAAAATAGAGTTTGAGTTGCTTGAATTTGAGATCGTCACATGGTAAGATTTCAAGGGTAGGATTGAATGACATGGGGCATGATTTTCGGTTTCAAGAAAGGGCTTCAAAGTTCATTCACAAGGGCACACGGGATGGGGGTGGCAAAGAGAGAATCCCACTTATGTGGGGGTCTCCTGCTAGACAAGGGACCTACCACATGGCTGGTGGTGCCCTGGGCATCGCCAAAGCCACATGTTACCTCCTATTTTGGTAGGGTGGCTCCCTTAAGTGTGTGAGAGCTCTAGCTCCTTCGGCACCCTTTTGTTGTCTCTTCGAATTTTATATGGACTTTTGAGTTTAGGTTAGCCTCATCTTAACCTCTGGCTTGACTGGGTGAACTAACTGGGTGAGCTAACTCAATGAGTTGATTGGGTGAGTTGACTCGACGAGTTGACTCAATGACTTGGGTGTTGAGATTTTAAGGGCCTTGGCCCTTAGGATTTGGACCCCTGGGGTTAGGTTTCTAGGTTTAGATTAGGGTTTCAATCCAACTTTATCATTGTCAACTTGAAGTGGGGTGTCTACAATGCTAAAAATCGTAAATAATTTAGACAAACTTATATGAGATTTCCAATGTTTCGAGTTGAATTTTCATGTTTTTAAACTATAAGCGAGCCCTCGATCGAGAGGTGGTTATTTGTTGTCGGGGTTCTATATTCTCTCCTTTCCGTCGTTCCAAACACTAACCAATCCTTTGATGGTGTCCACTGCTACAAATGTTACAATTGGGGTTGTAATTTGGCCAACCAGGCAGGCTCATGAGCTAAAAAGTTTGGCTCAGGTCCAACCAGCCCACCAAATGACAAGCTCTAGCAATGTTAAACGAGTTGCCACTTGGGCCTTCAACAACACCCATGCCCAGGTGGGCCTTGGAAATGCGGCATCAAACTGAAACGGCCCAAGATTGGATGGGTATGATCATACAAACTGGGAGACTTTGGGGGTGTGATCAATTGACCATGGGGTAGCAACAAGGTTTTAGATCGGTGCATCTTGATATTGCATCATTCACCACCGATGCGGCCTTGTATTGTGCAATATCCATCATTAATCAGGCTGTTTCCATCTGACATGGGTCGATAATCAATACGGTTGTATCTTTCATGGGTGATACTGGTACGTATCAGGTGTGCCTACTGGTTTCAGATGACGTAAACCTTGGATAGCAATGGGTTGGATCGGGGTTAGGGCTGAAAGTTGGGCGGCTTCAACCCGACCGACCCGTGACCGACCTGACATTGGGTTGGGCTTGGGCAAGAAGTATCGAACCGATGTTGAGCTTGGGCTATGAAGACATCAACCCAATGAAGTTTGGGTTGGGCTTGGGTTGAGGTCTCGGGTTGCCCGAGCCAACCCAAACCCGATCTATATACAAGTTACTTATACTTTTATTATACTTTAGTGAAGTAAACTTATAATGTTTACTCGTATTTTAACTTATTTGTTTAGGAAAAGTGAAGTTCTTTACATAAATAAGTACATATATAATTAATAAAGCTATAGGTACCAAAAATAAGGCGTGTATTGAAACATAATAGACTAATGTAACAACGAAAATATTAGCATGTATTAACCCGACCAACCCGATCAACCCGACCGAGCCCACTTGGGTTGGGCTTGGGTTGAGAATTCCCAACCCGAGGTTGGGTTGGGTTGGGTTAGGGTTGAGGTATAGGAACCTTGGGTTGGGTTAGGGTTCAGCACCAACCCGACCCAACCCGCCCGACTTTCAGCCCTAATCGGGGTTAGCCCGAGGCTTGACCAATTTATTAAATAGGCTAAAAATTATGGCCCAAACCCAATCAACGGCCCTTCTCCCTTAACTAGCCCTACCCCCTCCCTAACCATTTAATTTCAATTGGGAGTGACCCAACCCAACCCGACACAGGCCCATTGCCACCCCTACATGCCACCTGTTTTAAATAAGGGGTTGGAGTGGGACTTAGGCCTCACAGGTCAAGCCATGGGCTTAAATTCTAGAACCGTTTGCTCGGTCGGCCTTGGTTCATGGGTCGGACTTAGGTTATGTAGGCCTGAGCTGACCACCCCAAACATGGGATGTTTTGCCGTATGAGCTTAGGTTCGCCAATGGCCCCCTAGGCCCAATCCATGTTGGAATGGTTTGGCCCTTTTCCAAGAAAGGACCACTAGATTAACGGCTTGGATTCGGGAATGTGGGTCCACCTGCACGTTTGTTGGTGTCCAATAACTGGTTCATTCTCTTTCAGTCGAACAATAGAATTCAATTTCCTATTGGGACCCATCTCACAAAGCAATAGTTACAGGAGAGCCAATACAAGCAAAGAGGCGTGTCTGTCCGTGAGTTTCCAAAAAGTGGGGCCCGTATTCTAGTGATCTAGGCTGCCTGATGGGCCTCATGAACAGACCATATGCCGCAGATCTTCCTGATTTGCAGATGCTAGCCAACGGTTATGATCTCATGATCCGAGGATGTTAGGAGCACGGCGCTTCCATGGTGGTTCCATCAGGTTAACGAGTTGGATCATCGAACTCGGTGGTGACATGGTATGCAGACACATCCAGTCTGTCCAACCCGGCCCCACTACTGATGATGCATATACTGGAGCCCACACTGTCTATGGGTTCCCAACCTTCTAAATTTCGAACGTCAAAACCGTTAATAACCTGTGTCTAAACTCAACGAGGAACATCAGATGGTAAATCTCACCCGACCATTATTATTTTGCAGACATGCTCCACCCACAACAGACCTCACAATTTGAACGGCTCAGACCGACTGGCATACATGGACGTACACCGTGGACGAGTCATCACCGTTTTACAAATGAATACAAACGCAGCCAGTTGGCCCACATTCCGAAATGGTCCAATGATTTAAACCGTCCATTTTCTCTTTATTGTCAAAGATAAGCCATTATCAGATTGTCACACTTCAGAGATGATCCTAAGCTTTTATTCTTAGGGTTGAACGCGAGGCATTGAAAATTTTTCATTCAATTATTTCTAATGATATTTGGGGCCACGTTCAGTTTAATTTTCATTAAGATGGACGGTAAATCATAGAATAGACAAAATGGACGGATCCGATGATCAGACCACTTAGCAGGTAGGCCCCAGGAAGAGGCGACACACAATGGATCCGGAGTCGCGACAGAGGCAAAAACACTCTTCTCTGACTGAAACCCCGTCTATTACCTGATTCTAAAACCCTAACCCCTGAAAAACACTCTTCTCCCTTCTTTGTGCTCTCTCCGCCCTCGCCCGTACATCGAGCGATCCAGGGGCGGAGGAAAAGAAGAAGAAGAAGACTGCTCGAGTTGCAGATAGAACCATGTTGAAGGTGAAAACCCCCAAGAATGCACGTGCCGCACGTGAGCTCGAGAAGCGCGCTCCTAAGCTGGTAATCTCTCTTCTTCAGAAAACGAACCATGTAATGCCTATTGTAGGAAGAGTTCGTTTTCCCTCCGTCGCGACTCAGGATTCACCGTGTCGCCCCCCCATTGGTGCCCACACGATGAGATGTTCCGGCGATTTGAACCGTCCGTTTCTTCTACTGCTATAAATAAGCTATTTCCCCCCCATGATCAGACTTCAGTCATTATCCTATCGTTTGATTTTCGAGTTGAATGCGAACTGTTGAAAATTTTCTTTTAATTGTTTAAAATCATCTGTGGTGGCCGTATAGCATAGACTGCGACATGGACGGTCCTGATCGTCGGGCCGTTCAGCATGTGGGTCTCAGCGGGCAGTGGCACAGGAAGGTGACGGAGGCAAAAGGAAGTATTATAGGAGTGTCTGTATGTGTAATTTGTTTTTGGTAAGTGTAGGTTGAGAATGGTAAAAAGACGCTGATACTTCAAGGCACGAAAACCAGCAATGTATTGAATTCTGTATTGACGGAGATTTTTCATCTGAAGAAGGGCAGTGCTATCAAATATAGCAGGAGGAATGACAACATACGGCCGTTTGAGAGTGGTGGGGAGACTTCTCTGGAGTTCTTTTCTCTTAAGACTGATTGCAGCCTTTTCGTGGTAAGCAAAATATGCGAAGAATGGGCTTGATTTTTATTTTTTCTTTGAGTTGAATCTTGTTGTGTTCATTTCAGAATGGAATTTGAATAACGTCGGCTTTGGCTTTTTTGATAGTATGTTGTGTCTAATGATTTCTATCTTGTACGGGTGTTTCAAGAAATAGGGAAAGTTAACACAAGACACTTTAGCGCGTGTTTATATGCACCATTGAATTGAATTATGATTATTGGTATGATAAAGTTGAAAATGAACCAAATTGTAGTTTCCTTAACTTTCATATCGAGAATTGGGAAGTCAGTCGATTTGGGTTACTTTTTAGTGGGCTTGAAAGAAATGCAACTGCAATTGCAATTGGAAGGTTTCTTTCTCTTTACAATTACTGGAGATGTGATTAGCTTTTTCATGACTTCCTCATGAGTAAGCTGAGTGTTTGCAATTTGATTTAGCTGTACCTCCAAACACCGCCTTAGGCAGGATGCGTTTGAGAGTGAGGATATGTACGTATCTGAGGAACAAGGCATTCTTGTTGCATTTAGCATCCTTCTTCTTAAGAAAATTTAAAAATCAAAAAGTCGGAATAAGAAAATTCGACAAATATTGAGCGTTAAGGTAACTACAATATTCCACTTTTCATTAATTCAAGTACAACATACATCATTACACAAGGACATTTAAGTTGTTTCAAGGAAATAGAATAGCTGATTGTGTGTGGGACATTTCACATGCTTGAACATATGTTATAATTCTTTTCACTAATACATTTGTATTTATAAGGAAACTTAGTGGACCCGAATCAGACCATCCAAAGCAGACAAAAATACAGCATAGATCCGATGAATACTGAGGCTTTATACAGTCTACTTAGACGTTCAGTTCTTACAAGTGGGGCCAATGGTCTTGTAGTCCAGACCATTGATATGCTGCTTCTCTCCGTGGATGGACCATAGTTCAAGGATCTCCTGAATAGTACAATCCCAATCTTTAAACTGGTGGATTGTAAATGGCCACTCAAGAAAAGAAGTGCAACAATGTTCCATCATTCCATGTTCCAAAGATTGGTGTTTACGATCCACCACTCTGGTGGACTTTTGGGGCACAGTACATCCATAGTGGGACCATAGGCCTCAGTTGCCAGAGTGCTGTGCAAAGCGAAGGGTCAAGGATCCTACCAGTCCTCCAAGTCCAAGTACGACAATTCACTGGTTTAATATTTCAATAGATATTTCTGTGCTGCTTGTTCTCACTGAATGGGGATGTTCGCTTCAAAGCGTTGAGCTTGAAAGCTATGGACATAATGCCAGATATCTGCCTCAGTGGATCAAGTGCTTTGAATTTTCTTCTTTTGATTTTATTATTGAATTGCATGATCTTTTTCTAGTGCCAACAAAAATTTAACCATAGCATGAGGATATAACTTCATCTTTCGAACCTTCCTCCACCCATTATGAAATAAATAACACAGACAAAAAAAGAGATAGACTGTGCTGTTAAACGCCTATATCATGACTGGTTTTTGTACCAAAATCCATGTTGGTTACCTGACAGTCCCCACCTTAGATGGGCTAGAGCCTAAAAATAGGACAGATTGAAAGATCCTAACCACTTGTTTGGAGAACTTCTGAGAATAGATGGTTAAGAAAGAAGTCAACAGTCTACCCATTTCTTTTCCTAAAAATTCTCCAGCTGAAGGGTTCAGATTGTCCAGGCAGTGTGAGTTCTGGCCTATTCTATCCATGATATGTTCAGTAAAGTCAACTGTTGATCTTGCATGTGCCGCATGCAACGGGAGAGAGCAGCAACATGCTATGCTTCTTAAGAAAGAAAGAGAAAGCAAGCAAGAAAGAAAGAAAGTAAAAAAGAAACTACAGGTGCTTAGTACCTCTGATGAGAGAAAAATTTTGCTACACCCACGAGTTAGCTAAGCTAGCTACACCGGGTGTAGCAATGACCCCACCTTGATGTATGTGTTGTATCCATGCCATCCATCCATTTTGCGAGATCATTTTAGGGCATGACACCAAAAATGAGGCAGATCCAAAGCTCAAGTGGACCCCAAGAAGTTTTTAATGGTTGGCGTTCAATCCCCACTATTTTCTGTGCTGGGTCCACTTGTTCTTTCGATCTGCCTCATTTTTTCTCTCATGCCCTAAAATGATCTCGCCAAATGGATGGACGGAATTGATACAACACATACATCAAGGCGGGGTCATTGCTACACCTGGTGTAGCTAGCGTAGCTAACTCGTGGGTGTAGAAATTTTTTTCTCCTCTGATGACTATGCACGGACACAGATACAGGGAGCAAAGATATCACTCTACATTCCCTGAATCTAAGAATTGATACAGATACTAGTATCTTGTCTAATATTTAATAAACACCATAATCATTGCATTGTACTAGCTATTTGGGGTCATGATGAGGACATCAAGCCTTTCAGAGTTTATTAGTGTAGGAGGCAAACGATGCCCGTATCTCTCTAGCTCGATGATGAGCCTGGATCATACTTGACGACTTGAGGAGCAATGAAGACCTTACATATGTGGTTAGGGACGTTTGAGAAGACCCCACCATGGGAAGACATGTGTAAGAGGAATCAGGAACAAGTTTGGAACGAAAGGAACAAGTGAGCCGAAGATTGGAGCGAAACTGGCGGACATCCGATTGATTGATAGATGTGTCGATTGATCGAGCGATCGATCAACATATACCTGCGATTGATTGCCCACCCTGGCCGATCGATCGACCTTTCGACAGACTACTTTTTTTTTTGAAACTTATTTTGCGTTTTTCTTTAGTATTAGGGGTATTTTAATCTTTTATTAATTTCGGGATTACTTAAGGGGCTGAGCCCTAAACCTAATTGATTATGCTATGTTTATTGAAAGAATAGAAACTATTGTGGTGGCTCTCCTCTCTCTCTCTCTCTTGTGGATCTTTCTTCCTCTTCTTTCTCATCTTTTCTTCTTCTATTCTCAAATTCTTCTTCCCTAAGGTAATCCTCTCTTATTCTTCTTTCTTCTAATCCTTCTTTTATTCTTTCCGTCACCCTACAAATCTGAAATTTTAGGCCTTCACCTATTTGTCAGATTTTTGTGATTCCCCAATCCAGAAATCACCCGATTTCTTAGATTAGAGAATCTCATTGATTGATTGGATACATCCATGCAAGTTTGAGGGTTCTATTCGTCGCAGATCCAATCCACGCTTGAAGTTGAATCCTGTACAGCGTGTTTGTGATGAGGGCCATTTCTATTGCATGATCCTTTATGTTTTCTTGAATTATGATGATGATAGTTTAGTGTTAAACTAAGTTGGTTATGTTATTCCGCTACTTCTATATGTTTCGTGCACATACATGCTTAGAATAGGCTGTCTTGCGTCAAATTGGTATCAGAGCTTAGGATCCTTGCATGGTTAATGTAGATCGAGTTATCTGGAGCATAGGGTTTTCAAGTTTCTGATTTACATGAGTCTAGATCAATCTGGACATTCTCAGATTTACGTCTAACGTAGACTACAAGTCTGAATTTTCAGATTTGCAATCTTCATGTGATCTAAATCTGAATTTTCAGATTTCTAGTGCGTAGTCCTGATTTTCCAGATTTGTGTCTATTAGAGACTTAAATCTGTTATTTTCGATTCATCCTGCATTCACAATTTTAGATATTAATTTTCAGATTCGCATCCTAGTTGTCATCAAATCTGAATTTTCTCAAGTTCATGCATTATCATAGGTTTAGAATTATAGCATTCATGTTGTGAGTCATCCGGTCCATAGAGTCAGGTATAAGAAAGCTTAGGACAAGTTTTCTCGTGTATGCCCACTAGAACCGGAAAAGGTTTCGGATTACACCCCGTAATGAGCAACGAGCAGTTATCCAAGCAAATCGCTCAATTAATCCAAAGGATAACTGCTATAGAAGTAGCAAATAAGAACGCTTTCGCACAGTTAGGCACCCAAGTCACCACTACCATGAATAGACTAGAGCGTTTAGAAGCATCCCAGAGGGAGAACCCCGACAATGGGGGCGACGAGCAATCCTAAGTGGGAGGGGCCGTTGAGGAGCGTGCCCCTATGCGTGGTAGAGGTCATGGAGTTAGAGGTTGTGGAGTAGGTCGTGGTGGGGCGTGAGACCCACAATCCTCATTTGAGTATTAGGACCGCTATGATCCTGATGATCGTGTGTTGAGGAGTGTGAAAGTAGAGGCCCCAAGTTTTGATGAGCGTCTTAACCCCAAGGCATTCCTTAACTGGTTAGCTGACATGGATCATTACTTTGAGTGGTATGATATGTCAAAGAATTGATGAGTGCGTTTTGCCAAAATAAAGCTCGTGGGTTAGGCGAAGTTTTTTTGGGCTAATACTACTGAAAAATTGATAGGGCTAGGGGAGCCCCAATCGCACATTGGGAGGAGATGAAAGAGTTGTTGAAGGAGAAATCCCTCCCTCTCTCCTATCGACAGAAGCTCCTTGACTAATGACAATCCTTAAGTCAAGGGTCAATGTTTGTCGTTGACTACATCGCTAAGTTCGAAGAGCATATGATGCGATGTGACATCCAAGAGGACCCTTTGGTGACGCTTTTACATTTCAAAACGGGTCTTTGCCAGGATCTTTAGCGCGAGCTTTTTACTCGCGCAATTATTGACTTGGACGAAGCATACCAAGTTGTACAGGAGTTAGAGCAGTACCTAAAGTCTCCTGTCACACGATGCTTTGAGTCCCAAGACTCTAATGTTCAAACTGGTTTCTAGGGAACCAAATCTAATGTTGACAGTTAGCCCAGGGTGCAGGCGAATGTTCTGCCTAAGCCTAGGGATGATAAGGGCAAAGGTGTCCTTGGTGCTGGTCCCAGTGGGAGAAGCTAAGTGTGATGCTATGAGTGTGGGAATTTTGGTCATATTTCAAACCAGTGTTCGCAGTATCGGTTTCGCGTTACGTTTCGCAGGGATACAGATACATATTGCGTATCGGTGGGAAATATCGGTTGTATCGCGGAATGTATAGCACTTTTTGGGAAACATGGGGAAACATTTGGAAATTGATTGAATTTTTCAATGAAACTTCAGGGATTGTTAAAATAGACCTCAATACACATTTAAATCATAATATGTAAAAAAAAAGTCCACATAATAGAGTTCCTTTGTAAAAGGATCCTAAGCTATGCGCTATCTGACTGAACTGATGCAACTATTGTTTAAATTGATTCCATAAGATATACAAATGTAACAAGACATTAATGTAAATACAACCAATGCATTGACAAAGTAAAACAAGCAAGAGAGTTGAGAAATATACCTATGGATGATGCAACTGAATGAGTATCCTCCAAATGCAGTTTTGACTATCCTAGTTCAACGCAATGCCAGCTATTCTATATGGCCTAGATCTATATGAGGATTCAATAAAATCTAGAAAATGGTTAACTGGACTCAACAAACTATGACCCCTACGTAGAGTCGAAAGCCCAATTGTTTTTTTTTTTTTTTAAGAGAGGAGAAACTAGAAGAAAATCGAACAAAAAATTATTATTTTTTCTACAAAATGGGGGACTCTTGTGCGTCTGACCGGTATAGTAAAGTAGGAGAAAATTGAGAAAAAATGGGCCTCCCCAAGTTTTTTCTCCCCAAAAAAAAAAAAAAAAAACCCAAGTTTATAAACATTCTAGCATCTTTGACCGATACCTGGACGATATCGTCCAGGTATCGACGATATCTGGAATCGCGTAAAGAAAAAAGCACGATATATTGCCGATATATCGTGCGATATCGATGCAAAGTGCGATATTATCGATATCGCACGATATATATATCGTGCGATACTAAGGAATCTGCATTTTTTTTTGGTTATTACTGGGCCGATATTTATCGGTGACCAGCGATACCGATAATATCGACCGATATTTTCGATACTGCAAACACTGTTTCAAACCAGTGCCCAACGAAGAACCGTGGAAAAAGCCTTAGTTATAGGTGAAACCACTAAGGTTGCAGATGACCAAGGTGATTATGAAGTGGAAGAATATCACCCCGTAGGAAGAATTAGTGATGAAGAAGAGGCGACTGATGAAACAGCACTTGCAGTTGTTAGATGTGCCCTAGCTCAAAATCAGGGTAATGCTGACTGGCGTCGAAACACAAATTTCTATTCCTACGCCAAGTGTGGAGACAAAAACTCCAAAGTGATAGTGGATAGTGGCATCTGTCAAAATATGATTTCCACTAACACTTTGGATCACCTGAAGTTGAAGGCTACCCCTCACCCTGACGCGTACAAAATTTCTTGGGTTGACAAGACCTCTCTTCCTGTCACCCATCAGTGTTTGGTTCCTATTGAGTTCAGGTCGTATAAAGAATCTCTGTGGTGTGATGTCTTACCTATGGATGTAGGTCACATCATTCTAGGTAGGCCATGGTTGTTTGATAAGTATGTCACGATTTTTGGTCAGTCAAATGTGTGTACCTTCATGCATGAGGGTAAAAAGATCAAGATTAACCCGTTGCCACCTAAGAGTACCTCAGACAGGGTGAAGAATGAGAGGGTGAGTGAGCCTAAGGAAGTGAGGAAATCCAGGCCTAAGTCTCTACATATAATTAATGCAAAAGAATTTGAAAAGGAGACTGAGGAGGATTCAACAGTGTACGCCCTTATGGCGAGAGAAGTTACACCAGAGGTTCCTGTAGAGTTACCCCTTGAGGTGACCCCGGTTTTTTAGGAGTACAGAGATGTATTCCCTGAGGATTTACTAGATGAGTTACTACCTATGCGGGACATTCCACATGTCATTGATCTCATCCCGGGGTCGACTTTACTGAACCTTCCTCACTACAGGCAATGTCCGAAGTTTCGGTATCGCTACAAGTTTCGCTAGCTAGGGATATGGAAACAATATCGATATCACCAATAATATCATTGATAACCGGAAATGCGGGGAAAATGGGAAAAACGGTGGAATTTTTCAGTGAAACCTCAGGAGATGATAAAATACACATATTTGCATATTTATGAATAAAAAAAATTGCAAAAAGAATGTATACATAATAGGTTTCTATTTAATGGGGGCCTACAAGCATGTGCTGCTTTAAGAAATCAGTCCAACCATCTCATCCATCCCATCTATCCATCCAATATCTGACCTTCCATCCAAACATCCATTGATATTTCAGAATATCAGCAAAACATGATATTTCCAAACAAATCGTTAACAACTAAAAAAGAAACTAAAGATTGTGGTCTCGTTATTGCCATGTTACGATAATGATAATATCATGATATTATCAATATTATCGTTGACAAATTGAACGTTGCATACAACCATGCGCCCATAAAAAATATGAAATGAAAATTTTTAAACATACATATTTTTGGCGTATCGATACATTGGCGATATTAGCGAAATATTTGCAGATACATTGACGATACAAGCAACACTTGGAATTTACACAGTAAAAAATATTGGCGATACATCGACGGTATCAATGCATTGACAATACAAATGACGCCTGAAATTTACACAATTGAAAATATTTACAATATCGATACATTGGCGATATTTAGTGATACATCGTTGATACCTTGAATTTTTATACGATAAGTGTTATCGGTATCGCCACCGGTGTTATCGGTATCGCTGAGCTAGAAATAGTGATAATATCGGGGATATTTCGATAATATCGGAGATAATGCAAACGCTGACTACAGGATGAACCCTACAGACATGCAGAGTTGAAGAGGCATGTGGATGAGCTCGTGCGAAAGGGTTTCATCCAGGAAAGCATGAGTCTGTGTGCCGTACTTGCATTCTTGACACCTAAAAAGGACGGTATGTGGCGGATGCGTGTGGACAGCTAAGCCATAAACAAGATCACGGTCAAGTATAGGTTCCCGATACCTAGACTTGATGATATGCTCGACATGATGGCCAGGTCCACCATCTATTCCAAGATAGATCTCAAAAGTGGCTATCACCAGATTCACATACGCCCAAGTGATGAATGGAAGACGGCCTTCAAGATGAAGGATGGGCTGTATAAGTGGTTGGTCATGCCTTTTGGCTTAACTAATGCACCTAGTACATTTATGTGAGTGATGACACAAGTTTTAAGACCTTTCATGAGCAATTTCTTAGTAGTATATTTCGATAATATTTTGATCTATAGCACCACTAAAGAATTGCACCTTGAACATCTGAGGCAGATCTGTAACATTCTTAGGACGGAGAAGTTATATGCTAACGTTAAAAAATGTTCTTTTATGTTAGATTGAGTTGTGTTCTTAGGGTTTATTGTGTCGTCCGATGGTATGCGTGCAGACCCAGAAAAAGTTAAAGCAATTGTTGATTGGCCTGAACAGAAGAATATTCATGATGTGCGGAGCTTTCATGGCTTAGCAACTTCTTATTGTCGGTTCATTAAAGGGTTTAGCACGATCATGACTCCCATCACTGAGTGCATGAAAAAGGGAGAATTCAGGTGGTCTAAAGCCGCAACCAGGGCTTTTAAGGAAATAAATGGCTGAACGATAGAAGCTCCTGTCACACGCCTTCCGGACTTTTCTAAAGTCTTCGAAGTAGCGTGTGATGCATCTGGTGTTGGTATAGGCGGAGTATTGAGTCAAGAAATTCATTCAGTAGCTTATTTCAGTGAGAAACTGAATGAAGCAAAGCAGAAATACTCCACTTATGATAAGGAATTCTACGCGGTAGTGCAATCCTTAAGGCATTGGCGTCACTATTTCCTACCGCAGGAATTTGTCTTGTTTTCATACCATGAGGCCTTGAGATATCTGCATTCCTAAAAGAAGCTCAACCCAAGACATGCTAAATGGGTGACGTTTCTTCAGGAATACTCATTTGTCTTGAAACATAAGGCCAGGGTCAAGAACAAACCAGTCGATGCCCTTAGTCGAAGAGTGGTGTTGCTCAATTCCTTAAGTGTAGATGTTGTCGGTTTTGAGCAATTGAATGATGAGTATCCCACGTGTCCAGATTTTGGGAGTACTTACACGTCACTCTCTAGTGACCAGCATAGTACAAGTGAATTTGTCCTGAAAGATGGTTTCATTTTTAAAGAAGATTGCCTTTGTATTCCCCACACTTCCATCCACGATTTCCTCGTTTGGGAGCTTCAATCAGAATGTATAGCTGGCCATTTTGGTCGAGATAAGACCATTGCCCTTATTGAGGATCGTTTTTATTCGCCGAGTCTCAAGCGAGACGTTGCCAAGATTTTAGGACAATGTCGTACATGTCAATTTGCAAAACAAAGAAAGCACAACATTGGGTTGTGCACACCATTGCCAGTGCCACACGCACCGTGGCATGACATTAGCATGGATTTCGTGCTTGGGCTTCCCAAGACAACCAAAAAGCATGATTCCATTTTTGTGGTTGTTGATCGTTTCTCGAAAATGACGCACTTTCTCCCATGTTCTAAAACGTCCGGTGCGTGTAATATCGCTCGATTCTTTTTCAATGGTGTGGTTTGCTTGCATGGGTTGCCTAAGATTATAGTGTCTCATCTTGATGTGAGATTTACCAGTTATTTTTGGAAGACACTGTGGCATATGATGGGTACCATATTGTAGTTTTCTACTGTATACCATCCTTAGACAGATGGCCAAACCGAGGTGGTTAATCGGAGCCTTAGAAACTTTTTACGATGCTTAGTGGGTGAACATGTCAAGACTTGGGATTTAGTTTTACCCATAGCTGAGTTTACATACAATAGTTCTGTCAATAGGTCTACAGGTATGAGTCCTTTTGACATAGGAGGTACAAGCCTAGAATGCCTATAGACTTATTACCTATGTCAGTCACCTAGAGATCTTTAGAGTTAGCCGATGCATTTGCCCGTCATATTCATGGTTTATTTGCATTCATACATTAGAAAGTAGATAAATGTAAGGAATGAAAGTTTTAAACACTCAGCTGACTTGCATTGTAAAATTCAAGAATTCAATGAGAGAGATTATGTAATGGTACGGATAACGCCAGAGCGGTTTTTTTAGGGTGCCGTCAAAAAATTACAGGCACGCAGTGCTAGACCATTCAAGGTCTTGCGGAAAATTGGGTCCAATGCGTACAGGATAGACCTTCCACCTATAACATGAGAATCAATTCAACAATTTATGTGGAAGATCTAATCCTTTGTCCGAATCCTTCTTGAGACCATTCTCCCTATTCATGGCCATATTCAGAATTTTCTTCCCAGCCTGTTCCACCTATCCTAACCTTACCTGAGCAAAAAGAAGAAATTGAAGGGATTGTGGATGAAGAGATCGTATCCACACAAGATGGAGGCTTCTAACGATACCTTGTTAAATGGAAGAACATGCCACCATCCGATTATACACGGCTTACTGGAGCAGAGCTATAGAGACTTGATCCAGATCTATTGAAGAGACACAAGAGTTTTATCTCGCCAGAGTTGAGCTCTTCTCAACCGAGGGGAGTTGATGAGGACATCAGGCCTTTCAGAGTTTATTAGTGTAGGACGCGAGCGACGCCCGTATCTCTTTGGCTCGATAATGAGCCTGGATCGTAATTGACGACTTGAGGAGCAATGAAGGCCTTGCACATGTGGTTAGGGACGTTTGAGAAGACCTCACCATGGGAAGACGTATAAGAGGAACCAGGAACAAATTTGGAGCGAAAGGGAACTAGTGAGCCGAAGATTGGAGTGAAAGGGAACAAATGAGCCGAAGATTGGAGCGAAAGGGAACAAATGAGTCGAAGATTGGAGCGAAACTGGCGGACATCTGATTGATTGATGGATGTGTCGATTGATCGAGCGATCGATCAACGTATACTTGTGATTGATCGCCAACCCTGGCCGATCGATCGACCTTTCGACGGACTTTTTTTTTTTTTTTTTTTTTAAACTTATGTTGCGTTTTTCTTTAGTATTAGGGGTATTTTACTCTTTTATTAATTTCAGGATTACTTAAGGGGCTGAGCCCTAAACCTAATTGATTATGTTATGTTTATTGAAAGAAAAGTAACCATTGTGGTGGCTCTCCTCTCTCTCTCTCTTGTGGATCTTTCTTCATCTTCCTTCTCATCTTTTCTTCTTCTATTCTCATATTCTTCTTCCCTAAGGTAATCCTCTCTTATTCTTCTTTCTTCTAATCCTTCTTTGTTTTGATCCTTCTTTCATTCTTTCGATCACCCTACAAATCTGAAATTTCTGGCCTTTACTTATTTCTTAGATTTTTGTGATTCCCCAATCTAGAAATCACCCAATTTCCTGGATTTTAGAGAATCCCATTGATTGATTGGATACATCCATGCAAGTTCGAGGGTTCTATTCCACGCTGATCCGATCCACGCTTGAAGTTGAATCCTGTACAACGTGTTTGTGATGATGGCCCTTTCTATTGCACGATCCTTTATGTTTTCTTGAATTATGATGATGATAGTTTAGTGTTAAACTGAGTTTGTTACGTTATTCCGCTACTTCTTTATGTTTTGTGCACATACATGCTTAGAATAGGCTGTCCTGTGTCAAGTCAGCTTCACGAATGCGGTTTCAATCAAGATTTGAAACAGGATTTCTCGTGATTATTGCCGAATGTTTACTACCAGATGCCTGTCTGACATCAACCTTCCTTTACCCAGGCTTGGATCCACCTGTAGCTTCAATTCCACATGGAGTTTGAATATTTTAAAAGGAGGATATTAGAATACCAAGAGATTTGTAGGAGGTCAATAATAATGAACTTTAGAATTGGAGACTATTATAATATAGCTTACAGGTACACATGATGTATTTGATACCAATTTCAGCATTGATATTGTCTGGGACCATTACATAAGCATGGATAGGTATACGGGCATCCTGGCTAACAAGAAACTAGTACATCTATTATAGGAGGCCTGATGTGCTGGAAGTAATGGGGCAATTATGTGATTCTTGACCTAACTGATATGCACACTACGGTTTCTGTTACCTTCAAGGGAGGATCCATGGTTAAGTTATCTGAGACCGCTTCTTTGGCCCAACTATGGATTGGAGCATGCCCTAAAATCTCCTAGATTGGAAGATCCCAGCTACCTATCCTTGGGCTTGTTCAGTTTAATGCGTACCGATTCTACCGATTGTTGTATTTCTTCCTGTGTCAGTCCACAAATGAAAGGTTAGGTGATGTAAATCAGAGAGAAGGAAAATAAATAAATAAATAAAAGAAGGTTTGTTGGAATTTTTTCTCCAAGCAAACTATGCCAATGTTGATTTTTTTTTTTTTTTTTTCAAAGGATATGAATTGCCTCTACCACTGTAGGGTGTTCTCTATTTATTTACAAGCCCCATGAATAACTAGATAACTCCTCTTCTTGCTAGATTAATAACAGCTTGACACCTCATCACCTAGAGATACTAATCTACCCTTTCTTCAATCACAATATCTTACTGAAAGAGGTTATAAATTTGAAATTCAAACTCACGCCAATAAAATAGTTGTTGCTGACATCACCCTGCTGATGTTGCATTGCTGACATGGCGCTAACATGGCAAGCATTGGTTGTCCAGATTTGCACCATCCTCCCTTCTCATCATTTTTTTTGAAAGGGTTTATTATTCTCATCATTATGTTCTGAATAATAAAGAAGATCAAATCGCTCATGTTTCAAGTCTACCATGACCTGGTCGCCCTCATTATAAGTCTTTATTGCCTCTTCTTGTCGGCTTCAAGCTTGTATTTGATGTTGCTTTCAGCTGACTTTCGGAGAACCTCTTCTTGTACATTCAATATATGCTTGGCAAATGAATGACCTTCATTGCTACCCTCTATTGGGTCTGGCAAAGATGCCAAATCCAAGACATTGTTTGGATACCTTCTGTACACAATCTTGAACGTTGATTTGCTGGTTGACCAATTAATCAATCGATTGTAAGTGAACTCAGCTAGTTGTGGCACTAAGTCCCACCGTGTGTCTTATCTCCCATGAAACTCCTTTGAAGATTCCCTAGGTTGCGATTAACTACTTCAATCTGTCCATCTGTTTGAGGATGATAAGTAGTATTGAACTGCATGTTGGTACCCAACTTTCCCCAAAGTGTTCTCCAAAAGTTGGCCTACAAACTTGAAGTCTTGGTCAGATGTTATTGTTTTCAGGACCCTATGCAAAAGCACCACCTCTTTGAAATACAAAGTAGCTATGTATGAAGCATTTATTGAATTATTAAATGGTATAAAGTAAGCCATCTTGGAAAATTTGTCAATAACCACGAAAAATGTGTCTACTCCATGCTGCTGTCTTAGGTAATCTGAGCACAAAATCCATGGAAACATCTGCTCACGGGATTGTTGGAATCGGCAATGGTGAGTAGAGACCGATGTTCTGTGTGTGTCCTTTCGACATTTGGCAAGCATGACACAGATCGACGTGATGATGGACATCACACCTTATTTTAGGCCAGCAAGTACTTTGAATTGATCAAAGCATGAGCCTTGTCATGCCCAAAGTGTCCATCAGCATGGATCTCACATATGATATGATCCCTTAGAGAACACTCAAGCACACATAACCGCACACCCTTGAACAAATAGCCTTCCTGCAGAGAGTACTCATCCTCACTTTTGCCACTCCTTTGCTTGCAACTGTCATAAATTGGGCCAAAATATGTATCATCAATGTAGATGTCCTTGAGCATTTCAAACCCAACAACCTTTTTTCTTTTTTCTTTTACACACTCACACCCACACACATCACAATGGGTACTTGAACCCATGATCTCTGTGTTGAAACTCTTGTGAGTCTACCACTGAGCAATGAGTAGAGACCCTTCAAACCCAACAACCTCAATGCTCATTGTTCCTATCAATGTTACGCATCAGCCAAGTACATTGGCCACCTTATTTTGTACTCCTGATTTGTGTTGCAACACAAATGTAAATTCTTGCAAATAGGAGACCCACTTGGCGTGCTGCCAATTCAGTTTTCGCTATGCATTTAGAAATTCAATGCTCCATGGTCCAAAAATAAAATAAACTCGTGCTGAATTAAATAATGGCATGAAAAATGCAGTGCTTGTATGATTGCATAGAACTCCACATCATATGTTGAGTACTGGGCTTTCGTATCATTCTTGGCTAAGGACTGCTCCTATCCATTCAAACACTCCTTTCTTCAGACAATTGGTCAGATAGCCATTGTAGTGATGAAATTTCTAATAAAGTGACAATAAATGGTCACTAAACTGTGGAAAGTTAACTCTTCATTGATGATCTTTGGCATAGGCCACTCTACAATTGCACATACTTTTTCCTGATCCACTTTAACACCATCGGCAGACACATATCCCAGAAAGACCAACTGATCGGTCATGAAGGCACACTTTTTTTTTTTTCTTTCAAAATTTACATAAAGCTTTTCTTGCCTTTAGCGCCTCTAAGACAAGTATCAAGTGCTGCTTGTGATCAGTTTTGTTCTAGCTGTAAATCAAAACATCGTCAAAATAGATGACAACATATCTGCCAATTAATGGGTGCACAACCTGGTTCATAATTCACACAATGGTACTTGGTGCATTTGATAAGCCAAATGGCATCCCGAGCCACTCATATAAACCATCACGAGTTTGAAAACAATTTCCATTCATCGCTAGGCTGGATTCGAATTTGATGTACCCACTTCATTAATCTATCTCTAAAAAGATTTGAGCACCGACAAGCATATCCAACATATCATCAAGTCTTGGAATTGGAAATTGGTACTTGATGGTGATTTTATTTATCACCCAGCTATTAACACACATCCTCCATGTGCCATCCTTCTTAGCGGTTGCTAAAACTTAATAGTGGAGCTCGTCATGTTCCTTAGGACTCGTAGGGTAATGGGCGAGATTGGAAGGCTTGATCCAGGAAAAAAGTCAATTCTTATGTTGAATTTCCCTCATCGATAGTAAGCCGTCGGGTAATTCAATGGGAGTAAGGTCTTTGAATTTGGATAGGATTGGTTTAATTTATTTGGGTATGGGAATTGGTTTCTCAGTTTCCTTTGCCACTAAGGTGTAAACAACCCTACTCTCCTTATTTTCCTTGACCAACTCCACCATGGAAAGAAAGTGTCTCATCCTTCTCTTTCGAAGATTTGGTTGAGCACTCCTCTTTGAGCAGTAACAAAACTACCTTCACAGTTCACACCTTCCAAAATGTGTAGGTATTTTTGAGTCCATTATGGATGACCTTTCTATCAAACTGCCATGGCTGCCCATGCAACATGTGGCACACATCCATTGGGACAATGTTGCACCAAACATCGTCTTTATATCTTTCTCCAATTGTAAACGAAATTAAGTTTTGTTTAGAGACTGTTATCTCATTTCCTTTCTTGATCCATTCAATTTTGTATGGGTTAGGATGATTGTGGCATTTCAGGTTCAACTTGTTGACCATCTCCCGTGAGACAATGTTCTCACAACTTCCACTGTCGATAATTGTGTTGCACACTTTATATCCAAAAGTGCAATGAGTACGGAAATTGTTGGTGTGAAACCACATCTCTTACACTAGAGCTTTAGGAGCTGCCATCACACTCCAAATGACGAGTGTTTCACCCTTGTCTGCTTCTACGGACCCGTCAATGTCACCTTCCTCCATGGGCTTAATGACATTGTCATCGACATGTGAAGTTTCTTCTCTTTCATTGTCTGTGGGTAGGCGGGTCAAGTTTTCTTGCCCATTCGTATGCATTGGATTTTTCTCCAATTCACATGCATTCGTAGCACCTGGTTTGATATTCTTCTTTCAAGTGGGATAGTACACCATGCCCACGTCCAGTCTCGCCGCTTTTAGCATTGATAGTGGCATGTCATGTTGATGCAATTGTTTGGCCTCTATGGCCTGCGTGCCTACACACACCAATGAGGTTGACACTATGGTTGCTCAAATCCTATCCAGAGTGAGGTATTAAAAAATGGTTATGTAATGAGTCTAATGACCATTACGTAATAGTAACAGTGGGAACCATTATATGCTATGGGGCCATCATGGTCGTTATGGAAAAAAATGGTCTGTAGTGGCCCGTTGCGGGCTGATACATTTTTTTTTCAAAGAAGAAAAGGCCCGTATTGTAATGACAATGATAGTGGTTGTTATGAACAATGTTGTCAAATCGTAAATCGTGTTCTTGTATGAATCGTATTGTATCATAAATCATAAGATTTTTTTCAGATTTTCATAAAAATATCATAAAAAATACAAAACAATTATACATAAATAAGAAAAATTAAAAAACATATCAATCATCCATTTTTTCATGAATATGCTAAAAACACAATGTAACCATGACATTAATGATGTATGATATATCTATGTATAAATGTATTATTGTGTTATAATCATTTAAAAAGTAACGCTAAAAAAGATTTGCAAAGAGTCCTTAAAATTTTTGTTTTGCACCTTTCTTGAGTATAGAATCATGTTAGAAAAAATGACATTCGATTCCATTGTGAATCAAAAGATATTTTGATTTCTTTATTTTGGGTTTTTGAATATTAAAATCCCCAAAAGAAAAAATAGGATATTTTTAATGGTAGAGAGCTGTCAAATCATAGACCTATTTGCATGAATACGCATTAAAAAGATGATATGATCATATCGCTATGTCTGTAGAGTTTAATTAAAACCCTGAATTATCAATCGACATAACTATCATGAATATTTTACCGGTCTTTGGTGTTTTAGCCTAATTTCAATATATTAGAATTTATTAACGGTTTAGATTTAATGAAAACACCTCCGTTCAAAAGACGAACTTTTCATGGAATGTAAAAAATTCACGATTTGTATTTGGAATGGAAAATTGAAATATTTATTATTTGGAATTTGATTTTTTAGTATTTTTTATTGAATCCAAATGAGGGGTACTTCCTTATTTACATAAATAACTTAAAGTAATTCATTTGCTTAAATATTTTTATATAAATAAGGTATATGTTGTAGGTGTGTAGTGTAGGCAGGAATACAAGTGAGGAAAAGTTGAATACAAAATAATAATAAATTAATTTTTTAAGTATTTTTTGGGCCCATTTACGAATTCCAAAATTATCTTACTATTCGATACGATTATTTAAGATTTGTGATTTGGGTGTACGATCATATCGTACACCCATACGATACGATATGAATCATACGATTCATATCGTAAATCGTACGATTTTGAGAATACTGGTTATGACCATCGTTACTGTTATTGAATACCTTGGTTTAGAGGCACCCCTATTAAGTTGGCTTTCAACCTCTAATGCAAGCTGATAAGCATACTAAGCATAGGGTGACGATGGGAAAAAGAGACTTGATCTTGAATTTGCTTGAAGAAGACCATGAAAAAATTGTGCAATGGTTTGATCCATAGTTTCACTCAACCAATTTCAGATTTTCAGTTGGTGAAACTCTTGAACGTAATCCCGCACGCCACGCTTCCTTCGTTGAAGATTATAGAGTGATTGATAGAGACTTTGCGCATAATCTCGTGGTAGGAATTGTGCTTTCAAGATCGCATTCATCTTTTCCCAATCAGCAATCCTTTGTTTGTTGTTATCCACATGATTAACTTCGTCAGTCTTCCACCATAGAGACGCATATCCACAGAGTTTAGCCCCTACGAGCTTTACTTGTTGATGCTCACTACGATCTTTCCAATTGAAAAAAATTATCGACTGAAGAAGGGGGAAAAGAAAAGAAAGCAGTTTGTCAGAATTCTTTCTCCAAGCAAACTATGCCAATACTGAAATTTCTATTAACTCAAAGGATATGAACTGCCTCTACCACCTCAGGGTGTTGTCTATTTATTTACAAGCCCCATAACTAGGTAAATCCTCTTCTTTCTAGACTAAGATGTTGACACCTCGTCACATTGTGATACTAATCTTTTTTTCAATCACAATATCTCAACTGAAAGAGGTTATAAATTTGAAAATTCAAACCCAAGCCAATAAAATAGCTATTGCTGACATCACCCAGCTGATGTGGCATTGTTGACATGTCAATCATTTATTGCTTGTCCAAATTTGCATCATTAGGATTGTCATATCAAGGAGATTCGCAGGTCATGATCCATCTTCTGTGGGGCCCAACAGACCAATGGTGTGAATGACTAAACAATGAGCCCATCTGTACAAAGTACAAACTGAAAGCATGAGTGTACTGTGCATATCTTCTAGTCGAGGATAATTCCTCAAGAGGTAGAGCTGTGATACTTGCTACTATGCTGCAAGCCTGTTTAGATCAATGTTACCTAAAACATGAAACCCCAAATGTTTTCTGTTTTGGATCCAACAATCTGGATTATGGGTCATTTGCGATCCAGATCGCTATTTTTAGCGACATGAAACTATGGCTCTATATTCTTAGGCCTTGTTTAGTAGACACCTAAAAATGAGTTGATCTTGTTTTAGTTAACAGTAATTATGTATTAGACTAGAGATCATGATCTCTAATACATAATGAGTACATTTTTTTTAATAACAACAGGGTGTCCCCACCCCTTTTGAAGGCAAGACTGTTTCCTGTGGATGCACACAATCACCCGCAAACCACTTGCATTGGGTAAAGCACAGGGAGGGGAATTGAAACCCCGTCTATGGGGAGCAAACCTATGACGGTAGCCATTCACCCAAACCCCGGGCGGGTCATAATGATTTCATGTTAACAATGATAATATATTAGAGGTCAAGATCTGTAATACATAATTATTGTTTACTAAAATGAGATGAACTCATTTTTAGGTGTCTACCAATACTATTGATTAATGCATGTTAATTTATATTTAGAGATTTATACTTTTATTTATTTAGTGATAATATAACACTAAGCATGTGGGGTCTATAATAATAACATTCATCATTCATATATAAATTGCAGTATGAGTTCATATATAAAACTATATTGCATACACTATGTATTGGAGTGACACATGATCCTACCCTTAGCATACCACATATTGGAGGAAGTAGCATACTCCGTACCCATTCCATACCATGTACCAAAGTGACTTACTATCCAGGTAACCTTGGTTTAAATATCCCAATTCAAGATGCAAAACAACTTCCAAAATTATTCATGTTCAGACTTACACGATGGACCTGACATACACCATCGTGGTGCTTGGAAGTTGATGGGTCAGCCTCAGACTGTTAGAAATCAGTGTTAAGAATACGGAAAACTTATATGGTTATTTTTCTCAATATTTTGAGCATGTCTTGCGTTTAATCCTCTATACTCTTGGGACATTGTTGCAACCAACATATATAAAGGAGATTAGACAAATAACGTCCTCTAGCTTAACCTTGCGAGTTATTAGAGAGTGTGGTGATTGATATCCTTGCCGAAGACTGAGCCATCATTATTTTCATGTTTTTGTACTTCTTTCGATATGAATAATATTGATTTCTTGTTCTCATGTTGTAGTTTCCTTGTTCTTTGCTTGCATGTCTGATCATGACATTATCCGGGGCATTTGGCTGCAACGAATATAATACATCACTCTCGCATTATATGGGCTGAAAATGACTGAATGCAAGTATAATAGTAAGGTTTATATGTGGGATGGTAGAGGTTGGTGTTTTGGCATTATTTTCCTTTTGTCCACTGTTCGCTTGCCTCGTGTAGCGTAGTGTAGCATGTAGCATAGGTAGCATACGCTACCTGAAATCTCTTTTTTGTAGTGTGTTTATTCTATGTTAGTTCAACACCTATTTTAAAATGGTGGCGGCTCATCCCCATCACACGTGGTACTACATTAGATCAATCAAGACCATTCAAATTGTGGTCCATATCATGTATAGAGCACTTAGATCCATTTGGACCATCCAAATTGTGGTCCATATCATGTATAGAGCACTTAGATCCATTTGGACCATCCAAATTGTGGTCCATATCGTGATTTGTGATGTTTCAATAAAAAAAGAATGTCACACTTTGAGATGTTTGAAAGCAAAGAGACAGATTTTGCTGGAAATATGCAGTTGACCATCCAGATTTGCAGTCAAGAACTCATAGGAATTATGCAATTTGTAAAATTTATCATATCTTTCAAATATTTTAATTAAAAAATATTAAGTATTGTGTAGCTTACGCTACACGTTATGTAGCTCAAACTATACGCTATAGAGGGTCAAATGCTACGCTATATGCTACATGCTACACGCTATTTAAAACACTGATATTATCTTTTTGTTTATTAATACAATAGTAGTTATAAGACAAACCTAGTAGACCTAAAGCGGAAGACCCAAAACGGATGACATAGATGCAATGACCTTGGAAAGACTGCTAGAATCTGCATCGTTAATATATTTAGGGATTCACTAAGATAATTGGGTGAACCTAGGTATTCCATGGGATTTTCTAGCAAAGTTTGGGCCCTCAAGATTTGGTAGATTGAGCTTGTCTTATGTGGTCATGTTGGGATCAAAGGCTCCAATAAGGCAGAAGCTAGCGCCTTTCTTTAGGAGTTCCAACTGGCTGAAGATGTTTTCAACCATCACATGATACTTTTGGTTGGAGGTGATTGAGAAAATGGTACTACTTGGCGAACAATATAGACGAGGAAGTGTGGTTGTCCTTTCCTAAATTGGGTTTTCGGCCATCGAATGGGTCCCTGCCACTATGAGGCCTATATACATGAATCCAAGGTGTGCCAAAACGGTTACGTATCGGCCGTATCGGCCAATACGTAACGGATACGGCTAACGCCGTTACGCGATACGGGGTCCAAAACGGGGACCCCCAAAATTTGGCCCGTAACGGCCGGTTACGGGCGTTACGGCCCAAAACGGCCGTTACGCCCTCCGTAACGGTAAAAAAACGGCTACTTTTTTTTTTTTTTATAAATACTTGATGTTTTTTAATTTCTTCACACTTTTCTTCCCCAATTTCTTTTCTAATCTGTTATTTTGCTAAAAACGACCACAATTAGTCTATTTTGGAGAATTAAAACGACCAATTTCTACGATTTGGATGAATCGAAGCTCCGTGGGCCATTTTTCGAAGAAATCCGAAAATAGGTATTTATACATTTTTTCTTCCTCTAATCACTTTTTTTCCACCTTGATATGATGTTCTAGCCATTGTAAAATGTTAAAATGTGTATTTCAAGATTATGCAACTGATTTTTATATTTTTTTAATATTTTTTTAATTTCTGTCTATTTTCGGATTAATATTAAAAATTAGTAAAAATCATGTTTTTTTTTTTTTCTGTTTTAATGGTTGGATAACATGTGTTACCTATAGTAGGACACAATCATGTGCATTTTACAGATTATGCACATGATTTGCTATTTTTTTGTATTTTTTTAATTTCGGATTAATTTCGGAATAAATTTAAAAATTAGGGAAAATCATTTCTATCAAAAAAAATTTCAGTTTAAAGGTTGGATAATATGTGTTACTTATAATAGAATATAAGCATGTGCATTTTACAGATTATGCACATGGTTTGTTATTTTTTTTGGTATTTTTTTAATTTCGGAATAATTTTGAAATTTAGGGAAAATTAATTTTTTCAAAGAAAAATTCTGATTTAAAGGTTGGATAACATGTGTTACTTATAATAGAACATAATCATGTGCATTTTACAGATTATGCACATGGTTTGCTATTTTTTTGTATTTTTTTAATTTCGAATTAATTTCGGAATAATTTTACAAATTAGGTAAAGTCATTTTTTTCAAAAAAAAATTCTGGTTTAAAGGTTGGATAACATGTGTTACTTATAGTAGGACACAATCATGAGCATTTTACAGATTATGCACATAATTTGCTATTTTTTTGTATTTTTTTAATTTCGGAATAATTTTAAAAATTAGGGAAAATCATTTTTATCAAAAAAAATTTATGGTTTAAAGGTTGGATAATATGTGTTACTTATAATAGAATGTTATCATGTGCATTTTACAGATTATGCACATGGTTTGTTATTTTTTTGGTATTTTTTTAATTTCGGAATAATTTTAAAAATTAGGGAAAATCATTTTTTTCAAAAAAAATTTCTGGTTTAAAGGTTGGATAACATGTGTTACTTATAATAGAACATAATCATGTGCATTTTACAGATTATGCATATGGTTTGTTATTTTTTTTGTATTTTTTTTAATTTCGGAATAATTTTAAAAATTAGAGAAAATCATTTTTTTTCAAAAACATGGAGAATCATATTTACAGATTAATGACTAATGTATGTTTATATTTTTATTTTTTCGACAGGTTTTGCCGTTTTGGAGCTTCGTAGTTGTACTTTGTAGGCTTGTAGGCTGTAGCCCATAGGGTTTAGTATTTGAATTTAGTAGTTAGTACTTGATTTCATTAGCTGTATTTAATATTTACAATTACATTTATAAGTTTTAAAATCTAAGTAATTCACTCTTAGACTCAGTATCTAAGTGACAGCCACATAAGCCATCTCTAATTAAAAAATGTCTGGAACTGGAAGTGGAACTGCAAATGAGGATATTGGATGGGAACATTGTCAGAGGGTAGGTGGTGGAAGGCACCAAATAAAATGCAACTATTGTGATAGAGTAATAAGTGGTGGAATTACGTGACTTAAACATCATTTGGCAAATCGAAAGGGTCAAGTTGCAGGATGCACCAAAGTTACCAAAGAGATAATGATACTGATGCAAGCCAATTTAGATAAGTCAAAGGGGAAACGAGCTGCTGTGCAGAAAAAGAAAGATGATATCCTTGATGCGGCCCGACAAGAGGTGTTTGGTCCAGAATATATGGGCGTTCGTAGCGAAGATATCATTGATTCTGGGGAAGATTCTGATCGAGAAATGACTATAGCTAGGAGAGAGCGTGCGCTATGCTCATGAAGAGGAAGAACGTCGACGCACGTTTGGTTCAAGTGCGAGTGGGAGTGGGAGTGGCCAGGGGAGTACAACTGCAGCCCCAACGGGAAGTACAGCTGGGGTTGGAGGGGGTATGTTTGGTGGATTAAGGCGTATGTTTAGCAACCGGCGGGGCACATCTTCACATGCAGCTCGTCATCCTACAGATGTAGATGTGGAAGAAGAAGATGTGCCTAGGAGACCCTCTGTTGATCCGATCCTCTTTAGGAAAGAATCTAGTAAACAAAAGAAGATAAAACAAATGTGGAGTAGAACTTCTGTTGAGAAACTGGGTAGGGCAGCAGCAAAGTTATTTATACATGCCAACATACCCCCTAATGCGGCAAACTCTCCATATTGGCAGGTGGTAATTGATGCAGCAAGCAGAAGCAGGTGAAGGAATTAAAGCTCCCACAGCCAAGGAGATTAAGGGAAAATGGACAGACGCAGAGTATGCGGATACAAAGGCATACGTAAGTACCTTTAAACCCATATGGCAAGCCAGAGGATGCACGATCATGTGTGATGGTTGGACTGGCCCAACAAGACGCAGCATGATCAACTTCATGGTGTATTGCCACTTGGGAACAGTGTACCACAAGTCAATTGATGCCTCGGATGAAATAAAAAATGCTAAATATATTTTTAGCTTGATGGATAAAGTAGTGGATGAGATTGGGGAGGAGAATGTGGTGCAGATTGTGACAGATAATGAAGAACATATAAGTCTGCAGGAAATTTGTTGATGCTAAAGAGAACACATATTTTGGTCACCGTGTGCTCCACATTGTATTGATCTTATATTGGAAGATATTGGAAAGAGAAAGAATGTTAAAGAAATGGTTGAAAAAGCAAAAGAAGTGACAACATTTATTTACAACCATAATCACCTAGTTGCAATAATGAGGAAGTTCACGAAGGGACGAGAGTTGCTTAGGCCAGCGGCGACTAGATTTGCAACAAACTTTATAGCTTGAGAGAGTTTGTATCAGCATAGGAGAGAGTTGAGTGAAATGTTTGCTTCCCAACAATGGCTCAATACAAAATATGGGAAGAAGACATCAGGGACGCCGGTTGATGTTGTAAACACCATAAGAGACAACAAATATTGGAAGAGGGTTAAGAAAATTTTAAAGGTGATGGAACCACTGATGAGGGTACTTCGTCTTGTTGAAACCGATGAAGCACCTACGATGGGCTTCCTCTACTGACGCCATGATTGTGCATAATCTGTAAAATGCACATGATTGTGTCCTACTATAAGTAACACATGTTATCCAACCATTAAACTAGAAAAAAAAACATGATTTTTACTAATTTTTAATATTAATACGAAAATAGACAGAAATTAAAAAAATATAAAAAAATATAAAAATCAGTTGCATAATCTTGAAATACACATTTTAACATTTTACAATGGCTAGAACATCATATCAAGGTGGAAAAAAAGTGATTAGAGGAAGAAAATGTATAAATACCTATTTTCGGATTTCTTCGAAAAATGGCCCACAGAGCTTTGATTCATCAAAATCGTAGAAATTGGTCAGTTTTAATTCTCCAAAATAGACTAATTGTGTTCGTTTTTAGCAAAAGAACAGATTAGAAAAGAAATGGGGGAAGAAAAGTGTGAAGAAATTAAAAAACATCAAGTATTGATAAAAAAAAAAGTAGCCGTTTTTTTACCGTTACGGGGGACGTAACGGCCGTTACAGCCCCGTAACGGGCCGTTACGGGCCAAATTTTGGGGGTCCCCGTTTTGGACCCCGTATCGCGTAACGGCGTCAGCCGTATCCGTTACGTATCGGTCGATACGTGACCGTTTTGGCACACCTTGGTTATTACCTAAATCCTAGATATAGATATGCCCAATCATTTGTTATGGATGATGAGGTTCGTATTGGATTAAAGAACGTGATAAAGAGATTAGAGCCTGACTTAGATGTACAAATAAAGGCTTTGAATGAATTGGATATATTTGGAACTCGCCAGGGTAGCTTTGGAGATACTCTTGCACAACATGCAATATTTAGGTTGCACCTCGCCGACTGGTGGGTAAATTTCGGAGAGGACACACCGGCTCTCCAAAAAATTGCAGTAAGGATTTTGAGCCAAACAACGTCTTCCTCTAGTTGCGAAAGAAATTGGAGTTGTTTTGCACTTATTCATACGAAGAATAGAAATAGAATTCAGACTAGGACGTTAGATAGACTTGTCTTTATGCATTACAATATGAGGCGCATTCAAGGAGGCCTAACGCCAATAATGCCTGTAATGTAGATTATTGTCCAATAAACTTGGACAATATTTATGATGAGGATGACCCACTTCTACCTTGGTTGGAAGCAAGGGACAAAGAAATAGATGGGGATAGTGAAGAAATAGAAGTTGAAGACCAAGAAATACGCAAGGCACAACAAGAGAGTCGTGCATTTGTGTTGGACCCAGAAAGGGGGGCGGATTTCATGCAAACTCAGCAGAAGAGTGCGAGCTCTAGCGATACTGAAACAGATGATGATGATGATGATGATGCACCTAATGCTGGTCCCACTTCTGGCATTGCTCAACCCACCGGAGCTACTGATACCATACAGCCGTCTACGGATCGCGAGGCTGATGAGCTTCGACGAAGCAAGCGGGGCCGAGGGGGTCGAACTTATGAGTGTACTGAGTCACGATACAGCCAGCAAGAGCTTGGCTCCAGTAGTGCACCTGCAGGTCCTGCACCTACAGGTCCTGCACCGCAATCTACACCGACAGATCTGGAACATCAGCATGCGTATGGCTATGATCCGAGGAATTATGGGTATTCTTACAGCCAATGGGATTATAGGAACCTGTTCCGCCACTTTCATGTTGGAGTAGTCCTCCTGACGCTGTTCCACATCTACCATATGAACCAAATCCAAGTTATTCATCTCAATCTCAACAGCCTGGCCCTGAATACGAGTACCAGTATGGGCACGGCTATTCGACGGGCACTGGTGGATATCCGTACTCAGGGTCAGAATCTTTGCCTAATCAGGATCAGTCATCATCAGGTTTCGTTGACCTGGTCTTTCCCTCTGGCATTGAATATTATGGATATGCAACAACAAGACCGCAACAACCCCATGATGATGACGACGACGACGTGGAGGTTGAGCAACCACAACAAAGCAGGTTTTCATTTTGGTGGTGAGTTCCGGTTTAGTGAGTCTTTTCCATTACCCACATGGTCATACATTCACCAAAAAAACACACACTTTACATTGTTGAACTTGTGTTTAAAATAACTCCCCTGACAAGTGACAACCAGTCAAGTAATCTTTAATCAACATGCTTGCAGGGGAGTATATCAGGTACTACTAATTTTTTTTTCTACTTTAGAATGTTCAATTGGCAGGACAAGAGTCGGTCATAGATTCAAGATAAGAGAAGTCTTAATACATTATTTTTTGCAAGTCCTCAGTGCTCAGTCCTCACTCCTCAGGTATGTAAATAAATTGTAAATAATATAAAGTAAATTATAAAAAATAATAGTACATGTGAAAATTGAAATACTTTAATGTTACATTTATTCTAATATACATATTATTGGTATTAGACAGTTAGAAATTTGAATTTATAAGTTCTGCAGTTAATTCCAGGTTATTAGCTTCATAAATTCACCAGACAGCCCTGATACAGCTTTTTCACCAAAGAGTAGACCGCTTCACCACCATAAACATGTTCAAAATTATAAATGAATGCATATTTGGGATGTTTGGAATTTTCTGGATTTAATCCATATTTTTTTAGAATTTTTTGGCAAAAAAAAAAAAAAAATTTGGACCGTTACGGGGAGCGTATCAGCCGATACGGCCCGTATCCGTATCGAAAATGGTGGGCACCGTTACGCCCACCGATACCGATACAGGACACCTTGCATGAATCATACGCACATCAAGGTAGACCATATGTTGGACAATGTGGACAGGTGGATCCCACCTTCCAGCAGAATGGAAGGATGGCATAGATATCAACATATATATCAAGATGAGGTCCTTTTGATGGGCCCGACATTAAGACAATGGGTAAATGACCCATGCACTTACCTCAACTGTTGAATTGTAGGCGAGGTACACACGAACGGTTGAGATCGCCTTTCTTTCTCCTTAAGCTCTAATCTCTCACTCATCTCCCTCTCTTAATCTATCCTTTCTTCTCATATTGTTTTCTTTTGGCAAGAGTGCAGTGGGGGCAGCAAAATGAACGGGAGTGGACGGTTTAAATGGGAGAGTGATGGAATAGGACAGTATAGATGACGTTGAAATGAGAGGAAGAAGGCATGGGAGAGGGATGATTTGGTATGGGAGAGGCATGGTTGATGTGGATGGGCAAGTTACTGCAAACTTGACTTTGGGGTTGAAAGAAAAATGTCATTATTTCGATATTTCATGGCAAGTGGGCCCCACGTCACGCGTGCGCACGTGTACGATATGTATTATACGTCGATTCTGATGCGGCGCACAACTTTCGATCTGGCCATTGCAACAAGATGTGCTGCGTGGCGTTGGAATCATAGTGTCCGCGTGATCGCTAGGGTATAGATCTCAGGTCATTACGATACTAAGACAAGGACAACATCACACATAAGTTGGTATCAGAGCATAACTTGGGAATACCTGTTAACGACATCACACATCTACTAATGACCTTAAGCTAGCTACCTTTCACTACGTGATTGTTGTGAACTTTGAATCGTTAGGATCCTTGGTTTCAAAGAACCTAGAGAATTACTTTTAGACTTTTCGGTTTGTGAACTTAGTCTAAATTAGCGTTCCTGTTTGAGAACTTAGAAACTTTTGAACATAACTCCCTGGTGAGTATGCTTTACCTAAGGTTTGGACGGTTGAGAAATTTCAAGGACGAATTTTTTTTTATTAGGAGGGTAGAGCTGTGAGACTCGTACCCTGATTAACCTTATGTATGTTTCATTTCTGGTGTTAGTGTACCCGAAACAAACCGGATTGGTGAGTTTCGATTAGTCGCCTTGTTTTAGTACTGTAATGACCCAAGATTTATACCTTAGCGACCACATGGGCACTATGATTCCAACGCCATGCGGCACATCTTGTTGCGACAGCCGGATCGAAAGTTGTGCGCCCCATCAGAATCGATGTATGGCACGCATCGTACATGTGCGCACACATAACGGGGGGCCCACTTGGCATGACATATCCGAAATAATGACATTTCTCTTTTAACCCCAAAGTCAAGCCTGCAATAACTCAGTACACCGCTATCAACCATGCCTCTCCCATACCGAGCCATCCCTTTCCCATGCATTCTCTCCCTTATTTTAACGACATTCAGTACTGTCTTGTTCTCTCACTCTATCTGTTCCCTCACTCTATCATTTAAATCAACCGCTCCCGATCATCACACCGTCCCTACTGCACTCTTGCCAGAAGAAAATAACGTGAGAATAAAAGATAGATTAAGAGAGGGAGATGAGTAAGAGATTAGAGGAAGTTAGGGAGAAGGAGAAGCGATATCAACCGTTCGTGTGCACCTTGTCTCCATTTCAACCGTTGAGGTGAGTGCACGGGTTGTTTACCCGGTTGTCTTGATGTCGGGTCCATCAACAGGACCCCCATCTTGACGTATATGTTGATATCCATGTCATCTTTCCGTTCTACTAGAAGGTGGGACCCACCTGTCCGTGCTGTCGGACAACATGTAGTCCACCTTTATGTGTGTATGATTCATGTATATGGGCCCCATAGTGGCAAGGACCCATTCAATGGCCGGAAACCTGATTTGGGGTGTGACAGTGATGTCTTGCTTTCATTGTTGATGAAATCCAAGACCTTGCCATTGATCTCGATAGTAGATATTTTCAATTCCTGGGGAGGTTAATGATGTGGTTGATGGTTTAGCCAAATCAGGTGCTTTCGGCCTATTTGTTGGCAAGAAAACTAAGCAAAAGAATACGAATTCTGCTGATGTGGCAATCTCCTTTGTTGGAGAAAAAAAGGGGAAAATGGATTTCCTTTTCCTAACCTTTCCTTGAAAACAAGCAAAATAATTTCCCAAAAAAACTCGTAAAGGTAGATTTCCATAGTTAGAAGAGAACTCTCCATTGTTTGACCTTTTAACATTTTCATGGGAAACAACAATCAAAACCAAACGGTGGAATTAGAATTGGATTCGATAGTTTTCCATATCATGATGATTCCATGGCGGTTTTCCATTTCCTTATGTGGGTTTCTCTCTATTCAAACAATTTATTTGCTTGTTTACTTCTCTACAGTAAGCGACTTAGTTTCTCCCTTTACCTAGATCACTCTTGGACTTGGAATGCAAAAGTGGCGAAATGATTATGTTTGCGTGAGAATTTAATTATTTTCTATTTTCATTTATGTAATTAAAGTTGTTTACTGGTAAAAGGGAAAGCTTTCCATGATGGCAATGGGTAAGTATGATCAACATACGAGGAGATCATTTCCGTAAAAGTTCAAAGGGCATATGGAGAAAAACAAAGGAAATCACAACTTCCCCCTTCCATGTCCAAACGACCTGGTTTTTGGAGATTTCAATGTGGAGCTTAATTTGTTCATTTATTTTATACTTTTTGGAACTCTTCATCAACCACTTTGTGGAGCTCTTCATTAAGACATTAATTAAGGTAGTTGGCTTAGAAACTTGTTGGTACGATTCCCTTTGGCTTAATTAAAAATCTATATGTAGCCTGTAGCTTATGCCTTTCAAAAAAAAAAAAAAAAAATGTAGCTTGTAGCTTATGCCTCATGCTTTAGAGGGGTGAACGTACACTACAGACCATTTGCTATAAAAAAAACACTGGATTTGATAGGATGCGGCTGGCCTTGGAAGTGGTGCGTGCTCTATTCTCTTGTTGGTGGGGCATTTCTGCAACCCCATTGCTTCATTGCTTTGAAGTCTGCAATCCATGCAACTTTGTGTAGTAAATGGCTGGAAAGAAACCGAGGAATTTAACTATGTTAGTACCCTTAATGGCTAATTGGTAGATTGATAATGGATGGTTAAAATGACATATAATTAAATGTGTAATTTAAACAAAGTAAACAAATGAATGTCCACTAATCAAAGTTTAGGATGGTCCAATAATTCTCATTTTCTGGAGTTGACCTATCTATAGTGGTTTCCTAATGTTTGCCACCACACACAATCCTCTCAGTGCATACATGCGTAAGTGTGAGGCTGTCACAAATGCATGCAGCTTCTATACTCATGGCAACCATGCACCTCGAGTCAAAGTTTCAAATCATCCAAATCATGGATTTATACTACATAAGACTTCTCCCAAAAGTTCAATTTATTGGACCATGAAAAGCATACTATTAGTGGATGCTTGCTAAAATTTGAACCATTGATTTTTTTTTTTTTTTTTTTTGCAACTGTCTAGCCCTCTGTTTGATGGTCACTGAATAGATTTTGGGATCACTGCGCAATGTGCTATTTTGGAAAGGTCCCATTGATTCTATTTCCCACAAATTGGATGGTTTGGATATGAGGTACATGGATACCATCTATCTAGTGGGTGAATGCATGGTTATTAATATGATGTACCAGGGAAAAGTAATTCCTAAAACATATACTGCTTGGGTTTCTGAAGTATCAAAACTTGCAACTCCACCCGTTAGAAAATATATGTAGGTGGGGGAATATATTTGGACCATCACTTTATGCTCCAGAGAATCAATGGGACCCACTGTAGATTGATTGCATACTCAAAATCTTATTTGAGTAGGTAATCTTGAGCCCTAACCAAGAGCATTGTTTTGTCAAAATAGGACTTTTGTGCGTGTGTGTTGTGGGGGGGGGGGGGGGGGGGGGGGGGTGTGCGCTTGCTTTGGAGTTGTTGTAGTTGAGAAGAGAAATATTAGTAGTTTCTTATATTAAACTATAAGGGTATTAGTCATTAAGATATTATTTTTATTGGCTAATTAACTGGGTGTACGAAAGTATGTTAAAGACCTAGGAACAACTGTGTAGTTAGAAGAATAAATATAGGTGTGCAACTGAAATTTGCTATAAAATATAACCTTCCAACTTCCAAGCACCACAGCTCCATTACACTAGGCCAGCCTTTATTAAATTTGTTTCCCCCTTAGATTGTGAATCTGTTGATTTCTCTAAACCTATGACACCCATATACTCGTCTTCTTCTTCTTTTGGTAAATCTATCATGTACCCAAATATGTCAAAACAGGCTAGTTATCTTAATCAGAAAAAAGGCTGGGTATCTGCCATATCATGTCTGAAATTCAATTTTATGTGTGAAATGTCTATTGTTGTGACCATGTTCCATCAATTGCATACACCACCCTCTCTCTCTCTCTCTCTCTCTCTCTCTCTCTCTCTCTCTCTCTCTCATGTGGCATTTCTCATTCTTTCATGTGGCGAGAGAGATGCCCAGCGAGGTGTTATGTTGTTTTTTGGAGTTTATTCTTGCAGCCCCGTAGGGATGCAATGACTATTTATTTATGTTTGCAGTTTGGTTCTCATTCAAAGAAGCGGCCCAACAATCTAATTATGGGACGGACTTACGATCACCACATTTACGATCTTGTTGAGGTTGGTGTGGAAAACTTCAAACCCATGGAGTCATTTTCATACGATAAGAAATTAGCTCCACGAGTCGGGTCAAAACCCTTCATCGCTTTCATTGGAGATGGTTTTGAGAATGTAGTGGAGCTGAAACATTTGAAGGAAGTTCTGCTTGATCTCTTCCGGGGAGAGGTACGTGCCAAGGCTTTGGGTTTTTTTTTTTTTTTTTTTTTTTCTTTTTCCCTTAACCATTTAAAATCCTTCTTGAAAACATTGACATAAAACTGACCAAAGAATGCCAAATTAAAACTTTGATGCAATTTGTGCAGGTTGTAGAAACTCTCAATCTTGCTGGGGTGGACCGGGCTTATGTATTTACAGCTGTGTCTCCAAACACAGTATTTTTCACACACTGTGCCCTGCGGCTTAAAAGGTCAGGCACGGTTGTCCCTAGGATGGAACTTGTAGAAGTGGGACCCTCCATGGACTTCGTGGTCCGGCGGCATCGTCTTCCCAATGAAGGCATCAAGAAGGAAGCTATGAAAACTGCCTCAGAACAGCCTAAGAAGAAGGTTAAAATCTTCTTCTTCTTCTTTTATTTTTTTTAATTTTTAATTTTTATGAATATTAAGAAGGTTGAAATCATTGTACTCCCCCTTGCCTTAAATTCTTGATTTGATGATTATATAATGTATGCTTAAGAGCCTGCCACTTGTTCACTTGCAGATGAAAAATGTTAGCCGCGATGTGCTACAAGGGAAAATTGGGAAGATATACATTCCCGATCAACAGGTGCGTTTTTAACCTATTTGAACTGGGGTATGGGTGCAAAAGGGATGCACGGACACTTGTCCAAGTCTCCATGTTCTAAATGCCTGTGCTCCGGCCAGCCCTTCGTTAAGGATCTGAGACCAGGCCTGGTCCAGCCTGCTAGCCCAGTCCTGGTGCAGCATGAAAATTTTAAATTAGTTAGGCCAGGTGTGGCTGGCGGTTCTGATGAGCCTCTTGGGATCTATTAGTTATGGGGCCTGAAAATTCAGATCAAACCCATCTCATGGGCATCTAGATTCATCTCAATCTGTCCGAAAGCAGTGAGGAAAACTTTGATACTCTGGCAGGGTGGATAATAGGCAGGCACTTAGAAATTACTTGGGAATTGCATATGGGGCATACACGTTATTCAATTAACTGTCCAAACTTATGGGTCTCAGTTTAGATGTATGGTGAACCAAAAATAAAGGTTTTTTTTTTAATCTGACAATCGGATTGGTGGAAATTTATTGGACGGTTAAAAATGAGAAAAAAGATCCAATTGTCCTATTTCAACAAGCGTCATGAATCAGAGGTTTAAATCGTCTAACTAATCTAATTTAGTGACTTAGCGACAGTCAGTTCCACAATTTAGTTGGTTTCTTTAAGTTAATGTATGCCACGTGTACAACTTCCAAGTCCTGCATATCAGGTATCATATGCTGCTGATGTATCAAGTAATTCCTTGAAAGCAGTTTAATGATCGGCCAGGCTTCCTGGCCCACTTGCACCCCTAACCAGTAGTTAAGATTGCTTCATATTTATTCTATTGGCTTGACCCAGAACGCATATATTATTAGGTTGGAGATATGGCGCTATCTAGCAATGCCAAGGGTCTAAAGAGGGAACGGCGGGAAGCTAAGACGAACAAGGAGTCAAAAGGGCATAAATCAAAGAAGCAAAAGGCAGATAGCAAATAATCTGCTATTTTCATTTTCTAAAGGTACCTTTCTTCCATGAATCTGTGCCTTGTCACTTTCCCTCTGTTATAGGAAGGGGTGTACACAATTTTTGTTCTTTCATTTTGGATATGGCTGGAAAGAGCGAAATCTCATGTTAATGGGGGTTGCATGTATTTCTCATGAACGTCAGTAGAGGTGTGTCTAGTCTAATTATAATTGATGGTGAGGATTTTGCCAAGTTTTTCTTGTATTGTTCCAGTTCTTTAAATTTTGAGTGCGATCTTGATCTTTTGTTGAGGAATGATCGTGTGCGTGGGTTATACACAGTCCATATGATCGTGGAGCTGTACACGTCCACATGCCGGCACAAGGTGCAACTATGAAACACATGTTAGATATGAGCTCCTTGTAAGGTTGGGAATAATGTTTAGTTCTGCGGCACCATTGATGTTGTGGGCCATTGTGTGGACAGGCTGCAACCTAAAAGCCGCTGCGATTATACAACTTTGATACTGGTGATTTGGCACCATTGATCTAGTGCGCCATTATGGGAATGGCTCCGACCTAAAAGCCACTGCGGTCATACAACATTGATTCGGTGGGCCATTACGGGGACAGGTTGCAACCCAAAAGTTGCAGTGATCAATCTGCCATAGCTGCTGTTATGGGTCCTCCAAGTGGTTGATTGGGAAGAAAGCCAAAGATGGGTATTGGTCCACATTGAATACGTGAAAATTGAACTGGTCGGGTCCATAGAATCATCTTCTTGCTGATATTTTCAGGCTGTGGCCCATCCATGCGGTGGTCGAAAGCCACTGCTAGAGGTGGGCAACAATATGATCCAAGTTGAACAAGGACTAGATTAGATCATTTAGCTGCTTGAGTGGGCGAGTTCGAACAAGGTGGCTCTGGTCAAACTCGGTTTGGTCTGGCCCAGCCATATTTGAACATATAGATTTTGGACAATTTTTTTGAGTTTGAACAAGTTCAAACAATTTTTTCGCTTGAAAATATTTTTTGTACAACTGAATAGTGAATACCGATTTGTTCACAAATGGCTTATCACAAATGACAAATCAAAGGTTTGAAGTTTTTAACTAACAAAAAATGAGGCAGTTACAAGGCTCGAGTGGACCACACCAAAAGGAACAGTTATGAGAATAATGTCCATGATTGAAACCTTCCTAGGGCCCAAAGTCATGTTTATATGTCATCCAACCTATATATATATATAGTCAGGTCAAACAAGGCTGTGAATGAAACTGGCTTAATTTTTTTTTCCGAAGATACCGTGTGTTTGAAGAAAGTTCGAACACGAAGACTTTCTATTCGAACAAAATTTTATCGAGTCAATCCGAATGATCAAACTCGGTTCATGTCCAGCTCTAGTTGCTGCCCTATGGGCACACCTGATGTGGGCTCCGTTACTTGCAAACCTGCAAGAACTCCACTCCGTTTCTTATACTTATTTGTTGTGGACGCTGTTGATGAGCAATCACGATCAAATCTTCTTTATTTCGGTGCAAATTCCTAGGTAGGGCTCATGTGGTCCATCTATGAACATGGAGGACTTCTTTATTTTGGTGATGTTCACCACGGATTGCACATGACCCAAAATTCACTCCTATTGGATGACACAAATTCATGGTCTACAAAAATGGTTGGTAACATCATTTTCTCCCTTAATGGCCTTCTTTCACTCTCTTAGGGCTCGTTTGTTAAATCTGAAGTCTAAAGACTACATCTGAAATCTAAAGCCAAAATCTGAAATCGAAATCAGAAGCCTAAAAGTCTGTTTGGTAATTGTTGCTGAAGTCCGAAAATTAAGTACTAAACATCTCAAATATTTGAAATCTATTATTTGACACATTTGCCATTACCTTATGTTTGGAGATGTTTACATTATAAATGATATTTTTTAGTAAATAAAAATAAAATCATTAAATTAACATTTATTTAATTCAAATAAACTAAAATGTACAAAGAAACAAACACTAATAAGTAGCAATGCAATGAAGAAGTGAATGATACTCTTTTTTAATAAAACCTAAACGAAGCACATTATCCCTGCCCTTCTTATTGTGTGAGATATGTTATGCATTGTGAGGTTCATTGTGATATATTTGTTTTATATCCACTCCATCTATCCCTTTTGGCCATCTCATTTCAAGGCATGAGCCCCAAAATGAAGTAGATCTTAATATCAAGTGGACCACATCATAAGAAACAGTGAGACAATGACACCCACTGTTGAAACCTTCCTAGGGCCCACCATGATGTTTATTTGCCATCAAACCAGTTCATAAGGTCATGTAGACCTGGATAAAGGCAAAACAAAAATATAAGCTTGATCCAAAACTTTTGTGGTCCTCAGAGGTTTTGGGTTGTGGGCTTTTAATTCTACTGTTTACTAAGGTGTGGTCCAAGTAAGCATTCAATGTACCTGCTCTTTGGGCTCATGTCTTAAAATGATTTTTTCAAAATGGATGGGCCACTAGATAAACCACATGTATCATGGTGGCCCTACAAAGCCCTTGGCAGAACCGTCCTTTTTTTTCGTAGGTAGGTGCAGTAGATTCTAGCTACACTCCCTACCAGATTGGAAGCGGATTGCATCCTACCTCGAGACGATCATCCATACGGGTAGGGTTATGTAGAGCCCATCGTGGTGTAAGGGTTTCATGCCATTCATCCATATTTACAGATCATTTTAGGAAACTGAACCAAAAAAATGAGGCAAAACCAAGGCCTAGGTGGACCACAAAGTGGGGATTGAACGCCCACCATAAAAAACTTCTGGGGAGTTGAAGAAGTTTTGGATCAAGTTAATATTTTCTCCATCTATAGCAATAGTGATGAGGGGGTAATTTTGAAAATAATTTTATTTTTTTATAAAAAAGTTGCTTACTCACCGTTAAGCCAGGCTTCTTTCGCTGAAAAAAACGGAAGGAAAATCGCTAAGCATTTTTCAAATTTGATGTTAACAAACAACGCTCAACACGAGGAACTTTTTTAAGTGTTAACAAACAGGCCCTTAGTTGGATGGCTTCAGTAGTCTGATCATAATTATTTTAGGACCATGGGCAATCCACCCTCCATCCAATGGTTGTTAGTGGTCATAGATGGGCCCCCACAGGAATTTGCACCGGATTAAGGTAAGAATAATTACCACATCATGGCTCAGATGGCTGTGTTAAATGACCCGGTACCATCCATTGTAGGGGCACGTGTATGAAGTGCTGCCTGTACAGGAAAGTGTGCACGTAAAAGCTCTTGATGCTCATTGGTTCATGATCTGGACCAGTCATTGGGTGATGGGTGCCAAGTCACATTGATCGGGCGGTGCTAGCTATCCTATTGTTGATCTAAGAAGGAATGATACAAAGAACATAGCAACAAAAAATGTGGGGGTCGATTGGATAGACAGGCCCGACGTGGCACATACATGTATGACATTTGTATTGATGAAGGGCACGTTGTTAGACTGCCATGTCAGCAAGCCTGACACAGTCATGTCACGCCTCCTCTCCCCCAAGAGCCCGGATCCTCTGTTGAAAACTAGCAGAGAAATTCTGCTAGTCACTACTCCGATTGGCCAGCTTACCCCAACTGTGTTAGAACTGAGCTGGTCTAACACAGTCAAGATGATCTAGACCAATCAAAGCAGCAGAAGTTCTCTGCTCGTTTTCAACCGAGGATCCAAATTCCTCCCCCAATGCCCACACGCCACGTCCTAGCTTGTCCTGAGGCTCGGGTAGTACCTAATCCGCTCCCCAGACAGACAACGAGGTTTGGCTGCAGGTGACCCGAATATCTGAGAACCATGGTGGGGCCCACAGTGATGTTTTTTTATAAATCCACACCGTCCATCCGTTTTGGGAGCTCATTTTAGGACATGAAAACAAAAATGAATCAGATCCAAGACTCAAGTGGGCCTCACTAAAGGAAAAGGTGGGTAGGTAAATTACTACCGTTGAAACCTTCCTGGGGTCTACAGTAATGTTTATATAACATCCATACCGTTCATAACGTCAATACTACTGGGATGAACTGGAAAAACAAATATTATCTTGATTCGAAACTCCTGTGGCCCCACAAATATTTCAACTGTGGACGTTCAAATCTCACGTTTTCGGCCCACTTTAGTCTTTGATCCGGTTCGTTTTTGTTTTTATATCTTAAAATGAGCTCCCAAAACGGATGTACGGGGTAGATTTATAAAAAAAATCACTTTGGGCCTCACTTTGGTTACCGGCGTAGGAACTTCCTGCACAAGGCTTTAGCAGGAAATCCGCGCCCCGCGGTTTGGCTGGTTACCCGAATACCGGACAGATAAACGCGGTTTCGCTGGTGAGCTTTTGAACCCCACCGTCCATCCATTTTTCCAGCTCATTTCATGATAAAAATAAGGTGGATAAAAATCTCAAGTGGACCACACTACAGGAACAGTGAGGAGGTGCCCACACCAGCCACTAGCCCACTGACGGTTCCCATGACATGTTTGAGCTGACTCGACGGAGCTTTAAAGTTGGGTTTGAGCCTGAAAAAAAACGAAATTTTAAATCGGCAAAGCTCAAAGCCAAGTCTAAAACTATTAAAAATCAGGTCCAAAGGCAACCCAAAGCCCATTTACATCCCCCACTTACTTTTATAGAGAGTTTCACCTCTCCTTTCCTTACTCACTTTCAACATGGGTAGGGCGGTAAATGAGTTAGCGAACCCAATAGGGTACCTAGACCCAACCCATTTAGACCCCACCCAGACCTAACCCATTTGTTAAATGGTACGGGTTTAGATCCAAGAACAGACCCATGGGCTCAATGGATCTAGGTTTGGTTTCCTTTATACTTGGCATGACCCAAACCCATTTAAAAAGTAGGCGGGTTTAGTCTATGTTTCAAGAGAACCGTCTAGCCTATACCCAATTTTAAGCCTTGTAAAAATGCTTGCATATTAGATCCAGACCCAGACCCATTAGACCTAACCCATTTATATACGAATTTGGGTGGATCTCCATCTACTAGACCCTAGACCCATTTATAAATGGGTCTAATGAGTTGACTTGGACTCGACCCTTAGGTCTAAAATTTGGACCCAAACCTATTTAGTAAATTGGACGAGTTTGGTTTTGACTAAACCCACCTCGAACTCGACCATTTACAGCCCTAAATGTGTGACTAAAAACATACTTTTTCAACAAAGTTAGCTGAGCTGAGTTGAATCAAGCTTTGATTGAGTAGAACTTTGAGCTAAGCTAAACTTTAAGCCGAGCTGAATTGAGTTTGGCTTGAAAATCATTTCAAGCTTGGAAAAATGGCTCAGCTGTTCCAACCCAACCTTCAAATCAAATAGCTTGGCTTGGGTTCGGGCTGAGTGGATCGAGCTAACCAAACTAGCGCGGCTCGTGCACAACTCTACGGATTGTACATAGGCTGTGAATGGGCGAAGCTTGGGCCAGGGAAATAAAAAATTTGAAAAAGGGCCGACCTGTCAGGCCCGGCCGAAACAATGCAAAATCAAGGATGAAGCCAACCTTAGGCCCGGCCGAAACAATGCAAAATCAAGGATGAAGCCAACCTTAGGGCCCGGACTGCCATATTGACTGTTTATCAAGTGATGGTCCAGGTGACATTCCCACTTATCAATGGACAGTCAAAACAATGTAAATGTCTACGATTGTGAAACACTGATCATTTGAACTCTGCAATCTCTCTATGTGCGCTATCCAATGGTGGGCCAACGCATGGATGGTTCAGATGGTGTCCATCCTGCAACTTTACCTTGCACCATTGCCCATTTTTGTACATTTCAAGTGCCTATTGTACCGCATCCGTTAACACGTTCGGATCTTTTCGTCTGAACAGTGTGATTTCTGGTCTGTAGCCCATTCACTGATCCACTGAAGGAACGGTTCTGATCTCGTCCACGTATGCCAACCCAGAGGCAGTGGATAATCAGTCTGGATCAGTCCCTGTAGTCGTAGCTATTGAAGGCCTGGAATTCATTCTTCCTCCGAGAAAATGATATCTCCTTCGTCATTTCCAAGCGCAACCACCACAACTTCAACAGCGAGGCTGCCGCTACTGAAACCTCCTTCTGTCTTGGCATACCCTTTCCGCGGAAATTTCAGGGCTGAGATGGCGTCATCGTCATCGTCGTCATCATCGACGGTGCATGCAGATGTTCCATCTCCTCTCCCTGCCTTGCCAGAGAAACGGATAGTCGTGGGTTTACTTTCTCCGCTTTCTCCTTCTCTCTCTATTGCTTTACCAGAACCAAGCGATCTGAGCCGTTGATCTTTCTCTTTTCGCCATCGGCTCTGGTTAATGGATGGAGCCTTCCATCACATGTTAGCAAAACCATCTCTATCGCCTTGAATGGAATCTGCTGAAACAGAGGCGTTGTTTTGCAGGTAGGTTGTGGTGCGGTTACTGTGGATTACTTGGCTACCGTGGCCACATATCCTAATCCCGACGATAAGATCCGCAGCACGAGCTTACAGGTGAAAAATAACATGATGGAGACAACATAACCTATGGTGGACCCATTGAATTCATTTGCAATTCTAATGCAATACTGATGTGGATGCATATGGTAAAAGATGTTATAGTAGTTGTTGTCTGATCGCTACTTCTTCATACATCCATGATCAGTTTCTTGTTTAAGGGGGTTGTTGTTTAACATGATTTTGAAATAGAAAATATTCTTCAGGCCTCTAACAGCTTATAGCTTTGACAATGTGTCTGTATAGGTTCAAGGAGGTGGCAATGCAGGGAATGCTTTAACTACTGCAGCACGTTTGGGTCTGACCCCGAGGGTGATTTCTAAGGTTTTGCATTCTATTCTCATTTCTTCTCTTTTCTACTGGAAATTCGATTCGAACAAGATAACCCGTCTATGTTGTTGTTGTTTTTTATGAACACACACACACACACACACACACACACACACACACACATTTCAGCGTTGGACACAGACTCAGGAAACCTGACATTTTTGCATGTTCAAATTGTCATACGGTTATATGACACACACAAACATGTATGTGATTATACAAAATGTTAGTTTACGAAAGCACATGATGTAGGAAAAGAAAAACATATCTTGATAAACAAAAAATGCTATATATATATATATATATATATATATATATATATATATATATATATATATATATATATATATATTATGATGACATGGTGTCCCCACCCCATTTGATAAAAAAAAAATTGCTATTGTAAGCGGTGTTTTTTCTTTACTCCGAATTCCAGGAGTTTAAGTGCACATTGGGTTCACTTGAATTCTGGGTCTTCTGACTCCCATGCTTTGTTTATTTTTGCTAGGTTGCTAATGATGCTCAGGGGAGAAGTGTGCTAGAAGAGCTAGAAGCTGATGGTGTAGATACTTCTTATATGGTGGTAATTGTTGAGACAATGCATTGCTACTCATTATTAACTTGCCAATATCTAACTTTTCTACTTCTTTACTTTTTTATTTATCATGACAACTATTCTTTTTTGTTTTTTGCTTTTCTTCTCCTCTCTTTATCTTGCAGTTAGGATAACTAGAGCTGCGCTGTGCCCAGACACACCTCCACACATGTGAACGCATGTGTGGGGTGGGCTCAGATCAGGTACTACCCCCACTAGGACGCATGAGGAGACAGACGCCTACGTGGCGCGTCGCCATTGGCCGGTGCAGCGGGCTCCACACCTCGGTATTAGTGAGATGTGACAGGTCTGACAGCTCTACGTCAGACCCGAGGTGCGGGACCTGCTGCGCTGGCCAATGACGACGTGCCACGTAAGCGTCCGTCTCCTCGTGCGTCCTAGTGGGGGTAGCACCTAATCCGAGCCCGTGTGGGGCATACAAGCTGTACATCAAGTGCCCCGCCCCCCCCCCCCCCCCCCCAGCCTCCAGTTTTTTGAGGCTTGGACAGATTAGCTCTAGTCTCTTGATGATATCTCGCTTTGAGCTAGAGATCTTATTACAAGCGTTTTCACTGTGTTGCAAGTGTCACGTTGCAACTTTACTAAGAAGAGTTGTAGAGGCGAGGCTTTAGTTAGAAGTTGATGCCCAAGAGGTCTCTTAAGCAATATGTTTTCTTACCGTGTCTGTACAATTCCGAAGGATGTCGAGATTGATGAGGATGTTTCCAATAGAATTAGGGCTGGGTGCAGTAAAAAGATGTGCCTTTGGAGTCTTGTGTGTTTCTCGCGTGCAAATGAAACTCAAGGGAAAAATTAAACGATTGCTTTTGACCAGTTAAGCTGTGTGGGGCAAGTATGTTAGGCAATCAGGAAACAAAATGTTTAGAAGATGAGCATCGCAGAAATCTGGATGTTGAGATGGATGTTCAGGTAGACTAGCAATAATAGAATTAAGAATGAGGACATTCTAAGCAGCCTAGGAGTAGCCCTAATAGGAGATGATGTGATAGAGAGTACATTAGATGGCTTTGTTCACATGCTGCAGGAATTAGAGATAATGCCAATGGGAGGGGACTTTGATTTCGGGAGAAGGGTATGAAAATAGGATGAGAAGAAGACCTCAAAACTGGGATTGAGTTGGAGAGAAGGGATACAAAGGCTTGTTCACCTCTGAGGATAGGGCTTTAGATAACAATGAATGGTGGAAAAAAGATTTGTAAAGACACCAAACAGCTGGGAGAATGCTATTACCCAAAAACGACTTCAGAGAAAACAGAAAGTAGTTATTCCATCTGTATCATATGATCCGTCCTGAAGGCCCTCACTGTCACTAGGAGCAACAGCTGTCAGGTGGTGGTCTGTGTGTTCTCATAGTTCATTTATTATTGAATTGTAGAATGTTATTACAATTTATATTATTGAATTGTGGATCACATTTTCCAATTGCTTTCACGTCTGTTTGAGGCCTCAGTCTTGTGTTCATATATTTTCTGCTGTTATGAATCCTTCTTTAGGAGCTTTTTGCTACTAGATGTAGCATTTCCATGTGGTCTCAACCAATTTCCTTCATTCTTATTTCCAGGTCGCGGAGGAGGGAAATTCACCATTTACCTATATTATTGTTGACAATGAAACGTAAGGATCTTTCTTCTAATGCATGCTCAAGTTTTGGAAACAACAAATATATATATATATATATATATATATATATATATATATATATATATATATATATATATATATATATATATATATATATATATATATATATATATATATATATTTGTGGGTTTAGAACTCAGGAATCCAGCATTTATATGTTTTTGTTTTGCACTGTGCCCTGCACCCCGCAGAATCCCATCATAAAATCCTTAACTTGTCCTCTCTAATCTTGCACTCAAGGCTCTGTGGAACAATCTTTTCCTTGCAAAAGTGAACTATAAGAATATTTCTTTTTCCATTGGTTTGGCTCTACTAAATCACTTGGAAATCTCTACAACTGTCAGCAATTCATAAACTGCAACACCTGCATTGGAGATCTTGCAAGGTTGTGGGCTGTCTGACAAATTACTTGTCCTAAAGGGAATAAAAAGACATATTATTTGTCCTGCAGCTTATTTCTCACAATTGCAGTTCCTATGCTTTGCCAGTTTTCTCTATATCCCTGTTGGATCCCTTTGAGTAGCCATTTCCCAACATTAAATCTCTATAATTGTTGTTTGCCTATCTTAATAACTTGTACTTGAAATGCCTCTAGAATGAAAGGATTGGCGCAATTGTGGATTCCTAGTTGATGGATCCTGCTGTTCATCATTTTGCTTTCCCTTCTAATGATATGCAATATGATCTATTTTCCTAAATCATGTCCAAGTGAAGTTGTATTTCCTTGGATTCAGATGAAGAAGCATTTTACATTTAGCAAGAACAGTTCATACTTTGCTCAAAGTGGTACCTTTGGTAGATTAATTTGGTCAATATTTCCAGGAAAACTCGTACTTGTATTCATACTCCTGGACATCCTCCCATGATTCCAGGCGACCTTTCCCAATCAAGTTTGTTCTCTGCATTGGATGGTGCAAGACTTGTCTATTTCGATGGAAGATTGCATGAGACTGCTTTAGTTATTGCAAAAGAGGTAATCACTCATTTTATTGATGCTTCCTTTTACAATTGTTTCGTCTTTATTCTGTCGGTCTTCTTTCCCACCATTCTTAAGCCTCTAGATTGTTCATGCTATTAATCCAAGAGAATAGGGAAGAATTGTCACCAGATTGTGTATGATATTTATAGGACTAAAAGTTTCATCCCTGGGTTACACAAAAAAGAGAGGAAACCGTCCCAATGTGATGAGGCTAGCTTTCACAAAGTCAGAGAGAGCTTTTCTGCCACGTGATTGTTGAGAAAGTGAAAAAATCTTCCCCCTTTCCTAGAATTGGATGCATGAAAGCATTCTTGTAAATTACCGAAGCCAACAAATTTCTTCTCCTATTGTAAGAGCTTATGACAGAGTGAAGTAGTCCCACACACAGGATTCCCATTCGCAGTTCAACTTTTTTGTCTTTTTCTTTATGTTGTTGGCTTAGTCCTAGTAAAACATCTGACGGTGACAAGTGGCAGTAAACAGCAACTCTGGAATTCTTCCAGTGCAGGCAACCCGCATGCAAATACCCATCTTAATTGATGCAGAAAGGAAGAGGGAGGGGTTGGATGATCTTCTTAACCTTACAGATTATGTCGTGTGCTCTGCAAAATTTCCTCAGGTAAGTTAATGGTTTGTTACATAACTTTCTTAATGTTTTGGCATGATCCTGCATTAATTAGGACTCATGCTAGAAAAAATTCACGCCAGATCCTGATAAGGAATTACTCTTGTTTCATGTTTCCTTGATTGCCAGTGAAGAGCTTCCTGGGTTGTATGTTGTATGTTCTAATATTTTGATGTGGTAATATTATTTTTTGAAAGGTACCGACAACATTACATATGCATCATATTCAAGAATTTTAAATTGTCTTATGGCAGGCATGGACAACAGCCCCATCAGTTCCAAGTGCACTAGTATCCATGATGCTGAGATTACCACATCTCAAATTTGTAATTGTGACCCTTGGAGAGGATGGCTGTATAATGCTTGAGAGAAGCATAAATGGTGAGTCCAAGACTGGCTGCTGACTTACGAATCTTTGATCAAACTCTGGGTTTGGAGGGTGGGGATGGGAAATGGATGATCTTGTTGTGGTTTGTGACTTTGATCAATTTTGAATTGTTTTAATCACTAATGAAGCATCACCTGCAACAGAAGAGGCAGAATCAAAAGAAATAGATGTAGACAGCTTGCTGGAGTCATTGAAGCTGAAGATCGACGGTAATGAGGCCATCCCATCATGTATTTCATCCAAGGTATATCCTTTAATTCTAATTCTCTAAGCTCTTCTGGGTAGGATATGATCGAACTCGTGACCTCAAGGTTGTAAACAATGCCCGATTCATCAGAGCCTCGACCCTATCACAAAGTTAACTTCTTCTTCTTCTTGTTCTTTTTTTTCTTTCCTTCTTTTATCTGTTCGATGAAACAGAATGTTGAAGATGCTTCTTTTTTCTTTTTTCCTTTTTACTTTTTTGACTACTGATGTCTCTCTAGTTTCGAAGTGGACAATTTTGTTGGCATTAACTCTTAAACTGTTTATCACTCCAAAATCCAAATTCTGAAAACAGCTCCAATTGTTTGTTATCTTTCCAAACCCCACCACTGCCACGACCATAAATCAATCCAAACTCACATTTGCAGCTTCACAGTTTAGTTAGTGGTTCTTTCTTGGAGGAATCTTTTTGCATTTGATTGCTTTATTTCTTCTAACAGACCCAGGTTGTTAGATCACTTCCAAATCTGATGGACTGTAGCCTCTCATCACCATGATGTTCTTTAATGTGATTGTGATGATCTTTGAAGCCAAAAATCTCAAACATATGAGATTCAGTAATTTGTTTGTGTTTTATTATTATTATTATTATTATTATTTTATCATTTGCAGTTGAAGACGAGGCTGAGTGCTGGTGGGATTGGTACAGTGAGTGGGAGGTTACTTGTGGGAACGGCAGAGAAGATACCACCTTCAGAACTCATTGACACCACCGGTGCTGGAGATGCATTTATTGGGGCAATCCTTTATGGTATGTGGACCCCAGTCCTTCCATTGTTTTATTTGTGTGTTTCTTCACCTGGGCTAGCGTGTCTGGGTTTGTATAATAGATATGCATACATGCATATATGTGTGCATATTTGTATTTTTGTTTATATCTTTGGTCGCCACTTTTGCTTGTCATTAACCGCTCATTCTAGTTGTGTTTGTAACGAAGCCCTATATAAAAAAATAAAAATCAAATATTGAAAAGAGAGGAATCAGTAGTCAAAACTCCCTGCATGAAACTAGTCCAAGCTGTAAATTGTCCATTCCCATGATCAACTTTGCATTAAGATTGGTCTGTATTTTACATGTGTACCAAATAGAAGACCCCTTCATGATTCCACAGGTTATAGCAGCAGTAGCTTTGTAAACCTCAGACTCCTTGTGTGAACTATGTCATAACCGCTGCCCAAACAGTTTCTTGTGCTAGCAAAAGTGTATGCCGATTAATTGAATTCTACCTTCAAAGAAAGGCATAGCATGTTGAACTGTGGAAGTCTATAAATGTGGAACGCCTATGGACAATTCTCATAAGGAAACGTCACCTCCTCTCCTCTCTTGGGTCCGTACATATGAAGCCTAGTTTGGGTAGGTTTGGTGCTCTCTCCATGGATGTGTTGTCTATATAAGGGGAGCACATGTAGATAGAGGGTGATCTTCCTGAAGGGTGATTCCTTGGTGAGAGATTGTACAGTGGGAGAGTGGGAGAGGGAGGTGAGTCCCGTACTCTTGATTTCTCTTGTTTTAGTGAAGAACAAAGCTCCGTGTTGTTGCCTCATGGATATAGGCATATTGCTGAACCATGTAAATCTCCATGCCTCGTCTCTTGTTTTTCCCTTTGGTTTGGGGGTCGATTACGACATGGTCATAAGGGTCTTCATGACACAATCAATAATTCTATTCATTTTCAATTAAGTCTTGCTCTAGCCTATCTATGGGTTATTGCTTCCTTTGTAGCTCAATACATATACTCTTTAGTTGCTTATGCATTCATAGCGACATGCCGTGAATTCTCTTAAAAGAGGGGTGCCTTCAGGAATGCAGCCACAGGTGGTGCATGGTTGTCGTCAGCTCATGCCGTAAGGTGTTGGGTTAAGTCCCGCAACGAGCAGAACCCTCGTGTTTATTACTTCATAATATTTCCATTTATCGTATTTTATCCATAGATTTGAAGGTTCATGAAGGAGGACAGAATGAATAAAGAAAAATTCTTACGAATGAATCGTTTGAATGATGACAAGTATTTATGCATTTGCTCACGAAAAATGGAACCAACCCCCATTGGGTATTGGTACTTGTTGGGTATAAAATGGATCTACTTGGGCTTTGTTTTGCCCTTTTCTCTTGTGATTTTGCTTCACTTTGTCTATTGTGTACAAGTGTTTTTCCGCAACCATTGGTGTAAAAACCAAAGGTTGAGAAGCCTCTTAGCACAAGATTGATATATGCGTTAATGTTGCAATTGTTTCAAATGGCTAGATCGAGTTCTACCAGATTTAAGGTGTTGAAGTTTGACGGATCCAATTATGCATTATAGAAATTGAAGTCGAATGCGGTATTGGTGAAAAAAGGCTATACAACTGCAGTATAAGGAAAAGAAAAGAAGCCCGTAGAGATAAAAGATAAGGTTTTTGAGGAGAAAAACTAGTCAACTAAGGTAGATCTGCTTTGTAAACTAGATGATTCGGTTTTGTTCAACATGTCTAACCAAACCACTGCCAAAGGTTTGTAGGACAAATTGCGGAACCCATACAAAGGGAAATCAATGTCAAACAAGATTTTTCATTGACGACAGTTGTTGGCCTAAGGATAAATGAAGGGTCCTCTTTGTAAGAATACTTGAATGAGTTTAGTACCATGATTAGCACATTGACGGTGGTTGATGTAAACATTGACGATGAAGAAAATGTTGCACTTCTGTTTTGCTCGATTCCAAATTTGATGGGATGGTGATTATGAACTCAACAATTGTCCATATCTCAACATGGAGTCAACCATGTTTGCATTGCTTATTGAAAGTCCCATAGAAAAATACATTAGGGATCTTTTGGTGATGCATGATGGTTAGAGGAAGATTTGCTTAGAGAGGTACTGGTGGAAGAGATTAGACGGCATCCAAGTTGAAAGGGCATAAAGGAGGGAAGTGTTGGAATTGCAGAAAGAATGGTCACTTGCGTAAAAATTATTAACTTGGAAAGGCAAATCAGAAAATTTTCAAACCCGATTCGCATGATCAAGCATCAAGTTCAATACGTTTTCAAGAAAACCTAGTTGAGAAGGGCGGTTTATCCAAGGACAGGGATTGTTGTCATATGTGATTCCACAAGAGAATCTAAAGCATTAATGGATTTTGGTTTAGTGCTTCGTTTCATATGACACCATGTAGGAATTGTTTTTACACATACCAGTTATATGATGACAACACAATTTATGTGGGCGATGATAGCACATGTAAAATTGTGGGGACTGGAGATGTTAGAATCACTATGTTTGATTCCCATCGAGTTCATTCCTTGTAGCATTCCCGTTTGCAAGTTTCAAGTTTAGAGCATGTTTGGTACAATATCCATCCACCCGGCATGAGCAATGGCATCATCAGCAGTCCACATGTCTTGATGCATTGACAGCACACCACTTGTGAGATCCCTTGATGGACCTGATAGCCGGTTCATGTAGCCCGGTCTTTAAGGAATTACTGTATGTCCTGCAGCACAAGATGCCGGACTTTCATTCAATGGCAAGGTATGGAATCCATTGGAAATAGGTAAAGTGGCATCTCCAGTTGGGCATATCTCATGCGTGAGCTCAGCCTGTTGCTGCATGCCTCAACCAACTTATTGGAAATCATTATCTGGTGCTGAACCATGCCTGGAAAAAAATTCTCAGTTCTCTTTTTTCAAGCTTTTGTGAGACAAGTTCAGTAAAATCAGGCTCTATTTTTGCATGAATCAAAATGTTTTCCACTGTCTTTCTTGTTCATGTATTGATGAAGACACTGTTCTATAAAACTTTGAACGATCTGTGTATCTTTCCGCGAGACGCTTCTGACCTCTCCTCTGGACATTTTTTTAGGTTCCACAGTTGAACTAGAATTTACCTGTGAACTGACAGGAACAGTGTTATTCTGCCTTACTCATGATGAATCAGAAGACTGTTCTTGGTATTAGTCATGATCTTGTCTCACATGGTGATGAGAGTATATATGGCTAATTGATTTACGAGTGACATCGACACCTTTGGGACAGTGGTAGACTGAGTGAGGATAACCTTGTTTCAACACTGAGGTCCTGGTATCGATTCCCAACATGGGGGGTGGCTAGCATTGCAGTGTGACTAACAGTGTGGGTGGGTGTACTAACCCAAAAAAAGAAGAAGAAGAAGAAAGATTTACAAGTGAGTGATGACCTTTGTCTCTATTTCTTTACCAGGAAAGTTGCTGAGATAGTACAGATCCCATTTTATATAGAGGTTGCCTCACCCTTGTATTTTTACAAATCACATCACATTGTCAATCTAATCAATCCAGTTCCACTTGTTGAAGCAGAAAAGAAGGAAAACCTGAAGCCTGTTCTTCACTGCATTCAGAAAGAAAAAGGCATGCAAGCTTGAAGGAAATAATTACATGTGGTCCCTTAGTGGCGAAAGTTTCATGTGACATTTTGATTGATTAGAAACTGTTGGTTGCCACAGAAATTCAAGCAAACCAACTGCATCTTCATTTCCCTTTCACTTCCAATGCCAGATGACTACTTCTTTCTGCAGCAGTGTTTTGGCATGTTGCTCAGAACCAAATGTTTCTTCCATATAATACTAAGAATCTTCTTTTTTCTGCCAATGCCATCTGTTTGTTCTCAGATAATCAGTAGTACTTCTATTTTTTGCAGAACATTATTCTATTGCCATTGGTATTTTGGTAATCTTTCATATTCAATGCATGCTATTCATGTTGTCTCATTTATGACGTGGATACTGATTCATTTTCTGCATGTCTTGTTAGCTATTTGTGCAGGAATGCCACCGGAGACGATGTTGCCCTTTGCAGCTCAAGTGGTAGGCCTCTTTCTTTTCCTCTTAGTTTCGGACTTGTGCTTGAGTTAAAAATAAAAATAAAAAATCCATGAGTTTAGAGGAGATGACAAGATGCAGGAGTCAACTCTCCCAGTCATATCAGAATACAATGACCAGTTTGGCAAGATGCTCAGGTCAGTCTGCCTAGTCAACTGAGTTGGGCAAATTGGAGTTGAGTCCTGTGGAGTTCGGTGGTAGAGTTGGGCCAGTTGGCACCCAATTTTCTACACTGGGAGTCAACTCTCCCAATCATATCAGAATGCAATGACCAGTTTGGCAAGATGCTCAGCTCAGTTTGCCCAGTCAACTGAGTTGGGCAAGTTGGAGTTGAGAGAGAGAGTCGCATGTTCTACAAAAAAAAAAAACAAATCATTTCTATTTAAGATCCTCCTGTTCTGCAAAAAATAAAAAATAAGTCATTTCTATTTTAGTCATCAATGCTTGTCTTCATCAAACTACCAAAATGTTTATTTCTATATCTGCATACCTTTTTCCATATTGAACACTTGATGGGATGGATCGACACCATACATGGGGCTGGATCTGATATAGGACCCGCTGGTCCAGGTCCCCTTTTATCAAATGTGCAACTCTGAAAATTGACCCGACCCATACACCCCAGATCTGTTGGGTCAGATTTGATGCCCCAAGACTCGACCTTTAAAATTCCTTTCAATTAAGGTTATTAAGGCTATTAACATTGGCTTGTAACCTACCTAAAGAAAACATGTAGTAGAGTGCCCAACCAGAACTCTATATTAAATAGGGAATTAGAAATTAGACCAAGCAATCTTAGAGCTGACCCATAGATAAAATGGGTTAGGTAAGGATCCTCTCAGTTTAGACCTGACTGACACGAATGGGACCAGACACATGTACAAATTGATCGAGTCTGGGACTGAAGTCCAGAACCAATTATTACATAGCCATGTCAAGAACACCCTTGCATTGCCCATTTGCACCCTAAAATTAACACTAGTATAACATATTTTCAGTGATGTCACACAAGTTTGTGGATGAGCTGGCCTCTGGTTGTCTAGTGCCATTTCTTACCCCTCATTTTCATGTTTGAGACCAATGCACGGTGCGAAACGATAGAACTGTTCACAACCTGCGTGGTGTTGGTTGCAGGCAGCTGCCGGATGTAGGTCTCTTGGTGCTCGGACAGGTCTCCCCAGGCGCACAGACCCTCGCTTGGCTCCATTTCTGCATTAGATCTCCTATGTGAACCCCATTGCATGGCAAATATGAGCACTTTATTCAGTTGCTAGCAAACATAAGGTGTTAGAAGACGGTGAAGGAACTCAAGAGGTGATAGTGGCAACAAGAGGTATGTATTGGACTTGGCGATTCAACTTTGTTGGGCTTCTTTGCCTGATCAAGAAAGAAAATAAGTAGTTGAATCTCTTATGGAGTGGTCAAAATCATTGAGAACAATCTATCAATGAATGTATTTCACTTGTAGAAGGAGCTTGAGATTGGCCTAAATTCTTCTTCTTTTTATTTACTTTACATTTGTTGGTGTTTCACAAGTGCTTTGTCATAGATCAGTTCAGAAATGTTCTCCAATGGTAAATCATGGCAATGTATCCCATGGTGCGCTAGGGGACTATTTCAAGACCACCCCTTCAGAAAATAATTAAAAGTTAAGAAAACCCCTTGAAAATTCATTATATCAGCAGAACATTTTGGTACCACAGATAATTCCATGTGGAAATTTTTGACAGTTGTGTTTGCTTTCTTGTTTGTGTGGTCGAAGTCACACGGCATATCATATCAGTACCAATATATGTATGTATGTATGTATATCCCATGTGTCATATCAGTACTGAAATGTTACATGACTTAAAAAAGAGTTATTACTCTTATTATATGTTCTTATTACTCATAAATGCCTGTGTGTGCACGCGGTCTCATGTATAGCGTACATGATTATAGGGCATTGATGCATTTGTATGTGGCCCTGATGTGCTGGCCCATATGGCTTATCAATAGGTTGGGTCAGCTCACCCTGCCAACCTGGCCGAAACTGAAAACTAATTAATAGTATAGGTATATACACATGATGTATATATGTTCATATATAGCCACCATGATTGGACATGGACAGGCGTGTTCATACCTTTAGGCCAATATTTCATTATAAACCCACAAAAAGTGTGGCTGTGCCAGGTCGGGTCGGGTCAGGTCAGGCTTGGGTTCGATGAATTTTAAGTGGGTCTTGTTGGGCAACATGGTAATGGGTCAGGGGTTAGCTTCCGGATAGGGTTCTTGGACCGTTTGGTAAATGGGTCGGGGCTAGGGTCCAGGGACCCGCGACCCATTGCCACCCTTAATTATCAGTTAACCAAACGGGCCCAGAACTCAAGGCCTAGCCAGATGATGATGACCTAAGATTAGTTGACCACGCCCTACCAAGGAGCAGATTCCTGAACTCGTGCCAGCCATCCATCTACTGCAGGGGTCATAGCTTGACAGTTGGATCTTGTGCATGTGACCTATGCATGCATGAATGAGTACATGCACAAACGATTTCAGCTGGGAGAAGGAACAGCTAAGCTAAGCGCGCACCAATTTCCACGTCCGGTTTCTAGTGTGTGCATAAACTGGACACGCCCAGTCATGATCTGGACCAGTCATTGGACAGCTAGATTCTTCCAATCTATGATGTTTTCTGGGATCCTCGTTCATTGTGGGGCCCATCGTATCGACGTGTCATGATCATTGAACCATGAGCATCACATGTACGAAATATTTGCATGGGTATAGTAACAGTATCGCATCTCTCGATGCATAGTTCCGCATGTTCAATACAGCATAGGCCCATCGCATGTGGCACAGCAACAGAAGTGGTGGATCAGAGACGTCCATCCAGTGGCAGTACTATGCCCAACCATAGAAAGCCTGTAAAATTGAAAATAGAACCTATTCGATTTAGACATAAGGTAGACAATTAACCATTTTCTTTTCTTTTGGCCGTTGTTCGGAAAACAATTAATCCAAGGAATTTGAATCTTTAATTATTTTTCATCCATAGTTGGGCCCCACTAGATGGAAGGTCCTGATTGATACATCAACCTGCCAGATGGCTCTACTACAATGTGGCACCTGTGCGGCCATATCGTGGAGTCTCTAGTAGCCGTGAGGTATTTAAGGCCTGGAATTGGATTTTCCCTCCAAACATCCATTCTTTCATTTGAAATCTGAGAATCCATTTACCCATGGACAGAGTTCTTCCATTGCCGGAGACGCCCATCAGGAAAGATGAAAGACCAAAACAGATTCAAACTTTCAGCATTTACTACTTTATTCCCCTCACACCTCCTCCTCTCTTTTCATTTCTGTCCTACTACTCCTCGTTCTCCTCTTTTTCTGTCCGACCAAGATTTCCTACCATTTACAACTCAACTATTCTCCCTATGTATGTAATTAACACTAAATAGAGGGCACAAGCCATCCCATTCAATGTGTGTGTGTGTGTGTGGGTGTGTGTGTGTGTGGGTGTGAGAGAGAGAGAGAGAGAGAGAGAGAGAGATAATAACATAGGGAACACGAGAAGAAATTGGAGAATTCTCCAGTTGTTTTTTATGTCATTGCTTTTCCCCCAAAGGGTTTATATGGAGATGCATAGTGAGAAGAAATTGGAGAACTCTCCGGTGGTTTTCTCTGTCATTGTTTTACCCCCAAAGGGTTTATATAGAGATGCATAGTGATATATGTGAAAACAAATACAAGATTACAGCTATCATATATGTGGAAAGAAATACATGATTACAACTATCTATAGCTGTCACACATTTTTCTCCCCGACAAATTGATGTAGGGGACCAATCAGCAATAGTTTGCAAATGAGGAAAAAGTGTCTTGAAATCGTCATAGTCTTTGTAAGAATACCCACAATCTCATCCTAAGACATCATATGAGGTAGAGAAATAATTTTAAATTGAAACTTTTTTTTTTTAATGAAATAACAATCAACCTCAATATGTTTTGTCCTTTCGTGAAAGATATGATTAAAAATAATTTGAACATGATTGGTGTTATCTACTTGGAATGGCATTGGTGAGGTAAGACGAATTCTAAAATTAGAAAGAAGTCCTCATATCCAAATGAATTCACTACAAGCAAAAGATATTATTATGTATTCAACCTCCGTGCTAAACTTGGAGACTATATATTGCTTCTTACACTTCAAAAAAAGAAAAGAAAAGTACTAAGAAATAGACAATTGTAACGACCCGAGATTTTCGACTCTCGTGTATAACACGACGGCCGAATTCCCAAGTAAATCATGAACTAATTGATTTGTTAAATAATGAAATATAGCATTCAAGCACAATGGCGGAAACAATTATCATCTTATTCTATCAAACTTACTACGTCATCATCAATGTTTAAATAAGGGAACCAACCAATATCCATACTGATTAATTAAAATACAAAACCATGTCTTCTCTTGAAGACTTATTACAATTCCATAAATGTATCAACTACTCAAAAGAAATATTTAATAAATGATAACATCAATTATGTTTCTCTAACATCGTCATCCGCCATGTGATCGTACGAACCATCGAACTCTTTTCCTTAAAAATCGGGTTCATTACCTGGATCTTCACCTGCATCACCTAAATTGTGTTTGGGATAGCGTTAAACGCTATCATAGTGGGGAATATTTCTTCCAAGACAATCAAGAATAACAATAACGGTACAGAGTAAACGCAAGCAGTATATTATCATTTAATCAAATCAAAACAACCAACTAAAAATCTTTGTTAATGCGATGCATGGAATGCATGCTCTGGCTAAGGCACCCTGGCTAGAATCACAATACATGAAGTGGGAGACTCCCTGTTACGACTTCATGCTAGCCACTAGTCACCAGAGGTTCTTGGGACGCACAAGCCCATAGTTTTGCCCGACCACGTGAGAAACGGGACGCTCATAGCCCAAATCTACACGTGATAGTGTACAGGAGAAGTAGGACGCTCTAGCCTATTCTCAATTCCGTACACCCACATGGAGCCAAGTGAATGCATGACTTTAGTTTCACCTTTATTTAAGTGTTTTCGCATACAACCAATTTAAATAAGCTCAATGGTCACTATGGGGAGTCACAAGTGACCCAGCATAGGCCGACAGCACGGGATTAGTGTCCATAGCACCAACCCCGGCTCATGAGAATTTGTATACCATTAGTGTCCACTCATTGTCCCGTTTTATGATTTCATCATGTCCAAAAAAGCCAATGTTGTACATCATGACCAAATTCATTAAAATACCCATGTAATGTAAATGGATCCAATCAAGCATCATACACATGTAAGGATCCATTGACAAACAAGCAATTCATTCTCTCTGTTAAGTCAAGAGATATTCTTCCATCATGGACACCTCTCATGGGTTCCATCTCTCTACATCGAATAATTTTACCAACTTAGGGACAAAGAGTATACAATAATGGGATGTCCATATAGTGATCTTATACACATATTTCATATCACAATATGAAAACCAATGTTACTTGTAAAACACATATTAAGGAACTAAGGGCATAGATTTCACAAAGATAAATAACACAAATACACATGCTTCTTAGTCAAAAATCTAAACAATGAATCACATCATTATATAATGATATTCATTACAAATCCTACATTAAACTTCATGTTATATGGATCAGCAATTCAAAACAAAACAACTTCACATGCCACAAAAGAAACTTATGATAATTATAATATTATTAATGAAAGGCTTGAAGGAAAATCCTCACCTTAGGATGGACTTAGAAGATGGTTGTAGAAGATCCTAGCTGCTGGAAAAATATGAGAAAGAACTTTCTTCTTCTTCTTCTTCTTCTCTCTCTCTCTCTCTCTCTCTATGGCATGGAGGCTAGGGTTAGGAGAAGGATTTGGAGGTACGTAGTAGAAATATGGAGAGGGATGTGCACGCGAGGTCTTGTGTAACAACTTCTTGAGGTGGGTTTCTCAAATCTCAATATTCGGATGATCTATGATTAATTCCAATCCGTTCATCTTATCAAGCTCGAAGAGTAGAGTCAGAATACGTAAATTTCTTGATGATCCACATTGTAAATTGGCCGATCCTTGAAAATGGCCTAACGGGTGCTAAAATGGGCTAAATCCCAATTAACGGTCTACGCTTGATGATCAGGGCCCAAATTTTGGAAAAATATATGGTCATGATAGGCAAATAATTGTACAAAGTTTAGTGGTTGATTGATGGTGAGAAATGCTTAGATCTGAAATTCCAACTTTTGGCGGAAAAGGAAGGGGCTGGCTTTATGGTTCAACGGTGTAGGATTATAGATCGGGGTCCAAATTTTGTGTAAACTCGTAGTCATATGAGTATAATAAGTGGTCCAAATTTGAGAAGCGATTGATGGTGAGAAGTGGGTAAATTGAAAGGTTCAAATTTAAAAAGAGTTGGTAACTCATTGATTTCTAAAACGGGATAACTTCGCGCATAAGAAAGATGCTTATCAAGGTAGGGCACTCAAATCACACTATTGGTCCATGATAAAGACGATCTAAGTCACTCATATGAAGAGAAATATTCGACTACGACTAACCATCTACTTTCTTCACTCGATGGACATGAAAATCAATGGTTAAGGGGCTGATTTGACAATCGGACCACTTCTACTATGATTTAAGGGCTGAAATTTGATGTGTATGGTTAATATGTGTCCAAAATCTTAAATCCAGGCTTTTGCGTGAAAGTGATTGTCAGAAACTATAATACTTAAAAATGGCATCTTAACTTAAGTTTAACTAATGGCATTTTCGTAATTATCTAAAAAGTGCATGATTTTTTAAATCTGATCTTTTTACGATGTTTATGGGATCATTCTAAGCAACTTTTGTAAATGGTCCTCTATCGGATCTCCTACGGATGTCCCGCTATTCGCAAATCAACGGTAAATGTACGATAATTAATAAAAAAATAAATTAAAAATGAATTTTCAAAAAGTTTCAAATAAATCTCGAAAATCTGGGGCGTTACAACAATACTCCACAATAGATCTATGGGTTAGGGCACATTCGGCTTAATCAACGCATAAGCAATTAGCTCAAGAAGAGATGTGGAGGATAAAAACAATGACCAATGAAGGACAATAGTCTTGTACAAGGTACAAGGAGTAATGACAAATTGACTAACAACCTATACAACATAGGCAATGTCAGGTCTAGTTATTGTCAAGTAAACAAGATTGTCAATAAGATAACAAAATATAATAGGTTACTTCAAGAAGTCACCATAATTCATTATATTGAACATTCAATTTCATCGTCTAGATAGACGGATGATAAAAAAGTTGTGCTACGTTGATGAAATCCCTGCATATTTTCGTTGCCTTACAAGTATACCATGGTCTATACTAAAGACCTTCAAGACAAGGAAGTATGTAATGCAGCTCAAATCTTTCATGTGGAAGGATGATTGAATGATTTATTGAAGCTCTTTGGTTTTAAGTGTGTCACTGCTAGTTAGGAGAAAATCGTCAACATATATGAGTAGAACTACAATACCCCAATTGTAGATAATGTGAATAAGGAGGGACATTGCTCACTTTGTTGAAAACTAGCCTCAACCACAACATTGTGGAATCATTGAAACCAGGCACAAGGTGCTTTGTTTCAGCCCATATAATATTTTACGAAGTCAGCGCACCAAGTCTTTCTAATTAGTCTTGAAACCAAGGTGGTGAACCATCTACATAGTTTTTTTTGTAAATCTTTGTGTAAAAATACAATCTTGACATTCTTTTATTGAATAACTCAATTATGAGTAGTAGCAACAATAATAAGTGCTCAGACAGTTCTCATCCAACTAGTACAAATGTTTCCTTATAGTTAATACCATACTCCTACCTATAGCTTTGGACAATGAGACATGTCTTGTATCGATCAAGGGACCCGTCTAGCTTAAGCTTTACAGAATACACCAACTTACTACCAATCACCTACTGACGAGGTAAGGAACAAGGTCCCATGTGCGATTATCTGTTAATACTTGTAATTCTTTTGCCATGAGCAAAGGAGGAGGAGGATACGCTAGCGCTTCTTTTTCTTGTTGTAGACAAACCTGTAAAAGAGTTAGGATCACACTAAAAATAGAAGAGATATTAGGAAAGCATATTAATCCACTGGTAATAATAGAACTAACATGTGCTAGGAAGACAACATTCTTTGAAGTATGAACTCGTTAAGCATGAGTGTCATAGCAACAATAGCCATTCTTAGTGTCTATGAATCCAAGATACATGCAACGAATGAATTTTTGGAAATAGTTTATTACATTCATGTGGGGAAGATGAGCATAACAAATACATTAAAAAATGCAAAGTAATGAGTAAGAGGGAAGAGAACCAAAGAGAACGTATTGCTAAGAAATTTAGTCAACATGTGGTTTATGAGATAGACTGTAACGTCGCCTTGATTGAGAATAGCAGTAGGACAAAGGTATCTATTATCAAAGTATTCGTTGTCTCGGTAATATGTTTATTCTTTTATTCAATAACACTATTTTGTTGGGGTGCGTGAGGATAGGTATTTTGATAAATAATCTTAAGATCACGTACATATATCTCAAACTCTAAAGGATGAAGAACCTTGATCTTCTTCTCTAACTGTGTAGCCACCATAAAGAAATACTGTTGAAAATTTGCAGATACCTATGACTTGAGCATATGAAATATATCAACACATATCTGAATAAATTATCTACAAATATCACATAATACTACATCTAGATACGGATAAAACAAAAAATGGCCCCCAAACATCAGTATGCACCATCTTAAAAGGGACAGTATAACAAAAATACCAAGAGAAAAAGACATACATTTACACTTAAATAAGCTGCATAAAGAGTACAAGATATTAAGAGAAGATTATTAATTTTTATTTGTCCAAAATATCAGAAAAAAAATTAAATAAATAATCAGAATGTAGATGACCAGGACAATAATGCCAAAGTTTCCGCACTTTATTTACATGATTAATATCATCAAAAGAATAAGAAAAGAAACAAGAAGTTGGTGTAACTAAGTTATTAAGATCCAGTAAGAAGAGCTGCCCTTTTCTCCTATCATTCCCAATTATTTTTTTCCATTGTCAAATCCTGTAAGAAATGATAATTGAAAAAGAAAATTACTAAACATAACTTCTGGAATAACTGATGTTAATGTCGAAAATTGGTCAATAGATGAGAGAGCTTGATCTCCACCTTAAATGGATGAATGTTGTTGATCCCCTTTAGATGTATGGGCTGGATCTGAACTAGAGGTCTGCTAAATCCTGTAGTACACAAGGGAAGACAAAAAAAAAAAAGGGTGGCCGGGGTCCGATCGTTAGCCCTCTGATGCAGACCTAGTTGTTAACACTAGAAAGAATTACTTAATCTGGAATTTAGAAAGCGATTCCATTAAGTGTTGTTTGTTAACACCTAATCCTTGAATTTTTTCGACAATGAAGGCTTGGCTTAATAGTGAATAGATTTCACAATGAAGGCTTGGCTTAACGTGTGGATCTTTCTAGATCCCACCATGATTTATGTGTTAGATCCACACTGTCCATCAACTTTTCCTTATCATTTTAGAGGATGCGCCAAAAATGAGGCATATCCAAAGCGAAATTGGACCAAACCATTGAAACCTTCCTAGGGTCCACTGTAAGATTTATTTGTTATCTAACCTCTTCATAAGGTCACACAAACCCAGATGAAGGGAACACAAACATCAGCTTGATCAGAGCCTTCTAAGGCTCTAAGAAGTTTTCAACTGTAGGCACCCAATTCTCACTATTTCCTGTAGTGTGGCCCACTTGAGCCTTAGATCTATCTCGTTTTTTGTTTTATGCTCTAAAATGGTATGGAAAATTGGATGGACAGTGTGGATAAAACATATTCATCACAATAGACCCCACAGAACCCATGACAGGACCGTCCTCTCTAGCTTGGTTCCGGTGGGAGTAGTAGCCAATCCGGCTTCCCTGGACGCGAATTGCCTATTGATCGCTGCCAGTAGCCAGGTGACTACTGGACAGTGATCTGTAGGCCTCATCATGAGTATGTGTTTTATCCACGCCGTTCATCTATTTCTCCATATCATTTATTGGCATGAGCCCCAAAATGAGACATATAAAAATCTTAAGTGGACCACACTGCAAGAAAACAGTGATGATTGATCACCCACTGTTAAAAAGTTTCTAAGGCCCACTATAATGTTTATTTACCATACAACCTGTTGATTAGGTCACACAAACCTGGATGAAGGGAAAACCCAAATACCATCTCCATCCAAAGCTTGTGGTACCCAAGAAGCTTTTAATGGTGGGAGTTCAATCACCACGGTTTCCTGTGGTGTGGTCCACCTGAGATTTGGATCTGTCTCATTTTTTTGTTCATGACCTAAAAAAATGATAAAAAATGATGGATAGCGTAGATAAAATACATACATCATAGTGGGGTCCACAGCACTGTCCAATAGCCACACTGTTATTGGTGTCAATCGCCTGCCGAATCCGAGATTCGAGCAACACAGGGCAGGGAGTGCGTGTAACAAAAAGTTGTGTGAAGCCCACCATGATGTGATTGAAATCCACTCTGTCCATCATTTGCATGGGATCATGTTAAGACATGATGTAAAAAATCAGGCCTATCCAAAACTCAAGTGGGCCACACCAAAGAGAATAGTAAGATGGAAATGCCTGCTACTGAAACCTTGCTGGTGGCTACTATGATCTTTATATGCCGTCAATCATAAAGGGAGGCATATTTCCAACTGATTTTAGGGCATGGGTCCAAAAATGAGACAAATCAAAATTTCAAGTGGATCACACCATAAGAAAACAGTGGTGATTGAACACCCACCGTTAAAAACTTCCTAAGCCACACTATAATGTTTATTAATTACCATCCAACCAGTTGATTAGGTCACACAGACCAAGATGAAGATGAAGGGAAAACACAAATATCAGCTTCATCCAAAACATTCGTGGACTCCATGAAGTGAGATTTAGATCTTTCTTATTTTTTGGATCATTCTCTAACATGATCTGGAAAATTGGATGGATGGCATGGATAAAATAAATACATCATGGTAGGGGCCGCACAACCTCGAGCTATCGTCATCATTAGCAAGCAATTTATCCCTTTGATCCATAAATGTGGGTAGGACAATTGACCGTGGAGTCCATCGTGATGTATGTAACTACATCCATGCCGTCCACCCATATTGAAGGCACAATTTAGGCTATGATTCCAAAAAATGAAGAGACTTGAAATCTCATATGGATCATAGTACTAAAAAGTATTGGTAATTGACCATTAAAAATTCTTTTTGTGGGCCATAAAAGATTTGGATCAAGATATTTGTGTGGTCTTTTCATCTAGGTCTTTATGACCTTATCCATAGGTTGGATGGCAAACAAACATTTTGGTGATATTTATTAAGTATTTAATGATAAGGATTCAATCATGACCATTTCATTTGGAGATAGGGGCAAATGTGTCAAATTGATAGATTTAAGATATTTCAGACATTTGTTAACAAATAGGTTGTTTCAATTTCCTATTTAATTTTTAGACTTCAATACTTCTTTTAAACGGTTACTAAATGAATTTTCAACTTCAGATTTTGGCTTCAAATTCAGGCTTTAGACTTTAGATTTAACAAACAGGCCCTAAGTCAATAAGGTGCAGGAGATCAAACTAAAGGTTAAGAGTTATGATTTTTCTCATCGTCCCTTGTTTGTAGAGAGATACCTCTATTTATAGGATTATCAGAGAGCAGTAGGTGAATATGTAGATCTTGCATATGGGTTTGATTCCCGAATTTCTTGGGACAATCCTTATCACATCTAGATCTTATCATGTCTGGATATGTCGGATGTTGGTTGTTATCTCCGTATGGCTCTGCATGGCGGTGCAGGATGTGTTCGATTCCGAGGACTGCAGAGAGTGCTTGGTATCCTTGGTTGTTTTGCCAGAATAGGGCTCGTCCGAGCTGACATTGAGGCCTCAGAGGCAAAGACTGATCCATCGTTGAGGCCTCGGAGCTTTAATCGCTAGCTGAGACCGAGGACGAGGGCTCAAAGTTTTACCCGATACTGAGGTCGAGGCCACGAAGTGCTGTGCCTCGGCAATTTTGGATTGTCGTTGTGAGCCTTGTCCCCAGCTATCCTGTCGCTGGTCAGCTCTTATGGCGTTTTGGTTGCCATCTACTGCTTGGTGGAGCTCATCTTTGGCCCAAGGGACTTCATTTGGCTTTGGGTTAAGAGGCCTTTGGTGGTCGAGTGACATATGAGCTTGTGGGCCTATGGGCGTTTCTCATGGCCTAGGGTCGGCTCAAATTTACCCGTAAAACATATTCATAGATATAAGATTAGTAGACAATTTAGGTACATGAAAGACATCAAGGGAGGTAAATGTACGATGTAGTGAATGGCAGAAAGATGAATAACCCAACAGATGAAATATGTAGCTGAGCTCTGTCTATGATGGATGTGACTCAATTACTCCTGTATGGCCTGTATGGTTTAACATTGTGGAGAGGAGATGTGTTATTGTCATATGATTGGACGTACTAGAATCAAGATAGCAAGAAGACCAAAGAAATGCATTTGACAGTCTATTCGCAAATAAGGCTTGGACAATATGCTGAATTATCACAGGAGTAAGAGGACCATTATGTGAAGTAGCTATGGCACTTGTACACGAGTCATCAATCAAGGTTATGTAGGCTTTTCCTCTTGTCTTTTCTTCTTCTCCCTGCATATGTTGTTACTACTATGTCCATGGATTCTGCAAAACTCGTAGGATGGGTTATCTTTGTAAGTTGAAGCAAGGTGCTCAAACTCTTTAAACTCGTAGTACTGTATGTATAGGCATGTTGGGTTGTTTTTTTTAGTGTTTGTGAAGAGGCCTGAAGGCTTCATCTAAGGCACTAAGAAATTGGGAGAAACCAGGGTAGAGACTTCAGTCTCTCTGCTCTTCTGCTAATAAGTTATACTTTTTTGGATAATGTGGTCCACTTGACCTGGATATACTTCATTTGGGTTCATGCCTTAAAACGGGCTGAAAAAACAGATGGATGGGTGGAAATAAAATGCAAATATCACATTGGCCTCATGATGTATGTGTTTGGCTAGTGACCGGTGCTCTGTGGGACCACCATGATATATGTGTTTCATCCACGCCATCCATCCATTTTCCAAATCCTTTTAGGTCTGCATCCCAAAAATGAGGCAAATCTAAATCTTAAGTGGACCACACCACAATAAAACACTACTGATTGAATGTCCACCATTAAAAATCTCCTAGGGCTCACTGTAATGGTTATTTGACATCCAACCTGCTGATTAGGTCATACCGACTTTAATAAAGGAAAAAACAAACATCAGCTTGATCCAAAAATTTTGTGGCCCCAAGAAGTTTTGAATGGTGGGTATTCAATTGACACTGTTTGGTGTGATGTGATGTGGTCCACCTGAGATTTAGATACCATAAAATGATATGTTTGGTGTGATGTGATGTGGTTTGATGAAACACATACATCATGGTAGGACCCATGGAGCACCGACCACTAGCAATTGGCTAGTGGAAGGGTCATAATCCGCCTCCACTATAGATGTCTTTTTGCATTTAACGGTTTTTTCTTCATCATTTGAAGTCAACCGAGGCATTCAATTTCTTTTTGCCATTTAACGGCTTCTTTCACCATTCAAGGTCAAGGGATCCATTTCTTTGTCTCGTGTGAAAATTCCTTATTACGGGCGCGGATTTCCTGCGGAAGCCTTGTACAGGAAGTTTCTGCGTTGGGAACCAAGGTCGAGTTTACCGTGATGTTTTTTTGATAAATCCACTCCGTTCATCCGTTTTGGGAGCTCATTTTAGGACATGTTGACAAATGAACCGAATCCAAGACTTAAGGGAGCCTCACTTAAAGGAAAAGATAGGTAGATAAATTACAGCTGTTGAAACCTCCCTGGGGTCCACAGTGATGTTTATATGACATCCTTACTGTTCATAGCGTCACTTCTACTAGGATGAACTGGAAACAAAAATATTATCGGATTCGAAACGCTCGTGGCTCTACAAATATTTCAACTGTGGACGTTTAATCCTCACTTTTTGGCCCACTTGAGCTTTGGATCCGGTTCATTTTTGTGTCTCATGTCCTCAAATGAGCTCTCAAAACGGATAGACAGTGTGGATTTATCAAAAAATCACTGTGGGCCCAACCTTAATTCCCAACTGCGCAGGAAATCCTTGCCCAACTTGGTTCCGCCACGGGCGGGCGCGGATCAGCTAGTCCCACTCTAGCATAAGGGGTGGTTTCAAATCTCTTTGGGCCCTACCATGATGTATGTGTTTTATCCATGCCATCCATCCATTTTGACACCTTATTTTAAGGCACAAGCTCAAAAATTAGAAAGATTCAAATATCAGGTGGACCACACCACAGGAAAACAGTGGAGATTGAACTTCTACCATTAAAATCTTCCTAGGGCCCACTGTAATGTTTATTTGCCATCCAAGTTCTTGATAAGGTCACATAGACCTAGATGAAGGGAAAAAAACAAATATCAGCTTGATACCAAACTTCTGTGGCCTCCAAAATTTTTTCAACGGTAAGCATTAATTCCCACTGTTTTCCAATGGTGTGATCCACATAAGAGTTGGATCTGTCTCATTTTTGTGCTTGTACCTTAAAATAAGATGGAAAAATGAATGGACGGCGTGGATAAAACACATACATCATGGTGGGGCCCACAAAGATTTGAATAGCTTATCCACGTCCCCCATTATTACTATGATTTCCAAAGGCGCGACTTTTGCATGTTACCCGGGTAACAGCTTAGTGGGTGTTACCCCTACTGTAGGGCCCACCCTCATTATGCATTGTATATCTACGCGGTCCATCCGTTTCAACAGATCATTTTAGGACGTGATTCCAAAAATTAAACGGATCCAAATCTCAAATTTCAGGTAGACCATAAGACAGTAAACAGTATTGATTAAGTGCTTCACCATTAAAAATTCAAGAGGGCTTATAGTAAGGTTTTCGTAAATTTTATTTTTCATCCAACCGGTTAATAATGTCAAAAAGATATGGATGAAAGGAAAATACAAATATCAGCTTAATCCAAAACTTTTGTTGCCCATAAAATGTTTTTAATGGCTATTCATTACTTTTTCCAGTGTTATGGTTTAACTGAGATTTTGATTTTCTTGAGGTTTGTAATAATATCCTAAATTGATAGAGGAAAACAGATGTACGGAGTGGATGTACAAAAAATACATCAAGGTGGGCTCCACATGGTTAGCGTAACACCCACTAAGCTGTTCCCCGGGTAACAGCTAATTCGCCCCCGATTAGGAATAAAAGCGGATTGCGTCGTGAGACACACCACTGATTACGGTGGTGTGTTGACGTCACCAAGTTTTGTCAGCCCACCATGACTTATTTATTATATCCACACTGTCCAGCTATTTTTTGAGATCATTTCAGCGAAGGAATTTAAAAATGAACCATATCCAAATCTCAAGTGGACCACACCAAAAAAGAAGTGGTTACAATGATTCTTACCGTTGAAACATTCCTAAGGCCACCATAATGTACATTTGCCATCCAACCTTTTCCATAAGACTACAAAGACATAGGTAAAAGGCCAAAAAAAAAAAAAATCAGATTCATCCAAAACTTCTGTGACCCTTCAGAAGTTTTCAATGGTAGACCCAATGTTCTCGAAAGTATGGTCCACTTGAGCTCATGCCTTAAAAAAAATATCTCTCCAAATGGACGGACAGTTTAGATGTAACACATACATCATGGTGGTACCATAGTACTTGTGGACGTCAATACACCAGCGACGTCGGTGGTGTGTGGCACAGAACGCAATCTGTTTCCGAGTCCCAACTACCTCGGGAGAGGAAAGACCTCATTTCGTTTTCACTGAGTCGAAAGATTGCAGGGCTGAGATGGCGTCATCGTCGTCGATGGCGTATGCAGATGTTCCATCTCCTCTCCCTCCCTTGCCCGAGAAACGGATAGTCGTGGGTTTACTCTCCTCCCCTTTCTCCTTCTTGCTCTAATGTGCGCCAGGGGCTCTCTAGTGCATCACCAGAGCCAAGAGATCTGAGCTGTCGATGTTGCTGGTTTCGCCATTGGCTCTGGTTAATGGACGGAGCCATCCAGCGCATGTTAGCAAAACCGTGTCTCTCTCGCTCTTTTTTCTATAAATGCCTTGAATGGAATCTGCTGAAACAGAGGCGGTATTTTACAGGTAGGTCTTGGTGGGGTTGGTGTGGACTACTTGGCTACTGTGGCCACATTTCCTAAACCCGACGAGAAGATCCGCAGCACCAGCTTGAAGGTAAAAAGCAAACATCTATCATGGACACGATTGATGCTCGCATCCCATGGACATGATTACTTGGGTTTTACTCCACGGGTGCATGTTAGCAAAACCCTCATCCAAGAATTCCCATCATTATAATTATCTGATGCGTGCACGTACGTTTTCAAGTTAGTTGTTGGTTGTCTGGAGTAGTGGGGTGATGTTGATAGTCTGTAGGAGTCCATATGCATATCTATAGGTAAGTTGCTGGTTGTTGGGACTTAGGAGTAGTGGGATGATGTTGAGAATCTTTAGGAGACTTTGATGTTATGGTTAAGGAATAGGAGTATAGGATTCCCGTCGAAGTGAATCCAATGTGTTATCATGTTTCCTTCAAAATTCTACCTCAAAGAAAAACAGGTCGATGCGCGTGTGTTGACTGAAACACTTCAGAAGTCCATAAAATCATCATCGACGATAAACCTCTCATGCGAATTTTGAATTCATTTTCAATTCTAATGCAATACTGATGCGCATACATAACATTAAAGTGTTTATGGAAGTTGTCATCCCACTGCACTTCTTTATACATCCATGATTGATTTCATGTTTAAGGGGCTTGATGTTTAACATGTTTTTGAAATAGAAAGTAATCTTAAGGCGTCTAACAGCTTATAGTTTTGACAGTTGATTCTATGATGTGTCTGTATAGGTTCAAGGAGGTGGTAATGCAGGGAATGCTCTAACTAGTGCAGCACGGTTGGGTCTGACCCCAAGGGTGATTTCTAAGGTTTTGGATTCTATTCTCATCTTTTCTTTTCTACTCGATTCACAGAAGTCGGATTTGAATAAGATAATTCCTCTATGTTGTTGTTGTTGTGATTTTTTACGATTTTTATTTTTTATATATACTTTTCTTGTACTATTACAAATTGTTCGTCTCCAGATATTCCTATGTCTTGGGTGTTTATTTTGTGCTGTCATCTATGTAACTTAGACACACACTCGTTTTAGTGTTGGACACAGACTAGGCGTCAAAGAGAGGGAGTTCAGGAAACTTGACATGTTTGCTTGTCCATATCATCATATGGTTATATGACACATGATACACACAAACATGTATATGATATATAAATTTTGGTTTATAAAAGCATATGATATAGAAAAAAATTTCTCTTAATAAACAAAAATACTATTGTAACAGTGCTTTTTTTGTCTGAATTCCAAGAGTTTAAGTGCACATTGCATTCGCTTGATTCTGGGTATTCTGACTCCCATGCATTAGTTTTATTTTCACCAGGTTGCTAATGATGCTCCAGGGAGAAGTGTGTTAGAAGAACTAGAAGCTGATGGTGTAGATACTTCTTATATTGTGGTAATTGTTGAGACAGTGCATTGTTACCCATTATTAACTAGCCAATATCTAACTTTTCTACTTGTTTACATTTTAATTTATCATGACAATTATTCTTTTTTATTTATTTATTTATTATTATTATTATTATTTTTTTATGTCTCCTCTCTTTATCTTGCAATTAGGATAACTAGAGTTGTGCTACGCCCAGACATACCTCCACACACGGGCACACATGCGTGGGGCGTCCGAGCTGTACATCAAGTGGGCCCCACTGAGCTTCCAAAATTTTGAGGCCTGCACAGATAGCACTGCTCTTGTTCTGACATTTCACTTTGAACTAGAGATCTTATTTCAAGCATTTTAAGTCTTGCGAGTGTCACATTGCAACTGATTTTGCTTTAATTCTTTCAATAGAGCTATCTTCAACGTTCTTTCCTTCAAAGATATATGAAGTTTAGTAGTATGTTTCCCTTTGGGAAGAGAGAGAGAGAGAGAGAGAGAGAGAGAGAGAGAGAGAGAGAGAGAGAGAGAAGTTCACAGATTTCATTTGTTTCTTGAGTGTTCAACTCCAAATTTTAGCATTTAATCAATGCGATTGGAAAATGGCCAGCGTTCCTTGGTTTATGTTGTTTGCGGATGGCGTGGTGTTGGTCGATGAGACTAGAGAGGGGCAGATGCTGAATTATAGGCTTGGAGATCAACTCTGCACTCTAAGAGTTTTAAAAATTGATAGGAGTAAGAGAATGTGAAATGCAAATTTATTAAGAAGAGTTGTTGAGGCGAGGCTTTGGTGAAGCCCAAGCGATCTCCCTTAGGGCCTGTTTGTTTTTTGATTTCCATGGTAAAGTAATGTAAGTGGCCTATCATTATTATTTTCCAACGTTTATTTAAACAAGTATTAGGGCACATAAATCGAGGGTCAAATGCATATGTAATAGAGTAGGGCTGTACATCGAGCCGAGTCGAGTCGAGGTGGGCCAAGCTTGGCTTGACTCGTCTGTGCTCTCCTCGAGTTCGAGCTCGAGCTTGAGCTCACCCTTGAGCTTACCATTGGAGCTTGCCATGTTTGCTAAAACTTTCGAGGCGAGCTAGTGGATCGAGTCGAGGCGAGCTTACCTCGAGTCAAGTTAAGCTTGCTCCCACCTCAATTTATTATATTTTTTAATACAAATTAAAAGTCAACAACATTAAGTTCAAGAAGTCACACATATATTAGGGGAGAATAATATTTCTACAGGTGGGACCCTACCATTAAAATGACCTAGCTTTGATCGGTTTTTTCTTTGGCCAGGTCACACATGCATTGAATGCAGACCACTAGTAATATTTTCTGAACCATAATAAACGCAGTACATGCATAGCTCACCACATGAATGGACTGCCCTGATTATTGTGTGGACTATCTTCGTGATGAGGCCCAGCTGATTCATGGATCAGATGCACCACCTCCCTCGTAAAATTGCAATCAATAGTTGCATATGGTGTTTGGTCTTACCATAACCCATGTTTTGTAGATATGTATGGTGTGTGGTCTCACCGTAGCACTTGTGTTTGTGTAGCGTGTTAAACACACAACTACTGTGTGCTCACCATGTTTCGTACTTGAAATTACTCAATCCATCAGATATGCTTAACAAGGAATGTTTTTACCTGAACAAAATAGTAAGATTAAGAAACCCCCCCAACATGTGAGGGTTTTATATGTCCTAAGCTTGGACCCCAATGTGTGTGTAGGGGAGGGGGGAGTGAGAACCAAGAAATAAGAAGATTAGGGTTTTATTTATTTATTTTTTATAACAAATATCTATATGAAATGAGTCGAGCTCGAGCTCGAGCTCGAGCTCGAGCCGAGTCGAGCTTGAATCGAGTCGAGTTTCGAGTCGAGTCGAGTCGAGTGACCCAATGGTCGAACTTGACTCGATTTCTGACTCGAGCTCTTAAATGAAGCTTGGCTTGACTTGTTTTACTGAGTTGAGTCGAGCCGAGGTAAGCTTTTTCGAGTCGAGTCGATCGAGTTTCTCGAGCTGACTCGGCTCATGACCAGCCCTAATTAGGAGAGAGATAAATGCATTTGTAATTATTATAAATTTACATTATAAAATCTCAATCCATACAATATTTCATGGCTAAAACAAATAATGAAAGCTTGTCATCATTGTGTTCAAATGTAGCTGACATCACCAGACAAATAAAGCAAATTGTAATCATTTGCACATTTCCTTTCATTTACTGAGGTAATTGGAAAAACAAACACACCCTTAAAGTAACAGGTTTCCTTACCATGTCTCGATAATTAAGAAGGATGTAGAGATTGATAAGGATATTTCTGATAGAATTTCGGCTGGGTGGACGAAATAAAGATGCGCCTTTGGAGTCTTGTGTGTTTGTTGCACGCAAATGATACAAGGGAAAAATTACACAATCACCTTTGACCCATTGTGCTATATGGGGCAAGAGTGTTAGGCATTCAGGAAACAACATGATTAGAAGATGAGCATCATAGAGATCTAGATGTTGAGATGGGTGTTCAGGCAGACTAGCAATAATAGAATTAAGAATGAGGACATTCTAAGATGCCTAGGAGTAGCCTAATAGGAGCTAATACGATAGAGAGTACATTAGATGGTTTTGTTCACGTGCCGCAGGAATTAGAGATGGTGCCAATGAGGAGGGGACTTTTGATTTTGGGAGAAGGGCCTGGCAGTCAGAAAACAACATGATTAGAAGATGAGCATCACAGAGATCTGGAAGTTGAGATGGGTGTTCAGGCTGACTAGCAATAATAGAATTAAGAATGAGGACATTCTAAGCTGCCTGGGAGTAGCCTAATAGGAGATAATACGATAGGTACATTGGATGGTTTTGTTCATGTGCCGCAGGAATTAGTAGGGCTGTCAACGGTAAAGATCATGATCCGTATCCGATCCAGATCCGCTCCGATTTAATCGAATTCGGATCAATAATCGGATCATCGGGTCAGATTCGGATACCCAAAGATGATCTGTTTAATATTCAGGGTCGGATTTGGATCAACCTTGATCCAGCCCGTTAACGACCCAATTTAAAAAAAAAAAAAAAAAAAAAAAAAAAAAACCCAGCTCTCTCCTTCGTCTCTACTCTCCACACATGCAACCATGGGCTGTATCATATTCGAATATTAGGGTCGGATCATATTCGGATCGTAAACGGATTTCAAAATATTTAAACGAGTCGGGTTCAGATCATATACTTGTGATCCAAATCAGGATTCGGGTCGGATATATCCTTAATCGGATCGGATACGGATCATCACTGATCCGGCCTGTATCCGACCCATTGACAGCCCTAGGAATTAGAGATGATGCCAATAAAGAGGGGACTTTGATTTCGGGAGGCAGCCCTGAAAAGAGGACAGGAACAAGACCTCGAAAGACTGGGATTGAGTTGGAGAGAAGGGATACAGGGGCTTTGTCTACCTTTGAGGATAGGGCTTTAGATAACAATGAATGCCGAAAAGAGATTCGTAACGCCTGCTCCAAACAGCTGGGAGAAGGCTATGACCAAAAAATGACTTCGGAGAAAACACAATGTAGTTATTTCATCTGTTTTATAAGATCCGTCTTGAAGGCCCTCTCTGTCACTCGGAGCAACGACTGTCAGGTGGTGGTCTGCATGTTCTCATAGTTCATTTATTATTGAATTGTGGAATGTTATTACAATTTATATTATTGAATTGTGGATCATATTTTGCAAATAGCTTTCACATCTGCCTGAGGCCTCAGTCTTGTGTTCATATATTTACTGCTGTTTTGAATCCTTGTTGAAGAACTTTTTGCTACTAGATGTAGCACTTCCATATGGTCTCAACCAATTTCCTTCATTCTTATTTCCAGGTTTCAGAGGAGGGAAATTCACCATTTACCTATATTATTGTTGACAATGAAATGTAAGGATCTTTCTTCTAATACATGCTCAAGTTTTGGAAACAACACAGCTTTTTGGAAGAAAAAAAAATCAACTACGATTATTTGCGCTTAGAACTCAGTAATCCAGCATTTGTATGTTTTCTATTTTGCACTGTGCCTTGCACCCCGCAGAATCCCATCATAAAATCCTTCACTTGTCCTATAGGTTCACTATCCTCTCTAATCTTGCACCCAAGGCTCTGTGGAGCAATCTTTTCCTTGCAATAAGTGACATATAACTGCTGTAAATATTTCATTTTCTGTTGGTTTGGATCTACTAAATCACTTTGAATTCTCTACAACTGGCAGCAACTCATAAGCTGCAACACCAGCATTGGAGATCTTGCAAGGATGTGGACTGTATGACAAATTACTTGTCCTAAAGGGAATAAAAAGAAATTATTTGTCCTGCAGCTTATTTCTCATAATTGCAGCTCCTATGCTTTGCCAGTTTTCCGTGTTGGAACCCTATGAGTAGCATGTTCCCAACATCAAATCTCTATAACTGTTGCTTGCCTATCTTAATAACATGTACTTGAATAAGTGACATATAACTGTTGTCAAAATTTCATTTTCTGTTGGTTTGGATCTACTAAATCACTTTGAATTCTCTACAACTGGCAGAAACTGATAAGCTACAACACCAGCATTGGAGATCTTGCAAGGATGTGGACTGTATGCCAAATTACTTGTCCTAAAGGGAAAAAAAGAAATTATTTGTCCCGCAGCTTATTTCTCATAATTGCAACTCCTATGCTTTGCCAGTTTTCCGTGTTGGATCTCTTTGAGTAGCATGTTCCCGACATCAAATCTCTATAACTGTTGCTTGCCTATCTGATGCGGACATCAGTGGTGCACCCTTTAGAGTGTACCAGAGGAGGCGACGTCGCAGATCGAGTGTTGGAGCAGACGAGTTGATGTGGATGGACGCCGGGCCCATTGGGCCCATTTTCTGACGCGTTACGAGTACGCGAGATGCAAGATCGCGTAGGAGCATCATGACCGCTGGACCATTGAGCGAATTTACATTTAAGCGCTTTTCTATTTATTTCCTTGTTTCTAGGCGCTTTAGTGTCGTTATTTACTTTAGGCGTTTTTATGTTATTTCTTTGGTTTTCAGGCACTTTAGTGCACTTTTTTTTATTTTCGTAGCTTATATATACTGTGAGAACCCTATTTCGAAATTATTGAATGAATAGAAAATTCGTGAGTTTCTTCCTCTTTGTTGAGAGATTAGGGTTTCAGGATTGGCCCTTGGGTGTTGAGGATTCCACCCCGGAGTTTCCATTTTCTCTTCTCTCTTTCTTCAAGGTGCGAGGAAAGGTAAGCTTCTTTTGATTCCTAATTCGTACTTCATGATAACCTATTGTTTTTCGACATCCCTCGTCCTTTTCTGAAATCCCCCCCCCCCTTTTTGGTACGATCGAAAAGAGGGAATGCCTAGCCACGATAACCGGATCCAAACTTGACTGTGGACTGGTCTATGCTAGATCTGGGATATCCTCATATCCCTAGATCCTCCATATTTTACGATTTTACATGGTTTTATGCAAAGGGGCATGATCCGGACGGACGGATTTCATCTTCAGTGTTGAGATTTGTTAGTTTCCTCTGATTGGAAGTAGTTAGTTTCGTAATTTTATTATTTGAATATCTTCCTACTTGATATACATGCATCTAGGGTTAGATCATCGCATGCCCCTGCATCAATTTTGGTATCAGAGAAAAGGTTCCTAGCGTAGGTCAGTTTACCCAAAATTTCCTTTTTCGGTGATTTTTTTTCAAAGGAACCGGATATCCCAAATCGAAAAAATCGTAGGCCTTTCGGGCGCTCGACCCGCGTCCAACTCTGCGTAGGGGTCATAGTTCGTTGAGTTTAGTTAGCCTTTTTTTTTCTAGATTTTGTTGAGTCCTCATATAGATCTAGGCCACATAGGATAGCTTGCATTGCACTGAACTAGGGTAGTCAAAACTGCATTTAGATTTTAACCTTTTTACACCTTTGCGTACCTAGATCTAGGGCCTTTCACATATCACTCCTGGTGTATGCCTACGCGCACTGGTCGTAGGTTTGGTCTCATAATACTATGGAATCTAATCAAATTACCAAAGCTTTGGAGGGTCTAATTAAGAGAATGGATCAGCAATTTCAGACCTTGAGAGGTGAGATCGCGCAGCAGTTTGCGCATCAGGATGATAGGTTCACACGTTTAGAGGAGAGGGTCACGCGCTTAGAGGATGGCATCCAGACCACCACTTTAAATGGTCTCCAAGCAACCCCCGACACGGGCAGTCGATCAGTCCCAAGTTATGGGCCCTGATCCGCCTAGGGATGATTTGGGCGCAGGTCAGGTCCGTGGGCCTGGCAATGGACACGATGGGGCTCATCATCAGCCACCCCCACAAATTCGTGATCCTGTTTTCCCCGCACAGCGGGAGGGCCATGGTGGGGTGCGATATCCGCAACCTCAGAGATACCATGAGCAGGACCCTGTTATTAGGGTCATGAAGGGCATCAAGGTTGAAGCTCCTAGTTTTGATGGGAGACTGGACCCCAAAGTTTTTTCTGATTGGCTAGCAGACATCGATCACTTCTTTCAGTGGCACAGTCTGCCAGACCCACAGCGGGTTGGATTCGCTAAGATGAAGTTGGTGGGCCAGGCAAAACTACATTGGGGAAATGTGGAGCGTCGCCGTGAGCGATCTAGAGAGGGGCCAGTTCTCTTTTGGATTGAAATGAAAGAACTGTTGCGAGAGAAGTATGTTCCCCTTTCTTATAAGCAGAGGCTGTTGGATCAATGGCACACTTTACGCCAAGGATCCATGACGGTAACGGAATACATTGCCAAGTTCGATGAATACATGATGAGGTGCGATGTAGATGAGGACCCTGCTGTGGTTCTCTCCCGTTTTCGTATGGGCCTCAAGTTTGACCTCCAGCGTGAGCTCATGCCTCATATGGTCACCAGCTTAGAGCACGCTTACCAGATGGTGCAGGAACTGGAGCACTATGTGCGCCAATCTCCTGCTAGAGGGTTTGAGATTCGACCTACTGTGCCTAGAGTAGCTCCGCAGGGAGCGAGACCTCAGGTCGGAAATCAACCCAGAGCTCAACCTGGTACCCAACCAGTCAATAGAAATCGAGGTAACAATGTGGCTGGACCAAGTACTAGGACTGCGATGCCAGGGCAGTGCTACCGCTGTGGTGGCATGGGTCATATTGCCGCAGAGTGTTCAAATAGGGGTGGGCGTATTGCCTTTGTTTCTGAACACTCTACAGAAGAAGAAGTGGCATATGAAGTTGAAGGTGACCAGAATGATGAGGAAATCATCGTCCAATCCCTTGAGCCGGCCAGTGATGCCGAGGATGATACTGTGGAGACTACCCCACTTGCTGTGGTGAGATGCGCTTTGGCCCAGGTGAAGCAAAGTGAGGATTGGCGCAGAACCACTATCTTCCACACTTACGCCAAGTGTGGAGATAAGAGTTGTAAAGTGATCATCGACAGCGGGAGCTGTGAGAATGTAGTTTCTCCAAGTACTTTGAGTCGCTTGGGGTTGAAGCCAGTCCCTCACCCCATCCCATACCGAGTTTCTTGGGTTGATGCGACATCCCTTCCTGTGACTCAGCGATGCCTTGTTCCAATTGAATTCGGACCATACAAGGACAAGTTGTGGTGTGATGTGGTCACGATGGACGTTGGCCATATCATCTTGGGAAGGCCATGGCTCTTTGACAAAGATGTCACAATATTCGGGCGTACGAATAATTGTGTGTTTAAACACGAAGGAAAGAAGCTTGTCTTGAGCCCGCTCCCTCCCAAATCGTCCACAGGAGAGAAAGATGTTGCGTCTCCAGGCAGTTCTAAGAGTCAAAGGGCACCTCAGTCGAAGTCTCTCCACATCATAGATGCTAAGGAGTTTGAGAGAGAGGCCAAAGCTGGGACTATGGTGTACGTTTTACTGGCTAGAGAGAGTACATCCGAGGTTGCTATAGGGTTACCCCAGGAGGTTCGTTCAGTCCTAGAGGAGTTTCGGGATGTCTTCCCTGAGGACCTTCCCGACGAGCTCCCACCGATGCGGGACATTCAGCATGCGATAGATCTTGTCCCAGGGGCGACCCTACCAAACCTCCCTCACTACAGAATGAATCTCACCGAACATGCCGAGTTGAAGAGGCAAGTGGATGAATTGCTTAAAAAGGGATTTATTCGTGAAAGTATGAGCCCGTGCGCCGTGCCTGTGTTTCTTACACCAAAGAAAGATGGCACGTGGCGCATATGTGTCGATAGTAGAGCCATAAACAAGATTACTGTCAAGTATCGGTTTCCCATCCCGAGGCTTGATGACATGCTTGACATGATGGCCACCTCTACTATCTTTTCGAAAATTGACCTCAAGAGTGGTTATCACCAAATTCGTGTTCGCCCAGGAGATGAGTGGAAGACTGCCTTCAAGACGAAGGACGGGCTGTATGAGTGGTTGGTTATGCCCTTCGGGTTAACCAATGCTCCAAGTACATTTATGAGGGTGATGACCCAGGTGCTGCGACCCTTTATGGGTAAGTTCTTAGTTGTGTACTTCGATGATATCCTCATCTATAGTACGTCTCCTACCCAGCACCTTGAACACTTGAGGCAGGTCTGCAACGCCCTGCGAGCAGAAAAGCTTTATGCGAACCTCAAGAAGTGTTCCTTCTTGACTTCCAGAGTTATCTTCCTGGGGTTCGTTGTGTCGTCAGAGGGTATGTCTGCAGACCCTGAGAAAGTCAAGGCCATTGTCAATTGGCCTGAGCCGCGTAATATACACGACGTGCGAAGCTTTCATGGCCTAGCTACGTTCTATCGGCGGTTCATCCGTGGATTTAGCTCTATTATGGCTCCCATCACAGATTGCATAAGAAAAGGGGAGTTCCAATGGACTAAAGCCGCGACACGGGCTTTCTCTGAAATTAAGAAGAAGATGACGGAAGCACCCGTCATGCGTCTACCTGACTTCTCTAAAGTCTTTGAGGTGGCGTGTGACGCGTCAGGACTTGCCATAGGGGGAGTGTTAAGCCAAGAGGGACATCCTGTGGCCTTTTTCAGTGAGAAACTTGAATGAGGCTAAACAACGCTACTCCACCTATGACAAAGAGTTCTATGCGGTTGTGCAATCATTGCGCCATTGGCGGCATTATTTATTACCGCAAGAATTTGTCATGTTCTCTGATCATGAGGCCTTGAAATATCTGAGCTCTCAAAAGAAGTTGAGCCCTAGGCATGCCAAGTGGGCTCAATTTCTTCAAGAGTATACGTTTCTACTTAAGCACAAGGCCGGTAAAGAGAATAAGGTTGCTGACGCGCTTAGCCGTCGTGTCATGACGCTGCGGTCCATGAGCATTGAAGTTACAGGCTTTGAGCAACTCAAGGGTGAGTACTCAACTTGTCCTGACTTTGGGACCATCTATGCGTCGTTGTCTAGTGACCCACCCTCGAGGAGTGCTGAGTTTGTCCTTACAGACGGATACCTTTTTAGAGGGGACAAGCTCTGCATCCCACGCACATCCCTTCGTGATTTTCTAGTATGGGAGCTTCATGCTGGAGGGATGGCAGGTCACTTTGGTAGAGATAAAACGGTTGCCCTGGTTTCTGATCGTTTCCATTGGCCTAATCTCGAGCGAGACGTGGCCAAGATTGTAGGTCAGTGTCAGACATGTCAACTGGCAAAGCAGAGGAAACAAAATACAGGCTTATATACTCCTTTGCCAGTTCCACATGCCCCGTGGCAAGATGTTAGTATGGATTTCGTGCTTGGGCTTCCCAAGACTATTCGTAAGCACGATTCCATACTCGTGGTCATTGATCGGTTTTCTAAGATGGCTCATTTCCTACCCTGTTATAAGACCTCAGATGCCTCCCACATTGCTAAGATATTCTTTCAGGAGGTTGTGCGACTTCATGGGGTACCTAGATCCATCGTGTCTGACAGAGATACTAGGTTCACTAGTTATTTTTGGAAGACTCTCTGGCATCTTTTGGGTACGAGGCTTCAATTTTCTTCAGCATATCACCCTCAGTCGGATGGTCAAACAGAGGTAGTGAACCGTAGCCTAGGGAATTTGTTGAGATGTCTAGTTGGAGACCACCACAGGACCTGGGACACTGTTATTCCCACGGCAGAGTTCGCTTATAACTCTTTAGTGAACAGGTCCACAGGAATGAGCCCATTTGAAATTGTTTCAGGTCTTAGACCCCGAGCCCCCATTGATTTGATCCCCATGGCTACCCCACAGCGTCCTTCAGAGTTAGGAGAGTCATTTGCCCATCATATACATGCATTGCATAGTGAGATCAGAAGGAAGATTAATTCAAGTAATGAACATTATAGACTTTCTGCTGACACTCACAGGAGATTTAGGGAATTTCAACCTGGAGATGACGTCATGGTTCGTATTAGGTCTGATCGGTTTCCACCTGGATCCGTGAAGAAGCTTCATGCCCGTAGCATAGGCCCACATAAAATTGTTAAAAGGTTGGGGTCTAACGCTTATGTTGTCGATATCCCTCCTACCATGGGCATCAGTTCCACATTTAATGTGGAAGATCTAGTTCCCTATCACGGGCCATTACCTCTATCCAGTGATTCCCCTGTTTCTTCCCAGACCTCCCCTATATATGGACCTTGGCCACAGCCTGACCTCCCTATACCCATCTTACCTTCTCTTCCTTCTGCACTGAGAAGAGATGAGATAGAGGGAATTTTGGACTCCGAGTTGGTTTCTACTCGCTCAGGGGGTTACCAGAAATTCTTAGTCAAGTGGAGGAACAGGCCTATTGCAGATAACTCCTGGATTACCGAGACAGAGCTACAGCGTATCGATCCAGACATGCTTGAGCAGTACAGGAGTTCACTTTCGCCAGTAGCGAATTCTTCCCACCCGGGGAGAATTGATGCGGACATCAGTGGTGCACCCTTTAGAGTGTACCAGAGGAGGCGACGTCGCAGATCGAGTGTTGGAGCAGACGAGTTGATGTGGATGGACGCCTGGCCCATTGGGCCTATTTTTTGACGCGTTACGAGTACGCGAGATGCAGGATCGCGCAGGAGCATCATGACCGCTGGACCATGGAGCGGATTTACATTTAGGCGCTTTTCTATTTATTTCCTTGTTTCTAGGCGCTTTAGTGTCGTTATTTACTTTAGGCGTTTTTATGTTATTTCTTTGGTTTTCAGGCACTTTAGTGCACTTTTTTTTATTTTCGTAGCTTATATATACTGTGAGAACCCTATTTCGAAATTATTGAATGAATAGAAAATTCGTGAGTTTCTTCCTCTTTGTTGAGAGATTAGGGTTTCAGGATTGGCCCTCGGGTGTTGAGGATTCCACCCCGGAGTTTCCATTTTCTCTTCTCTCTTTCTTCAAGGTGCGAGGAAAGGTAAGCTTCTTTTGATTCCTAATTCGTACTTCATGATAACCTATTGTTTTTCGACATCCCTCGTCCTTTTCTGAAACCCCCCCCCCCCCCCCTTTTGGTACGATCGAAAAGAGGGATGCCTAGCCACGATAACCGGATCCAAACTTGACTGTGGACTGGTCTATGCTAGATCTGGGATATCCTCATATCCCTAGATCCTCCCTATTTTACGATTTTACATGGTTTTATGCAAAGGGGCATGATCCGGACGGACGGATTTCATCTTCGTGTTGAGATTTGTTAGTTTCCTCTGATTGGAAGTAGTTAGTTTCGTAATTTTATTATTTGAATATCTTCCTACTTGATATACATGCATCTAGGGTTAGATCATCGCATGCCCCTGCATCACTATCTTAATAACATGTACTTGAAATGCCTCTCGAATGAAAGGGTTTGTGCAATTGTGGATTAATTGTTGATGGATGTTATTGTTCATCATTTTGCTTTCCCTTCAAATGATATGCAATATGATCTAATTTCCTAAATCACGTCCAAGTGAAGTTAGATTTCCTTGGATTCTGATGAAGAAGCATTTTACATTTAGCAAGAACATTTCATACTTTGCTCAAAGTGGTATTTTTGGTAAGATTAATTTGGTCAATATTACCAGGAAAACTCGTACTTGTATTCATACTCCTGGATACCCTTCCATGACTCCAAGCGACCTTTCTCTATCAAGTTTGTTCTCTGCATTGGACAGTGCAAGACTTGTCTATTTGGATGGAAGATTGCATGAGACTGCTTTAGTTGTTGCAAAAGAGGTAATCATCATTTTATTGATGCTTCCTTTTACAATATTTTCATCTTTATTCTGTCGGTCTTCTTTCCCGCCATTCTTAAACCTCTAGATTGTTCATTCTATTAATCCAAGAGAATAGGCAAGAATTGTCACCAGGTTGTGTATGATATTTATAGGACTAAAATTTTCATCCCCGTGTTACACTTAAAAAGAGAGGAAACCATCCCCATGTGATGAGCTAGCTTTCACAAAGAGAGAGCTTGTCTGCCACATGATTGTTGAGAGCGAAAAAATCTTCCCCTTTCCTAGAATTGGATGCATGAAAGCATTCTTGTAAATTACCAAAGCCAACCTCCTGGCACATCCAGCAACAAATTGCTACTCCTATTGTAAGCTTATGACAGAATGCAGTATTCCCACACAAAGGATTCCCATATGCAGTTCACCTTTTTCGTCCTCTTCTTTTTATTGTTGAATTAGTCCTAGTAAAACATCTGACAGTGACAAATGGCAGTAAACGGCAACTCTGGAATTCTTCCAGTGCAGGCAACCCGCATGCAAATACCTATTTTAATTGATGCAGAAAGGAAGAGGGAGGGATTGGATGATCTTCTTAATCTAGCAGATTATGTCGTGTGCTCTGCAAAATTTCCTCAGGTAAGTTAATGGTTTGTTACATAACTTTCAAAATGTGTTGGCATGATCCTGTTTTAATCAGGAGTCACACAAGATCATGATAAGGAATTACGCTTGTTTCATGTTGCCTTGATTGTTAGTGAAGAGCTGCTTAGGCTGTACGCCGTATATTCTAATGTTGTAATATTATTTTTTGAAAGGTATCAACAATATTATATGCGCTTTATGTTAAAAAAAAATTAAATTGTCTTATGGCAGGCATGGACAACAGCCCCATCAGTTCCAAGTGCACTAGTATCCATGATGCTGAGATTACCACACATCAAATTTGTAATTGTGACCCTTGGAGGGGACGGCTGCATAATGCTTGAGAGAAGCATAAATGGTGAGTCCAAGCCTACCTGCTGACTTTGGTGAAAGGCACACTATGAGTCTATGAGCAAACTTTCATTTTGGAGGGTGTGGATGGGAAATGGATGATCTTGTTCTGGTTTGTCACTTTGATCATTTTTGAATTCTTCTAATTACTAATGAAACATCACCTACAACAGAAGAGCTAGAATCAAAAGAAATAGATGTAGAAAGCTTGCTGGAGTCATTGAAGCTGAAGATCGACCGTAAAGAGGCAATCCCAACATGTATTTCATCCAAGGTATGTCCACGAACTTTATTTCTTTAAAATCTGCTGGGAAGGCTATGATTGAACTTGTAACCTGAAGGTTGTGAAAACACCTGATTGATCAGAGCCTCAACCCTAGCACAAAGTTAACACCCCCCCCCCCCCCCCCCCCCTCCCCCTCCTTTTTTCTATTTTACTTTTTATTTTAGTATTATTATTATTATTATTGTTGTTGTTGTTGTTGTTGTTGTTATTTTCAAATGGAAGTCTGGTAACCTCTCTAGTTTTGAAGTGGGGCATTAGCTCTTAACTGTTTACTCCAAAAACCAAATTCTGAAAACAGCTCCACTTTTTGTTATCTTTCTCCAAACTTCACCACTGCCACAACCATCAATCGGTCCAAACCTAGATTTGCAGCTTCACAATTTAGTTGGTGGTTCTTTCTTGGAAGAATCTTTTTTCATTTGATTGCTTTATTTCTTCCAACAGAACCAGGTTATTAGATCACTTCTGAAATCCGAGGGACCATAGCCTTTCATTTACTACGATGTTCTTAAGTATGATTGTGATGATCTTTGAAGCCAAGGATCTCGAACATATGAGATTCAGTAATTTGTGTTTTTTACCATTTCCAGTCAATGATGAGGCTGAGCGCTTGTGGGATCGGTACAGTGAGTGGGAGGTTACTTGTGGGAACGGCAGAGAAGATACCGCCTTCAGAACTCATTGACACCACCGGTGCTGGAGATGCATTTATTGGGGCAATCCTTTACTGGTATGTGGACCCCAGTCTTTCCATTGTTGTATTAGTGTGTTTCTTCACATGTGCTAGAGTGCATGGGTTTGTATAATAGATATGCATACATGTATATATGTGTGCATATGTGTATTTGTTTATCTTTGGTCACTGCTTTAGCTTGTCATTAACCACTCACTCTAGTTGTGTTTGTAAAGGAGCCCTATATATATAATCAAATTTTGAAAAGAGAGGAATCAATAGTCAAAATTCCCTGCGTGAACTAGGCCAAAGTGTAAATTGTCCATTCCCGTGATAAACTTCACATTAAGATTGGTCTGTATTTTATTACACATGCCCCAAATACGAAGACACCTTCATGATTCTATTGGTTACAGTAACAGTAGCTATGTGAACCTCAGCCTCCTCGTGCAAACTATTTCTCGTGCTAGCAAAAGTGTACGCTGATTAATTGAATTCTACCTTCAAAGAAAGGCATAGCATGTTGAGGCGGTGGAAGTCAATATGCATGAAGTATGTACGTTTCTCCCCTCCTCTCCTTTCCTCTCCTCTCCTCTCCTGGGTCTGTAATGTATATATAAAGCCTAGTTTGGGTAGGCTTTGGTGCTCTCTCCATGGATGTTTTGTCTATATAAGGGGAACATGTAGATAGAGGGTGATCTTCCAAAGACTGATTCCTTGGTTAGAGATTGTACAGTGGGAGAGAGGTGAGCCTTGTACTAGCATGCAAGTGTGAAGGAAATAATACTGAAGAATCTTTTTTCTTTTTTCTTTTTTTTTTCTGCCAAAGCCGTTTGTTTGTTCTTAGATAATCACTGACACTTGTTTTTCTTTTTTTCTTTTTCCTTTTTTTAAGAACATAATTCTATCGCTGTTGGGATTTTGGTAATCTTTTCATATTCAATACATGCTATTCATGTCTCATCGATGACATGGATGCCGATTCATTTTCTGCATGTCTTGTTAGCTATTTGTGCAGGAATGCCACCAGAGAAGATGTTGCCCTTTGCAGCTCAAGTGGTAGGCTTCTTTCTTTTCCTCATAGTTTCTGACTTTTCTTGAGTAAAAAAAAATAAAAAACATTCACAAGAAAACGACAGCAACCAATTTGATGAGATGCAGGAGTCAACTCTCCCAGTCATATCGGAATACAAACCACCTTGGCAAGATGCTCAAGTCAGTTTGCCTAGCCAACTGAGCTGGGGAAGTTGGAGTCTTGAGTCCTACGGTGTTTGGTGATAGAATTGGCTCCCAGTTTAAACCCCTAACCATGCTCTTGCCTGAAGAAAAAAGAAAAATAGAAAAAGAAAAGAAAAAGAAACTTTGTAACAAGAACCTCCTTTTCTACAGCAAAAATTAATAATAATAAATCATTTCTATTTTAGATACACTTGCCAAGCTCACATGTTAGTCATCTTTTTTTTTTTTTTTTTGTCTAGCAACCAAAAATGAATATTTAACACTTGTAAATTAATTATGAGTGCAAATGAGACTGGTCGACCCAACTGACAATAAACAGCATACGTGGGCCTGGATCTGATATGGGACCCACTGGTCTGGGTCCCTCTTTTATCAAATGTCTGACTCTGAAAATTGAGCTGACCCATCCACCCCAGACCCATTGGGTCAGATTTGATGCCCCAAAAGTTGACCCAAACCAAAACGCAAGCTTTAAAATTTCTTTCAATTAAGGTAATTAAGGCTATTAACATTGACCTTTAACCTACCTGAAGAAAACATGTTGTAAAGTGCCCAACAGGCACTCAATGCTAATAGGGAATTAAACATTAGACCAAGCCATCTTAGAGCTGACCCGTAGATAGAATGGGTTAGGTCAGGATCCTCTTGATCTAGACCTGACTGACCCAACCCAACTTATTTGAACTGGGACCCAACATGTACAAATTGATCAAGTCTAGGACTAAAGTCCAGACCCAATTGTTACATGGCCAGGTCGGGAACACCCTCAGCTTATCCATTTGCACCTTAAAATTAACCCTAGTATAACATATTTTCAGTGATGTCACACAAGGTTGTGAATGAGCTGGCCTCTGGTTTGCCATTGCCACATCTGATGCCTCATTTTCACGTTTGAGACCAATCCACGGTGTGAAAAGATAGAACTGTTCACAACCTGTGTGGTGTTTGTTGCAGGCAGCTGCCGGATGTAGGTCTCTTGGCGCTCGAACAGGTCTCCCCAGGCGCACAGACCCACGGTTGGCTCCATTTCTTCATTAGACCCCCCATGCCATGGAAAATATGTGCACTTCATTCAGTTGCTATCAAATGTAAGGTGTTAGAAGATGGCGAAGGAACTCAAGATAGTTCTTATGGAGTTTGTCAAAATCATTGAAAATGATGTATTTATGAATGTATTTCACTTGTAAATGGATCTTGAGACGTGTCTAAATCCTCCTTTTTATTTACCTTTTTTTGTTTAGTCATGCAACATCCACCCTGTTAGGGGCGCAACGCAGCCACATGGTTAGTCACACAATGCACCCACCCACCGGTGGGGTTAGTGTGTCTCCTTAGCATTTCGAACCTGAGACCCTGCTGTTGAAACGCTTAGTCGTCATCCAAGTGCTTCAGGATCCCCGGATTACTTTCATGACTTTTTTAGAAATTGATGGTAAATAGGTCACGGGTCAGCTTCTGGCCAGAGTTCTAGGCCCGTTTGGTAAATGGGTCTAGGCTGTGGGCCCGGGGACCTGTGACCTATTGCCACCCTTAATTAGCAGTTTACGCCAAATGGGCTCAAGGCCCCGCCAAACGATGATGAGCTAGGATGAGATGTTCACGTCCTACCCATGAGCAGATTCCTAAACTCGTGCTAGCCATCCATCTACTGCAGGGGTCATAGATGAATGGTTGGATCTTTTGCATGTGTGCAATGCGTGCATGAATGAGTACGTGCGCACCAATTTCCATCTCTGGTTTCTAGTGTGTGTGCATGAACTGGACACGCAGAGTCTTGATCTGGACCAGTCATTGGACAGCTAGTTTCTTCCAATCTGTGAGATTATCGGGGATCGTCGTTCACCGTGGGGCCCATCGTATCAACGTGTCATGGTTATTGAAATATTTGCATGGGTATTGTAATAGCATTCACATCTCGATGCATAGTTTCACATGTTCAATGCAACATGACCGTTGTTCTGATGACAATTAATCAGACGAATAGAATCATCTGAGGAATGTAAATCTTTTATTATTTTTCATCCACAGCTGGGCCCCACGAGATGGATGGTCCTGATTGATACGCCAACCTACCAGTTATGCTGTGGACAGATGGCTCTACCACATGGTGGCACTTGTGCGGCAATGTCTTGTCTCTAAGTAGCTGTGAGGTAAACGCCTGGAATTCCTCTTTCAGCATTTACTACTTCATTCACATCACGCCTCCCCCTCTTGTCATTTCTCTCTTCCTCTTCTTCTTCCCTACTAATTACAATTCGAGAGAGAGAGAAGAAAATCCTTCGTTATTTTTTTCTCGAGAGAGGAAATTTCAGGGCAGAGATGCCATCGTCGTCGTCATCATCAACGGTGGATGCAGATGTTCCATCTCCTCTCCCTGCATTGCCCGAGAATCGGATAGTCGTGGGTTTTACTTCCCTCCCCTTTCTCCTTCTTGATGTAGTCTAATGTGAGCAGGGGACTCTAGAGCCACAACTGAGCAATCTGAGCCATCCATTTTTTTTTTTGTGCCAGTGGCTCTGATTATTTATGAGCCTTCCGGTGCATGTTAGCAAAACCATATATAATCTCTGTTTTATCTTTTTAAATTGCCTCGTATCAGAATTATGCTGAAACGGCGGCATTGTTTCACAGGTGGGTTGTGGTGCGGTTTCCATGGACTACTTGGCTACTGTGGCCGCATATCCTGAACCGGATGTGAAGATCCGTAGCATGAGCTGGAAGGTAAGAGCAAAAGCAACGGGCTAACGTGCACCCAATGGAATGTGGGTTTAACTCCATGGGTTCATGTTAGTAAAACCCTCAAACAAGAATTACCATTTTCGTTTCTCCTTAACAAACTCATCATCATCGATGATGGACTTTTTATGAGGATTGGGATAAATATGCGATCCTATGCAATAGTGATGTGGTTATGATTATACACATAAAAGATGTTACATAAGCTCATATCAAATTCTCACTTGAGACAAAGATGTCCATGTCCATGATTTAAATCTTGGACATGGACTTCAATGTATTCTAAGATGTCGGATGCTTGGACATGGATGTCCATGGATTTTGAGATTTCCAGTTTGGATGACATCTCCCTGTGCTTTTTCCCCCGAAGACTGTACTGCAGGGGAATATATTGAGGAGGGGAGCTGTGTCACTTGTATCAACATGCCACACGTGCTGAAATCCAGACCTTGTAATCAGTAGATCTTAAAATGTGAACATGCTTACTTCCAAAAAAACATGGGATTTAATGTCAAATCTAGGAGTTAGAAAAGAAAAAAGAAGCAAAGGTAGATCCGAGGAGTGTTATAATGCTACTATCTCTAAGGCGATATTTGTCCCATACCGACTTGTTTAATTGGTTTGAAAGAGGGTCACCAACAAATCAGCTCCCAAGATACAACAGTCTCAACCTCTCGAACCAGAGAAAATGTGTAGTTCAATTTTCAACATCAATAGAACACCCACCAAACACAACCTTCAAATATGGCTAGAATTGGAAGAATTTCTTTCTTTCCTTCTTTTTTTTTTTTGGTAACAAAATTTCAGAATAGAAATAAAATGAGGCTTCAATTGAAAAAAGCAAGAGAAAATTTTGAGAAGGGAAGCGAAGGCTTAAAAACTCTAGTTGATACTGATTAGAAAGTCTCCAAGATGTAGGTTTATCTAACCTTGGATTGTCACTTTGGAGGCCCTCAATGCGACTGTTAAGTCATTCTAAACATTCCCTCTAGTAACATTTCCAACAATTATGAAACTATATGATATAGGACGAGAGAAACTAACCTACAATGAATGAGGTGAGATCAAAATACACAATAATTAGGCAATCAATAAATAAATTCAAGCAAATTCACACCATAAAATAAGAAATTCAGATTAACTACTGATGGTCCTAAGTTAATCACATACACGGTGCACGACAATATGAGATATCTGAAGAGTGGCTCACTTGGAAGATAGAACTTCCAATCTAGCATATGTAATGTCACATCCACGTGAGTAACAATGGTACCACTAAAATTCAGATTTGAGAGTAAACGGTTTTGGTTCAAATCAGAATTTTCTAAGGGGGTTCTGGGTTTTGGAATTAGGGTTAGGGTGTTTTAAGGTTAGAGTTTAAGAAATTGAAAATTAGGGTTTTGGGTATTACGGTTAGGTATTTAAGGTTAGGATTTTGGGGATTTAGGCCATGGGAAGGGCTTGAAATTCGGATTCAGGTGGAAGGGTATAATCAAATTTGAAAATTGGCATGGGATCAGGTTAGGTTTGATGAATTCGGATGGGAAAAGGTTGGGGTTTTGGGAAAAAAATGAATTTTAAGGTTGCGTGAGCCTATGCCGAATGAAAATGGTTCAAGGATTGAGGGTTTTGTTGGGTTGAATGAGGAAGAAGAAGAAAAGATGGGAGATTGTAGGTTTTAGGATATGAGTTTGAAGAAGAAAGAAGAAGAATAGGGTGTTTGAGTACCTAGAATGAAGGAGGAGAGAAGAAAAGTTGTAGAATCCACCGCCAAGCTAGATGTCACCCTTCCACAATGTGATGGGAAGGGATGGTTCTCACAAACCTTAAAGGAAGATGAAGGAGAACCCTTTTTGTGAGAGAACAAGCTCCAAGTGTTTTTTTTATTTTTATTTTTTTTATTTTTTATTTTTATATATGCTCAAATACACCATAGGGTTGGACATCCCAACCTGAGCTTTTATATTAAAAGTTTAAAAAAAAAATTACAAGTATGCCCTTACTTAAAGTTCGATGGGCCATACTCAAAACCCGACATCCAAATCAACTAAAAGTAATACAAACCATTCAATAAATCCCAAAAATAATATAAAATAAATTAAAAGAAAAATTAGGGTCCAAGGGGCACAGATCTGGAAGATTTGATGGTCCGTTGGCCCGATCAAGATGATCCAACGGTTCGATGGACCCAAAATTGAAAACCTATGGCTAAAAACTCCTAAAAAGCAAACCAAACGCATCATCCCAGTGCGGGGTCTTCCTGATGCATGTCCAATGCATGTGGGGTCTTCAAAGTGGCCCCGCGGGCCCTGTCTGGAAGTCTCCATCCATCCATAAGGATAATTGTGCTGATGCAAGTAGCCGCCTCCTCCTCTGGTACAATCGAGTAGGTCTTTGATGTCCCCATCATTGTAACTGTACTATTTTAAACTACAGTCAACAACTGTCAAATAATGGTCAAGCACACCTGGAGTCACACTCACAAATGCGAACAAAATATGATGTTACATATGGCACCCAATCTGATCTTGAATGACTAGACGATCTAGATCACCACTTGATCAAACTTGTGAAAGGTCTGACCCACCATATTGCACCCAATTAACCAGAATGTTGATCCTAAGGTGGATCGTCTCACATCTACGTCCAATGGTCTAGATCAATCTTGGTAAAATTTCAAGGCTCTTTAGTTCCTTGTTATGATGTTTACATGTGAAGTGCAGTCTATGTTGGGATTTATGAAAGGAGGAGGTGTAATTTTGAAAAACATGCGATTTTAATAATGAAATAAATAGATCCCCATCTAGACAAATTTAATTCTCCAAAAGAAATAATGAGGATTATACTTTCGTTATCAACTTTGATGAAAGCATAGATCCATTGCTAATCTTCCTTTTACGAAGAAGGCCCCTCTCTAGTGAAGGAGAGATGAGCGAACCTCTCTAGTGAAGGAGAGATGAGAGAACCACCTATTGATCACACTGCAGGGGTGTGATAAAAATTTGACGAGAGTTACCGTGAGATGACCCGTACAAAGAGAACACAGAGATGCAGAGTGAAGATTTCTCCTCTTCCGTTTTTTGTCTTTTCTTTTTTCCTTTGTCTTTTCTAGACGTTTAAAGTGGAGGGTGTAGTGACGCCCAGGGCTCACTCTCCTCTTCTCCTAGGGATAAGATATTTAAGGAGGAAGTTAGGGTTTCAGGGGAGCATCATGTATGGTATTCTCTACGCCCATGAGCTTTTGTATTGCATGACATCATCAAAAGCAGATAAATCCACCTATTCCACGCATTCAAATTGATCTAGATGCCTCCACTATCAGTGATGTCCACCCTTGGTCAAAATCTCATGCCAACACAAGTGGTGGATCATAAAATGATCCAACCTTCTAATGTCCATCGAGTTTGATATAAAAAAATATACAATGGTGTTTGCACTTCCAAGTGGAGAAGGGCATTGTCCACGAGTTGCCCAATGGTAGAGATTAAACCATCCCAACTTGTCCCTGGGTCTACATCATGTGTGATCACCACATGGTCCACATCAACTAGTCCCGCCGTCCCGGATTGCCCACACCCGTTGGAGGGGTTATGGCATTTAGTTACTCTAAAACTGTGGTACAATAACTCTCCAGTGACTATCCAGGCTATTGTGTCCACTTCATTCTTTCCCCATTGGTCCACTAGAGAGAATCCATAAGGAATCCCTATAAGGCTATAACCCATTTAAAACATATTTTGCATATTCACACACAATTAATTAATAAGAGAGGATATAAGCAGGCCACTAATGGCCAAGTTCTATTCATCAGAGGGGTCATTAATGACCTAGTTCCAAGCAACAAATATCTGATTGTCTTTAAAGGACACACACACAACCAACAGGACAAAGCGCTCTTGTGCTCACTCCCATGCCATAATGCCTGAAAATGTGCCACAATACCTCAAGTGCCCATGAACCTTCTCCCTCACACATGACAAGCATGTATGTGTGAACTTGTGAGGGCGCGAAACACCCTAGGCATGTGCTCTTAACCTTACACATGAGAACAAAATAAGGAACGGTGGTTTTCCTTGCAAACTCCACAAATCTTCCCTATATGTGATGTGGCCACAAACCTGGATCAAACCTGTGCAAGATCCAACCAACCAGATCATACCCAATTAGGAGGGAGGTCAATCCAAGAGCGTGTCTTCTCAGATCTCCATCTAGTATCCTGGTAAATTTTCAATGTTCTTTAGCTCCTGGCTATGATGTGTATGTGTGAAGTGCAGAATGTGCCCCTGTTCCCACTCCCACGCTACAATGCTTCAAGTGCCCATGCGCCACTGGGTAGTATAAAGTGTTGCCTCAAGTGCCATGTGCCCATGCCCATGCCACAATGCCTCAAGCGCCAATGCACCACTCCCTCAAACACAACACTCACATGCGTGCGCATGAGGGTGTGAGACACCCTTAGCACATGCTCTTAGCCTTACACATGAGAGTGGTTTCCTTATTAACCCCTCCACCTTCATATTTGATGTGGGATTAAATAAAAGGCAAGTTTTCTAAAGAAAGGAGGGATCTTGAAATCTATGTTTTCTTTGAAAGCTTATTTTATAATTTTAAAACAGTTACTCTGAAAATAATACTAGCATGTCATGTTAGGTTGCATCTGTTGGAGTACAATTGTAGTAGGTATGTGGAGTAGAGAGCATCTTTTGTGGAAGCTGTCATCCATGGCGAGCTGCATTCCAGCCACCCCCTTGGACACTATTCAATTTTGTGGACAGCCCTGACCGTCTGTCCTAAGTGACTGTTGCATCGAAATGCTATACATCGAAATGCTATAAAGCTCATATGGGCTGAGGCATCCACATCTCAAGTGGAGCGTTCAATGCATCCAATCACTAGCACATCCATGATTGGCTTCATGATTGAGAAGATTGATGTTTAAAATTTAAATTAATATTGAAATGGAAGGTAATCTTGAGGCTTCTAACAGGTTATGGCTTTGATAATATGATGTCTCCTTTAGGTTCAGGGAGGTGGTAATACAGGGAATGCTTCAACTTGTGCAGCACGTTTGGGTCTAACTCCAAGGCTGATTTCTAAGGTTTTGCATTCAATTCTCATCTTTCCTTTTTTAGTGGGTTGGTGGAAATTGGATTCATGCAAGACAATTGCAATTGTTGTTGTTGTTGTTGTTGCTTATGGTTTCTTTTACTATTACAAGTTGTTCATCTCTATACATTCCTGTTCTTTGGGAGTTTATGTGGTGCCGTCATCTCTGTAACTTAGACATGGACACCTTGTTTCGGTGTTCGACACAAAGATGATGTGTCTAACCCAGGAGCCTTGGGAAACCCAACATGTCCCCCAAACAAACATACACATTTATAAAATGTTAGTTCATGAAAGAATTTATATAAAAAAAATATGTTGATGAATGAAAATGTCGAACATATCTTGATAAATAAAAATTCTAACATGAACGCTGTTTTTCTCTGGTGTAAAAGGTGAAATTCATTTTGCATTGCATTTGCTTGAGTTTTGGCTCTTCTTACATGCCTGTATCTTCTTATTGTCACCAGGTTGCTAATGATGCTCATGGGAGAAGTGTGCTACAAGAACTAGAAGTTGATGGTGTAGATATTTCTTATATTGTGGTAATTGTTGACCAATGCATTGTCAATGAATAGCATCTTGTTAATTTCTAATTTTCTACTTGTTTTCTTTTTTATTTATCACAGATGCCGTTAGTCTCTTTTTTCTTAAGATAACTAGAGTAGTGTTATGCCTGTTAGTGCACTTTTCTGTGGCACTGCTAGTGTACCTTATTTGTCAATCACGTGAGTCCATGTGTTGTAATGTTAGTTAAGCCTTAGCAAGCTTAAGACCGAAGATTCAAGTGGATAAGAAGCATCAAGGAAGAAGAACAGGTAAATGAGATGCTCGGTAACCCTAGCCATTTGAACCAAAACACCTAAATCCTCTTAGATGACTTGGACCAACTAAGAAGACCCCTAGTCATCTTCATTAGCCTTAGATCACATAGAAAAACATGATAAATTAGACTAAGTAAAGAGGTGGAAGTTGCTATAATCAATCAGGCCCAAACAACAATTTTCGATAGGCCTTCGATATATCGGAGACCAGTTCGATAGGTCTTCGATTAATCGAATTGACCAATTCGATATATCGAAAGATTGTCCAGCAAACTTACAAACTCTCTGGACAGTTTGTTCGATCAATCGAATTGCTCATTTGATATATCGGAATGAGTGGTTTCGATATATCGAAACCCTTTTCGATAAATCGGGAATTTTGTCCAGCAACTTGCTAATTCTCTGGATAGATTCTCCGATATATCGAATGTGTATTTCAATATATCGAAGATCACTCCGATCAATCGAAACACCAATTCGATATATCGAAGTGACCGTTTTCTGCCTGTTTTATGACCGTTGGAGATTTTCTTTAAATACGGGAGGGATGATCTTTAGGCATCAGTGAGGGGATTTTGAGGAGATAGAAGCTATCACCATTGCTTACCTTTAGAAGCTCTATTCCTAACCCAAACAAGTGATCTTCCTTGTGATTCATCACGAGAATGGAGCATTCAAAGCTCATGATGAAGATGCACTTATCCCTCTTTTGATCTCTAGAGATTGGATTGTTTTTTATAGTGATATTCCTATCCAATACTCTATGATGAGATCATTGTAGGTGAACCTTTCTAGGCAACTCACTTCCATTAATTGTAGAGATCTCAAACCTACCTCCTAGCACCTTGGGCATCTCCGTTGGAGCATCATATGCAAGGTGGCTGATCTTGGAGCTGGAGCATTGGTGACGCAATGACATCAAAGATCGGGGGAGCATAAGGGTAGCTGATTGAAGCACAGGAGAGCAAAGATCAAGCAACCCGAAGCGACGCAACAAAGGGGCTCAATTCGATAAACAAGTTGTCAATTGTAAGAGTCTGGTTCCACTCTCTTCCCGTGGGGAATTGAGTGTAGAGTTTGTCTTCAAACTCGATAGGTTCGGTTGTAGGACCTAGACCCGATTGTAGGATCGAATGGAGTCTCCAAGTGGGGAGCCTCCGGCGGGAGTAAACTCTAAGTTCAGTTGTAGGACCTTGGCTCGGTTGTAGAGCCTAAAACCATTAAGGTTCAGTTGTAGGACCTTGGCTCGGTTGTAGAGCATAAACAAGTCTCCAAGGGGAGCCACCAATACGGGTGTGTACGTGTAAGTTGAAAGGAACCTGTAAACTTTTCGGTTGGGTAGATCCCATTTAAAACACCTTGGTTGAGAGGAACCAGATTTAAACTCCCTAGTGAATGCCGGTATGCTCGAAGGGGTTGAGTATTTGAACCGGGAGCCGAGTAGACTCGAAGTCGAACCACTATACATACTTGTGTTTGTGATTGTTTTGAGCACATTGTTATCTTAGCATTGTATGTTTAATTGTTTAATTATGAATGCTTAATAGGAATGTATGCTAGGCACTAGATTGGCATATCCACACTCAAGATATACTTTCACTTAGTAGTGTAGACTTGAGCTCATTGATTCATTCTCATAGTCTACATAGGTTACATAGATTAGGAGCTTGATTTGTTTAATCATTTGATTATCTATGCATGTTTAGATTAGGTTGCTTGTTGCACATCATATGCTAGTCTAGTGATTGGACCCACTTAGGCTTGGAAGCTGAAGTGTTCTTGCTTGCTTAGTTTAATTTGATAAAACTGTTCAGTAGGCGAAAAGAATTTCAAAAGGTCCTAATCACCCCCCCCCCCCCCCCCCCCCCCCCCCCCCCAAATAATTTCAGTTGCTCCGCTGTAAGCTTCCGCACACACATGCCCATAATTTTAGTTGCTCCGTTGTAAGCTTCCGCACACGCATGCGTTGGTGTCGTGTTAGACTACCGACGCAATTTCAATAATGCCCACATGCATCTCAATATTACTCACTACGCATTCGCACATGTAGGACCATGGTTCTGAATGTCGGTATCGATCGGCGTATCGGCCCCGTGGAAAAATAATACGATACGGCGTCGCGTATCGGAATCGGGCCCCGTATCGGACTGTATCGGACCGTATCGGTCAAAAACTTTTTTTTAAGCAAAAAAATATCAAAAAATATCAAAAAAATAGGATAAAATGAGATATTCACGAATCTATCATTTTTTTTGTATTTTGACCATGTATTTAGTGGTGTATCGGACCATTCTTTAGTAAGAATGCTGTCCTGACGGGTTGAATTTCTGTTAGTTCTGGTGATGATTTTTTCTTTATACAAACTGTTGATATATGTCATAAATTGATATCATATATTGCTAATGGTCTAATATATTTAAGAAGTAAGAAGTATCATTATTCTGTACTCATTAGTTTATAACAATGTAAGTGTAGAAAACTAAAAATACTTATTACTTATCAATTTTCTTAAATATGAATAATATAAACATTTAAAATAACAAATACAATTATACAACAATGACCACTCTACAATCTACATAAGCCACAAAGCTACAAACAATAGAAAAATGTATTATCAATTTGCAGCTTTGTATCATCAAAAAAATGTATTATCAATCTATTTATTTTTTATTTGGGATAAGGTGATTATTAGGTTCAATAGATTAAAAAATAAAAACAAAAAATCCTATTATTTTTAAAAACAAAAAATCCTATTAAAAAATTTAGCGACGGTTTTGGACCGTCGCAAATTTTTTAATAAGTTTGAATTGACCCAATTGAGCGTACAAATCATTCAATTCATTTGTTTGGACCCAATTGAGTGGGCCCCATAGAAAACAGTGGTTATGAACCATTTGTTTGGACCATATCATAGGAAACAATGGTTATGGACCATTAAAAATAGTGGTTATGGGCCACAGAAAACAATGGTTATGGACTATTAAAATTTTAGGTGGACCATGTTACCAGAACAATAGTTATGGGCCATTAAAAACAGTGGCTATGGACCACAGGAAACAGTGGTTATGAACCATTAAAATTTTAAGTGGACCATGTTACAGGATACAAATTTTAGGTGGACTGTCATAGGAAACAATGGTTATGGACCACAGGAAATAATGGTTATGGACCATTGAAATTTCAAGTACCATGTCATAGGATACAAATTTCAGATGGACCATGTCATAAGAAACAATGGTTATGGACAATTAAAAATGGTAGTTATGGACCACATGAAACAATGGTTATGGACCATTAAAATTTCAAGTGGACCATGTTACATGATACAAATTTCAGGTGGACCATGTCACAGGAAACAATGGTTATGGACTATTAAAAACAGTGGTTATGGACCATTGAAATTTCAGGTGGACCATGTCACAAGATACAAATTTCTGGTGGACCATGTCATAGGAAATAATAGTTATGGACCATTAAAAATAATGGTTATGGACCATTAAATTTTCAAGTGGACCATGTTACAGGATACAAATTTTAGGAGGACCATGCATAAGAAACAATGGTGATAGACCATTTAAAACAGTGGTTATGGACTACAGGAAATAGTGGTTATGGACCATTGAAATTTCAGGTGGACCATGTCACATGAAACAATGGTTATGGACCATTAAAAATAATGGTTATGGACCACAGGAAATAGTGGTTATGTATGGCTATGACCAAAAATAATAATTTTGTAAGCTTTTTATCATTTTTTTTTTTTTTTTTTTTTTTAAGATTACTCATGCAAGGCACATAGGGATCGAGCTCAAATTTGTGTTTTCCCGGCATCCAGGTGCATCCAGGTCCATCAACATGTTTGGATGACAAATAAACATTATAATAGGCAATAGAAGTTTTTAACCGTGGACATTTAATCCCTACTATATGGCCCACTTGAGATTTGGATTTGTTTCATTTTGGGATCATGGCCTAAAATGAACTGAATAAACTAATGGACGGCATGGATTACAGCACACAAATCAAGGTGGGCCCCGTGCACCAAAACAGTGCATGCATGTGCACTAATCTGCAACTACCGCAGACTATTAAAAAATTAAAAAGATAAAGTGCGTGGCTGTGAAACAGCCACGCCTTCCATTTGTTTTTTTCGGGAGAGAACCTCGGTACAACAGGGAAAAAGAGAGGGGGAGAGAGAGAGAGGGAGGAGGAGGAGGAGGAGGAGGAGAAGGGTGCCGCACCATCGGAAAGGAGGAGGAAGAAGAAGAAGAAGAAGAAGAAGAAGAAGAAGAAGCTGCCGCAGGCAGCCCCGCAGCAACGCTGAAGAGGAAGAAAGAAGAAGAAGAAGAAGAAGAAGCAGTAGCAGCCCCGCAGCAGCCCCGCAGCAACTTTGATGAAGAAGAAGAAGAAGAAGAAAGAAGAAGAAGAAGAAGAAACCGAGAGAGAGAAAGCGAGAGGTATGTCCCTTTTTTCTTTTTTCTTTTTTCTTTTTTCTTTTTGTTGTTCTTTTCTCTTTTATTTTCTTTTAAGAAGATAAAAGAAGATTTTTTTTTTTGGAGATGAAACGTTACGGGCAATCGACCGATACACATACCAAATATCGGACCCGATACTGCCCGTATCGACCGATACGACCCGATACGACCCGATACGGTACAACGGATACCGATACGGCCGATACGAGGCCGTATCGCGTATCGTATCGAGCCGATACGGATACGATACACCCGTATCGGCCGATACGATACCGATTTTCAGATCAATATGTAGGACAACCAACCTGTGCATCAGGTGGGATCTAGTAAGCATGCAACATTTTTAGGCTTGGACAGGTAGCACTTTTTTTGTAGTGACATTTTACTATGAGCTAGAGATCTTATGATAAGCATTTTTCATATTATTGTGTATGTCACATTGCAACTGATTTTCCTTCAATTCTTTTAACAGAGTCATCTACAAGGTTCTTGATGTAGGATGCCCTAATTATGATGCATGCATATGATCATAGATAATTTAGTTCAATAACAAAGCAATAATAGTAAAAGATTCAACATTCACCATCATAATTTAAGAAAATCAAAAGGACACATGCAATAATGTGGGCCATCATCACAACCATGTAGTAAGGATTTCAAGTATTGCGTGGATTCGATCCGGCAAGGGATGAAACCTCCCGATCTTGCATGGTTATGATCCAAACATGCAATGAGATTCACTAATCCGGGGAATCAAATGATTTCTCGGATTATAGGATCAAAATCTAAGAATTAGGGTTTTGGGACTAAATCTTAGATTTTAGGGTTGTAGAGAATGATGGAAAATATGGTTAGAAGAAAGAAGGGAAAATACTAGATTACCTTAAAGAAAGTTGGAAGAATGAGATGAAGAAAAAGGAAGAAGAAGATTGGAGAAGAAGATGAAGATCCATAGAGAGAAGAAGAGGAGCCACCAAGCTTTTCTTAATCAATAATCAACAAAATTCGTGTTTAGGGCCTAATCCCTTTAAATAAACATTAACAAAGAAGGAAAAGTCCAAACTACCCCTGAAACTTAAGTAAAAAACAAACTGGAAAAAATAATTTGCACGGTCGTCGGGCGCCCAATGAAAGCCAAAATAGTCCAGCGACTAAACTTGAAAATTAGATGAATTTTGAGCGCCCGGTGACCAATGGTCGAGCGCCCGAAGATAGTGAAAACTGTCTAGAGAATACAACTTCAAATCGGACAAATTTCGGGCGCCCAATGACCTCTAGTCGGGTCTTTTTTCTTCCTACACACGTGTCTTCCCATTGTGGGGTCTTCTACGTGTTAAATCAGATGTGTAGGGCCTTCATTGCTCATCATCGGTCGCCTAGCCACAAGGATGATGCTTGACGCGCTCGCTTCCTTCATTGATACACCTTGAAGGGTCTGATGTCCTCATCAGTTCTTTCCTTCAAATATCTAGGCTCTTTGTACTTTGTTTCTCTTTGGGAAGAGAACAATGTTCACAGGTTACATTTGTTTCCTGTACATGTGATTGGCAAATGGTCTAGGTTCCTAGGTGCATGTTGTTTGTGGATGATGTGGAGTTGGTCGACAGGACTAGAGGGGGCTGATGCTGAATTGGAGGTTTGGGGATAAGCTCTAGAATCTAGAGGTTTAAAAATTAACTTAGAATATTTGTCTAGGTGGGAGCTAGTTCTCATGAGAACTAATTCTCAAAGGAAATTTTCTCTATATATGTAAGTATGCAGGCATGTATGTATATGCAGATATATAACAGTTGACAATACCTAAGCTTATGTCGTTGTCGAGTTGCATGGGCCCCACCATATTGTGTACATGGAATCCAGGCCATCCATCAGAGCACCTACGTTTTCCCCAATGGCCGAAAAATCTAGTTGATCCATGACTGGAGTGGGCCATACAAAAGGAAACAATTTGGTAAGCGACACCCAAAAATCATGCGTGATTTTTGGCATGTACCTTCATCCATGCTAGATTAATCTCATGAATGGATTGGATTTCACATAAACAATGTGGTGGGGCCCATAGAGAACTAATGGTGGGCGTCCCCTTGATGCGGACATCAGTGGTGCACCCTTTAGAGTGTACGTCGCAGATCAAGTGTTGGAGCAGATGAGCTAATGTGGATGGACGTTGGGCCCATTGGACCCATTTTCTGATGCGTTACGAGTACATGAGCTGCAGGATCGTGTAGGAGCATCATGACCTTAGGACCGTGGAGCGGATTTACTTTTAGGCGCTTTTCTATTTATTTTCTTGTTTCTAGGCGTTTTAGTGTCATTGTTTAGTTCGAGGCGTTTTTATGTTATTTTCTTTTGTTTTCAGGCACTTTAGTGCACCTTTTATTTTCGTAGCTTAGATGTACTGTGAGAAACCCTATTTCGAAATTATTGAATGAATAGAAATTTCGGCTGCTTGTCTTCCCCTTATTTCAAGAGATTATGGTTTCAAGATTGGCCCTCGGGTGTTGAGGATTCCATCCCGGTTTCCATATTTTTCTCGCCTCTAGTTCTTCAAGGGAAAGGTACGATTTTTCTATTTTCATAATCTATGCTATCCTTTATCTCGAACCTGTTGTTTCCCTATCACATTCGTTCTTCCCTGAATTTACCCCTTTTGGTACGATAAAAAAAGAGGGATGCCTAGTCATGAGAGCCGGATCTAAACATGACTGTGGACTTGTCTATGCTAAATCTGGGATATCCTCATATCCCTAAATCCTCCCTATTTTACGGTTTTATGTGATTCTTATGCTAAGGGGCATGATCCGGACGGATGGATCTCATCTCTGTGTTGAGATTTGTTAGTTTCATCTGAGTGAAAACAGTTAGTTGTTAATTTTATTATTTGAATATCTTCCAACTGAATATACATGCATTTAGGGTTAGGTCATCATATGCCCCTGCATCACCCCTCCTCAACTATTTCCATTAATGCGGCCCATCCAAGAAATGGATCGGCCTGATTTTTGGGCCCCTAGAGTAGAAAGCCGGGCATGTCTGATGGACAGCTTGATTTTCACATACACAATGGTGGGTCCGTGCAGCTCAACAACATCATAAGCTCATGTGTTGTTGACTGCATAGGATTATTTCATGCACACACTCATAAAGACAGACTGTCATTTGCAAGGATTTTATCATTTTTTTTAAGCTTTAAGATATTGGAGGTAGCACTTGCGATCTTGACCATTTTCATTGATTCTTATTTCTAGGTCTCCGAGGAGGGAAATTCACAATTTACCTATGTCATTGTCGACAATCAAATGTAAGGGTTCTTTTTTCTAATGCATGCCCAAGTATTGTAGATGGCACGGCTGTTTAAAAAAAATGATTATTTGTGTATGGAATCCTGTAATCCAACATTATTTCTTGATTTATATGTTTTCTGTTTTTGCGGCATGTCTTGCACTTCACAGAAGCCCAGTTATAGAATCCAGCATTATTTCTCATATTTCTTTCAAAATGAACAAGTCCATAACTTCTGTAGATATTTCCTTCCCATCGGTTTGGCTCCACTAAATCACTTCGATTTCTCAACAACTGGCAGCAACTCATAAATTGCACTGTCCAGCATTGGAGATATTGTGAACTTGGGCTGTGTGCTTGTCCTGTATGGCTTAGTTCACACCAACCGCAGTTACCTATGCTTTGTCTATTTTCTCCCTATCTCCATTGATTCTCTTTAAATAGCATGTTTAACATCAAATCTCGCTAGTCGTAGTTTACCAATCTTAATAATATGTATCAGTAAAAAAGAAAAGATTTCTTCGATTGCCTCTAGGATGAAAGATTTTGCGTAATTGCAGATATCTAGTCGATGACCCCTATCGTTGATCATTTTGCGTACTCTTTTAATTATATGCAACATGCATGGATGCTGTGTTTTAGTGATCTATTTGCAATAGTTCCCTAAGTAATGTTCCAACATAATGCAAAGTAGAATGAAAATAAAACTTGTTGCAGTAAATTGAAATACAAAAGTACCAGATGTTGCTGCATAAATTACCATAAAGAAGCAGATTTTGCTGCAGAGATCACCCACAGAGACTGCATCCTTAAGCATGAATTAAGCCTTGGAAACTAGAAATTCCAACAGCCTACCTCAAAATCCACTACCTAAAAAGACAAATAATTTCTATTCAATAAAATCATCATAACAGCATAAAACCTTGCGCATGGCATGAGGTCGCATTTATTGTCTCATACAAGTTTCTTTTTGGGGCTCAATTTCTATTCCTAGTTGCATAGTGTATTTAGTCTTTCTAAATTAGGAAATAACAACCACTAGAAGACTCTAAGATCTTAAAATTCCAAAAACAAATAAGGAAACTGTTATTAAAGAGCCTCAATCAACACTATACTTCTAAAAATAGGAAAACACTTCCTAAAGAGGCTCCCCCTTAATTTAATTGCTAAATGATACCATGCATATGGTGTATAGGGATGCAAAGACAGTCAAAATAGCAACTGGTTGAGAATTACCTCCTATAATGTAGGTAGAACTCTATGAAATAGGAAATAGTCCCCAAAAGGACCAAAATACTGTGCATGTAAGCTGTTGGGTTTTGTACATAAATCATATATCATATGCGTGTTATTTTGGAACAAACTCTGATTTTTAGGACTGATTTCCAGCACATACGGGATGGAAATATGCTGTATCAAGACAAAGTGAGGTTTCTTTACGAGGGATTCTAATGACGAAGTGTTTTACATATAGCAAGAACATTTCATTGTGTTTCTAGAACTGGCAACTTTAGCAGATTAATTTGGTCAACATTTCCAGGAAAACTCGTACTTGTATTTACACTCCTGCACACCCTATCATGACCCCAGATGACTTTTCTCAATCAAGCTTGTTCTCTGCTTTGGATGGTGCAAGACTTGTCTATTTTGATGGATCACTGCTTAAGACTGCTTTAGTTATTGCAAAGGAGGTAATCGTCATTTTATTGAAGCTTCCTTTTTCAGTCTATAATTTCTAATGTACAGCTTTCTCATCATTCTTAAGCCTACATTGTTCATGCAAATGATCCATGATAAAAGGAAAGAATTGACACCAGATTGTATATAACATTTATAGGATTAAAATTTTCACCCCTATGTTTCTCTTCACAAAAACGAAAAAAGAAAAAAAAAATCCCTATTTGATGAGGCTAGTGTTAAAGAAAAAATAAGAGTTACATACTTAACTAGTCTTCCACGACATACTTAACTAGTCTGCCACGTGATTGTCGAGGGATTGATAAAATTTCCTCTTTACCAAAATTGGTAGTGTGAAAGCATTCTTCTAAATTGCAATCTTGTAAATTGCCAAAGCCAACCTTCCTTGCACATTCAGCAATTAATTTCTATCCCTATAGTCAGCTTTATGAACTTTGCAAGTACTCCTAAAAGCGGGATTCTCATGATTGCAGTTCTCCTTTATTTTTTTACTAGTAACAAATTGCCAATGCATGGTTCACATGCATGACAATGATGTGGCATGTTAATTATCAATTAAGTCCATCCATCCACTGGGCCCTAATAAGGTTCACTTATTTTTTAAAAATAAAACCTGTTAGAAAATCATATCCTTCAACTTTATTCAATTTATCCTACTGAATAATTAACCATAAACTATTTTGTTTTTCTATTGTTGTTCTGATGACCACAATTCAGATGGATAAAAATGATTGGTAGGTTTGATTTTCTTTGAACAAAAGCCCTCCATGCTAGGGTTCACTATATGGGTGGAACTGATTGGTTCATATCTATGTTATGCATACTAATGAGAGATGTAAACTAAGGAGAGATGTTCTACCATATTCCACTTCCTACAGCTCTGCCATATCATTTTGCAGAAGCAGTTACCAACAGGTGCAGATGGTAGAGCCGGTAGAACCGGAATGTGGTGGAGCCATCTCCCCACAGTATGCATGATAAGATGAGTTATCAATCTGGACCATGAAGATAGTCGGAACCATCATTTGGATGGGTTTTGTTTCAAAATTGCACCTATTTTTGAAACTCGGACATCACTTTTCCCCACTGAATGTTGACTGTTAACAAATTTTGTTCTCTACCAACTCTTTAAAGACCATGGATCAAATGGTTAGTATCATTGATCAATATGTATGCTAAAACCATACTGCCATCCATGACAGGGTAAACTATATGGGTGGTATCGACTAGTAAGTCACCACACCACATGTACCGTGATGAGATGGCACCACCATATTCCGGGTCTACCAACTCCATTGTATCATCTCTTGTTAACACGTTTTCACTATTGAATTGAAATGAAAGAAAAAAGGAGGATGGATAGGAGAGGCCTCTCCAAGGAATTCAATAACAGTGGCGGTGGCCAAAAGGCCAGCTGTATGGCCATTACGATATGGGCAGTAACGGCCATTATGACCCTTCAAAGATCATTTTTTAAAGGAAAAATTTGTATCAGCCTGCTATTGGCCCGTTATGACCTCATATCCACCCAATATGGGTCTTTCTTTTTTTTGTTTTTTGCTGCAAAATAGGAGTTACAACCTAGTATCATTTATCAGACCACCATTACCATTATATAACGGGCATCATGGTCATAACATAATCGTTTTTTAATACCATTGCCCTGTCACGTAGAAAGCTTCAAGGCCCAAATCAGTTTCTTTTAATAAATTATATTTTGGCCTAATCTTATTATAACACCTGATGATGACAAATCGCAGTTAACAACAACTTTAGAATTCTTCATGTGCAGGCAGCCCGCTTGCAAATACCTATTTTAGTTGATGCTGAAAGAAAGGAGGAGGGGTTGGATGATCTTCTTTACCTGGCAGATTATGTTGTATGTTCTGCAAAATTTCCTCAGGCAAGTTAAATGGATTGTTAGATCATCGTCATCTAGGCCTTAATTGGGGCCATTACATGAAATTCCACTCTATCAAGGGCCATAACTTCAGTCAGACCATAGGTCATCAAGTCTTTTATTACTACCTCCACTCACTTCCTTTTGGCCCCTCCCTTTGCCGTCTTAGAGCCTTCAACTTGTACCCACTCCTATTGGTGCAGTTCTTAGCCTCCATTGCACGTGATCAAATCAGTCTAAGTCTACTATCACTCATCTTATTACCTATTGGTGCTACCCCTAAATTCCCTCGAATGCATTCACTTCTAATTCTATCCTTGCTCGTCTTGTCACAGATCCATCTTAACATCCTCATTTTTAGTTGCACTTATCCTATGAACATGTTGTTCCTTTTTGCACAACATTCGTCCCATAAAGCATGACTAGTCTTATAGCTATCCTATAAAGTTTCCCTTTCAATTCTAGTGGTACATGAAGATCACACAAAACTCTAGAGGCACATCTCCATTTCTTCCACCCAGCTTGAATTCTATAGGCAACATCCTTCTCAATCTCTCCACTCATGAATTATTACCCAAGGTATCGAAAGTGGTCATTTTGGGAAACTTCTAGGTCAACAATCTTAACTAGTTCCTTGTTTCTGGTCCTATTATTACTAAAATTGCACTCCCTATACTACGTTGTAGTCCGACCAACTTTAAATCCTTTTGATTCTAATGCCCCAGTCCATAAACCTAGTGTGTTTATGCTGTCCCTGTTCTTGTCAATCAAAACTATGTCATTTGCAAAGAACACAAACCATGGGATCTCTTCCTGCAAATGCCTTGCTAACTCGTTCATAACTAATGCAAAAAGGTATGAGCTCAATGCTGACCTTTGGTGCAAGCCTACAATAATTGGGAACTCACTTGTTTCTCCACTAGTGGTCCTCAAATTTGTTAGGGCTCCCTCATACATATCCTTAGTCATATCAATATATCCTCTTGGAACTCCTTTCCTTCCCAACACCCACCAGATTAACTCTGTAAGGACCCTATCCTATGCTTTCTCTAAGTCAATAAAGACTGTGGAGATCCTTCCTCCTCACCCTACATTTCTACATCAATTGTCTAAGTAGGGAAAAAGCTTTAGTCCTGACCTCCTAGACATAAACCAAACTAATTTTCTAATACATTCGTCTTATGCCTTAGTCTTTGCTCAATCACTCTTTCTCAAAGTTTCATGGTAAATCTCATAAATTTAATTTGACGATAGTTAGTGGAGCTCTGTATGTCCCCTTTATTCTTATAGATGAGTACCAAGGTACTTTTCCTCCCTCCTTCTGTCATTTTCTTTGATCTTATAATATGGTTGAACAACTTTATTAACCAAAATAACCTTGTATCTTCTATACACTTTGAAACGTCTATTGGTATACCATTTGGTCCGAGGGCCTTTCTTGTTTTCATCTTTCTAAAAGATCCTTTCACTTCAGATATCTTAATCCTATGGAAGTATCTATGGTCTTCAATATCATTTGAGTTTATGGTTTCTTCTATCCCAGTGTTCTTAGGGCGGTTTTCATTTAACAAGTTTAGGGTGGTTTTCATTTAACAAGTTCTAAAAACAGCTTATCCACCTTTTATTGATCTCATTGTCCTTAACTAGTACCCTCTGGTCATCGTTGTTAATGCATCTAATATGATCTAGGTCCTTACTCTCTCCTGTCTCATTTTTGTAAGTTTAAAGACATCTTCCTCACCTTCTCTTGTCCCATTCTATTGTAAAGATCATCATAAGCCTTAAGTTTAGCCTCATGTACTAATTTCTGAGCAATCTTTTTGGCATTTCTATGTTGTTCAAAATTTTCATTGTTTCTAGTCCCTTTCTAGGCTTTGAAACACGAGCTTTGTCGTCAGTTGCTTTTTGTACATCCACCAAGTTTCCTTATATGATTGGTACTCTTAAAACATCTTTTGGTGTTTTCCTAATGCACTCACCATCTCATTCCACATAAAATTTACTTACCTCAACATTTCCAAGTTAAATGGTTTGTTAGATAAATTTCTGTAAATGGCATGTTTTTTGTAGCCATCCTGTATCAATTAGCATTCTATGCTGCAGAAATTGAAAGCTGAATCCTGATAAGGAATTATGATTGTTTCGTGTTTCCCTGACTGCTTGTAATTATATATATGCATCTTGTTAAAATTTTAGAATCCATATTATGGCAGGCATGGACAATGGCCCCATCAGTTCCGAGTGCACTAGTATCCATCTTGCTGAGATTGCCACACATAAAATTTGTGATTGTGACCCTTGGAGAGAATGGCTGTATAATGCTTGAGGAAGATAAAAATGGTGAGTCCAAGACTAGTTGCAGACTGTGGTGAAGGGGCCCTGGTTTGCAAACTTTGGGATTGGAGGGTGGCAATGAGAAATGATTTTTCTTTTTCTTCTTTGTTGTGTTAATTAATTTTGAATTCTAATTACCACCAAACATTTCTGACAGAAGATCTGGAGTCAGAAGAAACAGATATAGACAGCTTGCTGGAGTCTTTGAATCAGAGAATCGTTGATAACAAGGTCATCCCAACATGTATTTCATCCAAGGTATATCATGCTAGTCACACATGAACTTGATCTTTTCCAAGTTCCATCTACTGTGTAAAAGCTAGGACTGAACTCGTAACATCGTGTATGTGACACAACGCCTGATTGATCACACCCTCGACTGTAACATGAAGTTAACCTCTTTTTTCTATCTTTCTTCCTTTTTTGATTAAACAAAGCATTGAAGCATTGAAGATGCATAATTTCTTTTTTAAATAGAAGGGTGGAAACCTCTCTGTAGTTTCAAAGTGGACAATTATATCTGTATAACCCTAGCCATTTATCACAACAACAAAAATTCCAGCAACAGCATAAATCAGTACAAATCTAGATTTGCAACTTGACAATTTTGTTGTAGGTTCTTTCCTGAGGGAGTCTTTTTGCATTTGTTCGCTTTATTTTTTGATAACAGAACCAGATTATTAGATCACTTCTGAAATCTGATGGACTGTAGCTTCTCATTAATATGGTGTTTGTTAGAGTACACAGCTCTGCTCGTGTTAGTGTACACAGTCTTATGTGCACCTGCAATTCACCATATGATGCAGGATGCCCTAATTATGATGCATGCTCATGAACATCTGTAATCCAGCAGAAATAAATAGCAATAATAATCCAAAATTCAGCATCTATCATCATAAATTAAGAAAACCATAAAAGAGGCATGCAATGGAGTTGTGCATCATCACAACCACAAAGTAAGAAATTCAAATAACGCATAGGTTAGATCCGGCGAGGAATGGAACCTCCCGATCTTGCATAGACATCACCCAATTGCTTAATGGGAATCACTAATCCGAAAGATCAAAGGATTTCTCAGATGAGGGATTCAAAATCTGAGGAACTAGGGTTTGGATCAATTCTCAGATTTTGGGTTGTGGAAAATAAACAAAATAGAGATTTAGAATGATGAGAAAAGAAGATAGATTACCTGGAAGAAGGTTGGAGGGATAAAAGAAGAAAATAGAAGAAGAAGATCGGAGAAGAAGATGAAGTTCCAGGACAGAGAGAGGAAGGAGGCAACCAAAAGGCTTGCTTTTCATTAATCAACAACTAATGAAAAAGGTTTAGGGCCTGTTTGGTTGCAGAACCCAGATTCTAGAGAAAATCTAGATTCCACTGTTGGAATCCAAAATTGTAGAAACTAGAGTGGAACCCAGGTTTCATCCGTAACTTGCTGTTTGGTTGAAAACGGTGCAATCCAGATTGTGTTCCAATCGTTGCTTGTGGCATGGCCCACTTGGGCTTCAGATCCACCTGAGAACCTTACCCCTGGCCTATTATAGTCCTGCAAGACAGATGGCCAGATTGGATGGCAAATAAACATTATAGTGGGCCCTAGGAAGTTTTTAATGGTGGACGTTCAATCAACACTGTTTTCCTGTGGTGTGGCCCACTTGAGATTTAGATCTGCCTCATTTTTTGTCCAATGCCCTTAATTGAGATTTCAAAACTAACGGACCATGGAGATATAAAACTTATACAGCATAGATGTACAACGCATACATGGAGGTGGTGACGCTTACTTCCGCCTTCCTTCCGTAGAAACGGTCGCCCAAACCGTTTCCACTAATCCCGGTTCCACTCAATTTAGGTTTCCAGGCAGAATCCTCTTTGGCTGGAACTTGCCACCAAACACCCCAGTTAAAATCGAATTCTACTGGAATCTAGATTTTAAGCTGGAAACTGGTTTCTAGATGCCAACCAAACGGGCCCTTAGGGCAACACCCTTATAAAATTCGGAATTAACATAATTACCAAAATACCCTTACTAACAAAATTAAAAAAAAAAAAAGACATTTGCATGAAAAAAACGTGCGCACACTAACCTAAAACTCAAATAAGTAAAAATGCATAAAATAAACTCAAATCTAAGATGTCCGATGAGCTCCGATGATGGTGTAATGAAAGTGGGCCACGACGAACCAACGGTCCGATCACATCATCATTGCGATCCAACGGTCCGATCATCTCATCCAAGTAACTTACACATGTCTTCCCAAAGTGAGGTATTCTCAAATGTCTCGAACTATATATGTAAGGTCTTCAATGCTCCTCAAGTCGTCACGAATGATCCAGGCCCGTCATCATCGAGCCATAAAGATGTAGGTGTCACTCACCTCCTATGCTGATAAACTCTAAAGGGCTTGATGTTCGCATCATTCTCCTCATCTGAAAAGAGCTCGACTTCGGCGAGATAAAGCTGCTCATCTCTAACAAATCTGGACCAAGTCTTTGCAATTCCGCTTCTGTCAACTATGTAGAATCGGGCGGTGGCTTGTTCTTCCATTTTACAAGATATCTCTGGAAACCTCCATCTCTCGTGGAAATTAACGATCCCTTCAATTTCTTCCTTTCGAATAATAGGAGGGGAAGGAGTGGAGTGGGTTGTGAAGCAAACTCAGAGTGTGGCCATGAAAGAAAAGAAAGATCAATGGTAAGATTGGGGAAATGACTAGATCTTCCACATTAAACGTTGGATTAATGCCTATTTCAGGTGGAAGGTCTATCCTATACGCGTTGGACTCAATTCTTTGCAATACTTTGAATGGTCTAGCACTACGCGCTTGTAATCTCTTAGCGGTACCCTGTGAGAACTGCTCTGGCCTTATACTCACCATTACATATTCTCCTTCCTGAAACTCTTGCAATCTACGATGCGAGTCAGCCGAAAGCATATAACTATCATTGATTCTATTAATCCGCTGTCTAATATATGTATGCAATTCATAAATGTGTCGTGCAAATGCATTGGTTGACTCTGAAGACCTTTGGGTGACAGACATGGGTGAAACTAAAGGATACTCTGAAAAAGCAACGGACTGGAAATAATCAAACCTATGGAAATAAACAATCTTATGATCTAGAACTTGAAAAACTGAAACAAAAGGATACTTCTCATGGGTGACACATAATTTCTCATTATAAGTATTATAAACAAGGATGATGTTTAGGTACCCCAACACTTGAGAACACACACTATTAATACCAAGTCTTGAGCAGATATTGGCATCAGCCATTATGTCCAAAATGTCATCAAGATGTGGAATAGGGATTCTAGCCATCATATCCACCATGAAGTGAATACGTCGCAAGGTGGTGGGACACTTGACTAAGGCTTTGTTGACGACCAGTATATGCCCACATGTGCGCCATATGCTATTGTTTTTTAAAATGAAAAGGGCAGGCATGGCACACAAAACAAAACTCCAACTTAAACTTTCCTTATTGAATTCTTGCCCGAGAAGTTTATCAAATTGACACTGCATTTCTCTATTTTCTGCTGGGTTCACCTGGTATGGAGGAAAGCTTGACAGGATGGATTCAGGGACAAGATCGATTGTGTGTTGAATGTCCCATTTGGGTGAAAATTTATCCCATAAATCATCTGGTGGGATATCACAAGTCATGTGGGTATCTACCATCATATCCTCACTAGTCTCTTCCTCAATTTCATTTGTGTTCACCACGGTAAGAGACGTAGATTGGGAGACTGCATCAATCTAATCGCACATGACACCTGTAAGAGGTGTTGTCTCAAACTCTTCGACCTTTTCATCACTAGGACACACTTTTGCATCATCAAAGATGATGAGCGATGCCTCAATTTCTTCCATTTCCTCACTACTGACGTGAGGCACGTACTCTTCCACTTCATAAACAACCTGATTGGATTCTTCCAACTGGCCATTCACCAAGGTATTATCTTGCTTCCAAGGAAATATAATCGATGTTAAACACTTAAATTGTTCATTTGCCGAGATTTCCTTAGTGATGGGTTGGACCACTTTACAATGAGGGGACCATATTGGTTCTGTGTTTGGACGGGAAGGTAGGTCAACTCTTTTTTGAGCCAAGGGCTTTTGACGATAAGAGATGGGAATATATTTTTCTTTCAAACGCTCTTTCATCTCGTCCCATTGTGAGATCGGGGCTCTCCCAACTCTATCAATTTGTCGCTCCAAATCTGTCCAAAACGACTTGGCTTGGCCCTCCAATTTCTGCTTGGCAAACCTCACTTGACTGTAATTTAACATATCATACCAATAAAAAAAAATAGTCCAAGTCTTCAAGCCAATCAAGGAATATTTGTGGGTCCATGCGACCATTAAAGTAGGCCAACTCATCGAAGTTCAGCTTTCCATTGGGTTTCGACGGCCACACGACAACACTTAATGGCCCTAAAGATCTCAAACGCCCATACTCCATTAGGGGAGAGTCTACGGACTGGGTGACTCACAATATGAATGCGATGAATTTAAACTACAATGAATTGACAATTATTGAATTTAAACAGAAGACGATTCAAATCTGGAAATTTTCTAAATTAGGAAACTTTCTAAAATTGTGAAACTTTCTAAATTTAGGAAAATTTTCAAATTAGGAAACTGTCAAAATTTGGAAAGTTTCTAAAATCGAAAACTTTCTAAATCTGGAACTTTCCTAAAACAGACTTAAAAATCAAACCCTAATTTAGTAACTCAATATAAACATAACCATGCAAACCTTAATCTCTGATACCAAATTTGATACAGGATGCCCTAATTATGATGCATGCTCATGAACATATGTAATCCAGCGGAAATAAATAGTAATAATAATCCAAAATTCAGCATCTACCATCATAAATTAAGAAAGCAATAAAAGAGGCATGCAATGGAGCGGGCCATCATCACAACCACGAAGTAAGAAATTCAAATAATGCATAGGTTGGATCTGGCGAGGAATGGAACCTCCTGATCTTCCATGGTCATCACCCAATTGCTTAATGGGACTCACTAATCCAAAAGATCAAAGGATTTCTCGGATGAGGGATTCGAAAATCTGAGGAACTGGGGTTTGGATCAATTCTCAGATTTTGGGCTGTGGGAAATAAACAAAATAGAGATTTAGAATAATGAGAAAAGAAGATAGATTACCTAGAAGAAGGTTGGAGGGACAAAAGAAGAAAAGAGAAAAAGAAGATCGGAGAAGAAGATGAAGTTCCAAGAGAGAGAGAGGAAGGACTGAAGGAGGCAACCAAAAGGCTTGCTTTTCATTAATCAACAACTAATGAAAAAGGTTTAGGACAACACCCTTATAAAATTTGGAATTAACATAATTACCAAAATACCTCTAGTAACGAAGTTAAAAAAAAAAAAAAAAAAGAAATTTGCATGAAAAAAACATGCGCACACTAACCCAAAACTCAAATAAGTCAAAACGCATAAAATAAACTTAAATCTAAGATGTCCGATGGGATCCGATGATGGTATGATGAAAGTGGGCCACGACGAATCGACGGTCCGATCACATCATCATCGCGATCCAACGGTCCGATCATCTCCTCCAAGCAATTTATACATGTCTTCCCGAGGTGGAGTCTTCTCATATGTCTCGGACTACATGTGTAAGGTCTTCAATGCTCCTCAAGTCGTCACGAACGATCCAGGCCCGTCATCATCGAGCCATAAAGATATAGGTGTCACTCGCCTCTTACGCTGATAAACCCTAAAGGGCTTGATGTCCGCATCACCATACCTATGTATATCCTCTAGGATTTATTTGATCCTATTCAAGCTAATCTTTGTAACCAATTAATTATAAATAAAGGGTCATTAGAGAGGGAAAGTTTAAGCCCTCCAATCTTCCTTCAACTCTACATGTTCTCTCTCATTCTATCAACTCCACATCTTCCATAATGTAGTCTCTTGAGTTTAATGGTGTTCTTTAATACGACGTGATGATCTTTGAAGCTCACGATTTTGAACACATGACCTCCAGTAATTTGCGCTTTACCATTTCCAGTCGATGATGAGGCTGAGTGCTGGTGGGATTGGCACAGTGAGTGGGAGGTTGCTTGTGGGAACGGCAGAGAAAATACCACCTTCAGAACTCATTGACACCACTGGTGCTGGAGATGCATTTATTGGGGCAGTCCTTTATGGTATATGAATCCCAGTCTCCCATTGTTTTATTTATGTGTTCTTTGCCTGTGCTTGTGCATGCATTTGTACACTAGTTTGGTATGTATGCATGTCTATGTAGCACTCAGGTATATATGCATTTATATCTTTGGTTGCTACTTTTTCTGTGTCATAACCAGTCATTATAATCGAGTTGGTAAAGAAGCTCCAATCTTACTTGGGATTTATAAGTGAGCAATGTCCTGTTTCTCTATTTCTTTACCATGAAAGTTGCTAAGAAAAATCCCATTTTATATAAATGTTGCGTTTGCCTCAACCTTGTATTTTTTTTAGCACAGCACATTATCCACTAACCAAGCGAGTTCTGCATGTTGAAACTAGAAAACAGAGAAAGGACGATGTCTACACTGCACCCGCATTCGGTAAGAAAAAGACTTGCAAGTCGCGAAGGGATAAATTACATGTGGTCCCTCAGTGTTGAAAGATTCATGTGGCGCTTTGATTCATTAAAAAATGTCGGGCGCCACCTAAATTCAGTGTACCAACTATATCTTCATTCCCCTTTACTTTCATTGCTGGATAAATTCTACTATTCTACAGAGTGTTTTGGCATGTTGTTCAGAACCACTTGTGTCTTCTTACAACCATGTAATACTGAAGAGTCTTCTCTTTTCTACCAATGTTCTCTGTTTGTTCTCAGATAATCGCTGACAGTGCTATTCCTTCAAGAACATTAATTGAATTGGAGTCCTTCCAATTGATTGCATGCTATTCATTTTATGTCTCATTGTTGACATGGATGCTAATTTATTCTCAACCAGAGGGAGGGAGGGAGGGAGGGAGAAGAGAAAAAAAAGACATGGATGCTGATTTATTTTTCTGCATGTTTTGTTAGCAATTTGTGCAGGAATGCCGCCAGAGAAGATGTTGCCCTTTGCAGCTCAGGTGGTAGGCCTCTTCTCTCCCTTGTGGTTTCAAATTGCGGTCCAGTAAAAAAAAATCTGTGAATTAACGAGAAAAAGCAAACAAAATAAAAAGACAATGGCCAATTTTGACAAGATGCAGGAATCAGCTCCCCTAGTTATCCAAAGATAAAGATGACCAATTTGTCAAGATGTTCGAGCTACCCTGTTGGCTGAGTTGAGTGAATTGGAGTCAAAGTGGGCTCAAGTCCAACAGGAATGGTCCACCCAGCAGATAACTCTCAACCTATTAAGTATATATGACATCCAACCCACCCAATTACCATGACGATCACCTTGTGCAAAAACCAGACATCCACTCATCCAGTGGAACACACTTGTATGTTGCTATTTATCAATGGCTGCAATTGTTTTTTATTGTGTGGCCCACTTGATGAGTAGATAGGGCTGATTTTTTCAATAGGCGAACTCATGTTGGATCCAACCGCTATGAAAGGTCTAGATGTCACTTGCACTTAACAGGTTGGAAGTTATTTGTTGGGTGGACCATAACATGTGGTCCAATCGGTTGGACTTGAGGCTTCTTTTTGCGTGTGCATGGACCATAACTTGTGTTCCAAGTGGTTGGACTTCAGAGCTCTGCATGCATGCGCGTGTGTGATTTCCATGTTAGATATGCTTGCCAAACTCTTATGTTAGTTATTCAACATGTCCATGTCCACTGGGACAAAATCAAACATATTTTTCATCTTAGTTTTAGGGGATGGTTATATAGCATTAATCTAATGCATATCATGTCTTCATCCAACTATAGAAAATATGTATTTGTATGTCTACATACATCCATGCGTAAACTAAAATAGAGGTAGAAACAGGACAGGTTGACCTGACTTGTTTATAAATGGATCTGGATCTTAAGTGTGGCCTCCAATCATCAAATGGGAACCTCTCACGGTTGACACAATCCAACCTCAAACTTATCTAAAGAAACATGCAGTAGGGTGCCCAAGGGAGGAAATCCATATTAAATGGTAGACCATGCCAACTTAGACCTAGACCGAACCGAACCTATAGATAAATGGGTTGTGCTGGATCCTCTAAGTCTTGACCGTACCTAGACTCTACTTATTTGAACTGGGATCCAACTTATGTCCAGATGGATCGAGACTGGGGCTGGAATCCAATCACGATTATTAAATAGATCAGGTCTGCAACTCCCCTTAATCCAACCTATTTGCACACCTGAAACTAACACTAATGTAGCATATTCTCAGGATTATCATGCAAGTGTGAGGATGCTTGGCATCTGGTTTTCTATCTTTGCATCTGACACGTCATTTTCATGTTTGACACTAACTGCAAAAAGATAGAACTGTTCACGACCTGTGTGGTGTTGATTGCAGGCAGGCGCCAGATGTAGGTCTCTTGGTGCTCGGACGAGTCTGCCGGGGCGCACGGACCCACGGTTGGCTCCATTTCTACATTAGATATCCAATTGGACCACATACTGTGGAAATATGAGCACTTCATTCAGTTGCTAGCAATTACAAGGTGTTATGGGACGGTGAAGGGACTCAAGAGACTATAGTGGCAATAAGAGGTATACATCAGAGAAGTGGCTGTCTTGTATGGAATTTGTTAGATGAGGAAGAATGTGTATGGACTCACTTGGAACTGTTAAAAGGAGCTTCAGTTGGGATTCTAAAGAGTTCTATCTAATCATCCTATAACAGAATATCATCCCAAGGCCAAATGAGATTGCACTGATCAGATGGAGAACTGATCACCTACAGGTGATGGCATGACAACTTGTTATGCCAGCCTCTCTTTTGTGCCAATGTGTCGCCACTTGTGTGGACGCCTGTATTGTGCAAATGGTAGACCCCACTATGAAGATCACCTGGTACAAAAATCAGTCTGGTCTGCTCATCAGGTGGGCCACACTGTTGGGAGCAATGGGCAACCGACAATCTGACTCAACATACAGGTGGCCCATCTAATAAGTGGATCGGCCTAATTTTTGAGATGGATCGGGGTGTGGGTGTCCTACACAAGTGGCACATTGGCGGGAAAGATAGGTCTTGCATGACAACTTGTCATGCAATTGCCTGTGGGTGATCAGTTCTGGATCAGATGTTCTTAGCTCCTTTGTTTGCATAGTAGCCTACTTTTAGAGAAGCCATTGATACGAGGGTGTGGACCATTCAGTTGATGAGAGATCTCGAGCCATCTAAGAGGTGACTCATAAATGTGACAGTTCAGATCAATGTGTATGTATGTGTGCACTGTTTGGAGGGTAGAGATGATTTATGCACCATAATTCTCTGTCCATGCTTGCAGTACAGCTATCTAACTGTTCATCCTGGGCCCATGGCTCGGTGATCCAGACCCTGGATCTTAAAGATCGAATCATGGATGGGCCAGGCCTTAGAATCTTGCCAAAGGAAAATCCTAACCTTTTGATAAGTAGCCAATGAGAGGAAATACCACAATAGTCTAATTCATGGAAGAAAAAAAAAACCAAGAATGATACGATAGAATCTTTAATCTCAGAGATGTTGGGGAATGGTGTATCCACCATGGGGCCCATCATATCAACAACCTACTAGCATAGATCACCAAACAATGGGCCCCAACTTTATGAATTGAGCCAAGGACATTGTAAATATGCTTAGGCTGAGGATCCTTGGTTAAAAAAATCATATGGATTGGACAAATTCAACCATTCCCACCGCATGATTATTTGTTTGGACTATTTTTTGTGTTGATGTAGCCTGGTTCTTTGGATTATTTGTTTAATAAGAGATTTGTGGGGCTGTTTGGTTGGGAGTAAATGGAGGTAAACGGGGAATTGGGGGTAAATGGCATTTGAGGTGTGTTTGGATGGTGTAAATGCATGGAAATGAAATGAAATGGGAGTAAATGAGCATGTAAATGAAATCTTCCTGAGAGAGGATTTGGTTTAGGAATTGTGAGGATTACTTGGGATCTCCACCATGAATGGCTAGGATTAAGAGGGTCTCATGGCCATTGATCCAACAATCATCGGCCAGGGCACCTACACATGAGGCCCGCTCAACCAACTGCTTAGAGCTCTCTAAGGTCATGTTGGCACTGGACGCGGATTAGCTACTGAACACGGCGGTAGCCAAACTGGCTACTGAGGTGACATCACCTAGTTCTGTGGGGCCCACCATGATGTATATGTTGTATCCACACTGTCCATCCATTTGGAGATATCATTTTAGGCAATGATCCAAAGAATGAGACAGACCAAAATCTCAAGTGGACTCCACCACAGAAAACAGTGGGGACAATGGCACCCACCGTTGAAATCTTACTAGGGCCGATAATGATGTTTATTTGAGATCCAACCTGTTCATAAGTTAACAAAGACATGAAAGAAGGGAAAACACAAATATCAACTTGATTGAAAACTTATGTGGACCTAAGAAGCTTTAAATGGTAGGCGTTCAGTCCCCGGTGTTTTCTGTGGTGGGGTCTACTTGAGCGTTGAATCTACCTCATTCTTTGTATCATGGCCTAAAATGATCTCTCCAAATGGATGGACGGTGTGGATGCAACACACATCATGGTGAGGCCCACAGAACTAGGTGATGTCAGTTCAATAGTGAGTTTGCTACTGTCGTATTCAGTAGCTAAACCGCGTCCGTCGGCACATGTAGAGCCATGTATGGGACTGTGCTGTCCAAGAATGCAGTTTAACTAAACTATGAAACGTATTTCTCACTTAGGCCCGTTTGGTTGCAGAATCAACCAGAATCCGGGATATAGATAAAAATGAGATTCCACTGTTGGAATCCAAAATTGCATAAACTAGATAGGAAATCAGGTTTAATATGGAACTTGCGGTTTGGTTGAAAATTGTGTAATCTAGATTATGCTTCCAACCGTTGCTTGTGGCATGGCCCACTTGGGCTTCGGATCTGCCAGAGAACCTGAACCCCTGGCCTATTGTAGTCCTACAAGATAGACGGCCGGGCTGGATGGCAAATAAACATTATAGTGGGCCCTAGGAAGTTTTTTTATGGTGGACGTTCAATCAACACTGTTTTCCTGTGGTGTGGTCCACTTGAGATTTACATCTGCATCATCGTTTGTCTAATGCTTTTAATTGAGCTTTCAAAACGGATGGACCGTGAGGATATAAAACACATATGCCATAGATGCGCAACATATATGGAGGTGGATGACACTAACTTTCGCCTATTTTCCCTTCCGATAGAAACAGTGTAGGGAATTGTTTCCACTAATCCCGGTTCCAGCCAAATTAAGCTTCGTGCAGAATCCTGTTTAGCTGGAACTTGTCACAAAACACACCATTTAAAATCAGATTCTACTGAATCCGATTTTAAGCTGGAAACGAGTTTCCAAGTGCCAACCAAACGGGCCCTTAACAGGTGCCGTAGCTGGTTTTTGTCTTCCACTGTTTATCTGTATGGCACCAAAGGGCTTGTTTGGATGCTACCAAATAAGTTAGTCATTAATTTACTTTTGGCACTTTTCTATGTATCTTTCTCTCATGATTTATGTCAAAAGCACTGCTCTCTCGTAACTGTCCATATCAAAGGAGGCCTTGTAAGACTTTTTAAGGTAGGTCTACTTGATCAATGATTTAGATTTACCTAAAGATAGGTAATTCAGATTGAGCATACCGATGGACCTCACTAAAGTCATGGTCACATTGAAAATGTGTTAGGGGTGAGACGCTTCGATACACGCATGGATTTGGAGTTTTTAAAGTGTGGAGTATTAAATGTAGGGAGTTTGGATGAGTTTTTAAATAGTTAAATAAATATAAATAAAAACTCTTATATTTGGTTTATTATAAATAGTGACCAGTCCCCACACATACATAACGATGGAGGACACAAATCTCCTATCCCTTAGCGTCCTCTAAAGGTATAAGGTGCGGAAGATTGGTTCCGTCAAACTCATCCCATGGCTTCTCAAATTGACAACTTCGGATCTGATTATTTCAATTTTTATAATCGATGTATAGATCGATCTCCTATTCCACATTTCATATCACAGGCCCCACATGATGGACTGTCCCATCAAAGGTGGGTTTCACATAGTGGACAATCCACATCAAAGATGGCCCCACATAATAGATGACACAATGTTAATCTGGACCCACATAATGTATGGTCCAAATCAAAGCTCATAATGATAAATGGCCCACATCTAAAGAGGGCTGACATGATGGATGACACACTTCAAAAGTGGGGGCAACATGATAGACAATCCACATCAAAGGTGGGCTCCGCGTGAGAGGCAATGGATATTGAAGCTGGGCCCCACATGATGATGGCCCACATCAAAGGTCAACCCTTAATGATGAATGTCCCACATCCAAGGGGAGTCTTGCATGATGGGCAACCCACATTGAAGGTGGGGCCCACATGATGGACAGTTCACAACAAATGTGGACTCCACATGATGGGCCATTAATAATGGTGGGCTCCACATGATGGATGATCCACATAAAGGTGGGTCTCACATAATGGACGGTCCACATCAAAGGTTGGCCTAATGAGAGTGGCCCATGTCTAAGGTAGGCCCCGCATGATGGATGGCCCCACATGGGAGGTGGGCCCACATGATGGACGGTCCTCATCAAAGGTGGGCACCACGTGATGGCCGATGGATATTAAAGATGGCCCCCACATGATGGACAATAACATTGATGGTGGGCCCCACATGAAGATCACTAATATCAAAGGTGGACCCTACCTAATGAATGGTGCACATTAAAGGTTGGAACCTAATGCTAAATGACCCACATCTAAGGTGTGACCCACATGATGGACAACCAACATTAGTGGGGCCACACATTGAACGATCCACATCAAAGGTTGGCCCCACATGATGGATAGTGGATGTGAGGGGATCAAATAGACTTGAGCGATGATTACTTATGATGTTGGGAACTAAACATGCTTTTCTACTTTTTGAATAATATGCATGATGTTTACCAAACATGCTCATCTGCTGATTTAGTAGAAACCAAAATAAGTTACTTATCTGATGAGTAGCTTATCTTAAGTAACTTAAGATCCAAATAGCCCAAGTGGCTACAAGTCTTCTGACTTATGGAGTATGGCATATATACTATTGAAAGTTCAATCCAATTTATGTGTTGCAGGCATTTAGGAGGCATTTTTGCAAATTCCCATGTCAATAATAAGGTGTTTGCAAATACCCACATAAAAATATATGAGTTGCAAATAGCCACATTGTTAATAAGCCATTATTATAAATACCCACTTTTCATTAGTTTTTCGTAACTTTCTTCAGTGATGAAAAGGCTCACAAGGAACATATCATGATTTTCTTCTATGAAAGGAGCATACACCTAGAGCTGTACACGAGTTAAACCAAATCGAATCGAATCGAGCTGGGCCCAACTTGGCTCGGCTAGACCAGCGAACTGCCTAGGCTCGAGTTCGACTTGACTTGGTCCTCAAGCTAGGTTGGCCTGCTCGGCTTGGCTTGGTTAAGCTTTCGAGTCGAGTTCGAGTCTGTTTGAGTAGAGAGGGAGAGACTAAAGAGAGACTCAGAGTGAGTTGGGAGTGGGAGAGCAGCGGGTGTTGAGGGGCTGGAGTTGGACGAGCTGGGCAATGGCCACCCGCTAATAGAGAGAGAGAGAGAGAGAGAGAGAGAGAGAGAGATCTGACGAGGTCGATGGTGGTGGGCGATGACTGGGTGCTGGGCGAAGCAGGCTGTGGACTCAAAAAGGGGTGAGGGAGGGAAAGGAAATGAAATTAGTGTTGGGAGCGGACGCTCGAAATATATTATATATACATATATTATAAATTATATAAAAATTTATATAATTTAAAACTAAAACCAAACAAAGCCGATCCGAGCCTGGTTTCGAACCGAGCTGAATTGAACTCGGTCCAGCTTGAGCTTGACTCAGATTTTCAACTGAGCCCAAAAAATAGGCTCGGCTTAGCTTGATTCACCTTATGAATCGAGCCAAGCCTAGGGAACTTTTCGAGCTCTACACACACCCTTTAATTCTTCATAAGTAATATACTACAAAATAATTTTAATTGGAGTTTCCATGGGACCGGGATAGGTTTTAAGATAGGATTAGCTTTTTCATTTTTTTTAAATATGCCAAAAAATTAACAACTAGTTGGAAAGTTAACTAAAAGTGGGTATTTACAGTAATCATACATTAATGAAGTAGTTATACATACATTAATGATGTAGTTATTTGCAAACAGTTTTTTTTTTTTTTTTGGTTTGCAGGTGCGTACGTAAATATCCTATTATTAGGAGTTATTGGCAAAAACCCTATTCACACTGGCATGGCCTAATCGGCTAGATACAAGAATTTCTTGAGATTCGACTATTTTTCGGATGAGGCCACTGTTGGGTTGAGTCTTCAAACTTGGCTTGAATGGGTGCTCCGACCGGCCGGCCGATCGGCCAGACAGCGCAACCCAGATGCTGTGAAGACCCCCACTGGACGTTTTCCTGGTGCCCAGATTGGTCGGCTGACCGGTCGTCAGTGGGCTCCGACCGGTCGGCTGTGAGGCAGAAGTCGTGTAAATTCTCTGGACTGTTTCTGTGCAAGGCCGACCGGTCAGCTGTGCGTGCGGAGTTCTTGCGCAGTCCGCAGTACTGCGCAAGGTGTTTCTATTTTCAGATTTCTTCCTATTTAAGGTGTTGTAATCTGACTTAGAGAGGCATCCTAAGATGTCCAAGGTTTCCTATTCGTACTAGGAAGAGGGGAAAGGTGTGTATGAGAGAGAATTTAGGATTTTCTCTGTGTTTCCTTGTTTTATGGGCTGTCAATCTCTGTAATCTTCTCATATTCATAGTGGATCGCTTTGTGCCGTGGTTTTTTACCCGTTTTGGGGTTTTTCCACGTAAAATTCGGAGTCTCTTGTGGTGTGCTTGTGTGTGATTGATTGCATCTTGTTACTTGTTTGATTTCGCATTGCTTCACGTGTTCGGCGTTCTGCTTCCGCTGCCGGCTTTTATGCCATCAAGTGGTATCAGAGCTAAAGTTGGGGTGGAGTAGATTCGAATCTGAGACGAGAAGATGGGATCGAGCGTAAGGTTCGATATAGAGAAGTTCTCCGGGAAAAATAACTTTGAGCTATGGAAGGTGAAGATTGAATCCTTCCTGGTTCAGCAAGGGATTGATGAAGCTCTTAGAAAGCGACCCGAGGCTATGAAAGACGATGAGTGGACGAGGCTCGACAAGAAGGCAAGAACCTCAATCCTGTTAAACCTTACGGATGATGTTTTTTATTATGTCATGAAGGAGAAGATTGCGGCTGAAACGATGGCGAAGCTAGAGAAGGTTTATGCCAAGAAATCTCTAGAGAATCGCATGTACGTGTTGATACAGTTGTTTACCTTGAGGATGGCTGAGGGAACTGAGGTGGAGGACCACCTGAGCACGTTTAATAGGCTGGTTTGCAAGTTGGTGGAGATCGATGAACCGACGAAGGATGAGTATCAAGCATGCATCCTGTTGAATTCTCTTCCAAATTCATATGAGTCGTTCAGGGACTCTGTGTGTGCAGGAAGGGAAACCATAAGCGTCGAGACCGTTATCTCAGCCCTCCAGTCGAAGGTGATGAAAAAAAAAAAGCGGTGACGTGGCTTCCCGTTATTCCTCAGATGCACTGGCTATGGTAGGAAGAAGTTCTAAGCATTGAGGATAATCGAAATTGTGGCCAGGAGGGCCACATGAGAGGGGATTGTCAGAATCCCAGGTTAAGACAAGAGAAGTATGGAAATTCTTCTAGAGATGGAGCCAATACCGTAGAGGACGGTGGCGATTTTTGTGAAGTTCTGACTATGTCTGACAATGGATCACACGGTAGTGAGTGGATCCTTGATTCAGGGGCTTCATGTCACGTTTATCCTGATCGGAGTTCATTCACGACATACAGGGAGTATGGTGGAGAATCGGTGTTTGTGGGCGATGGAGTCGCTCATAAGGTTGTAGGTATTGGTACTGTGCGCATTAGGATATTCGATGGGGTCGAATGAGTCCTGGAAGATGTGAAGCACGTTCCCAAGATGAAGATGAATGTGATTTCTCTTGGTGCACTCGAGGCGAAAGGGTGTGTGTTTACCGACCGCGATCGTTGTTGTGAAGTGATGAAAGGGGCACTCGTGTGTATGAAGGCACGGAGGTGTGGCCATCTTTACATGTTGATCGGGAGTACAATTCACGGTGGAGCTGCGGGAACGGTAGCGAGATTTACGGTTGCTCCTATGTGGCAAGTGCCCAAGGGCCAAATGAGAAGAGTGGAAAAGGGTGTGAATTTGCAAAGATAGGGTCGATGGTGGCACGAGAAGCGGTGGAGCTATGATTGAAGATGAGATGGCGTTGCAAGGATGTATTGATTCGACGTTTGAAGCCGCGGTGGAGTTTGTTGGGTTGAGTCTTCAAACTTGGCTCGAACGGGTGCTCCGACCGGCCGGACAGCGCAACCCAGATGCTGTGAAGACCCCCACTGGACGTTTTCCTGGTGCCCAGATCGGTCGGCCGACCGGTCGTCAGTGGGCTCCGACCGGTCCGCTGTGAGGCAGAAGTCGTGTAAACTCTCTGGACTGTTTCTGTGCAAGGCTGATCGGTCGGCTGTGCGCGCGGAGTTCTTGTGCAGTCCGTAGTAATACGCAATGTGTTTCTATTTTCGGATTTCTTTCTATTTAAGGTGTTGTAATCCGACTTAGAGAGGCATCCTAAGATGTCCAAGGTTTCCTATTCGTACTAGGAAGAGGGGAGAGGTGTGTGTGAAAGAGAATTTGGGATTTTCTCTGTGTTTCCTTGCTTCGTGGGTTGTCAATCTCTGTAATCTTCTGATATTCATAGTGGATCGCTTTGTGCCGTGGTTTTTTGCCCGTTTTGGGGTTTTTCCATGTAAAATTTGGAGTCTATTGTGGTGTGCTTGTGTGTGATTGATTGCATCTTGTTACTTGTTTGATTTCGCATTGCTTCACATGTTCGGCGTTCCGCTTCCGCTGCCGGCTTTTATCCCAACAGCCACCTCCACAGAAGGGTCCACCTGATGCAGGGCTAGGATGTCTCCCAAACTGCGCGTATGATTTAGGGCAGTCAATGGTCCGGGCTCGGACTGGGCAAAATCAAAATTTTGAATCGGGCCGACCCGTCTGGCCAGCCCGAACACTTAAAAAATCCGGGCTTAGGCCGGGCCTGTTGACAGCCCTGCGTATCCTAGTGCACGGCCAGACTGCGGGATGCGAACCGCGCACTGCGCCTATTATTGGAAGAAGCCACATCTGGTGTGCCTATTTGAAAGTTGCCGCGCTCCAGAGAGAGAGAGAGAGAGAGAGAGAGAGAGCAGCGGGCATGGAAGGAGGGGAGGAGGTGTTAGTAACACCTGGAGAGATATTGGGGAAGGAATCTGATATGAAAGCGGGTAAGGGTGCGTACGTCGCCCCCCACAACCGTACCGTCTACGCCTCCCTTTCCGGACGCCGCATCTTCATCCATCCCCCACCCAATTCCCCTGACCAGGTTGCAGTACAAATGCACTACTACTTACATCTTCTTTCCATTTTAGGGTTTTGGGTTAGGGTTTATTCTCTCTCTCTCTCTCTCTCATCATTTTTTTTTTTTTTTAATTCTCATTGTCATTTCTCGCTCTGTGCAGAGACCGATCGTCGAAGTCGTCGGCCACAAGGCCCACGGTGCCGTCCCAGAACCTGGCTCCGTCGTCATTGCCCGAGTAAGCTTCCTTCTCCTTCTTCCTTCGTTTAAGTACAAGTAAGTGAGTCTTTCAATCGAACAGTTAGTGGCATCCGATTGGCACAGTCTTTGTGCTGTGGGCTAACATTTGTGGAACTGACAAGATGAATGGTCTGGATGCCTGCAAATGCACGACGTTGTGTCACAAGGTTGTCGCTTTCCATGGGGACCAATATTCCTCTCCTTTATTACAGCTTCCCATGTGAGGATATTGTCATCCCAACTTTTGACTCCACATTCAACCTTTTGACTCTACATTCCTGATTGAATCCGTTTTGCTCATATCATAGCCAAGGATCATCAGCTTATATTTCCTGGTGGGGTCCATGTGTATACATGGTCTGATGATTGGAAACCCCATGTTTCCGGTGCTATAGCCTAGACTAGCCATATTAGGAACATATTCTGCTCGGATGGTTCTGATCATTGATACATTTTGCTGAATTTTGATCACTGAAAAGAAATTTCTTTATGGTTCATGTTCATTCAACCCCACGAATGAATGCTCAAGCTTTCCTTTCAACATAATTATTGGATTTTAAGTTGTTGGAAATTGTGCCCAGAGGATGGACAGCACAGTACTATTGATTCTAAGACCATCTCACACTATCATGTACTCTTAGACTTGTTATTTATACTAGTGTATGTGGCATCTGCCTAAACATGTGCCACTAGGAGGTGCAAGCTGCTATAGTTAGTTTAGCACTGTTTAAAAGATAGTGGTGACTCTTCAACCATACACATGTCTTAATACACATTAATCCTGATCATCTAAATCTCTGACCTGTGGATGGCAGCATGACCCAAAAACTACACAAAGATGATGTCAGCCTGCCTTTTAATTTTTCCTTTGAATTTGAGCTACAGACAATGTTACCTTTAATAATAATAATAAATAGTTAAAGTTATGTATAACCATCCAATTGATAGCCACGAAAAATGGATAGTTAGGACCTCTTGGTAAGTATGATTGATGCAGGACACATGCATGTGGTTAAATAATCAAATGAGATTAATCTAAATAATTAAAATTCACAAACTACACTATATCATCACATATATCAAGAATCAAGTACTTAACCATGAGAAGTTCAAGCCACATATGTAATAACTACACAATGCATGACCATTTGACACTAATTGACAGGATCTTATGGATGTAGGAACATCCAATTAGCATAGGAACTAATCTAAATCCAAAGGGGAAGCTAATACTAATTAAGGTTTAGGTTAACCTAGGGTTCATGGAATTTAGAGAAAACTGAAATTATGACTTAGTTTGTTTGATTAGTTAAGGGATTTGGGGGTTTTCAAGTTCTAATTGAAGGGAATTGTAGGATTGGAGGGTTAGGGATTGGGAATTTGGGAATCTAGGGTTTAGGGGATTGGGAAATTTGGGGATTTAGGGATCTAGGGTTTAGATAGGGTTAGGGTTAGGGTTAGGGATTCAAGGGGGCTTTTGATGTGGGAACAAATGGAAACGAAGAAAATGGTGGGGTTGACCGTACGGTCAGCTAGGATGACTCACATGTGTGGCCGTATGGTCACACATGTGGGAGATTTTGGTGGGGGTTGAGGGGTTCCAAGGTTAGGGTTTGGTTAGGCTAATGTAGGTGATGTAAGGAAGAGGGAAAGGAGGGATTTGGATGGGTATAGATCAAAAGGGAAGAGGAAAGAGATGAAAGTTGGAGAAGAAAACCCTTTTTGAGCGAAGGAAAAAGAGAAGATGAAAGATAAAGGAAGCCTCACACTTTCGTCGAAGGGAAATGGCTTCGCACCAAACTTACTATCCAAATCACTTGGATGTCATCTTCAAATCACATGAAGAATGAGAGAGAATTTGAGATATTTTTGAAGAAAATCTCCCCCCCCCCCCCCCCCCCCCCCCTATATTCCTAGATAAAAAATTACAAATATGCCCTTATTGTCTTTTTGCCAAATCACTCCTAGAATTTAAAATTGGCATGACATAACACTCATAAAAAGTTCAAAACATAAAATTAGCTAGCAAATAAATCTTAAAACAAATCTATGCTATCAAATGGCCTAAATGTTGTCCATCAGGCCCCACAAGTGGTCGCAATCTCAATCCGATGGTGATGATGGTCCCCAATCGTGATCCAACGGTCAAAACGATGTATCGATGAAGATTAATTGCCCGATACTCCTCGGAATGCAGCTCATGATGATCCAGGCCCCGTAGGCCCTATGTATGGGTCATCTAGCCATAGAGATATTGGTGCTCTCCTGGCGTGCAGATGTCCTCATCAATGTTTTAGAGATATTCTCCATCCATGATTGGAGATCCACAATTTTGATGGTTTTCATAGTTGTACGTAAGTGTGGGAGGAGACGAGCTATCACCATTTTGAAAATGTTGCAAAACTAATAAAAGAAGAGTCTAGCCCTATTTAGGGCATGCTTGCACGTAGGTACAAGGCAAATCATGTACTTGTGAAGGCAGTTTGCAGCATGACATAAAGATCTAAGCTGTCCATTCTGAAAGCCCTGTCATAAAAATCATATGCAATAGAATCAAGAACATCAGCTTGTTTGATTGTCTTCAGATTGTGAAAGAAACCAAAGGAAGGATGAGAGTGAGTTTATCAGAATTCCCCACAAGATGCACGTCCATCCCCTCCGTTTTTTGGGGCCACGAAATGCTTAATGTGCGACCCACCGGACGTACACTTCAGATCAGGCATAGCTACCTGGCTGAGGGCACACACATCGAAAACCCTACACGAAAGTGTGCTCATAGGACATGTGACGCAAGACGACTAACCACTTGCTCTAAAAGCTCAAACTAATAGATCATGGCGAATCAATCCCTTTATCTCATAGCCCAGGCTCCTACTTCACATAGGCCAGGCCCTCGGCCGAACCCTCCTTCGTGGGCCCCACTTCACATGGGCCTCACCTCACACGAGCCACCCGCCCCACACGGACCATTTGCCTCACACGGATTGCTCACTCCGAGTGTGCCCCCGCATCACACAGGCTGCCCCACTCAAGCCTGGTGTGAAAATGCCCCTACATTAATCACTCCTGGTGAGGAGTCTCGAACACGAGACCTCCCACTTTGATACCAATTTGACGTAGGACAACTAACCACTTGCTTTAAAAGCTTGGACTAATAGAGCATGGCGAATCGATCCCCTTATCTTATAACCCAGGCTCTTGCTTTACACAAGCTAGGCCCTCGGCCGAATCCTCCTTCGTGAGCCCCACTTCACATGGGCCTTGCATCATACTAGCCACCCACCTCACACGGACCATCCATCTCACACGGATCGCTCACCCTGAGTGTGCCCCCGCATCACACAAGGTTGCCCCACTCGAGCCCGGTGTGAAAATGCCCCTGCATTAGCATGATTGACATTTAGGCAAAAATGGAAATTCCCCCTTTTATTTAGTATGGGTAATTGAAATATGATTTTGCTTAAGCGGTTCTTATTTTATCTATGACCTTGTTGTAGGTAACTAAAGTTATGGCTAGAGCAGCTTCAGCTGATATAATGTGTGTTGGGCCCAAGTCTGTGAGAGAGAAGTTTACAGGCACAATTAGGTATGTGATGGTTCAAGAAGTAAAATGCTTTTGCATGTGAAGTTCATTTTTTAGAGTTTCTGGAATTAATCATATGCCTATAGTTACAATGGTGGCAGGATGGGTTGACTTATTCTTTAACTCATATGAATATGTGGTTGGGTTTGTTTAGTTCATTGTGAACGTGGCTTAAAAATTTTATTGCATCAATTAATAATTCAATATTCCATATCTTTCAGAGAAAAGAAAAATAAAAAACAATTTCTGTTGCATCGGCTGATTAATTATTTGGTTGTTGTGTATTTTGTTATTCTAGTGAAGGATGCAAGATTCACTTTTGTTTGCAAACTTGGGGTTTGTTACATTTTACTCTGTTATAAGAGATTTTTAGGCATCATATGGCAATTGTTTTATTGAAGGCAATAACTTTTCAACAAATTGTTCAGTACATTGGCGTACTGGTCGTGCCCATGGTGCTCTAGACCATTGATTTGATGAATCCTACTGTGCATTGACCATGGCGAATATCTCCCTTATGGAACAGTCCGAACCACTTGACCACTGGCCTGAAAGTGGACTGTCACTAGAAATATTACAGCATCATTGGATGGGTCAAAGGCAAAGTTTTGGATGACTAGGATCTCACTATGAGAGGAATTTTGACTAGCAGGGTGCTCATCCACCATGAGCCTCATCAGCTTACCAGTCTGGATCACCGAACCATTGACCCGACTTGTATGGACCGTGCGCCTCAAGGCACTTGTTCTGAAAATTTGGATACAAGCATCTTTAGCTTGATCATGGTTCAAAGCCTTACTTGTACGAAGGCTCTAGACCATATGAGCCATCTTTAGCTTGATGGACCGATTTGTTTAATATCTTGGATGTTCATACCGCTCCACATGAGTTTTTTTTTTTTTTTTTTTGGAAGATTTCCACATGAACAATTTGGATAGGTTAGTTCGAAGGCTCGAAGCTTTCTAGCCCTCTCACAATGTGTTGTAAGCAATGAGATTTGGTGGAGGCTTGAGAGAACCCCTTAGGCCTTCCTAGTTATATTGATATGAGCTAAAGTACATTGCCGATGCAATGTGAAAGCAGAGAAGCTGAATGCTAGTTACCACTTGCAAATATATTCACAAAATGGCAATAATACCTTAGACAAATCTACCTGCTGTAGCAACCCTTTTTCAGAAAAAAAGACAAATCTCTTTTTTCCTCATTCGTTTACTCTAATGACTGGAGAATAAAATGGCCTCCTAGCTTAACCGAAGAAGTCAATAATGTAAAAGGAAGTGGTTGGTATCACATATTATCAAATGCTTACTGCGGTGAGAGATGCAGATATCACATCCAACCTATTACCATCACGCATGTCTCTCAAGAGTTTGGGATACTCTGCATTTGCATCTCTTGTTTTTCAAGTTCTAGTCATCTTCTTTAGGTTGCTCATGATTGAAGTGGACCTTCACATGTATGAGGTTTTTCATTTTTACTTTTAGTTTTGGTTGATTTACATGTTTGTTTTCTCTTGTTCATCCATTGGTTGAAGGTTGTGTGATTCTGATATTTTCTCCTATTGAACAGTGTGTAATTGGGTGATGGTGGTTTTCTGTTGATGCACTTGAGTGTGGGGTATTTGATATGCAAACAATACGATTACTGATTTGAATTAATGCACTCAACTTTCTGTTTATATATCATGTTTGTGTGAACTTCTCTTTCATATTTGCCCCATGCATCTTATACCTTTTTATGATCTATGCTGCCTGCCAAAATACAAGTACTTTGCTGGTATTGTACCAGTACTAATACAAGGACAGATCTCAAAGTTTATGGGTAGCATAGATCCTGATGAGCCTTTGAAGAATGCATCTGTTAATATCATGGAGACTTAAATTTATCTTGGTTGATGAAGTTGTTGATCAAAGTATTGGTTGTTGATCAAAGTATCTCTCTATTCACAGGCAACAAGATGTTCGTGCGACTGAAATTGATAAAGTGGATATGCACTTGTCTTTTCACCCTGGAGACATTGTTAGAGCTGTAGTTGTATCCTCTACTATGTTTTGATGTCTGATCTTTTAAAGAAGCATTTTGTGTATGATATAGCAATTTGACATTGATCCCTTTGTATTGTTTCAGATGAAACCTTGTTAGGTTGAACATATTCAATCCATTTTCAGTTTGCTAAATTGCATGATAAAAACTTTAATCTCTGTTGACAGGACAGATAACTGTTTCTGTTATTTTCTTTAATCAATAAATCATGCTGCTTATGCATAATGCATTTTTATTTAGCTCCACATTTTTTCTCCGTTTCTATGTATGCTATCACTACTGTATTTGTTAGTTTGTGTATTATGAAGCAACTGCCACTGAAGGAGTGATTATTTGCACATGAAAATTGAAAAAGCTTAAAGAAACATTTTACTGTTTGCACTTGCGTTAATTCTGATTTTCCTTTTCATGGACCATTCTTAGATGTGAAGTCCCTGTACCTTAAAGTATTTTTAACTTTTCCGAACCGGCTATTTTTTAGTAGCTTCAAACTGACAAATGTGTGTATTCTCTCGAATCTGTTCCAAAAGATATTCATAACCCAGATGTATTGCAATTGTCTTATCCATGATAATGATGAATTCATGCATGAACCAATTTCTTTTGCCTTCAGGAACGTTAAATAATTGATTTGAAATCTTCTAAAAAAAGAAAAAGAAAATCTGTGCTTGCTAAAGTCAGAAAAATGATTAAATAAAACAAATCTATCATGATCTGCATGGCTTAGAATACTCGAGTTTGGTTAAACCATCATTCATGAGATGAAGGAAAGGTATTAAAAAACGGTTACGTAATGGTAATTTTGTTAACCGTTACATTTACAGGGCTGTAATGGATGTTACAGAAGAAAAAAAATGGCTTGTCATGGCCCGTTATAGGGCCAAAACAAGGTTTTTTTTTCTTCTTCATAAAAAAAGGAGAAAAGAAGGTCGTACGCTGTTACGGCCACTGTCACCATTATAGAAAACCTTGGATGAAGGTGGTAATGGTGGTTCCCACATTCAGTGGGAAGTTCTGTGAAGGCTTGAATGACATTGACAAAATGTGCACCGAGATCTTACCTTGAGGGGCCGTTTGGATAGGAGTAAATGGAGGTAAATGGGTGGAATTGTGAGTAAATGGTATTTGGGGTGTGTTTGGATGGAAGTAAATGCATGTAAATGAAATGAAATGGGAGTAAATGTGCATGTAAATGAAATCCTCCCTACGAGAGAGGATTTGGAAGTAAACAGGGGTGAAATGCCTTTTTGAGCTCCCTTGGAGAGTCTCACGTGTAAACAAAGGTGCCACTATGCACATGTCCACCATACACGTGTCACGCTAATGATACTCCCCAACAATCCAAATATTGTCTATATCACTAAAATCACACCAGAAGGATGATCCAAACCATCCAAAGGATGGCCATCTAAATGGACAGTTAAAAAATGTTCACACTGTTGCTTGTTTGTGATCCTTGCATTTGTGGCCTACCCGAGGTTTGAAATTTTCTCATTTTTTGCTGAAGTGTATATTTCAATGGGCTTATTACAATCATTCTATTAAATATCCTATATGTACACTAAGTTGGGATTTTAAAGCTGATTTGGGATATCACATATATTCCTGTGAATTGAAAAATTCAGATGCATTCCAATTCTCCCCATTTACTCCCATCCAAACAGAATATTTTCATTTCAAATGCATTTCATTTACTCCCATCCAAATGCAACTATGTAAGGCCATTTACTACCAAATCATTTACCTCCAAATCCATTTCCCATTTACTTCCATTTACAAGCTCCCAAACGAGGCCTGACAGTTTGTATTGGCATAGAGCTTCTTTTGGAGGAATGAGGAAGGCTTAAAGCTAGAAGACTGCACATAATCTAGTGTTTTCAAGGTTTTCTAAAACACCATCTCAGAAATATGTTGCAGATGTGTTTCCTGGACCTGCCGACAATTCTCTTGGCCAAGGTTCCCAAGGTGGATACTGTGGATAAGATCAGTTCCTAGCAGAGAGTTCTTGGCTGCAATTTTGACACAGTAACTGGTCATCTTCTTGCGAAGGCTCCAACATCAATACCCGGGTCGTGGGAATGTTGAAACACCATGAGGTGGGATCACACAGATGTTCCTCCCCCTAATGTGATTTTTCTTGATTCCAAGAGATTGAACGCTTCCTCACATCATTCACTGTTGGGAGGATCACACATGTAATAGCAAAGCTATTTTGTGGATGCTGGAGAATTAAACATCTGAATAGGAAATCTAGTTAGCAGACAAAATGGTGAATTCTGGAGTTAGTTTCTCAAAAACCTGGCTGTTTATTCCACGAGTAATTTTTGGGTCAGTTGTCACATTTACTTGCAGTTGTATATTTGCTTTTATTTTCCTAATGAGCAACTTAGGTGTGTTGATCCTTAAACTATGCCATTAATGCATCATTTCCCTCCCTTTTCCCCCTTTGTTTATTGGGACATGGTTTCATTCTTGAGTAGCCATTCTATAGATTCTTTTTTACACCAATTATAATTTTGAACTCATTAGGGATAAGATCAATTATTCTCACTGTAAAGTTCATAGAACAACATTGTCGAATTTAACTCAACTAAGCTCTCTCTTGGGGATGCACGGGCATATTACCTTACCACTGCGAAGAATGAACTGGGCGTTGTATCTGCAGAAAGTATTGCGGGTTAGATTTTTTTTTTCTTGCTTTCCTTTTTTCTATCATCCGATTTTTCGCCAAGATATTCTAGTACACTTCCATGTCCTACTTGATATATGCAATTTATATGTATGCATCTAAGGTTGGTTTGCATTGCACCATCAATTCGTAATGTCCTTGGCATTTTTGTTGAGGGTCTAAGCTCTGAATTGCTTTAAAGCTCAAACTTGAAAGGAGCGGAACTGCAGTTTTATGGCCCACCTTATCATTATGCCTACTGTAAATGCTTTTAGTTTTGGTCATCTCCATCTTGTTGATTGTCCACGGCTCTATTCACATGCATCCAACTGCTTTGGATGTTAGATTTATGAGAAGCCTGGTCAGTCGCATGTGCTCGTATACTACTAACCTACATATTTTGGTGTCATAGGTGGGACCATGGTTCCAATCAGTTGGACAGAGATGCAGTGCCCATTGACAGGCCAGGTTGAACAACGGAAGGTTGCAAAAGTGGGTTAGTATCTTGTGTCTGTGGAGGGATGGAAAGCTCCTCCCTGAAGGATACCATGTTTTCACTCATGTTGTAAGCAATTCTGATGCCTCTTTCTTCCTAACATATTTTTTATGTCTGAACTTTCATCATTGCTTAGGGAAATAAAAAGGCTGGTAGAATTGTACAAGGTTGAAACATGGGGTAGTTGGTATGTTGGTATTCCTTTTTGAAAGAAACACTTGCACATGCGCATGCTCCTGCACACACAGCACGAAAGAGGAGTCATAGGGCCCTGCCCGTCAGCAAATTTAAGTTTTTTTTTTTTTTTTTGGTTTTGTTTTGTTTTTGTGATGGAATACTTATGTGGGGCCCATAGTTAGTGATCCGAATGGCTGATCTGGTTGGCCTTCCCATGTATGGGGACTACAAGGAAACCTTCAGGATCTGATGATCCCAAACTTCAATATGGCAGCGTAGAAAGAGACGGTTAGCACACCTAACTCGGTAACTGAGTTGGTAGTGTGCCCACTCTCCCGAGGCATGGCCCAGGACCGAGTCTCCTTACTGAGAGGTAGTGGCCATAGTTCTAAAACTTGGTGGCTTGATCCTAAACTTGACCAAGTCAACTCAAATTGTTCAGATTTCAATCCTAGTCACCATGAAATTTTCTGGCAAGCTCGACTCATTTGAGATCCAGCCAGACTCATCGACTCAGCTAGCTGACTTGGTCAACTCGACCTGACTTGAACCAGTTTGCTCCCTGGATGATTGCTTTTCAATTTTCATAATTTAAAAAAAGAAAAAAGAAAATGTGGAGGGTGAGATTCGAAAATGACAGTCTTAAGTGACTCTTCCGCCACACCTGGATCCATAGCTTAAGTGGTACGACTGAGTGAAGATAGCCTCGTTTCAACACTGAGGTCATGTATCGATTCGCAAAGTGGGGGTTAGCTAACATTGCAGTGTGACTAACCGCGGTGGGTGGGTGTACTAACAATGGGGTGTGTGTAATAGCCTTAAAAAAAAAAAAGTGACTCTTCCACAGAGCAATGCAAGAAGTTAAAGAGCAGGTCTCAAGTCCAATTGGTTGGACCACAAGTTATTGCAGAATACTTCCATCATGTTAAGTGCATGCCTAATCCTAAAACATCCAATACCTTAGCCTCACCATGAGGATCACCTTATGTAAAAATCAGCCCTATGCATTCATAAGTAGGCCATGCCATAGACGGCATCTAGCCGTTGATAAATAAAAAATACACGTGTTGCCTACTTGATGAGTAGATATGGGTGATTTTTGCACTAAGCCATGCTTGTGATAAGGCCAAGCTTTTGGATGGGTTGGATGTCACATGAGCTAAACAGATAGGAAGTTATCTGCTGGGTGGACTGCTACTTGTGGTCCAACTGGTTGGACTGGAGACCTTCTCTAACATTGGAGTGTGACTAACAGTGTGGGTGTGTTTACTAACAGTGGAATGTGTGTACTCACCAAAAAATAATAATAATAATAATAAATAAAATCCAGAACGAGTCTTTGAGTCAACCCAACCTGTCGGATTAGCAACATTTCTCATTAAACGGACTGGGCAGTGCATTTGGTAAACTCAATAAAAGAAGTCCGAACTTAATTTAAGTATTGGATTCATTGGGTACTGAATTTTAAGTGTTTATTTGTGTTGGAATGCTTGTTTGGTAAATTGTCTGAAAAAATATCTAAACGCTGAATTTTAATAATGAATTTAAAATTTTTTATTTAATAAAAATATCTAAAATTTGGCAATTTTACCCAATGGACTCATGTGCTATCATGATTTGAAAAAAATGAATGGACCAAGTGAATTTGTCCACTGAAAATAGATAGAAGCAGATGGTATTCTTCCCTGCTGGACAGACTCTGTTCATATAGGCTCTATGGGTCTACCGTCGTGTATAAGTTTTATCCATGCCATTTGTGCAGATATCTTTTTTAAATATCATTTCAAAATATGAGCTAAAAAATACATTAGCTCCCAAAAAAGGAGACTTTTTCCTTGTGTTTTATTCATGCGGGCCATCCATATGCACTCTTTACACATGACATTCTTGGAAAATTGCATATGGTATGGTCCACCCGAGATTTGGAAAATGTTTAGAAAAGATTATTTATTTATTATTTATTATTTATTTTGAAAAAGGGAAACTTTTACCTGCCCGTGATTCTCTTTTCGGTGGAAAGCAAAACTAAAGAAATTGGTTTTCTTGGAAAATTGCCTCCAATTTTCTCACCTCCCCCTGTTTCTTTAACTTTTCAAAGGTGGGCCACACATGCTGGGTGGTATAAATCAATGATTATACCTTTTCTAAGTTCAACCAATGTAGACTATTCATTCTCTAAACTATTGATAATGGTTATGATCATCCAATTAAAGTGAATCTTGACAGTGATGCACAGGTAGGGGTGGGATGCACATGATGGGCAGTGCTACTGCTAATAAGGTCTTTTGAGTATGATCAATATGAACCATCCAATCTCCAAGCCATTGATTAGATCATTAGGATCAACATGTCAAAGTGCTTTTTGGTTAGAACATACATGGTAGATGGTCTGGATCAATGATCGGACCTTTTTGGTATAAACAACGTAGATCATCAATTCTCCAAACCATTGATTAGACGGTTAGGATCATTCAATCAAAGTGATTTTTTAAGCTGGATGGCCCATCAGAAGTGCCCTGCACGTTATTGACCGTCCAAATCATGATTGGACTTATTTTAAAAGTGTAATCAATATGGGATGCCCAACTTGGTGATGCCCTTACCATGGCGTCAAGTTGATGTATGTATTCTATATGCAGGCTGTTCATATGTTTTGCAAGATCATCTAGAGCTCGAGCTCAAAAATGAAGCAGATTCAAACCTTAGGTAGACTATACCATAGGAAACAATGGTGATTGAATGCCACATCATTAAAAACTTCCTAATGCCCACCGTAATGTTTCCTAATGCTTATTCGTCATCGTACCCGTTGATAAGGTCATATAAACCTGGATGGATGAAGGGGAAAAAAAATTATCAGTTCGATCCAAAACTTTTGTAGCCATTAATAAATGTTTAATGATCAATTACCACTGTTTCTTATGGTAAGGTCACCCAAGAATTGGGCTCATGCCCTAAAATGATATGACAAAACAGATAGACGGCATGGATATAGAATACATACATCAAAGTGGGCCCTACAGTCCAGGCTGCACCATATTGGGTGAGGCGAGGGCCCCACCTTATCCATTCCCCAACAATACAGGCTCCAGTTTAATCATCAGTCCCAATAAGATGAGCTGTGGATTTTACTGGTTTTGGGGATGAGGGTTTGACTGTACCATCCCATCAATTTTCCAAAAAAGATTGAAATTAGATACGGGTTTGAATGTACCATCCATCGGTTACCAAAAAAGAGGAAGCGGATTAGGTGCGACCCCGGACTCACGCAAGACGGTGCGGCCCTTACGTAGGTTCACCGTGGGGCCCACCTTGATGTATATATTATGTATCCACACCGTCCAAATGTTTATACACATGATTTTAGGGCATTAAAACAAATATCATGCATATCCAATTATCAGGTGGACCATAGCATAAGAAGCAGTGGTGATTGACCATTAATGGGCCACGAGAGCTTTGGATCAATCTGATCCAGTCTCATTTAACCTTATCCACAGATTGGATGGTAAATAAACACTACATAAACATTAAGGAGCCCCCTGAGAAGTTTTTAACTGGTAGGACGGGCAATCACCACTGTTTCTCATGGTATGGTTCACCTGATAATTGGATCTGCTTAATTTTTGGTATAATACCTTCAAATGATGTGAAAAAACGGATGGACGGCATGGATACATAATACATACATCAAGGTGGGCCCCACAGTAAACTCACGATAAGGGCCGCACCCTCTTAGGTGAGGCCGGGGTCTCAACTAATCCGCTCTCCCAAAAGGGAAAGATAGAAAGAAACTGGTCCAAATATGTCACATCAACTTTAGTAGATTTCCTCTTAATCCAAACCATGGAAAATGTGTTATTGACAAAATCAAATGCAGAAGAATTAAACATGATTATTGATATAAAAATGCCACATAGGAATAGTCTAGCACACCTTGGCATGGTTCAAATTGCCATTGCCGTGTATTATTATATTCGTACCGGTGACCATCTATATGCATTGTATCAGCCGACGCTGCTGATTTATTGAGTGTGTCAGTCTGGACTTTTCAACGGTGGAAAATATTGAAAAAAAAAATATCATACATTGTATCCTTATTTATATTTATTTTTCAACTTAAAAAAAAATACTTATATGTATTGTTTGATGTGGGGCCACCATGATGTTTGTGAGAAATCCACTCCGTTCGTTCATTTTGGACGATCATGTGACGAATGACCTTATGAATAGTTTAGATGGCATATAAACATCACGGTGGACGACATTAGGCATTTCCCTACCCACTTTTTCCTGTCATGAATTCCAATTGAGTTTTGGATCTGCCCCCAAAAAGGTAAAATGGATAGACGGGGGTGGATTTCTCACAAACATCACAGTGGGCCCACCTAGCTTCTGATCTCAAGAGCTTCCAGTTCCAACAAAATCTCCATTGGGCCACCCTGATTCGTGTAAGCAACTAATCCATCCATCATTTTCGCCTTCTCATGTCACGACGTGAAGCTGATGTAAAACTCAAGTGGGTCACATCAGAGGGAACAGCGGGGATGAGACGCACACCATTGAAACCGTCCCGGGGCCCACTGAAGTTTTCGATCAGCTAGATACGTAGTTTATTTTTCTTTCATCTTGGATGGGGTGGATGGGGTTTTTTAGTGTAATAACCCTAACGTCTTCTCAGTCGAACAAAAATTTTCAATTTCTCATGAGGCTCGTCCTTTTTAGCCCACACATAAGAAATTGCAAACTTTTCTGTTCAAATTACCCGTTTGACCACCTGTTGCCCTGAGTAATGTAGATCTCCCTAAGCATTTCTGAGCACTGTGGGCCCCCCCAAGCAATGTGGATCTCACCTAAGGGGTTGGGTCCCCTTGAGCACAGTGGATCGCACCTGGGAAACCGGGGGATCCACCGTGCACAGGTGGTAAGAGGGGCATTTTCAACCATTTCTCCAACTTTTTGTTGGATTGGGCAGACTTGGGGGTACTACACTAAAAATCCCTCATGGATGCGTTGGATGTCATATAAAACACCACGGTTGGCTGTGAATGTTTTCATGTTGGGCGTCTCATTCCTACCGTTCCCTGTTGAATGGCCGACTTTGAGTTTTATATCAATATGATTTTTGTACCCTATGCTAATTAGAGTTGTACATGAGTCGAGTCGAATCGAGCATCACCCTGCTCGATGCTCGATTCGAACCCACCTACCCCTACTCGTTACTCGGCTCTACTCGGCCAAGTCGGGCAAACCCCTGCTCGATCAACAGACTGAGCGAGTTCAAGTCGATTTCGAGTTTTTGAGCCGAGTTCGAGTTCGATTCTTTCAAGCTGAGTTTGAGTTTAGTGTTTTCAAGCAAGGGTTACCCTAAATTTCATAAAAAATATTTTGGGGGGGGGGGGGACCAGCGTCGACGAGTGGGCAGGAGTAAGAAAAGGAGTGGCTGTCGACGAGCAGACAGGGTTAAGAACAGGGGTGGCTGTCAACGAGTGGGCAGGATTAAGAAAAGGAGTGGCTGTTGACGAGCAGGCAGGGTTGAGAACAGGGGTGGCTGTCGACGAGCGGGTAGGGTGACTGAGAACAGTGGGTGACCGGCGTCATGCGGGCGACGAGCGGGCAAAGTGAGGGTGGCCGGCGACAAGCGAGCAGGGTAAGGGTGGTTGGCGACGAGCGGGCAGAGTGAAGCTTGTCAGCGTGGAGTGGAAGGCCGGTTATCGAGCTCAGAGAGGGAGAGGGTGGGTTAGGGTTAGGGTTTGAAAAGGGGGGCACTCAGGCGGGTAAGAGGTAAAAATGTAAAAATGATTAAGGTAAAAAAAAAAAAAAGAAGAAGAAAAACTTATATATAGTACGACTTCGAGTCGAGCCGAGTTGAATCAAATCAAATCAAGCCGAGTTCGAGTCTATAAACGAGTCGAGCCGAATCGAGCATGGCCTTGCTCGAAGCTTGCTCGAACACATTCGAGCATAAAAAGTTTGACTCGGCTCGGCTTAAACTCACTTCCGATCTGAGCCGAGTCGAGCATTTTCTAAACGAGTCGAGCGAGTTTTTCGAGCTTACTCGACTCGTGTACAACTCTAATGCTAATATGAGTCGGGTCTTATGGATATAGTGAAATTGACACAAACATCACATGGGCACCACTGATCTGTTTGTCATGCACTTCTTTGTCTATAGGCACATATAAATTGCCCTGATTTATAATATCAGTGACGTACAAGATGGGTATTGGCCGATATTTTACACAATGCATGCAAGAACAAATCAACTTATCGTCCAACTAGATCTTCCCGCTAGCATGCGACGTATGCAGGAAATTCGTGCCATGCAAACGGTAGGCCCCAATGAAGGGCTCGGATTAGGTACTACTCCCACCAGGACGCTGAGGAGACGGACGGGGTGCGTGGTGTTGGAGTAGCCTTCAAATTGTGCACGGTTTGGGTGCTCAGACCGGTCGGGCGACTGGTCTGATGGTTTGGTCCAAATGCACAGTGAGGCCGCTAGACATATTCCATGTGCCCTAGATCGGTCGGGCGACCGGTCTGCAGGGGGCTCCGACCGGTTGATGGTGTGGCTGGACGCGACGAATCTAGAAGTTTCCTATTGCAAGTTGGTCTTTTGCATGGTTTTGTGTAAGAGGTTTCCAATTTCGGTTTTATGCCTATTTAAGGGGTGTAATGCGGGATTAAGAGTTTTGCCATTGGGGCTATGTTTCCTAGATGGATTGAGAGGGTTCTAGAGTAAGAGAAAGAGCTTGGGGAAAGTTTGGGATTCTTTGGGATGAAGAAATGACTATGCTTGTTCGTTTCATGTGAGAATAAGCTTTGGATAGCTGAGGGATTTCTCTTGTGGGCGTTTTGTTTTTTCATTCTCCGTAAACTTCTGCTAATCATAGTGGTTCTCTTTGTGCGGTGGTTTTTTACCTGTTGATGGGTTTTTCCATGTAAAATCGAATTATCTCTTGTGGTTGAATGCTTGTGTGGTGTGATTTTATTGTGTTTCTTATTTGATCTTATATTTTGTTGTGGTGTTGTTCGACTTCTGCTTTCGCTGCCGGCGTCCCTATTCTCAATACGTGGCACCTCATCATTGGTGGAGAGCAGTGGGGCTGCACTGATGTGACAGGGCTGTCAGTGCACCACCATCACAATGATGCGAGCCTTACCGGCTCTCCATTAAGGCTCTCCACCAATGACTAGGTACAGCGTCCTAGTGGGAGTATTACCTAATCCGAGTCCCATAATGAAGATGGCCTGGCACAAAAGTCAGGCTGGTCCACTCATCAGTTGGGTCATACCGTTGTAATTAATGGAAAATCAACACTGTATTTAGTATATTCCCTGGCTATTCCTTCCTTGGAGAGCGGATTAGGTGAGACCCGGGTGGTAGATTCCCAGGAGTTTCAACACTGTGCGCGAGTACCATAGGTGGTGAGATCCCACTACGGGGTGAGTGAACGGGTGTGGGGTGTGTGTGTGTAAAATATCATTTTATGACATTATCTGAAGGAAGAAAACAGATCAAATTATTTGATGGACCATACTGTAGGAAACAGTGTTGATTGATCATTAATGAACCACAAGTTTTAGATCAAGCTGATATTTGTTTTTTTTTCCTTCATCCAGATTTATGTGACCTTATCAACAGATTGGATGGTAGATAAACATTAGAAAACATTAAGGTGTGCCCTAAGATGGTTTTAATGGTAGGATGGTCAACCACCACTGTTTCTTATGGTTTGGTCCACCTGATAATTGGATCTACTTCATTTTTTGGATAATGCCCTAAAATGATCTAAAAAGACAGATGACCAGCATAGATACATAATACATACGTCAAGGTGGGCCCCACAGGCCACGGTAACCCCATGGTAAGCGCTGCACTGTCTTGGGTGAGGCCGGGTTACTCTCACCTAATCCGCTCTCCCTTCTTTGACATTGATACATTTTTAAACATTTTTTAATGTAAATTTAAGGACCCACATAGCCTGAGGGACAGGAGAGCGGATTAGCTGTTACCAGGGAACAGCTTAGTGGGTGTTACCCTAACCGTGTGGGGCCCATCTTGATGCATTTTTTTATATATCCACTCCGATCTCATTTTAGGACGTGATCTCAAACCCTAAGAATATCCAAATCTCAGGTGGACCATACCACTAGAAACAATGATGAATAACCATTAAAAACATTTTGTGGGCTACAAAAGTTTTGGATAAAGCTAATATTTATATTTTCCCTTCATACAGATCTTCTGAACATTATCAACAGGTTGGATTGCAAATAAACATTACTAAAACCTTACGATGGGATCCTTGGTATTTTTAATGGTGAGGCACTAAATCACCACTGTTTCCAGTGGTATGGTCCACCTGAGATTTGGATCCATATAATTTTTGGAACCCCATCCTCAAATGGGCTAGAGAAACAGATGGACGGCGTGGCATATACAAAATATCATCCATGTGTACCACACGGTAGGGTAACACCCACTAAGCTGTTCCCCGGTAACCCCTATTTCGCTCCCAAGGGGCAGGATATGAATCTTATAAGGAAAAAAAAAAAAATATCCTTTAATTTACATTCTCGAACCTATTTCAAAAAAGGTTTTCAAAAAGCTTCCACGTGAGTAGATATAGTTATCATTTTTGGCTGCCTTCCATCACACAACCATGCAGCAAATGTGTTGGTGGCTCAGGTGGGCCCCACCATGATGTTAATGTAAAATCCACCCCAAACATTGGATGTGTCACCCAATGTTAGATGAAAGGCCCAAAACTCAGCTCTATCTGTAATTCAAGTGGACCACTTGATTGGAAACAATGTACAGGGCAATGGTCACCTCTAAACTATTTCCTTCGTGTGCCCTACTTGAATCACATATGGTTATGATATTTGGGCCAAAGACCTAAAATTTTGTGTGGAGGTTATTGGTTGGAGTGGATTTCATATAATTATCACAGTGGGCCATTTAAAAATCAAAGGTTTATGTCTCTCTCCCACCAGTTTCCTTTGGTATTGCCCATTAGAATCACAAGTCAGCCTAATTTTTTTTACTCTTGGCCTGGTATGGGATAAAATATCTAATGGCCGGACTGGATGTTACATAAACATCGCGGTGGGCCAGTCAAAATCAAGAGGGTTGTCATACAAATTCACTCCTTTTTCTTTTTTCTTTTTTTAATCTTTTTTCTAAATAATATCTCCTTAGAGGACCTTAATTTTTTATGGGGCATCATCATGTGTACGCTAAATTCACTCAGTACTTAATCCTAGCTTAGGCCCAGAGCTTAAAAAAAAGGAAAAAAAAGAAAAATCATGCTGACTTTTGTCGCAGGTGGCCCACGCTAAAGAAAACAGTTGGGAGATAGTTATACTCCTGATTTTTACACAGTTCGGTGACTCAGATGGCCCACACTAAAGAAAACAGTTGGGAGATAAGACTTATAATCTTGATTTTTACCGGGTTCAGTGCCTTAGATGGCCCACACTAAAGAAAACATTTGAGAGATAGGCTTATACTCCTGATTCTTAAAGGTTCGGTGCCTCATGGGGCCCATGCGAAAGAATTCAGTTGGGGATAGATTTACAAAGTTGAGCGAATGAATACAATTGGGAGATAAGATTTACAAAGTTGAGCATGATGATTGTCGTGGCCAATGACCAAGGACCGTCGACAATACTCCGCCCTAGAGACCTACGAACCTTACCTTGCCTAAGGACCATGTCTTGTCACGAACCCAAGTGAGGGAGCTTGGGCCTCGAGCCCTCCATTGGGACGGACGACCACCTAAGCGCGGTCTAGAACACCAACCATCTAATTGTGGTCCAAATGATCTGCGGAGATACTAAATACCCGACATGGATATTTCGAGATCTCCTGCTTTCCCTAATGGGATCTCCCCAACACTATTGGAAAGACCCAATCTTATTAAAACAGGGACTCTATCGACTTATCCTAAAAGGATTCATCTCTCTAAACTACCTTCAAGTCTTATAAATAAGGCTTGTATCCTCACCTTAAAGGTACGATAATTCAAAGCCCTCAAGCCTTAGTTCTTATTGTTTCCGGATCTGACCTAGGCATTGGAGAGTCCCCCGCCGCACAATAACACCTCTGCCCTGCCTATTTACCTTCCTCTTTCAGGTTTGGCGAACCAAGAAAGCCAAAGGCAAGAAGATGATTTCGTACCTAAGCAAGGTTCGAGAGATGCTCGGACAATTTGAAAATTATGAAATTGAGCAGGTCCCCCGATCAGAGAACGCCAATGCAGACTCCTTGGCTCGGTTAGCATCGGTCGTCGATACTGGCCTTGCTAGGATAGTCCCGATTGAATTTCTCTCGAAATCCAGCATTAGACTGCTCGAAGAAAAGGAAACTCTCCCTGTAAACAACGAACCATGTTTGATGGATCCAATCATCCAAGTCTGAGACAAGGTGAGCTCCCCCTTATACTCTTGATTTTTACACAGTTCGGTGACTCAGATGGCCCACACTAAAGAAAACAGTTGGGAGATAAGACTTATACTCTTGATTTTTACAGGGTTCAGTGCCTTAGGTGGCCCACACTAAAGAAAACATTTGAGAGATAGGCTTATACTCTTGATTCTTAAAGGTCAGGTGCCTCATGGGGCCCATGCGAAAGAATTCAGTTGGGGATAGATTTACAAAGTTGAGCGAAAGAATACAGTTGGGAGATAAGACTTACAAAGTTAAGCATGATGATTGTCGTGGTCAATGACCGAGGACCATCGACAATACCCCGCCTTAGAGACCTACAAACCTTACCTTGCCTAAGGACCATGTCTTGTCATGAACTCAAGTGAGGGAGCTCGGGCCTCGAGCCCTCCATTGGGACGGACGACCACCTAAGCGTCGTATAGAACACCAACCATCTAATTGTGGTCCAAAATTATCTGTGGAAATACTAAATACCCGACATGGATATTTCGAGATCTCCTGCTTTCCCTAATGGGATCTCCCCAACACTATTGGAAAGACCCAATCTTACTAAAACAGGGACTCTACCGACTTATCCTAAAAGGATTCATCTCTCTAAACTGCCTTCAAGTCTTATAAATAAGGCTTGTATCCTCACCTCAAAGGTACGATAATTCAAAGCCCTCAAGCCTTAGTTCTCATTGTTTTCGGATCTGACTTAGGCATTGGAGAGTCCCCCGCCGCACAATAACACCTCTGCCTTGCCTATTTACCTTCCTCTTGCAGGTTTGGCGAACCAAGAAAGCTAAAGGCAAGAAGATGATTTCGTACCTAAGCAAGGTTTGAGAGATGCTCGGACAATTTGAAAATTATGAAATTGAGCAGGTCCCCGATCAGAGAACGCCAATGCAGACTCCTTGGCTCAGTTGGCATCGGTCATCGATACTGACCTTGCTAGGATAGTCCCGATTGAATTTCTCCCGAAATCCAGCATTAGACTGCTTGAAGAAAAGGAAACTCTCCCTGTAAACGACGAACCATGTTTGATGGATCCAATCATCCAAGTTTGAGACAAGGTAAGCTCCCCAAGAACAAATCAGAAGCCCAAAAGATTCGACACTGATTGGCTCGGTACACACTTCTGAGAGATGTCCTCTACAAAAAGGGATTTTCGTTGCCCTACCTGTGGTGCCTCCAACCAGAAGAGGCCGATTATGTTATGAGAGAAATTCACTAGGGAGTGTGTGGAAATCACTCTAGTGGGCGATCCCTGGCATACAAAGTAATCAGACAAGGATACTACTGGCCTATAATGCATGGAGTTTCCAAGCTATTCGCTAAGAAATGTGACAAGTGCCAATGATTCGCCAAAGTGCCACATCAGCCACCAGAATAACTAACCCCAATAAGTAGCCCCTGGTCGTTCGCCTAGTGGAGGGTCAACATCATTGCCCCCCTACCCCAGGGGAAGGGCTAGACCAATTATGTTGTAATTGCCGTTGACTACTTCACGAAGTAGACCAAGAATGAACCTTTAGCTCGGATCACCGAGCAGAAAATAACAGACTTCATCTGGAAATCCATCATCTACCGGTTCGGCATCCCTCACACTATTGTCATGGACAATGGTCGACAATTTGATAACAAGAAGTTTCAAGGACTCTACAAGGAGCTCGATATAAAAAACGCCTTCGCATCTCCTTGGCACCCCCAAGCCAATGGTTAGGTTGAAGCTGTCAACAAAATCATTAAGAGCCACCTAAAGACAAAGTTGGAGAAATGCAAGGGGGCATGGGCTGAAGAGTTGTCTCACGTCTTGTGGGCCTACCGCATGACAATCCAATTTATGACAGGAGAAACACCATTCTCGCTGGCCTTTAACGTAAAAGCAGTGATTCCCGTTAAGATTGGCATGTCCTCCCACCGAACAGATTCTTTTTAACCCTAGGAGAACGAAGCTCAAATGAAAGTCAATCTTGACCTCCTCAAGGAACTCAGAGAAATCGCCCAGGTCAGAATCGCTGCCTACCAGGAAAGGACGACAAAGTACTACAATTAATCAAGGGTGAAGCATCGATGCTTCTGAGTGGGAGACCTAGTTCTCCAGGAGGTATTCGATAGCACAAAAAAACCCGACCGAGTTAGGAAGGACCATACAAGGTCATCGACATTGTCCGACCTGGGACATATTGATTCGAGGACTTGGAAGGAAAAGCTTTGCCGAATCCCTGGAATGTCGAGCACTTGAAAATCTACTACAAGTAAGGCTGGGCTTACTCGACAAACGCCACCGGTGGAAAAAAAATCGACAGCACACCACAATGCCCACCACATGTACTCATTTCCTGATAATGAATAAAAATGTGGACTTCCTTTTAAAAAAAAAAAAACTCTTCCCAAATAAAGTAAATGTAGAGGCTGTAAAGTCGAGGAGGGAAAGACCGAAAAGCTTCCCCTCCACTGTGCTAAAAACTTAGAAGGGTAGCCGAAGATGACATCCCACAGTTGAGCACGCTACCTTCGTTGCGCAACCCTAACAAACAGCCACCCAGCTGAACAATGAGCTAAGTCGACATGGCCACCTTGATAGCTCACCCCAACTAAAGCCCATGTGGCCATCCCCATATGTTGACCACCCAGAGTTGGCAAAATAGATCCACCCCAACGACTGACGAGCTTAGTTGTCGGAGTGGAGGGGGGCAACCAAGCGCACCTAGTCCTTCACTCGAACATAGTTAGGCCTTATGAGTAGGGGGTAACTAGGATGCATATAACACATAAAAAGTTATACGAATAAGGAAATATAGAGAATCTTCTTTCCATTTCATTCCAAAAGGCTTTTTACAAAAGACCCCATTGGGGCTCGATACAAAGTGCGACCAGCGCAAAAAAAGGGGAAAAATACATTGGGAAAAAACTATAAAAGGTGAGGGAACTTAAAGAGTTCCTCTGCCCTGCAATCTACCTCGGAAAAATGTGCTCCACCAGCAATCTGAGAATCTCAACAACTAGATACCAAATAAGACCTTGAAGGAGCAACAAGGGTCAAGACCTGAATCAAAATGTTGTGGTGGCATGCAAAAGGAAGTAGAGGTCAAAAGACGAAAGAAGCAATGATGATAGCTGAAGCTTTCTGTCCCTTCTTCAAAAATTCCCGTTCGGCAAAACCTCCTTTGATCAACACCCCATCCACTGAACCATGTGGCACAAGATCCCCTTCGGAACACACTACTGCAAGAACAAAATTAAGCCAAGTCATGGCTGCCATTCTCTTTGAAACTAAACAACGATGGACAGGGAAGGGGGGATTTATAGTGTCCCCACGCACCCGGTCCCCTCCCGAGGGACACCATGCGTCCACACAGGATTCGCCCTGCCATCTAGGGGCACCTCGCCTTTAGTGCCCCTCTTACGTGGCAGCTTCATATTCGACAAGAAAGTCGCAATACTTCGGGTACCGTACCATCGCAATGTGGTAGTCGGTTATCCATGAAAATTGGCCAAAAATGAGGTAGACATTGAAGACCCCTCAACTTTCGTGCTCCTCATGTACGTCGTTAAGGTTAGCTTTTCACACCGACCTTACTCCCAAGCCCCAACAAACTAGCCCTCAGGAGTAGGGGGCAACCAATATGAGAAACGAAAAATAAAAAAACACCAAGTACAACTCGTCAACTCCTCTGACCGATATCCCAATGCTCAGCCACATGAGTGGGAGGCAATACAGATACTACTAGCGTGAGCTACGAAAGATGATAAAATTTTCAATCATGATAAAATTTTATTCCAAAATAAAGATTTTCATTACAAGGGCCCTTAGCCCAAATGCAAGAAAGGAAAAAGAAATCTACGAGGCCTCGCATCCCTCCTGAGCTATAACCCCGTCAATCTTCCCCTCAACAGCGGCTCCTTCGGAGGGAACCTTAGCAACCACAGCTACCCCCTCCTCGGCTATCCCCACCTCGATAGCACTAGGAGCATCTTTCTCATCAGACGTGTCAAGTCCGCTAAGGTCTAGCTCAGGATAGAGCTTTTAGATCTTGGACCGGCAGTCGTCGAACCTGACGAAGTAAAACCTCCCATTTAGTTCATCGAACTCGAGGGAGCCCTGGAAGGCCTTTACAGTAATTGCCTCGTGATCAGGGATACTTGCCTCCACCTTAGCCCTGACAGTCTCATCACGGGTCCTCGCCAACCGCTCCTCATCCAACTCCTTCAGCACTGCGCCCAGTGTAGCTTGATACTCGTCCCCAGACTTTTGAAGAGCTTCAGCTAGAGACTCCCTTTCAGCCATAATACGGTTGAGCTCCACTAAGTGCCTTTAGCGAGCCTTCTCCATCTCCTTGCTTAAGGACGCCTTCTCAGCGCTAGTGACCTCCGCAAGGTGCTTGAGGTTGGAAAGCTTGCGCTCCATGGTTGAGAGGTTAGCCTTCAGTCCAACAGAGACTTTCTTGGCATTAACCACCCTCTTCCTAAGACTGTCCCAATGTTGGCGGATCAGGATCGATGTTACAGTCCCCTATAAGAATGAACAGTCAGAGTTAGCAAGAAACAAAGGCAAGAAGTTGCCATGACTAAAGAGAGATGGGTCTTACTTGAAAACCTTGGTCGATCATCACACATCCATGATCTCATGCAGCCATACGTAGGTTGTCCATGTCCTCCTTCAAATCGAGATTTACCCTAACATGTGCTTTACTGCCTTCAGCCGGTCGCTGAAGCGCAACTCCCTCTTAGAAGATGTTTCCAGCCTGGTGCTTGTTGAAGATGCAACCCACTGGTCAAGTTCAGCAGGAGGCCCTCTCTTTCTTCGACCAGACATCTCTGAACAAGATAACAAAAAAGGTGAAGTAGAATGTTCGACAAACTACAAATAAAAATTGAAAGTGACAACCGTCTATGCTTACCCGCAGGAATAATGCGGGCCTTTTGAAGGTTCTCAGAAGAAAGAAGTTTATTAAATGTTTGGTCCTCAGCAGGAACGTCCCTAACAATCCTCACCTTTCGGAGAAGGTCTTCTAATAAGTGAGGCTATGTCTTGGGTTGACCTGCAAGTAATAAGCACCCGACGTTGACTACATTGACCAAGTCAGCGACTAAAGAAAAGTGAAAGTGCTCGGAGAAGTATCTGACTTGGCAAGGCAAAAACGGTAGGAACTCAAAATCTTACCCCCTCCAGCTCCGACGCTGGCACCTCCTAGTCCCCGGAGGTAAAAACACATTGGTTCTTTCAATCCTTATTCGAGGATGAGTTCCTGACTACTATTGGTTCCCCCTTGTCCAGCCAGGAAGTGAAGTAATACTACTTGTGAGCAGGGCTAGGTTTGGTCCAAAAAAGATAAAAGATCTCGTCTGCAGAGAGCTCCTCGTTATTGATAAGCTGCCACAACATGTAACAGCCGAACAGGTTCCTCTAGGAGTTGGGTTGCAATTGCCCAGGAGCCAAATGAAGACGGTCAAGTACCTCTCTCACCAACAGGAGAAAAGGTAGACACATACTACATTCGAACAGAATGATACAAAGAGTGACCTCTCCATTAAGGGGTCTACTCGGAACCTCATCATCCTGAGGTATCCGAAGATTTATCGAGTCGGGAATATGATACTTCGACCTAAGAGACTTTAAGTCGAAAGATGACAACCTGGACCTGTAGTTGTCCGCATAATACACAACGGTGGAGGTGCTCACGCCTTCTTCCTTAACCTCCTTAGCTACCAGGGCCTCCTACGCATGTTTAAAGGCTGACCTAATGGGGAGAATCTCAGCCTCATGGCCCTGCTCCCTCCGAGAGATTACCACGACCTCATCTGAAGTCGTATCCTCGCTAGGCTCTCCCTCAGACATGAAAAACGACAAATCGAGAATAATGCGACAAGGAAAGAGGTGGGAAGAAAGAAGAAAAAAATCATACTAGTAGTACGCACACAGACGCTCGAAAGAACGGACGGACTCAAGCAACAGAGACGGCTAAGGCCAAGTGAGAGAAGAAGTCTGGTAGAATTTGGGCACCTCACAAAAGCATAAATGAAAAAAAAATGGAGAAGAAGAAGGGTATTTTTAGCCTATTCCCACACCGCCTCGCCCTCCGTATGACGTCACGTAAGCACCCAGTACGGAGAAGTGACGCCTCAGCTATTAAGCCCTACCACGTGATGTGATGTGATTTACTCATACTAGGCGTGACAGCTCACCAAGCAGAGCCATCGTCACGCGTCATAACCAGAAGAAACAAGCAATAATGCGCCGCCATGCCGGTCAAACTTGCCACCACGTGTCAAGTGCTCATTCTTCTACAGATCAAAACGTCTGCAGTGTCATATCAACAATGATAGCGACTCCTCATTTTTTGAGCCCGCCAAATCGTTTCGTGGATCCCACCATTAATTTCTTTAGATCCTACCTAATAGCTACCAGGGACACGTGAATATTAGACCACCAGGACCAACTCATCCTATAGACATTACTCCCGACCCCTTGCACACTCGTCCTTGAGAGTAAGGGGCAACTATTATGGGATATTTCGAGCTGGCCCATGACCCACAGATGTGAGGAAGCCCATTCCTAAAAACCCACATATGGTCCTCGGCATGGCACAGTCGAGGACCTTAGGATGACCACTTATAATAACCTTAACGACTAGCTATTGATTTTTTAAGGCCCAGTCATCGCTTGTGGCCAATGATCGAGGACCCGTCGATAATACTCCACCTAGGAGACCTACGAACCTTACCTCGCCTGAGGACTATGTCTTGCCACGAACCCAAGTGAGGGAACTCAGGCCTTGAGCCCTCCACTAGAAACGGAAGACCACCTAGGTGGTTCATAACACCTACTATCTAATGGCAGTCTAAAAATATCTACGGAGATACTAAATACCCGACATGGATATTCTGGGATCTCCCGCTTTTCCTAATGGATCTCCCCAGTGTTATTGGAAAGACCCAATCTTTCCAAAACAGGGACTCTACTGATGTATCTTAAAAAGATCTCTCTATAAACTGCCTTTAAGTCCTATAAATAGGGCTCATATCCTCACCTCAAAGGTACGATGATTCTAAGCCCTCAAGCCTTTGTTCTCCTTGTTCCCGGATCAGACTTAGGCATCAGAGAGTCCCCCGTCACACAACGACACTTCCCCCTTCCCTATTTACCTTCCTCTTGTACGTTCGACGAACCAAATAAGCTCCAACGTGTGGATTAAAGGCTATGTGGCTGATCACAGCCATTCAAATCCTTTGTCCAGATCTCTGCGACATCAACGATTATATGAAATCTACTTTAACCATTAAACGTCACACTAACAGTTAAGAGTAGGGCCTAAAATTCTGATGTGAGGAAGAGAGTGAAGAGATAATGAGAAAGATCACCATCTTCCTCAACTGAAGAAAACCTTGAATCCACAAGGTAGTTTCTTGAATCCACAAGAAAAAGGAGATAAAACTCAAATATTTTTATTGAATAGCAATAATTATCTATTAACTCTTGATTACACCAATAATAAATAATAACAAAAGCCCTAATTCGTAATTATCAAAAATAACAAAATTCTATCCTTATTAATGGAAGTTACCCAAAATAGTAAAACTCATCTAAAGCCTAATTTGTCAAAAATAAAAAGTCCAGATAAACCTAAACCTTATTGAAAGAGTCCTAACATAATTAAAAACAATTTCTAAAAAGACAGAAATCTTAAAACTAGTAAATTTTTTTCTAAAATTAGAATTACTTTTTAGTAATTTTCCTAAAATTTGAAATTAGTAAAAATAGTAAAATTTTCTGAAATCCCATTTTTAACCGGAACTGTACGTTTTCTTGCAAAAAGACTAATGCGATCCACTTTGCGGGTCAGTTGACCCGGGATGGCCCATTACGATAAAAATTGATAGGTTGTGTATTCTGTAATGATACCTGGATCAAAGTTATGGCCAATTTGCAGTTCACACTTCAAATGGTAATTTCTCCCCCATGCGGATTGAATTTCTTTGAGCTGGACTTGCTTAGGCCCATTACGTAATGCCCTACATAGGAATAGGCCTGGATTTGACAAATTATTTCCACTTCTGTTTAGCCTTCTTTTAGTTTAACCATGTAAAAAATGCACCTGAGGCACATCCTACATCAAAATCAGTCCCATTTGTGATTCAAGTGGGCCATAACAAGGGAAACATTTGAGAGGGCAATTGTTGCCTTGTACACTTCCCAATCACTTGGTGCACGGGCATCATGGGTGGGGGTTATAGTTTGTCATTTGGCCTAATATGAGGTGACACACCTAGCGGTTAGAGTAGATTTTAGATAAACATCATGGTGGGCCCTCCCACCAGCCCATGTGAGCGAAGTTGGTGGAATGATAACTATGCTAATTAATGAGGTAGCTTTTTAAAAATGGTACCGTAATGTAAATTCTATATTAATTAGGTAGTACTGTTCCTGTAAAATTCTTTACTTTTATAAATAGAGTGAGTCCAGACCATATGTGTAGGCTAAAATAGCTCAGGAACTTGAATGGACACCAATCCAGGTTGGGTTGATTCATTTGACTTCACCGATATTTTTTCAAACTAGAGATGTGACACCTGCAACTCACGTGAAAAGATTTTGGACGGGAAAGATAAAAAAAAGGAAGGAAAAGGAAGCCCGCTGCGTTCACACAGGGAGGGAGAGAGAGAGAGGTCATCAACGGTGGACGACCTACACCCACTTTTTTCAGTTTTGTAGCCCACCTGAATTTTAGATTTGCCTCTAGATTAGGCTGATGCCTTACCACCAGCTAGATGTGTGGATGGATTTTACACCATCATCTAGGTGGGTCCCAAATAACATTTGTTGAATGGGCTCCGGATCATCACGTGGGCACAAATAGGAGCAGGAAGAAAAGAGGGTAAAATCCCAAGTTGCTTGCTTACTTGTGTAAATCCAAGTCATATGCATACAAGCATGCAGCTTTTTAGATTTTCATGAATGCCCATTGTCTATCTTGAAAATCTTATTTATTATCCCATAAAATCTCAGAAGCTCTCCTACAACTAATTGGATTACTATTTATATTATATAATATAGAGTAGAGATGGACTGCCATAGAAATGTTGTAGACACTCTCCTTGTGAATGGAGATTATAAATAGACTAAAGGAGGAATACTCTCCTGTGAACCCATTCTCACTTAGAACTCATGAGCAGTTTTTAGAAAACTCATCACACATGATGTGATGTGAGCCCAAAATCTGAACAGCTCACATGATGCAGCATCCCAAAAAGACCTCCAGGTCCCAACTTTTACCCTGATCTAGAACTCAATCATGGTAAAAGTTAGGACCTGAAGTTTTTGAGGGTGATGCATCAAGTGGATAGACTGGATTTTGGGCCCACATCACGTTTGATGAGTTTTCAAAAGGCGCTCACAAGTTCTCGTTGGGACTGTGAATAGGTGCGCATTAAATAGACTAATAATAATCAATTAAAGAAAAAAAAAAAAACAAATAAAGATATCATAAAGGAAATTTTGAATGCCACAAAAATCGTGTGTAAGAAAGAGTGTTGGCCGGCTGTGGCGGTTTGAAAATAGGCTAAAAACAGAGATTTTGTAACTACCGAGGAAGTTCTGTCATATGATACAGAAAGTCTTAAATTAAATGAATCTCCACAACTTGTGATTGTAAGCTTCATACGTGCATGACCGAAATACCATTTAATCTGTCACCCACTTGCGTTTGACCCAAGTTGTGTCAAGGTCAACAAATTTGATTGTAATTTCAAGTCGGCTCCATCTTCTTATCATAACTAGGACATTGATGGGTGGTGTAGACGCATGGACCCTATGATCCTTATGGCCCACAGCTGGCCAACTTGGAAAATCTGAGCAGTACATAGGGTGGCTCCACGTGAAGATGATTGTATGCTCATCAGCCAGGCTTCACGTGGTTGACTACGGATGGTTGGCATTTTAACCGTCCATTCGTTTTCATGCTGTGTTGGCCCACCTGATGAGGGGCCTAGGCTGATTTTGAATATGGTCACTGATCAGATGTCCAACAATCTTTCCAGGTGAGCACGTGTGGTCAATTGTAAAGGTGTGTGTGTGATTGGGGTTTAGGGGGGCTCCCAAACGTAAACGATTTGATCCGGTATTATCAAAGGGGTTACTATGTATGGAAGTCTTACAATTGTAGGTGCAATGCATACATTGCAATATTGGTGGATAAATCATCTGTACTATCCCATAATTAAATCAAACATATACATCGATCCGGACCATTATACTTCTAGGCCGCCTTTAGGTGGACCATAGTCAGCTTTTGGATGATTAGAAAATTCATGAGCAGCTCTTCAATAAGTCTCATTTTCCACGGGTGCCCATAACTTCAAGTGACCATTATCTCTAGTACATGTAACCGTGAGTATTAAGGGCAATTGCTGTTGGGCTTCAATTCGGCCACACGGCCACATGTGTAGTGTTTGGCCGAGATTCAATTGCACGTGTTGCATGTATGTATATATGTGTTATATGACTCAAATTGAACGAAATCCCTTATGATCGTCGAAACATGATCAGATCGGGAAAGATTGGCCTGACTACTCAGCCACCAATTACAAGAAATCGGACAATTTATAAATATGAGAGTTAGTCCTTCAAATCAATTCTTTTTACCTTAGAAGCAATGACTTTTTATCACAACAATAATAGCTTGCACTATTTATCAACAAAGCAAATACTCAAGGAAGAATTAAGGCTAAATGCCGATTTTATTGAAAAAGACTTCAATACAATTGGCAAATAAATAAATAAAGCAAAGAAAAATTACTGATAATGGTTCGTGTGGGAGAAGTGGTTGTGGATGATTGATGGTCGTTTGAACCTGGACGGTAAAGAGATGATCATGATTTGGTTCACTGATCGTGACCTAGAGAAATCGCAAAGGGCTTACGGATCCCAACAAGGCCGTGGATCAAGAGCTAATCTAATTCTAACTTATTGTAGCAATACACTAGACATAAGTGGATAAAATTAAATTAAAGTTACGTTAATCGATTCGGACTTGCTGTAACATTGTGCTGGAAAGAAGCGGAGAGACTAAACTAAGTTAAGCTAAATGTCCATGTGGGATGAAAAAGATAAAATAGGCAGCATTGAGCTGAATAAGAGGTTTATTTGTTTCGATGAGTGAGGGCCCATAATTCTTCATTGTTTAATATATACTTTTATAGACTTAGATGCTGGTTTTGCGTGTGGTCCCCTTGATCTATGGGATTGAGCAGCCGAAAAATTTAGCAATCTTGGCCTACTATGATTCTAATTTAAGATTAGACTAGCTAGCCAATATGTTGTCGTATCTATTATATTCATAATTCTTAATGACTTGCCTTTCACATCATTTTGCCGACAAGTTTTTGGATGCTTACGCCAATCATATATGGCCATGTGTCATCATAGCATTACACGTTCTCTTAGAAGGCCTATGTATACATAACCTATGTATTTCAACTAAGTGTCGTTGGAATAATGATTGGCTCTAGGGTTTCAGTCATGTGTATGTCTTTAGAAATTGTAGGATTTCACATGACCTACACGTGTCTCTGACAAAGATATCCTTTTGATTCTTATGATATCTCTTTGCCACTCTGTGTATATATTTTTTATATTCTATATGAGAGTGCTGACGTGGTGGCATTCCATTCATTGTATCTGACTGTGATAATTCAAATGTCAACCATTGTTTTTTTGCTTTTATTTTTTTTAGAACTCTTTAACTTTAGATTTTCAAAGATAAAGGAAGCAATTTGAAACAAAGTTAAGGGTATTTAGGCAAATAGGAGGTGTGTGCTCACTTGGCAACTAACTGTTCATATTTTACGTAGGCAATCCCATCGATAAAGCATATTTTATCAAGTCTAGCTGCACATCAATAGTAACCATTTTACCTTGTTGGAGGCATTTTTATCACTTTAAAATATTAATGATAGTAACTTATTCTGCTCGTACCCATGCCAAGACCAAAACAAGGTTTAAAACAATACAGTTACAACTTATTCCCACAAGATATGTTAGGACTTTAGCTTTTGGATGTAAGGGTCATCTTCCAATGATCCAAATGGTTTTTACAATTGATCTCACTGTTTGCACAATTTAATCAAACATGAGGCCACTCATGTGAGCGAGGGCTTGTATTTAGTTAACGTGTGGGATTCGGTTAACATGTGGGATTAGGAAGTGCCGACATGCCATAGTCGTACTCAACTCAATGTTTAATTGAACACTGGTGTCCCTCTTGTGCTCAGATAGACCAATTAAGATTGGATTCTAGGATCTAATCACCCTCGTTAGCCATCGGTTGTAACAACAATCAAGTAATCTGCAGATAGATAGGAGTTAATCTTTCCCGATGGATTGCTTTTGCCTTGTGTCTTAAGAACTTGTTCTTTCACCAATAATTGCAGCCAATGTATATTTATCAAAGGAATTAAGATGAACAGACGAAAATAGAAGAAGGCTAAAAATAATGACCATTTTTATTGATTTATAAATAATGCTCATTACAATTGACAGAGTAACAAATAAACTAATTTTTTTAAAAAAAAATAGATAAATGCTTGAACTGTTCGTATGAATAAATGATCTAGAGGCGATTGGTCGGCAGGAATGTGACCATAGTGTTTAATCTTCCCAGTAAGAATTCAGTTAATCATGATTTAGCAACAAAAGATTGTGGATATTTATTTTATTCTTACAGTACTATATAGCAGTGGTACTAAATAGTAGCGATCTAATCTAAGACTAAGCTAGGTTATGCCAAGATAAAAGTAAAGGTCAAGATAAAGAAGATCGATTATATTTTACGTGGGGCTTGGAGCTCTTCAACGCATTCTCTTTTTATAGTTTTAGAGGCAGAAAAACCCATGCTAAGTTTCCTTATCGATCTAGGATTTGCAGCCATAGCTTTTATGTGATCTTCCCACAAGACATCTCTGTAGATTTGAAATCGTTTTCAAATCTCCTGTCAACGTGGCTGTGACGATTTTCGTATATCAAGAATTATTTTTAAGGCTCTATCTCATCCGATCTTATTCGACGGCGTACCATTCTCAAAGATCCCCTATCGTGACCGTTAATATTCGTGGAACTGGTGGAACCGGTCTCACTAGATTTAGGTAGGGCCTCAATCCATTAGTTTCCATCTACTCAAATTTTGGCCTGATCTTCGGATCTTTGGAATCTTTCGTAATAGTCGTGCGAGCTCCAAACATCTTCGAGAAGATTTTCCATTTTGGAAGGATTGTAAGAGACGGTCTTACCGAGCATATCTAGATTTGTGATAGAATCCTTGCTCAGTGGGTCTTTTATAGACGTGTTAGGTTCGCTTCTTTGATCACATGGCATATAAATTAGGGTTACGTGTCATTCGCTGCTTTGTTAATCCTAAAGGCATGCATACGGTTTTGTGTCACCGCATTTATGACGGGAGGCATATCGCCAAAGGAGAAAGGGCAAAAGATATCATCAGGCATAGTGCCGACACGTGGTAACATCTTTTTAGTTAATGAGGTGTGTTAAAAAATGATTTTAAATACTCACCTTGCATAGGGTATATATAAAAACCAAAGTACAAATTCTTAGGGCTTGTTTGGATGGAAGGAATCCACCGTAATGTGGTGTGGTCCACTATAAATAGGTAATAATTATGACTACTACAGTAGTTCAAAATAAAGCCGGATGTAATACCAATTCCAGTCTGTAAGGTTTTAATTTTTTGATATGCTTGTAATGTATTCCCATGAATAGACACATGTGGATATAACACACCTAATATGCGTTATATCCACACCGTCCATATATTTTGCAATATCATTGTAGGGCATGACCTTAAATATCAGCTTCATCCAACACTTTCATGTGTCGTGGGAGATTTTTAATGGCAAGCGTTCAATCCTAACTGTTGTTGTGGTGTGGTCAATTTTCATTTTGGATGTGGCTAATTTTTTTTCTATTTTCGTAAAATGCTCTCCCAAAATGAATGGACGGTGTAGATATAACACATACATCATGGTGGAGCCCATGAAATTATGCCACATCAAGGCACCTCCGCCCACTACAATCAGATGGATTCCTATGATTTAACAACTTGGTGTATCCAATGAGTGACAAGGAGTAATACTAAAATTTTGCATTCGGATTCCTTCCATCTAAACAGGCCCTTTTCACTTTAATCTTTTGATTATTTTATGTTAAATTTAGATAATCTCAATAACCTTTAAATAATTAAGGGGATTGAAATAATTTGATCTAAGAGCTATTTTGGATATCCTCTGCCTATACTAATATTTTAATGCAGAAAAGGGTAGAAAGTCAACTACTCCAAGAAATCACAAGAGCTAGCTATAATTCATCCACAACTATTGTATAGGATACGTTGGGACTGTAGTCGTTGAATTTGGGTCTTATTCAGTGGTTCACACAGTTGATCGGATCAAATATAACGATATAAGGTGCTGCCTCAAAATCATTAAGATTAAAAAATCATATACTCTTGTATTTAGGAGCCATTTGCCTAAAAAATCATTAATATTAAAAAATCCTAGACTCAAGGATCAATGGCTTACAAACCAACAGTCAAGGACACGTTCATATTCATTGGAAAAAATGTTAAATAATCAAAATTCTAAAGTATTCTAGTTGACACTATTTAATTAGACATGAGACCACATGGGTTAATGAATGGCCTGAATAATGTATTAATGAACGGCCTATATTCAGTCAAACGTGTATGATTAGGATGGTGTCGGTCAATGCTAGAGTCGTACTTAACTCAAACTTGATTGAACGCTTAAGAACCTATGCACCAAATCAATTTTAGGATACTCCTTATGGAGGTTGACATGACTGTCCAACCACCAATATTGCAGCGATTAGGTAATTTGGAAGGACCAGGTTAATCCTTCAATGAGATCTTTTGACCTTATTCCAATGACTTTTTTTCAGCGATGATCGCGGTTCTTAAATTTCTTAGTAATGCAATAATAGACGAAAGATATTAAAAAGGTCAATCACTAATTTTATTATTTTAGAAGTAAGATTAGTATAATTAACAAAGAAAATCAAACTAAGAAGAGAAAATAAATGATAAATTATGTACAAACATACCAAACAATCGAAGTGGGTAGTCAACAAGATGTGGCATGTGTGATCTTCCAAATATAGACTTGTCGATCGACTAAAATTATGTTGAACTCCAAACTTCCTGCAACAAGGTTAGACAAAAGTAGAGGAACTAAGGCTAAAACGAAGATAAACAGCTTAGAACTCCTCATCAAGGGTCGTTTATATAGACTTGTACTTTCATCATTGATCCATGCTTTGATTATAGGACCATATCTGCACTCGAATTCTTCATTGCATGCCCTAATTTCCTTTTTAATTTAAAAAGAACTCATTTCTCAATCTAGTTTTCATGAAATCGTCGATAGTTGAAAACCCATTTATGATGGTGCAAGATGTGTACTTTAGATCACAAGATTTTCAGCATTGGTGGGTACGTTATTTGATCACACGTGCCACTCGTGCAATGGTCGTACATCTTTCTCGCAATGTCTCGCATACATATGGCTCTGAGCCATTTTGATTTTAGTAGGCTACGTAAGCACATAGTGCTGAAACGTGGTGGCATCTAATTGGCTATAGCTCTCATTGGACTACAGTGCCAGCATAGGTGTAAACACTAGTGAGAGGGTTTCATTATCAGTTATTCTCCATCCATAGTGTGTTGGATATGGGTGTTGAAAACAACTGACAGATATGAAAATAAAATAAAACAGAAAATAAAGAACTTATTTGTTTTTGAAGAACTAAGTCGAGGCATGACGAATCACTGGACTTGAAACCAAATTTGCCTTCCTTAGACCGCTTTCCAAATGCAACAAGAGTCACGGACAATTGGCCTCCAAGATACAACGATTATCACCCTAGTCCTGGCTGTGCACTCCCCGTACAAGGCTCGAACCAGTAAGTATACCGCAAACTCGAGATGCATTGACTCAACAAGTCAGAGAAAAACAGAAGCAGAAAACCGAGTCCAGAAGTTTAGCAAACTTGAGAGAAAAAAGATTTCCAGATGTTTAAAACGGATTAATCAAATTCTATATATAGACTTGATTAGGTGCTTAATGCACCGTTTTGAATTGGGTTAGGTCCGAACAGATGCGTCTCTATACGTTTAAAATAAAATATCATTGGTACGAGTACACTTTCAGTGTCTGTCGGCGCAAAAGGAAGGTGCGCAAGTATACTTACAGTAAACCCAGACCCAGAGCACCGTTTTGAATTAGGTTAGGTCCGTTGGGTTTAAACCCAACTAATGCGACCGTCCGAACAGATGCGTTTCTATACGTTTAAAATAAAAGATCGTTGGTACGAGTACACTTTCAGTGTCCGTTGGCGCAAAAGGAAGGTGCGCAAGTATACTCAGACCCAGAAGGTGCCACTCTGCTAGAGGGGGCGCGCGCATGTGGTTTTTGGCATAGTGTAGGATCAATGTGCATAACCCTCACAAACCATAAAATTCACTTGTCCCTTGAGGGCCTAGCCCATGTGTAAGGCATCTCCTTTTATATTTGCTTTTTTCCTTAGTTCTTTCCAACGTGGGACAAAGAAAATGCACAAAACTCCAAAATCAAACATGTGGAGGGAAACTTCTTTGAAGTGAAATTTTGAAACAATTATTTTTAAAATCTTTTAAAATACAACCTAGTGAGCCCACCTTGTAAACGGTCTGGATCACCGAAAATGACCAAAATTCAATGGCTACAGTACCGACGTGTTTTATTACTGTACGTTGCAATAAGTATTTTACCAAACCTGAAAAATGAAAATGAATAAGTGTGATCCACTCTCCAGGTGGGCCACCCCTGTACGCAAGCATTGGAAAATTTAACGAACCTGCCAACTGTCCACATTCAATGCACACGTATGGCTATTCTGAAGAGTGGACCTTTCCGTTCCTTTGCACCGCGTCAACGTCACTTTCGACCCCCCATAATGAATGGCTCAGATGGCCCACAGAAGTGATATCTTGGCACGGGTAGCACGTGTGAAACAGCAAGTTCGGCGAAAGAGCATTCCCGCAGTGCACAAGCGGAAGGAGTTTCCGATGCAATGTACTGCGAGCGGTACTTGGCTGCGACTAGAACCAGCTATGTGGTGCGAGAAGGGCCACCTAGATGCATGCAATGTATATCCACGCCGTCCATCTGTTTTTCCATATTATTTTAAGTCATCATCTAAAAAATGAATCGAGTAAAATTTTCAGGGGGACCACACCAAAGGAAAAAGTTGTTGTTGAACGCCCACCGTTACGTGTTTTGACCATCCAACCTGTTGATAAGGTCACATCTGGATGAAAGGGAAAAAAAAATACTAGCTTAATACAAAAATTTATTGGCCCTAAAATGTTTTTAATGGTTAGTAACCACTGTTTCGTGTAAGGAGGTTCACATGGAATTTTTATCTGCTTCATTTTTGGAACTATGCCAAAAAAAATAACCTGGCAAAACAGATGAACGGCTTGAATATACATTTCATAGATCAAGGTGGGCCCTGCGGTCAGGGTCGCAGCTTGGTTCCGCTGTCGCAGCCAAGTCCAGTATGAGACGTAGATGTACAATACCAGCTGGATCGTGAGATCGGGTACTCGGATTCGGCAGTTACCCTAAGTATTGAGATTGGTACCGGAAAAGTTCGGTAAGCCCCACCATTATGTATATGTTTTATCCACGCCGTCCATTCATTTTAGGGCATGAGCCCAAAAACGAGCAGACCCAAAGCTCAAGTAAACCGCACCATAGAAGCAGTACTGAATGTCTACCGTTGAAAGCTTACTAGGGCCTACCGCCATGTTTATTTGCCATGGAACCTGTTCATAAAGTTACATAAACTTGGATGAAGGAAAATCATATAAATCAGCTTGATCCAAGACTTCTCAAGCCTGCAAGAAGGGAGTTGTTGTTTTTTTTTTTTTTTTTTTCAAATCACGTGGGCGTTCAGGTATTTAAACTTTTAATCCCAACAAGAAATATAGTATTATGTTTTGTAAATTTCACTACATATGTATGCCCTACAATCGTACATGTGTTTCATCCACATTGTTCATCCACATGCGCCTTTTACATGTGTCACTTGAGTTACATGTAAATATAAACAACCAACATTAATTGTAAAATTTTGTTGGTCAATTACAATTTCAATGTCCACCAAATGTTAGTTTCATGGAAAACAATATTTTCTCAAAGGAAACATGATCCGATCCGTAACTTAGTATTAGATGATCAAAATATTATAATATTTTCAAACATATAATCCTTGTGTAATTATGGTGTTAATTCTAACTAATGCAATGCAATGCATCTTTCAAAGAGGCCATGAAAGGTTTGGATTTGACCTCAAATTCAAAAGCTGCAGTCTGCATCAGGGCGTATTTTGTAAATCTCAAAAGGAAGTAATTCAAAAAAAAAAAAAAAAAGAAAAAAAAAAAAGAAAAAAAAAGGTGAGTGCTTATCATTTTGTGAATCTGAAGCTAAAGGAGCAATTCATAACAAAAAAAAAAAAAAAGAAAAAGGAAAAGGCTTATCATTTGGTTATCATAATTAAGGAAAAATGAGATACATAGAAAAACACTCAATTTTATGTAAGGTGGGCCCACCGCTAGCATGCCCTGGCTCATAATGTCTGTACACCGAAATCAACGGTTGTAAGAAAATGATCAATGGCCCATGTTCTGATGAGTGGACCAGCCTGATTTTGTTTGGCCTTCGTTTTGGCCCACCTGATGAATGGTTAGTATCTTGTCCCACTGGCACGTGCACCGCTGATCTCATCTTCAGTCCACCTTGGAGCAAATTTCCTCCAGAGTTTCTCTTCATTTTTTTCGAGGGCGGCTGGGACAACCATGTGTCTGAATAGATTGTCCACATTATAATGCAGAGGAAATCTATAATCTCCAGCAATGTCTGTACAACTAGGTCCCGTATTTTCGTGATCCAGACCGTTGATCTGATGAGCCCCATCATGGCATGTCCCAAAAATCTACAGATTGGAGAATCATAAGCACCTGTTTGAGTTTTTTCTCTTTTTAATTATCCGTGCTAGAGATTATTGAGCCATCGTCTTTCATGTTTGGGCTGCTTACATTAACGGTTTGGATCATCCAACCATGGGCCCACTTGCCTGAATTCAGTGCCTGTGGTCACTACAGCGTCCTCTGCCATGCTTTCCAGAATTCCATGCTGAAACTGGTTTCTATCTTATCCATCCACAAGATTGTTTGTTTGTTTGTTTGTTTTACTTTTATAAGTCTCTTGTGGGACCCATCCAAAGCAACGTAATCAGGCTACTTGCGTGAATGCACGATCTGGACCGTTCATCTGTGGACCCCACCGTGGATGTTTGAACCCGAAAATTGATCCAGTTTGTGAGATTGTGGGGCTACAAATTGAATAGTTAAAAGAGATGTCGCGGTCGACATTCAACATGCAAAACTCCTGCTTTATGGTTAGGATTGACTATAGTTATTTTGGGAGCGGATTAGCTGTTAGCCGGGTAACAGCTTCCTCGGTGTTACTCTTAGCTTGTGGGGCCCACCTTGATGAATTTATTTCGAATCCACGCCGTCCATAAATGTTTTAAGATCATTTAATTACGCTACCAAAAAACTTAAACAGATCCAAAAAATATGGTGGACCACAGCACTAGAAGAATTGGTGAATGACCATTAAAAGCTTTTAGTAGGCTACAAAAGTTTTGGATCAAGCTAATCTTTGTATTTTAACTTCATCCAATTATTTTTTACCTTAAAAACGGATTGGATAAGAAATAAACATTATATATCTTCTTACAGTGGGCCTTGGGAATTTTTTAATGGTGAACATTCAATTATCACTATTTCATGTGGTGTGGTCCACCTGAAAATTGGATGTGCTTAATTCTTGGGGCCACATCCTAGAAAGGACTGAGAAAACGAATGGACAGAGTGGATATAAAACATATCATCAAGGTGGGCCCTACGTTAAGAGTAACACCCACTAGGCAGCACTCATATTTTTGGTCTACACCCAATCGACGGATAAGGACGGCTCATATCATCCTGACACATGCGGTTGAGCAGAATTGTGTGCTTCTTTCAAACACGGGAATTATGGGGTCCTGATGCGCCGGTTCGTAACATATAGCGCCCGTCTTCCGGGGATCCATGCCGTTGATCTGAAGGAACCATAAATGGATGGCTGATGCCTAAAATAAAACCATTGGAACCCACCATCTATCCACACTGGATGGATCAATGACCTACCAATAACCGGTTAGGTAAAAAAACAATCTGAAGGTTTCTGAGATATATTCCATCCATGGTGGGAATCTTCGTACCAACGGTCTGGATCATCAAAATATCAACTTTGTGTTTTTTATGTCCATTTGAAACTCGACGATCAGGATCATCTGATTCGTATCATATTTAAGGCCCACCATTTGGACAGTCCCGATCGAGGGATCAACGAAAGGTAGTTTTACAGACTTTCAGTAGCAGCGAATCTACTAAATCATCTCCCCTTAGATACGTACAAATTACTTCCCGCACGTGCCTAGCCTATTTTCACGTTAAAAACGATTAAAATAGAGATGGAAAGTGCTAATCGCTTGAAGAGGAACACTTCGCGGCAGACATGCACGAGATCTTGAACATTCATATAGTGGGCCTACCATGAAGATTTCATAGCCAGAAGGCAATCCTGACCATCCAAATAAAAGGATGAGAAAGCATCTGCATGACAACATTCCGTGTGTGGAACGGCAACTGGACCACATGATGAGCGTTGAGATAATTTGAACCGTCCATTTTCCCATTACTACTCTAAATAATCTATCATCCTGTAATTATAGTTTCAGAGAAGATCCTAACCATTGATGTTGATTATTTTCTTTTCAATGTTGCAAATTCATCTCCAGATAGTGCCCGTCACAATCATTCGTTCGTGTGCAATAGGACACCCAACATAGATGGTTCTCATCATCCGAACACTCACCACGTGGACCCAAGCAGGCGACGACACATAGTGCGCCCAACGTGGTGAACGGCCTTGGTATCATACGTGCGACCATCTGTACATGTGCGGCTCACCGCCCCACTTCAAACTCTCCACGAGGAACGGATTGCGTGGTGTGACACACACCACCGACCTTATGGTGCGTTGACGCCATCGAGTTTTGTGGGTCCCACCACTATGTATGTGTTATATCCACACCGTACATCCATTTCATGGCCTCATGGGCCCAGAACTGAGGCAGATCCAAAGCTCAAGTGGACTACACCGTAGAAATCAGTGGGAATTAAATGCCAACCATTGAAAACTTCTAGTGGCCACAGAAGTTTTTGTGGTTGGATGGAAATTTTGGATCAAGCAGATATTTGTACTTTCCCTTAATTTATGTCTGCACGTTGGATGGAAATAAATATAATGGTGGCCATAGAAAGGTTTCAATGTTAAGCGTTACTGTCACTGCTGCTTTCTTCTGTCGTGTGTTCTATTTGGGCTTTGGATTTATCTTATTTTTTATTTCATAATCTAAAATGACTTCGAAAAATGAATGGATGGTGTGGATATAACATATACATCATGGTGGGCCCACAGAACTTATTGACATCAACACACCACCGATGCCGGTGGTGTGTTTCACACCACCCAATCTGCTTCAACCCACGAGGGGATTTCTCTAGCATCCCTCTCAAGTCTCAATAAAGTTTTTATTAATCACGAATGGAGACAAAAGAAAGGCCCGGTGATGGACGACTGGGATGTCGGCATCTTTTAAAATATCATCACCGTCACAGTCAAACTGTCAAACCAAACAACCCAATCTATGCCTGCCACGATACCCACATCTCAGGGATCGCTCTGGTCAACTCTTTGACCAGACGGGACAACTCATGTACGCTCCGGAAACCTCACCATATCGGCAATTTCTCGCCTACGAAAAAAAAAAAAAAAAAAAACCAGATAATTCAATACAAACCATACCGTTATCCTCGCCGCTACTTTCTCAAATCAAAATATCGTGTAAGAGGAATCTTCAATATCTCGAGATACATGGCATATCTCCAACTCCTATCATGAGAATATGAAAGAACTTTTTTCTTCTCCTACAACGCTACTATAGTAGAGAAAGATTCCTTCTTCCTCCACAATCCAACAACTAAGTATATTAAAGAGAGAGGCACCAAAAACACCAATATCTTTTTTTCTTACATTACCATCTTCTTCACCTCCTCCTTCTGTTGCTTTAATGGCGGCAGAGTCCAGCAGCGACAACAAAGAAGGGAATCTCAGTATCATTGTGGAACCGAATCCGTCTCAATCACGATTATCCGAATTGGGTGTTAAGTCATGGCCAAAGTAAGTTCTTGTTTGTTGGTTGGTTTTTTTCGCTTTTAGTGTTCAGTAAATCCACATTATTAACAACGTCTTGTTGTTGTTGTTGCTGTTGTTGTCGTGGTCGTTGTCGTTGTTGTGGTTGTTAAGGTGGGGATGTCCTCCAGGGAAGTTTCCACTCAAATTCGACGCAGAAGAGACTTGTTATCTACTCAAAGGGAAGGTCAGAGCATACCCCAAAGGCTCCTCTGAGTTCGTCGAGTTTGGTGCGGGCGATCTTGTAATCATACCCAAGGGACTCAGTTGCACCTGGGATGTGTCGGTCGCCGTCGACAAGCACTACAAATTCGATTGCTCTTCTTCCTCTTCTTAGTAATTATCTCTTCTCTTCTCTTCTCTTCTCTTCTTCTTCTTCTTCTTCTTCTTCTCTCATTTGTGTTCTTTTTCTAATGTTAGTTGTGGTTTTTTCTTCTTTATTTTGAGATGCTTACAAAACCAAGTTAGAAGGTTGTTAGTGTTGTGATTTCCAGTCAAAAAAACCGACTAGTCAATGCACGTCGCATTCAAACTAGTGTTATTTATTCCTTTGAATGCTCCTTTGACAGCTTGTGTGGGGACATACGATTGATAGGGTTTTATACTAAAACCCTCCTTTTTCGTAACATGTAATATTGTAAATGGCTGATGGCCTTATTTCGTTTTACTTGTTGGGTTCTTGTGATTTGTCCTACCCTTCCCAAGCTCTTTTCCCTAGGCTTTTTTTCTTTTTATCTTATCAAGGACACTTGGACCACTTTGATCATCATGATGAACGGTCCAGATTCTTTGAGAGGGCATCTGCTTGTGGATGGGGATGGGGAATATACCTCGCTGTAAGTACTAGGGTTTCTTCTTTTGGCAAAGGAGTTGGGGGATTTGATTGTCTTTGCTCGTTGATTTTTGGTGTTGGGTTTGTCGCTTCTGTACTGCTCAGCTGGATATTCGCTTGGTGTGACGACATACTGTTTCATTTACCGCCTGGACTCTACTACTTGGGAACATCGCTATGGTGATAAGTCACCACCGTTTCGTAAGTAATGGTGTTTCATCGACCGTGCACATGCCCTCTTAAATTCGCTTTGACACAGTGATCAGATAATCCTAATCATCTGATTGATGGATCGTAATGGACGGTTGAAAATAAAGTTGTCCTGAGTTCGGATTCAAACCAGATGGCTAACATCATCAATCACAACCAATATTCTATATATTTTTAAAAACAAATTTTATATTGTATTACTATAATTTGAAGTTTGGTAAATGTACATGTTTTAGAATATAGGTAAAGGAACTTCTGGCAACTGTTATAATTTAAAAAAAAAAAATTTGATGGTGAGAATTACGGCTTCCGCATCCCCACCTAACCCTTCTTCCAACGTCTAGTCAATCCAATGACCCAAAACAAATGGGTTTTTAATCCTGCCTCGATGGCAAACTCACAAGAGCTTCAACACTACAGAGGTTATGAGTTCCAATACCCATAAAGAGAAGAATGATAAGAGAAGAAGAATGTGCCTCTCTCTCACTCTCCCTTCATTCAAGGTTAGAAACCTTTAAGAAAAAAAAAACTAATTTTCTCTCTTTCCAAGGTTTGAAAGAAACTCTAGAATGAATCTACATATTTTGTATTTCATGGTCAGAAAGAAGGGGGTGAATTAAGTGCAACCCTGACCTCACCTAACATAGACCGTGGGGCCCATATTAATGTATATAGTACATCCATACTATTCACCCGTTTTGCTAAATCACTTAAGCCTGAGAACAACACATGAAAAAAGAAATATCTCAAGTGGACCACACCATAGGAAAGAGTGTTGATTGAATGCCCACCATTAAAAACTTCCTAGAGCCCATCATAATGTTTATTTTCCAATCAACCCATTAATAGGGTCATTCCGACCTGGATGAAGATTAAAAACAAGTATCAGCTTGATCCAAAACTTTCGTAGCCCATAAGAAGATTTTAATGGTCATTCACCGCTGTTTCTTATAGTGGTCCATTTGAGAGTAGAACTGCTTTTCGTTTTGGGTTCATGCCCTAAAATGAGTTAGAAAAACGGATGGATGACATGGATATATAATACATACATCAAAGTGGGCCCCACGGTCAGGATTGTACTGTGTCGGGTGAGGCAAGGGTCGCACCTAATCCACTCCCAGAAAAGAAACCCTCTCAAACGATTGTATAGACATGATAGGCAGTCACTCACTCACTCACACTCTCTCTCTCTCTCTCTCTCTCTCTCTCTCTTTTCATTTTAATTCCACCCGTTAATCATGAGATGTAGTTCATTTGACGTGTACATCTCAGTCAACAGTTCACAAGATGTAGTTTATTTGACTTATACATCTCAGTCAATAGTTTAATAGATGCAGTTAATCTGACTTGTACATCTTAGTCAACAGTTCAATAAATGCAGTTCATCTGACTTGTACATCTTAGTCAATAGTTAGTAATTTGATGTTGATTTATAGTTAATATTTTATATTTAATAGTTCTAATCATTTTATGGAATTTGAATTAGTGGATCCATTTTTGTGGCCAACCAAATGTTAGTTTAGCGTAAGGATCGGCCATAGGTTTTATTGAGTTTGGCTTATCCTAATAATTCATCTTAAAAGAAGACTTTATATGTTATTTGATGATTTTTAAAAGATTTACCACTCTAAGCTTTATCGTATGCGGATATCCAATTACAGACTATAAACATTTTATGAGTTATCCAAACACAGACAACTATTTACTTGTAAACAGATTACAAATTAAAGCCAAACGGAACAGGTATACTTTACACCTACAATTCGATTATAGGTAATTTAATTACAACTTAAAATTTTTAAAAGCATCCAAACAACCCATTAGAGAGGTTTGCTATACCTATTATCATAGAAAACGCCTTATCTTGAATTTCTAAATCGGTGTCATCTTTCTATGATCTGAATTGTTTATATGGTGGGGCTCACCTCCAATTTGAGATACTCAAAAGGAATCTTAAATTGAAATATATTAACTCTCTCATAATTCAAAGTTTAATAAATCTATCTACATTCAAAGAAAAAAAGCCAAATGATCAAACAGGTCTAAATATAGCCTAACCTAAGAGTTTTTATTATCATGTTATACCCCTCTCAAGGTGAAGCCAATCATGATTTCAATGACTTGGTCTAAATATTAAATTTTGGACTTGTCCATTTCTATCTTAATAGGTTGGAACGTATATAGGAAACATTTTACTTAAGAATAAATTAAAATTCAGGTAATTAAATAAGGAAACTATCACTCAATAAATAAATAAAAGCTAAGGTAAATAAGAAAACTATTACAACAATAAGTTTAATTTTAAGTATAATCAAGTAAAAAGATGCAAATCTATTTATTGATGTTCGGCCCATGTTAGTAACTCTAAAACAATAATTGATCAATGGATTAGATGCAAGTGCCAAATGACACTTACATAAGCCCATTTATAAAATTCAGGTTCAAGTCTAAAAAATGAGGCTAATGAGCTTGTTAGTCAGGAGGTCGCCTTTTCTATAGGAGTGGGCATGATACTTGATGCATAGGCACTCAAGAATTGTACATATGTCATGTATAAACTCAAACTAAACTGACTAGAATGGAGAATGTGATGGTCATAGTTAGATTTGGTTGAGCAAATTTAACTCTGATTCATGGACCCTCATATATATTGCATCATGATATGTAAATAATTAAATATATTTCTTATTTACATTACAAGCTCGAAACTTTACAATTATCTTTAATGGATCATGAACAATACTTTAAATAATCCAGTCTATTGATGTCATTAATCTTAGACCATAGTAATTATTATTATATTTATCGAAGTAGACCAAGTATGATAATAGATATGATCACTCTCAACATCATGGATCCGAATATCTTAGGTGCATATATGGAAAACTTATGTTAAGAGTGGCCACGCATGTGATTTTCAAGCGATTATACTATTTATACCAAGAAATATTTATGCCTAAGACTAAATTATTTTATTCATTTACTTTAATTATATGCGTGAAATCATATAATTAAGTTAATCATTCACATCATATATAGAAAATCTTTTTTTTAAAGAATAAATATAAGTTAAGGTAAACAAAAAAGTATCACTATAATAAATAAATAGAAATTGAGGTAAATAAGAAATTATTATAATAATTATAACTAGTTTTAAGCATGATCGCATAAAAGGATGTGGATCTCTCTATTTCCACTTGGCCCATGCTAGTTACTTTGAAACGATAATTGATTAGTGAACTAGATGTAAGTGCCAAATGACACGTACATAAGCCCATTTGCAAAATTCAGGTTCAATCTCTTTACCTGTGCCAACATGGCACACATGTGATAGATCAATTCCTTTCAACAAGTGGATCCCTCAGTTTTCATTATCATGGTCGAAAAATCAGGCTAATGAGTTTGTCAGTTAAGAGTTCATCTTTTCTGATGAGAGTGAGCATATATAACACTTGATGCACATGTACTTGAGAATTATAAACATGGCAAGCATAAACTCTAACTAAACTAACTAACTAGAATGTAAAACTTGATGGTCACATAATTAGATTTGGTTGAGCAAATTTAACTTTTATTCATGAACCCTTATATATATATGGTGCATCATAATGTATAAAAGATTAGATATATTCAGTATTTACTTTATAAGTTCGAAACTTTCTTAAATATTTTTAATGGATTATAAACAATGTTTTGAATAATCTAGTTTATTAATAGTATTGATATAAGATCATAACAATTATCACTATATATATTTGTCGAAGTTGGACTAGGCATGATAACAAATATAGCACGCCCAACGACATGGATCCTGATGGCTTGGGTGCATGTATGAAAAACTCATGCCAAATGAAGTCATACATATTATTTTCAAATGGTTGTACCATATATATTAAAAATGTCTTATGACAAAATCTAAATTATTTTGTTCATTTACTTTAATCATGTGCATAAAATCATATAAAAGAATAAAACTACAACGCCGTAAAATTAAATTATCAACTGTCTTAAATAAATTAAAATATACACATATTTACAATATTTATATTTTCTAACAAATGAAACACATCTTTATTGTTAACTATTTTCATACTACTTACTAATATTCTAAATGACTTAGAAGGTAAGCCTTTAGTTAGTAGGTTAATATGCTTCATAAATATTAGATAGTCTTTAATCTTTTCATTCACAATTAAAAAAAATTATTTACGTTTAAGTAATTCGACCTAGATGAACTTTTGTTATTGCTAGAAAGAAATATTGCTACAATGTTATCGCAGTAGATTCTCAGCAGTTTTGGAATCAAATATATAATTTAAAACACAAAGATAAGGTTTTGTAGCCATATCACCTGATACGTAATTTCGAAGCAGGCAGTAAATTCTGTTTTTATGGTGGATAAAATCGTAAGTGTTTTTTTACACTATTCCACAAAATAGCTCCAACGGCATTATAAAAATATATCATGAATTGAATTTCCTACTATCAAGATATCCAATGTAGTTTGGGTATATATTTTTAATCAATTTTAGCTGATCGATCTGTTTAAATGTGTACCTTTATAAATATTACATTGCCTTCTTTTTCACTATCGATATTCTATTTCTAGATTCATTAGGTATCTTCTAAGTATTCCAACTGCAAATGATATGTCAGGTTGAGCGAAGACTTATACACAAATATTCTTCCTATTACAAATGCACTGTGGGATATCCTGCAATCATTTTCTTTCGAGATTATTCTTAGCTAATTGTATGAGGCTAAACTTATCGTCATTAGTGATTAGAGCCTTAATTAGTGTACAATTCTATATACTGTATCTACTAAAAATCTTTTTAACATAATTTTTTAAAATAATTTCAAAACAAATATTATTCGGTCATGTATATTTTATACCAGTGACAAATGATGTATAACCAAGATCTTTCATCTTGAAGTTTTATAATTGAAATCTCTTCACATCACGCATCGTCCATTTACTGTTACTTATTACTAGTAAACAATAGTAAGTAAAATAAGTTTATTTATAATTTAAAGCGGCATCATGCTAGTGGTACTTGAAAATTTCGCAAGATGATTTTTTTTTAATTTGAAGAAAAATATTGTTGATTAATGTTGTTGATTTTTTAATCAACAGTATTTTTCTTCAAATTAAAAGAAGAAATCACCTCATTAAATTTTTAAGTACTACTGGTATGATGCTTACTTTAAATTATAAATAAACTTTTTTAACTTATAAACCAGATGTTCAAATCTATGGGTTATGAGAGACCCTTAGGTTGTTTCATATACAAAATTTTCATTAGTTTCTTATTGAGAAATGCGATCTTTAAATTCATTTGTTGCAATTCAAAATCATAATGAGTAACTAGTGTCATAATAATTCTAAATGAATCATTTTTAGAGACTAGTGAGAAAGTTTTTTCGAAATCAATACATTTCTTTTGTTGAACTCCTTATCGACTAACTGAGCTTTATATCTTTCAATCTTACTCTTAGTGTTTCGCCTGGTCTTATACACTCATTTGCAGTTAATTGGTATTGCACTTTTAGATAAAAGCAACTAAATTCCAAATATCATTGTTTTTCATAAATTTTTATTCATCTTTCATGACATCTATTCATTAAGAAGAGCTAGTACTTTATTTGGCTTGTGTATAAGATTTAGAGTTATCTTCCAAACCTATGTTAAACTCATGCTTATGATGATACACAATGTAATCATTATGTATCACTAATCTCATCACCCATTGAGACCTCCTTAAAAGCACTTCTATATTTTTAAGTGTATTTTCTATTATGAAGTTATGTTATAGTGCCTGTAATCAATCTCTTACTATTTCATCATTCGTTGATTAAGGAATTAGTTGATCTTCTCTATGACTGATACAAACTTAATCACCCTTAATTTGCTTTTCAAAGATGATATTCATAGGCTGTGTATAACTTTCACCATCCTAAAATTTTTTTTATAATCTTCAATCCTACTATTCTTAGATTATAAAAGGGATAATTAAATTTGAGTTCTTTTGACTTTTTAGATAACTAATAAAATAAACAATAATGGTCCGAAGGTTTAATTTTCTTTTCTAGGACCTTTGACCTAGACCATCATTGTGTATTTTATTGGTTATCCTTACTTTAATGGAACAACTTCATAAGCAAATGTGACTAATGATGAGTTTTCTTTCAATTCACAATTTAAATAGAATTTTACTAGCAACCTTACTTCGAACATAATTAAGAACATAAACCGTCGTCTTTATTACATCGCCTCATAGTGATTCTAAAAGTGTGAAGTTACTTATCATGAACTTGACAATATTCTTAAGGATATTGTTTCATCTTTCAGCCACACCATTCTATTTTAGAATATCATTCATGATAAATTGAGCAACGATAATCTATCTTTTAAGAATTTAGAAAATTCTCTTGAATTTTGACCTGATTTGTCATATCTGTCACAGTATACATCATTATGGTAAGATCTAATGGCTTTAATCTTTTTAAGTTGATTCTCAATGTCAGCTTTAAAAGTCTTAAAGACATCCAGAGCATCTGACTTGTCATAAATTAAGTATATGTACTCATAATGAGAATAGTATCTATGAAGATAAGAAATTACTTTTGTATGTTTTATGAAGTTATAGGAGATTAACTACAAATATTTATATATATCAAATCTAAAAGGTCAATACTTCTTGTGACACCCAATTTTTTATTCTCATCATCTTCCTCTTAATAGTTTACAAAAACTATGAAGTCTAGAAAATTTAATTTATTTTATCTTTAATAACCATTAATATACTTTTACGAGAGATTTATTCAAGGCCAATGTGTCATGACATTGGAGAATTCTATTAGCCAAGTATTTTTTTAATCCCGACATTCATATTTTCATTCATATGTATAGATTCTACTAATTTAAAATATAAGTTATCAAAGTCTAACTAAATAAGTTATCCACTAATAAGCCAAAATCAATCACATATGAACCACATGACAATGTAAACTTTCTATTTTCAAAAGAGAATATATATCCTTTACATGCGATATATAACAAAATTATGCGTGACAGTAGACACATAAAAAGTGTTATCAAAATCCTAGTAATGTCCCGATTGTAACTTTAGCTCGCAGACTCCTATAGCCTCAACTTTTACTTGAGTGTCTTAACCGTAATGACATCGCACTCTGCATTAGTTAGTCGACGACTTGTTATAAACCCTTGCTTGGAATTCGAAGCGTAAGTGAAAGCCCCTGATTCACCATAAATTTTATGGTGCATTAACCAAATTTAATTCAAATGTGCATAAATTAAACTTAATTCAAAGCAAACAATAATACTTTCATTTTTTCATCGATAGTTCTCTTTTTAAGAATGTGACATTTAAACAGCTTTAGAAGTGGAATGTAACATGATACTACAAAGTTCTCATCATTTTAAGCATAAAATCATGATCTTAATAGAATAAAAAATAAGATCTAATTAATTTTAAGAGATAACGAGTGTGACATGGAAGCATAATTGCTATAAGAAGGGTCTAAGCTTACATTAGAAAATTCTCATCATTTTAAGTATAAAATCATGTTAAACATCATCCAATTGATATGACGATCAATTAGATTATCCGGGATAATGGGCTTAAATGCCAAACCTAGGAATGAAACGTGGGGCAATATTGCAATCCTTTTATAGCACTCGAGATGACAATGTATAAATGGTTCTCACAATATGAGGCTGATTGAATGTCAATGACGCAAGTTCAAATGGTTTAATACCTTTATGAAAAGATGGATCATTTTATCTTACATTATTAATATCATCTGTTTTATTCTACTTTATTTTCACATAACAACGAACTTCTTTGAGTCGAAGACTGCCCGTTTGGAGACAAACGTCACCTTACCAATCCTTAATGCACAATGCGTACGTCATGCCCTTCGATTCTCAGAACCAATGAGCATGTTCAGTCATCGACACTTTAGTGGATAATGCAACTAAATCTTCTCACAAATCCTTATAAATTAGGATTTCACTCAATCCATTACTCTCAATGAATATTTTCAACGCCTCTAAAAAAAGAGATGGATAACTGGGCTATGCAGGTCACTAAATTGTAATCTTATCTAACTATTTTATTATACTTTGACCCTTATAATTAAAATAAGCATGATACCCAACATTGTATATTACTTTTAGGTGGCTAAGATGGACAATAATCACTATCCATGGGTCACACAATAATTGGGGTCCAAGGTATATATAGTTTTCACACCATCAACTATATTATCTAGGCCTAGAAAAATTTAAGCAAAAAGGTTAAAGGCAAGTTCAAATTTAAAATGCCTAAATAGTCATTCATCTCTAATTTCGATATACTACATCATCACTTACCACAGTAAATGGCAATCATATCAAATCTTATATATTTAAAAAATTATATGTATATTGACAGTCAAAGCTTGACAACAAAGTCCACTTTTATTTTAGTTAAAGTGTTGGAATCCGTGGAGAATGGTCTATTTAGTGGGGTTTTCTTAAATAAAAATAAACCCACTAATCAACATCGATTCCAAAAACTATTATATGAAAATATATGTAATTATGTATGTGTGTATGTATGGTTGTCACGTGCTCTTATGGAGCATTATAATATTTTCTTTGAGTTTATATATATGAGTGTATGTGTCAGTCTTTTGACAAACTACAACACAACCCTTTACCTTAGCCGTCTCTCGTCCTCTCCCCTTTCTTCTTCTCTCACTTCTCTACATTTCTTTTCTATTTTATTTTTTTACTTGGTATCAAAGCATCTAATTCAGAACTTGACCAACCTGCGATAGTGGGGCCCACTGCTAACAACGTCGTTCGTACGCACCGATAACGTTAGTAGTATATGACCAGTAATTTCTTTTTGGAGTAGAAAGCTAGAATCTGTTAAATCTAGGTTTTAGAAGAATAATGAAGATTTTTCTCCATATTTTGAAGTAGTTCTTATGGTGTTTCAGATAAAATAAAGAAAAGTTGAAAAAAGTTCAGATTTCATGACTTGTGTTATAGTTTTTTCTGAAAGACTTTTAAGCATCACAAGGGGTAAGTGCAGTTTATCAAGAGAAATTACCATATATAAGCCTCACAAAGCTTCATCAAGATTCGAGTGTATTATATCGTGTTTTATGAGGAGCGTGCCATCAAATCCTTATTTTTGAATTCTTTATTCCCTTCTCTATTTTATGGTATGGGATTGTGGTATAATATCATGTTGTTGGATTACTAGCACGATGCCTAGAAGTATATATCTTGCGCGTACAAGGTGTTCAACGAAATGCCTCACTCAACTTCACATAGTAGTTTCTTTACAAATGTTAGATCCTTCCTTCTCAGTTTATCTTTCATTCATTTATCAAGCATGTTTATGGTGTATCCATCCACCTTGTTGTTTTTTGTTAGTTTAGTTCACTCACATTGTATTGCACATGATGCCACATTGTATTGTATGTGTTCTTTCGAGTGTTCCATGTGATGCATACTCATTTATTGTGCAAGTTGCACTTGTTTATTAGAGAATTTACATATGGATGACAAGCTTGTGACTCGATGGTTATCAGGTTTAATTATGACCGCATAATTGAGGAGAAGATTCAACAGATGAAAAAAATATTCAAGCTAAAGTCTATATTATGTCATATTGTATTTGAGGGGATGCAATGATCCATGCTCATAGTCACTATCTTCTTTATATGTATTATAAGCTAGGCATGATCGTTATACATGCCCCAGCTTGGGGGGGGGGGGGGGGGGAGTGTTGAAATATGTCTACCTGCTAACCCAACTAGAAGATGCCTTTGTGTTTCAATAGTAGGTCTTAGGTTCGAATGCTAAGGAGATCAATTGCACCGATGGGTGCATCATATGACTAACAATGTGGGTGCGTTGTATAGCTAACAGGGTGGGTGCGTCGCATAACTAACAAAACAAGTGTGGAAATATATGTAATTGTGTATGTGTGCGTGTATGGTTGTCATGTGCTCTTGTTGAGCACTGTAACACTTCATTCAAGTGAATGTGTGTGTGTGTGTGTGTGTGTGTGTGTGTGTGTGTGTGTTTGTCTTTTAACCAACTACAACACAAATCTTTCTTGTAATCGTCTCTCCTCCTTTCCTCTTTTATTCTTCTCTTCCTTATATGCATTTTTTTTCTATTTTATTCTTCTACTTTGTTGGAGTGTTAAAGTCCCTTGATATATATTGATACACAATCCTCTAACAGCTCGAGCTTTTAGAGAAGGTGGTTGTTTAACATGATATCAAAGCGGACGATCAAGTGTTCAAATATGCCTCAGTTAATATATTCTCCCATTGAGGGGGGGGGGAGCTTGGCCTATTTATGGTGTGAGTATCCCTTCACCCTTACCCAATATGATCATGTGAGGAGTCTACGTTAGGGCCCACCTAATGCCTGTCAAAGCGATCCAAACCATCCATTTCATTACACGAAAGGTTTATGTCATGTGTGGCCCATTAAAAGACCATTGGATGTTTTTCATTTTTAACCACTCAGTAAATGTCCAATGGTTTCATATATAGATGATCAAATAAGCTTAATATGTTGTTCATGATAGATCTAACTAGGGACCCATAACTTAGACGGTTTAGTTTGAATTGCATTGTGTCAGGCATGCAATTTTTAATTCTTTATAGTTTCCTATGTGCCTTCATATCAACTGTCCCATATTTCTGAGTGTTGATGCTAAATCACGTCATCGGATGTTGATCAGGGACCAACTTGAATCTCAGTAGTCTGATTGATAATCAAAGATGAAAACCTTGGATTGATAAGACCTGCAAACACCACCAAGGGTTAGGATGGCCGTTGGGGTGCCGGCTGATGGCCCTCCGATTCTTAAGTTAGTGATCGTAGAGAGAATCCTTGAATGAATGTATGTATTTTGGTATATCATACCTTTGCTTATGGCACAGAGGGTCTTTATAATGTATATCCTTGTCGTATTTGACTAGGATTCGAATTCTGTCGAGATTTGATCTCCTACACAAGATGGGTCACGATCATGACTAGATACATGATTATCTTGAAGAGATGGGCGAAAATATCTACGCGAGGCGGATATTTCTCGCAGTAATTCCAGCGAATCGAATCTCATGATTTGCGGAATATGTTTGATCGAATCTCGAGTGTTCGGGAGACACCGGTCGGTTGAATGTGATGTTATGACAAGCGCTCGGTAGTGACAATCGGTTGGGAACCACAAAGAGCCGACCACTCAAGTCCACAACAATTAGTCGGAAAGCGGGGAGAAGCGAACTACTCCTCGGGTATGAGGGTAATGAGATGTTCCACGCATACTGACAAGTATTATCAACCGTATGCTTTAGTGATTGGACGGAATAATAGAGAATGCATGCTAGTACGCACTCATGCGTTGCCTTTGATCAGTGCAGCTTTGGGGTCATTCCAGAATAACCCATAATAGTCAGCCCCCCTGCTCTCAAGTCCAATTTTAATTGATTTGAGAGCAAGAAGGCGAAAAATAGTTAATTCTTAATTTTTGGGCTATCTTCAGAGGTCGATTATACACTGGGCAGCAGGATGTTCTTCGAGGTGAGTTAAGGCGGTGTCCTTGTTTTTCTGTCCGCATTTATTGCGCCTAGAAAATGAGACATGGTGATCAATCAAATACTAACGCGTGGTATCCTTGGAAGATGAAACAGTCATGGCAGCTCTATAAAAAATTACATTTGGCTTTCTTCCTGGTCTAAGCTCCTTGAGAGGTTGCCATGTTCGAGGCCTTGCCTCGTTGGTAAACTCTGTGGAGTTTCAACAAGGGGTCTCGGTCTTAAAACCCATCAGTGGTGAAATTTCACGATGTTGACAACACCAGTGGGTGCCTTGCAAGACTTACTGGGTGGGTGTGTTGCGCGATTGACTAGGTGGGTAGGTTGCATGACTGACCAAAAAAAAAAAAAGGTTGCCATGGCCTTCTCCTACAAAATCATATATCTAAAAGATGGAAGTCGTTGCTTCATAACATGGTGTCCACGCTTGGCCGTTGCCTGTCTCTAGTGTGAGAACTATTTGCATCAAATGGGCCTTTGTCCCTTCCTATCTCCGTCACAGATTGGCCTAAAGGTGATAAAGCAGGAAGGAAAGCGACATTAAAAGAGGCGTCGAGCAAGAAGATGGCGACGTCAGGCTTCTTTTTTCCTCTTGTGCTCTTTATATTTCCTTCTTTTGCTCTTCTTTTGTCTTGGGATAACTTTAACTAGTCTTTAAATTCTTCGAAAGATAGTTGTTCTTTTGGATTTCTGTTATGTAATTTACCCTGTGGGGCCTTTTGTGATAGAACTTTTCATAAGAAATAAAATTATTTCTTTTTATACAAAATCCCGACCGAGCGTAATATATGAATTCCCGACTGAACGCATTGGACATCTTGTTTGGGGACCGCCGACTGTGTTCCGAACAATAACTAAGATAAGTCGTATTGACCTTTCCGACCGAATGCGTCGCATGTTTTGCAAATGACCGATCACAACCATTTTAATAAATGCTTAAGTGTCGAGGCGCGTTTATCGAAAAGTTTCCATTGTACAAAAAGAAGGCAAAAGAAAAGTAACATACGTCTCCCTCCATACAAAGCGTCGGATCATTAATGCGACATGTCGTTTGCTGTTTTTGGAAGAATGTGCAGCCGGCGCATGTCCGCTATTTAATGCGACGTGTCTCTTCGATTTTGAAACTGAATGGGGAGACGACACGTGTAGGAGGGTGATGATTTCATATATATACTTCAATATTATGGTTACCCTTCGCTACTACGCTTTTTTCTGAAAACCCTAATCGCCAGGCTCCATTTGCTCTTCTCTTCCTCGTTTCCTTCTGTTATCTGTAAGTTTTTCTCTTTCATTATGTCATCTTCTTCGAGCTCTACTCCCGTGCCCATTGGGGAGGATCCTCCTGAATCATCCTCCTCAAATGGTCTCCGTTGAAGAAAAGGGAAGGGACAAGCCTCTTCTTCTTCGAATACGTTCCCTAAGGATTATCCCTCCACTCTGACGGTGGCAGAGCTGGAGCAAAAATAGAGAATGTAAGTATGGGCTCGTGCGTTGCCTTTGACCGTGCATCTTTACGTTCATTCCATAATAACCCATGCCACTGAGTATCAAAGTTTTTTTTTCTTTTTCATCCGTATCCCGCGCCCCCCCCCCCCCCCCCCCCCCCAATATTATCAAAGTTTTTCTTTTCCTAAAGCCTTTTCTTACTTGCACATAATCACATTTACCGTGTGGCCCGCCTGATGAGCAGTCCTGATCTCGCACGCATTTGTGTGTATATCCACGTCTCCTGGGAGCTTTGTGGCAAATTCAGATGTCGTGATCATGCTCTCTGCCACGTGGCTCTTTGGGGTTTGAAGGCTAGCTAGTAGCGTCAGTTGAGATGGTCAATTTGCCATCATGTTTCTTACAAGAATGCGAATTTGGAGGTCGCCCTCAGATCACGGATTGCCGGCCCCGTCCAAGTCAACTCAGACTGGTACTTCGTACCACGAGTCACCCATTTACCACTGACATGGGTGAGTCACGACTCAGAGGGACGAGTCGCTGACTGGTAAAAAACACCGCAGTAAAATGTTTCAACGGTGGTCATTAAATCCCCACAGTTTTCTCTCGTGTGGACCACTTGAGTCTTAGTTCATGCTCATTTTTAGTCGCATGGCCTAAAATGAGCCTGAAAAACGGATGGACGGGGTGGATTTTTCACAAAAATATGGTGGGACCCACCTAGCCTCCCACCCAGCACAGGAACTTCCTCGCGCGTCCCCACTGTGGAAGATTGGATGATCTGGACGCGGATTGCGTCCGACCACTGGTCGAACCTTTAAGCGTCCGACCAAATCAGTATGGGGCCCACCATGATGTATCCGTTTATCTGTGCCGTCCATCCATTTTTCCATAATCATTTTAAGGTATGAGCATAAAAATTACGAAGATCCAACGCTCAATTGGGCCACACCAAATATTGAACGGAACCTGATGACGTCATCACCACAGAGCGAGATGACGTCATCAGGTTCCGCTCAATATTTGGTGTGGCGGACTTAAGCGTTGGATGTCACTTATTCTTGGGCCCATATCCTACCATGATCTTCTAAAATTTATGAACGGCGTGGATGAACGGATACATCATGGTGGGCCCCACACTGATCTGGTCGGACGCTTAAAGGTCCGACCCGTGGTCGGACGCGATCCGCGTCCTGACTGAGCCTTTTTAACATTTGAATTTTGGTCTCACTGTAGTTCTCTTCTAACCGTCCATTTGGAGGCTACATATCAGAAGGTCTAGATAGTCCTACTTGGGGAGATTTTAGAGGCATGGACCACTTACGATCAATAACAAAATACCAACCGTCTGCAGCACCAAAATCATGGGTCCCACCTGTAGAAACTAGTTGCATGCCTTGGATGGAGACTACTGTACCTCAAAGAATGGTCATGCCACGTCAGTACTCTCGCTCTGTAGCCACAGTCCAAGTGATTGCTGACACCTCCTGAGCTCATCCGTGACGTGGCACCCTACTCGTTTCAGTGAAATAGACAAAACTATATGCACACGTCGTCTTTGGAGAAAAGCTTTGATACTCTGACAGGGTGTGATGGATGATACGCAGGCACTGAGAAAATACATACAAAGCGTATACTTTTAGATGTAGCATTAGCCAAAAGTTTCTTGCTTGATTATCTACAAACTAGTTTGAGTTAATCTATGCTACGTATACAACTTCTAAATGCATGCATATCAGCTTTGTGCTTTTCCAGAGTATCAATAACTCCCTATACTAACTATTGAATATTGAATAGGGAGAGGCAGTATCCTATGCTAAGAGGCCAGAGTTGGATGGGGTTTGTGCCAGGACTCTTATGGGTCCCACCCTGATGTATGAGTTTTACCATCTATTTTGTCATCCATCCATTTTGCCACCTCAGTTTATATGTACCTGATTTTGGAAGGTCCAACTTTGGTAGTCAGAAAACCTTGCCATACACCTCAGTGGGACGACCTTGTACGAGGCAAACCCTATCACCTTTAGTGTCTGTACACGTGGCAAACATGTATAAGATGGTATTGTCCATCATTGTACCTTGCACCGTATAGCCCATCAAGGTCCTATAAGACCACTCGAGCTTTTAGGACAATCAAGGAATGGGATTGCTAGGTGGCATGACAAGGAAAGGCAGAATACAAAGCATAAGATTGCCCGGATCTTCTATACCTTACACATAGAAGTTTGAAATCCAAGCGAAGCGGATAAGCAATAAATCATCGAGGTGGGCCCCACAGTACGGGTAACACCCACTAAATCATCGATACCCCTACTGTGGGGCCCACCTTGATGATTTAGTGCTTATCCACTTCGTTCATTAGTTTCTATAGATCAATTTAGGATGGGGTTCTAAAAATTAAGCAGATTCAAATCTCATGTGGACCATAACACAGTAAACAGTGGTGATTGAGTGCCTCACCATTAAAAATTCCAAAGGACTCATAGTAAGGTTTTAGTAATTTTTATTTTCCATCCATCCAGTTGATAATGTCAAAAAGATATGGATGAATGGAAACTACAAATATCAGCTTGAATCCAAAGCTTTCATGGCCCATAAAATGTTTTTAATGGTCATTCATCACTATTTCTAGTGGAATGATTTACTAAAGATTTGGATCTTCTTGAAGTTTGGAATAATGTCCTAAAATGATATATTAAAACATATGAACAGTTCGGATATACAAAATATACATCAATATGGGCCCCACATGGTTAGGGTAACACCCACTAAGCTGTTGCCGGGTAATAGCTAATTCCTCCCGATTCTAAATCCATTCAAAACACTGTGTCTCTTACAATGAGACTCCGGCCTCAACTAAAATAGTGTGCCCCTTACCGTTGGGTTACTGTGAGGCACCTTGATGTATGTATTATGTATCCATGTTGTCCATCATTTTTCTATATTATTTTATGATGTTATCTAAAAAAATGAAACAGATTCAATTATCAGGTGGACCATACCATAGGAAACAATGTTAATTGGCTATTAATGGCTAACAAAAGTTTTCGATCAATATGGTATTTGTTTTTTCCTTCATCCAGGCGTATGTGACCTTATCAACCGATTGGATAGTAAATAAACACTATGGAAGCATTAAGGTGCACCCTAAGGAGTTTTTAATCATAGGATGGTCAATCACCACTGTTTCTTATGGTATGGTCCACCTGATAATTGGAACTACTTCATTTTTGGATAATTCTATTAAAATGATCTGAAAAAAAATGGATGGATGGCTAGGATAGATAATACATTCAGCAAGGTGTGGCCACGGTAAGGGCCGCACTGTTTTGGGTGAGCCTGGGGTCTCAGCTAATCCACCCTCGTGTATCACAGTCAAGTGCACCACCGAATTCGAATCCGCTCTCATGTATCATAGTCAAGCGAACTACCGAATTTGAGACCGACCACTCTAGTGGGGCTACCGACGTGCCCAATTACAACATCCGTCGTTTATCGATTAAGCCTACATTCTAGGACTCTTGCACACTAAACTTAAATGGTTTATCCATGTGTAATTGAAATTGCATTAGGAGTAAGAACAAGTTAAAAGGCTCTAAAAGACCTACACACTGGTCCATAGCTCAAGTGGCAGACTGGCTCAAGTGGGAGACTGAGCTCTTGGTATCGATTCCCATAGTAGGGGTGTCTAACACTTTAATGTGACTAAAAGGGGCGGGTGGGTGTACTAGTACAATGGAGTGTGTGAACAAAGCAATAAAAATAAAAAAAATTTTAAAAAAAAGCTCTGAAAGACCTCCTCAGCCCCAGTCGGTATCAGGACGCTTTCCATACTGGAGCACACAGCACTGATGTTGGTACTGTCTGCTGCTGTTTTACCCATGGAATTGGATTGCCTATTGAGTAAACTCTACGGCCGATTTATGTATTTTATCCACTCCGTCCATCCAGTTTACGAGAGAGTATTTTTAGAGCTTGAGACTAAAAAAATAACCTTTATAAAGCTTAAGTGGACCACACCATAGGGAACGGTGTGAATTGAATGTCTACCATTGAAATTTTTTTGCAGGCCACGGGAGATTTTTATGAAGCTGATATTTGTTTTTTTTCCCCTCCATCCCCTGTTGTGTAATCTTATGAATAAGTTAGATGACAAATAAACATCAATGTAGGCCTAAGGAAGGTTTCAATGGTGGAAATCATTATTCCCAGTGTTTCCTGTGGTATGGTCCACTTAAGCCTTGGATATGCTTCAATTTTGGGATCAACCCCTAAAATAAGCTGGAAAAATGGATGGACGGTATGGATAAACCACATACATTCACAGTGGGCTTAACAGAGTTTACTCAGTAGGATAAAAGCATAACTCAGTACGCAATCGGACTACTTTATCCATGCCGTCCATCCATTTTTCAAGCTCATTTTAAGGATGGACATCTGTGGATAAAACAAATACATCATGGTGTGGCCCTACATTAGGCAATCTGAGTCCGTATTAGACTACACTGAAAATTCTCCTCCAGGGTCGTTGAAGTAGAACTCCTAAATCTCTCCTTCTCTTCATCCCTCCATCCCCTGGCCTATGGTCTTAGCCAGATAATGGCATTAATTCTCGTTTCACCTTAACTAGGTCAGTGGCCATGCATGCCTGTTGCTTAGAGATCCGATGATCTAACGGTTGAGGGGTGTAGAGAGAGAAATAGAGATTATTCATGACCAGGAGTCATTTGGCACCATGAACTCCATGTGAATTCTACTGATTCCTATGCATGACCCACTATGATGTTTAAGTGAAATCCATCCCGATCACCAGGTGAGCCACTCTATTTTAGCTGTAGGTCCCAAAAACCAACCCGGTCTATGATTTAGATAGACCACATGATTGGAAACAGTATATAGGTGTCCCTCTTCTAATTGTTTCCCTTCATATGGCCCACTTGAATCACAGACCAAGGCGGTAGATTTCAATTAAACATCACGGTGAGGCACACCAGTTTATAAGTCACATTTAGGCCATTTTTCCTGCGGAAGCTATCTAGTCAACCCATCTATGCCGAAAAAATTCAAAGTCATGACCCAACATGATGTTAATGCAAAATCCACCCCGATCATCAGGTGTGTCACTTCATTTTAGGAGAGACGAAAACACAGCCTAGTTTGTGTAGGTAGGTCATGCCAAAGAAAACTAAAAGAAGCTTTAATACTCATCCTCCAAACTGTTTCATTTTGTGTGGCCCAAAAGAATAGAGGATAGGGCTGATTTTTTGTTCAGATGCCTACATTTTAGCTTTGAATGCAACTGTCAGAGTGGATTCATATAACTATCACAATGGGCTTAAAAAAATTCAAGGATGGGCATCCCTCTCTCATTATTTTACTTAGTATAACAGACAAGGCTAACTTTTGGGCCGCATAGCTAAAATAAGGCAAATCCACAAGGTGAGTGGGGTGGATTTCACTTAAACATCATGCTAGGGCCCACTAATTGTTCAAGTCCGGCCATAATTCATGCTGACATCAAAATCACTACACAGGAAAAGCTAAATGCCTTACCAGTGTCAACGAGAGAATTCATTAATCACCGCTATACATCTACCCAAATACACTTGCTTCTTTACTTTTACCACCGTTTCCCCGATGGCCGCTTAATAAATATGGTACATATAACGCAGATGGAGAGATAGAAAAGGGGTCTCAGAAGTAGGAGACAAACTATTGTAAAAGGGAAGTTATACAATAATGTTGCGGATAGTGAATTTGTGATGATTGAAACTCTGACACTTCAATTTTACATGCTGCATGCATCAGTTCATTTGAGCCGTCCAAATTAATGGGATTATATAAGTCATCATTCAAAATTCAAATTGATTTAATGATCTTAATTTCTAACTAAATTTTCTTGTTGAATACAGGCCATTGACTGTTTTCATTTTAGCGGTCTATTAAATGTCCACCAATCAGTCTTGTTGGAAAACTGTATTAATTTAATTTCAAAGAGCCATCTAAATTAGGGCGTACGATGTGGATGGTTTAACTTATGCCACATGCACAATTTCTTACTGCCTCGTATGAACATTTACTTGGGAAAAAAAAAAAAAAAAAGATTTAGCCAATTTTCAGGCTGGATCAAGCCCGGCCCCAGCCAATCCTTTTGGGCTCATATATTTTATTTTATTATTCAAAAAGCTTTTCTGGTAGCGGATTAGCTGTTGCCTAGGGAACAGCTTAGTGGGTGTTATCCTAACCGTGTGAGGCCCACCTTGATGTATTTTTTTTGTATATCTATACCGTCTATCTGTTTTTTCATCTTATTTTAGGATGTGATCCCAAACCTTAAGAAGATCCAAATCTCAGGTGGACCATACCACTAGAAACAGTGATGAATGACTATTAAAAACTTTTGTAGGCCACAAAAAAATTGAATCAAGCTGATCTTTTTATTTTCCATTCATCCAGATCTTCTTGACATTATCAAGAGGTTGGATCGAAAAATAAACATTACAATGAGCTCTTTGGAATTTTTAATGGTGATGCAGTCAATCACCACTGTTTCTCATGGTGTGGTCAACCTGAGAATTTGGATCTGTATAATTTTTGGAACCTCAATTACCACTGTTTCAAGTGTGATCTTCCCTCCAACAATATTTTTTTTTTCTTTTTTAATTTCTGGACCAGGGCATGTTCACAATGTGAACTAGCTGATGAACGGTCCGGATCCTGACATGTGTGCCATCTGCATGGTAACTGTGATGACGTGGCCCTCCACTCTATCAAAACCGGTCGAGAATATAGTCTACCACTTGAAGCATGTTAAACTTACACAATTTCTAATTAAGATAATATCACTTTTATATGGATTAGAAGGTGTCATCAATTACAGATGTACGACAGATGTTTGCCAGAATAGATCTTGAGGTATTCCAATGGTACACACCGGGACTTCAGCCATTGGATCAAAGTCATTTTCAATTATCCAGACCGTTTATACGATGGGCCTCACCATGGTTGGGGAATAGTGGAAACAAAAAATTGTATCATTTCAACCCTTTGATTGAAACATTATTCTTCATTAACTAGACCAGATATTTCGAAAAGAAAAAAAAGTCAAATAATCAATGGGTTGAATTATTCCAACACAAGAGTTTTGATCTTTTGATGTTGGAGTAAACCTGGCTCAACGGATACACCACTTTGGTGTAATGCTAACCCAACAATACATTCGGATTGACATTAGGTATTAGAACTTCGGATCTAACACCAATGTCAATCCTGTGCTTTGTAGAAGAAGCACGTTTTAGAATAATCACAATAATTAGAATAACCAAATAATAGAGCAAACAAACAAAGAACACGAGATATTTAACATGAAAAATCTTTGCGAAAAAAAATCACAGCACAAAGTGACAAAATCTCTACTATAATAAAAATCTTAGAGCATACCACTCACTTTCTTCAATTACCGGATCACCCAATCTCCCTTTATAATACGCACCTCTAGAAAATTCTAAATTTCTTAAGAAAATCTCTTCCTAAGCCTTTACGACTATAGAAACTCTCTCACCTTACAAAATCCTTACCTTTGAAGAGAAAACACTCATAATACCTTCTAATTATAATTAGACTTAAATACACCTATTTCCTGCAAACAGCGAAAGTAATCAATATCCATCAGTTACACCAGCTAATCAGATCGGCAACACACAATCGGTTGAACCGACAGCGTCCGAATTTGCTCCATGACTGAGAATCCCAGGCATGCCATTGATTCGAGACCGACAGAACCATGCTCTAACTCCCAAACTATACAGAATTTAAGGCATCCCACACAACATTTGACCACCCCCAGACTGATGTTAGGCCCATCGTTGAGAGATGACACCACAACCAAAGCCTAAAGTCCCTGACATATTCTATAGCAATAGCAACAGTTTGAAATGAACGTTTGAGAAAAACTGAGATACTTTGATGGGGATAGAAAAAAATTGTACACGTGGCATACAGTTAAATTAAACCACGTAAATTGTGGCCCACAATCTTTCAGCTGGTAATAAAAAACTGGGTGGAGGGCCTCATGTGAGAGGTTGGAAGACAGGTAGAGATCCGCCAAACGGCGCAACCCTAAACTCTAAACCCTAAATGCTAAAACCCAAAACCCTGTGAAATCAGGGTAGGAGAGCCACAATGCAGCTGAGCTGAGACTGATGAACCTTTTTTTCCTCTTGCTTGCCCTTTTTTTCTTGTACAAGTTTGACCTGCATGATTAGCCGACCAGTGTACCCCACATGATGAATGGCTTGGATTTTCCGAATATCTGATGTGTTTTGTCCCCTCACAGCCCTAAAAAATTACACTGATTTGGTTTAATAACTGGTCGAGTGAGGGACACCAAGCACAGTCATTGGTCTAAATTCAACAAACAGATGCCCATCAATTAGAGGGATGACCTATCCACTCTGGGTCAATTTAGACGGTTTAATTTGAATCAATCTATGACATAAGTGCAATTTCTTAGTGTCTGACTATCAACCATCACATCCTGGAGGAGAATAAACTACCCTTGAAGATTCTAGGTGTGGTCCTCTTCTGGAATGGAGGTTTTGGATACTCCCAAACACCTGCTGTTGGGCTTTCATCGAGGGGTCCTAGTCTACTTTCCAATCCATTCTCAACAAAGTCCATGTAATATTCAGCACCATTTGAAATGGGATGTCTTTAATTCCGTGCACTGGCATGGTTGAACGGCAATTCAGATCATCCAAACTGCAGACACAGTTTTGGATGGAGCCCACTTGGAAATTGTTAGAATTTGCGGAAGTGTGGGCTCCAAGATCCGACGGTCTACACGATGAAAACCTTCGCAAAGATGAGGATCTGCGGTCTGCGATCCAGCCGTCCACCTATTTGCTACAGGACCAAATGGGTCTGATCACCCCTTTGATCCTACGGTGAAGATGGTCCCCGGATCAGATCTATGGCTCAGATCGAAAGAATGGGTCAAATGAACTCTCGAAGCCTTTTTTCTCTCTTTTCTCTCCAAAGATACATAAGAGGGATAATAGGGATAAGAAGGTGAGATGAGATAGGGTTTATCTTTATCTCATCTAACCATCTTTGGAATTTGAGTTTCAAATTCCCAAAAGAAAGAGGATGTAGTAACGACCTATGGGCCCCACCCACAAGTGGGCCCCCAAAGGTCCACAACCAATAGAAATCACTCCCAAAATATGATGGCGATCATCTGATTTTGCCTGTTGTGTTTGGACCACTCGTTATTTTATTCCTAATCATACGTTTTAAACCCACCAATTGGATAGTTAGGATTGCTCGAGCACTGTCATTTTGAACTAACTTCCACCCATAATCATCATGTGATATATTCACAGATCATAGAGAGAGAAAAAATGCCAAAATATGCAAGGTTTGGTTAAGTAATGGCCAAAATCTGGTTGGAAACAATGCTCAGATCTCAGGCCATTTCGTCCTTCAGGTGGCCACAACATATCAAGTAAACTGAAGGTTCGAACAAAATTTTTTGGCCGTTGGTTTGTTGTGTGTGATATGGCCCACTTGAGATAATAAGGACCCAAGTTTTTGGATGTCAGTGTAGCCCACTAGAAAGTTCGTTCCTAGAATGAAGATCTCCTGGTGTGAAATTCAGGCTAACCAACTCGTCATGTGGGCCTAGCATGTTTGCTAGGTCTGATCATTGGCAGAATCACACAATGAGTGGAGGTATTTCCTTTATAAGGCCAACGTTATCAATGGCTCAAATGTGTTATGTATGCAAGAGCCAATATCCCTAACACGTGATGTAAGCAGGCATGTCTGACATGCAACCTCCTATTAATGCTAATACTTGTTTTTTGCCCACTGTTGATTTTAGAGAGATTTGTTAAAAAGTCATTTGGATTACATCCATTGAAGCTAAGTGTGCATGTTAGGTATGGGACCCCACAATAAAAATAACAAAATTGATATAAAAAAGCTTTCACTGTAAATCCCACATCCGACACACACATATAACATTTTTTCATTGATATTGGATGAGGTAATCCACATGATAAAAAAGGCTCTCCCCTTCTACCCCACTATGTGATGATCCACTTCATCTAGGACCTTTCACAGCACACACACACAGAGAGAGAGAGAGAGAGAGAGAGAGAGAGTAAAACTTTGATACACTGCAGAGTAGGATAGTTGATACGCAAGCACAATAAATGTATCAAATAACACATTCTGCCAAAGTACGTAACGACTAGTGAAGAGGCCTCACACTTACTCCCACGGCTTTTTGGGAACCATCACATTCCATTCAAAGGTATGCTAATCATCATACGCAAGTGCAATCCAAACCTTTCATCTGTTGAACCTCCTTGCATTTAAGGCTGTCAACGGGCACTAGGACAAGCACTTACCCCTGGAGACAGGGATCCCATTTACTGGACCCGGTCAAAAACTGGGTCTAGTCAGGTTCGGTTGGGTCCATCCAAGTCAGGTGGGGTCAGGTCTACTCTGGTCCAAGTGGGTCCAGTTATAGTTTCGATGATATATTTACACATGTTTAATTATTCTAGTATAAAAGAGGTTTCTCAAGCCACACGTGGGAGGACCCGTTTATACTATGCATATGTCAAAGTGGCACTTGTGTGCAATCGATCTAAGCCATCCGCTGGGTGGACCAAACCACATAAATCCTCGTATGTCCCAAAAAACTTGAAACCCAGATGCAAAGATCCGATGGGTACCCGACATTTACAATCGGATCCAGGTTCGGGTCTTCAAGAACTAGACCCAGACCCGACCCACTGACAGCCCTACTCACGTTCACAACAGATCTCAAGACTAATTCTGATCGAAAACTCAGATGGGACACCACAGGGAGCAACTCACAATCAAGCCTTAAAACCAATATATATTCACCTGGTTTGCAACACCTGAGTTTTGCAACGAAGTGATTTTTTGGTTTGTCCCTTTATCCTGATGAGGCTCTACTGATGAAAGGGTTGGATGATATCATACACACATAACACGGTGGGTGTTACCCTCCCCAATGTCGCCCAGAGTCTCTCTCTCTCTCTCTCTCTCTCTCTCTCTCTCTCTCTCACGTGTGCATTGCACGTGCCAGTTAGGACGCATCAAGAGCTTGAAGAATAAATATAATTTCATATCATGTTGTGGTGGAACGGGGAGCAATAGACTACTATCGCCAAGGGATCCTGGAATCTAGAATAGAATGAATTGGTTGACTCTCATCTTCTAGTACTCTTTCTCTAATTCCAGCCCAGGCATCGGAAATTTGAAGTGGCTTTTTCAACACTCTTACAGGCTCATTTCATTTGGCGAGACTCCTAAAAAGGAGCTCTGCAAGCCTCACCTGGACTACACGCAAAAACACAAATAGTTGAGCATTTGAAATTCAATTACTTGTCTCATGCATAGCAAATCCCACGAGCAACACCAAATTCATATGCCCTATCTTCAAGCGCCAAACACGAATGCACCACAACTCAGTGTTATGCATGCATGCAGGCTCCGGTACAACTCATAGCGTGACTCCCCCTGGTAGGATCCCCCTTTGACCAAAAATCTGTTCAATCCATTTAATCCGTGGGCCACATGCATGAGGAAGTGGATGGCTAGAAAAAAATGACAATGAATCCAAATTCAACTTGCATGCATCATCTACAAGTCGAGTGGGCCAGCCTGATTTGGATGGGACATGCAACTAAAAGAACATGTGATGAACATCCTGGATGCCACAAATGCCACATCAGCATGTGCAGTGCTGTTGTCTTTGGAACTTGACAAATGGTGAACGTCCCAGAATATAGCACTCCCTATCCTACAAATGACAAGGGTTGGTGGAGTAAGTGCCATGCTGGCCCTAACCTACAATGTTCTCGAACCTTGTTGTGGGATTCTCCGTCAAAACCAGCCCCACGTGAAAAGAAAATTTGTTAGCCTGGATAATACCGTGTCTGCAACGAGGGTTTTTTGTTTCATCTCAGCTAAGATGAAGAAATAAAGATTTATTATTGGACACTAAGTGAAACCAAGTAGGCGATCGCTTTCGAAGCTAACTCTAAGCTGCTGAGAAGAAAAACCCATAATAGGAGCAGGTGGTCACTGATTTGATTTTGCACAACATCAATGGCATGTGAATAACTTATATATTGAAACACGTAACTGAGTATACATTTCAAGGAACAAAAAGCAAAAAAGGGTTTTGGTTTTACAGGTGATGAAGATGAGAAACGAAGAACAATGCCTCTTAAAGTAGCGTCCCAGAATAGCTAGGCAAGCACTCTCTGCCACAAATGCAGGCCCATCCCTGAAGCATGACACGACAACAACTATTAGAATGTAGGTTGGGTATCATGAAAGACATAAATCTAAATGTAACAGAGCATGCCCAGATGGAAAAGTCAAGAAATCAAACAGACATGATTCCTCTCAACGATATATTTAGCTAATCTAGGTACTGTAGTGAAATTGAGACACATTCAAGAGGGATCAATGGCATTTCAATGCGACTGAACATGTGTTTTCAGGGGGAGAATTGCGCTTTATCTTGAAGAGGAATCGTATAATGCTCCCAAATGTATGTAGAGTACTATTCAGACTTTCAGTATGTACAAGTGGGGATCATGATTCAGGGAACCAAACCATTGATATGATGGACACCACTGTGGATGGCCCATGCACCTAAAAATCTCATAGATGCAACGGAAATATAAATTTAAAAACCAAAAAAAAAAAAAAAAAAAGACCCAAACCCTTCAACAAGTGGACCAACATAAAGATGTAAAGAAGAAATACGGCAACAGTTCACATTCATCCAAGAAAAGGTCAAGCATTCAGCACGTAGGGTCTTCCAATCTAGGGGATTTTAGGTGCATTGATACTCATCATATCAATGGTTTGGATCATTTCACCATGGGCCCCACTTGTACAAACTGACAATATGAAATACTGTACAAACTGAGACCTCCCGCTCTGATACCGCTTTGTCGCAAGACGACTAACCACTTTCTCTAAAAGCTCAAACTGATAGAGCATGGTAAATCAATCCCTTTATCTCATAGCCCAAGCTCCTGCTTCACACAGGCCAAGCCCTCGGCCGAACCCTCCTTCGTGGGGCCCACTTCACATGGGCCTCACCTCACAAAAGCCACCCACCTCACACGGATCACCCACCACGAGTGTGCCCCCACCTCACCTAGGCTGCCCCACTCGAGCCCGGTGTGAAAATGACCCTGCATGAACCTCTATGTTGAAAGAACCCATTTATCAAGGGAAAATCTAAGTTAGGCGCCATGCAAAAATTTCCTTGTTTGGTGTAGTGCACCCAAACTAAACTAGTGGCACAACAGATCATGAACTAACCTATTCATTAGGTTGGCGCCCCCACTGATCAACCGTTCTCCTCAAACCGCACATATTGGATTATCCAAGCCATTCAATGCATGGACATTTGCTGGTTTAATACTGATTTTTGCCAATATTTCTTTCTACCATAAATTTGTAGTCTAGTCACTGATTGGATGGCAAAGACTGCCGAGTCAGTATTTACTGCAGCCATGGTGGCACCCACCCTGTGGTCAGTGCAGATCATGGCTAGTTCTGCCATTGGCCAATTTGAGTGCAACCAGACAAGAAAATTGGTGTGATCTGCTAAGGTTAGCTTCCTCATATTAAAATCTAAAAGTGAATGAGATCATAAAATATATTAAGGTGGTGATAAAGCATGCTTTAGGCATCAACTTTTTATAATTACACTTTTTGGGTAGCACGTAATAGGTGTGGTAAAGTGTGATGTTGGGCCTGACCATGTTGGCATGTGAGTTGTGTTGGTAATCATGTATTTTATTCATTTATTTTTAACATTGGTGATTTATAAAAAGGCCGAGGCCAAATAATACAAATATCCATATGTACATAGGAACAACCCCCAGCCGAAGCTCCCCTGAAAGAAACAAAAGCAAGATTGATCTATCTATGCTTCACCCAATCCTTCGAATTAAGGATTGCCCTATTGAAAACTTGCACCAGCCTACTCATTTTGTTGCCGAAACAGCGTTGGTTTCTTTCCCACCATAAGGCCCAAAGAGTAGCTAATAAACTTAATTGCCATAGCCTTTTCCTTTCTTTCCCTATCCCCCGCTATGCCAAGCAATGTGGAATTCGACAATCGTCTTAAGGAAACACCCATAGAACCCCAAAGAATTTGAGAAGAAGACCTCACCACTTCTTTGGCAAATACGCAATGCAAGAATAGGTGATCTGCAGATTCTGCATCTTTGTAACACGTCAAGCAAACGTTTGGGAGATGCATATTCCACTCACAAAGATTGTCTATCATTAGTACTTTGTTCCTACCTACTAGCCATCCAAAAGCTGCCACCTTCAAAGGAGCACCATAATATCGGAGAAAACCCGTTGCCGCCATCTCCTGATTATCAACAGATGCACTCAAATACCGATAAAATGATCTAACTAAGAAAGATCATGTCTTGGACTTAAACCATCTCAAGGAGTCCGCTTCTGAAACAAGAGGAGAAACCTTTGATAACATCGCAAGCAATTGAACCAACTCTTCAAATTCTCCATCTGAAAGATTCCTCCTAAAAATAGGCATCCAAATAACCCCCTCGCCTGAAAATGAATAACAATCACCCACCACCTCCCCCTCTTCCCTAGCGAGCTTGCTAAAGATGGAAACCTCTCTTCCAACCTTAGCTCTCCCACCCACCTATCTAACCAAAATCTAACTCTCTTCCCATCCCCCAAATGGAAGCTTATCCCTTCTCACACTCTCTCTTTCAAGGACACTACCGATTTTCACAAGTAAGAACATCGATGTAAGGATGAAGCCTTCATCCACCACCCATCTCCCTCAACCCCATATTTTTTTTCTAATACCCTTCTCTATCTCGCCTCTCCCTCCAACCCAAACCTCCATACCCATTTCCCTAATAGCGCTAGATTTATCTCTTCTAACTTTAAGATTCTCACACCTCCTTGAACCGTTGATTTACAAACTTCATCCAATTTCAAAAGGTGAAACGTGTACTTCTCCCCCAACCCTTCCCGTAGGAAATCTCTTCTTTGTCTTTCCAATGCCTCTAGAACAGATTTTGGACATTTGAAGAGAGATATAAAATAGACCAGGAGATTCAACATAGATGATTTAATCATAACCATCCTCCCACCCATAGATAAGAATTTATACTACCATTTAGAGATCTCCATATCACATCTTTCAATAACTCCATCCCACATATGCTTCACCGGTCTCCCTATACATAACGGTAACACCAAGTACGTTGTTGGAAAATAAGCTTCCTTACACCCAAAAATGTCTGCAAAAGCACGCACTCTTTCTTTAGAAATGCCTACCCCTAAGATTCGCTTTTAGAAATATTGACTTTCAAATCGGAAACCACCTGAAAACTTATAATAATCGATCAAAGATTTTCCACAAAAAAAAAAATTCCACCTTACATAATAGAAGTGAATCATCCGCATACCAAATATGAAAAATCTGAAAGTTTGTATTATCCACCCCGAAGCCCTTTATCAATCCCACTTGAACCCCTCTGTCTAACATTTTACTAAGGACCTCCATAATTGTGACAAAAAGGAAAGGGGATAAAGGCTCACCTTATCTCAAGCCACGCGAGGCTGCAAAAAAAAAAAAAAAAAAACCTTTTGGCGAACCATTCACCAAAATAGAGAATTTAACTAACACAAGTCTGAATCCAATATCGCCATTTAAGGCCACATCCTAATATGCCCAACATATAATCTAGGAATGACCAATCCACATGATCATAAGCTTTTTCCACATCAAGCTTGCAAACCATACCTTCCCTCTACTATGGCAAGAATCAACATATTCATTAGCCAAGAGAGAACAATCTACAATGTCTTCCATCCACAAATGCCCCTTGAGATTTCTGAAATAACACTTCTTAACACTTTCCTGAATCTTGAAGCCAACTCCTTTGCTAGAATCCTATAGGGACCCCCCAACAGACTAATAGGACGAAAATCTTTCAAACACTATGCTCCTTTTTTTGGGAATTAAAGCTATAAAAGTAGCTCCTAGTTGTTTAGTGATAAAGCGCTTCTCGAAAAATTCTCACATGAAACTAATGACATCACTTTTCACACAATCCCAAAATTTTTTAACAAAATGCTATCGAAAAACCATATAGCCTAGGAGCCTTATCACTCCCCAAATCTGCCACTGCTTGCTTGATTTCACCTTCTGGAAATGGTTGTTCCAACGAGCACGCTACTTCTAACGAAATCGTTTCAAAAAGCAAATTGTCAAGTGCTGGCCTCATTCCCCCATCCTTAGCCAAAAGATCTTTGTAAAATTGTACTACAAAGTCGCATATTTTAGACTTCCCCTCGATCGTTTGACCATCCACCACTAACAAAGAAATCTTATTAACTTGCGTTCTCTCACTAGCCATCGCATGAAAAAACTTGGTATTCTTATCTCCCTAATGCAGGGGCATGCGATGACCTAACCCTAGATGCGTGTATATTCAGTTGGAAGATATTCAGATAAGAAAATTAACAACTAACTATTTTCGCTCAAAAGAAAACTAACAAATATCAACATAGAGATGAGATCCGTCCGTCCGGATAATGCCCCTCAGCATAAGAATCACGTAAGTCGTAAAATAGGAAGGATCTAGGGATATGAGGATATCCCAAATCTAGCATAGACCAGTCCACAGTCAGGTTTGGATCCGGTTCCCAGGGCTAGGTATCCCTCTTTTCCGATCGAAACAAAAGGGATAGATTCGGGAAAGAACGAATGTGATGGGGAAGGAACAAGTTCGAGATGAAGGATAACAAAGATGATAAAAATAGAAAAATCGTACCTTTCCTGCACCTTGAAGAAATAGAGACGAGAAAATATAAAAACCGGGGTGGAATCCTCAACACCGGAGGGCCAATCCTGAAACCCCAATCTCTTGAAACAAGAGGAAGAAAAGCAGCCGAAATTTGTATTCATTCAATAATTCGAAATAGGGTTTCTCACAGTACATATAAGCTATGGAAATAAAAAGTGCACTAAAGTACCTGAAAACTAAAAAAGTAACATAAAAACGCCTAAACTAAATAACGACACTAAAACACCTAGAAACAAGGAAATAAACAGAAAACTCCTAAAAGTAAATCCGCTCCACGGTCCAGCGGTTATGATGCTCCTGCGCGATCCTGCAGCTCGCGTACTCGTAACGCGTCAGAAAATGGGTCCAATGGGCCCGGCGTCCATCCACATCAGCTCGTCTACTCCAACACTCGATCTACGACGTCGCCTCCTATAGTAAACTCTAAAGGGCGCACTACTGATGTCCGCATCACTCCCGCTTTCAACCAGGTTGCCCTAGACCTTTTGTCTCCACTTGATCTCCTCCTCCCTCAACCTAGCATTGGGTTGGTAATCATGTAGCAGTGCGTTCCCTACTATTTTGTGGAGCCAACTGATCAAGCGTGACCTTTCATGTGGGCGGCTGCTTTGTGCTATAGCAGTTTTGCTTGGCAACTGCCCTCCATGATGCTACTTTTCCTGTTCACCCTTTGAGATCTGCATGTAATAGTTGGGCTGGGGCTAAATGCTAGGCGGGACAGTGTTGGCATATGAGTAGTGTCAATGTGAGCCTCTGCCATGGTCATCTCCAAGAGCCCATGTAAAAGAGGATGGTTGACAGTCTGGCAGGCAGCTGATTGTAGAATTTTTTGCCAATATACCATTTAAGCCCAACCCCAAATTGTTGGGAGAAAATGTGAGATTATGATGACAATGACAATGTACATGATGCATTGGCAGGCAGCAAAACATGGGAGCATAATACCATTCAAGATGAGTATTACACCTTAGGAATGAAGATGACAACCGAGACGAAAATGAAATGATGACAACGACGATGTAAATGATGCATTGGCAGGCAGCGAAACATGGGAGCATAATACCATTCAAGATGTGTAATACACCTCATAGATGGATACTGAATACTCTTTTTTAGCATTCCAAAGCATATGTCTGGACCTACAACACAAGAAGAACACAATACAGTTAATCATCCTATCATTATGAAATTAAACAAACTAGTAAGTTTCAATCTGTGGTAGCTTTATTGTTGAGGAAAGCTGCAACGAACAGACAAGTTTGTGTGCAAGGAATACCCATATCCATTAATGATAACATCCAAATCAAACTTATTTGAGCCAAAAGGTAAAATTCAACTTGAAAGCAGAATCAAGAATATGCCTTACATACAAAAAAGGGGGATGGAGAATACAAAGGATGGTGGAAATTTCAAATGACACAAAAATGAATTACAAATTCTTCAATAATTAGCACTCAAAAAAGTGAAGGTTAGACTATGCATTCAACATCTAAAGCAAGACTAATTTAGGATTCATTGAAGAATTTTTACATCATTGGCAGCAAGCAGCAAAGAATCAAACTTATGAAAATGGGTACAAAAGTATAGAACATAAACAATTTTCTACAACTGGCATGGGGGTACTTAACCCGTGCAGTAGGGGTATTTCACCTGACATAAGTACCCCTACAGCACAGAATCTGAATAGCCGTTTTTTTTAAACCATATGAAAACTGAATATAGCTTAGAAAGGTATGTTGCACCAACAGTGGTAATAATGGCCGTAACAGTAACAGTGGAACCCATTAAGTAATATAGGGTTGTCAAAGCCATTCTAGTAAAAAAGAAAAAAGAAAAAGAAAAGAAAAAAAAAGAGGCCCATAATGGGCCTGTAATGGCCAATACAGTTTCTACCTTAAACTTAGACTGTGATAAAGCCATAACAGCTGTTATGGCCATTACCATTATTGAATACCTTCAGTCAGGTAGAGTTTGTTAAGAGCTTTGAACACAAGTTATAGGCCTGATTTCTACCTCTAACTCCTGCTTCTAACTGTTCATTACAAAGTGCTGCTGGACATGATAAGGTGGCAAATCCAAATCCAAGGTTCAATTTTAGTTTGGCACACCAACAGCATTGCAGTGTCTATACTCAGTATATACTATAAACCATTTCCCCATGTGGCTTTTTTTTTCAATAGAAGTGCATCTTGAAGGGAGTTGATCATAACAATAGATGGTGCAAAACAGATACCAAATGCATGCTGATCATGGACTCAATATATCACCATGCAAGTAAATTATAAATCCATGACATGTGGAAAGCACCTATTAACAGTTTATTAAAATAAACAAAAGCATACAAATGACAACCATATATTTTAGGAAACGTATTTGAATAACAAGAAAGAACTTCATAACTGGTGAGAGAGAGAGAGAGAGAGAGAGAGAGATCTTTGTAACAAAATCAACAGTTAAGAGAGACCTTCATAACTGGTGTGTGTGTGTGTGTGTGTGTGTGTGTGTGTGTGTGTGAGAGAGAGAGAGAGAGAGATCTTTGTAACAAAAATAAACTGTAATTCAAATAAGGTCTTACCTCGAGCATATTTTCCTCCAAAAAGAAATTTGGTCCTGTGCAATTTGTGCCATGAGAACCATCGTATTGAAGGATTCTAAGCTTCCCCTCCTGCATTTACAGACAAGAATATTTTTTATAAACTAAGTTGGTAGATGACACATTGAATTTCTTAAACAAAAGCCTGTCCAATCTCCAATTATCACCTTAGTTCCATAAACAAGCCCTCCTCCAACTAGAGGGTGAAAGCATGCAACATTAACCTCATCTTCCGCACTAGGAAGAACTCTCACAAGCTCCATATCTGAAACTCTATAAACCTGGAAATCCCATAACAAAAAACAGGCTTTCAGAAGTGGCTATACCCAAAAAGTATTTAACAAGGTATGCATTATTTGATTATCCAAGAAAGTAACTTAAGAACCAATTGTGTCCTTCTCTTTCTTCTCTTTTTGGATGGTTCATCTCAACCAAAATAAAGTAGAAAGTCAAAACTGAAGAAGTATTCAATAGATGATAAAATATGGCCAAAGGGGACAAATAGAGAGACGCGAGCTTCAATTGTATCGTCCATTTTGGGATCCTCAAAAGTTACAATTAATATAGGAGATCTTTCCTCTCTACCTCAGGCAATCAAAGCTCTTTCGGATCTCCCACCTTAAGCAGTTATCCCCTTGAGGTTTTTTCTTTCCACTTGGTTGCCCGACCCTGTGCTGTGGGGCCTCTTTTGTTTTTTCGTTTGCCTTGATGTGGTTTTACATGTAGGTTTGTTTCCTCCCTTTGGTTCCTAATAAATTATTTTTGCTTGCCTACTCTTCATACATTGTGTTTTCTCTTCAGATATCTGGAATAGAGTCTTTCAATGTGCAGGTTTAGCCTGGGTAATGCTGGAGTCCATTGATAGCCTCTTCTGCACTTGGCATGCTGATGATTTGGGAGGTCTGGCTGGGAAGAAGAAATGGAGAACTTTCCTTCTCACAGTCCTCCGGGCAGTGTGGAATGAGAGAAACTATCACTGTTTCTGGAACAAGAGTGTTTCCTCGGCTGGGGTTTTCAATAGGGTGATCCTATTCTTCAGAGATTGGACTGCTTAGCTATCTGGGGGGTTTGGTTTGTTGGGTTCTCAGGTTGCTCCAGGCATGGACCTGGGTTTGTTGTATTCTTTTTCTTTTCTTTTTTGTTTCTTTTTTCTTTGTTTGTTTTTACATGGTGTTTGTCTTGTTTATGTTTCCCTGCGCTTTTTTCCTTTTGTTATCTCTACTTCTTTTTTTATGAATAGGCCAAAGTCAGAATATACAAAACAGAAAGGCTATACACCCACCCTAGAGCTTTTATAGCTCCACCCAGTTGGCCGGAAACTGATCTAGGACCTTACCAACCACTGCCCATTCTATTACATAAGACTTCGCTGCCAAAAACACTTCCTCGACTTGACCCAAGCGATTCTTGAAAGTTTTGTTATTCCTCTCCAACCATAAGAACCATAAGCCCACCATCAACACAAGTCGCCACACTTTCCTTCCCACTTTCCCACTCCCACCTTCGTGCCACATGAAGAAGAATTGGCCAACGGATTGAGGCGAAACCCACTCCATACCAAATAGCTTAAAGAACTTATGCCACATATGGCTCGCAAAAACACAATGGATGAATAATTGATCCACCCATTCCTCATTGCAAAAGCACATAACACAAACATTCAGGAGAATCATGTTTCTTTTTCTGAGATTATCAACCGTTAGAACCTCACTACGCCCTACTAACCAAGCAAAGGCCACCACCTTTGAGGGTGCTCTGTAGCTCCACACTGCGGTAGATGGGCTTAGCTCACTATTTGAAACACCTCCCTCCAAAAACTTGTAGAGGGATTTCGCCGAGAATCTTCTAGATCTGTCCTTAAGCCACACCATCGAATCCAAATTAGACAGCACCGACCTAACCTTGTCAAGCATGGACAGCAACTCTACTAGTTCCTCTACCTCCTCCTCCACTAGATTTCTTCTACACGGCAAAGACCATATACAAATGTCACCTAGATATTAGAAACACCTTGCCACCACCAACCCCTCCCCTATAGCAATCCTAGCCAACCTTAGAAATACGACCCCCAATTTTTGCTCCCGCGCTCAAATGTCTTCCCAAAACTTGATTTTGAACCCATTCCTAATGAAAAACAGACGCCTTCCCACACCTTATTCCTTATCTGAGCTACTGCTTTCCAAACCGGGGAAGACCTTTTTTTTTCTTTTTCTTTTTTTATCAAAAGATTTTATATCATATCACCTGAAAAGGGACTTTACAATGAGACCATTCGAGCAGCCACCATAACAAAAAAAATAGGAGGCCACCTATCATATACTTCCGGTTAACCATTGAAACTAACAGCGACCCATCACCTGGACCCTCATCGACTACCTCGCGACTCTCTAATAGCACCCAATCCAGTTTTGTCTAAGACCAGCTTTCCCCTAATAACCGCTGGCAGCGACCTTGTATTTTGAAAAACCATTGAGCTTTGCAAGGCACTGCCCATCTTAGCTAGACTATCTGCTACCTGATTCCCTTCTCTAAGAATATGGACCACCTTTACTTGAGCCCTCGCTTGAAGAGCTATAAACCTAGCCCTCAAGTACCAAAGATTCCAAGGAAGCTTCGAACCTTTCACTAGCACATCCACCACCGAAGCTGAATCCGTTTCCATGATGATTTTCATGCAACCACGGGCTACACTAGTAGACAGCCCCTCGATTAAAGCTCTAGCTTCGGCTGAGGAGTTCGTCCCGATCCCATAGCTGCTAGCAAACCCGAAAATGAACTTACCATTCCAATCCCTGCACACTCCTCCTCCTCCCGCGTTCCCCGGGTTTCCACGACACGAACCATCCACGTTAACTTTCACCCACCCTTCCTTCGGCCTCGACCACCTAATCACTGACCAAAAAAGATTTTGTTGCCTCTTAAGATGAATGTGAAGGTGTTGAAGAGTTGTCCTTCTAGCTCTGAAAATTTATGTTGGAGCTGGAAAAAACTGACTGATGTACCTCATCCAACCGAGGACCCTAGATACCACCCTGCATTTTTCCACTTCCTTGCCATCGAATCTGCTACCATTTCTCTCTCGCCAAATCTCCCAGATGATTAGGTTAGGAGCCAGACCTCTTAAATTGGAGTAAGAGTCCATGGCCGACGCCTCTTGCCACCAATGCGAGAGCCGAGCTTCCAACGGTTGATCTCGGAAACAAAACACATCAAATGCATTGCTGAAGTAGGTCCAAACCTGTTGAGATAGCGCACTGTGTGAGAATAGGTGATCAATCGATTCAGTGGCAGCAGCATTCTCCAGCGGACAACAATTGCATTTCGAAGCTAGAGATATTCCTTTCGCTTGGACCCTTTCGTCCACTGGGATTCCTTTTAGGAGCATCTTCCAAACGAACATCGAAATCTTCGGTGGCAACTTTGCATGCCACACCCACCTTGCCCAACTCTTTTTGCCCCTAGCAGTTCTACTTAGATTCCAAGCAGATTTCATAGAGAATTCACCAGACAACTCGAGAGGCCAAATTCGACTATCCGCATAATCATTAACAATCATAACTTCACTCTCAATGTGCGCACGCACTTCCGGGGTAATAAGAGAAATCGCTGTTGAGTCCTGAATGATACCCTCATGGCTCAGAAGATCTTTGACTTGGAGACTCCTTAGATGGGAGGGCACTTGCTGCCCACAAATATCTTCAAGCGGACCAAGCCCCGTCCAATTATCTGACCACAAACTATACTCGCCTGTCCCCACCATCCAGCGAGCTTGCTGATCAATTAAGGGGAGAAGTTTTAGCACGCTCTTCCACAGAGGGGAGGCCACTCTGGCCCTAGACATGGGAACCGCTGAACGACTATTCCACCCATATTTAGACTTCATAAAATCTCCCCATATTGATGACTTGAAGTCGCTACTAACCTTCCACGCCAATATGTCGGCTAAACACTTAACACCGATCGCCCCTTCCTCTTTGGGTACTACAATGGATTTCCAGCTGATCCAATGTTGTTTTTTCCTACCCTCATCCCATCCTCAGAAGAAATCAGCAAAATTTCTCTCAAGGTCTGACAGCACCTTGATTGGAACCATCGAGGCAGCCATCGTGTGAATTGAAATGCTACTTAGAACGTGTTTGATCAGCACATGTCTCGCTGCTGGGTTCAGACATTTGCTCATCCAGCCCATTGTCCTTGCTGTAATCTTCTCCAACAAAGGTTGAAAATGAATCCTCCTGCTTCTCCCTTGAACAATGGGGACTCCCAGGTACTTGAAACTCTCTGCCGAATTATGAATTCCCGTCAATCTTTGAACACATCTGATCCTGGAGGAGGGCAACTTGCTCGAGCACATAAAGCAGCTTTTATCCACATTAATCCTTTGTCCAGATATTCACTGGTATCTCTCCAAAAAAAATTTGGTGTTGGATAGAGACCTTTTGCTGCCATTGGTGAAGATGATGGTGTCATCTGCAAATAGCAAGTGTGTGACAATCTGACTTCCTCGGCCTGTGTGGAAAGGAAGACACATACCTGATTGAGTAAGCCTCTTCAACCCTCTACTCAAGATCTCAGCCATAATGACAAACAGCGATGGGGAAAGCGGATCTCCCTGCAGAAGCCCCCTGGAAGATTTAAAGTACCCCGTCGGTTCCCCATTCACTAGCACCGAGAACCAGTTGGAGCTCCAACATCCCTCTACCATGCCAACCCATTCCGCACTCATTCCGAATTTCAGCAACACCGCCTTCAAGAGAGACCACTCCACTCTATCGTACGCTTTCTCCATATCTAGTTTGAAGATGAAGTTCCCTCCCCTTACTTTCCTATCAATATCTCTGAACAACTCTTGGGTAAGCGTGATACTTTCCGTCATTGATCGCCCCTGGACGAAGGCACCTTGCTCCCCTGAAATAAGCTTAGGGAGCAGAGAGCTAAGACGAGTGGAAATAACCTTCGAAAAAATCTTGTAGACACAATTGCAAAGGCTGATCGGTCGAAAATCAGATAATCTCTCTTGAGATCCTGATTTTGGGATAAGGCAGATAAGCGTCGACGAGAATGCTCTAGGGAGAGTTCCTCGTTTAAACAGAAATTTTATAGCATTCATGATGTCCTCGCAAATGATGTCCCAGCATCCACTGAAGAAAGCTCCTGGAAGGCCGTCAGGACCAGGTGCCCCGTCCTTAGGCATAGCATCCACCGCTTGCTTGACCTCAGAAATCGTCGGCTCAGCCATAAGCGCCCGATTGTCTTCCTGGGAGATACAATCAGGAATAAGGTCTAAGAGGTCCTCAGGAGGGTCGACCTGTTGGGCTGTCATCAGATTAGTGAAGAACTCCACCACTTCTTCCTTGATTCTGATTGGGTCGGAAGTAAACTCACCACCTTGAAGTTTAATTTTCTGGATTACCGCGCTTCTCGATCTGTTTTTGACTAACAAGTGCAAGAACTTGGTATTCCTGTCTCCTTCTTCCAGCCATTTGTTACGAGACTTTTGTTTCCAAAAAATTTCTTCACACAACTCAAGCCGCTGGAGATTATCTTGAGCTTCCTTAAGGCTTGACTGGTGGTCTTGAGTGGGAAGTTGCTGGTTAATGAGCTCTTTGCTCAACACGTCTTCTTATGCCCTCTTTAGATTAACAAAAATATCACCAAAAACATCATTGTTCCATTTCTTAAGAACCCTTTTCACATTCTTCAACTTTATTAGCAGGTTAAACATCGGTTGTGTTGGCCCCTCAATAGCCCAAGCTTCCCCCACTTGCTGAAGGAAATGTTCATGTTGAAACCACATTCGCTAGAATCGGAACGGTCTTGGGGAGGAGGCCGAAGGGAGAGGGAAGGATAGGAGAAGGGGCGCATGGTCCGAACCCACCCTAGGGAGGTGGTCTACCTTAAAAGAATGAAAACGATCGAGCCAGTCCCCGTTACACAACTCTGTCCATCCTTGCCCATCTTCTCGATCCTCCCTGCTGGTTGTTGCTCCATGTAAATTGGTTGCCCGAAAATCCTACGTCTTGCAAGCCCGATCTGTTGATCACGTCCACAAACACCGGGGAAGACCTGTAGAATGATGAAGAACGTGTCCTCCAGCCCCCTGCATCCACCCCATGCGGAAACCCACCACTTCCCTCCAAAAGGAATCCTCTTCTACCCCAACCTCCATACCCAATTTCCTATCAGAGCATCGTTAATTGTAGCCAAGTTTCTCAATCCAGCACCACCTTGCTCCCGAGACTTGCAAACATCCTCCCACTTCATAAGATGGAACTTGTGTTTTATCTTCCACTCCATTCCAAAGAAAGTCTCTCCTAATTTTCTCCAATCTTTTCAGAACCGATTTCAGAGATTTAAACAAGGCATGAAATATACAAGTAAATTTGACATTGTTGCCTTTATGAGAGTGATCCTACCCCCAAAAGCTTCTTAACAAACCGCTCGATCACCTTATCCCATACACCCTTAGAAGGCTTGCCTATACACATGGGAAGCCCAAGGGGATAGGACCACTTCAACAAATAAATGAATAAAAATAAAAAAGGAAAGAAAAAGAAAAGAAGCTCAAAGTGACATTTATTGCCCTTTTTTCTTCTGTTTCAAACAATGACACCAGATGTGTGAATCAAGTGACTTCAATTACTGGTTATGTACTTTGTTATGACTGTGATGACATTTCTGTACTCCATCGTAGTTGCACGTTTAACTGATGGATACAGATGGAAAATAAATCATTGATCGATATCTTACTCTTCTTATCCACTCAAAAAAAAAAAATGCATGAATCTTACAATTAACATACTATGATTAAAATCCTAAAACAATTTATGACAACGCTAATTTTCAAAACACTGCAATTAATAATAAGTTTCACACATCTTGCTTCCCTGTTGCCATGAGCAATCTATGCCATATGGATTGCGCAAGAAAATTTGGCAAAAATATCGCCTGTTACACCAGGGAATAACATTTAAGTGAAACACCATCCACTCTAGTTCATCACATGGCATTTTTCTTGAACAATGAGGCACTCAGATTGCATCAGATTAAACCACAACATTAGCAGTTTGCCCTTCAAAGTTCATCTCTTTCCACCGCAGACTTCTAGTGCAGAAACAAAAAGGTTTCTAAAACTAAATGGACCCTGATAAATAAGAGCAGACATAAGTGAAGTAACTCTTTCATACAACTAGTTACACACAATCTCATGCATCCAACAAGAGCATGAATTTTTAGTTTCCAATTAACTACCACAAAAATGGAACAAAAACAAAAGTCTCACATAATCATCCAACAGACAATGCATAACCTCATTAGCTTATGACTGACGAAGGATCGGGTCAACCCGCCAACCAACTATCAGGATTAGGGTTGGGCTCAGGTCAGAAAATGTGGCCCACTTCAGTACACAGATCACCTCAGGTTGACATTGGCCTGACCCAACCCATATATTATATTTATATATATAAACAATAATCATTGTAGACAAATGCATGACTGCAATAGTGCTAGAGATGTGTTGATAAGCAAGAGAGGTCTTAGATTCGAGCCTTCCTCGATTCTTATTTCTTTATACGAAGGTTTGGATCAGGCTAGGCTTAAACTTAAGAATCAGCTCGCAGGTCAGGCCTGGTAATCTCATTCCAGGTCACTGGTTGGGCTTGGGCTTCGATTCTGGTCCCATTTGGTAACAGGTTGGGTTTAGGCTCATCCTAGCCTCCCTCAGGGTAAAAGAAAGAAATGGCTCAATTTATAATTTTTGTTACAGTAATATTTCAAATTATAACACTATTGTACATTTACATGAGAAATTTTTCATGATTCCAAGTCCTAAACAACATGGATAAAAAGCATGCCCATGATAGCCTGAGTGCAACATCTACCTCCAAAATTGTGTAAATAGGTATTGTTGTCTCCCCGTCAACGACAATGCTTCTAAGAAGAGAACTATGGCGGCGACCATATGCCAATAGTATGTGCTCAGATGTGGGTGAGAACTGCAAAATAAAAGCACAAGGTCAACAAAGGGTCCTTAATAGTTAATATTCCATGTAATTGTTTTTTTTTTTTTTTTTGGAAGGATCTTCATATTGCATTGAGCTTCAACAGTTAGCCAATTACCATCAATAATTCATATGAGAATCAACATGCAAATATAAAGTATGCCAATAACCAGGCCAATAAGAGCTCTGCTAAGATTCAAAGGAGCTCTTTTGTTTAAAAAAAAATTGAAGCATTGTCCAAGGAAGGCCCTGATTTCGCCACTTGAAATTAGTCAATGTCACACAGATTTAAATGTGCAAAAAACCATAATCTTTTTCAAGGCTAAATGCATAAAATCGGTAGCGAAACTCGAATAGAAGAAAATATGAGAATGGAAGAAAATGTCGCTTTGCAAAGGAGCACCAAGATTGCTACATTGAATGTGCTCAGTGCTGCATAGCGTCAGCTTTAATAGTGATCTATGATGGTTGCTTCCAGTCTCAGAATGGTACTTGATGGTAATGCAAAACAGTGTTGTAATGGCATCATGAGGATGTTTTGTGATGATGTCATGTAGCTTTGCCAATTAGAAGTGCTATGGACTTACAGGTCCTGCAGATAGGTATATGAACATCAAAAAAGAGCACGCATTTTGCATATCCCCGTTTAAACCAGCACCAGCAGAGGTTCAAAGGAATGTGAGTGCATGGATCCCCACAAGTCACATCTCCAAACCGGATGTGAGTGCTGGAACACTACATGGCACAGCTCCCAAAAGAGGAATTCTAGGAGCAACTGTGGCCGAATAATCCAGATTCAATTCATCAATGTGCAGATTCGCAATGCTTATGTTGAAAATTAAGATTTCCTCACTGCAGATGAAAGAGATGATAAAAGGAATATTTGATACATGCACCTTCACATGCAATAACCTGAGTGGACTAGAAAGTTTAAGTATAGGATTCTGTAAGTTTTGGCAACAAATGTAAGCATAGTTTCAATGGATAGGAGAAGCATACACAACAAAGATAGTTAAGTATTAGCACAAACAAAATAGAACTGTTCCGCAATTCAAGGACAAAGCTTCTGAGAACTTTGACCCGTCAACAAGGATGTTTACTTCATCAAATGAGGAATGGTTGGAAGTTGGAACAGACTTGGGCACTACTTCTAGGCCAGTAGCATATTTTTGTCTCATGCCTTCCTCAAGGCCAGAACTTTAATGCAGAAGGAGACTAGAAAGGTTAAGACCCTTGAATATTAAATATAAACACCTCTAGAATTCCAGAAGTCCTCAAAAAACTGAAAACTATGCATAGGTCTAGCCAAAAATGCCCACTAGGTCCATTTGCAAGGGAGAAAAGGTGTCTCCATGTGCCTATGCATGGGGACATTGGTGCAACCCGGTTATTGAGTCAATGAGATCTCAATACCCAAATTGAGAGAGAGAGAGAGAGAGAGAGAGAGAGAGAGAGAGAGAGAGAGTATGTCCACAAGAACAATAGAGTGAATAGAGTAGACAGGAAGAGAACCTTATTGATATCAACCTTCTCTTACAAAAACTTCAAGAAAACTCACACTTCGAAAAATATTTGAATGACTAACTCCTGCACCACTACCCCCTTTTATAGATTCTAAATGAATCTACCCCCTTGCCCTTTTAAAGCCTTCAACTTGTGCAAACTCACCCCTTCCAACTGGCGTGGTTCCTAGTCTCCATTGCACATGACCAAACCATCTAAGGTGTTGTTTGGTAAACTGAAAAATTAAGCCTGAAAATTAATTTAAGTACTGAAAACTTAAAGTGCTGAATTTAAGTACTTATAAGAACTGAAAAATCTGTTTGGTAATTTATCCGAAAACTGCCATTGAAAACTTGTCACGGCCATAAAAGTTTCGGACCTAGCTAATATTTGTGTTTTCCCTTAATCCAGGTCTTTGTGTTCTTATGAACAAGGTTGATGGTAAATAAACATCATGGTGGGCCCTAGTAAGGTTTCAATGGTGGGCATCATTGTCCCCATCGCTTTCAGTGGTGGGGTCCACCTGAGGTTTGGACCTGTCTCATTTTTGGGCTCATGCCTTAAAATCATCTCTCCAAATGAATAAACTATGTAGATATAATACATATATTATGTCGGGGCTTATAGAATTTGGTGACTTCAAGTACTTGCGTGAGATGGTTTCATGGATGGGAAAGTAAACAAAGAAGGGTAATCTTGTCATTTTTAAATGTTAATAAGGATCTTTTGTCAATTTTTATCTAAAAATTTAAAGAGAAACCACTTACTGCATTCAACTATAAGTTTTAAGTTAAGTTGGCATGGCTTAAAATAATCCACTTAATTTAAGTGATTTTCCCAATTAAGCACTTAAATTTTTTTAGTTACCAAATGGTCCAAATTACTAAAATCACTGAAAATATCATTTTTCGGTGATAAGTCGTGGAATTAAGTTTTACCAAACGCACCCTAAGTCTACTTTCCCTCATCTTATTACTTATTGGTACCGCTCCTAGGTTCCCTCAAATGCATTCATTTCTAATTTTATACTTCCTTGTCTTGCCACTCATCCATCTTAACATCCTCATTTCAGCTACACTCATCCTATGAACATGTTGTTCTTTAACTGCCCAAAATTTTGTCCCATAAAGCATGGATGGTCTTATAGCTATCAAAAGTGGTACATGGTAATCACATAAAACCCCGGAGGCACATCTTCAACTATTCTACCCAGCTTGAATTTTATGGGCAACATCCTCCTCAATCTCTCCACTCTCATGAATTATTAACTCTAAGGTGCCAAAAGTACTCATTTTGGGAAATTTCTTGGTCAGCAATCTTAACTAATTCCTCATTTTTATTCATATTGTTAATAAAATTGCACTCTACATACTCTATTTTAGTCCGGCTAATTTTAAATCTGTCGGATTCTAAAGCATCTCCCTAAATCTAGCTTTGTCTTTACACTCTCCCTTGTCTTATCAATCAAAACTATGTCATCTGCAAACAACGTACACCATGGGATCACTTCCTGCAAATGCCTTGTTAACTTGTCCATATACCGTTCAAAAAGGTACAAGCTCAATGCCAACCCCTAGTGTAAGCATACAGTAATTAGGATAATCGTGTCAATATTTCCTCTTAAGACTCATTTCCTTCCCAACACCCACCAGATTAACTCTACGGACCCTATCTGATGCTTTGTCTAAGTCAATAGAGACCATGTGGAGATCCTTCCACAATTTGGACGGGTTATAAACCTCCCACCAGTTTTGATACTGAGATCACATGAAATCAAGAACAATAATCCAAATTACACGTTAGATAATGAATTGGGTAACACTTCCCTTAGTGTCATTCCATTCTTAAATCCAACTTAGAACGTAGTGCCCATCTCAGGCAACTTCAAGCAACAACCTTTCGAGTTTGCAACCCACATTATTTCAAACTCAGGAAAAACGAAGAATAGATGAACATTCACTTATCAGTTCTCGAAATAAACTAAACTAAGCATAATCCATTAAACCAAATTAGCAACATTGAACATTAGAATTCCAAAAAAGAAAAAAGAAAAAATGATAATGATAATGACAGTAATAATAATAATAATAATAATAATAATAATAATAATAATAATAGTAGTAGTAGTAATAATAATAATTATTATTATCATTGTACTAATACTTGAAAGTCTTGAAAATCACTACTCTATTCTATCCTAACCCTTCTTCTAAACAGCGTCCTTGATTCCTGATATGAAAGTGCGACTTGATTCCTGATGTGAAAGTGCGAAGGCATTCAACCGAATAATTGCACACAGATGCTCTGAGAAGGATGTGCACATGGCTTTAATTAGTTCAATAGGGCAAGCACTTGGGCATCGATACCCATCAGTACATCTTCAATACAGGACTGCCATGGCTGTTTGCACATCATGCAAATCTCCGAGAGCTTCCTATGTCTTCTCCTCCATCTTCATCTCCATTCTCAGCCTCTTGATTACTTTCTTCTTCTTCGTCATTTTCTTTCTTTTCATCAACATCCTGATCGTCACCTGCATCTTCCTCTCCACCTTCATTCCCATCATTGCCATCTTCTTCTTCCTCCTCTTTCCCTATCATCCCCATCTCCATTTTTCTCATCGTCATCATCCTCACTTCCTTCTCCCGTCTCCACCATCTCCTTCTTCACTGCTCAAATTCTCGTTTTTTGCCAAAGAACTCTTGCAAGATAAACTATCCCATTCATAGCCTCTCACTTCATAATTGTCCATGCCTTCGGCACCCAAGAAAAAAGAACCACCATCACTTCCATACACAAAGCTTAGGCGTTCGGCTCCCTTAGGGACTCCACTATAGTAGTTATCAGCATCGCAATCATGATCATCATGAAGATACCCAAAGTCACTAAGATCCGACACGATGAAAATAACCTACAAGACGGGACAGATAAAAAATAAGACAGATATGCAAGACTAAATTGATGCATACTGGATTAATATTTACAATCTTAAACTTTTTTTTAGGCAATAAAAAGTGATTTTTATTGAGCAGAACGGCCAGAGGCCAAAGAATACAAAACAAAAAGACAAACAAAAAGGAGAGGAACTCCCTACAAATCTAACCAGCTAACAGGAAAATGAGCAGCAGGAAGAATATTAGCTGCATTTGCCCACTCAATTACATTCATTCTTGCCCTATTAAAAACTTCCAAGGAAGCTGCCCTTCGATTTCGAAAGCAATGAGCATTTCTCTCCAACCTAATGCTCCAAAGGCCCGTTAATAAGCATAAATGCCAAATCTTCAAGCTCTTTAATAAAGAAGAGATGTGTGTGTAGAATTGGGCCAAAAAGAAAAAGACATGTGCACATTAAAGATAACGTAGTTCATAATTCTTCCCTTTATTGGCCTCCTCGAACCATCATATGCTGCTATCATCATGCTAGAGGACGTTAATTCCTTCTCATGAATTCTGAGGGCTACCAAGGTGGTAGTTGGACAAATATTTAGAGATGCCCCAGTATCAACCAAGGCATGCGAGATAATGTAGTTCGCAATTCTTACGGTCACATGCAATGGTTGAGATCGACCTCTATGTGGAAAAATGGGATAATGAGATCGACCTGTGTCGAAAAATGGGATAATGTTAGTTGGGGGTGCAGAAAAGGACACAACTATGTTCCTGAGGTATTCAGGTGTCATATCTTAAGGTAACTTTGAATCTCTTCCTGAGGGATCATTTATGACTCTCTCTCTCTCTCTCTCTCTCTCTCTCTCTCTCTCTCTCTCTCTCTGAGATAGGGGACAGGTTTTCTGTAATGTCATTCTACAGGCTGCCAAATAATAGTGAACAGGGGGTACTCCCTTAATGCAATTGTGGCAATATCCAAACATCCCTCATGTGGTAGCATCTCGATGTCTAGCAGCTTATGATAAAATCCTAACAATCAACCAGCTCTGATCAAGAAACATGATGATTGCAAGTGGGTGTATTTTATGCCTGAAGGATACCAAATCAGTAAATCACCTACTTTTGCATTGTGGATTCACATTGGGTGCTGGTTCTCTTCAAGCTGCAGCATGTCATGCCAGGATCGGTAGAAGCTCTTATTCAAACTAGAAAATGACATTTTCAGAGCAAAAGGACCAGAATTTCACAGAGATTGGCAATTCTAGCAATCTTTTTGGTCCACCTGGAAGGAATAAAACAATAGTACCTTCAATAACAATAGGATTTCTATGGAGACGATATTTCAGAGATATCGAGGGATGATCATCTATTGTGCTCTAGGGAACACGCATTTCAAGGGATGAAATGTGTAAGACATTTTGGATTTTGGGCCTTTAAGGAATCTCCGTTTTTCCCTTTTTACCTATGAATAGGATGATCTGGGATAATCTCTTATCATCTCTTTTCCTCCATTCCATTTTTGTATTCTCTTTTCGTTAATTAAATAGTTCACTTAGCCCTACAAGAAGAAGATGCAGGAGGAAGCGAAAGAGGAGAAACCGACAGTGATGGACTTGGAGAATCTGGAATCTCTTTTTGTCAAGAAATAAAAACCAGATTCAAAGAATACAAAAGGGTTAAGGGGGTCAGGAGGAGAGAAACTGAAAGTGGTTAACTTCAGAGAATCGGTATCTCTTTTTGTCAAGAAATAAAAACCAGATTCAAAGAATACATAATGGGTTAAGGGTGTCTCTAGATTGAAAAAAAAAGGATCCCAGAAGCCAAGTGTTTCTGTTTCAATGTGCTTCAAACACCAGGAACAAGCCATAAGACCACCAAAATCTTCATGATTCAGAGTTTCAAGGCAGAAGAATAGTGGTGACCTTTTTTAAAGCAGGTTGGGGAAAGGGGTAATATCTTCTAATAGAAGGGTATTCATAAAGGGATAAGGGATGACAAGGGGAGGATTCTGGGTAAAAAGACGAGGAACAAGAAGACTATTTGCACTGACTTGTAGCCTCAGCAGAAGATCAGAACGATAAGAAAACGATGGATTATGTTTCATTCTACCTGTCCAAACTTTCTCTCAGATACTTTTTTATATTTTGTAATTTTTGGTCCAGCCAATTGAGCTGAACATGACCCCTAAGCACTACATTGCCCTAAATGATCTTCAAAAAATTATGGCTTAATTGTCAGAATACATGGGCTTGCTGTCAATGCAGGCCTCATTGAAGAAAGGTGACTTCTAGCTAAAAAGGATGATAAACTAACAGACATGGGTGACTGTGCAGTTTAGGCGTACATGTGTGTGTGCGGGCGCGCAATGTGTGTATTCAATACATGTGCGGTAACAGTACAATTTTTTTAGAGGTGTACAGGAATAGAAAGATACACATAATAGAGATTAAGAGGTTCCACAACTGGTAAACAAGAGTGAGAAGTGATGGGAATATCTGCTTCAAGATTGTGGGCTGCAAATAAAGGGAACTGATAGATATAATGGCACACAGCAACATTTCACAGCAATCTTCAAAAAGCATCTAACCTGAATGGAAGTCAAACAGTGAGCTGCTCTGATTGCCCTCGATGCAAGCACCAACCCGAAGCTATAGATCCAGAAAGAATAGAAAACTGTTATGGAGAGAACATTGAGGTGATTTGAGTTATGTAAGTGACAATATTGAGATGATTTTAGTATATAGGCAAGTGAGAGGTTTAGCCTTACGTTGCCTTCTCAAGAGAATAGATGCGCAGCTCATACATGACTTGGTGAGCTGAAATCGGGTGTCGTGTTGGGGATGTTGCAACCCCTGATACGTCTTGGTGAGCATGCAACGGTAGTCCAGGATCAGCTTCCATGCGAGGAAGCATGCATGCAACACAGGCTGCTAAAAATCTTCCACAAGGTGAAAAGTGTGCACCCATTTCACTGCCATCATAAATAAATACACATTAATATTCAAATGGAATCACATGCTTCAGTATAGCACAAGTGCACAACATTGAAAATAATAGGAGGTTAGCATGGAATGTCTGATTATCATGACAACCCAGCACAGATTTTCCCCTGGCCCAGAATGATTCTCTCGAATTTTGATGATCTTAAAAGGTAAAAGACACAGTTCTCAAAATGAAAAGAAAAGAAAATCAATCGATGTTACATACACAAATTGGTTTCCATTTAAATAATATCTATCAAACCTAGGGCTGGTCATGAGCCGAGTCAGCTCGAGAAACTCGATCGACTCGACTCGAAAAAGCTCGCCTCGGCTCGACTCGACTCAGTAGAACAAGTCAAGCCAAACTTTATTTAGGAGCTCGAGTCAGAAATCGAGTCAAGTTCGACCATTGGGTCACTCGACTTGACTCGAAACTCGACTCGATTCAAGCTCGACTCGGCTCAAGCTCGAGCTCGACTCGTTTCATATGGATATTTGTTAAAAAGAAAAAAAAAAAAAAAAAAAAACCCTAATCTTCTTATTTCTTGGTTATCTCTCCCCCCTCCCCCCACACACACATTGGGGTCCAAGCTTAGGACATATAAAACCCTCACACATTGGGGGGTTTCTTAATCCTACTATTTTGTTCAAGGAAGGACATTCCTTGTTGAGCATATCTAATGGATTGAGTAATTTCAAGTACAAAACATGGTGAGCACACAGTGGTTGTGTGTTTTACACGCTACACAAACACAGGTGCTACGGTGAGACCACACACCATACATATCTACAAAACAGGGGCTATGGTTAGACCAAACACCATATGCAGCTATTGATTGTAATTTTACGAGGGAGGTGGTGCATCTGATCCATGAATCAGCTAGGCCTCATCATGAAAATGGTCCACACAATAATTACGGCAGTCCATTCATGTGGTGAGCTATGCATGTACTGTGTTAATTATGGTTCATAAAATATTACTAGTGGTCTGCATTCAATGCATGTGTGACTTGGCCAAAGAAAAAATCGATCAGAGCTAGGTCATTTTAATGGTGGGGTCCCACCTGTAGAAATACTATTCTCCCCTAATATATGTGTGACTTCTCGAACTTAATGTTGTTGACTTTTAATTTGTATTTTGTAGTAAAAAATATAATAAATTGAGGTGGGAGCAAGCTCGCCTCGACTTGAGGTAAGCTCGCCTCGCCTCGAGCTCGCCTCGAAAGTTTTAGCAAACAAGGCAATCTCCAATGGTAAGCTCGAGGGTGAGCTCGAACTCGAGGAGAGCACAAACGAGTCAAGCCAAGCTTGGCCCACCTCGACTCGACTCGGCTCGATGTGCAGCCCTAATCAAACCCTAGAGATGTGCCAAAACATGGTCCATAGGATTGATTTCCTATACAACATGACAATCTCCAGAGGGATACAAGATGATGGTCAAAGATATGCTGATATGTTTACGAGGTTAGCGAGTGAAACAGAGTGTTTTCCTCTTTCCAACCTCCTGGCCTATTTCCCTTCGTGCTTTAAGATCCCAATTGTGGCAGCTTCAAAAATTGACTGCCTTAGGAGGAAACTCCTTTGGGAAGGGAAGGAATAGGCGCGTAAATTTTATCTTTATCAACTGGAAGGAGCTGCAAAAGCTAGTTAAAGAAGGGAGCCTTGGGAACGGATGAATTACAGTGGGAACTAGGGTCTCCTAAGTAAATGGTGGTAGATGCTTGTGGTAAAACCTTGCTCATTGTGGCGATATGTGATAGATAAGAATGTGATGAGTCCGAGGGAGGGTAGTTCCTGAGTATTCATCCAAGGTCAAAAGCGTTGAGGGTGCAGCAGCCAAGTTTTTCAAAATCGTAAAATTTACAATTCCAATCATGTAATTCAAATCGCATCGTATAAGTATATAATGCAACTCGTAGCCCCATATCGCAAAACCACATGAATCATATGAATATCATATGAATCATATGATTATCGTACCGAATCCATATGATTATCATTTCAAATCTGGCAGATTGTACGACTATCATGGACTTAATAAATGGGGCCAATAATTACTTAAAAGAACATACTTCTCAAAAATCAATTTACTTCAAAGAACTTTATTTTTATTGTTATTCACTTCTCCCTCCCTCCTTCTCATGCCTTTCTTCTTTTAAAACATGTAGAAGGCCCTCCCCTATTAGAGAGACAGAGAGAGAGAAGGAGATAAGGGGATTTGATTTCAAACCCAAAACAAAGAAATCGAGATATCTTCTGTCAGCCAAATGAATTGAATGCCTCTTCATTTGACATGATTCCACACTCAAGAAAGTTACAAAAGAATGTATATTACTAAAGCACCCCTGTACATTTTTTAAGGGGGCTGTCTGTGTGTGTGTTGAAATTTTTTTAAAGAAATTTCTCGAAAAACAAAAACAAAAGAAACAATAACCATTTAATATTGTCAGAATATGTATACCATATACCATTCAAAGTCATAAAAAAAATGATATGTATCCCTCATACAGATTCTCAATTGATAATATCATGATATGTATTACTTTTCTTGGTGCATATTGATGGGAAATGGATTATTGATGAGTTTTTTTCCCTGATTTGTTTATAGTTTTCAGATTTTTTAAGAAAAAAAATCTAATGTTAATATGATAGTTCTACACAATTTGACCCCTATTTCAATTTGGGGTACGATAACAATTTTGATAACATTGGGGAAAGCAATTAGCAAATTGTGGTGGCAACGCATAGGGGTGGCAATGGGCCAAGCCTGCACAAAGCAATATCAATATTTTGAATAGACCCGTCCAGGCTGGCATGACCTGACTAGTTCAAAACCGGGCCTAAACCAACCCCAGGCCCGCCTGTTGCCAGCTGTAGATGGAGATAATAGTAACATTTCGAGTAGGGCTACTCATAAGTCATAATGTAGTAAGGTCGCCGCTCGTGGTTGGTAAATGCAACAAAGTTCACTTTTGGAAGGATGGTTGGATTGACAAGGCCCCGTTTGCAGAATCCATTCAAGCATTGTTTTTGCTCTCACTTGCAAACAAAGAAAAGGTTCCAGATTGACACGAGGTTGTTGGGGGGAGCAGTGCTTGGAATATTTGGCTGCAAAGGAACCCATCTGATGAGGAATCGATTCTCTTTGCATATCTACTCCATGACGTCCAAATTGACAACTAGACCGAGGATAATAAAGTTTGGAAGTGGTCTTCAAGTGGTAGATTTTCTTCTAAGTCATCCATGCTCCAAACACCTTGTGAAGGGGTTTCCCACGATGGGCTAGGGTATGGCCGCCTGATACCTCCGAGGGTCAAGAAAATTGTGGGCTGCTATGCTGAATAAACAGTAACAGTGGACAATTTGAAGACGCAGAAGATGGTATTCCCCAATATGTGCATTATGTGTAGGAAAGAAGAGGGCATCAATTGATCATCTTTTTCTCCATTGCAGCGTGGCAAGGGATATTTGGAATTTTTTCTTAGATCAGCTCAGGGTCTCATGGACCTTCAATGGATCCCCTGCTGAGCTGATTTTATGTGGTATTTTAGGCCTTTCAAGGATTGATGGGAGGTTTTGTGACGGATGGTGCTCTCTGGGGTCTTATGGGGCTTGTGAAGGAGAGAAATAGAAGAATGTTCAACTGCAAAGCTGCTTTGGAAGAAAAAAAGAAAACTCATTATTGGGCATTGCCTAAGATCAGATGTTCGATGGTTTCAGATCTCATACAGGATTGGTCAGGAGACTTAGACAACCAAGGCTAGTTGGTAATGTTCAAAAACATAAAATAAATAAAAATAAAAATAAACAAGGCTAGTTGGCGTGGTCTAAGTAATGGGTTCCAATCATCCTCTTCAACAGAAGAGGCTGCTCAGTCTTCCTATTATCCAATCTGTCGAGAAAGGCACTTGCTGGTTCCTCTCATGTATTTATGGGCTTTCTTTATTTGTATTTCTAAAGGCTGATTGCCTCACTCCTGACGGGGTGATGATAGCACTTGTTTCTCATCCCTTCATGATCTGTAATTTTTTTCTGGCTTAATAAATTTTGTCAGTTTTCAAAAACAAAAGAAAAAAAAAATTCTCTTCTTTTGGCAATTTAATGACAAGACAACTAATTTTGTATGTCATAAAAGGCCATACCTGCAAAGGACAGCATGCGGTACAGTTAAGCGGCATTTTTCTGCATCAAGTGGCGCACAAGGATCTTGTATATTGTGTGGCCATATTCTTAGCTTCACAGTGCAAGGTAATTCTGCAGCTGCAGCAGCAGCCAGTGATGTAGCAAGTTCAGATTCAAGCCTACCAACGCCAGATTGAGGATCAATATCATCATTTGCAATACTAACAAAAGTAGCACCCTCTCCAGATCCTGCCGGCACCAAACGGGACCGCGAACGATGCCGAGAACCAGATCGTCCTGTGCCCCTACATTGGCTAACACTGGCTGCCATTGCTGAAGAAGCTAATGGAGCCTCTGAACTGCGAGAAGCCAATAGACCAGATGCTGAAGTCTCAATCCCATTTCCTCGAATTGCAGATGAATTTTCTTGGGGAGTGTCATTAAGAGGTGGCACTGGATGCAAGCCAGCATGGGTCTGACCCATTAACCAACCTTGCAAAAAAGGAAGCTCCCAACATGCTGGATCAGCAGAAGGAAAGAACTGATGAAGTTGTCCGACCTCAACGCTTCTTAATAGCATTTGAAGGTCTGAGTTGCCAGGAATGTTACCAGATGCAACCTCAACCCCTGGCCTAGAATGCCTACTAGGTAACCGAGGAGCAACGCCATTGGGTTGGACAATGAGTGGTGAGCTATTGTTGGCATCATCTGATCTCTCCACCGTGCTGGGAGAGCTTCTTTGTTCAACTAGATCCATAGGCTGCACTTCGGTGGTTTCCATAGGATCCATAGCAGAGTCAAGGGCTTCATTTTCCATTTCACTTGGCAGAAGAGTAGCAGTTGTGTCTTCTGGTACAGGATTTGAGCTAGAAGGTATTACAGGAGACATCTCCATCGGCGTCACCAAATAGTCATGCCGGTTCCCTCCATTTGAATCAGTCTGAAGCTGTGGAGAAGCAGAAGGATCTGCACTTTGTTGCCCATTAGTTGAACTAGTAGCCCTATTATCATTCTGAAAAGACGTCCTCCCACAATGTTTTACAAATGTAGGCAAGAACAAGCAAGGGAAAGGCATGAGAGGCACTTTAGCCTCTAAACTAGGAAGAACACCAGTTCTAACATTCGCAAAGAATACAGCAGGGGGAGGATAGTGCAAGTAACCAGGAGATGTTGCTAGTGTCATTGGAGAATCTGGAGCATCAAGATCATTGACCTGAAAACTAGCCAACTAATTAGGTTCTCTAGGTAGAGGAAAGAACCATTGAACGATGAAAGCAAACCCCAAAACCACTTCACCTCAGCAGTCAGAAGAAATGGAGCAGCATGCGGGTGAAAATGCACTGCCCTCAGTGAACGACGTGTCTTCAATACAATGGTTGGAGAAGGCGTCTCTCCTCTCTTGTTGTAGTGCCATATGTACAGCTAACACAGGATTGCCAATGTCAAAGCTAGGAAGACTACAAAACGAAGTCTCACGACCTCAACTATATTAGATGCAAGAGAACTAGAATTCTCACAAAGATGGCCTCTATACGAGATTACTAAATCAAGAATCTCTTACCTTGTGACCTGATGCTACAGCAAGAAGCTCCCCTTGGGCATGGAAGGCAATGGAAGCGATAGGGCGATCTGCTTGAGAACAAAAGGGGGAAATAAAATTCACAACAAAATGGAAAACTAGCAAATGAAGATCAGAAGATAGAAACAAGATACACATGGCCACATATGAAATATCACATAAGGTGTGCAAGAGAAATTACAAAAATCGCGTGATCCTATACACTCTGCAGTATTCGCATCCCACAAGCGAACTTCATGATCCAAGCTCCCACTTGCAAGTATTTCCGAATGCACTGGGTGGAATCTAACCTGCAGAAAATCCAGTGTTGCATAAGACTGAGAAAGGGTGGTTTTGCAGGATAAGTTCAACTGAGGAATAATTTATCGGTTTGTGCGTTATTAACAAAGGAAAAGGAAAGATAAGGTGAATCAGTTGAGAGAATGAAATACAAGTTTCTGGAAGAAGAAGAAGAAGAAGAAGAGGGGAAAAAATAGACATTGATGAACAAGCTCAACCAACAAAAAGGGAAGCCTGAATGCTTCATCAGATCATTAAACAGGATTTTGAAAGATAACAAGCAGACATGGAAGATGAATACTGAATTAGGAAGACCTTCAATCCATCACATGTACCACTCTGGGGCCAAAGTGGGCACCAAAATGCACACCGATGAGAGTTTGGACTTTTCAGCCCATATGTATGAATCTAGGAGACCAAATGTGGAGGGTCCAATTTGACTTTACAGCTGTTTAGAGACTGGGCCCCTCGACTTTTCAGACCTCTGTTTGTTTGTTTGTTTGTTTTCTGTTTTAATAAAATGCTCAATTCTCAACAAAAAAAAAATATGGAGTGTCCAATAGGCCGATCAGGCCACATGTGTGCTTGAGAGGACACATTCAATTTAGAACATGTGAAAGAAACTAGACAAGATATGCCAATCCACATTACGCCCAATGAAAAGATGGTACAAAGATTCCAGTTCATTATTGCACATGATGCATCTGTTTGATAGTGGATGGGCGGAGCAGGATTCATGCACCCAACCCCAATTAATTGGAATAGAGATTAGATAATGAGGATGGGATGGGATGGAATGGGATGGGAAATGCCTAGTGACGCTTTTGGAGGTTGCCTATCACGATAATCCCATTTAAAACTGCTGCCCAATAAAAAGCTTTGACCCAAGGAGGATCACCTAATCCCAAGGTATCCCAAAACGGTTACGTATCAGCCGTATCAGCCGATATGTAACGGAAACGGTCATAACAGTTACGTGTTACGGGGTTGAAACGGCCATAACGGCCTTTACAGAAAAAAAACAAGCTGTAACGGTCCTGCAACAGTTTTTTCAGAAAAATAAAAAATGGTCTGTAATGGCCGTTACGGCCCGTATCATAACGGTAACAGTGGTGGCCGTTACGGCCACCGTTACCATTATGGAACACCTTGCCTAATCCCCACACCTTCACCCAAGGAGGTCTTATGGACTCTGTGGGGCATAGCTCCTCTAACAAGTTTATATCTTCTCCTTTTATTTCCCTTGTTTTTGTCTCTTTTTTCGTTCCTGTGATTGCTATCCTCGAGATCAACTCTGTTGGGCACAAATTTGGTTGCTGGAAATCTGTAGGACTCAAAAATGCAAGCACTTCATTATCAGGCACACTGCCCAAAGACTCAGTCCACAAAAAACCTTTGGATTCAGTCCTAAAGCTGTTTTCTGTCAAATTATCTGTTTAATTTAGAATATTGAATAAATATCTTATCAGCTGAAGACGAGGCGACAAATCTTAGGTATCCCAAGGCCCTAGCAGAGATTCTGGGAAGTTACTAGTTTTTCCATCAGTTTCCAATTGCAGATATACAAGGAGGGAGGTCTTCTATGAATAAATCATTGAGACACCGGAAGCATTGGCAAAATGAGATCAGAAGGGAAGAAAGAAAGGACACTCAACTCTTGATGGTAAATAGAGAAGGAGCACACATCCATATAAACCACTAAACAAGGGGCAGCCACAGCAATACTAGTAAATTGCAGAACTTGCAAAGAACTGCCAATTGAATTCTAGAAGAAAACAAAAGTTGATTTAACGGTATAATATTATTGAAAAGCAATACGGATTCAACAGCCTGACTTCCTGATGAGAAATCAAGCAATGGAGTAGAACATAGACAAATCAACCAGTCTTCGACAGAGTATGTGTAAAAGAAAGACATCACTTTATGGTGCCATTTCGCTCAGCCTTCAAACCTCTTTCTTACCTGAATAAAGCATGCCAGCTACCCTAAAAGGAGAGCAAATAGTTTCAGATGTTGTCCATAACTGAACCAGCTCCAGCCAACTCAACTCATCAGTTGAAAAAAAAAAAATCATTGGGCAAGAAAACCCAAGTCCAACCCTAGTTTCATTAAAGCAACTTTCTTGCTTGATGTACAAGGAAAAAAACCAAGTAGGAGAAAATTAAGCAAACAGAAATTTCACCCACACATTCCCTCATATAAGTAATGAAGGTTGACCAAAATGAAACTTCACTGGAACAGAAACCCAGACTGACATTTCATTAATGCGTGCAAACATATACAAACAAATCAAATGAATGCTCTGATACGTAGTTGCAAGCATGGACATACCACCCATGGTGTACGTCGATGCCCACTCAACACCTTTAAGCAGCTTCCAGTTTGGCAATCAATTATCTTAACAGTGTGGTCACCACTGTAAACACAGTAAAAGTAAATAGTATCATTAACAAAAGCACATCTCACAAACAATAGAAAGAGAGAAAGACAGGAGACACCAACTTACTGTGTAGATGCAAGAGTTTTTCCATCGGGACTAAAGGCCGCAGCAATAGTCGACCTCGGAGGAGGCAACAGAGGACAATACTGGGCAGACAAATGCCGCAGTGACTCTGCTTCTACCCTGAAGTACAAATATTAAAAAAAAAATTAACGACAAAAATTCCAGAAAAGCAAACTGAATTCTTCACCACAAATATCAACCTAAAACTGTAGCCCTTATTGTAAAATCAAAGTGGTTCTCAGAATTTGCTAGCATGCACAAAAAAAAAAAATGCCGGCAAGAAACAATGTGCCATTTGAGCTTTAGCTCTTTTGGGGACAGAAAATGTTGAATCACAATCATGCAAAAAAGTGAAATTGCAAAAGTAATTATTAGGAATCTTATGCAGTATAGAAGGTCACTTTACCATGAAATGAGACCATGTCTTGTGTCTGTTACTTCAAACTTTGGCCCGAAGCAATCAACTGTCTGCTTAGAAGCACCTCCCCACAGCCTTCTCGACAAGCGCTTTGCCCCATGAGAGATCTCCCTCCATGCCAATAATCGAAATACATTGCTGCCACTGGGAAAAAAATGAAATAAATCTGAATATACATAAGAAGAAGTATTCAAAATAATTTAAAATATTTGTGAATAAGTTAAAAGTTTTCCAGTGTCGACTCAGCTCAGTGGGCCAACAAGTAAAGACAGCAAGGTGTAAATTCAGCATGCCACGAATTAATAAAACAACATATGGCTAGATCAGCATGCCAACAGAATTTACTCACCATGAGGGGCCAAGCCAGAAACTGCTTGGACACCAGACGAAGTGGATGCCAAGATTAAGTCATTAAACTGCACACCATGAAGATGCGTCTGTGATTTCTAAGCAGTGTATATGTGAATTTTGAGCATGTCCTAAAATATAATGGCAGAACAGCATGCACAACTGCATGTGTAAATATCCATATTTAAATTTCCTGACTTGATGCAGGTGAACTCTGTGTTTGCGGCATCTTAATGGCGAGGATGTGCAGAAAGACAGGTGACAGTAGAGGAATCTTTAGTGTTAAAAGTCTCACGTAGGAAGGAAACTGAACTGTGGCTTTACATGAAGACTATCAAAGTATCTCCTACTAAACCAGACTTCAACATTACATCGGTACAGAGAAAATAAGTAACTTGGTATTTTATCAACATTACAACATGAAAAAGTACAGACATAAATTGCTGAAACATTCTAATGCAAAAAGAACCCATCCTTCAAATAAGGGAGTCACCTATAGCAGCATGGTTAGGTAAAAACACAAAAACAAAAGGAACAAATATATATATATATATATATATATATATATATATAGACCATCAGAAAGGGACAGGATTCCTCACCCATGCCTCGAGGTAGAAGGGGATGGAAAGTGAGGAAGTCCAGCCTGAGAATTCGATGTTGAGGGCACGTTTGCATCATCTACTAAGGATTGATTCATTTCTTATTTTGAAGAACCTCATGCTCCTGCAAATATCACCACAATGACCCCGAATGCTATGATTAATCCAGACACTTTTAAAATGATGGGTGATGAAAAAAAGCAACTGATAACCATCGCACAATTGAAAGAAAGTAAGCACAAATGAAGGAGATCCAGTCACATAACAGAACATACCTTAAACCTAAAAGTTGTTCAGTTTAAACAGCTGATGAGATTCAAAGTCCATCTGCTCAAGTGATTAATAAAGCATCAATAACTGTTTTGGCACTTCTTTTTTTGAAGGATATAAGCTTATTTCATTAAAAAGCTGCTCGGCAACTGACGAAGCAGCAAAAAATACAGCAAAAGGGATCAAACCTTACAGCCCCAATACAGAAAAAGCACTATGAACTTTAACATGATTGAATGAACATCAAATCTAAAAGTTCCCACCACAGATGCAACTCCAATCACAGATGACCATAATCAAAACAATGGAGCATAGTAAAAAAAAGCTCCCAACTGACAAAAAAATAAAAGACCCCAACTAATTGACTAAATTTCCATCCATTCCAGCAAAAAAAGCTGTCACTATCAAAAGAAATTGATACACCAACCGGCAATTTAACTAGAGAATTCAGAGTTGTTCTATGTAAGGGTGAATTTATTAAGAAATAAATTCGGTATTAAGAAATAAATTTATTCAAAATTTTTAATAATTTTTCTAGAACTCAGAATTGAACAAAATTTTGTAGGATGAAAATAAACTTGATGATGAATAACTAGAAATATTATAAAAATCATTTATTAACTAGAATTACCAAAATAGTTGCAACTTGCAAGTAACAGACCTGTCAAAACTGAAAATTTATAGAATCACAAAGTGGTGCCAGTGAACCGGAAATCACTCAATCACAGAGTGGGTTGGATTCAATCATAAACAACGAGGAATCACTTAACTCTTTCTTCTGCTGGAAATTTACAGTAAATGTTTTTTTTTTTAGAACTCAAAAAATGGATTTCTTTTCTCATGGCAAATGGGTCCATTATATAGGCCAATTACAACCACCTCTCATAAATACATTGATAACAATCATGGGTTCACAACGCATGGAACATTTTTCTAAGCCAAAAGCACAAGTTTTACAATCATGAGAAAAACATTTTCACAACATGCTTCAATTTCAAATTTTTTCCTTTTCCATGCATGCAACATGGTCTCAAAGCCATGCATCAAGAATGCACTTGGGCTGAAATAATGGGCTAGATTTCTTGGCTTGGGTCTGATTCATGGGTTGGGCTTTTCTCTTGAATTGGGCTAGCGAAGGTGCATCAGGCCATGCAAGTAAAATGGGAAAGTTCGTAAGGAAATTTGTGTCTAATGCTAAACATCAAGGACCCATTTGGGTGTTCCAGCTTTATTGAGGTGGATGGAAAGCACACTGCAGCTCTGCCCAAGCTGCAAGTGAGACAAAAATAGGTTGAAGCTGTTTCTATCTCACCCATGGTTCAGTGCATTTTCCCAACTTTCTCATTATACAATTCAGAGACAACTGGAAGTAACAAACTCCACGGAATCCATATTTTATTCAAATCGGACAGAATATCCACCTCCAAACAGATTTAGTTATTGATGGGAATTTTTTTTTTCTCTAAGTCAGAGAAGGTGACGGCACCTAATGTCACTCGTGCGGAAGATTCATCACCGCTCTGTTGATGGGAATTCTCTGTTGGACAACACATGTAACAATTTGTTTTCATTGGGGGGCAAAAAAAAGGAGGAGAAAATCGCAACAACACCCCAATGGATGTTCCACCCTACTCAAATAACGGATGTTGTGAAAACATTCATGGCGATCATCAGTGACCTCAAATAAAAGCTCCAGCGCTTCTGATTCAAAAATTGCAACGGTATGAAAATCATCTGTCGAGTCATCTCGCAACATGTCTGATTATAAAAGACACAAGGGCAGCAGCATGGAACAGTCTACCTCCACGATCATCAAAAACGAGTAAAAGAAGCAATTTTTGAAATCAAATCATATTGAAACCCCTACGAGAAAGCAAATCGAAAGCAGAATTGAATAAAAATACGAAATTCACCTCGATCGGATCTATTTCCAGCACGATATCAAGATCCACTAAACAAGGGAGTGGATTCCGATAGCAATGGCGGGTGGAAGATTGGAGGAGAGGAAGAGATGAATCTGGATGAGGTTTGTGGTGAGAATTCGGAAACTAGGGTTCTTTTTTCTGCCGTGGAGGATGAGGTTTGTTAGGGGAGGAAGAGGAGAAGAAGAATCGAGTATTTATAGAGAAGGGAGAGACGGAGAGGGGGTGAAATGCGCACAGTAGAGGGGCAGAGGGGGTGAAATGCGCACAGTGGGAGGGAGAGAAAAAAAGCACTCAGCTCCGCTCCATCTGGCCTTCAACACGTCGACGATAATTGCATTTCAATGGCAATAAGGGAAAACTCGGACAAAAAAGAAACCTAATAATCGGACAGTCTAGATCACCTGCACGAATGGCATACGTCATTTGACGGAACTACCCCTGATACTTTTTCGAAAATAATAAATAAGTCCCTTTCAAACCAGGCTGCTGCTGTTAGGGCCTGTTTGGTTGCAGAATCTAAATAATAGAGAAAATCCAAATGCTAGTATTGGAATCCGAAATTATAAAAATTGAATTGGAAACAGATTCCATCTGGAACTTTGGTTGAAAACTGTATAATTGAACCGCTGCTTGTGGCATAGCCCCGCAAGACAGATAGCAGGGTTCGATGGCAAATAAACATTATAGTGGGCCCTAGGAAGTTTTTAATGTTGGACGTTCAATCAACACTGTTTTCCCGTGGTGTGGTCCACTTGAGATTTAGATTTGCCTCACTTTTTGTCTAATGCTCTTAATTGAGCTCTTAAAACGGATGGACCGCATGGATATAAAATGCATACATCATAGATGCACAATGCATATTTCGAGGTGGGCAACACCCTCAGGGTATCATCATAAATATTGAATGACGCTCAATTTCCTTCTTTTCCTTTCCATAGAAACAGTCTCCCACACTATTTCTACTAATCCCGATTCCAACCAATTTAAGTTTTTAGATGAAATCTTGTTTAACTGAAATTTACCGCCAAACACACCAATTAAAATTGGATTTCACTAGAACTTAGATTTTAAGAAACAAGTTTTCCAAATGCCAACCAAACAGGCCCTAAGCGGGGATGCAATGAACCAGGCAGGCTTGGCGAGTCAAAGTGGCTTAGGACCTCACCCGTTTAAGAATCAGGTCTGAATTTTAGACCAAGAACCCATCAAAATTCAAGTCCAATTGAAGCTGGGTCCAAGCCAAAATCATCTGAAGCCATTATTTTAATGGGTTAAGTGAAGTTCAGGCAGATATAGAAATTATTACAACCGAGCTTTCGCTACTGGTGGCAATGGACCAGGCTTCAGCTAGGCCAAGCTAGAGTCGAGCTCAGCCTACACTTATGGCCAAGGTCTGAGCCCGGCATACAATGCCTGAGCTTGAAAAAATTGTTGGGCCCAAGCCCAACCCATCCGAAAGTTTGGTAAATTCTGTATTTTCCACTTAAGTATTCTTGATATATTCATTGATCAAGTAGGCCATATGTGCCCAAAGAAATATATGTTTTAGATGAATGAAACCAAGGGTCAATTGTATAGATTGCCAAGCTGGTGAATGGAATGGCATGTTTGTGAGATATAATAAATGTACGTATGATGATGGATCGGGTGGGTTGGGCTGGCTCGGGTCGGGTCGGGTCAGGTTGGATTTAAAATGACTAAAGTCTGATATTGACCCAAAATTTGATCAAGCCATGCATGTGAGGTATTTTTGCATGACCGAAATTGAATCCATTTATTAAGTAGGTTCATGTCATTAGGCTGATTTTGAGAGGATCTATACTTGACCCATATAGGAATTCATGCCAACTTTTGAACCCAAACCAACCTAAAATGGTCAATTTTAGATCTAGACCTACTAGTTGTAGGATCGGGTCCCATAACCCATGAGGTCAATTTGACCCATTCACACCTCTACCTGTAAGTACATAAAATGGGCAAGGCCTCTTGGATTGGGCTCGTAGAATGACTCGCACTTAAAGCTTGTTTGGCAGTAGTCACATGACTTATTAAGGTCTGACACGGCCTTATCATGTCTAGCCTAATCATACAATCCTGACTGTTTATGCTTAATTTGTTTGTTAATGACTTGGAATACTGAATGTTTATTCGAGGCATGTGGTATATGTGGACGTTAAAAACTTGGTATTTGAGACAACATTTTGCTTTAAAATGTATGGTGTCATATATTGTGTTAGACTTTTTCAAAAGGTAATAGAATTTAAAATTTTCAAGGTTTCTAGATTTGTTTTTAACCTAACTAGCACAGTATCTTTTGTTTGAAAGATGAGAAATTTATTGAAGAGCTGAACTGCTGGTGAGCCTTTAAACTTGTGCATGTGTTGGGTGCTTAGACCGGTCTAGCTGTGTAACCCAGATGCACGAAAGGCCGTTGAAGGACAATTTCGTCTGCCCAGACCAGTCGGCTGACCACTGTCGAAGATAAGGCAATGTTTCTAAAAACTATGTTATTCCTTTCCGCCCATAACACCCATAAGACCGCAAGCACAATGCACCGCCGTTTATGCCTTCCTAGCAGACCTTCATCTTCAGCGTGCCAAGAACTGAAAAGCTGATCGAGGGAGAAAGGCATTACCCAAGAAACGCCCGCTAGACAAATCACGCTCCACCAAATATCCACAGAAAACAGACAATGGATGAGAAGATGCACCACTAATTCTTCTTAGTTGAGGCATAGGGGACAAGTATTCGAGATAATCATGCCTCTATTCAAGGATAATCAAACCAACACATTATCATCGAGTCTCTACTATAATTGTGTGCACAAAGGATTAAGAGCCCATTTGGATGCCACCACATAAGTTACTTTTAACTTATGTTAAGTGATTAAGTTACTTTTTTTTCGCTAAGTTCCTTTGGCAAACATCATTGTAAAGGTAACTTATGCGCTAGAAGCTACATATCTTAATAAGTAATGTTTATTAGCTTTTTAACTTGTGACCTTTCTACCCTCACACTCTTATGGCCCATGTTCAAGGAAGCTCTCTCTCACCATCCATATCAAAGGAGGCCCACATGGTGGATTGTCCACATTGAAGGTGGGGCTCACACAGTAGATGGTCCACAAAAAAGGTGGGTCCCACATGATGGATGACCCCATATTAGTGTGGGCCAACATATGTATGGTCCATATGGTATGATAGACCCACTTTAAAGGTTGGGCCTACATGATGGAGAGTCCACATAAAATATGGATTCCACATGATAGGCAATTAATAATGGTGGGATCCACATGATGGATGACCCATATTGAGGTGGCCCCACATGATAGACAGTCCACCTCAAAGGTCAGCCCCTAATAATGAGTGGCCCATATCCAAGGCAGGCCCTACATGGTGGACGACCCAAATTAGAGGTGGGCCCACATAATAGACAATCCACGTCAAAGGTGGGCTCCACATGATGGGCGATGGATATTGAAGGTGGGCCCCGCATGATGGACAAAAACATTGATGGTGGGCCCCACTTCATGGATGACCAACATCAAATGTGGGCCCTAGATAATGAATGATGCACATTAAAAGTCAGCCCATAATGATAAATGGCCCACATCCAAGGTGGGCCCTGTATGATGGACATTCCGCATCAAAGGTGGGGCCAACATAATGAATGGTCTACATCGATGGTTGTCATCTTATGATGGATGGTGGATGTGAGGGGGACCAAATAGACTTAAGGAATAATTAACTTATGATGTTATTAATCAAATATGCTTTTCTACTTTTTAGTTGATAAATATATTAGTTATCAAACATACTCATTAGTTGAATAAGTAGAAAGTAAGATAAGTTGCTTATGCAGTTTATCCAAACTAATTTAGAATTGAAACACCGCCTAAATGGTGTATATTTGTGGTTTTCAAAGATGAACAGTGACACATGTGGCACATGTACATGACAAGAGTCAATTGCATACTATTAGAAGAACAAGTAAGTTTTGAGATTTTTATAAACAATAAAGGGAAAAAAAAATACATTAGTTAAAATATTCTAATAACATGCCCTTCAGTTTTAAGGTTCTATCTCAATAAGTGGTAAACAAGCCGTGGATTAGATGCTCCCTAATAAATTGGAAAGAACTTTGACCAAAATTCATAATTAGCAATATTCTAGATCAAGTGTGGATACAAGTTCTTAGCCAAGAACATGCAAAGAAATTTTTTATAGCGTCAAATGGGTTTGAGCCTATATAAATTCTAAAACTCAATAATTCCCAAATCAATCCTAAAGCTTTTGGTCCACACTGGGAGGGGGTACTCACTCACACAATTGTCTTTAGTGATTCCAATACTTGATATTCTACTCTAATACTATGTGAGACAATTGGTTGCTCAAAAAGCTAAAGCCGTTAGAGGATGACAATATATATCAAGGGACTAACATTTTGTTTGCCCCTATCATCTCACATCTCATGGATTGGACGGAACGACACTGGCTTCAACCAAACTGGTCGCCTGTAAATGAGACCATCCACAAGATGAAAGCTGGCACTCGCCTTTTAATCTTGAATGCAACCAAGATGAGGAAAGTTGAGCTTGCACCCTCTCAAGTGCACCTTATAAACGTACTCACCTCACAGAGAAACAAAGCATGCGTCTGCGAGGATGGAGCTGCCCATCAGGCGATCCCCACTCCGTCAATGACATATCTCGAATGTAAGGACGGTCTAATCACTAGGTAGCTCAAAGGCAAACAAATAATTTGTTACGTTCATCAATTTTCTTTAACCATTCATTTGTTTTATGCACTCATGGTCCACCTGACGATCTTATCAACTTTCCTTTTAGGCATGCCATCCATGCAGCGGTCATCAGAAAATGAGTGATTTTGATTTCACACACCTATTTTTCAATAGGTGAGTACGCTTACAAAGTGCATTTATTAACTAAGATCTAGACGTACATAAACTAATGTGGGTGTAGTGGTATGTAAACTAAGATCTAGCCCAGCTGGTAGGCACCTGGGTGTTGTAAGCGCATTTATTAACTAGGATCTAGACGTACCTAAACTAATGTGGGTGTAGTGGTATGTAAACTAAGATCTAGCCCTGCTGGTAGGCATTTGGGTGTTTTGACTGTTGGTCTCGTGTTCAAAACCCACTAACCTTACCAGTAGCTGGGAGCATCCTGTGACTGACCGGGTGGGTGCATTGCCCATCTAACAGAGTATGTGGATTGCATGACTAACAGATGTTCATGCAACTAGGAGCACCATAACATATAGATGCTCTCAGAGTACTGGATCATTTCTGAAAAAGAAGAAGCCATTCGATACGACAAAAGTGCACGTTCTAGTTCGCCTGACCGCACGAAATTGTGGTTTCAATCATGCCTCGGGGAACCCTTTGCGATTTTTACCATTCATTTGTGGGGCCCATCGCTGATGAACTACGGTCAAAAGACTTGCATTGACCATGCTATTGCCTCATTCAGCTAAAAGACTCCCATCCGGAAAAATATTAATAGTTAGCTACTTTTAGATTGTCAGTCCAAGCCATTTTTTTTAATCAGGCCATGTTGGGACACCGATCGATCATCATCCAACCAGTGGGTCTCCTGTACCATGGACCGTTCATGATGGGCCCACGGGATGAATGATTCTGATCACGGATGGCGGACCACGTGTACAGTGAGGTTTTCCAAGGAGTCAGATTGCGTCCTTCCTCAATAGGGACCAAAGCATCCATACCGAGCTGTGGAGGGCCCACCGTGTTGTATCTGTTTATCCACTTCGTCCATTCCGTTTCTAAGATCAGGCCGACCACATGAGATGAAGAATGAGGCAGGTCCAACGGTCAGATCGAACACACCAAATACTAAGCTCGGGTTACATTAAATGCACACGCATAGAATGCAAGTTGCATTAAATGCAAGAGTCATTTTTAGTGTGACTGATCTGACCGTTGGACCTGCCTCATTCTTGGTCTCATGTGGTAGGCCTGATATTAGAAATGGAATGTACAGAGTGGATAAACAGATACATCATAGTGGCCCCTCTATAACTTTGCGTCCATACTGAGGAAGGACGCAATCCGACTCCGTTTTCCAAGTCGTCCCAGTCTATTTCTTGTGAAACCATGGAGCGATATACGTGGCATGTCTTTTCCACCTATGCGTCACGTGTATAACATCTGACTCGTGCGAATGTTGAAAGACAGGAAATTCCAGCGCTTCTCATTCGCCAACGTCATTTTCGAAATCCCATTGCGTGCTACATCGCACAATTTTTGACGTGTGAAACTTCACTGCCCCTCACCATCGCGGTTGTGTTACAACCACACCAGCAATCAATTTTTCCAAATTGGTTGAGAGCATGATTTAAAAAACGAGGTATATCCAAAGCTCAAGTGAACCACACCAAAGAAAGCAACCAGAGATTACACAAACTGTAGTTGAAACCTTCCTAAGGCCAAGCGTGAGGCTTATCTTACATCTAACCTGTACATAAGGCCACCCATATCTGGACGAAGGTACAACACAAATATCTGCTTGATCAGAGCCGTCTGTGCCCCTAAGAAGTTTTCACTGCTAGCATCAATTCCACTATCTCGTATGGTGTGTTCCACTCGAGCTTTGGATCTACCTTATTTTTAGGTTTATAACCTATAACGATATGAAAAAAAAAAAATGAACAGTGTAGATTTGGAAATAAATCATCATGGCCTGCATAAATTTCCCATGTCAAGATATTCTGCTGCTCTCTTGGAGAGAAGAAAATCATCACGGTTGAAATGTGGAACTTCCATGGAGCCATCATGATGTATTTATTAGATCCACACTGTCCATCCACTCTGGTTCGTGAACTTTGGTTTATACCTTTTAGTCACAAGGTAGATAGGGAGTCAAATCCAAGTCCCAAGTGGACCACACGACAAGTGAGAATTGATCACCTATCATTGAAAACTTCTTGAGGCCACATACTACTCTGATCAAGATGATGCTTGTGTTTTCCCTTCATAAACGCCTGAGTGATCTTATGAAGAGGTTAGATGGCAAATAAACCCCAGTGGACGTAGGAAGGTTTCAACATTACTCATTCAATCCCATGCTTATTGTTGTGTGGTCCACTTAAGCTTTTGATATGCCTCATTTTTTTATCTTATGCTTTAGTATAATCTGAAAAGAATTGATGGCCGGATCTAACCGATAAATCATGGTGAGGCGGAGAGAAATTATACACGGTGGCAGTAATGTTGTGTGGCCGAATCCATACGCGGGAAAGAAAGTCGGCTTGTTTTGTGAGCTGACGTCATTAGTGACGTGGACATGAAGATTAGCTGAGGTCAGAAAATAGACAATCTGTATCAATCAAGAAAGGCTCATGTCGGCACCTCCAAATATGGTTAGATGGTTTTTAGCAAATTCGCGGCTGTGTCTGGGCTTCTGTCCTAAAATGCCCGAATTGTAAAATAATGAACTATAGTCGCGAGTACCATAATTTCTCGACGACCAAAATGATTAAAGCTAATGCACTAACTGTCCAGGAAATCAGCACGATGAAACCAGTAGGGCCCACCGTGAAGATCAATGGCACAAAAACGCTGGCCAGTCTGCTCATCAGGTGATCCACATTTTCACATTCAATGGACAGCAAATTGTGTGTGTAACGCTCACACGCAACTAGTTGCACGTCCAACTAGTTGGCATGTGCGGCCTACCATGGTGTTTGTATGACATCTTGCCCATCCATTAAGATCATCCATCATGAAAATGAGATGACCCCAAAATCAGGTTGATCTAACTATTAGGTGGGTTACACCCTATAAAATCATGAAACAACGCCTAAAAACTCCACATTCATATGGAGCATAACATTTTCATGGTTGTATCATCTTGATTTTTGGCACATTTTATTTTTATGGTGGGACTACCTTGCTAGGTAGATCATACAAACATATTAGTGGCCCCCCACACCTAGTTAGACGTACAACTAGTTGCATAAGCTCTGTGTGTCTATTAGAGGTGGGCACAAACCAAGCCAGCTCAAAAGCTCAGCTCGGATTGGTTCGAAAAAGCTCGGCTTGGATTGGTTCGAATGGAAGTTCAAACCAAACCAAGCCTCCGAGTCAAGCTCGTTTGAAAAAACAAACTAAGCTCAAACTAGGGTAAGACCAGCTTGACTTGGCTCGAAGCTCGAAGCTCGATTTGATTCAGCTTGGTTTGATTCGGCTCATAGATTATAAGCACACTGTTTCTGTGGTGTGATCCACTTGAGCTTTGGATATGATTCCATTTTGAGATCATGTCCTAAAATGATATGTAAAATAGATGGACAACATGGATAATACATATACATGATGACATGGATAATATATAATACATGAATGCACACTGTTTCCTTGCACTTGTAAAATTATGCTTGTGTCCTTTTGTTTGTAAAATACTCTTACATGTTTATTTTGAAGTTGCACTCCTTTAGAGGATATTAAACATCATATAGTAAGATACGGTTGAACTTTTTTTTCTAACATTTTAAATTCTTTTCTAATTAAATAAACAAGGAAAAAAAGAGCCGCTGTCTGTTTGAACTCGGCTCAGCCCGATTTGAAATTTTTGACCAAACCGATCTCGGTTCGAATCAGATTTTTCTGGAGCAAACCAAACTCGGGCCGCGTGGGTCAGCCCGAAACCCAAACCAAACCGATCCACAAACTGCAGTGGTAAAAAAACAAACCAAACCAAACTAGGGTTAACTTGGCTCGGCCCGGATCGTTGCCCACCTCTAGTGTCTATATAGGTGGAAAATGGTACTATGAGGTCGACCTCATGGGAAGTGAGGTCCAGCTATGTGGGCCCCACTATGATGTGGATTGAACATTAACACTGTGCATTTGATGGGTCCCCTTTAAGTTATGGGATATGCAAAAAAGCAGCCACATACGGAACTCAGGTGGGTCATACCATCTAAAATCATATAAAGACATGCTAAAACATCTAAAATCACTTGGTGGGGCCCACTTGAGCTTTGGATGTGGCTGAAACTTGGTTTGACCCCTCATCCAAGTGAGATACACACAATGGATGGGCTGGATTTGTGAAACAGATCTTGGTGAGGCCAATAAATGATCATGAATGTTTTAATGGGCGGGTAACTCCTCTCAACTGTTTTATGTGGTGTGACCTACCTAAGTCATGGATTGACTTGGTTTTTAAGCTTATGACCCACCATGGAATGATGCATCTGACTAATGGGGTAGACGTTCGATCCACATCACCGTGGGGCCCACACAGCTTGACCTCATAGACCTCATAGTACCATTTCCCTATGTGTGTGTGTATGTGTGGTGCACCTGATCAAATGACCATCCAATTTCCATGAAGGGTGATCTGCATGGTGAGGCCCAACATATGGATTTCCTCTACAGCTGGCACTTTGGTGGGGAGAAAGCATATTTACTTTGTTTTGAATTGATCGGTCATGATTTTGCGATGTTGTGGGAGGCATGTGCAAAAGCATATATGCCTAGTAGTACTGCAAGATAACATGGTTGTACAGACATGAAAGTCGCGATGTGTGGCTAGGCAATATGGTTAGGCAAGTATATTGCAGTGTTATTTGTTGTTGAAGTATTCCACAAAAATTGTCCTAAAAATACCAATTTATATATGTAAAGTTAGATGGCAATAGGTTACAAGTGTACAAGCCCTACAAAATTTATATCCTAGAAAACTTTAACGCAAAGATTAAAAACTTCTAGCATGCCGATTGTTTATTGTGAGTAGAACCGTTGTGCTGATTGTCCTGGATCATCTTCAAAATATGATTTTACATTCATGTTACATTCTGCATGTCTAGAAGTAGATTTTGTCAACGGGTTGGGTTAGGGCCAGGCTGAGCTCCATCTAAGCCTAGTTTGCATTGTTCAAAGTAGGACCAAGCCTGGCTTGAGCCTTTGATAAGCTAAACTAGTCAAGATTGAGTCCAGCTAGATATGTTTTTGCTGGGCCCAAGCCTGAGTCTGAACCTTAATCACAGAGAGAGAGAGAGAGAGAGAGAGAGAGAGTTATGGGTTGTTGGATCATAGAAATAGAAAGATGGAGGTGGGGCTGTGGAGAGAGGAAAGATGGGTTTCATTTTTGTATATCACAAAATTACGCTCCCAAATCCTTATGGCTTGGGCCGAATTTAGGCCAGGATGACGGGTTATTTTACCCACTTCAATCCTAGCCTAACTGGAGGCCAGGAAAACGAGCTTGAATTTTAAGCCTAAGCTTGGCCCTCCGACTTAATACTCCAACCCAAATCCAGCCCCTGGTGGGCCAGGCCTGAAAGCCCAATCGGTCAGCTCGTCCCACTAACAGCCTACTAAAGAGAAGAAACCGACGAAGTTGCATGCATTTTCCAACCCTATTATTAGAACCTTTGATTTTTTAATACCCATGAGATTTTCCATCTCTTCAACAACTAGCTAAACTCTATTGCATGCTAGTTGTTTTCCATTTGGCCTTTGGCCCTTGATGATTGTAATTGGGTATTGGCTTGCTCTTGGTTGGTAATAAAATTCTACTACCTTCCAAAAAAAAAAGTTCATCAAATAGATGATTGGTATTATCCACTTTGGTAGATTTTCATGGTACACCATTCATTGTGAGGTAATTTCGATGAACAATCTGGACCGCACAACTTAAAAAACTGAGACCCACTGTACTGCACACAAAGAGATGATACTTCTTGTTTTATTGGTTGTAATTACATATACTCAACTATAAATAAGTAATAATTATTTACCTTTATATTTTTTTATGAATAGAAGACATTTGAACAAGCGTTGCATTAGGTATAGCCCTATGTGGCAAAACTTTGTGGGCTCTACCATGATCTATGAGTTTCATCAACGCCATCCATTTATTTTGTCAATCATTTCAGGGAATGAGCTCAAAAATGATGCAGATCCAAAGCTCAAGTGCCCCACAATGAGAATAGTTATGTCCACTATGAACCCTCTTTTTTTTTGTGGCGCGGTTCACATGATCTTTGGATTTCCCTCATTTTTGGGCTCATGCTCTAAAATAATTTGAAAGGATGAATGAACGGTGTGAATGTAACATATAAATCATGGCGGGGTTTATAGAGTTTTGCTTTAAAAAGTGGTTGGAATGTGCATTATTTTCAAGGTGAAATTCCATCTCTTCCAAACATATGACAAAATTCATCATTATGCTCTTACTGTATATTACCACCATTTAGATGGCGGATTAGGTGAGACCCTTACCTTTAGGTTATCATGGGGCCCACCTTAATGTAAGTATTATGTATCCATGCTGTCCATCTATTTTCCAGATCATTTTAGGGCATTATCCCAAAAATGAAGCAGATCCAATTATCAGGTGGACCATACCATGGAAAACAGTGGTGATTGACAGTCTTATCATTAAAAACTTCATAGGGCGCACCCTAATGTTTCCGTAGTGTTAATTTACCATCTAATCTGTTGATTAGGTCACATAAGCCCATATGAAGGGAAAAAACCAATATCATCTTGATCCAAAAATTTTGTGGCCCATTAATGGTCAATCAACACTGTTTTCTATGGTATGATCCATTTGATAATTGGATCTGTTTCATTTTTCATATAATGTCATAAAATGATTTGGAAAAACAAATGGACAGAGTGGATACATAATACATAAATTAAGGTGGGCTCCACGCTAACCCCATAGTAAGGGTGAGAGTGGGGTCTCACCTAATCTGCTCTCCAATCAATCAGGCCAGAGGGGGAAGAATTAGAATACTACAAAGCCATCGGTTAACATTCACATGTGCCCAGGTTATCCATCAATCTTAACTGTTCAATTAGTGCCCATCATCATAAGTGGATGTTGCTAAATCATACTAAGCATAACACCATAGCCATGGCTCACCTTTACTTTTCAGCAATTAATGTCCGCCATTTATTGCTTTTTATTTCCCACTTCAATTTAGAGGTTGCTTTTTAAATGGCTAATGGCCCGTTTGGTATCGTGGATTCGATGAGAAGTGATGAGAAATCACTTACTTTCTCTATTTGGTGAAGAGAATTGGATGAGAAGTGGATTTCATAGGAATCTATCAGAAAGGAAAAAAAAAAATGATGATTCCTCTAAAAAAGGTGGGATTTGGTGAGACCCAATGTGATGTATATTTCTCACATCCATGCCGTCCATCCGTTTTGAAAGCACAATTTAGAGCACGATCCAAAAAATGAAGAAGATGCAAATCCCAGGTGGAACACACATAGGAAACAGTGGTGATTAAATACCTACCATTAAAAAAATTCTTAGGGCCACATGAATGTTTATTTACCATCCAACTTATTGATAAGGTCACAAATACTTGGACGAAGGGACCACACAAATATCAGTTTGAGCCAAAACTTTTGTGCGTCATAAAGGTCACTCTCCACTTTTTCCTATTTTATGGTCCACCTGAGATGTGAATTTGCTTTATTTTTTTGGATCCTGCCATTAAATGATCTGTAAAAATGGATGGATGACATGGATTTAAAAATGGATGGATGGTGGGATCAAAATCGAAAATATAGGTGGGCATATGGTATGATTAAAATCCATACAGTCCATTCCATCTTGTCTCCAAATTCAAGCTGCCAAATAGAAAATCTAGAATTGATAAGAACTGGAATTGATGAGAATTCATACCTAGATTCTACTTGTCATCACTTCCTCTCAAATCCATGGTGCCAAACAAGCCCTAAGATCATCCAAGATCCGAAGTGGTCCCACTAGATGACAATCCTTATTGAAAGATGGCTAATAGCCCGTTTGGCACCACGGATTGGATGAGAAGTGATGAGAAATCACTTGCTTTCTCTATTTGGTGAAGAGAATTTGATGAGAAGTGAATTTCATAGGAATCCATGAGAAAGAAAAAGATGCATTTCTCAGCTCTTTTTCGATTCCTCTAAAAAAGGTGGGATTTGGTGAGACCCAACGTGATGTATATTTCTCACATCTATGTCATATATCTGTTTTGAAAGCACAATTTAGGACACGGTCTAAAAAATGAAGAAGATGCAGATCCCAGGTGGAGCACACTACAAGAAACAGTGGTGATTAAATACCCACCATTAAAAAATTCTTAAGGCCACATGAATGTTTATTTACCATCCAACTTGTTAATAAGGTCACAAATACTTGGATGAGGGGACCACACAAATATCAATTTGATCCAAAACTTTTGTGCATCATAAAGGTCACTCTCCACTTTTTCCTATTTTATGGTCCACCGGAAATGTGGATTTGCTTTATTGTTTGGATCCTGCCATTAAATGATCTGTAAAAATGGATGGACGGCATGGATTTAAAAATGGATGGATGGTGGGATCAAAATTCAAAATATAGGTGGGCATATGGTAGGATTAAAATCCATACCGTCCATTCCCTCTTGTCTCCAAATTCAGGTTGCCAAACAGAAAATCTGGAATTGATAGGAATTGGAATTGATGAAAATTTATATGTGGATTCTACTTGTCATCATTTCCTCTCAAATCCATGGGGCCAAACAAGCCCTAAGATCACCTAAGATCCACAAGTGGTCCCACTAGACGACAATCCTAATTGAAAGATAACCTGGCCAACGTTAGTATAACAATAATTATATAGCTATATTATATTCCGGATCTTCAGCTTTACGGTATATATCATCTTATCGCCTACCTATATCCTTGCAAGTGAGGTGGGGGCTCTTGCTTCGGCAATTTCAACGGTTGATGTCGGCATACCACATAAGCTCTGAATGATCATAGCCGTCAATATTTTAAATTATCCTAAACTAAAAAAAGAGAGGAAAAGATGACCTAGATATCTCATCAAGGAGATCTCAAACAATCTAACAAACATCGAGTCATAGCAACTCAACCATTTGGATTGACAAATCACACATCTCCTGCATGTGCAAGTGGGGCTGTCAATGAGCCGGGCCAACCTTCATGCTACCCAATTTTAGCCCAAAATCCTCCAAACTTGCCCAAACCCAACCAGTATCTAAAAGAAAATCCAAATAGTGGCCCAAATACAGTACTCATTATGGTGAAATCCCATTGTGGTGCGAGTGTTGTTGAGGTGTGGAGCGAATCACACCAGGAGGTGGTCGGGTGCCCGACGGTCAGTAGACCGGGCGCACGACCAAGTCTAGTCGGACGCCCGAAATTCGAGTAGATTTCTCCCAAACTCGCTGGGCGAAATTTGCTCTCCAATCAAATAGGCCAGAGGGAGAAGAATTAGAATACTACAAAGCCATCTGTTAACATTCACGTGTGGCCGGGTTATCCATCAATCTTAACTGTCCAATTAGTGCCCATCATCATAAGTGGATGTTGCTAAATCATACTAAGCAAAATACCATAGCCATGGCTCACCTTTACTTTTTAGCAATTAATGTTGACCATTTATTGTTTTTTCTTTCCCATTTCGATTTAGAGGTTGCTTTTTAAATGGCTAATGGCCCGTTTGGTACCATGGATTCGATGAGAAGTGATGAAAAATCACTTGTTTTCTCTATTTTGTGAAGAGAATTTGATGAGAAGTAGATTTCATAGGAATCCATGAGAAAGAAAAAGATGCATTTCTCATCTCCTTTCCAATTCTTCTAAAAATGGTGGAATTTGATGAGACCCAACGTGATGTATATTTCTCACATCCATGCCGTCCATCCGTTTTGAAAGCTTAATTTAGAGCATGATCCAAAAAATGAAGAAGATGTAGATCCCGGGTGGAACACACTACAAGAAACAGTAGTGATTAAATACCCACCATTAAAAAATTCTTAAGGCCACATGAATGTTTATTTACTATCCAACTTGTTGATAAGGTCACAAATACCTGGATGAAGGGACCACACAAATATCAATTTGATCCAAAACTTGTGTGCGTCATAAAGGTCACTCTCCACTTTTTCCTATTTTATGGTCCACCTGAAATGTGGATTGGCTTTATTTTTTGGTCCTGCCATTAAATGATCTGTAAAAATGGATGGACGGCATGGATTTAAAAATGGATGGATGGTGGGATCAAAATCCAAAATATATGTGGGCATACGGTAGGATTAAAATCCATACCATCCATTCCCTCTTGTCTCCAAATTCAGGCTGCCAAGCAGAAAATTTGGAATTGATGAGAATTCATGCCTGGATTCTACTTGTCATCACTTCCTCTCAAATCCATGGTGCCCAACAAGCCCTAAGATCACCCAAGATCGACAGGTGGTCCCATTAGACGGCAATCACCTGGCCAATGTTAGTATAACAATAATTATATAGCTCTATTATATTCCGGTTCTTCAGCTTTATATATCATCTCATTGCCTACCTATATCCTTATATATCATCTCATCGCCTACCTATATCCTTGCAAGTGAGGTGGGGGCTCTTGCTTCGGTGATTCCAACGTTTGATGTCGGCATACCACACAAGCTCTGAATGATCATAGCGGTCAATATTTTAAATTATCCTAAACCAAAAGAGAGAGGAAAAGATGACCTAGATATCTCAGACGACCCAGCAGACATCAAGTCCTAGCAACTCAACCATTTGGATCGATGAATCACACATCTCCTGCATGTGCAAGTGGGGCTGTCAATGAGCCGGGCCAACCTTCATGCTGCCCAATTTTAGCCCAAAATCCTCTAAACTTGCCCAAACCCAACCAGTATCTAAAAGAAAATCCAAATAGTGGCCCAAATATGGTACCCATTGTGGTGAAATCCCACTGTGATGTGAGTACGTGGGTATGAGTGCATGTGTAACTAAAAAAATAATCCTGTAATTACTTCAGTAAAAGATAAATGAAAACTTGTAATTCCAATTCAAGTAAATCACTAAATCATGCATCTGCTGGATATTAGTACTTGCATAACTGAATTGGCCAAAATCTCATTTCAAAGGTTCGGACCTGCAGTGGGCTTTGTGCCTCTATCTCATGCATTCCTGCTCTTGGAATGGTTTGGTGGGGTTCACCTAATACATGCATACATGTATGTATGTTTGCATGTATGCATCAGATGTGGCACAGCTGGTCTGGGTAGTCCAAGCTTAGAGCTTTTATATTTAAGACCAAGCACGGTCCAAGCACCTGTCTAGCCCAAAAGCTCTTGGTCCAGCCTGGCTCATTGAACAGCCATACGGACGAGGATTAGGTGGTGTTGCAAACACCACCCACGGCGGAGGTGGGTGATGTGTTAGTCGCGGTAAGGATCCAATGTATGTTTTTTGATCTGCCCATCTGTTTTCATAGGGTTACTGTGGGGGCCCACCTTGATGCATGTATTATTTATCCACTTTTTCCATCCATTTTTTTCATATCATTTTATGATATTATCCGAAGAATGAAACATATCCAATTATCAGGTGGACCATAGCATAGGAAACAGTGTTGATTGACCATTAATGGGCCACAAACATTTCAATCAAGCTGATATTTATTCCCTTCATCCAGGCTTATGTGACCTTATCAACAGATTGGATGGTAAATAAACACTACAGAAACGTTTAGTGTGTCCTATGAAGTTTTTAACGGTAGGTCAGTCAATCACCACTGTTTCTTATGGTGTTGTCCACCTGATAATTGAATCTGTTTCATTTTTCAAATAATTCCCTAAAATCATCTGGAAAAATGGATGGACAGCATAGTATATAATACACACATCAAGATGGCCCGCATGGTAAGGGCTCCACTATCTTGGGCGAGGCAAGGGCATCACCAAATCCACTTTCCTGTTTTCTAGCTCATTCCAGGGCATGAACCTAAAGATGAAGCGGAAGTGAACCACACAACAAGAAGCAGTGGCAACAATGACACCCGTCATTGAAAACTTTATAGGGCTTACGGCTTACCTTGATATTATTTTCCATCCAACCTTTTTATAAGGTCACATAGATATATAAAAATATTTGCTTGATCCAAAACTTTTGTCACCTCAGATGGGTTGTTAATGGTGTCCATTCAATTACCATTTTTTCCTATAATATGGTCCCCTTGAGCTTCCAATATACTTCATTTTTTGTATCATGCCTTAAAATTACACCATGTGGATAAAAAAAATAAAAAAAAAATAAAAAAATAAAAATAAATGCAGAATAGGCCCCACAGCGCCCAACACATAACACACTGCTTGGGGTGGTAGTGGCAACACCACCGTGCAACGAGGATACCAACCGACACTGGCTACTAGCTACTGGACGGTTCTTTATGGGGCCCAACGAGATGTATGTGTTTAATCCACGCCTCCCCTTACTTTTGAGATCTCAATTTAGGATACGCACCCAAAAATGAGGCAGATCCAAATAGCACGTGGACTACACCAAAGTAAATAATAGACACCATTAAAAACTTTTTGGGGCCACCAAAGTTTTAAATGAAGCTGATATTTTTTCCCTACATTCAGGTGTTTGTGACCTAATCAACAGGTTGGATGGCAAATAAAGATTATAGTGGGCATTAGGAAGTTTTTAATAATGCCGTTCAACCACCATTGTTTTCTTGTCGTATGGCCTAATTGAGTTGTGGTTTGTCTCAATTTTGGTCTCATGCCCTAAAATGATCTAAAATAATAGATGGAAGGTGCGGATAAAACACATATATCATGGTGGCACCCACAAAGTATAGTAGCAACCTTGCTACGGGCAGTGTCAGTAAGTAATCTGCGTCCTAACGGCTGATATTTTAAGATCCATTTCTCGTGAGCTCACATATATCTACGTAGAAAATGCCCTTCTGACCACTCGGTGAACTGTGGATTGCACCTGGGACTCCCACACTATTCAACGGGATCCATAGTGCTCAGGGGATCCACAGTACACTAAATATCCCTCCTAACGATCCAATAACCCTTGTCCGGGCAGCTTCTATCCCTGACCGTGGTGTGAAATGTGTGATGTGTGTGTCTTACATCCACGCCGTCCATCCATTTTGAAAACAGTGGTATTACCAGTAAAAACTTCTTGTGGGCCACAAAAGTTTTGGATCAAGCTGATATTTGTGTGGTCTCTTCATCTAGGTCTTTTTAACCTTTTCAACAGGTTGGATGGAAAATAAAAACTCCAGTGGACTCATGAAGTTTTTAATGATGGGATTCAATCACTACTATTTCATTTGGTATGGTCCACCTAAGACTTTGATCTGCTTCATTTTTTGTATCATACCCTAAAATGAACTTTCAAAATGTAAGGACGGTTTAGATGTGAGGCACAGACATCACAGTGGTCCCACAGTTGGGGATCCACCCACACCGCCCCCATCCACGAAGCGGATTGGTTATTGAGTAAACTCTGCGGGTCCACGGTGATTTATGTATTTCATCCACTCACTTCATCCATTTTAACAGATATTTTTATGTCTTGACACAAACAATGGGGCATATAAAAAATTAATTGGACCACGCCACAGGAAACCATATGAATTAAACCTGTTCTGTTGAAAAATTCTTAGGGTCTGCAGTAAATTTTGGATCAAGCTGATATTTGTTTTTCCCCTTCATCAATGTCTGTGTGATTTTGTGAACAGGTTGGATGACAAATAAACATCACTGCAGGTCCTAAAAAGGTTTCAACGGTGGAAATCATTATACCCACTGTTTCCTGTGGTATGGTCGACCTGAGTTTTGTATATGCTTCAATTTTGGTTTCAACCCCTTAAATGATCTAAAAAATCGGATGAACAGTGTAGATAAACTACATACATTTACAGTGGGCCCAACTGAGTTTACTCAGTGAGATGAGCGCGTACTGAGTAACTCAGGACGCAATCCAATTTCCCCTATGGCCATATCCCCCTTCTCTCTCCTACAGACATTCCACGTGGCCGCTAACCAGCGCCCCGCGTAAAAGCGGCTTTTCTCGATCTGTTCTTCCCGCATCCCTCTCGGCAGAGCCAGAGCCGTAGAAATGCTATGATTCCGTCCAACGGAGGAGGAGCTTGGATGGTCCTCGACCTTGGACACCATCTCCTCATCTCTTCTGTCCCTTTCTCCCTCGCCATCCCTTCCACATCACCAACGCCATGGAAGAACAGACCTGCTCCTCCGTTCCAAAACCCTAACCTCCTGCGGAACCACCGAATTCAGTGCTCCTCCAGCAAACGCACCGGCCCGTTCTGGGACTCAAATGCTGAGAGCGTCCGAGCAGGAAGATTCAGATTCCGTGATGAATCATTTGACAACGATGAAGGTGGACGTAGACAGAAACGGAAGTGGTGGTCCGAGGATGATTCGTCGGAATTCGATGAAGATTCTGAGCTTTTCGATGAACAGCCGTGGGACAGCATCTGGATTTTCAAGGTATTTTCTTTTGTCTGATTTTTTTTTTTTTTTTATGGAAGCTCATTGAAATTGAGAGAATTCTGAATTATGCTTTTCTAAAGAATGTATATTGAGGTGATAAGATATTGGTTAGATGTGCATGTTTTCAGTTTTTCCCTGCTTTCTAGGATGAGTTTTCAGGAAACGGAAGCGGCAATTTATTAGGTTTTTTCATGGAAGCAGTAGTGCATATCGCAGTATTCGTAGTTCTCATCATTGTGACTGAGATTCCTCATAGATTTTCCATCTAAAGATACGTAAGAATGTTTCTGGCTTGGGATATGTCACTGTGTGGTTGATGGAAGCTTTTCCAACTTTTTTTCTCAGCAAATGCATGTTTGAAGTCAGCAACCTGTTTGTCCTTCTAACAAAGGGTGTTGATTGCATTTGAGAGACATTGTTAGCTGATTAAAGTGCTGAAGTTTAAGATTTTTACTGAGAGACGATGATGTGGTCAGTGCAAAGTGATAAGTATCAAATCACAGCAGCCGATTGAAAAGGATTGATTGAGTTTGAATTCAATATCAAGATTGGGGAACGTATGGAGAAACATTGTTTATTGGTTGGAGGTGTCATGAATTTTCCCCAATTTTGTGTAGTGTCCACAATTGTATCATGTAACTTGGGTTAAAAGTCATATCATTACAATCATTGTCTGAGCCTTATGTCAACTAATTAGGGTCTGCTACATGAATCTTGTTCCATGTCCACTCTATCAAGGGCCATATTCTCAATTAAAACACAGGTCATCAAATCTTTTCTTACTACCTCCACCGACGCTCTCTCGGTCTTCTCTTCACCCTTTTATAGCCATCAACATGAACCAACTCACTCCTAACCCGTGTGGTTTGTGGTCTCCAGTACACATGGACAAACCATCTAAGGCTACTTTCCATCATCTTATTACCCAGTGAGACTACTCCTAAGTTACCCTACAATGCATCCATCTCCAATTCTACCCATCTTGCAGCTCATCATGCTCATTTCGGCTCACTCATTTTATGACCGTGTTGTTCCTTGATTGCCCCACATTCTGTCCCATAAAGCACTGGCCTTATACCCATCCTATCAAAACTCCCTGGTAGTATGATTGTTATGAGGCTATATCACATGGAATTCCAGAAGCACAGCTCCACTTCATCCACCCAGCTCTAATTTTAAGAGAGATTTCCTTCTCAAATCATTCTCATGAATTATCGACCCATAGTATCAAAAGTGGTCATTTAGGGGTACTTCTTGGCTGCCAATCTTAACTAGTTCGTCGCTTTCACTCCCATTGTTACTAAAATTTCACTCCATGTACTCTGTTTTTGTCCGGCTAATTTTAAAACCTATAGATTCTAAAGCACCCTTCATAGTTATAGCTTTGCATTTGCCCCTTCTCCATCTTATCCATCAAAACCATATTATTTGCAAACAACATAGACCATGGGACCTCTTCTTGTAAATGCCTATTCAACTTGTCCATAACCAATGCAAAAAGATACTTCTCCAAAAAATACTGTCCACTGGTGAGGCCTATGATAAATGGAAACACTTCTCTCCACTAGTGTCTTCACACACGCATATGAAAACCCTAGAATCCCAAAATACCACATGCATGGACCTCAATATCTCCCATACTTTTTAATTTCATATGCGTTTCTGTTTCTTATTTAATTTTTTTTATATGAAAGATGTCCAAGACATTAAAATATCCTATTAAAGATCCCGCAAGACACAAATCTCCCAAAATGGAAAACTAATAACTACTTAATGACACATAAGACTCCTCATACCGGGAAATTATTGCTAAAGACTACCAAAGAGATTGTTTATGGAAGAGGTTGTTTATGAGTGAATGTTGTTTGATTGCTCCAGGAGTAGATAAGAGGCTGTGTGATACACATTGAAACAGGTAGTAGTGGCGGTCATTTTGTTTGAGAAATCGATCAACAACTTGCAAGTGAGACCAGTCATGCATTGGAGTTATCTGCTATGATGGTTAAGGGAACGTCGGCCATGATGGGCCGATCTGGCCTATTAGGCTTTTGCTTCCTACCTGTTTATACTTGAAAACTGAAACAAGTGCTTATCCGCTTCCTCACCCAAATCTATTGCAGCTTCACTTCACACTTCCAACAACTATAAGCCAAGATCCTCAAGTTGGAAGCAAGGTGCAAGTGCCATGGATTTGGCCAACAGGTCCACTTCACCGTTAGTGCTCATAGGGGCAAGCAATCTGATTGGAGGATCTCAAGCTGAGAACCTCCTCAATCAAATCCACAAGCCGCCACAGGAAGCTACCATCCTACACCCAGGCAATCGCTCTTTTGAATCGCCTTCAATGATGGCTGCAGAAGTTAACATGTGCCACAAGCATAGTCATCTGTAATAGAGCCACTGCCTCTGTGAAGTTTGAGTCCCTTGAACCAATGGGGCCTGAAAAACTAGCAAGCATTGCACCACTACTGTCCCAACATACCAATGGACTTCTTTCATACTTCCACTGGGACTGTTTTTTGTTTTCGGAACGGTATAGTGTGAGCTCTTATAAACGTTTGTTCCCTAATTCAAATAAAGTAATAAGCAACTCAAAACCCCAATTTGTCATCAAACACTTCATGCTATGTGGCGACATTCATTTGTACATACATTGTTTCAAAAAAAAAAAAAAAAAGACATTCATTTGTATATTAAATGAAAAGGAAGGTTTTTGTTCCATCAACTGAAACATAACCTGCTAGAGAAAAGAAGTAAGGTTTTTCTTTAAAAAAAGAAAAGAAAAATAAAAATAAAGGTTCAACTCGTGAATGCATTAAAAATGTTTTGTTAATGTCCATTGGTTTATTAGGCTTATTTTTCTAGTCCAGTGATTAGTCTCACATAGTTTAGGATGTTATACACAGCCCAGTCCTCCAAATAAGCCTAGTCAACCAAACTTCGGAATCTTTAAACTTGCTTCTACCATAAAGGGGTCACTTCACTGGCACTTGAAAAACTTGATCGAGTACTAAAAAAATCAGGTGAAAAGCTTGTTAAAGTTGAAAAACTCAAACGAGTACTTGACTGAATTTCAAGTGGATTAAGAGTCTTGAGTCTTACTGGAGCTTTAAAAACCTGGATAACTATTTACCTGGCATATATATTTTACCAAAATTTACATAATTCCCTCATCCGTCTTTGATTGGTTTGGGTTATTGTGATGAGTTATTCTGTTCAATACAACGATTTCCTGATTCCATGTGTTGCGGTTAGTGCAGGTATTTAGATCCTTTGGTTGGTTGCTTCCGGCAATCATCATATCAACACTTCTCGCAACAGGCCCCAAAGCTTTCCTCATGGCCCTAGCACTTCCTCTTGGACAATCAGCACTTTCACTGGCCATTGACAAGGTGTGGGGGAAGAGGCAAGATGGCCCAAAACGGAAGTCCAAGACCAGGAACAAGCCATTTGCCAGTGCTGCTAGCAATGCTAAGAGGAGAGATGACAGAGAAAGCAGCACCAATGGTCAGGCATGGGGGTATCAGTCTTGGGTGGCAACGGATGATGGTGTGGTCGAGAAGGGCAGCAGCCAACGCCAGCCCAGTTTTGGTGGATGGGATGAGCTGGACGGGCGTGGGGAGTCTGATAAGGGGTCAAGAAGGCAGCCTGCTAGAACAACAAGCAGGCCACCCGGGCCCCAGCCAGAGAAGAAGGGAAAGCTGACTAGGAGAGGGAAAAATTCAGACGTACCCTTGCTTCTAAGGCTGTTGATTGCTGTTTTCCCATTCTTGGGATCATGGACTAAGTTCTTATAGACATTTTCTTGGTCTTGCTAGTGCGCAGCCTGAAGTCGATTTGCACACCTTGTGCTTCTGCGATCTTCAAGTTCAGTGTGCCGGGCTGTCTATACTTCTGAAGTTGAAACTTCTATACATGAGAGAAGAATGAAAGATGTCTATACTCCCAAAGTTGGAACTTCTATACACGAGAGAATAAACAAAGATGGACTCTTCCATTTATCAGGAGAAGATGTAATTATGCCGAAGCGACTGCAGCCTCACTTTGTGGATGTATCTGAGTGGGATACAATGCATGGTGGATTTACCTGACATTGTTGTCACTGTGGATCAGCAACGGCAAGAACCTATTTTTGATAGTACTCGCCTCTGGTATTCCATATGAAATGTTGACAGATGTGGCGGAAAATAGCTATAGCTTTGATTCCATGGATTGGATTATAGCATCAGTAATTTTTTATGGTGGTTATTGATGTACAACTTCATTTCGTTACCTTTTATTATGATATCATTGCCCAGATGCAACGCAGTCCACCTGCTGCTAACCCATGAGACATCTAACCCAAGATCTGATGGCAGCTTGGACTGTCCAGTTGGGCCGATATGCGTGATGGTATTTAGGCCCAACCAAAATAGTCATCAAGCCTCAAGGGCCATGCCTTAGCCTGGCCCATTGCCTTTAGCCTCAGCAGAGAGTCTGGGCCAGCCTAGCTCGCTTTAACCCCTAGCCAGCTCTGAAGCTCAGGCCCATTTGCCTGATCGGCAATTGGCCATGAGCCCGAAGCTCAGGTCTTAGGCAAGCCCAGAAAGAGAGTAAACCATCGCCTTTGGGACTCGACTACATGATTATCCTAAATAAAGAATTAAACAAGTATTGGCCTGAAAAGTGAAATGAAAACTGCTTATCTTGACAAATGAGGAATTATTCTTTATAAAATACAGAATCTGTGCGGGTTTCAATTGTAATAAGTGGGCCAATCTTCAATTGATTCAGAGCGATCTGTTCCAGTCATTGGACACTTTTCCCCCCTCCACTTGAATGTGGATTGTTGCTGTATTTCTCTTAGCCATCTTCTTCTAATGTCACCATCAAATGGTTGAAGTTACCCTAGCCAGTAGATTTTTTGGGCATAGGACAACAGTTTGGACTGCACTTGCCAGAACTAAACCCCTGCTTATTGTGCAAAGCATACAGCGATTTGGCTCACTGAAGCATGCGTCCCACTTGTCAGAATTAAAATAAATGCCGGGCGCATTTGCCAGTTTATACTGCAAACCTATAGGTCATGCTATAATCCATCGCTCATGAGATCCTGTGTCCAATAGTTCATAGAAAACGTAGAATCCTCCTTGCAGTCTCTCAAAGCTTTGTCTGATTTTAGGAAACAAACAAGCAAAAAATAAAAACATCTTTCTTCACATTTTCCTACATGGAAAATTCTGGAATACTCTACTAAGTGTATTGAGTGCTTGGTAAGTTCTTTCATTTCATCGTCATGAACCATAAGCTCTTAGTAACATCACATCGCCAGTAACATAGTCTAAAGAAATGCAGAAAACGAAGCAACCTTTTTTTAGGTTATTCCATTACCATGAATAAATAATCTAATACAAACAAAAGAATCCTCCTCAACCGTCGATGCTCCGGAGAAATTCCCTGATCCAAACCTTCCAACCCCAAGTACATGCACCATATAAATGAGAATGCAAAATCACAATTGCATCAATCAAAACTCTGCATGTTAACAATGTCATTTACACCTCTGACACCACCCACTAGTCATCTCGAAAATAGCTTGACACCCCTGAGGTTGCAGGATGAAGCAGGATCCTTGAGGCAGCTGCAGAGCTCGTCTTCATCTAATGGAAATGATGTTGGTAGAGGATGGTCTGGGATCACACCAACCTTGAACAGAGAAGTCCAATGGATAGAAATGGGTTAATTGTAGATTAAAATATCAGTCAGGTGTAGCCGCTGTAGCGTAAGAACGACATGTACATTTCACGTTCTATGCTCAGGTGTTGCATAACAATTACAAGTTATCTTATTTTTGAACTTTCTAAAATTCAAAGAAACAAAGGGAAAGGGAAAAAAAGCAAAGAAATTAAAAAATGGAAAGAAATATGAGGGACAGATTGAAAAAGAAGAGAACAGAGCAGGAAAGATGAGAGTTCCATCCAATAGACAAGCAGGAAAGGAGAGGGTTTTGAGAAACAATTAGTAGTTTGAAGATTGGAAGAGGGGGGGGGGCAGAGAAAAAGCATGTCTCTTGAAAGTAGAGAGAAGCTGAGAAACCCATTTTTGGTGATAGTTCTTAGTTAAATGCAATCATGGGAGAGGAAAATGGCTAGCTTGATAGTGAAAGAGGAAATGGGGTTCAGTTTTGCCAGATGTTTAAGTGGTTGTAAAAGCACCTATTGGTTTGACAAATTTTATTACAAGGCTACTACAAAATCCTTTTTTGATTGACATTTAACACAACAGCCAATGTTTTCCACCATAGTTAAACCTTGTAAAGGAAATAGAAATGCTAAAAGTAAGAAGAAACAAACCTTGTCAATGTCAGTGTGAGCAGGGGTCTCGTAACGGGCCACAGTAACAGCCAAGCCAGATCCATCAGATAGCTCAAAAACTGACTGGATCTTCCTGTGCATTGGACATTGAATAAACCATTAAAGCCAGAAAAGATTCCACATTGATGGATGCTGCATAGAACTGCTGTTACCCTTTTCCAAATGTGGGCTCCCCAAATAGCACTGCACGCTTGTTATCTTTCAGGGCTCCAGCTAATATCTCGCTTGCACTAGCAGTTCCTTTATTTACCTGAAGAAAACTCTTAAAAGTAAACACTACTGATTTTTATCTATAAAAATTCCATTTTCTTCAAGTACTGCTAAAGGGAATCAAAATAAAAGGTAAGGACCAGAGCCCAGCAAAGAAAGCAACATAATCAAATCCCCTAACAGTAACTCATGTCTTTCTACATTAGCAAATGCAATCCTCCACAGCATCGTCCTCCCTATGAATATTGATAGTAGAAGACACTAATGCCAACTGGTTGTTAGGCCTCCAGTCCATTTCAAAACCGATTGCAATCACACAACCATATATGGAATGCAACGTAAGTAGCACCCAGTAACCCTGCTTCAACATTTCTAAACAGTTAAGAGTGGGTGCCTACAATTGGAGTTCTATGGGGATGATTTGCAAGGAACCTGATCTAATCCGGTTCAGTTCTAGTCCACATTCAATGCACCACTCATGAAATAAATATCCGACAGCATGTAATCTGAATTGGATCTTGATACATGTGAGCCTATTAAGGAGAGGAAAGAGCATTGGATCCACAATAAATGGGCAGAGAAGCCACTAAAAGATGTGGACATGCACACCAGGTAAAACACATCCAAATAGAAGCATGGAAGTGTGGAAATCTCCAGCACCCCCAAGCGTGAAGGCATTTTCTGGCAAGCCGCAGCCAACAAGATCTTGACAGTGAACAACTTAAAGAATACCAGGAATTTCATGCTTCCAAATAGGTGCATAATGTGCATGGATAATGAAGAATCTGACAATCATGTTTTTATTCATTGACCGGTGGCAAAGGAAATGTGGACTTTCTTCTTATCAAGATTTGGAGTGCAGTTGGTGTTCAATGGATCCATTCGCGATACGGCTCCTGAGTGAGCCAATGGGCCATTCAAAGGTCAAAAGAAGACATTGTGGACCTTCTCTTTCTTCAGCACTATTATAATTTCAGTGCATGTGTATAACCATCACACTTTGCCAAGTATAAAAATAACTCCCTATTAGCAATAGTATATTCGTCTTCTTCACTAATAGTGCGGTTAACAGACTCTCTTTCAAGGCTGCCCTTGTTCCAGCATGGCCCTGTAGGGCTAGGGCCAGGGTCTTTCAAGCTGGATTAGAACCAGGTCCAGGCTAGGCCAACCCCTTCCTGATCCATTGCCACCTCTAGTCACCCGCACTCCAAACAGTGGGACCGTAGATGAGTGGAGCAATATCCCGTGGTTAGACCAGACGCATCCAAGAAATAATAATCTCAGTTCATGATAATTCAGAATTCTGAGAAAACCAGAAATGATGAATATCACTAACAGGTCATGAAAGCGGTATTAGAAAAGCTGTTAATGAATGATTTGTTCCAAGTGTATTTTGTATTCCTGTCAACAGCAGTTTATCACTCTTGATATTTCTTCCAATTCAAGGTTACATCATGGGAGAATTAAAAAAGAGTTCATAAAAGTTGAAAAGAAGAGAGCATACCAGCACAGCCAGAGGTTCTGATGCTGCTATTGCATTACTTCCATCAGTCTCGTATATATCTCGAACACCACGACTATCGCAAATATAGACAATAACACCTTTATCCAACCTAAATGACAACAGATGGTAAAAAACACTTGTTCTAAATATTAGACAATTACACCAACTTGATAAAACTACAGAAGCATTCCGTGTGGAACAGTATCTAACTGCAGATAGTAAGGGAGCAACTGAAAGAGCCACAGACATTTGGACAAAAATAACTCTCCAAGTGCCATTATCCACACCAAAAGTATGAATCTACAATTCTAGTGAAAATTAAGTTTCTCAATCTCTGACCGCTACTTGCATGTGGTACATATTCAACACAGGTATGCAAGTATAGTTGAAGCACTAGAGTAACATAGGTTGTGCTAGCAGTCTAGCAATGTACTTCATGTTATTAACCCCTGAAGTGACTGGCTATTTAAGTTCTTGATCTTGAGCTGCTCTCCTTTAGTTTCATTGGAGATGCAGCAAATCCAGACATTGGTTTACATAGTAATAAGATGTATAGCTAATGCACATATGCATATGCACATCTGAATGCATATCGATGTTTGTGCCCATCTCATGAACACGAGTGTTGAACATATAGATTACATACAATTGTCTGAACATGTTGATGGACCATGATGGATAGTGATGATCACACGTGTGGCCCACTTCATGTGGATATTATTGTTTCATTTTATTATTCCTTGTGTTTAGTCCTTAAGGCAGTGTGTTAGCATGGAGTTTGCACATATGGGCTTTAGTTATGGAATAACTTAAGCATGGGGGGTATTTTGTACTTTCACATATATTGTGCAAGCCCTGATGTTAACAAGAGGAGAGGCTAGGGGAACCACATTCTAAGTCTTCTCTCTCTTTTCTCTTGGTGCTCTCATATTCTCTCCCTTTGTTCTTCTCAATCCAACTCAAGGAACAGAACACAAGCATGAATGCATAAAAAACATGAAAATGCATGTGAGCGTAGAGGTCTTATCTGTCACCAATTAATTAATAAACAATTGCAGGCAGCAAATGGTAAGAGAAGCAAACTAATATAAGTAGGTAGCATATTTCATGTAAACAATTAACTTAGTGCATAGAAAAGATATGCTAACCTAGGGCTCAAATAATAACTGAGAGAGAGAGAGAGAGAGAGAGAGAGAGAGAGAGAGAGAGAGAGAGAGAGAGAGAGAGAGAGAGACTCATATTCTATTGAACATGGTACAGAACAGAGAGCACTAGAGATAAAGAAACAGAAGAAAAAAATGTAAATGCAGACAATGGATGCACTGTTTCTGCAGTGCTGATCCTGTGAAGAAGCTTACCAGATCTTGGCGATCTCAATTCCTTCTGGGAAAGATCCGCCACTGCACCAAATTTCAGTGTATCAGAAGCACACTTAAAGGGTGAATGCAAACATGGATGCACATTAAAAAGTGAATTACCTGTTATTTCGAAGGTCCAACACAAACGCATTGACATTGTTTCTTCTTAAAGTCTCGATAGCTTCCTTGACAGCTCCTATAAGAAATGTACTTTTCAGAACATATTACAGGGAAATTGGCCCATCTGAATCTCATTCAAATCCACCCTGTCCTGAGTACAAGGGTGGTGATGCAAGCTTTACTAGGTAAACAAAAACTAAAATGCAGTTTACTCAATAATGGACTTTGTTACAACCAATGTTTTCCGTATCGTATCGTGTAATGTATCGCACCCTTGGGATATAGATACATATCGATTATCGCACGGGATATATCGGTTGTATACTTGTATCGTGTAATGTATTGTTGTTGTTTTTTTTTTTGAAAGATAAGAATTTTATTGAGATAGGCAACAAAGGCCCGAAGACGAGCAAAAAAAAAAAAAAAAAAAAAAAAAAAAAAAAAAAAAAAAAACAAAACAAAACAAAGCCCAACCCACACGAAACAAAACCCTTCCACAAGACTACGGGGTCCAATCTCGAAAAAGGATTAAAATCTTAGAGAAAAGGAACGTTGACGAGGCACTCTGGTTTCTAAAGACCCTATTATTCCTCTCTACCCACACCCCCAAAAGAACAACCATCAGAATAGCGCCATTTCCTTTTGCCTAGCGAGCCACCCTGCTTCGGATGCCACGTGCAGAACAAATTGTCAAGGGAGGAAGGCATCACTCGGGAAATATCTGCCGAGTGAAGCATGCTCCATCAAAGATCAGCAGAGAAGGGGCAATGGATAAACAAATGGTCCACCGATTCTTCGTCCTTACGGCATAGGGGACAGACATTCGGAAGAATCATCTCACATTTACGAAGGCTGTCTATGGTCAGAACTCTGTTTCTGCTAGCAAGCCACCTGAACGCCACCAACCTTAGGCGGAACAGAGTAGGCCCAAACTGCACCAGTATGACAGCAGGAGGAAGCTGGTCTTTTAGATGATAGGAAATTATAGAGCTATCTGACTGAGAATTTTCTAGACTCTGACAGCTTCCACACCAAGGTATCTTCTGCGGTTGAATTGAGATGGGTAATGTATCATTGTTGTTGGGAAACATGAGGAAACATTGGGAAATTGATCGAATTTTTATTTTTCAATAAAACTTTAGGGATTGTTAAACAAGACATCAATATACACTTAGAAATAAAAAAAATCACAAAAAGAAAAGGTTCAAATGATAGGTTTCCTTTGTATGGGCTCCTAATCTATGTGTTGTTTGACTAAACTGATGCAAGTATACTCAAAGTCAATTCATATAATTTATAAATGTAAGAAGACACATATGGAAACACAAGCAGTACATTCAAAAGCAAAAGAATAAGTAGAAAACTACAAATATACCTGTGATTTGTGAATAATATGTGTAATTGTGGTTCAAACCCACATAGAGCTGCATAGTTGCTCAAAATCGTCATCTCCATCTCAACTAGGTTGGGCATGATACTGTTGTTCCACAAACCGACAATACTATGTGTAGGTCATAATAGATTGATATCAATGAAGATAATCTCCGACATAACACTGGTACTCATCCTCTCCGACTTGAGAAAATTTGGAGAAAAAAAAATTGAATTTTTAACAAATCGGCTCATCTTCCTCCAAAATCCCAAATTAGAGTGTATGTGATGATGATTTCATCAAACACTCCAAAATACTCTGAAATAGGGACAATTAACTACTGATCGAAGTGGAATTTTGAAAAAAGAAGAATTTTAACATTTTAAAATTATTTTTAATTAAATTTTTTCCCCCCCCCCCCGAAAAATCCCTAAATTGCCAAGAATCACCAGATCAGGTTACGCACATGTTTAATTTCATGTTTGTACACTAAGATTACAACCGATTTGGGAAATGTTGAATTTCCCCCAATTTTCCGCAAATCGGTCCATATTTTCCAAAATCCAAGAATTAGAGTACATGTGATAATGATTTCATCAAACGCTCTTGAATACTCTGAAATAGGGGCCGATTGACTGCTGATTGAAGTGGAATTTCAAATTTTATTTTTTAACATTTTTTAATTAATTTTTTTATCAAAATATTCCCAAATTACCAAGAATCATTAGATCATATTACATATATGTTTGATTTTGTGTTTGGATACAGATTGCAACCAATTTGAGAGATATTGGGGAAATTTTGATTTTTCCTAATTTTTTGCAACTCGGCCCATCTCCAAATCTTGAAATCGAAGCTCCAAATCCATGATTTTTCATGCAAAATCTGAAGAATCATGGATTTGTAACCATTTGACACACTGATTTAACATGATTTTCAGCAAAAAAATGGATAAAAAATAATCAATGTTCACTTGATCGAAAACGGCTCCAAATTGGCTTGGATCTTGATTCCAGCTCGAAATTGGTGTTTTTGTTTTAAGGGATTCACAAGGATGCATCGAAATCTGCAATAGATCTATTTAGGAATGGAGAGAAATCAAGGAAAAGAAGTTTCGATGGATTTTATTTTTTATTTTTATGCCCTCAGATCCGGACTTCCGCATTCATGCGATATTTGTCAATGTCGATATATATTGTTTATACGAAGTATTTTTGTAAAGGACTGGTCACAATATCTGCGATACCATACAATCTATTGTGATATATCCTGCGATACGAAAAATTTTAGACACTACCTGTGCGTTTTGTATCGCACAGGTAGGATACAAGATGTATTGTGGGATACATCAGCCGATATCATCGATACTGAAAACATTGGTTACAACTTACAACCAAGAAATTGGAAATGAGTGAAGTTAGCTTCAATATTTCCCTTTGCCATGCCTCTACACATTAAAGACAAACAGAAATCTATAAACAAAGCAAAACCATATTTTTACTATGAAAAATTTACTTATGAACCAAATGATACTCAAAGGACAGCTTGAATTGTCTGAATAGATATCTTGCTCTAAAAGAAGAATCTACTGAAGAATGATTGCTAGCAGTACCCACCGGAAGCATTTTGGTTGAATGACGTTAGTTTGATATATCCAATTTTGGAGCTGTCCTTTCCCGAACTCTTAACCTCACATAGCCTTGACTTCACTGGGTTCAGAGAAACTCTCTCGCGGCTGCAAAACAAATGGAAATAATTAACCAAATAATGATAGTAATAATAATAAAGAAAACTCCACATGGCAGTGATGTAATAGCTTGCCCCAAGTCCAGGCAAAGGAGGTATGTCAGGTAGGCAGCTGGGCAATGAATTTTTTTCAAGTGATCATGAGAAACAAAGCCAACCTCAACTAGCAGGGACGCTGGGTCAATGGCTCAATGTTATCATGATGATGAATTGTTGATGCGGACATCTAGCCTTCAAAGTCTATCGGCGAAGAAAGCGCCCACCACAAGCATCTTCCTTGTGGTTAGGCGATGATTGAGGAGCATTGAAGACCTTACACATGTAGTCCGAGACATTTGAAAAGACTCCACCTTGGGAAGACATGTGTGAGTTGCTTGGAGGAGATATGATCGGACCGTTGGATCGTGATGATGATGTGATCGGACCGTTGGTTCGTCGTGGCCCACTTTCATCACACCATCATTGGAGCGCATTGGACATATTAGATTTGAGTTTATTTTACGCATTTTTTACTTATTTGAGTTTTGGGTTAGTGTGGGTACGTTTTTTTCATGCAAATGTCTTTGTTTTGAAATTTTGTTAGTAGGGGTATTTTGGTAATTATGCTAATTCCGAATTTTATAAGGGTGTTGCCCTAAAACTTTTTGATTAGTTGTTGATTTATGAAAAAGAGCAAACCTTTGGTTGCCTCCTTCCTCTTTCCCTCTCTCATGGTGCTTCTTCTTCTTCCTTGATCTCCTTCTTCTCTATTCTTCTTGTGCCCCTCCAACTTCTTCCAGGTATTTCATCTTCTATTATTATCCTTCTAAACTTCTGTTTTGTTTATTCCCCACAATCTAAACCTTGAGAATCGATCTAAACCCTAAACCCCCAAATTCTCAAATCCCTAATCCGAGAAACTTTCTGATTCTTCGGACTAGTGATCATCATTGATCGATTGGGTATGACCATGCAAGATCGGGAGGTTCCATCCCTCGCCGGATCCAATCTATACGCTACTTGAATCCCATACTCCATGGTTGTGATGATGGCCCGTCCCATTGCATGTTTCCTTTATGATTTTCTTAGTTTATGATGATGGATGCTAGATTTCATTATTATTATTGCTTTTATTTCCGCTGAATAATTGTGTTCATGAGCATGCATCATATTTAGGGCTGTCCTGCATCAAATTTGGTATCAGAGAATAGGCTTGCATGGTTTTTATCTAGATCGAGTTATCCAATTAGGGTTTTGATTTTTAGGTTTGTTTTAGGAAATGTCCAGATTTAGAAAGTTTCCAATTTTAGAAAGTTTCCTAATTTGGAAAATTTTCAGATTTAGAAACTTCCAAATTTTAGAAAGTTTCCTAATTTGGAAAATTTTCAGATTTAGACAGTTTCCAATTTTAGAAACTTTCTAATTTTAGAAAGTTTCCTAATTTGGAAAAATTCCAAATTTGAGTCGCATCATCTAGAATTAATTAGTGTCAGTTCATTGTAGTTTAAATTCATTGCATTCGTATTGTGAGTCACCCAGTCCGTACTCTCCCCGTAGTGAATGGAGTATAGGCGTTTGAGATCTTCAGGGCCATTAAGTGTTGTCGTGTGGCCGTCAAGACCCAATGGAAAGCCAACTTCGATGATTTGGCTAACTTTAATGGTCACATGGACCCACAAACCTTCCTTGATTGGCTTAAGGACTTGGACTATTTTTTTGAGTGGTACGATATGCCGAATTATCGTCGAGTGAGGTTTGCCAAGTGGAAATTGGAGGGCCAAGCCAAGTCGTTTTGGGCAGATTTGGAGCGAAGAATTGATAGAGTTGGGAGAGCCCCGATCTCACAATGGGACGAGATGAAAGAGCGTTTGAAAGAAAAATATCTTCCTATCTCTTATCGTCAAAAGCCCTTGGCTCAGAAGAGAGTTGCCTCACCTTCCCGTCCAAACACAGAACCAATATGGTCCCCTCCTTGTAAAGTGGTCCAACCCATCATTAAGGAAATCTCGACTTATGAACAAATGGAGTGTTTAACACCAATTATATTTCCTTGGAAGCAAGATAATACCTTGGTGAATGGCCAGTTGGAAGAATCCAATCAGGTTGTTTATGAAGTGGAAGAGTATGTGCCTAACGTCACTAGTGATGAAATGGAAGAAATTGAGGCATCGCTCATCATCGTTGAGGATGACGAAGTGTGTGCTAGTAATGAAAAGGTAGAAAGAATTGAGACCGCACCACTTCCAGATGTCATGTGCGACTTAAGTGATGTAGATTCCCAATCTAAGTCTCTTACCATGATGCACACGAATAAATTTGAAAAGGAGACTAGTGAGGATATGATGGTGGACGCCCACATGACTTGTGATAGCCCACCAGATGATTTATGGGATAAATTTTCACCCATATGGGACATTCAACACACAATCGATCTTGTCCCTAGGTTGGTCCTGTCAAGCTTTCCTCCATACCAGGTGAACCCCGTAGAAAATACAGAAATGCAGCGTCAATTTGATAAACTTCTCGGGGAAGAATTCAATAAGGAAAGTTTGAGTTGGAGTTTTGTTCTGTGTGTCATGCCTGCCCTTTTCACTTCCAAGAACAATGGCATATGGCACACATGTGGGCATATCCTGGCCGTCCACAAATCTTTAGTCAAGTGTTATGCTACCTTGCTACGTATTCACGTCATGGTAGATATGATGGTCAGAGTCCCTATCCCGCATCTTGATGACATTTTGGACATAATGGCTGATGCCAAGATCTGCTCAAGACTTGGTATTAATAGTGTGTGTTCTCAAGTGTTGGGATACCTGAAAATCATCCTTGTTTATAATACTTATAATGAGAAATTATGTGTCACCCATGAGAAGTATCCTTTTGTTTCAGTTTTCCAAGTTCTAGGTCATAGGATTGTTTATTTCCATAGGATTGTTTATTCCAAGTTCGTCGATTTTTCAGAGTGTCCTTTAGTGTCACCCATGTCTGTCATCCAAAGGTCTTCAAAGTCAGCCAATGCATTCGCACGCCATATTCATGATTTGCATACACATATTAGACAACGGATAAATAAGAGCAATGATGATTCTAAAATCTCAGCTGATTCTCATCGTAGATTGCAAGAATTTCAGAAAGGAGACTATGTAATGGTGAGGATAAGGCCTAAGCGGTTCTCACAAGGTTCCGCTAAGAAATTACAAGAGCGTAGTGCTGGACCATTCAAGATTGTGCAGAAAATTGGGTCCAACGCGTATCGGATCGACCTTCCATCTGAAATGGGCATTAACCCAACTTTTAATGTGGAAGATCTAGTCCGTTCCCACCATCCCATCGTTGATCCATCATCTCTCTTATGGCCCTTTTCTGATTTTATTTCACAACCCCTCTCACCCCTTCCTCCACCTAATATTCATAAAGAAGAAATTGAGGAAATCTTGGATGAGGAGATAGTGTTTACGAGAGACGGAGGTTTCCAAAGATACCTTGTCAAATGGAATAACAAGCCACCGTCAGAATCTACATGGTTGATATAAGTGGAGTTACAGAGCATTAACCCAAATTTACTAGAGCGCCACAAGAGTTTTAACTCGTCGGAGTCGAGTTCTTCTCAGACGAGGAGAATGATGCGGACATCTAGCCTTCAAAGTCTATCGGCGAAGAAAGCGCCCACCACAAGCATCTTCCTTGTGGTTAGGCGATGATTGAGGAGCATTGAAGACCTTACACATGTAGTCCGAGACATTTGAAAAGACTCCACCTTGGGAAGACATGTGTGAGTTGCTTGGAGGAGATATGATCGGACCGTTGGATCGTGATGATGATGTGATCGGACCGTTGGTTCGTCGTGGCCCACTTTCATCACACCATCATTGGAGCGCATTGGACATCTTAGATTTGAGTTTATTTTATGCATTTTTTACTTATTTGAGTTTTGGGTTAGTGTGGGTACGTTTTTTTCATGCAAATGTCTTTGTTTTGAAATTTTGTTAGTAGGGGTATTTTGGTAATTATGCTAATTCCGAATTTTATAAGGGTGTTGCCCTAAAACTTTTTGATTAGTTGTTGATTTATGAAAAAGAGCAAACCTTTGGTTGCCTCCTTCCTCTTTCCCTCTCTCATGGTGCTTCTTCTTCTTCCTTGATCTCTTTCTTCTCTATTCTTCTTGTGCCCCTCCAACTTCTTCCAGATATTTCATCTTCTATTATTATCCTTCTAAACTTCTGTTTTGTTTATTCCCCACGATCTAAACCTTGAGAATCGATCTAAACCCTAAACCCCCAAATTCTCAAATCCCTAATCCGAGAAACTTTCTGATTCTTCGGACTAGTGATCATCATTGATCGATTGGGTATGACCATGCAAGATCGGGAGGTTCCATCCCTCGCCGGATCCAATCTATACGCTACTTGAATCCCATACTCCATGGTTGTGATGATGGCCCGTCCCATTGCATGTTTCCTTTATGATTTTCTTAGTTTATGATGATGGATGCTAGATTTCATTATTATTATTGCTTTTATTTCCGCTGAATAATTGTGTTCATGAGCATGCATCATATTTAGGGCTGTCCTGCATCAATTGTATATCAAAGAAAATAAAGATGGGATGCCCCCCTTGGTGATTAAGTTTGAAGCATTCTAAACTATGAGATGCACACACACACACACACACACACACACACACACACACATAAATAATAAAAAAAGAAAGTAAACCTAGCATAAAGCAATAACGCACAATGAACTTTAATCACTAGAATATTCAATTTTTAACCATGAACACACAAATCATAGAATACCAAACTTACTTTAAAGCTACCTGCTTTATTTCAGGCCCACTGCGAATGGCCAATTCTACTAGGCTTCCCTCTGGACCCCTGCAACATGTTCATTGTTTATGCAAACAATAGATAAATGAATAAGTAGAGAAAGTGATCCTTTTGACAAAACTGATAAAGGAAATGGTCTTAAATCAGGAACTCCAACAGAGAGATATTCTTAGATTAGGAAGTTTCATGCAAGCCAACTGACCCAACGGATACAAGAACAAAATATGGCTTTAAGGTGACAAGAAGTTAGAAGCTCTTGCTCTTGATAACTTTTGCCCTTTTGACATTTTAAACTAATAATTATTTTTTCTTTGGTGTTGCTGCAAGAAAAACAAATGTACAGACAATATTGACATTTTTGAACATAAGAAAACAGAAAAAATGCGATAAATAGTTCCAGACAGGGAATTGTTCCCACGGGGGAATCTCCTCAGGTCAAGCATTGATAATTCCATTTTAATGATGCATAATGGTATAATAAATAGCTTTTCAGAAGGAAGCATCAGAAGAAAAAAAAAATAAAGAAAAAGAAGAAGAAAAAAAACCCTGAAAGCAATGTCTCCAAATGGGATAGGAATCTAAAAAGGAATTGTGCGACATTAGTAATGAGTTATGAAATTAAGAGCAGTAAAAGAATCAAATCCAAAGCTCAGACTGGAATAGAAGGGACACAAAACAAAAAAAAAAAAGGTAAATTTTAAAATGAAAAAAGAAAAAAGAAAAAAAAAAGTGGTCTAGGTTAGAAGCTTTTGTTAAATTTCCAAAGCATGAGGTAAACCTTCAGCTTGGCATTAAGATCTCCCAACAACATTCAACTAAGCTGATGGAAAGAAATGCATTTACTTGTACAAGAATCAATATAAATATGACATAAAAGAACAGAAAAAAATGTGGCAATGCTATGATGATGATCACTACCATTGAGCATTGGGATTCACAATAATTGCTACAAATGCATCATTGACTAAGGAATGATAGGAATTTCCACAGATTCATATCATAAAAAATAAATGAAAGGCTTTTCCAAGAAATATACTATCTAAAATAAAAAAGTTTTAGGCAAGTAGGAATCAACTGACCAGCACTAGGCTGTGGAGATGGATGCACGGGAAGACAAGGATAGAGTCAAGAGATCATTAGCCACCATAGGAGATAAAATGATAGAGAGCATATTAAGTTGGTTCCATTTGGAGATAACTGTGGCAATAGGGGGAACTTTGATGAGGGTTGAAGGACCTGAAAGGAGGATGACAGGAAGAAGTAAAAGGGTGTGGATTAATGTGGTGAGAAGGCATATGAAGTCCTTTATGCTAACCAAGGAAAAACCCTTGGATAAGAATGATTTGGGAAATAGCATTTGTAAAGCAGACACAAATAGCTGGGACAGGGCTATGAAGATGATGAGGACAGTGGTGTTAAACAAAACCAGTGTTTTAAATAGCTACGCTATGTAGCGTGTAGCTTACGCTATGTAGCGTAGCTTAGCCTTAACGCTATGTAGCTCAAGAAAATAGCTTAAGTCACATGTAGCCTATGCTCCATGATAATTTGCATACGCGACATGCTACATAAACTAGGCTACACGCTACATGCCTTACATTCCACGTTATTTTTTATTACAACATTAAAATCAAATAATATTTTTGATGATTTGTTACATTTTTTTATTTTCAATATTTAATGCTTTTAGTAAAATTATATAAGTAATAGTATTAAATTAGTTTTGTTGCTCTTTCTTTTTCCTTTATACTTAGTGATTACCCTTTTCTATTACTTTAAGTCATGTTTGGTTGCACCAAAATATCATGAAAATTTGTTGAATTTCATTATTCCTCGGTCTAATTTGGTGAATATCATGGAATTAGTGCAACCAAGAACGACCTTAATTAAAAATCTAGAAGTAAAGTGTAGCTTAAGCTGCACGCTATGTAGCTTACGCCTCACGCTTCAGAGGGGTGAACGCTACGCTACACGCTATTCGCTATTTAAAACACTGAACAAAACAAATAAATCAAATTAATAGCACATAACTACTCCAATGGCTGCAAATTTTGCGGGGACAATTTGGTAGCAATCTATTTAGGCAATAATAAGAAAGACATGGAAAACAATATTTGTCATTAAGGTAGAAAACATACTGTAAGCGTTCAGCTGCATCATATAACCCCATGGTTTCTGTACTTGTATTATCAATCGATAAGATAACATCACCAGGCATAATGCCAGCCCTATTTGCAGGGCCCCCAGGGGAAGATGAAATCACAACAAGTCCTGAAGGTGAACCATCAATTCCTGTTGGATAGCCAATTGATAACCCCACACCTGTAAGAGATCCCTGAGTTCCAGACTGCCTTCAAAGAAGATAATGACAGATTTTAAGAAGAAGATTCAGTAGTCAATACAATTAATTTCCTCCAAAAGATGACATTAAATGCATGCTGAATCAAATTCTATGTGGTTGCCAATTCAAGTTCTAACCAGAATCCAATATGCAATAACTTAAGATCACAAGAAGAGACAGCCTTATACCCGCAAGCTCTTGAATTTCTCTGGTTCCAGAAAGCGAGTGAAAGGATCATCAAGCGTTGCAAGCATTTTCTTTATCGCCATATCTGAATAAAAGAATCATCTCATAAGATTTAGAGGAAGAATTAAATATAAAAAAGTGCATTTAACTTTTAACTAAGGATTAACGAACAGCATATATTTACTTAAGTTCCTTGATATGAACTGCATGAAACTTGACTGTGTCTGGTGGTATGACAGATTTTATGTGCCTGGCCTCTTAATACATTGTAATTAGAACTTAGGTAACTCGTACAGGACTCTTACTTGGGATCCCTAGCCTATCTTAAGGTTGGCAACCAATCAAGGTACTCGGATCAATTTGCAGCCTAGCGCAACATGAGCAAAATTACTCACTTTTACATTGTACGGTTTGGATCTCAGGCCACAACAGATTCAAAGGTTCTGCAACATTCATAAAAGGTCTCTGTCACAGCAATTAAGCAGGTGTACCTCTAGGAGAGAGCATAGGGTTACATGGAATTCAAATTGTTAATGCTTTCTAATTTCTTCTTTAATATTATGCAAATGGATCAATGGCCCAAAAGTTAGTTCCATCACCATATAGAAAAGAACATATACACACACTTTGGGAATTGATTATAATTTATCAACAAACAAAGTGGACACGATGGTTCTCAAATACTACTGTTTTCAATATTAGAAACACTCGTGTTGTTATTGCTTTATTTGATTGGCTCTTCAAACGAATGGTAGTTTAAGAAATGCTCACTCGAATTATCGACCAAAAAATTTGTGCATCAAATGAAATTTCTGTTTCAACATAAATCTCAACAGTAATGCATGCAGGCAGCTTCAGCATAAAAGAGCAAAGAATGAAAACCATACATGTCTCTTCTCGCGTGTTCATTGGTTCGTTCCGAAGTGCATTCTCTCGATACCGAAACCAACTTTGCCCATTAAAAGTCTTGTCAAAATATGCACGGTCAATTGTCCTCCATGCCTCCAAGAAAAGGAGATTCTCTTCCGTGAGTGCCCCTACATTTGAATTACGTACAGGGATTTTTCTTGTGCTTACAAATTAAAAATCCAATCTAGGATAGTATGCCTTTTAGTTTCTTTCACTAAATCAAAGAATTCAGAGGCACCCATATGAACATATGCTTACTTACAAGATGGAGGCTTGCTAACTGCCACAGAAAGTGACATTATGAGCATCACGCCAATGGCCAACCGAAAGAAAAGTACAAAGTAGCAACGTTTGAACCTCTCTTTCCAATTTAGTGCTTTGTGAAGACTTATAGCGCATTCCCCGAACTTTGTAGCGCCAATACACAGTAGTGACGACCAAGACCGAGGTTTGAAGCTGTGAAACTTCCAAAATGGTTGAAAAAAGGAACTGCATGATGTAGAAGTTCCCTTGGCAATCTTGAGTGACTGGCAACCTTTTCTTCCACCGTTGACATTATACTCTAAAGAAAGTAAACGATTTCGAAAACCAACTCCTACAATCTTAGAGACCCGAAATTTCCATAGCAGAACCTGAGAAGGGGTTAATCAGAGGAATTAGTGAAATCTGCCAATTAAATAAATATTACAAGCAATTATGAACCCCAGAATTTTATTAATTAGTTATTTACTTGTATAAACAGGCCAACAACTTATAAAACCACATTGACTTGTACACACTTTGAAGTAAAATTTTTGGAGTGCACCATCTAGTTGCAGCCTTTATAACTTGAAACCTAATTTATTGAATCCATTGTTTACAGAATTGAGAATATGAATAGTAAATCGATCCTATTCCTATATACAAATAGAGGAGGCCTCAAATGCAACTAGTTAAATGATAAGGTTATCATTCAACCACGACATAATTGCCGTGTCATCTGTGTATGACATCCAACCTGTCCAAAAGGCTGGTCCCCTTGAAAAACCCCTAGTGCAAAAATGAGGCTGATCCACTCATCAGGTGGGCCACACATATACTTTGGATCAAATCAACCACTGTCCATTGCTGTACGTACTGGACAAGTTGACACCTATGTACTGCACTACCCGGACATAAGGTTATTGTCTAACTACTTGCGTGCGCATGTTATAAAAGAAATGCTAACAAAGATTGGAAAAACAAGATTAGGGGTTGTTACGCAGCCTGGAAAAGTACAGCCAATTCAAGGGGCAGATTCTTTTGTTTGGCAGGTTGAAGAAGTTGACAGTAAATTTTTTGAAATCTTGTTGGGAGGTTCATTTGCAAATTCTAGGTATTGAAAACTCTCTCAACAGTCATTCTAGGAATTGAAAACCCTCACCCCCTCTTTCCCTCCCTTGGCCATCTTACTACGAGCCCATGATGGCACAGTTGATATGATTTACCTCTTCAAGATCCCTCTCCTGTGAATACACATAGCATGATTCCTAGCGTCCAAACAAAGTTTCTGGGTTCAGCATATCAAATTCTAGTTTGCCAAACATGATTGACAGAATCAATCTCAGGAATTTGTATCCTGTAATTGAATTTGCAAGTATTTCCCGAATTCCAGGTTGTCAGATGATGCTTCTACTTCACTATTGGATAGCTTGCGAATTTCCTTCACTATGGGATGATTTTCGCTAAAATTTCAATCCTAGCATATCTGAACTCTTCATCTTGAGACAACACATGTGGGAGCCATGCTAACTTGCGCACCGCATAAAATTTCGCAAATGCAAGGTGATCAGGACCGTTGATCTGGTAGGCCATCGCATGGATGAGCTATAGCTAAAACAATCGCAGTGAGTGGACAAATCCGACGGTCCGGAAGTTGTGAATACTGACGCTGCTGAATGCAGACCGTTGCTCATTTTTGTGATTTAACCTTCCCTCTTTCAGGCCACTGATCGGATGGCTACCACAGTCCGATCGCTTGATTTTCAGGAAAAGGCCCGTCCACATCGGTGGCTCGACAAATCAGTGTACTGAAAATCATGAGAGAGAGAGAGAGAGAGAGAGAGAGAGAGAGAGAGGGTACCTGAGAATTGATGAATTTTGAGGTTTGGAGAGAGGGATGGGGTTTAGGGTTCCTGTTGAAGATAAAAGGCGAAGAACTTGCAACGAGCTCCATAACTCCCGGCCTTATTGGCTTCTCTATCCTCGCTTTTGCGCTTTTTGTGTTATATGGGGCCTCGAAGCATTGAATACTCTGGCAGAGGTTCATAGTTCATACGCATGCATACTCAGAAGCTGTATAGATGTCATGCGTATAACTTAAATCGGACCGTACAAGACGTGTGGACTTACTTTGGATGTGTCGAAAAGAAAAGTTTAAACGGGGATGACTGATAGAGAATCTGTAATGGAGGATTAGATTTAAAAACAAGCAACGGCTTCAAATTAACTAACAAATCTCTGACCCAAACTGTCGACGGAGCATAACCGGAAAGTTTGAATGACAAGATAATATTAGCCATCTGATTTCCCCCTTCCAATATGGGGCTTTCACTAGTCTACTTTTAACCATACATTTTATAGCCATTAATTGGATGGCTAGGATTTTTTGTATATATGCTTCAACCACAATGTAATTAGGCACAACCATTTATGAATGGATGCAAAACCAGGGGCCCGTTGGGTGAGCTTATATTTGAAATGCTGGGATAGCCTGCCAGCCCAGCTGGTAGACGCCTTGGGCGTTTTAACTGCTGGTCTAGGTTTGAAACCCACTAACCCCACCAATGGGCAATGGGTGGGGAGCATCGTGTGACTGACCCAAAAATAAATGCATTGGATTCCAAATCCTGAATTCTCAGCTGTGTTTGGCAGCTTGCACAGGGAATACACTTCATTCGGAAAATAGGAATTCATATAAGAATTTGAATTTCATTACTAGATCAATTTTTATATCCTAAATTAATGTATATATGTGATATTTGATGGACTAATTATAATAAGCCAATTGAAATGTATACTTTAGTAAAAAATGATGAAATTTCGAGCCTCTAGTGAGTCACAAGCATAGGATTGCAAATGAGCGGCTCATCAACAATTTTTTTTAATCTTGATTTAGATGGTCATTGTTTGAATTGTTTGGATCATTCTATTCATATAATTTGTGATGCAGTCGATAATTTGATCATTTTGGATATTATTAGCGTGCCTTGGATTAGTGACCCAGTGACATATGCAATTCTCTTTCCTTACGGTAACAAAAGGGAGAGTCTCAAATACACTCAAATCCAAACTACCAAACTACTGATAACAAAAAAAATAGCCTCCACCTCACCACCAATTCTTGGTGGATGATGGCTTCCATTTCATATGATAGAAGGTTAGGGTTATTTAATAAATCTACCTTCTCCATTGCACCTTTTCATAGTCCATCCCACGATGTAAATGGTTTGATTTTGAGGTACAATCTATAAGTGCATGCCCATTGAGTGTGGACCATCACATTCCCCAATGGGCTTTTCATAATATACTTTTCAGTTCTAACAAGTGGGCTTTACGGTTCATCAATCCAAACCATTTGCCTGTTCGTCGCCAATGGACCCTGGCCTAGAAATCTTGGAGACTATTGTGGCCACCATTCTCGGAACTTTATTATTATTATTATTATTTTTCAGTTAAATGGGCCATTGTTGTACTTCTCTTCTTAATCGTTTGACCAAAGAGTGGCCTGGGGACACCATGCAGTGATCTATCTAGACTGTTGATCTGATGGCCCACCAGCAGATGAACCATGCAGGAAAGTCTTGGGATTCTGAGATCCCAGCCATCCAATCTTTGATTCCTTTTCAGTTGAATGTGGACAATTGTCACATTTATTTTCTTAAACTATTTGTGGGCCACCGTTCCACTGGTTATGACTCTAGATTGCCCCTACAAAAAAACTGGTGGTAGGGCCCATGAGAGCAATGGTCTGGATAATTGAACCATGGGCCCCCCTTGCTCAAGCTGAAACCTAGAGTCCTCGACCGGTGGTTAAAGGGTGCATTTGATTGCACTAAATACGATTAAATCTTATGATATTTCATGATTAATCAGTCTTAAGTCAGTGAAAAATATTATGAAATTTCACTCTATTTGGTGCAACCAAACACAACAAAAAACGGTTGCAAATTTGCAGTCTATATTTCAATGGAGCAAAATACAGCAGCCCACTCTTAGTATACATAATGAGCCAGCACTTGATTGGCCTGACCCACTACAGGCCAGATTACATTGGAAGTATGACCCACTTGATGAGTAATCTGGATCTCACACCCATGTCAATGGAAAGTCCAGGCCTGTTTGGATTGCAAATCACATCAATAATGTAATATAGAAGCACCATCATTATAATTTTACAACATTTGTTTAAACATGTAATTTGGAGGTTAAATGCAAATGCAATAAGTGTTAGGGCCTGTTTGGTTAGCATCTAAAATCCGCTTCCAGCTTAAAATCTAAATTCCGGTGGAATCCAATTTTAACCTATGTGTTTGGTGGCATGGCAAGTTCCAGCCAAATAGGATTCCATCTGGAAACCTAAATTGGCTGGAATCCAGATTAGTGGAAACAGTATGGGCACTGTTTCCGCGTAAGAGAAAAAAGGCAAAAATAAGCATCATGATATATCCACGTCTCGATGTATGCGTTGTACATCTATAATGTATGCGTTTTATATCCTTGTGGTCCATCCGTTTTGAGAGCTCAATTAAGGACATTAGACAAAAAATGAGGCATATCTAAATCTCAAGTGGACCACACCTCAGAAAACAGTGTTGATTGAATGTCCACCATTAAAAACTTCCTATGGCCGACTGTAATATTTATTTGCCATCCAACCCGGCCATTTGTCCTGCGGGACTACTATAGGCCAGGGTCAAGTTCTCAGGCGTATCTGAAGCCCAAGTGGGCCATGCTACAAGCAACAGTTGGATTACACAGTTTTCAACCAAACGGCATCTAGATTACATAGTTTTCAACCAAACAGCAAGCTCTAGATGGAAACTGGTTTCCAATTCAGTTTCTACAAATTTGGATTCCAACACTGGAATTTGGATTTTCTCTAGAATTTTAATTTTGCAGCCAAACAGGCCCTGGGTAAAAGAAATTGTAATCATTACAATTTTACATTGGAAACTCTTATCCCAACTTTACATTGGAAACTCTTATCCCAACATAGATATTTTTTTTCTCTCTATGATTTGAAATTGAAGTAATGTAAAAATATCATCACTATGATTATACCACACCTATCAAACACAAGAATTGCTGGTAGGATTACTTGTTTTAATTTGTAATCATTGTACTTTTAACTTTTACAAAACATCACTGATGTAACTGGCAATCTAAATAGGCACTTGGGACAGAGGAAGGCACATGGGAATAACTTCACATGGGCAGGATTACAACCTACTCCTGTTAAGATGGTGTCTGGAATTTGGAAAAACCATTCATCAGGACAAAGTGCACCATGGCCGTTTAGACGCACATCAAAATGGCTGTTTGTAGATGAAACCCTCATTTTCGAACAAAACAATGGCCCATCTAGAAACCCACCTGAAATGCTATTTTCAAAATCACCCAACAAGATAACCCACCTGAAATGCTGTTTTCAAAATCACGCAACAAGATACGCACTTAATCCTCAAAACCAATCAAATTGGTTTCCAGTAATGGATCAATGCCCCCTTAGGCAGCTGTCATGACAATTCTGGTGGTGAAAATCCCCTACATTTGTGAGGAAATGCTTCAAACTAGCTGTCTGCTAGAATGAATTGGAGATTTGCTTCCCCATTTCCCCAGTACCAACACCAGTAGCTTTTATAGAGTTTCTAGCCCACACGCAATGACACCGCACTGCATCTCCAAATTCTGCATACAGAATGCAACATCCTGCCTCTGAAATAGCCTAACATGAACAAGCCTGCTACCTTGAGCGATTCAAAAACACTGACATTGCATTTCCAGTATGCTCACCCATGCCACTACACACGCATATGCTGCCTGGAGAGGATATCTCACTAAATACTTATGGGTAAAGGGCGAGAAGAATTTTGCTACACCCACGGCTTGCGTACGCTGCATACGCGGCAATCCCAGTTGTGGGTGGGATCCGAATCTCCAGAGGCATAGAAGGCGGAGAGGGCGAGTCTCTCCCCTCTCCCCCGTCCGAGAATCTATCCAGCCTCGCAAGAATCGGAAGTCGGTTTCGGTTTCGTGCGAAAGCTTGGGAGGCTTTTGGACGCTGGGAACTCAGGTGGGTCCCACGGCTGATGTTTGTGAGAAATCCACCCGTTCATCCATTTTGTGAGCTCATTTTAAGACGTGAGAAAAAGAAAAAAAAGAAAAAAAAAAAGGGCTGCATCCGTAAACCTAGTGGGATTCACTAGAGGAAAAGTGGGCAGGGAAACTCTTGAAACCTCTCTGGGGTCTACAGTGTTGTTTATATGCCATCCATACCGTTCATAATGTCATTCCTATAGGGATGAACTGAAAACACAAATATTAGCCTGATTCAACACTTCTAGCGGCCCCATGAATATTTCAATTGTGGACGTTCAATCATCATGTTTTCAGCCCACTCAAGTCTTTGATCATGCTCATTTTTTGTCACACGTTCTAAAATGAGATCACAAAACAGATAGATGGTGGATCTCTCACAAACATCATCGTGAGCCCCACATAAGCTTTCGTAGCAACTCCAAAAGGCTTTTGGAGGCTTCCACAAGTTGCAGCCTTGTTCCAATGGGCCCATTGAACAACTTGTTCAAATGGGCCCATTGTTCAGTGATCCAAACCATCTATGAGAAGGGCCTCACCGTGGATGGCCACCCATAAAAAATACAAAAAATACCATGATTGGAACACCGTAAAATAGAATATTTGAGCTTTTATAGGTTGAATATGAATTGTTATCTTTTTTTTTTTTCTTAACTATTTATATTGTACTTCTATATTGCACGAAAGTTGACTAAAAAATTGAAGCACAAAAGATCAAGTAGACTATAACATCGGAAATTGTGGGAATAATGATTTCCACCGTTGAAACCTTCTTAAGGCTGATATTTATTTGCCATTAGACCTGTTGATAATATCACGCAGAAGTGGATGATGGTAATATATATATATATATATATATATATATATATATATATATATATATATAGGGAGAGAGAGAGGAATGCTCACCTACACACTTCTCGTGAGAGACACTCATGCGCACTTTTTCATGGCTCATCGAACATGATGTGAGCCCAAAATTTGAGCCATCCATGTGATGCAGCACCCAAAAAAACTCCTAGGGCCCATCTTTCAACCTGATCCAAAACTCTGGTGGGCCGCAGCAGAAAGCAAGAGGCAAATCAAGGGAGGAAACTGTTTCCTTCTTTTATGGCCCACCTACTTTTATGGCCCACCTAAGTTCTGGAACAAGTTGAAAGATGGGCCCTAGGGGTTTTTTGGGGTGCTACATCACATGGACAGCTCAAATTTTTGGCTCACATCATGTGTGATGAGCCAAGAAAAAGTGCTCACGAGTTCTCAACTCTCTCACGAGAAGTGCGCATGCGCAGGTGAGCATTCCCCTCTCTCTCTCTCTCTCTCTCTCTCTCTCTCTCTCTCTCTCTATATATATATATATATATATATATATATATATATGAGCTTGATCCAAAGCTTTTATGGCCCTTGAGAATTTTTCAATGATAAATGTTCAATTCATGGTGTGATACATCGGATATGCTTATTTTTTTGTATCAAAACCTAAAATTATGTGGTAAAATGGGCCCCATAGAGTCTGAATTACTCACAACACAATCCGCTTCCTTCCCTATCCACCTTTACCATTAGTGCGGCTCACTTGGTTCACGCATGCAGCCCATTTTTTGTCTCACGACCTAGAATGAGCTCACAAAATGAATGGACTGGGTGGATTTCTCACAAGCATCAGCCTTGGGACTCACCTGGTCCTATCGTCTATCGTCTGCACGAAACCAACTTCCAATTCTTGCCAAACTGGATAGATTCTCGGAGACGGGGTGAGGAGAGAGACTCACCCTCTCCGCCTTCTATGCCCCTGGAGATTTGGATCAAACCCATGGCTGGGATTGCCGTGTATGCAGCATACGCAAGCCGTGGGTGTAGCAAAATTCTTGGTAAAGGGCTAGCATCTAAATCCAACTTCAAGAACTGGCATTAAAAGGGAAATTTCACATGGTCTTGTTTCTTTGTAAACCTGACAACCGCTCCATAAATCATTTCGTGCCTTTTCTTTTTTCAGAGAAGATGGGCAAAAAAAGCATTACTAAGGTGAATGTCTATCACAACCTTTGCAAGTTCGTTTAGCAACATTCACTATCTATTTTGTTTCGCTAACTATTTATGACGACTGTTGACATGTTGAAAAATAGGAATAGCTTGCCATGGCATGAACCATCCAAGACAGAAGTGAGTTGCTAGCAAGGTTTTCCCACAGGCTCATCCAATCTGCATAAACCCCTCCTGCACTCCAAGTGACATTGATCCAGATTGCTCAATCTTCACCTAGATGCTCCTATAGTACCCGGCCGACATGGAAATAATCTCAATGATGTGAGATCATAGAGTTCGAAACTCCTCTTAACAATTGTTTCCAAGATGAACTGGGGCATACAAGATGAACAGTTCTGACCATTGCATGTTGGGGTAGAAGGGGTGAGCAGATTGGGGGAGAGAACTGCTAACAAACTTTTTAAGAAAATACAGCTACCACCAAATACTCATGGATTCAATTAAGAGCTAGTTCAAAGGTCTCTATTATAAAAGCTACTTCTCGCAAGGAAAAAAAAATTCAGTGCCACTCTGCTGTTGGTGCTTAAGCAGACTAGTCCAAGGTTCCTCAACCCACGAAGTAAAGCAAAACAAAAGGGGCGGAAAAGCGCAAGTAACTATAAATCTCTTCTACATGAAGAGATTTGGGCGAGAAGCCTTGAAGGTGGTCTTGAGCTTACGAGTTGGGGGCCTCACTTTCCTGAAGACAAGGGGGAATTTGATCTTTAAGTCATGGAACTGCTTGGTGCTCTCACGCTTACAGTCAGAATCAGAGACAGTGGTAGTCTTGATTATCTGAATACAGGGAGACCTGACACGATGGCGGGATGCCATCTCATTATACATCTGCTCAACGGCACCATTCAATGTGGTGTCCCTGTACTCCTTGTACATGTTGTGGTAGCCGGTCCTGCTCTGGTACCTCAGCCAGATACCATAGTTATCGATCTGTGTTGGCTTCTCCTCAAATATCTACCCGCATGAAAAGCAACCATGAGATCAATTATCAAAGAGAGCGAATAAAAAAGAAAACTGGAGGGGACTCAGAATGGTACAAAAGTCAGAGATTTGGCTTATGCAGTGAGGCTGTGAGTTGATGAAAACAAATATGAAAGATAATGGTTCGGTTAGTGTGAGCAAGAAGTATTCGGTAGAGCAAATAAGCTCCAGGTTGAATTTCTAAAAGGGTACTGCTAATTTGAGCCAAATAGCATTGAGCCCAATAAATAAATAAATAATAAAAGAAGATGAAGAAGAAGACAAAGAAGGATGCCAATTATGTTTATAATAACATTTGAGTGTAAATTGAACTCTCTTGAAATTGATTTTGGAGGCAAGAAAAAAAAAAGTTGGAAAAGAAGTGCAATGCTGATGAGATGACTAACACGGCCTGAGGTATCTGATGCATGGGATTATGAAGCTCCAGCATCGAACCAAATAAACTGAATGCTAACCAAGATTTAATAACCACTTTTGGCATGCTGTATTGGTCAATGCCAAAGCCATTACACATCAGCTGTATCTGCCTGTTTTAGAATGATGAGCACATTTGAAAAAAAAAGATGTTTGGGGCACACCATGCTATTTGTACTCCAACCCATCCAGGCGTCCAGCAGGATCCAATCATCAAGGTCAGGATGCCCCAGAAATCAGACCGATCAAATCGTCACATGGGCCAAAACATAGAGAACAAAGGACAGCTACCCAAAAGCTCAGACTTGCACAAAGGACAGCTACCCAAAAGCTCCGACTTGCACATGGGGCCCAACATCATTGTGTTTATGGAATCCAATCCGTAGAAATGGTGAACCCCAACAAAAAAACGGGATGCCTCAAAAATAAGACCAATACGATCATGGAGTGGACCCCATCACTTGAATTTAGAGGATTTTGGTGCAATTTTACATTGTTTCAAATGGTGTGGCCCAACTGAGTTCTGGATTACCCTGAATTTTGGAATGTCCCATAATTATGGTGGGGAACACATGATGCACAGTTTGGAATGCATACAAAGATCACAGTGGTCACACCTGATGCACGGTTTGGATGGCATACATATGCATGTTTAAAAAAATCAATTTTGGTGCCACTGTGATGCGTATTCCATCCCATTCAAAAGGAATATCCAAACATCAGGTTATAATTCCCCAAAAATCTGGCCAACCAAATCATCAAATGGGCCACACCATAGAGAAAAGTGGACAGCCACCAGAAAGCTCCAAACTGTGTGGGCAGCACTGTGATATTTTCTAACCCACCCAAATTGTGTGCCCCACCCTGAAACTGACACACCAAAGTTCAGGCTAATACAATCATCAAGCAGGTCAAATCACTTGAATTAGGAGGTTTTTTTTTTATGTGATTTTACATTTCCTTTTGGCATGGCCCACCTGAATTTTGGATTGGCCTGATTTTTCAGGCATTCCACATTCATCTTGGGTCACACTTATGTACAGTTTGGATGATCAAAAACATACTGCACGAGGCCAAACATCATGCCTTTTTTGCTCCCTTTATATATAAACATGAGTCGTATGGGGCGACCAGGTCAGAATGACCATGACTCACCTGAGTTGACCCGTGCCAGACAAGCTAGGGGCAATTTGGGGCAACCAAAAATCAGTAGCCAAAACAATGAATTTCTGGAATTACATTTATGGGATGCCGATCATGGTACAGTTACACAGGCAAGGACCATAGACAAAAAATCCATACAGCAAAAGATGGCACAGGAAATATTCATGCTTTATTTGATTTTGATCTTATAAGGGTCGCGATTTGGTTACAGAAACAAAAAGGCCAAATATTGGAGAATTGAAGTTCAGGTTTAAGAAGGATGGGACTTACAAGAGTCAAGGTGAAATAATCAGCCATATATGCACATATATGTGTCCGCATATGGTATAAAAACAAAAACAAAATCAAAATACAAAACTTCAATCAGAACAATTAGAACTTTAAGTGTATAACTAATAATCCACATAGGTCAAATTGTGATAAAATATTATTCTCTCACTATTTAGTAGAGTAGGGAAAGTGAATGGAAGGGATTTACTGCTCTGCTCTTCGGTATAGTATTTAGGCAGGTGGGATTGAAGACCAAAGGTAGGGGAATAGGGATGAGTTTCCTCTAATCCTTCTTGCTCTTTCCACTGCAAGGGAGACAGGCTACCCCTTTATAGATAGACTAATCTCCTAGGAAGAACTTCCTGTTCTGATTGAAGATCTCCTCCTCGATCCGTTTGCCTGGCTAGGAATGGATAGGCCCTGAAAGGAGGAAGGCAGGCCGGAATGCCAGCAGACGTCTATTATCTAATTCACCCGACCCGATAGTAACCCAACAGATAAAGTACATTACATAGTCCATTTTAGGGATTGGCGACTTCCCCATTCAGTGACTTTGGCACCGGACGATCCCAAAATGGGTACTATCGGGTCGGGTGAATTAGATAATAAACGTCTGCTGGCATTCCAGTTCCTCCCCAAGCAATCTCTATCTAAGTCAACTGACTCCCTGCTAAAATTTCCCACCCTTCACTCAATTCTATTAATGGATTATGAAGATTAACATATGTCATTAAATCATCAAAAGTTTTCTGAATAAAGCAGTTTTTTTCCTGAAAAAAAGAAGTTAGGTTCAGTTTACCGCAATGAAAACCAGTGCCTTTTGAGTTTATGATGTTAAAGCATTTACGCAAGTTCTGATTTGTTTTTTCTCAATATGTAATTTTGAAACTGAGGGTTGAAATCTTTATTTTTTTTTCTTTTCTTTTAGGTAAGCCGGGCTCAAACCTGAGAGTTCAATGTTGAATCACAGCCAGTCCGGTCTACCATTGAGCTTTACAGTCGGGGTTGAGATCTTATTGACAGAGTATCAAGAATGACAAAAAAAATTGATCAATCCAACATCTTGTATCACATTTCTACTTTGAATCCAGTACAACTGAGGCAAATAGATTTCCAAAGAACAAGTTTTGATTTTCCAAGCTGTCATGGTTCATTTGTATTATATTTGGAGGCAATTGACGAAAGCTACTCACCTACGTTAGATTTACCTGAAGTATTTTGCTATCATGAGATGTACCTTTAACACTTGCCGTTACCAACACAACCAAATCGAAAAGGGAGAACCTCGACTGGCATATGTACTTTTCTTGAAGATCAAACAACAAATCTTCACAAAGCATCATAAAATCTAAACTATATGAAATGTGAATAGCTTGGGACATTTTTACCCTCGCAATTAATCGCCAATAGAGACGTATTGAACTTTTTTTCCTGTAGCCCTTCAAACGACAATGAGGGCAATTGTCCTTTCAAGACTTCCACGCGAGTAGCCCGCTACCACGTCTCTTCTCTGTATACAACCCACACCAACGGAATTTAAGGAGCTTATGCAACAAAAGGCTTTGAGGGGCTTACTATGATGACTGTGTGACATCCACTCTATACATCTATTGCGCCGGCTCATGTTAGGACGTTAGCCTAAAACAAGGCAGATCGGAAACTCAAGTAGGTCGCAACACAGGAAAGAGTGGGGATGCAATGCCCACCATTGAAATCATTTAGGACGTCTTCTCTCTTTCGCTCTCTGTGTGTAGCCCACACCTTTCCCTCCGATTACTCTCCCTTTCTCTCCCCCCCTCTTCTTTTCACGTGCCATATTCACTAGTAAAAATAAAGGACTGCTTGTTGAAATTCAACAACCTATTGTCATAATACTAGTATCACAACATTCCCCTATTCTTCTTCCATAAGCAACACATGTCAAAAGGGAAGCAATGCATGCCACAACCCGAAAAAAAAATTATTATTATTTTTTCCCGATCATAACTAATCATAAAAGAGTCTCTACTTTGTGCATATACCTATTCTCAAAGCAAAGGAAACCGTAAAATAATTCTAACTATCCATTGGTTCTAACCCTAATCATCTATAATGACAAACATATCCCTTGATCTTGCCACGACTACATTCCTTCCAAAAATTGATAATAATTCAAATGCAATTGGAATTGCGTAATCTTGGCTCGTTGAAAGATAATTTGGTAGCCTTTCAAACATGACCAATTTCTTGTCATTTGAATATTGTTTGATACTTGAAAATTCCCCACAAAGTAAATGACAAAAATGCTTAGGGCATGTTTGGATTGGTGGAAACCAAAAGGTAAATGAGGAAAGGAAAAAGTCGCATCTAAGGACAACTTTGTAAAAGGAAAAAAGGTTTCCTTTTATTTAGGTCCAAGAGCGGAAAAGGAGATGACTATTTATCAAAGAGAAATCTAAGGAAATATGAGGAAAAGGAAATTGATTTCCTCAAACTTCCCGTCTTTCGTAAACAAGGGAAATCATCACATTTGAGGAAATTGATTTCATTTCCCTGGTTTTTTTTTTTTTTTATTCCCCACCGATTCGAAGAGCCCCTAAAGGGAACTTGTTGAACAAGTCATAGGTTAACTCTTAGCTCTAACTGGTAGTATGGCACATGTAACGCACGTGGAGAGAGTATGGGGGAGAGAGAAGACTAGTCGGAGAGAAAGGTGGAGGCTACACGCAGAGATAGAAAGAGTGAAGGCCCCCCTAATGATTTCAATGGTGGGGACCCCATTCCCACTCTTTCTTGTGTTGTGGCCTACTTGAGTCTTTGATCTGCCTTGTTTTTGGGTTGACATCCTAACATGAGCCGGCGCAACAGATGTATGGAGTGAATATCACACCGTCATTACGGTGAGCCCCACATATCCTTTTATTGCATGAGCTCCCTAATAATTCTTGTCGGTGTGGGCTATGAAAAGAGGAGAAGCGATAACGGGCTACTTGCATGTTAGTCTTGAAAAAACAAAACTGCCTCTGGTTGTCTGTTGAAGGGCTACAAAAAAAAAAAAAAAAAAAAAAAAATCCATACTTATGATTGCATCCACAATCTAATTTGATTACGATTTGACCTAAATCTATCATTAGGCCACAATCCTAATCCAAATCCTTGATCAAGACAACCTAGAAGATTTGATTGGTCAGATTATTGACTGGCCATCTTGTGTTACCTAAATGCATCCTTTAATCAGTGTATTTGGTTCTGGATACATTAATCCCCTAGGCTTAAAAAAATCATCCTTGAGTTTATAGCCATGATTGATCCACTTCCATGTTTCACCTTTACCACGTGTTCTCCTTGGATAAGGCGGCATTTAATTATGAAGGCCTAAGCATCGACTTGGCATTGCTTGGATATGATGGTGTTGTATATCATGCCACCTTTTCTCTTGCTTCTTTGTCATTCTCTACACAATGGGCATTAGCGAAGGAAACCCAAAAGTAACTTTTTCCATCATAATTATTCATAGATCTTTACATGTTTTAAAGCGAACGAAACCCTATATAATCCTAACCATCCATTGCTTCTAATTTCGATCATCTTTTCACTAAAACATCAAAAAGATCAAAATATCCTTTAATCCTGTCACAAATTCAAAACCATATCAGGTGCTCTAAGAGGCCTAGATACCCTGGTTATCAAAAAAAAAAAAAATTCAAAACCATATGTGCTTTCCAAAAATCGATCATATCTGAATCGATAATGGAATTACGTAATCTCGGGCTCATTTGACAGATAACTCACTAGACTTTTAAACACGACCAATTTTATGTGATTCAGACATTGTTTAATGACGAAGAATGGCCCACAAAGTAAATGACATAAATAATAAAGGAAATCTGTGGAAAGTCATCGACTAACTCTAACTCTCTAACAACTACTTAGATAACAAATCTTATGAACTTGTAGAACGTGTTATTGATCTTGTGGGCCCACAATCTAATTTGACTGTGATTTGATCCAGATCTGCCATCAGACAACAGATCTGATCCAGATCCTCGAACAATATAGCCTAGACGGTTAGATCAATCAGATCTTTGCCAGCAACCTGTTTGGATGCATCCTTTGATCAATGTGAGTGGTCCCAGATGCATCAGACACATATCCATATATATCATGGGCACAACAAAATCAGGTAGTGTGCATCGACCAACAGAAGATACATATTTGATCCAACGGCTCAAAATGCTTGGCTCCAATTTAGAACCCGATCAAATCAAATCAGTGAGCATTAGATTTCCATCAAGAAGAAGCAGAAAACTAATACGGACCCAAGACTTGACAGAGTCAACTCACTATGTCAGACCACCGAGTCCTTAAACTCAGTGGCTAAAAGAAAAGAGATACCTCGTTAATGGCAAGCACTTGTCCGTTGCTCTTCTTCACCTTCTTCAGCTTTCTCAAGAAATACCTGAAAATGAGTTTGTAGAAATATTATAATAAAAATGAAAGAAAAAAAAAGAAGGAAAAAGGGCAAAGTGGTGAATAAGTACCAGAACTTGGATTTTGCTCTGACTTCGTTGGTGGCCCATAGCTTCATGCGGTAGATCTTGGGGTGTTCGTCGGATGGGGTGGGGAGAGATCGACCCACCACCTGGTATTGATGAAACTGCCCACGAAATTCTCAAAAAATTAAAAATAAAATATACAAAGATGATGAGAAATGGGATTTTTATGCAGATGGGTTTTTGGAGGACTTGAAGATTTTACCCTGAAATTCCCCATTGATTGCAGAGACTCTCTCTCTCTCTCTCTGAAGAAGCAAGATGAAGCAAAACCCTAGTTTAAGTACGTCCTTCCCGTTCTGTATCTCCTTTACCCCTGCTTTTCCAGTGAATAACGAAAATATCCGCAGGGGTTTATTTGATGCTCCGGTGGTGCAGTAGTTCATACGCATGCATACGAAACATGTCCACGTGACATATATTTAAGTCAAAATAAACCGTTTAATCGTTTGAAAGATATCATATATGTAATAATACCAAAAAATATGTTTATTAATGACCATTTTCTTATTGAATTTGAAGCATTAACTGAGTTTCAATTTTATTCGTCTATAGATGTTGATCAATCGGCGAGTTAGGATGCATTTGCAGTGTAATTTTCGGTTTATGGCCCATATAGACTTATTAATACTATTTAGACGGCTTATTTCTATCTAATTATGTTGCATGTAGAAGTTTTGAGTGCATGCACAGGAACTATGACACGCTCAGTTAGATCATCAAGGTTTTTGTTTTTCGTAGATGCTATGTATTGCCTGGCACACTACAGCTGCTTGGCCTATAATTCACCAGGTGGGACCAGAGATCTGTCCCACCTCCTTTGTCCTCCATTTATACAAGTGGGCCCAAATTGGGTACGGAAAATTGGTTTCATGACTGCACTGGTTCATCGCTTATATTACTGTCATCACTGAAAGTAGAAGAACTGCTTCAGTTTGTTTTATTCTCCCTTAGCCTAGCCTGTTGGCTTCTAGCCTATTTCTTTTATATTGCATGTCTCATAGGCCTAAGGTGGACGCTTCTCTCTCTTTAATATTGGGTGTGGGCATTTTTTCTTGATATTTTTGTTTCTCACTTAAGGATTTGGTTCTCTATTTTACTTGGGGATATTTTATCTTTCCATTGAAACTATAGCAATGGAACTGAAAAGCCAGGAATAAAATCTAAGGGTTAATGGAAATCCACATCTATATGAGTGAATTGCAAAATAATAACTAATGTTGATTCTGATTCACCGTTGGGTTTAGACATGTACATGATAACTACCTTTTAGATTGTTCATGTCGTTTGTTGTGTTGAACGGTGTAGAAGGTTTGAAGCCAATCAGGGTCTAATTCCCCTCTACAATAGAGTATACGGTGGTGTGGTGGATATGCCCGATTAAAGATTTTCGGGCTGAGTTTTTCTATAGGATTGGGCTCACAAGCACATATAGGCTTGGGTGTAGCTTATCACATTACACAGGAATATATGGAGGATAAAGTCTTATAAATCCATTTACAACTCCCTTCTGTTTTTCTAACACTATATATATATATATATATATATATATTATTTTGAAATGCGCAACACTTTTTAGTTTCTACCATGTATGGGCACTTTCCCTTCCCTTTTTTCTCTCAGTTTTCTTATATCATTTTATAAGTTTTTGGGCTTTTGTCTAGTTAAGATAATGCAATCTGTGAAAGAATTTGACTCTTTATACGTAAGTGCTCGTAAATTGTACAAGTGACATATGTTTACAAAATTAGACTTACTAAATTGTGGAACTTGTTGTTGTTAAGGAAACGCTTGGATTGTTAAGTCGACTCATACCATAAGTAACTTACTTTGGTTTTACTTATTCAACCGGTAAGTATGCTTGGCAACCAACAAACTTATCAACCAAAAAAATAGAAAAACGCATTTGGTTTCTAGCATCATAAGCAATTATTCTTCAAGTCTTTTCGGTCCCTCTCTCCCATCATCTATCATGCGGGGCCCAACCTTTGATGTGGACTATTCATTGTGTGGGCCCCACCTTTGATGTGGGCCATTTATCATATGGGGCCTATCTTGGATGTGGGCCATTCATTACTATAACCCGACCTTTAATGTGCACCATTCATTATGTAGGGCCTACCTTTAATGTTGGTCATCCATTTAGTGGGTCCCACCATCTAAGATGTTGTCCATCATGTGAAACCCACCTTCAATATTCAATGCCCATCATGTTGAGCCCACCTCTAATGTGGGCCGCCTATCACGCATGGCCCATCTTGGATATGGGCCACTCATAATTAGGGTCAACCTTTGATGTGAATCGTCCATCATGTGGGGCCCACCTTGATGTGGATCATCCATCATGTGGGGCCTACCATTATTAATTGACCACCATGTGGAGCGCACCTTTGATGTGGACTACCCATCATGTGGTCCCCACCTTCAATGTGGGTTGCCCATCATGCAAGGCTCGCCTTGGATGTGGGTCATTCATCATTAGGAGCTGATGTGAACTTTCTATCATGTGGTGCCACCTCAATATAGGCCATCCATAATCGTGCATCATACCAACTCTCTTTGGATGTGGGCTTTTTATCATTATTGGCCGACCTATGATGTGGACCATCCATATGCAAGCCCACATTAATATGGGGTCATCCATCATGTGGAGCCCACCTTTTGTGTGAACCGTCCATCGTGTGAGCCCCACTTTCAATGTGGATAGTCCACCACCTAGGGCCTCCTTTAATATAGACCCTAAAAGAGAACCTCCTTTGACATGGACTGGAGGGAGAAGTAAAAAAGTTGTAAGTTAAAAAGCTAAAAAAGCATTTATAAGTAACTTACCAAACTAAAGCAAAAAAATTAACTTAATCACGTAAGTTAAAAAGTAACTTAGAAGTAACTTATTTGGTGTTATCCAAATAGGCCCTGAGTTACAGTCCCAAAGCTTGAGGGGTTGAGCAATCATAGCCTTTCATTAGTGGACCCTTTTTTGTTAAAAATATTTTTTTTCTATTAAATGTCTACCAATGTGACAGTCAGATAACCAAATAGCTTTAATTTTCTGTTCGTGGCATATCTCAACTTTGAATCTAAACTTGGAAGGTTTAATTCGAAATACTTTATTGCAGGTATGGAATTTCAAAGTGCCTATGTCATCGATCACACCTAAGAGAATGTCAAAGTCTTCTCTAAAAAATCCTTCGTTATAATAGCACATCAGTTAACTTACAGGGTAGTGCTAGCAACACATCTATATGCCCATCCAGATCGTCCAAAGTCATTTCCGTCATTGATGAAACAGCGGGCCAAAATCACACCAATCAAACGAACCTCTACATCTCATTGGGAACCATCAGGTGGACAGTTTGGAAAATGGCAAACAAGCTGACTCAGTTGTTTAAGATCTACCGATTGATGCCATTTTCGTTCCATGCTTCGTTCACAATGGAGCCACAGTTTGACGGTCTAGATTGGTACTTTAGCCCATTCGCATATTGTAGATTGGCATTGTTCCAGCGTGCAATTTGTAGTGTACCATCCCTCTTAGGAGAGGTGTCATGATTATGAACTACAGATCTAGGCTCCTAAGCTAGTTAGTTTTGTATAGTTTAAGAAATGGTGGTGGCACTCCAGCCTCAAGCATGGTGCAATTGTACAGAAATCTAGTCAAGTCCAAATTGTTGATATAATATTGACGGAGTATGACCCAAAAATTACAGTACCTCAGAAACAGTAGCTATTTGATTTTCTCCTTTGAATTTAAACTATTCACCATTTTATTTTTAACCTCCATTACTAAGATTGCCTGAATAACTACTTCTATTATCTTGGATCGATAAATTATGATAGTTAATGTATTAATAAGGATGTTGCCCATAGAATTCAAGTGGGGTGGAAGAAATTGAGTTTGCTTTTGGAGTTCTATGTGATTGTTATGTACCATTCAAACCGAAAGGCAAATTTTATAAGATAACTATAAGACTAATTATGCTTTATTAGACAGAGTTGTGTAATAAAGGAACAACATATTCACAAGACGAGTGTAACTGAAATAAGAATGTTGAGATGAGTGATTGACAAGAAAAGAAATGATAAAATTAGAAATGAATACATTAAAGGGAACTTAAAAGTAACATTAGAATGTATTAAGATAAAAGAAAATAGACTTAAATGGTCTAGTCATATACAATAAAGGTTAAAAACTATATCGACTGGAAGGAATGGGTTGACGCAAATCAAAGGCTCTGAAAGAATAAGGGTAAGACCTAAATGTACATGGCTACCATGGCCTCACTGTAGTTATAACCCTTGATAGGGTGGAGTGGTGGAAGAGGATTCGTATAGTGGACCCCAATTAATTGGGGTAAAGGTTAAATGATGATGATGATTAGGATTACTTGAACAACGTTAGATAAAAGATATATTCTGTTCATAATGTAACCCAAAATTTTGGATGCTAAGCATCGTTGTATATAAGTGCCACACATGAGGAGGGGACTCACCTCTATTTCCAAAACGGTGGTGAACTATAGACCATGTAAAAAAGAAGATGATTGGATTGCTTAATCAGCATGATATAGAGATATGCTGTATTCACAATTTGACCCACTATTTGGGTGGTCAAGATCACTATGCATTAGTGCCACATGTGAGGATGCTTTGGATTGACCATCTAAATCGTTGGATCTGCTGTGGAGGAAGCATAACCAAAATTAGTTGCGATGGACCATAGCCAAAAAACAATTACACAGGAAGATGATAACAGTAACCATTTTAATTTTCACTTTAACCACTTACTATTTTGCTTTTAACCATCAATTGGTCAGTTGGGAATTTAAAAAAAAAAAGTTATTTCCTTCAAACATGGACCACTCACAGTTATACTTTTAACCATATGATCAATTGGATGGTTAATCATTTTTTTTGTTGAAGAGTATGGTTGATCATTAATTGATTAACCAATTTTTTTTATTTAATTGAGTTGATCAATTAATGATTAATTAATGGTTAATCATTAAATGATCAACTGAATTAAATAAGAAAAGGATTGGATGGTTAGGATTGCTTGGACTTTTAACCATTAATTGATTTGATTAGATGGTTAACCATCAATTGATGAATTGGATTGAATGGAAAGGATTGGATGGTTAGGGTTGTTTGATAGATGTAAATAAAAACTAAATAGGGTTCCATATATTCATGTCATTGTCAATAATAAAATAAACATGGTATAATTTCTGTTGTGTAGTCTCTACTTTAACAATTAGAAAGGATCGGGCAATTTCATGGCTATAAATAAAACAAAATAAAATTATATTTTATGGAATGATTGAAATTTGATAGAAGGATTGGATGGTCGGACCGTTTGCTGATTCAATGGATAGCTATCAATTGATCAATTGGTTTAAATAAACAATATTGGATGGTTGATGGACTGGTTTAAATAAAAAGTATCACATGTCTGTTCAATTGGATTACATACAAAGGATTGGATGGTTGGGATCGTTTGATAGCCATAAATAAAAACTAAATGAAAAAGGATTGGATGGTTGGGATCGTTTGATAGCCATAAATAAAAACTAAATGAAAAAGGATTGGATGGTTTGGATTGTTAGATAGTAATAACAAAAAACTAAATAAAAAATGATTGGAGGGTTAGGATCGTTTAATAGTTAAAAATAAATGCTAAACAAAAGAAGGTTTGAAAAAAAAAATTTATATGGTTAAGATCGACTGTTTGGGGGTTATAAATAAAACTAAAATGGATGGTTAGGATCTCATGATAGTTGTAAATAAAAATTAGATAATAAAGGAACTTGTGGCTAGGATTAGCATAGTAGGATTAGTCTACGCTGTAAATAAAAACTAAATGATAAAGGAATGTATAGTTAGGATTGATTGTTGCTATATATTAAACTAAATTTAAAAAGGAATGGATGGTTGGGATTGATTGTTTCATAGATGCTAAAAAAAGAAAAAAAGAAAAAAAAGAAAAAAAAAACTAAATTGGATGGTTAGGATGGGTTGATAACTGTAAATAGAAACTAAATAAAAAAGGAATAATGTGTAGGACTCACCATTGATGTGAATAAAAAGTAAATGAAAAACAGTGTGCGGTTAGGATTGACCACACATGTAACAAAATAAAATAAATAAATGCGGTGAGCGTGGATCGAACACGCGACCTTCAGATCTTCAGTCTGACGCTCTCCCAACTGAGCTATCCCCGCATCATTGGTAAAATTGTTTTCTTTAATAATTTAGTACGATCAGAAATCATAATGGACGGTTGATGATCATGGGCATCATTTAATGACCCTTTTATTCTTTTGATGGACGGTTGATGGTCATGGGCGCCATATATTTCTAATGGGCCAGTTGAATGTGGACAAAAAATAAAACAAATCAATTTCTTTCACACAATAAGCTAATCCAATGACTGACAAAGCATATTTTTGTTAAATAATTTAAATACTGTTGACATTTTTAACTATTATATTACAATGGTAAACTACAACCAAATGCACTAGTGCTCTTAGGATTGAGGGTGCAAATGGGTCAGGTTGAAGAAGGCCTGGACCCAATCCGGGCAGAAATTTGGCTCTACACCCATTCTATTAAAATTGGGTCAGCTTAGGTCAGGTCCAAGTTAAAAAAAAGAAGAAGAAAAAAGAAGAAGACCCATTTGTTTTATGTTTGGGACTCAGTATAGAACCTAGGCCTGACCCATTTATATTGTGAGTCTGGCTTGGTAGGGTATGAAGATTGCAAGTGAGTTTTCATACAAATAACATTCCAATGTTAGTTCTTACAGAACCCAAAATGCCCATTTGAGTTTTCTAACTTAGAATGGGCTTAGAATTCATTATTTGAACCCATGCAAAGGTTCCTAATTTTTTACTTGCCCTAAGCAGTACTAATCTATTAATTGAATGTTTAGACATTTGTATACTTTGTATTAATTAACTACTTTCCTGGGTTCTGGTTGCATGACTAGGTCGCATCTCAGTCACATCAATTTTAGGATGGCCCACATGGTCTGCGTCAAGTTGGATCAGGTTGATTTTGAAAGGTCCTCGGCCTGACCCATTTAGCAACACTGGCCGAACCTCTGGACCCAAACCTGGTTATTGTTGGGTCTAGTCCAATGAACTTCTAGGCTGACCTGGCCAGATTTCACCCCTTGTTACCACTCCTGCGAGGTACACAATAAGGAGGGAGTGGATCTGGGTCTCCAAGAAAGAGACTTAAGCATGAAAGGACTCGGACCCAGCAAAACCTGAACCCTATTACCCTTGGTATGGGTACCATCGAACCTGAACCGAACCCAGCCTGTTAACCGCCCTAGGCAAGGGCTCATCAAACTTCCATTTATTATAAGAAGGTATAGCAAAGGGCTTTAAATCGACAAGCCTCCCATGCAGGTAGACTAAGCTTAATCAATGCCATTGGTTACTGCAGTATTTCCTAACCATTTCATGCCTGCCTGCCTGCCTACCAGCTTTCCTTCAAAATTATTTTCCCAAAGGAACATTTTCGGTAACTCGTCATCCTCCAGCTATGTAAATCATATGATCAACTGGTTTGATTTGTCAATTGTTTGAGTCTGGTGGACCTAGAATTCAAAATCTAAACTACATTGACAAAGCATTTCCCATGAAATTCAGATCTCTAGTGCATAATGATTATGTATTGGGATCAAGATCTTCAGTACATAATTATTGTTAACTAAAATGAGATCAACTCATGTTTAGGCATTTACCAAACAGGGCCTTAATCTAGAGCCAAAAGATTAATCAAAACAATGACCAGAACCTCATGGTCAGGTCATGTGGGCCAAGCACCGAAAAAGAAAAACGGACCTGAAAGCTCTTGCGCTGGGCATGTCTCAGGGTCAGGTTATGTGGGCCAAGTGCCGTATACATCTCCCATTTAACCCGAACGTACAACCATACCCAGCTCTTGCTCTCGGCATATGTCTGCACATGTTTTCTTGCCTCTAGTGCACTTGTGCAAGTCTTTTGGGCAAGTACGGTTGTTGGAAATGGACGGTCCTTAAGGCCGCACATGATTTTGGGAGCCAACGAGAACTGGATGTCATGAATAGTGGGCCCGTTGGAGTGTTAAAGTCCCTTGATATACATTGATATGCATCCTCTAATGGCTCAAGGTTTTAGAGAAAGTGGTTGCTTGACATGGTATCAGAGCGGAAGGTCAAGTGTTCGAATCGAGCTCAAGCTTTTAGAGAAAGTGGTTATTTGACAGGGCCTAGAATGTGGTTTTCGAGGTTAGTGAAATATTGGGTTAATCAAACCATTAGTCGGCAAATTGGACTAATCAGACTGTTCAACTTCAAGTCTGTACAAAACAGACCGATTATCTTCAATACTATGATATTGTCCATGAACAACAGGGCTGTATGGGCCCGAAACAGGGCGATATGACCCAGTGGTGGAGAATGATATGATACGCCAAGCTGTAGGATGTACCCAATAAACAGGAATTAGCCTTCCATGATGTTGTTGCCAAAGATGTAGGATGGGTCATCTCACTGAGAGAGAGCCGGCTGTACCCGGATTGAATAGTTCAATTCACAAGTTTCTCTATAAATGAAAAGAATGAGATCGATGAAGGTTGTTCCACTCTCAAGTATTCCAAAGACAGTAGGGGAATAGGGACCAGCGAAGTGAGGAATGGTAATTGAAGACAGGGCTCTTGTGTTCCAAAGGCTTATAAATAATCTCCAGGTCCAAACGTATGGAAGAGATTATTTGTTATTCGGAAAATAGAGAACTGATCCCCCCCCCTCCCTCATTTTCCATGGATTGGATACTTCCATATATTGGTGCAATGCCTTCAAAACCCTACGATGCGATGCTCTAGCTCTAGGCTTGCGCAAAGCAATTATGCACAACTATCCTCTCCTTTATGATCCTTCATGCTACAAAGTTCTACATAATGCAGAGGAACTAGTTTTATCTTGTTTGTAATTTCATCAAGTACTTTAGCAAATAGGCATTGAAGCCTACCTTTCAAATATGGTCTAAAATTAGAAGTTAAGAGGGTGATTAGCCACAATGAGAGAACTTTTAAATTGGAGCTTCTTGTTCAATGGAGAATATAGCTGTGACCTTTGAGGGCTGTTTGGTTTCTGGGGAATACATTTCCCTGGTTTTTGGGTAAACCATGGAAACTTAAATCCGTATGGTTTTTGCAGAAACAACTAATTATGTTTGGTTGACAGTTTGGGTTTTCTTGAGAGAAGTCTAAATTTTACTTGGTTCATGCTGGTTTTCCTTGAGGAAAATCAAAATTTTGTTTCACATTGTGGTTTTTTGAGTAGATACTTCCCATCCGAATGGCCAGATAGAAAAAAGAAATGTTTATAAAGACATCGTTGAGATTGGAAAGCCAACATCTTCCAAAGCTAACAAAAATGGAGTTCAGGCATTCATCTGGGTTTTATTACACCAATGGTTGGGTCAACTAAATGTGGGCCCCACCTATACAAATTGAGAGAGGCACCATGCATTTTCTTGGCCCTCATCATCATCACCATTGTCAATATAAAAGAAGAGCAAGATGGTACCTGTAAATCCGAGATGAAGTGCTAGCATACACGATTGAGATAGCTCAAAGCAAGTTGGAATGCACAATATTGAAGTAAAACAGAACTTCCTATAAACAAATCTAGTACATTGCTTGATCAAATAGCGGACCGTAGCAACATCCTCTTACCTAAAGGGACATGAGTAGTTCAAAGTTTCTCAAAGCGACCTTTTCAGCCATCAATCATGTGCATAGGAGGCGACTCTTTGGAGTATTGATGCTGGATAGTGATGAAAATGTGCTTTTAAAAATAACCTATTCTAACAATTTGCAATCTTGGAAACAAGAATTACACATGTATGCACACTTCATCATTAACATATTTCAAGAAAAAGAGTAGCCATACCATGATTCAGGTTGGCAAGTGCATTTGGACCAAATACAGTATAAGAACCTAACTACCTAGTTATGTTTTGAGATCCAATAGCTGACAAAACATAGTTATGTGGAAATGCTTGGGAATGGGTGTCCTATTAGCAGATAGCTCCTGAGACACATCTTGCATTGTTGGTCGAGATTTTGGAATGATACATATGCATGAAAGTTCTTGAATAACTTCAAAAAACCACTTCCTTTGTGTCCTTGACTGTGGGTAGAGGGAGTTGTTTGTCTAGAACATCCATTAGGAGTATCTTTCAATCACCTGATGATGATAAATAGGAGATGAGTTCACTCCCATGCCTTCCCATTATCACCTCCAGAGCAACCATCCCAAAGCTATACAACACATTTTTCAGTGAACCTCACTTTGTATGCTAGCTCTGCAAGGAAGAAATAAAATTATGCTGCATAATGCTTAATCTAGCTCTCTTCATGATTTATCATTCTTTATTACCTGTGTTTCTAGCAACTCAATATGAGGAAATAGTGAATTATATATGTTATGAGTCTCAGAGTTATAAACCATTTGTTGGGGGTATTACAAAAATAAATAAAATAAAATAAAAACAAAACACTACCATTTGTGGGAGTGCAAACATTTAGTCCCATGTTGGATAGAGAGTAGTTTTAAAGAGTTAGACTTTCTATCCATAGCCTTTTGAAAAAGTGCTGCATTGTGCTCAACCCTATACGCATGCACAAGGTCTTTCTAACTGGAAGGTGAGCGCCGCCTTGTACATTGTTTCCAATCGCGTGGTCCATCTGATTGTGAATGTATTTCAATAAGAAGAGAACTTTCAATGCCAGATATCAAAACTTCTTTGTTGCACATGCGAACTACTCTCAATGGAACCCGATCATAGGGTCATTCTTATTGAGATGAATTACAAACATAAATATTAGCCTGATCCAATACTTTTGTTGCCCCTGAAGGTTTCCATGGTGGCATTTCCATTCTCACTTTTCCATGTATCTGTCTCATTTTTTGTTGTGTCCTACTATGACTTGCAAAACTGATGGAAGGACTGGACTAGTTAGAGGGGCTCCACAAAGCGTCTGCCTTCAGGAAGTTTTCATGGGCGAGGGTACAGGCAACTCATGTCCAAATTAGGTGCAGGGGGGAATGAAAACAGCAGGAAGAGGCAGTTGGACCGGAAACCAAACAAAGGGCGCATTTTGTCTTTATCTCCCTCTTTTTTTTTTTTTTTCCCGAAATTGTCTATCCAATGTGGGGCTTAATAGATCAATGGTTTGGATCATTGAACTGTTGATACCACATAGATTATGCTGCCGTATCCTTGGCTCATGGATTCATAATTCCTCAAGAGAACAGAACAGAATTTGTATTGCTTGCCATTTGATGCTATCTGATGTTACATAACGAGGCAAAAGGGACCACACACTTCAATATAGACATATGCTTGATGCCACTACAAGACGAACAACTAGAGTACAAACACACACACACACACACACACACACACACACACACCAACATCAACAAACAACTGAAAGCTTTTAATGGTGACTCATCCATGACAGGCTTCACTTGATGGACGGGTCCAAAATGACACTTCTCACTGCCATGTGTATGCAAAAGAGAGGGCTCTCTTCCTTATTTAAGTTATACCAGCTCTACTGCATCATTTCCGTATCGATCAGATTGTGCTTTTACAACTGCTGTCTCTCTTGGTTAATGTGAGTCCCCCTGCAGAAAACTGGCTGCTAAAAACATTAATATACACACTTCAACATCGTTACATGAAACATCACAAATGCAAGTACTATAGCATCTTAGCCCATGATTGAACTTCCTAAGACCTAATGCAAAAGTGAGTTATCAATTCATTACTTTGGCAGTGTCACTTTCAATAGGCAGGCAGGCAGTCAGAAGAAGTACATTTTAAAGATTCAATGGATGATCATCAATTCATGACCAATCTGAAGTGGACCCACAATTTGAACCATGAATAGCACCATAGAAACTTCCAGATAGAATGTGGCTCTCCTGTGTTGTATATGCCATCCAACCCACTCACCGTGTATGTTTCACCAGGATGAAACAAACCAAAACTGGAAGTATTACAAAACTAATGTGGGCTAAACCTTGTGAATATAAATGTGTTAGGTATGACCCACATGAATTTTGGGTCCAGATGTTTTATGGATGTATGGTGAACGTGAGGAGCTGCACAAGATGTATGGTTTGGATTTCACATACACATCATGGGGGGCCATACCCTTTTGACACATGGTAATTATAAACAAGATGTGGCCCTGTGTGAACGTGCATTTTAGTTGTATGTGTATGTAGGAGTTTATGTGAATGAATCTTCAAACCTTGCCAAAAAGCATGAAGGCTTTCTCACGTAGATAAAGCATCCGGTTTAAACCAGAACTTAGGAGTATCAAGCATGATCTGATCTATTCATTTGTTAGGCCTAGCCATAGATGGCACCTGAAAGTAAGAACTCTAGCTAATGATTGAAATATTTCTGAGGATTACATAGAAAAATTCCAATCAATGGTCATATTTCATGAGGCACAACTTATCCAACTAGGAGCTTCCGTCATATATGGCCCATCCACAATGGGGCCTAAGAGATGAACAATCCAGATCTCCTGTCTATCTACTGCATGTACAAATATTGAGTGGTTGATAACTAATTTAGATGTTGGAGGTTAACCACCATATCAATTCCTTTAAGGTAGCTGATATGGTAGAAACCGTGGAATTAATATAGGAGAACAAGCTCATGCATATTACAAGTTGCAGGGTAATAAATCAATTGGGTCCATCCATCTAGTCGCCCCTACTAAAAGTATGCATAGTTTCTCTAATTACACAAATATGCTATTTCCTATCCACCTAAAAGAATGCCTTCAAAAGGGGGTGAGATGAAGAAAGTTAAAGGCTGAAACATTGATATCTTTTAATGGGTAGGTTGATGCATGCCCTCCCTTGTCTAGCTGTATTTACCTATTTTTAAATTAATATACCCCAGTGGCTCTTAGAAAAAGAAAAAAGAAAGAGAAAAATAGAAGAGTTAATGTTCAAAAGTTTATCAAAATAATCAATGGAAAAAAAAACTCACCAAGGAAAATGGAGAAATGTGATGGAAAGGATTGTCTAATTGGTGTGCTTTCTAAAACATGAGTTATCTATGCCAGTGCACACTAGGTGGATGGCTCTGATCGATATATGTCCCTGACCATGTACTGTGGAAAGATGGCTCTACCATATTCTGGTTTTTCCATTTCTACTCTATCATCTCCTCTTATTTAATCAATCATACCTGGATATCCGACAGTTGAGACAATGTAACTGTGTTCAAAGCCTCAGGAAGAGGAGCCCTGCCTGCAGATATCTCCTGCGACACGTGCTGCATGGTGGGACGAGAGTGAGGACTGGCATGCAAGCATGCAAGTGCCAACACCACTGCACAAACTACATCCTTCATGGCTTGAGGCGTGGGAGGCGGGAGGCGTTGGTCTAACACATCCATCAACAATGTATCTTGGCCACCGGATGATGCCAAGGATGATAAGAGATCCCCAGGATGCCTTCCCAATATGAGTTCGAGTGATACAACTCCAAAGCTATATACATCGCATTTCTCAGTCACCCTCATTGTGTATGCAAGCTCTGTAAGAAGAGAAAACAAGGTTGAGAAGCAAGATCATGTTTCCTTCTGTTCCTTATAATCATTGGCATGCAATGCTCTAGTTACTTCTCTTCATGAATCCATCTATATATAACATTTGTTTTGAATAGATGATCGTATTATTGTTAAGGAAAACATAGAAACTATAATAGAAATAAAGATGAAGATAAACTGTTCGACATATTTTCCGAATTTTATTTAATATAGGCTATTAAATTTATTAAGAGGAAGTCCTTTTACCATTTATGAAATTAAATTTTGAACTAGACATATCCTTGCATGAAATGAGAATTAAAAGAGGAAATGGACTTTAAATATTTTAAATAAAGTGCGACTTGAAACATTTTCTCCATAGATGAGTAGGAAAATGATGATGATTAAGCATTTTAAGTAACAACTGAAATAAAAGCAACTTTTTCAGTGATCTTTAAAACTTCTAAGTACGCTTTTAGACATTCCACATTCCAAGATATTGTCTGACATAATAAGAAGATTTAAACACATCAGGGAAAAAAGATGGAAAGAAAGAAAATTAAGCTTGAAGTACTACTACCGACTATTCAACATACCTGGAGCGATATATCCGTAAGTGCCCGCAAGTGCAGACCAGTTCGATGAATCAGGTTTTAGAAGTCTAGCGGTGCCGAAGTCAGAGACACAGGCCTCAGATTCCAAATCCAATAAAATATTGCTGCTCGATATGTCCCGATGAACTATAGCAGGGGTGCAATCGTGGTGCATATATGATAGTGCATGGGCTACTCCTTTGATTACCTTCACCCAATCCAATTTTACAGCTTCTGTACAGCTGCTGAGGATGCTAGCCAAGCTTCCCCCTTCCATGTACTCATACACTAGAAACGAGCACCGAGCATGAGAACAAAACCCATAAAGCTTCACAATGTTGCGATGTCAGATTTCTGTTAATGCTAGTATCTCATTTCTAAAGCTTCTTTGGTCGAATCCCTCACCCCCTTCTAATGGGTTAAGTTTTTTCACAGCTACTACCTGACCAGTTTGTAGATTTGCTTTATAAACCCTCCCGCAGCCTCCTACCCCAATGCAATATTTGTCAAAGAAATCCTCTGTTGCTACGACGATGTCTTCATACACGGTCTTTCCATCAAAATTCCATATGGCAAATAGATTGCCATTGTTCATTTCTATGTCCCTTGTCTGTACATTTCTTGTTCTCCGGAGAAAAATGAAATAAATGACGGCAAATACAAATAGAAGAAATAATGCTGCGACAATGGGAGTGATGATGAAGAACACTGTTTTGAGGTCTCTCGTTCTGCGAACAGGGTTTATTGAAGAGGAATTACATGGTAGCATACCTTTTACTTCACCGCATAGACCTTCATTTTCAACGAATGCTGCTAATGGAGCCTGACGAAAGGCATCACTGTCAGGGAGAGGGCCCTCCAAATCATTGTATGAAAAGTCAATGGAAGATAAACTGATCATATCTTTGAAAGACGAAGGGATGGAACCTGAGAGCGAATTGTGGGAAAGATTTAGCTTTTCCAACTTCTTCAGTTTCTGAAGCTGCTGGGATATCTCTCCTGTAAGCAAGTTATGACTGAGATCCAACATATACTGTAGGTTTACTAGGTTACCAATCTGAAATGGAATGCTTCCATTCAAATAATTCTTGCTCATTTTCAAGTACTGTAGTTTGGAGCAGTCTCCCAGTTGTTGAGGTATTGTCCCGCTCAGTTTGTTCTTTGATAAGTCTAGAGTCTTCAAATTGGATAGTTTTCCAATTTCAGGTGGTACCCCCAACTAGACAGTTGGTTGTTTTCGAAACTCAAGCTGTCAAGGACAGATAAACTTCCCAGGCTGCTAGGAATCTTTCCTTCAAGGTAATTGGATGAAAGGTTGAGCTCTTGTAGCTGACTCAATTACCCAATTTCCGGTGGAATACTACCAGTAATATTGTTGTCGGAGATTTTTAGCAGTGTTAGGCTTCGACGTTCTCCCCAATTAGGTGACAGCTCACCATGCAATTGATTGTTACTCAGGTCAATGTACCTTAAATCAGGATACACTCCGAAAACTTGGGAGATATTTCCGGTGAGCTGATTATTTTCAAGCCTAACTCTTGTTAAGGTGGTGCAGTTTCTCAGGCTTTCAGGGATGGGACCAGTGAAATGGTTGCTTACTGCAGTGAAGCGTCTGAGTGATCTGCCTTGGCATACTTGAGGTAGGTGGCCAGAGAAATTATTTTCATCCAAAGAGAGCAGCTCCAAACGTGTTAGATTTGAGATTTCTGGAGGTACTGAACCAGATAACTGATTAGAAGATAGAATGAGTGAAGTTAGGCTGCTCAAATTGCTGAAAGATTGAGGAATTGGACCAGACAACTGATTATCAACTAGAAGGAGTGAAGTTAGGATGGTCAAATTGCTGATAGATGGAGGGATAGGACCACTGAGCTTATTCAGACACATCTGTAGATGGATCAGATTCTTAAGATTGCTGATTTCTTTAGGGATCTGTCCGGAAATCTGATTTCCACAAAGGTATAAGTACTGAAGTTCAGTTAGATTTCCTAAAGTGTAGGGTAAGGAACCAGTTATAAGGAGGTTATGGGCCAGGTCTAACTGTAGCAGTTTCTTAAGTTTTCCTAACTCTTGAGGGATTGGTCCTGAAAGACGATTCCTTAAGAGGTGCAAGTAAATTAGCTGGGTCAAGTTTCCTAAAGTGTAGGGTAAGGAACCCGTTAGAAGGTTATTGGACAGATCTAGCTGAATCAGTTTCGTAAGTTTTCCTAACTCCTGAGGGATTGGCCCTGAAATACGATTCCTTAATAGGGGCAACTGAATCAGCTGGGTCAAGTTTCCTAAAGTGGAAGGGATGGAGCCGTTTAGAAGGTTATCCTGAACCCACAATTGTTTCAGATTCCTCAGATTTCCTATTTCTTGAGGGATTGGCCCTGAAATACTATTCGTAAAGAGGTTCAAGTCAGTCAGCTGGCTCAAGTTACCTAAAGTGGAAGGAATGGAACCGTTTAGAAGGTTATGGCCCATGTGCACTTGTTTCAGATTCCACATATTTCCTATTTCCCTAGGGATGGGACCTGAAACTCCGCTTTCATGGAGGTCAAGGGACGTCAACTGGCTCAAATTACCCAGAGATGGAGGGATAGCACCCGTAAGATTGTTTCTGCTCAATCTTAGGGTGAGGAGATATTTAAGCGTTCCTATTTCTGAAGGTATTGAACTAACTATCTGGTTTTGGGAGAGGTCCAACTGGCGGAGATTTCTCAGTAGGCTAATTCTTGATGGAACTTGTCCGGTAAGTTGATTGTTAAGGAGTTGAAGGGAGGTGAGTCTGGTCCAATTAGAGAAGAAATGAGGGGATATTTCACCAGTTATAATGTTATTAGAAAGGTCGAGCATCAGAATACGAGTAAGATTAGCTAGTGAAGCAGGCAAGGCACCTGACAGTTGATTGGTAGACAAATCAAGGAGGATGAGTTTTGAAAGAGAACCGATCTGGGTTGGAATGGTTCCTCGGAGTGAATTTTGGTTGAGAATGAGGCGGACAAGGTTGGGAAATGAAGAGAAGCTCAAATTATCAAGCGTACCTTTCAAGCTCATATTCTGCAGGTTTATATCTACTACGCTTCCTGTGTGATCGCATGTGATTCCTGTCCAGTTGCATGGAGAGTTCTGTCGGGTGGTAGAAGCGTTGGCAAAGGGGAAAAAGGACCATGAAAGGAGAGCCTCTGTTTGAGAGAGACTGGCTTTCCATTTGAGGAGAGCTTTTGCTTCCTCATATGCTGATGATGACGAAGAAGCTATTAGTAGTAAGAAGAGGAGAGAGAGAACGAAATTGTTCGAGGACATGTTTGGATTTCCGTTGATGGTGTTGTGGGTTTTGGTTTAATGCTTCCATTTTATAGCGTATGAAACTCGTCGGCTTGTGTTTTACGAGAAGAGCAGATGAAGTGTTGACCTGGTAAAATTAAGTAAATTTAAATCGCAGGTGGACCATACCACAAGGAAACAGTACTTATTGAATGCTCATCATTTAAAACTTCCCAGGGTCCACCGTAAGTAGATTTGTAATGTTTACTTTTCATCCATCCCCTTGATAAGCTAAAATAAAATAACTGGATGGAGAGATAATACAAAGATAAGCTTGATCGAAAACTTTTGTGGCCTACAAAAGATTTTAATGGCCATTTACCAATTTTTCCATTGTTACGGTCCGCCAGAGACTTGGATCTGTTTAAGTTTTGGAATAACCTCCCAAAATGAGCTGAAACACTGGATGGACAGTGTGGATATACTAAACATTCATCAAATTGGACTCCACACGGTAATGGTAACACCCATTGAGGTGTTACCCTTAAAACACCTGATGGGCTCCGTTGTTTTACGTTCAATTAATCGTGACGACTGGAAGCGGATTGCCGGTGACTCCGTTCACAAGATACCTCTATGCCCCGAGCTGAGTGGAGTCCAAAGAGATGTCCATGACAAATCCACTCCGTCCATCTGTTTTGAAAGACCACAATAGAATAGAATTTTAAAAATCAAATAGATCTAAACTCATATTGCCATACCAAACGAAAAAGTGAGGTTTGAATGCTTGGCAGTGGCAAAAGTTTTGTATAAAGATGATACTTGTCCCCACTTGAGTTTTGGATCTGCCTAATTTTTAAAATCCTCTCCTATCGTGATCTTTCAAAGCAGATGGACAGAGTGAATTTGTCACAGATATCTTTGTGGACCCCATACAGCCACGGGTATAGAGATATTTCTGTGCCTGAGGTGACAGGCAATCAGCTCATGTAATGACTCGGGTCAACCACTTTGTCTTAAACCGAAATCCCCTTCAACACGGCAGCAGTTAAAACACTCCAAGCTCTTGGTTTTGTTTATGCAATCCACTCCGTCAATCATGTGAGGCTTCTATTTTCACTGAACGTACATCCAAGAAAAAAAAAAAAATCATATATAAAAGCCACGATGGCCATGACAATTGAAACAGTGTAGTCAAGAGGTGCGTCTGTACCGGTTGAGATTTGGATCTGGTTCATTTTTTAACAGTCTTTTGATCAAGGTTATCGTGTTGCATGGAATACACGCCCCCCCAATTAACCATATGGTCTGTGTCCCCTTCCCATTGTTCCTTTTGGTGTGGCCCACATGAGTTGTAGATTGGGATAATTTTCACCCCGAACAACTAAATTCAAGGGCTGCACTTGATGGACGGCATGGATTTCACACGCAAAACCCTGAGGAATATAGAGTGTTTTAGTACAACAGGTGTGGTACGGGCTTTTGGTTTTGTCCCCATGGCTGGCCCAGCGAGGAATTATACAATTCTGGGCCTACCATCGGAGAATAGCTACTGAGTTAAACTGTTGATACAATTCTTTAGTCAGGTTGAGAAAGTTTGCAGGGCAGAGATGTGTCTGGAACAGCAGCAATGAAAGGACGTGTGAAACTCTCAATGCCTTTCATGCAACATGTCTCGATGTGCCACATGTGCGGGATCTATCACCTTCATCAGTCCATCCCTCTGTGCATGTGTCTTATGATCTTAAAACCAGCTTTGAAAATTAACCGACGGGTTCTAATCATGCACTTCTAAAGGACGGGGATTGCCTGTAAAAGCCTTCTTGGGAAGTGCCTGCGCTAGGAATGTAGGTGGGGCAACCGTTATGTTTATGAGAAATTCAGTCTGTCCAGCCGTTTTGTGAGCTCATTTTAGGATGTGCGATAAAAAATAATCTGGATCCAAGACTCAAGTGGCCACACTAAAGAAAAAGGTGGGTAGGAAAATTCTTACCGTTGAAACCTCCTTGGACCCACAATAATGTTTATATGCCATCTATACAATTCATAATATCACTCCTACTGGGATGAACTGAAAACACAAATAGTAGCCTGATTCAAAACTTACGTGGCCACACCAATATTTCAACTGTGGACGTTCAATCCTCACGTTTTTAGCCCACTTGAGTCTTGGATCCGGTTCATTTTTGGTCGCACCTCCTAAGATGAGCTCACAAAACAGTTGGACAGCTTGGATTTCTCACAAACATCACGGTGGACTCCACCTCGATTCCCATCGCGCAGGAACTTCCTGCTAAAGGCTTTTGGCAGGTAATCCGCGTCCACTTCTAGAAGACTGGACTCGGGCGCGGCTTCGCTGGATGCCCGGATGGGTGGATCCGTTACCGTGCAGTCCAGTGTTTGGTGTGTTTTTATTACATCCACGCCGTTCGATCATTTTGAAAACTCATTTTAGAGAATGATTCAAAAAATGAAGTAGATCCAAACCTCAGTTGGACTATAATACAGTAAACAATGGTACTCAACCATTAAAAGCTTCTTGTGGATCACAAAAGTTTTGGGTCAAGCTGATATTTGTTTTGTATCTTCGTCCAGGTCTTTGTGACCTGTTCACAGGTTGGATGGAAAATAAACATTCCCATGGCCCCCATGAAGTTTTTAATGGTGTGGATTCAATCACTACTATTTCATGTGGTATGGTCCACCTAAGATTTGGATCTGCTTCATTTTTGGAATAATGCCCTAAAATGAACTTTCAAAATGTATGGACAGTGTAGATGTAAGATACATACATCACAGTGGCCCCACAGTTTGGAACCCACCGACCTGAGTGGATCGGGGGATCCACCCAAACCGCGCCCATGGACTGGCAGGCCAGGAAACTTTAACCATGATGACTAACCTATTAGCTGATGAGTCAGGTCATGGACTGGGATGATATGCCATCATTTTGAAATCACATAAAGAAATTGCAAACGTGGCATGCAAATAATGCGAAAGACAAAAACAGAAGGATCCAAACTACGATACCAGTTCCCATCTGGACAACTAAAAATGAAAATCATTCAATGCAGTTCCCATCTCTATTCTGTGCTATTCTAATTGCTCGCGCCGTCTGTGGTTGGCTGCTGTGTGACTGGTGGGTGATCTCTGTTCAGTTGTTAACTGCGGCGTAATATTTTGGTGAGTGGTCGTATTTTGGTGAGTGTGTCTTGGCCGGGGCTAAATGAAGATGCTGCGGATGGCTACTTTTTCTGTGTGTGTTTGGTTGGGATGATTTGTTCTTAAGCTGGTGGATATGTTAATCTGTGTTTCGGGGTGTGTGTGTGTGTGATGTTCTGGGATCAGGGACTGGTCCTCATTTTGTGAATAATGGAGGTTTGATTCAGTGGTAGTTTTGCTTGAGGAGCTGCTGAGTCTCTGCGCTGGGTGGAATTGAACTGCTGATGGAATCCACTGCAGCTTCTGTTGGGAAAAAGACCAGCAGCAGAAGCGAGCCGAATGCACAGCAGCAAATAGAATCAAAGGAGCAATACAATGCAATCACACATGCATGCAATTAACCTCATAGAGATAATCTGATTTTACGTGGAAAAACCCCTCATGGGTAAAAAAAACTATGGCACAAAGCGACACCAATCCACTATAATATCAGAAGTTACAAGAGATGAAACCCAAAACCTCAGATCACAAGCCCACAAGAGAAATCCCAAGCTTTCTTTAGAAGAAAACCCTCTCAAGCTCTTTCTCTCACCTAGAACATCTCTCAATCCCCTATCTAATCTAGGATACCACTAATCCCATAATATGCTCTTTAAATGGAAGAAAACCAAGATTAAAAACTCCTTGCGCAAAACAACGCAAGAAACCAATTCCAACAAAGAAACCTGTCGATCGGTTGGTCCACACCGTCGACCGGTCGAGGATCCTTGCCAACTAGTCAGCCGACCGGTCGACAATGCCTAAAAACGTTCAGAGAACTTGCTGTCTTGGCTCCAAATTTTTTATCAGTCGGTTGCCATCCACGACCGGTCGGTGGCCTCTGTTGCACATATTTGAGTCGATTCCAACAATCTCCACCACGACTCCAATCTTCATGCAACACATTGCCACGCATAACCTCCACCTCTACTTCATCATCATCATAGTTCCGTCACTTCTCTTGCCCCCATCAACTTTATCCTTGCACTTTCATGCGCCTTGTCACTCTTCTCATGTGGCCCTTTAGCTTTTTCCACATACAAGCAACCGTGAATCCCGACGCCGATCCCACAACTCCACCATGAATTTTGCTCCCGATCATCTTGTAAAGATTATCGAACCTCTGTGCCTTTATCATTACGCGTGCTCCATTTGCCACTTTACAATACCGATTATAGCCAATGAACCTGCACCCTTTCGCCTCGAGTACACCAAGAGATATCATATTCTTCTTCATCTCAGGGACATGCTTCAACTTTCAAGGATTCGTTCGATCTCATTGAACATCCTAATGTGCACCGAACCAATACCCACCACCTTGTGAGTGTAGCTATCACCTACAACCACCGATCCACACCATCATACGCTCTATATGTCATGAATGAACTTTGGTTAAAACATACGTGACATGATGCACCTGAATGCAAGAGTCACTCTCCACCGAGTGACCCTATGCCGGATACAATCAATATGTTACAAAGATCACCATTGTCCTCTTCGGTATTAGTCCCCTTAGAAGAATCTCCTGATTTCTCTTGCTTCGCCCTGGGATTCGGACAGTCCCTCTTCAGGTGTCCTTCTTCCCCACAATTCCAGCATCTCACCTTGCTCTTCCAATTGCCCTTAGATTTAGATCTCGATGACGAAGATCATTCACCCCGCTCAGAATTCCTCCCCCTCATAACCAGTATTTCGTCCGTAGAAGGACCCACGCCGCTGCTTTTCTTTCTCATCTCTTTCACCTAAAAGGCTAAGATAATTGTTTCCACGCTAATGGTCTCCCTGCCTGCATACAACGAGTCCTTAAGCGACTAATATAACTCTGGAAGACAATTCAACAGGATAAACGTTTGATTCTCATCCTTCATCGGTTCATCTACATCAATCAACTCGTAAATAAGCCTATTAAAATTGCTAATGTGGCTTTCAATATCGGCCCCCTCCGTCATCATCAAATTATACAACTGAAGCTTCAGATATATGCGATTTTTCAGAGATTTCTTTGCGCAAATATTCTCCAACTTCGCCCATGTTTCAACCGCAATTTTTTCCTTCATGTCGTTATACATGACCTCATTCGCTAGGCACAATTGGATTGAGACATTGACTTTTTCATCGATCCTTTTCCACCTTTCTTCTTTTATAGCTTTCAGTCACTTTCCAATGAGCGCATCTTGCAACCTTTGCTGAACTAAAAGGTCTTTCATCTTCACCTTCCAAAGTTCAAAATTATTTTTCCTAACATATTTCTCTATGTCGAATCTCATGCTCGATGCCATGCTCTCGTCTTATATCCAAATTCTGCTACACCCCAACAATCGCTCTGATACTAGTTGTTTGGAACAAGACCGGCAGCAGAAGCAAGCCGAACACACAACAACAAATTGAATAAAAAGAGCATTACAATGCAATCACACATGCATGCAATCAACCACACGAGACAATCCAATTTTATGCGGAAAAACCCCTCATGGGTAAAAACCACGGCACAAAGCGACACCAATCCACTATGATATTAGAAGTTACAAGAGATGGAATCCAGAACCCCGGATCACAAGCCCACAAGAGAAATCCCAAGCTTTCTCAAGAAGAAAACCCTCTTCTCAAGCTCTTTCTCTCACCTAGAACCTCTATCAATCCTCTTTTTAATCTATTATACCACTAATCTCGTAATACACTCCTTAAATAGGAAAAAACTGAGATTAGAAACTCCTTGCGCAAAACTGCGCAAGAAACCAACTCCAACAAGGAAACTTGTGAACCAGTTGGTCCACATCGTCGACCGGTTGAGGACCCTTGCCGACCAGTTGGCCAACTGGTCGACAATGCCCAGAAACGTCCAAAGAACTCGCTGTCTTGGCTCTGAATTTCCGACCGGTCGATCACCATCCACGACCGGTTGGTGGCCTCTGTTGTACAAATTTGAGTTCATTCCAACAGCTTCTGGTCTGGGGTTTGTTTTGTGAGTCTCTTTGCAGTTTTGTGTAGATTATGTTTTTGAGTTTTGGCCCCATCTTTTTGTTGAGGCCTTGTTTTGTTTTGCTGAAAAGAGGGGCTATGTCATACAATAGGCTGAAAGTAAGTAAAGTTTTATGCAATTTTAACAAAGTTATAGGTGGTGTGCTCCCACTTATGTGGGAAAAAAAAATTATGGCCATTGGCAGCTATATTAGGCGTTAGATCCTTGGATCAAACTCTCTAACCTGATTTCCTTCGATCCCAACTGTCCATATGATTTTCCTTGACCTTATCTTACATTATTAAGCCATTCTCAGCAACGACAACAGAATGAACCTAGCTTCACAGAGTTTGGTTGAGGAATTGAAGATTAATACCAAAGAACACCTAAGACTTTAACAGTTTACTACAAGAAATGACTAGACTTGTAGGTGCTTATTAACTTCTTGTGACTTAATTGTTGGGGCAACATAACTTGGAGGTTTCTTGACAATCTCAAACATTGGCATTAACTGTGTGCATTTTTCTGTCACTTCTCAACAAGGCTTGAATTGACATAGCTTATAAGAAACAATTGGGACTTCGAGCTTTCTTGCATAGGCAGCTTGAATGGATCGCTGTTTCTTTTCACAGCTCGATTGATGAATAGACAGACCTAGCCAACATCCTGTTGCTTAAAGGGAAATCGAGATAGGTCAAAACTTCTCAATGCAACCTTCAAGCCATCAATCCTAAGTGCCGGAGTGTTGATGATGGCTACCGATCAGAATTTGCATTTTAAAACCACCATGTTCTAATGAGATGGTGTTTTCCAAAAAAAGAATATCTCAAGAAAAATCAGTGTCCCTTTGCATCATTATCCGTGTATAAATGTATACATATCAACATATTTCAAGAAGAATAACAAGCATGCCATGATTTGGTTTTGGACCAAATACAATATAAAAACCCAAGTAACAGTATGTAAATTGTCACCACCCACTTAAATTTTGAGATCCAATAGCTGACACAATGTAATTGTGTGAGAAGGCTCAGGAATAGATGTCCTGATAGCAGATAGCTCCTGAGAAACATCTTGCATGCATGATTGGTCGAGATTCTGGATTGGTGTGTATGCATGCAACCACTTTGTGTTCTTGATTGTGGGAAGAGGGATTCGTTTGTCTAAAACATCCATTAACAGCATCTTTTGGTCACTTAATGATGGTAAATGGAAGATGAGTTCGCTCGGATGCCTTCTCATTATCACTTCTAGAGCTACAACCCTGAAGCTGTACGCATCACATTTTTCAGTCAGCCTCATTGTGTTGAGCCATCTATGCTCATAATTAGCATACTGCTTTATCTCTCTTCACGGATTTATCTAAGTATTTTTATTTCATTGCCTTTGCAAACCATTGTACCTCACTGTACCCTCAAACTAAAGTCCTAATCCTGAGTCAGGTTAAGACTCTGGTTTTAGTTCCATATGATTGTAATTTTAGCTGGTAACATAAGGATACAATATTGATTCAAGGGCAGACATAAATCAGTGAGGCTGTAATAATTTTCAAAGAAGACACAAATCAGAAGAATCAATCTACTATTGTTAAAATTGTGAGAAATAAACCCTTTCACATGATATGGGCTGCGACAGACCTTTTGTTTCAGAAAAAGTCTGTTTTGGCTCTTTTACGAGGCCAATACAGGCCATTTTTTCCGTAACAGCTATGATGGCCCTTTTAGCCTTGTAACGTGTAACGGTTACCGCCACTGCCATTATGTAACAGCCATTACATAACTGTTTTGGCATACCTTCTAAGACTTCCGTTGTTCTATAAAGTTCATTAACTCAACAAATATAAGAAAATTTAAGCAACAGGTAAGGAAGAAATGAAAAGAAAACATACCCGGAGCTGCATATCCGTAAGTGCCTGCAAGTGTGGACCAATTGGATGAATCAGGCTTTAAAAGCCTAGCAGTTCCAAAGTCAGAGACACGAGCCTCGAATTCTGAATCCAGCAAAATGTTATTGCTCGATAAGTCTCGATGTATCATTGGATGGGTGAGATCATGGTGCATGAATGATAAGGCATTGGCCACTCCTTTAATAGCATTCACCCTCTTAACCCAATCCAACTCCACGGCTCTTTGCACATTACTTAGGATACTAGCTAAGCTTCCCCTTTGAATGTGCTCATAGATTAGAAATGAGCATCGAGCATGGGAACAAAAACCATAGAGCCTCACGATGTTGCGGGGGTGAATATCTGTTAGTGATTCTATCTCATTTTTAAAACCTCTTTCATCATTTAGCTCGCTGCCTTCCTTGGGTTGAAGTTTCTTCACAGCTAGCACATGACCCGTCCGTAGATCCACTCTGTAAACTCTCCCATACCCTCCCACCCCAATGCAATACTTACTGTCAAAATTCTCTGTTGCTTCAATGATGTCTTCAAACATGATCTTTCCATCATAGTTCCATACTGAAAATACATTTCCATGGTTCATCTCATTAAAATCATTCTCAACCTTTATTTTCCTTGGATGAAAAATGTAAGGAAGGAAAATGAGCACAGATAGGAGAGATAACACTGCCAAGAGAGGAATAACAATGACGAGTACGACTTTGGGGTCTTTCTTTCTGTCACCCGTGTTCATCAAATTGGAACTGCAGAGTGCAAACCTCGTGCTTCACTGCATAAACCTTTGTTTCCAGCAAATGCCTCTGCCGGAGCCTGTTGAAAAGCTTTTCCGTCAGGAAGAGGATGCTCCAATTCGCTGTGTGATAAATCGATGGATGACAGGCTTAACATGTCTTCAAAAGAAGATGGAATGGAACCCAAGAGCAGGTTGTGGGAGAGATTTAGGTTCTCCAACTTCTGCAATTTTCCAAGCTGCGGTGGTATTTCTCCAGTAAGCAAGTCATGACTGAGATCCAGTATATCTTGCAGATTTACTAGAGAACCAATCTGAAAAGGAATGCTTCCATTCAATTCGTTTCCACCCAACTTCAAATGCCACATTTTGGAGCAAGCTCCTTGTTGTTGTGGTATTGGTCCTCTCAATATGTTCATTGAGAGTTCGAGAATCTCCAGATTGGATAGTTCTCCAAGCTCTTCTGGCACCAAACCACAAAGTTGGTTATTGCTTAAATTCATATCTAATAGTAAAGATAACCTCCCCAAGTCATTTCGAATTCCTCCTATCAGGTGGTTTGAAGAAAGGTCCGGGACCTGTAACTTATCTAATTGCACAATTTGTGGTTGGATTCTGCCTGTGATGTTGTTCCCTGAGATCTTTAGCGTTGTCAAATTTCAGACAGTCTCCCCAACTCGGTGAGAGCTCACCATACAATCCATTGTTACTCACATCAATGAAAACTAAATCAGGATGTACTCCAAAGTCTTCAGAAATATTCCCTACAAGCTGGTTTCCATCGAGTCGAACTCTTTTCAAGGTTTTGCAGTTCCTCAAGCTGTCTGGGACAGGGCCAGTGAAGTGGTTGTTAGCCACTATAAAGCGTTGGATTGATCCACATCGGCATATTTGTTGCGGTAGATGGCCAGAGAAATTGTTGTGGCTTAAGTTGAGTATAATCAACTGCGTTAGATTTGTCATTTCTTGAGGTATTAAGCCAGACAATCTATTTGTGGATACGGATATCTCGGTCAGGTTTCTTAAATTGCATAAAGACGGAGGGATTGAACCAGTGAGATTGTTCGTGTATAGGCATAGCTGAATCAACTTCTTGAGATTTCCTAATTGTGGAGGAATTGAGCCGGAAATCAGATTCCTGTGGAGAAAGAGACTGGTGAGCTTGGTCAAGTTCCTAAACTAGAAGGGATTGGACCTGTTAGAGAGTTATTGGACAGGTCTAGGTGAAACAGATTCTTGAGAATTCCAATCTCACTTGGAATGGAACCAGAAAGTTGGTTAGCTGCAGGATCAAGGAACCCAAGTTTGGAGAGAGCATGGATACAGGCCGGGATTGTTCAAGTGAGTGAATTGCCACTGAGATTGAGATGGATGAGGTTTGGAATGTTGGAGCTTTTAGCAAACCCCTGATATACATTGTTCTACCATTTCCTAACAGTACAAGCTTTTAGCGCAACCGGTTAGTAACACGGTATCAGAGTAGGACGTCTGGTGTTCAAGTCCCGAGGTTTGCAAAATTCGGTATTATAGGGCATCCGGTATTGTATCAGTCCAGAGTATCACACGGGCCTCTGCTTCTTGGGACTCTGTTGTTGCTCTGCTGCAAGAATAAATTGCTAATACTAATAAATTGCATTATGGCATAGTGTCATTATTAATACTAATAAATTGCTTACATTATATATAAGCAAGGCAAATTAAACTGTCCAAATCATGGTTCTCAATTTAGACTTAGCATGAACCAAATATTTATTGGATGGTTAAGAATGAAAAACCTCCAATGGTCCTATTTCAACAAACAAGTGTTCATGAATTGGAGGTTAGGTTTGCCCAATCAATCTGATTTTGTGATTGTGTGTTAGCAATGGTAGGTTTCACAATTTTGCCCCTTTAACCTGAATTAAATTACCTCATTTCATGTGTTCAATATTTGAGTGCCTGTGTATCAAGGTACATGCACTGCCTGAGTGTCTTATAACTTCCATTTGACAAATGTGGGAGTGTTGACTAATACGGTCTTTCTTAAAAATAAAATAAAATGAAATAAATGTAAAACACACTATTACAGTTTGAAAAAAAAAGTGCTGAATTACCTGCATCCGGCATAAGGGCGTTTTCGTACCTACCACACTGGTTGCCGGGAGTTAAAAGTACTAAGGGCCTGTTTGTTAAATCTGAAGTCCGAAGTCTATATCTAAAGACAGAAGACTAGTATTAAATCTAGAGTAACCTGTTTGTTAACTAAGGTTTTAAATGTTTAAAATATGTTAATGTGACACATTTGCCCCCACCCACCTTAGTGTATCCGAATTGTGTATTGACTATGCCAGTAAGCCTAGCTATTGGAGAGTGTTGTGTGGCCCCCATCATAATATATGTATTTTATCCATGCCGTCCATCCATTTTTTTCCAAACCATTTCAGGGAATGAGCCCAAAAATGAGGATGATCCAAATCTCATTTTGCCCACAACTTTCATGACCCATTAATGGTCAATCACATGTACAATGGTTCATCTGGGATTTAGATCAAGATAATATTTGTGTGGTCTCTTCATCTAGGTGTTTGTGACATTATCAACAAGTTGGATGGAAATAAACATTCTGGTGGAGTCCATGAAGTTTTAAATGGTGATGATTCAATCACAATGGTTTACTGTGGTGTGGTCCACCTAAGATTTAAGCCAGCTTCATTTATGGGATCATACCCTAGAATGAGCTTTCAACCACCTTAGTAGTAATTATATCTACTACGCTTTGTGCGTGATCGCAAGTGATTCCGGTCCAGTTGCATGGAGAGCTCTGTCGGGTGGCAGAAGCGTTGGCAATGGGGAATGAGGACCATGAACGGAGAGCCTCTTTTTTAGAGAGATTGGCTTTCCATTTGAGGAGAGCTTCTGCTTCCTCGGATGCCGATGATACTTGTAATGCCCCGAATTTTCGACTCTCGTGGACAACACGATTTGTCGAGTTTCAGGTGTTAACTCCTGTGTGTTAACATCATAATTCCATACACACATACAGTACATATATACATTCATAGCGTTCAAGCAAAATGACGGAAAATAAATATCTTATTCCAAAATTTTCTACTCTAAGTTCAAAAACAAACATAAAACATGCCTAACAAAATGTTCATTTAAATGTCTCCATAAAAGGAAACTTATTTCAAATTCAAATAATTAACTTTTCTCTACTAAAGCAATAAATAGATCATCCTCAATTTACGTGGGCTTCTTCATCCGCCATTTGTTGCCACGAGCCTTCATATTCGTCACCCTGCAGATCAGGCTCACATAATGAATCGTCACCTGCAATGTCTGGTGGTGTTTTAAACAAAACACCGTCCCAGAAGGATGTGAGTTACTCGCGATCAACTCAGTAAGGATCACTAATTAAGACTATTACAATAATATCCAAACAATGCATATATATCATACAAAACACGCAAAAAGAAATATCTTGATTAATGCTATGCATGAAATGCATGCTCTGGTTCAGGCACCCTGACCAATGAGACGGGATCACTCCACTTTTCTCACCAATCACTAGCAACCAGAGGTTCTAGTTAGGACAGGATCACTCCACTCTTCCCATACACCAAAAACAATTAGTGAAACGGGCCCATGCACACTTTCACTGGCAACCGATGTATGCATGATTTAGTTTCACATTTAGTTAAGTAGCTTATCATCCAACAGTTTTAGAGATGTTCTTATCCTAAGGTCGCTCTACACCCCATCCATGGTCTGTCATGACGTACAATAGCCGTTTCCTCTCGATAGGGGCCAACCATGAAAAGGCGTACACATCTTAGTCAAGATGAGACACATGGCACCCAAAACATTTGTATCTGACTCAAGAGTCCATTATTTACTCATTCACATAATGCGTGGCACTTCGTTAACATTACGACCATGGTCTTGCCAAAATACACCTCATGGGTTTCTTACGAATCCATCAATTTCTATATATAGTTATACTATTCATGGGGTAAGGGCTTCCCTTAGGACGACATCCATGCATACAACCATCCTCATACATGAATCATAGTCTCAATCTTTTACATGTGAACAACATGTTGAAATATGAAGCAAACATAATCTCATATACACATGTGAATAAGCATTTTGAAGCATGTTGCATACATATTCTCATATACACATACAAATTAATCTGATTTTGTGATTGTGTGTTAGCAATGGTAGGTTTCACAATTTTGCCCCTTTAACCTGAATTAAATTACCTCATTTCATGTGTTCAATATTTGAGTGCCTGTGTATCAAGGTACATGCACTGCCTGAGTGTCTTATAACTTCCATTTGACAAATGTGGGAGTGTTGACTAATACGGTCTTTCTTAAAAATAAAATAAAATGAAATAAATGTAAAACACACTATTACAGTTTGAAAAAAAAAAGTGCTGAATTACCTGCATCCGGCATAAGGGCGTTTTCGTACCTACCACACTGGTTGCCGGGAGTTAAAAGTATTAAGGGCCTGTTTGTTAAATCTGAAGTCCGAAGTCTATATCTAAAGACAGAAGACTAGTATTAAATCTAGAGTAACCTGTTTGTTAACTAAGGTTTTAAATGTTTAAAATATGTTAATGTGACACATTTGCCCCCACCCACCTTAGTGTATCCAAATTGTGTATTGACTATGCCAGTAAGCCCAGCTATTGGAGAGTGTTGTGTGGCCCCCATCATAATATATGTATTTTATCCATGCCGTCCATCCATTTTTTTCCAAACCATTTCAGGGAATGAGCCCAAAAATGAGGATGATCCAAATCTCATTTTGCCCACAACTTTCATGACCCATTAATGGTCAATCACATGTACAATGGTTCATCTGGGATTTAGATCAAGATAATATTTGTGTGGTCTCTTCATCTAGGTGTTTGTGACATTATCAACAAGTTGGATGGAAATAAACATTCTGGTGGAGTCCATGAAGTTTTAAATGGTGATGATTCAATCACAATGGTTTACTGTGGTGTGGTCCACCTAAGATTTAAGCCAGCTTCATTTATGGGATCATACCCTAGAATGAGCTTTCAACCACCTTAGTAGTAATTATATCTACTACGCTTTGTGCGTGATCGCAAGTGATTCCGGTCCAGTTGCATGGAGAGCTCTGTCGGGTGGCAGAAGCGTTGGCAATGGGGAATGAGGACCATGAACGGAGAGCCTCTTTTTTAGAGAGATTGGCTTTCCATTTGAGGAGAGCTTCTGCTTCCTCGGATGCCGATGATACTTGTAATGCCCCGAATTTTCGACTCTCGTGGACAACACGATTTGTCGAGTTTCAGGTGTTAACTCCTGTGTGTTAACATCATAATTCCATACACACATACAGTACATATATACATTCATAGCGTTCAAGCAAAATGACGGAAAATAAATATCTTATTCCAAAATTTTCTACTCTAAGTTCAAAAACAAACATAAAACATGCCTAACAAAATGTTCATTTAAATGTCTCCATAAAAGGAAACTTATTTCAAATTCAAATAATTAACTTTTCTCTACTAAAGCAATAAATAGATCATCCTCAATTTACGTGGGCTTCTTCATCCGCCATTTGTTGCCACGAGCCTTCATATTCGTCACCCTGCAGATCAGGCTCACATAATGAATCGTCACCTGCAATGTCTGGTGGTGTTTTAAACAAAACACCGTCCCAGAAGGATGTGAGTTACTCGCGATCAACTCAGTAAGGATCACTAATTAAGACTATTACAATAATATCCAAACAATGCATATATATCATACAAAACACGCAAAAAGAAATATCTTGATTAATGCTATGCATGAAATGCATGCTCTGGTTCAGGCACCCTGACCAATGAGACGGGATCACTCCACTTTTCTCACCAATCACTAGCAACCAGAGGTTCTAGTTAGGACAGGATCACTCCACTCTTCCCATACACCAAAAACAATTAGTGAAACGGGCCCATGCACACTTTCACTGGCAACCGATGTATGCATGATTTAGTTTCACATTTAGTTAAGTAGCTTATCATCCAACAGTTTTAGAGATGTTCTTATCCTAAGGTCGCTCTACACCCCATCCATGGTCTGTCATGACGTACAATAGCCGTTTCCTCTCGATAGGGGCCAACCATGAAAAGGCGTACACATCTTAGTCAAGATGAGACACATGGCACCCAAAACATTTGTATCTGACTCAAGAGTCCATTATTTACTCATTCACATAATGCGTGGCACTTCGTTAACATTACGACCATGGTCTTGCCAAAATACACCTCATGGGTTTCTTACGAATCCATCAATTTCTATATATAGTTATACTATTCATGGGGTAAGGGCTTCCCTTAGGACGACATCCATGCATACAACCATCCTCATACATGAATCATAGTCTCAATCTTTTACATGTGAACAACATGTTGAAATATGAAGCAAACATAATCTCATATACACATGTGAATAAGCATTTTGAAGCATGTTGCATACATATTCTCATATACACATACAAATTAATCATCATTTTTTTCTTTAACCCTCAGATCTGACATACCATCTACATAAAATGAAATTTCAGCAATTAATATAAAATATATTCATCAAAACACAATTTCATAAAAGATATATTCACAATCATTCATGTTTAAGTACATACTACAAACCACAACGTTAAGACACATATCAAACTATCATGCGATATTGCTGTAAATGGGCTTAAAAAGAAATCCTTATTGTAGAATTTGAATGATTTGATTCATAAATAATGTGCACCTCCTCTAGGTCCTAAACCTATTATAATCGTGGAAAATAAGCAAATCAGGAAAAATTTCAACATGGTATACAATATTATGGACATCTACAATTGGGTTCACCATAAGGTTTAAATGTAGGCTATCTATATGGGACGATATCAAAGAAGATGGGGCCTACCTCTTAAAATTTCGGGTGCCGGCTGAGTCGACTCGGTTTGGCTCGGTTCGACCCGGTTTAGCTCGAGATTCCTTCTCCTTTCTCTTTCCTTTCTCTTTCTTCTCCTTTCCTCCTCCTTCTCCTTCCTTGGACAAAGTCCAGCAACAGCCGTCCAGCGACGACTGACCGGCAGCAACCGTCCAGCGGCAGCCGGCCTCCTATATCTCTCTTTCTCTTACTCTTTCTCTCTCTCTCTCTCTCTCTCTCTCTCTCTCTCTCTCTCCTCACGGCCTCTCTTTCTCTCTCTCTCTGACGGCTTCTCTCTCTCTCTCTCTGACGATCATGGAGGCTGTGGAGAAGAAAAATAGGTTTTATACAGCTTGGATTAGGGTTCGGAGGAAGCTTCTAGATTCCGGTTCTGTATTTCACAAAGAAACAACTACGGGAAGGTCGGATCTCTCTACACACCGGTCCCTTACGCATGAGGACCGTCCATAGTGAAGGGAGGGTCCACAAGAAGGTTTGGGTGAAGTATGAGCGGCCCATGCAAGGTGGAGGTCTGGATCTTTGTGATTCTTTGATTTGGACGGTGGTTAGGAGTGGCCTGTACAAGTGACGGTTGACGAAGATTTTCAAGGGGACTAGGTTTTGCTCAGCCGCAAGTTGAATGGACAGAGTGGATTTGGCCGTGGGGTCCACTGGAGGGCCAGCGTGGAGGCCTCAAACGGATAGGGCCGTCCGTTCGCTGAAGAGACAGAACGAAGAAGAAGGACTCTTCTTTTAAAACTCTCTCTTATATCGTGCAACGCATGTACACGGCCATTTATGGCTGCCCTCACAAGCGGGGTCCACTCCAAGTGGATCGGGATTCTTTAATCCATCCAACATGTCACAATCATCATTTTAACCACTGAAAACAAAATTGAGGCAAATCCGAGTTAAGGTGGGCCACTTATGATCAAATTTCTGATTAGGGCATTTGCACAATGATCGGGGATCTAATTTTCGACGTGTATGGTTAATTTGTGTTAAATAGGCCATACACTAAGTTTAGGGTAAAAAATGATTGTGGGAAATGGGTTATTTAAATGGTGGGGTTTTAATAGTGGCATAAAAAAATATGAAAAAAATACGAAAAAAATACGGTAAAATACGGGGTGTTACACTCCACCCTCCTTAAAAACAAACTTCGTCCTCGAAGTTTACCTAAGATTGGTCGGCGAAGAGCTTGGGGTAATCCTTCCTCATCTCCTCTTCATTCTCCCACGTCGCTTCTTCTTCACCATGGAAGGACCACAAGACTTTGACTAGGGAGATGACTTTCCTGCGAAGGGCGTGTTCCTTTCGATCCAAAATGCGCACTGGTTCTTCCACATAAGATGCATCATCTCGAACCTCGATCTTCTCCCACTCGATCACATGGGAATCATCTCTCTCGTACTTCCTTAGCATGGACACGTGGACAATTGAGGAGGTAGAGCGAGACGGTATGCCACTTCTCCTACGCGCTGCAGAATTTGGAACGGGCCTATGAATCGTAGTGCTAGCTTGCCCTTCTTTCCAAATCGTAACATACCCTTCATTGGTGATACCTTCAAGAATACGAAGTCGCCTTCTTTGAATTCGAGATCTCGACGTCTGATATCAGCGTAACTTTTCTGTCTACTTTGGGCGGTCTGCAAACGTCTGCGGATGATTTCAATCTTTTCTGAGGTAAGCTGCACAATTTCTGGTCCAAGCACACTACGTTCTCCAACTTCTGCCCAGCAATGCGGTGCGCGGCATGGACGACCATAGAGGGCTTCAAAAGGTGCCATGCCTATACTTGCTTGGTAGCTATTGTTGTAGGCGAATTCAGTGAGGGCTAGATAGTCTTCCCATTTTCCTTTAAAATCCAACACGCAGGCTCTTAACATGTCTTCCAATATTTGGTTCACTCTCTCGGTCTGACCATCGGTTTGGGGGTGGAAAGCTGTGCTATACTTAAGAGAGGTGCCCATCGCTTGTTGCATTCTAGACCATAATGAGGATGTATAGCGCGGATCTCTGTCTGAGATGATCGATGCTGGCACACTATGTAAACGCACTACTTCTTTAACATACAACTCTGCCAATTCTGAAACTTGGGCGGTCACACGGATCGGAATGAAATGAGCTGACTTCGTGAGGCGGTCCACGATGACCCATATCGCGTCGTGTTTCTTATTTGACCGGGGTAGTCCTGTGATGAAGTCCATTGAAGTCCATTGAGATATGCTCCCATTTCCACGTGGGGATCTCTGGTTGGGTTAACAACCCGCCTGGTTTCTCATGTTCGGCCTTTACTTGTTGGCATGTGAGACATTTTGACACAAATTCGGCTATTTCACGCTTCATGTTATTCCACCAATATTGTCTTTTCATATCTTGATACATCTTCGTACTTCCTGGATGAATTGTCAATTTAGATCTATGTGCATCTTCCATTATTTCACATTTCAGCTCTGGGTCATTTGGTACACATAGGCGATCGCGAAAACGAATTCCTCCATCGGATCCTATTCGCTAATCCTTGCTGTGTTCTGGATCCCTTGCCTTGGCTATTTCTTCTTGGAGGTCCACATCTTGACTTTGCACATCTATGATTTTTCGTATCATTACTGGTTCTATTACGATATTACTCAAGTATGCAGTGCGCTTATTTAGGCTCAGTTTGACTTTGAAGTCCTTAACAAAATTTAACATTTTCCACTTCTTCACCATGCAAGATGCTGCTACCTCATGAGTTTTCTTCCTGCTTAGCGCATCAGCTACTGCGTTTGCCTTGCCCGGATTGTAACATAATTCAATTTGAAAATCCTTCAAGGTTTCCATCCAACGACGATGCCTCATGTTCAGGTCCTTTTGCTGAAATAGATACTTTAGGCTCTTGTGATCCGTATTTAACTTAAACTGTTTGCCGTACAAATAGTGTCTCCATATTTTTAGTGCTAAAATCACAGCGGCTAGCTCTAAGTCGTGAGTGGGATAATTCTGCTCGTGAGGCCTCAACTGTCGAGAGGCATAGGCTATCACCTTGTCTTTCTGCATCAATACACATCCCAGTCCGGCTCTTGACGCATCGGTGTACACTACGTACTCGACTCCTTCTTCTGGCAGGGTTAAGACCGGGGCTGATGTTAATAGCTCCTTCAGTGTCTGAAATGCTTTTTCTGCCTTATCGTTCCATTCGAATCGTGCGCTCTTCTTGGTGAGCTCTGTCAAGGGTCGGGCAATTTTAGAGAATTCTTTGATAAACTGTCTGTAATATCCGGCTAGGCCAAGAAAACTATGAATTTCTATGATGGTTGTTAGTTGACTCCAATGTCGGACTGCATCAACTTTCGACTGATCCACTGCTATGCCTTCACGCGTCACTACGTGACCAAGAAATTTCACTTTTTCTTTCCAAAAGTCGCACTTCTTAAGCTTGGCGTATAATTGGTTATTCTTCAGAGTTTTCAGGGCGGTCCTCAAGTGCTCGGCGTGCTTTTCTTCACTCTTGGAGTAAATTAGGATATCATCGATGAACATAATTATGAACTTGTCCAAATAGGGTTTGAACACGCGATTCATTAAATCCATGAACACGGCAGGGGCATTTGTCAACCCGAAGGGCATGACTAAGAATTCATAATGACCGTATCTTGTTCTAAAAGCAGTCTTCGGAATATCCTCCTTCTTTATGCGTAGCTGATGATACCCAGACCTTAAGTCGATTTTTGAGAAGAATCTTGCTCCACGCAGTTGGTCGAAAAGGTCTTCTATGCGCGGTAAAGGATATTTGTTCTTGATGGTGGCTTGGTTCAGCTTCCTATAGTCAATGCATAGACGAAGTGAACCGTCCTTCTTCCGCACAAACAGGACAGGGGCGGCCCAGGGAGAAACTCTTGGGCGAATAAACCCTTGGTCCAGGAGTTCTTCTAACTGCTTCTTGAGTTCTTGCAACTCTACAGGTGCCATCCGATATACGGGTAGAGCCATTGGAGACGTGCCTGGCATAAGATCAATAGTGAAGTCTACCTCACACTCAGGGGGTAAGCTGGGAATATCTTGGAAGACTTCTGGGAACTCTGCTACTATGGGAATTTGAGCAATCAATAACTCGGCCGACTCTTCTTCTACTACGCTCATCAAGCGTACAATGACTTCTTTTCTCCTTTTACCCTGAAAAACTAACAGGTCTCGTCCGGGGAGGGCTAAAGAGATAGTCTTGGCGTGGCAATCCAAGATAGCGAAGTGTTTAGAAAGCCAATCCATGCCTAAGATCACATCGAACGTCCTCGTATTCATCACTATAAGATCAGCCTTAATGGTGACCCCGCTGATATTCAAGGGGCATCCTCGGCATATTCTTCGCAATTCTACGATCCGGCCTATAGGAGTAGCTACTACAACTGACTCATCTAAGCGATCAATCTGAAGGTCTAATTGTGCTAGCACGGATGCAGAGATAAATTAAACAGACGTACCACTATCAAACAACACTACTACCGGAATGTCGCAAATGTAAATAATACCTTCGACGGCTCGAGGTTCCTCTTCCACTTCTTCTGATGGTGCCATAGCAAAGAGACGGCTCGGGTTCTTCTGGGTTGAGTTCGTCGTCTCCTTTTTCTGGGCTAAAGGGCGGGCAGGTTGCACTGGCCTTGGGGCCTGTTGAGGTTGTTGAGTTCGGTTATCCCCACGCGAAGCTGTTCTCTGTTCATTTGTTAACTTCTTAAGACATCTGGCGGCTAGGTGTCCGGGCTTCCCACAGTAATAACAGTCTCTACTATCTGGAATCTGACGCTGATCTGGTGCATTACGTTGAGGGTAGGTCGCCCTAAATTTCTTCTCAGGAGCAGGTGGGGCATTTGGCGACGCCTTATTCTTCGGTACAGCGGGTCTGGCCTGGCTACGCAGCTGTAAATAACGTTCTATGTCCTTTTCTGCAATCATAGCACGATCTACTATCTCTTCGTACGAATTGAGCTTCAGAATGCTAATCTTAGATCGTATGCTCGACCTTAATCCTTCTTGAAACTTGTGGGTTTTGTATAGTGGGTCTTCTACTGTTTCAGGCATGTAACTGGCCAGTTCAGCAAATCTGTCTTCGTACTGGGCCACAGACATGTTTCCTTGCTCCAACCTGAGAAATTCTGACATCTTCTCCTTTCGATAGGCCTTCGGGAAGTACTTGTCATAGAACTTGATACGGAATGCCTCCCAGGTCCACTGATAATCCACCGGGGCACACCTCTTGGTCGCCTGCCACCAGACATGTGCGGGACCCTCCAACATGTAAGCGGCTAGAATCACTCTGTGATGGAGTGGGCATGCCAAGGTGTCTAACTTCTTGGCTATTTGCTTGAGCCAATAATCTGCCTTGATGGGGTTTGGTCCTCCAAAGAATGCATCTGGGTGCAATTTCATGAACTTCTCGATCATGATGGTTTCTTCCGGTAGTGCGAATCTTGGCTGCATTGGTAGTGGTGCTTGACTGGGCGCTGGAAGGGCATTCGGGTCTCTAGATTATCCTGCGGCACAAAAGGCACTCGACTGGGTGCTGGAGGAGGTGTTTGGGTTGGGGCCTGGCTTGATGTCACTAAGGTCACGAGTCTTTCCAAGAGGGCCTGTTGTCTAGCTTGTTGTTCTTGTTGTTGTACTTGTTGCTGATGCATCATGCTAGCCAACCGATCGAAAGCTCCAAACATGGCCTCCCACGGTTGAGGGCCAGTTGGCATTGGTGGTGGTACAGAATAAAATCCTTGTGCACTGGGTCCCGTCGATGGTCCGGCTTGAGGAGGTGGGGTCCCCATGGGAGTGGATTCCTAATTTGGGGCATTATTTTCAGATGGTGGGGCGATTACGAGGATGGAGAGTACACTTCTGTTCTTCCTTCTTGGGGCCATCGATAACTGAAAAAGTATTAAAATAATTAGGAGAATAGTCCTAGAGTGAAATTAGACCCTCAAGTAAGCATTTTTTTTTTCTCACCTTAATGAAGAGTGACTAATCTGGAATTCAGAACCTAGTTGCACTCCTGGATTTTTATCTCTCAGCCTGGATGTCGGTTTCTGCTGAAATTTGAAACATAGGTAGGGTATTAAGTGGGGAACATGTCAAAATTTTATTAAGTCCAGATTCAAACTATAACTTAAGGTTCCTACCACTTTTACCTCGAAATTCTCTGCAGGTCAGCGCTGGATTTCGCAGGATCTTGCCTACTGACGAAATTTTTGTGATTTTTGTATTCGTCGGAAAAATCTGAAATTTTTTGAAGGTATTGTATGTTGAGTTAGGAGTCTAGAAATAAAATTTCAAAATTTTATAATCTCTGATTATTTACTTATGACCGAATGATCATGGATAGGTCTGGAATCCTGCTTTTGGGAATAAAAATCGTTGAAAATTTAAGATTTAAACTTTCTAATGGGTATACCATATCCTAGTCAGCGTGTTTGCTGAGATAATCATGGGGAATAGATGAGAGCCCCAAGGAATGAATAATAAATTTTTTTTTGTAGGATTTCTCCTTCTCGAAGTCCTAGATTCAAGTTTCTATGTTTAATGACTATTCTAGTGATTCCAAGGGAAACCTAATGTGGGTTTCTAAGTTTGAACACTTCACACAACCATTGGTGGCGTACCTAGGATGATTGTCATTAGTCATCAAGGGGTCTAAGTCCTATGGTGAATTTATTATGTAGTGGTTTGGGTGTCACGCCCAAGGTCCCATTTATGCTCTGATACCAACTTGTAACGCCCCGAATTTTCGACTCTCGTGGACAACACGATCTGTCAAGTTTCGGGTGTTAACTCCTGTGTGTTAACATCATAATTCCATACACACATACTGTACATATATACATTCATGGCGTTCAAGCAAAATGACGGAAAATAAATATCTTATTCCATAATTTTCTACTCTAAGTTTAAAAACAAACATAAAACATGCCTAACAAAATGTTCATTTAAATGTCTCCATAAAAGGAAACTTATTTCAAATTCAAATAATTAATTTTTCTCTACTAAAGCAATAAATAGATCATCCTCAATCTACATGGGCTTCTTCATCCGCCATTTGTTGCCACGAACCTTCATATTCGTCAACCTGCAGATGAGGCACACATAATGGATCGTCACTTGCAATGTCTGGTGGTGTTTTAAACAAAACACCGTCCCAGAAGGACGTGAGTTGCTCGCGATCAACTCAGTAAGGATCACTAATTAAGACTATTACAATAATATCAAAACAATGCATACATCATACAAAACACGCAAAAAGAAATATCTTGATTAATGCTATGCATGAAATGCATGCTCTGGTTCAGGCACCCTGACCAATGAGACGGGATCACTCCACTCTTCTCACCAATCACTAGCAACCAGAGGTTCTAGTTAGGACAGGATCACTCCACTCTTCCCATACACCAAAAACAATTAGTGAAACGGGCCCATGCACACTTTCACTGGCAACCAATGTATGCATGATGTAGTTTTACATTTAGTTAAGTAGCTTATCATCCAGCAGTTTTAGAGATGTTCTTATCCTAAGGTCGCTCTACACCCCATCCATGGTCTGTCATGACGTACAATAGCCGTTTCCTCTCGATAGGGGCCAACCACGAAAAGGCGTACACATCTTAGTCAAGATGAGACACATGACACCCAAAACATTTGTATCTGACTCAAGAGTCCATTATTTACTCATTCACATAATGCTTGGCACTTCGTTAACATTACGACCATGGTCTTGCCAAAATACACCTCATGGGTTTCTTACGAATCCATCAATTTCTATATATAGTTATACTATTCATGGGGTAAGGGCTTCCCTTAGGACGACATCCATGCATACAACCATCCTCATACATGAATCATAGTCTCAATCTTTTACATGTGAACAACATGTTGAAATATGAAGCAAACATAATCTCATATACACATGTAAATAAGCATTTTGAAGCATGTTGCATACATATTCTCATATACACATACAAATTAATCATCATTTTTTTCTTTAACCCTCAGATCTGACATACCATCTACATAAAATGAAATTTCAGCAATTAATATAAAATATATTCATCAAAACACAATTTCATAAAAGATATATTCACAATCATTCATGTTTAAGAACATACTACAAACCACAACGTTAAGACACATATCAAACTATCATGCGATATTGCTGTAAATGGGCTTAAAAAGAAATCCTTACCGTAGAATTTGAATGATATGATTCATAAATAATGTGCACCTCCTCTAGGTCCTAAACCTAGTATAATCGTGGAAAATAAGCAAATCAGGAAAAATTTCAACATGGTATACAATATTATGGACATCTACAATTGGGTTCACCATAAGGTTTAAATGTAGGCTATCTATATGGGACGACATCAAAGAAGATGGGGCCTACCTCTTAAAATTTCGGGTGCCGGCTGAGTCGACTCGGTTTGGCTCAGTTCGACCCGGTTTGGCTCGAGATTCCTTCTCCTTTCTCTTTCCTTTCTCTTTCTTCTCCTTTCCTCCTCCTTCTCCTTCCTTGGACAAAGTCCAGCAACAGTCGTCCAGCGACGACTGACCGGCAGCAACCGTCCAGCGGCAGCCGGCCTCCTATCTCTCTCTTTCTCTTACTTTCTCTCTTTCTCTCTCTCCTCACGGCCTCTCTTTCTCTCTCTCTGACGGCTTCTCTCTCTCTCTGACGATCATGGAGGCTGTGGAGAAGAAAAATAGGTTTTATACAGCTCGGATTAGGGTTCGGAGGAAGCTTCTAGGTTCTGGTTCCGTATTTCACAAAGAAACAACTACGGGAAGCTCGGATCTCTCTACACACCGGTCCCTTACGCATGAGGACCGTCCATAGTGAAGGGAGGGTCCACAAGAAGGTTTGGGTGAAGTATAAACGGCCCATGCAAGGTGGAGGTCTGGATCTTTGTGATTCTTTGATTTGGACGGTGGTTAGGAGCGGCCTGTACAAGTGACGGTTGACGAAGATTTTTAAGGGGACTAGGTTTTTCTCGGCCGCAAGTTGAATGGACGGAGTGGATTTGGCCTTGGGGTCCACTGGAGGGCCAGTGTGGAGGCCTCAAACGGACAGCGCCGTCCGTTCGATGAAGAGACGGAACGAAGAAGAAGGACTCTTCTTTTAAAACTCTCTCTTATATCGTGTGCAACGCCGTACACGGCCATTTATGGCTGCCCTCACAAGCAGGGTCCACTCCAAGTGGATCGAGATTCTTTAATCTGTCCAACATGTCGCAATCATCATTTTAACCACTGAAAAAAAAATTGAGGCAGATCCGAGTTAAAATGGGCCACTTATGATCAAATTTCTGATTAGGGCATTTTCACAATGATCGGGGATCTAATTTTTGACGTGTACGGTTAATTTGTGTTAAATAGGCCATACACTAAGTTTAGGGTAAAAAATGATTGTGGGAAATGGGTTTTTTAAATGGTGGGGTTTTAATAGTGGCATAAAAAAAATACGAAAAAAATACGGAAAAAATACGGTAAAATACGGGGTGTTACAATACTACTTCATTGGAAGAGGCTATCAGTAGTAAGAAGAGGAGAGATTGAAGGGATTTCTTGGAGTACATGTTGCTAATGCTGTAGGTTTGTGTTTGGATTAGGAGAGGGTGCTTCCATTTTATAGTGGGTTGAACGTCGCCAACTTCTGTTTTACGTTAGACTTGATCAACTGCCCTTGTCTTGAGCCGGCTGGAATTCCCTGCAACACCCAATTGTAGGCAGCGGGTAAAACAGGCAAGCTCTTTGAGACCAATCGTGTTGTGCGTATGCAATCTGCTCCGTTCATCACGTGAGCCTTCTAATTTTTCACTGTACATCCAGAAATAATAACCACATACAAAAATCACGATGGCCACTACAATGGAAACAGTGAAGAAGACGTGTAAAAAACTTGCAAGTTCAAGAGTTGTGTCCCGACTGAAATGTACATCTGCTCGATTTTTGAACAGTGTATTAATCATGGTGAGCTTGTTGCGTGGAATGGACACCCTCACAATAACCTATGGTCCATGTCCCCTTGGTGTAGCCCATATGATGAATTGTGGATTGGGATAATTTTTGGTCCCAGGATCTAATTTCAAGGGCCGCATCTGATGGACGAAGTGGATTTCACAAGCAAAACCCAGAGGCCCATGAAGCTCGGGTGTTTTAGTACTTCAGCAATGGCATAGGATTTTGCTTTCTTTGTCCTCGTCACTCGTCCAGCGAAGAATTATACAATTCCAGGCCTACCATCAGAGAATTAACTACTGAGTCAAACCGTTGATATGATGGGCCTCGTTCCTGTAGATAGCTGGGCGCATGCACCAAAATCTCCCAACAAAAGAAAAAAAAATGTTTATCACTTTAAGAGGTGGCTTGACAAGTTTTCCCGTTAACAAACAAAAATGTTCACATTCACCCAAAAGAGTAATTTATTTATTTATTATTTTTTGTCCACACACATGACACATCACAAAAGAAGTTAACTGTTCTATACACATAGGATTTTCATTTTGGCAATCGGCCATCTAGGCGGGGCGGGCTCAGATCAGGTACCCACCAGGACGCATGAGGAGACGGATGGGTACGTGGTGCGTCACCATTGGTAGACGGAGCGGGCCCTGCACCTCGGGTCTGACGCGAAGCTATCAGACCCATCACATTACACCAATACCAAGGTGCGGGGCCAGCTGTGTCGGCAAATGGTGATGGGCCACGTACCCATCCGTCTCCTTGTGCATCCTGGTGGGAGTAGTACCTAATCCGAGCCCAGGCGGGGCTCATCATTTCTACGGTATAGAGTCACTGAATGGGCGGCGGCGTGGCACTTTAACAAAATTATAACCTGACCTTAAGTGGACCAGCCTGATTTTGTAAATAGTTTCCCATCTTCTAAGTGGATTGAACACCCTCATTTTGTAAAAGTGCCACATGTGATGAGCCAACAAGACTCATTTTGTAACATGTGTCCCATGTGGTAACTCGACCAGCCTGATTTTTAGATGATCAGGCGCATCCACACTATAAAGCCTCTCTGACAGACGGCTTGATTCTCACAGTTTGGTACCAAATTCAATACTCTCACTTCCGAGTGGTTACACGAGGGAATTCAGGCGCCAGAGTGTACTTCCTGGGTAGTTGTTGAGGTCTACTCTGACCGGCTGCAATGAGTCAGTCTCATAGACTGGAATTGTATACAGGTTTTTACCAAAATGGCCTCAAATTATGGTCAACCACGTGCTCGGCCGACCATTGGCAAGACTTTTTGAATTTTCAATTGATGAAAATGCCCTTGAGCGCCTCGCCTGCATGTACAAAGATTGAAAGAAACTAGGTAGCTTTGACCCGAGGCAAGACTTTTTTATTGGGCTCATTAGAATGCAGATTTAATCCGTTCATTATCTTCATAGCCTATTATTTATTTGGAAAGACACTAATCACATGTTGATACTAGCTCTTTATGCCCACAATAACCGATAACTGATAATAGTCGCAGTTTATTGCCAACTATTTTCTTATTGTGTGGTCCACTTATTCTACCGATATGACTCATTCTTTGGTTTATAGCCTTTCATTAAAATTTAGACGAGAACGAATAGAGTGGATTCAACACATACTCCACAGTGGGCCCATGGACAAGACTTAGGGAATTGAATGTCATGGTCAGAGAATTTTCTACATCTTTCGCCAGTTATAGACGCTCGACGACTGAAGCAATGAAGGCAAGAGTCTGGAAGGCATCCTAGACAGGAATTATCTAATGCGTAGGGTGAATCACACAAGCTCTGTGGGGGCCAATCATGTTGTATATGTAAATCCCCTCTGTCCATGAGAAAAAAAATATTATTTAGACTGTACATTTGGAAGCTAAGCCTCATTAACAACTCAGATGGTCTACACTAATAAGAACAACATAAAAAACTCTCTTAGAACCATTAAGTTCAGTGTGTGGGCCTGAATTTTATATCGTGCTGATTTTTTCTTCTTTCATTTTTTATTTTTAGTTTTGACCTTCTCTTCATGCTGGTTAATATACCTGATTGACGACTTTGATAAAAGATACACACCATGATGGCTGCACCCACAAACCTATCGTTGGTCCATTGTTACATGTGGTGTGGCCCATCGGAGCTATAGATCTAGCTGACGTTTGGCCTAAGAGCCTAACATTGAGGATTGAACGTGAGGAGGGGGTCGATTTTACACATATGTCATGGTAGGCCCGACAGGTTCGGGTGATTTAGGCCCAAAGCATCTAACTCTCCGTTCCAGTGACTCTAGGGACGTAGACTCGAGGTGAGAGAATTTTCTCAGCCTTTGGCGAGGTCTAGACGTTGGATGACTGGCAGCAATGAAGGCGTAAGGTCTACTGGACCGGAATTGTCTACAACACTGTTTTGTGAGCACAGCGTGCAACACCCAAGCTCCATGTGGTCGATCATATTTAATATGTAAAATCCACTCTATCCATGAGGTGAAAATCATTATTTGGATTGTACATACAAAATTTAAGCCTGAATAACAATTCAGATGGTCCGCATTAATAGGAATAATTTAAAATATCTCCTAGAACCACTAAGCTCGCATATTGTGCCCGCCTAGGTTTTGTATCATGCTGATTTTTTTCCCTTTTTTTTTCTTTCTTTCAATCTTTTCTTCATCCTCGTGAGTGTACTTTTTTTTTTTTTCGAAAGGTGGGAGAACATCACCTCTGATTTTATTAATATAAGAAAAATAATTTTCTGGGAGAACATCACCTCTAATTTTATTAATATAAGAAAAATAATTTTCCAGCACAGCCGCCTAACTTTTGGGCTATGAACTGAAAACCTCCCCCTTTTAAACTACTTCCCAAAACTCACCTGCTTGTCTTGCAGCGGCTTATGCTAACGGATCCTTTACGGATGGAGCTCTTGTCCACGGTTTTACTCTTAATTGAATACCGTTAAGAGTTATTACCACTTGACCTTTTTAACTTGAGACAACGACATGCACATGCTTATAATTCGGTTGAATTTAAAAAGTAAGCTTGCTTTTAAACTATTTCCTAAAATCCGCTGCAGCCCCTAAATCTCTCTTTCTCCCGAACGGGCCCGCCATGATGCATGTATTCTGTATCCATGCCATCCATCCATTTTTATAGATTTTGTAAGGCATTATCCAAAAAGATGAAGCAGATCTAATAATCAGGTGGGTCATACATTGGGAAAACAGTGGTTATTGAACATCCTACCATTAAAAACTTCGTAGGGTGCACCTTAATGTTTTCATAGTGTTTATTTGTCATCCAATCTGTTGATAAAGTCATATTAGCCTGGATGAAGGGTAAAAACAAATATCAGCTTCATCCAAAACTTTTGTGGCCCATTAATGGACAATCACAACTATTATGTTATGGTCCACTTGATAATTGGATCTGCTTTTTTTTTTTTTTTGGAATAATGCCCTAAAATGATCTGAAAAAAACAGATGGACGGTGTGGATATAGAAAAGAGTAAGGGTCGCACCATCTTAAGTGAGTTTGGGGTCTCACCTAATGGCTTCCAAAGACGTCTTTTGGGAAAGTGGATTGCCTACTGAGTAAATCAGTACACTTTTATCATACTAAGTAAACTCCGTTGGGCCCACTGTGAATGTATGTAGCTCATCTACATCGTTCATCCATTTTTCCAGCTCATTTTAGGGGTTCAGCAAAAAATGGAAGCATATCCAAAGCTTAAGTTCACCATACCATAAGAAACCGTATGAATAATGATTTCCACTGTTGCTCCTAGGCTCACAGTGATGTTTATTTGTCATCCAACCTATTCATAAGATAACAAAGTAGCGTAGTGCCGTAGGTGGAATGAGATCGATCACCGTCTCACTCGTGGATAACTGATCCGAATCCGCAGATCTATCGAGACTCCTCAACCGATCTTCCTTGATTGTTCGAGGGGCACTCGAAGAATACAAATAAAACAAAGACAAACTCAAAGAGAATTTCTTAAAAATTGAATAATGTAACCTCTACTACGAAAATAAAGAAGTTTAAATAGTATAACAAATACTTAGAAACCCTAAAATGAGATTAGGAAGAGTCCTAACTGAAAACAGAAAGAAATCAGTTCAAAATGGCAAGTTCGCGCGCCTCCGTACGCGTTGGGCAACCGATCGACAGGGGGCCTCGACCGGTTGTGGATGACCCCCAACTGTCCAGCGTGTTTGGCCCTTTTCTGGGAAAATATTCGACCGCTTGACAGGGGGACCCCAGTTGGTCGTCGATTGACTAGACAATCCAACAAGCTGGGCTATCATCTCGCTGAAATTTGACCGGTCTAGGGACCGATCGTCGGATTGTGCAACTGGTCGGACTACCGGTCGTCAGGAGCTGTAAATTTGAGATTCTTTTGCTTTTTTTTTTTTGCTCCTTTTGAGCTCAACAACCTACTTTACATCAACTGCCCCTCCTTTGAAAGAACTCAATCTCGAGTTCTCGTTTGCCTCCGGCTCATGATACTCGAACAAGTCGGCGACATTAAACGTACGGGTGATCTCGAATTCCTTTGAAAGATCAACAACATAAGCATTGTCATTGATCTTTCTGAGGATCGGCACGGGCCCAATCTTCTTGTGCTTGAGCTTATTGTACGTGCCTGTAGGGAAGAATTTCTTGCGTAAATGGACAATCACTTGGTCTCCGACCTCGTCTTCCTTGTATTTCTTGTTCGATTCATGCAATTTATTCTGCACCTCACCGTGTATCTTTGTGATGTGATTAGCCATGTTCCTTGTGGTGATATGCTTGTTCCTAGTAGCTTGGGTAGAGGAACCAAGTTAAGAGTATGACGAGGAGTTCGTCCATACACGATTTGGAACGATGACTTTTCTATTGATCGGTTCACCATGTTATTGAAGGCAAACTCGGCTTAAGACATGTTAAGTCCCACTGCTTTGGCTTGTCTTCCGAGATGCACCGAATGAGGTTACCCAATGTTCTATTCACAACTTCAGTTTGGCCATCAATCTGAGGATGATACAGGCTACTGAACTGAAGTTGGGTATTGAATCAACTCTACAAAGTCCGTCAAAATGGCTCACGAACTTTGTATCAGGGTCGGATGTGATAGTCTTCGGAAGGCCGTGTAACCTCACCACTTCCCTAAAAAGTAGATCGGCTACACTTGTTGCATCATATGTCTTCTTGCAAGGTATGAAGTTTGCTATCTTCGAAAATCGATCTATCACCACGAACATAGAATCTGTACCGTGTTGAGTTCGTAGGAGATCCAAGATGAAATCCATAGAGATATCCTCCTAATGACCTTTAGGAACGGGCAACAGAGTGTAAAGCTTAGTATTTTATAATTTTCCTTTGAAGGTTTGACATGTGTGGCATCTCTGAACCATTCAACCAACGTCTTGGCCTAGATGAGGCAAGTAGTACCGCTCCTCTACTAGAGCCTTCGTCTTGTCACGACCCAAATGGCCTCCAAGCCCACCACCATGTAGCTCTAAAATGATCTTGTCACGCAACAAACTCTGTGGGATTCACAAGCGATTCTTGTAGAATAGATAACTGTCCTGAATGTGGAAATCGCTCGAACGTCCTTCCTTGCGTCGCAGCCACATGTCTTTGAATTCTTCATCTTCAGCGTACATGTCTTTGAGTGTCTCAAACCCGACCACTTCATTGGCCAAGGTTATAAGAAGGGTGGCTCAGTGACTTAAGGCATCAGCAACCTTGTTTTGCTGACCCGACTTGTGCTTCAAAATAAATGTGAATTCTTGCAGAAACGAAACCCACCTAGAATGTACACGACTGATGTTACTTTGGCTATTAATAAATTTAAGGTCTTGGTGATCCATATACAGAACAAATTCCCTCTGAATGAGGTAGTGCCGCCAATGTCGTAATGTTTGTACCATCGCATATAGTTTAATTTCATAGGTAGATCGCTTCTTCCTTGCATCACTTAACTTCTCACTATAAAACGTTACTGGCTTGCCTTCCGGTGACAAAACCGTCCAAATCCCCACGTAGGATGCATCGTTGTCCACCTCAAACACCTTTTCAAAGTTCGACAAGACTAGACACATTGTGGATAACAACCATAGCTTGATCTCATCAAAGCTTCTATTAGCGTCTTCGAACCACTGGAATGAGCCCTTCTTCATGCAATCGGTAATTGGTGCCATAATGGAATTGAAGTTTCTGACAAACTGACGGTAGAATGTGGATAACCCATGAAATTTGCGCACTTCATGGATATTAGTCGGAGTAGGCCACTCGCAGATAACCTTCACTTTGTCTTGATCTACTCGAATACCAGTGGAAGATACCACAAAGCTCAGAAATAAAAAGATCTTGAGATTCAGATATAACTTGTTCTCCTGAAGCACCTGGAGAACCTGCTTGAGATGCTTTAAATGCTCTGTCTCGTTTTGACTGTAGATCAAGATGTCGTCGAAGTAAAATACAACGAATTTGCCCATGAATGACTTCAAGGCTTGGTTGATGAGCCACACGCATTAAGGTGCTCGGAGCATTCAACAAACCAAAGGGCATCACAAGCCACTCATACAGTCCTTCCACTCATCACCTAGATAGATACAAATCTGATGGTACTCGCTCCTCAAATCTAGTTTGGAAAATACTTTAGACTCCTCAACCATATTTAACATGTCATTCAGTCAAGGTATCAGAAATTGATACTTAATGGTGATTTTATTTATTACTCGGTTGTCCACACACATTCGCCAACTCCCATCTTTCTTTGGCGTTAGGAGGGCCGTTACAACGCATGGACTCATGCTTTCTCTCAACAACCCCTTCTTCAATAGTTCCTCAACATACCCTTGGAGGATTTTACTCTCCTTCAGGCTCGGACGGTAGTGTGGCCTGTTCAGTAAACTAGCTGCCAGTATGAGGTCGATGTGGTACTGAATATCTCTCATTGGGGGAAGGCCATGAGGAAGGTCTTTGGGCTATATATCCCGAAACTCATTCAGTAACGGCCGAAGAGTTCGAGGAATTGTACTATCTTCAGGGTCACCCCCCTTGATCACCATAGTGTAAATTTAACACGTTTCCTTTAATTCTTCCACAAACTCTCTTATAGCCAGGAGTGAACTCCCCTCCACTTTGGAAGTCTTGGGGCGGTCCTCCGGTGTCATAGGAGTGATGATTCTTTTTCGACCATCCTAAACGAACTTATATGTGTTGTCATGCCCTCGGTGGGTCACGTCTCAGTCTGATTGCTACGGCCTACCGAGGAGCATGTGAAATGCCTCCATGTTTACCACATCACACAACGCCTCATCTTTGTAACTTCTGCTAATGAAAAAGGAAATCAAACATTGTTTGGTTACTTTAGTGTTGCTGACCTTCTTAATCTAATCGATGGAGTACGGGGCTGGATGTCTTGTTGTAGGCAATCATAGCTTGTTCACCATCAACTTAGACACGATATTTTCACTACTTCCACTGTCGATGATGACATTGCACACTTTCCTGTTTACTATGCAATGGGTGTAGATGATGTTGTGATGTTGAGGATGAACTTCAAGCCTCGGGGCATAACATAAACACCTCACTACTAAGGATTCACCATGGTCCTAATCTATCAAATCGGAGTCATCATCGTAATCTTCACCAGCTTGTTCAAACTCTTCGTTCTCGGCCTCTCCCTTATTGAACTCCTGTTTGACCCATCCTTCGTTCGTGGTGAAGTTGGCCGTGGGGCGCTGAAGACACACATTGGACAAGTTTCCTGGTTGGCCTCATCGCCAACAATGATTTGGTCTTGGTCGAGCATATGGATTGGGCGCTTGACTAGCGCCGGCAATGGTGGTTGTGACACGTTACAGCCTGGTAGGGCCGCTTCCCGAATCTCGATTTGCGGCAATTGGGGGTTGAGCTCGCCCACCAACAGGTTCCTTCCATTTAGAAAGGGGCGTCTCCTAAACAGCCACGGTAGTAGGAACGTGGGAGAAGGATATGAATGTGCAAGGACCCTAACGAGCTGAGTTTCCGCACATGTAGCGTATTGTATGACATCTTCCATCATCCAAACCGGTTGCATCTGAACCTGATCTTAGATATCGGTCCTTAGACTGCCAACGAACCTTGTAGCCTTCTGAGCATCCGTTTTTGATAAATCATTACGAATGGCTAGCCGGTTGAATTTAACTGCATATTCTTTGACAGTCCGATTGCCTTAACGGTAGTTCTGATATTGTTGAAACAAAACATGCTTATAATCGCGGGGTAAGAATCGCGATAAAAAAAGTTGTCACATCCTGGGCTATGATTGGATGGGTAATTTATTATGTTGGGTTTGGGAGAGTTGTAATTGCTCCCACCATGCGGACGCACCCGATTTTAACTTATATGCCATGAGCTTCACCTTCTTTTCCTCCAGGACGTCCATATAATTGAAGAAGTTCTCTATTTTCGCTAACCAATCTAAGAACTTTTCTATATGCAATAGGTCATTGAAGGCGGGAAGTTTGGCCTTACCTCTATAATTTATTTCAGCGTGATCTCTGTGTTCATTCCCACGCACTTGCTGCTGCACAAAAAGATCCTCAGTGTCTTCGTCACTTCCATCATAATCTGTTACGTTAGGCCGACTGTTAGCTATTGGAAGAGCCTAATGGAACGCTAGATTGTTCTGAACTGTTATCACAAGCGGTTATGCATCGCTTGGAGCTTGGCGCGGTGTCAAAGCTGTTTTGATCTGATCGAGAGATGCTTGCAGCCTTTACATAAACATCTCAAATGATCTCTAGAGAGCCTCCATCTTTTTTGCTAGATACTGAGTCTCCTGAACACCGTCAGAGGGATTGTTGCCACGTCCATTGTTAGATGCCATTTTCCTGAGGTTGTTCCTCGCTTTGATACCAACTTGGCACAGTCGTAGGCGGAACGAGATAGATCACCATCTCTCTCGTGGATAAGTGATCCAAATCTACGGATCTATCGAGACTCCTCAACCAATATTCCTTGATTGTTCAAGGGGCACTCGAAGAACACGAGTAAAATAGAGACAAACTCAAAGAGAATTACTTAAAATTAAATAATGTATCATCTACCATGAAAATAAACAAGTTTAAATAGTCTAATAACTACTTAAAAACCTAAAATGAAATTAAGAAGAGTCCTAATCGAAAACAGAGACAAATCAGTTTAAAATGACAAGTTCGTGTGCCTCTGCACGCGTTGGGTGATAGGTCGGCAGTGGGCCTCGACCGGTCGTGGATGAGCCCCAACTGTCTAGCGTGTTTGGCCCCCTTTTTGGGCAAATATTCGACCGATCGGCAGGTCCCCCCAACCAGTCGTCGATTGGCCAGACAGTCCAGCAAGCTGTGTTGTTATCTCGCTGAAATTCGACGGGTCTGGGGACCGATCGTCGGATCGTGTGATTGGATGGACGATTGGTCATAAGGAGTTGTAAATTTGAGACTCTTTTGTTATTTTTGCTCCTCCTTTTGATGCTTTTGTTGGTCTTTTCTTTGGTCCATCTTCTCCATGTAGACCTCAACAACCTCCTGTACATCACAAAGACATAGATGAGGGAAAAGACAAATATTAGCTTGATCCAAAACTTTTTATAGCCCCTAAGAAATTTTTAACGGTGGAGGTTCAATTCAAATACTTTCCTATTATATGGTCTACTTAAGCTTTGAATATGCTTCATTTTTTGGCTCAATCCCTAAAATTATTTGGTAAAATTAATGGAGGAGTGGATAAAATACATAAATCACAGTGGACCCAAAGAGTTTACTCAATATGCTTAGCGTACTAGGTTACTTTTTTTTTAAAGGAGAAATATTATTGAAAAAATTGGGGGGGGGGGGGGGGGGGGGGGGGGGGGGGGGGGGGTGGCTCCGCATAAAAAGGCCGGAGCCCCCTATCCTATAGCCCATAACAACCACAACTGAAAATAAAAAAAAAGAAAAAAGAAAATGAGGGGCAAGCAACCTCAGACTCCTAAAAAATATAAATTCCATTGTCGAGATTTGAACCCGGGTCATCTCGGTGAAAGCCAAGTTACTTAGTACGTCAGTCCACTTCCCTCTTCTACCGGGAAATTTGTGGCTCCTTAGGGGTTGCAGCCACGTGGCGCTCATCCAACACTACTTTCAATTTTATTTTCACAAGTTGTAGTCCCATCATGATGTATGTGGTAAATCCACATCGTCAATCCATTTTATCATGAGGACATTTTAGGGCATGGGCCCAAATAAGAGACATATCCAATTCTCAAGTGGACCACACCACAGGAAACAGAAAAGGATTAAACGCCTACATTTGATAACTTCTTGGGGGCCAAACACGTTGGACGGACAAAAAAAGAATTATAATAACCCTTAATTTAGGTCCACGTTACCTAATCAAGAGGTTGGATGGCACAAATTTTTTTGGTGGGCCCTAGTATTTTTTAAATTGTAGGATTTAATTGTCACCGATAATTCTTCTGGGGTCCATATGAGATTTGGATCTTTTTCATTTTTGGGCTCATTTCCTTAAATGATGCTTAATGAAGGATGGAGGCGTGGATCAAAAAATTCCATCAATGGGCCCACGGTGCAGTCCACCTCGCTTGTGCAAGGAATAAGAGGAGAGGACATGATAGTCTTTTTTATTAACACAGAAAATGGAGCTTTAATACCGCGATCCATCAAAGTCAAAATATGTGGGTTTTTTTTTGCTTTATTTTAAAACCTTAAGCGGGTTTTAGAAAATAGTTTAAAAGTAAGTTTTTTTTTCCTAATTCCATCAAAATATAAGCATCTATGCACCATTAGAGGTGGGCAACGATCCGATCCGAGTCAAACATGGACCAGATTGGATCATTCGGCTACTTGAGTGGGTGTGTTCGAACAATGTTCGGAAAAACATTTGAACAGGGTGACTCTGTTCAAAATTGGTTTGGTCTGGCCTAGCCATGTTCGAATGTATGGATTTCAGACAATTTTTATGAGTTCGAAAAAGTTTGAACAATTTCGCTTTTTTCGCTTGAAAATATTTTTTCTACTACTGAATAGTAAGTACCGATTTGTTTACAAATTACATATCGCAAATGAAAAATTACAAGGTTTAGAGTTTTTAACTAACTAAATAAAAAACTATAACATAGATAGTTAATATCCCCACCATTTCCTATGGTGTGGTCCACTCGAGCCTTTGATCCACTTCATTTTTTGGATAATGTCATAAATGATATTTAAAAAATGGACGGATAGCTTGGATAAGCAAATATATCATTGTGGTTCTCATAGAGCACTGATAGGACTGTCCGTCTCTAGATAGGTCCTAGTGGGGGTAGACTAGTACCCAATCCACGGACGTGAGTTGGCTAGTGACGTGAACACCAACCAGTAAGCTGGTGTCAAAGCTCTGTGGGTCTCACCATGATGTATTTGTTTAATCCACTTCGTCTATCCATTTGTACAACTCATTTTGAGGCATTAATAAAAAAAATGAGGTAGATACAAAGCTCAAGTGGATCACACCACAAGAATTAGTGAGGAGAATGATGTCCACCATTGAAACCTCCCTAGGGCTCAAAGTCATGTTTATTTGTCATCCAACCCTCTCTCTCTCTCTCTCTCTCTCTCTCTATATATATATATATATATATATATATATATATATATATATAACTGAGTCGAACGAATGAGTCGAATCGAGTCAGTTAATATTCGAGTCAAGCTCAAGTTCAAGTCGAATAGGGCTGTGATGTGTTCGAACAAAGTTCGTACACAAAGACTTCCTGTTCGAACAAAGTTTTACTTAGCCATTCAAGTCAATTCCAACGATCAAACTCGGTTCTCTTTTGACTTTGTCAATTGACAGTACTGCCCTCCCCTTTTTCCCCGATTTCAGCTGATTCATGATTTGTAAGAACGTCATTGTCGCAGGGCTGTCAATGGGCTGGGCTTGGAGTAGGTCTTGGCCCGGATTTTGAGCTGTTTTGGGTTGGGCCATCAGGCTAACCCTATTCAAAATTCTGATTTTTCAGGCCCGAGCCCAGCCCATTGAAACCCTTAATTGCATAAGGACGTGAGGATTGGTTGGGTCCGCATGAACGTCTCTGCATGGAGGTAGGTTCTGCATGAACGTCTCTTTTGAACTAACATCTACTGTCCACGTGACCACATGGATCTGGACGGTCAAAATGACGAGCATTAAAAGTATTTAGCCACGAATTTGGCCAATGAGTGGATATTTTTAAGGCCACCAAAGCGACGGATAAGATTGACTTACAGTATGTGGAAGGGCCTGTAGCCCAGCTGGTTGAGTCCGAGTTTATCAACCAGCTGGTCTCAGGTTCTAGACACACCAGCACCACCTTTGGGTGCTTTTGGTCGGGGCCAGGTCGGATTTGGGTCGGGTCGTGTTTAAAAAAAAAAAAAAAAAAGATTGACTTACAGTATTATACTTAGCATGATGCTTATCCACGCTGCTGATACCACGGTTCAGACGTACTTGGATTGCATAATGGTGTATGGAAAAGTTCCGTGGGCCGATGATGATGTATGCGTTATATCCGCATTGTCCATCCATTTTCCATGTCATTTTAGGGCATGAGTAAAAAATAAGGTAAATCCAAGCTCAAGCGGACCACACCATAGAAAGCAGCAGGGATAGTGATGCCCCCCAAGAAATTTTGATAGGGCCCACCATGATGTTTATTTCCCATACAATCCGCTCATAAGGTCACACAGACATTGTGGAAGGGCCTGTAGCCCAGCTGGTTGAGTCTGAGTTTATCAACCAGCTGGTCTTAGGTTTGAGACACACCAGCAGCACCTTTGGGTGCTTTTGGTCGGGCCGGGTCATGTCGGTTATGTTCGGCCACGTCTTGTTAAAAAAAATAAAAATAAAAATAAATAAAAGATCACATAGACATGGATGAAAGGAAAACATAAATATAAGTCATCCATTTGCCATGTCGTTTTAGGGCATGAGCAAAAAATAAGGCAAATCCAAGGTCAAGTGGACCACACCATAGAAAGCAGCAGGGATAGTGATGCCCTCATAGAAATTTTGATAGGGCCCACTATGATGTTTATTTCCCATACAATCCACTCATATGGTCACAAGATATGGATAAAAGGAAAACACAAATATAAGCTTGATCCAAAACTTTTGTGGCCCCAAAAGTTTTCAATGATAGGCATTCAATCATCATTTTTTTTCTATGGTGTGGTCAAATTGAGCTTTGGATCTACCTCATTTTTGGGATCATGCACTAAAATGATCAATAAAAATGCCTGGACGGTGTAGATATAACACATATGCCATGGTGGGGCCCACAAAACTTTGCCACATCGACCTTGTTTCAATGTGGTTGTGTTTTGTTCTATGCTACCGAATCCGACTTTGATTCAGGCAAGAGCGGATTTGCTGAGACCCGCCTCACCCTCGAGCACATCTGTTACAGTGGGGCCAACCTTGATGTATATAATATGCATCCATGCCATCCATTCATTTTTCCAAATCATTTTATAACATTATACAAAAATTGAAACAGATCCAATTTTCAGGAGGACCATACCATAGGAAAAGGTGTTGATTGATCATTAATGGGCTACAAAAGTTTTGGATCAAGCTGATATTTGTTATTTCCCTTCATCCAGTGTCTTATTTGACCTTATTAGATCTCTAGGTTGGCCATGAAGTTAGGAAGGTCAACCTTCATTCCATAATCTCTATCTTGCTCATTCCTTGTGCTTTTTCATTCTTCTTGCTGAAGAATTATATCATCAATCTCCTCATCGCTAGATTTACCATTACTGGGTGGTGGTTTGCGATTCATCACTAGTGTCGCACCACGAACCTAACAACGGTGAGATCCATCACCAATCTCAGCTCCTCATCTACCTTTAGGCCTCCATCAAATGGTTGATCACACTCCTGCGGTCCTTGCAGTTTAGTCCCCCCCCCCCTCCCCCCCCCCCCCCCCCCCCCCCCCCCCGCTTTTCGTTTCTCGAAGTGTCTATCCAATGTGGGGCACAGTAGGTCAATGGTTCAGATAATTGAACTGTTAATCCCACAGAGATTATGCTGCCTTATCCTTGGCTCATATATTCATAATTTCTCGAGAGAACAGAACGGAATTTTGTATTGCTTGCATTTGTTGTTATATAATGCGGCAAAAGGACCACACACTTCAATATAGACTTATGAGCCATAAGAAAGATCGATAAACAGCCACATGCTTCATGCCACTACAAGACGAACAACTAAAGTACAAACACACACGCAAACACACACTTCAACATCAACAAACAAGGGAAAGTTTTTAATGGTGACTCGTCCATGACAGGCTTCACTTGATGGACGGGTCCATATTGATACTTCTCACTGCCATGTGTATACAAAAGAGAGGGCTCTCTTCATATTTAAGTTCTACCAGCTCTACTGCATCATTTCCACACTGATCAGAATGCGCTTTTAAAGCTGCTCTCTCTTAGTTAATGTGAGTCCCCCTGCAGAAAACTTGCTGCTAAAAACATTAATATACACACTTCAACATCGTTACATAAAATATCACAAATGCAAGTACCATAGCATCTTAGCCCATGATTGAACTTCCTAAGGCCTAATGTAAAAGGGAGTTATCAATTCATTACTTTGGCAGTCTGACTTTCAATAGTCCGGCAGGCAGAAAAAGTACATTTTAAAGATCCAATGGATGTTCATCAATTCATGACCAATCTGAAGTGGACCCACAATTTT